>OX459119.1:26692500-29192500 GCA_949775105.1 Oldenlandia corymbosa var. corymbosa | reverse complement strand
CGGGTTTTTGGTTGCTCTTGTTTTCCAAATCTCTCTCATTTAGCATCTCATAAACTTAGTCCTCGTTCAGTTCCTTGTGTGTTTCTTGGTTATCCAGAATCATATAAGGGTTATCGTTGCTTTGATCCAGTCTCTCGAAAAGTCTACATTTCTCGTTATGTCATTTTTTATGAAACTTCGTTTCCTTTTCCTACACTATCCTCTTCGACTCAGCCCCTTCCTACCTCGGCCCCCTCATTTAAACATCCTTCCTTTCTCATTCCCAAATGCCTTCCATCACCGATTATCTCCTCTCCCAGCAAAACTCTTGTTTTAGATTCTATCTCTGCCACCCAAGTTTCTGTTCCTACTCAACCTTTAGATCCTATATCCTCCGTTGCTCCCTCACATCCTATGGTCACCCGCACTCAGGATGGCACACGAAAATCCAAACAGATTTTCTCCCTCACTGCCACTACCAATTCTCCTTCTCTTCCATAGAACCAAAATCTTTCACTGAAGCAAATAAACACCCTGAATGGCGTGCCGCTATGAGTGATGAATACAATACCCTTCTGTCTAATCATACATGGGATTTAGTCCCACTACCTGTGTCTGCGAATGTCATTGGTTCTAAATGGATCTTTCGTGTGAAACTCAAATCCGATGGATCCCTTGATCGTTGTAAAGCACGTTTGGTTGCTTAGGATTTTAATCAAAAACCTGCGCTTGATTATGATCAAACGTCCAGTCCTATGGTTAAACCAGTGACAATTCAGACTGTCTTAAGTATTGCTACATCTCGTAAGTGGCCCGTCCATCAGTTGGATGTTAAAAATGCATTTTTTCATGGCCATTTAAATGAAGTTGTCTATATGAAACAACCTACTGGCTTTGTTCATCCAGACCATCCTCACTATGTCTGTCGCCTGAACAAAGCTTTTTATGGCTTAAAGTAGGCCCCCCGAGCTTGGTTTCACCGCTTTACTGCTTTCCTGCTTATACAGGGTTTTAAAGGCAGTCGCTCGGATTCTTCTATATTTGTTTACACTGCTGGCACTGACATGGGCGTTCTCCTCTTCTATGTTGATGATATTCTCTTAGCAGCCTCTAGTGATCGTCTTCTCACCAGACTTATTCAGTCTCTGAAGGGTGCTTTTGTCATGACTGATCTTGGTCCTATCAGTTACTTCTTGGGTGTCTCGGTTTCTCCCCAGTCAAATGGTTGGTTTTTGCATCAACACAAGTATGCTGAGGAATTACTTTCTCGCAGTCATCTCATTGAAGCTAATCCTGTTGCCACTCCACTTGCTCCGGCTTTTCAGTTCTCTGTTGATGAGTCACCACCATTTCATAATCCGACTCTCTACCGAAGTTTGGTGGGTGCCCTCCAATACCTTACTTTCACTAGACTGGATATTCAGTATGCTGTCAATCTTGTCTGTCAGCATATGCATGATCCTCGGGAGCAACATTATCAGGCTGTTAAGCTCATTCTACGGTATATTAAGGGTACCCTTCACTATGGTATTCATATCCGTGCTGGTTCTCTTGATCGTCTTGTGGCTTATTCGAATGCTGATTGGGCTGGGTGTCCGACAACTAGACGTTCTACCACTGGGTTCTGTGCCTTTTTAGGTTCATCATTGGTCTCGTGGTCTTCCAAAAAGCAATCTACTGTTTTACGATCTTCTACTGAATCTGAGTATCGCGCCGTTGCTACTACCTTATCTGAAATTGTTTGGTTAGAAAATCTTTTATCTGAGCTTCACATCAAACTTCCCAGATCTTCAGTTATACTGTGTGATAATATTTCTGCTACCTACCTTGCTGCCAATCCTATTAATCATGCCAGAACAAAGCAGATTGAGCTGGATATCCATTTTGTTCGTGAACGAGTTGCTGCTGGTCTTCTTGTTGCTCGCCATATCCCCACACAATCTCAATTTGCAGATGTTTTCACCAAGTCATTAGCTAAAGATAAATTCTATTTGTTTAGAACCAATCTAGGCATGATTCCTCATCATGCTACGATTGCGGGGGATGATAGCGTATGTAATTAAGAAAATCAAATTAGGGTTTCCGGAATAGTCGGTTAGGATTTTATGTATCCTTGTATATATATATCTCAATGTACAATCGATAATATATACAGAAATATAATTCTTTCATCCCTTAACTATCTCACTCAACCCTCTCATTCCTAAACACTGTACTTATTTATATTTATGAAGAAAAGACAGTAGTGCGTGGTTCAAGTTTCAAACCATTTGGAAATCATAGGGTTTTTTTATTATTTTTTTACTAAACCATTCGACAACAATGCAAATTTTTATATTATTTTTCCATTAAAATACACCAAATAAAAATCTTACCTCAACATCTCCGTCCCAATTATTTCATTTCTGTTAACATAGTGATTACTTGGAGATGCTGGTAGTATATTATAATTGAGAATACATTGGTTGGGGAAATTCCGATTGAGTCATGTCATGGCCTCGTGGGTAACGGCATCTTCCTATATATAGTATATACCCAAAAATTTAGTGCAGTCGATGGATGCTAGATAATCAGGTGACAGGATTGAAGCGTGGATGATTATGGTTTCAGAAAAATAATTCATTCTAAAGTTAATTACTTTTATAGGACAATGGGTAATAATAACATATTTAATTATTAACATGAAATTATTGAAACAGAAGGGAGAGAGTTATTATTTGAGGACTGAGATTGTGCTAACTACCAATTCAAAAAAAAAAAAAGAAGGTTGTGCTAACTGCTAAGAGATAATAATAATGCTATAAATGTGGGCAAGTCCACAAAAGGTAATAGTGAAGCATAGAAAATATTCCAATACAACTGTTATTTATATATATATATATATATATATATATATATATATATTGTAGCAACATAGTAAAGACATCATGATCTCATTTTTCTTTTAGGTAAAGTTAGAAGTTTAATCGAATAATATTTGCGCAATTCTACCTAATACAACAGTTTGTTTTTAAGTATTTAAGAAGAAAAAATATTTCTGGTTAGTCACTTTAAATAATTCTTCTTTTCTTATTTTTAACTGAATATTTTCATTTCTCAATTTTAAAGTTTGTTTAGGCACAAATTAATCAACTAGTAATTTGTAAGTTACTAGCATAGTTCACTTTGCATAATTTATCTGATCAGTTTCATTTAAAGTCTTATGAATTCACTTATAGCCTAAGAATTCAAAAATATTTTATCTATTCACGAGTGATACGGATTAGAAGAATTTCATAACATTTTGTACTAATTTGTAAGTAGCATGTTTTACTTTTTTTAACTCCCTGAGATATAGTAAAACTGCACTTTTAATGCTTTAAGAAATAAATATTAAAGCCAAATTAGCCTTAGCCATAGGATATATATATTCTCATGCATCAAGAAACACACACATACATATATATATATATATATATGACTCTGAAAATCCATATACTACAATATAAAATTTATGACTATTACTATATATGTATATACATACATAGTTACACACATATCTATGCATATGAAATTTACTTAAAAAGGAAACAAAAACAAATCTTTGGTGATATATATGACATGCAAAGCAGAGAGTTGTTGATTGTCTTTTCTCTGCCACTGATACCATCAGTTGTACTCATTGGCGTTAAGGCGATCCAGTGGACATCTGAGTAATGTGGTTGAGTAAGCAACAAATGGCATTTCCCAATTCGTTGTCCGCGTTCGAATTCTCTCATCATAAAACTTGATTCTGTTTGTAAACCTTTCTCCAGAGGTATTAGTGCCGGGTAAAGATCCGTTAGCAGAAATACAAACATAATTAGGATATAAGGACAAAAAAATCCCGACTTATGCTTCAAAGACTACTCTCCCTCAAGATTTTTATAAAAGGACAAAAATCGCCTCAAACTATGTACAACAGGACAGATGTAAAAATGGCTCACTTTGATGATGTAAGCAAACAAATAACAAACAAAAATGACATAAATGCCCTTGTAATTTATTAATTCTGAGAAAAACCATTTTCTAATTAATTTTTCATACATGTTCCTCATTTCAAAGATACCTAACTTTACAAACATTTTGTAGTGTAATTTTTACTGTATTTTTCACGTCATCTATGTTTAAAGGTCTTCATATATGCATGTTATAAAATATTTACATGAAAGCTGCAAAGGCAAAGAGAAAGCTGCGATTGCTCTTGCTCAACTCTTCATGGCACGGTTGGCCGCCCCCGAATGATCGGTCCGGCGATTATCATCCTTAGACGAAAGAGTGGTCTTTCAGGATTGGTCGTTGTCTGTCACCACCTCCCACCTATCCTACACATTCGATAAACGTAGAAGTCACGGACATATGAATTGAATTCTGGATTTTAATATCCAGATTCTTCTTTTTATAATATTGTAAAAATTACATTGGGTTTTTTGTCATTTTACACCCAGGGACCATTGATCTTAATTTTGTAATAGTTAAGAGTGGGGTTTTGTCCTTTTAAAAAATCTCAAAGAAAATTAGTATTTGGGACACAACTTGCACGCCTTTTTGTCCTTATCCCAACAAATTTGACACAATAATGAAAAAAACGGAATAAACAAAAAAAAAAAAAAAGACACCTTGAGACTTCATTATGTGAATTAAAGCATAGGAAAAAATATTTTTAGTCTCGGTAACATAAAATGAAGGAGTTCCTTAAACTATAAGTTGAACATAAAATAATTGGTGTTCATTTTTTTAGTCTCGGTAACATAAAATGAAGGAGTTCCTTAAACTATAAGTTGAACATAAAATAATTGGTGTTCATCTTTACGTAATATTTTAGTTTTAATTCATTAAACTTTGTTTTTAATTATAACAAAACAAAAATGTAAAGATAATAAAGCTAGAGATTTTTTCAAATTTTATACATTTTTGTATATATGTGCCTTATTCCAACATGATTGGTCAATTTGAATTTTTACTTTTGATATAATTTGAATTAAAAATGAAAATATGAGTGATGGTACTGCGAATATAATTTATAACTTCAGAGCACTTTATGACTATTCATCCTAAATTATCCTTTCAAGTTGATGGTTTTCTCTTCCCCCTTCTCTTCTTCCACTCTTGTTCCCCGCCAGCCAGTAGCCACAAACTTTAGGGAATCTCCAATAGCTAGCCCTTTATCCAAGAAGGCAAGAAGTTTGGAACACGAAGTTCCAAAAGTGAGTCATGTAGTAGGAGGATACCTGATGACGTGATTAGGTGAAAAGCTGAATCCAACAGTGCCTCTTTAGATTTCAAACACAATTCACAAATTGACATCAAAAAAACAAAAGAAAAAAGATAAGGCATATTAAGAACATTCTCCTTATTTAATTTTTTTTCTCTTTTTAATCTCCAATATGTGAATACAGTTTTCGACAGTGGCTTTCAGCTTCTAGGAACATCGGCACCCTCAGATTTAAGGAGAATCACGTTTGGAATTTGGAATGAGCCAAATCTTCGAAAATTTGACTACAAGACTGATTATAGACCCTATTGAACAAGAAATCAGGGCTCCATTTGGACAAGTGTTTTGAAAAGCTTTTCAAATAAGTCTTTTTGGAGAAAAATTTTAAAAAGACTTTCTGAAAAAAAAATCCATTTGGACAAAAATTTAACAAAAAGTTTTTTGTAGTTAAAAATATTAAAAAAATCATTTGGATTAGACCTTTTTCAAAAACACTTTTTGTCAAAAAATAATTATTGCACCTTTTTTTTTTGTAATAAAAGGAAATACTTACACAAATTTTCATATTATTATTGCATTTTTGTTTCATTTTAAAACCATTATATGACCATTCTAACTTATCGAATGCATAATAAATTTGAAATATTGTTATCGAGAGATTTTTAAACATCCAACTCTCAAAAAAAAAAAATAACACATAGTTCATAAGACTTGGAATAAATTCACAACATTTTAAATTCTACACATTCAACACATATGAATTCCATAATATTTAAAACTCTAACACGCATTCCACATTTGTGTTGCTATTAAATTCAAAAACATAGCAAGAGCTTCCTCAACGGATACTTGTCGCTGGTGGTGCTCTGACAGGTAATTACCCTCTCGAAGTACATCACACAGTCTCGAAAAAGTATCAACCGTGATGCGACAATTTTGAACAATCCGAGCGTGATGTCCAAATATCACCTCTCTCATATACTGATACCCGGTCAAAGTTGATGTCCTACAAGGTGTCTTGCTTAATTTTGTTTTGTGAGCTTTTACTATACATAGTTACTTCCATTCCTCCAATTCCTCTTCGTCAGATGATGACGAATAATCCATCAACTCATTGTTCAAATTTGACGAGCCTTCCATCTTACCTGCAAAATGAAGTCAATTAAGAGATCTTCAAATCTTGTCTCACTTTGATATCGGTAGATCCCGAGGATGTCAATTGTCAAATACAAGAGTTGGAAAAGTTGGATAATCTTAAAGCTGAACTAAAAACTATCTTGCCTTTCAACATTGGGACGCTATGAATCTGCAAAAAATGGAAGGAAAAAAAAAGCCAGGGGGAAACAGAAACACAAAGATGAAATTCAGACCAACTTCAGACCAACTTTAGAGCATAAACCCACTTAAATTAAGATGAAATTCAAGAAGCAATTGAAGCCATATTCTTAAACATCACTCGAAGCAGAAGAAACCACTAAATACCACACAAATCCTAATACAAATATAGAAACCCGGAAAAAAAAACCCACTGAGACTTCTGTCGAAAAAATGGTTTCCATGGCAACTGCAAACAAACCCACTTTGAATATGATACAATAAATGAAACCCATGAAAAAATTTACACAAATCAACAAGGATTTCAGTGTAAATCCAAATATTAGAAGTGATTGAAAGTTAAACCTAATCTAATCAAAAAAAAAAAAACGGGAATAAGAAAGATTACCAGCACAAGGTGTCGCTTTCTACTTCTCCGTCGCCGTCAGGGGGAGTTTTGCAGTCGCCGCCGTCACCGTCGCCCTCGCCGTTGCCGGGTTGCCGCACGGCTGAAGGAGAGCGAGTGAGAAAAGGGGGCGGCGGATCTAGGGCAAGAGTGAGCGAATGACGTAATTCTCCCTTATATGCATCACTTGTTTTTTCATAACCCGGATTTGACCCGAATTTCGACCCGCGAACTGAGAGAAAAGGTCTGTTCAAAAAAATTAAAAAATACCCCCTACCTATTTTCTAAAAAGTTTGTTTCAAACCTTCTTTTTTTCAAATTTATGTTTAAAAAGACTTTAATTATTTTGTTTAAACGCATTTTAAACTCTAAACAGACTTTTTAACCTTAAAAGTCTTTTTAAAACTCTTGTCCAAATGAAGCCTAAGTGTACAATTTAATATTTGTTGTATAAGAAAGAAAGAGTAGAGAAAATGGTTAGGCATATATAAATACAGATTACAAAAGAAAAACAAAATCAAAGTAGTCTTAAATAATTTTCCGACTCAATCACTATTGATCCGAATTAGTTGGAGTAATGATTTTGAAAAAAAAAAACAAAAAAAAAACAAAAAAACAAAAAGAGTTGACCGCCTCCCGGCGGAATCAGTGACTATAAATAAAGCACCCGGTTCAAAAATTCACCTGCTCTTATACAAATACATAGGTTGGCACATCTATCTGTAGGGACTAAAAAGTAAATCCGTCTTTGCTTCTGTCCGTTCAGTTGCGATTTCTGTAGTCGGATCGAATCGACGCCGTCTCAATGAATTCCCAATCTTTTTTTTACCATCTTTAGCGATGCCGCATATTCGCCGTTCACGTGGTCCAAACTCTTTCTTTCACTCCCCCCGGTTAAAATTTACCAACCCAAATAAGTCTATACTAGGCCCGCGAAAGAAGCACCTGATCTATTAAGAGTGTTTCTCTCGTCGGAATGGGGCGGAGGAAGGTGGTGATTAAAAAAATCGAGGACAAAAACAGCCGCCAAGTCACCTTTTCCAAACGCCGGACCGGACTGATGAAGAAGGCCAAAGACTTCTCCGTCCTCTGCGACGTCGACGTCGCCGTCGTCATCTTCTCCGGCAGCGGCAAGCTCTATGACTTCTGCAGCAGCTCCGCCGGGTAAGTTTTTTCTATTTTTCCCCATTTCTTCCTACAGATGATTATTATATATGTCAATTTCCGATTGTTCCCGCGCTTCATTTATATTTTAATATTGGCTGCGAACTCACCGTTGTTTTCAGATTTTTCTATTTGTATTCCGAACGATTTGCATCGATATGGCTGCTGATGTGTACGCGTATAGAGTTTTATTTCCAATTTTTCGGCCACGTGGAGATATATCCGTAAAACACTGTAGAACAGAAAGGAAGAGTTAGTTTGTGAGTTATGAGGGCCAGATACCACTGCTTCCTAAAAGAAGAGTGATAGGAAATTAGGAATTAGATAGATTCATCCAGATTATAGCAGTATATTCTGTTTTCCTGTACAAAGAAGGATGCAGTAGACTAATTCAATTATAACATTAAGGTAAATATAAGAAACACCGACAATATCGTATTTATACCTTTGACACCTTAAAAGCGGATCATCCACATGGAAGAGTAACCGCTAACAAAGTCAAGTAGTCAGCTTATCTACTGACATGTATGTCCAAACATGTGTTCAAGTTCCACAATTCACCTCCTACATATCTTAATCTCTCAAGAGTTAAAAACGATACAAAAAGAAACACCGCAAAGTAATGATATGTGACTTGAAAATATGTTAATAGTTTAGGAAAGTAATTAACATAAATTAGTGAGACCAAAAACATGGAAGAACATTTTATGTCCTAAAAAGAAAAGAGAAGAGAACATCTTATGTCCGAAACCACTAATGTAATAAACCTATTGGTATGCAATGAAATGGGAAGCCTCTTATGATATGTTACACGGCCTGTGTTTGAAGCCACTACCCTAATTGCTCCACATTCTAAGCTATAAGTCACTCTGCACTCTAAACAAGTAATCCCTCCCTTCTGAAATGATAGTTTTGGGACAAATTGTAATAAAATAAAAAATTCAAACTGTATAATCATTTTGAGACAAATGGAGTATTTCTTATATGTTCATATTGGAATTTGGACAATGATCATAGTTAAGGTGGTTCAGTGCTTTTACCAATGAACAAAAAGTCTCTTAGAAAAAATTTTGAAAATTTTTAAGTATCTGCTTTATCGTTGATCTCTTATACTGTTTTCCATCAAGAGTGCACCACCTGCAAATATACACTGTTGTGAGGAATGTCAAAGCTATGATAAGCTTTCATTTTTATAGTGGAGATTTTCTGTCTATATTGATTGCATCTGTGGATTAGATGGTATAGATTTTCTATCTATAATTTTCTTCGAAATGATATTTTAAGAGTTGCTGAAGTTTAACCAACTTGTTTGACGAGTGTTATGAACAATAGATTTCCACTTAAATTTCAAATTGGCTTGGCAACTTATGATAGAAACGAATGAATGTAAAATAAATAACTATCGTGTAATCTAGGTTATTGATTTTGTCAGATAATCTTTTTCAAAACAAATAACTATCGTATGAATTTCCTGAAGATCGTTTAGCAACAATCAACAATTGAAAACACACCTTGCAAAATCTTGTAACATTTTGTTACGTTTATGAGAGATAAACCTAAGTAGATCTACCCGATACCTAGGTAGATGCATCACGTGACATATATTTAATCCCATCAAGGACACATCACAAATCATTAGATATGTAAAGACTGAATCTTCTCGAATTGCAGAGTGTGAAGCAACGATTATTATGAGCGAGCGGACAACCCTGCAACAATACCAAAGACACCAAAATCTTACGATCAATAAATCATACCTTTTCAATAAACTATAATCTATTAAAAAAACACTACACTCTCAATGGACTATGTTAATAAAGGACACAATATACTAAAGAAAGTTCTGCTTGTTGAACACAACACTAAAAAGCAAAAAAAAAAGGACCACAAACATTAAATAAAAAATTTTCCCACCATCTCATGCAGAACATGAGGGAGGAGATCTTTTCTTGAGGAGGCAGCTAAATTTTAGAGGGCGGGCTTTTTCAAATAATTTTGTTATGCATTGACTTTTTCACTCTAGCCACATTCATTTCCAATCTTTTATTTGTTTATCCACTAGGTCCCAATACCCTTCTAAACATACAACTCCATTACCTTTTGTAACTTCGTAATTTGATCACACATTTTCTCTATTATACCAACAAAACAGCTCCACTGATATTCTTATAAGATTGACGAAATAAACCATGCACGATATATAGTAATCATTGGCCTTCTCTTTTGCTCAACCTAAGGTTGTAAAAACCTCACATCACATTAGTCACATGTACATGCACAATTTTATATATATATATATATATATATCCATATTGCGGTTAAGGGTCAATCATCTAGTCAATAATTCACTTTACTTCCAAAATTCATTTACAATTTATGCTTTTTCATGATAAAATACTGAAGATTTGATATGTAATTAAAAAGAAAAGAGAACGGAAAAGAAAAAAAGAAACCTTTCTTTGGTACTCTTCAACATTAAGGGCCTCTTAGTGAAGTCATCCTTTCAGTCCTCTATTGGCTAGAATTTAAGATTCAATGTGTCCAATTAAGAAATTTTGCATAAATCTTTAGCAGCGTTTCGTTTTTATTGCCCATCAATAGGTTTTACAAATGGAAAAGAACTTTTAGCTAGATAATAATGATTGAAAATTGTGTTGAAATGATTAGAACGTAACCACATTCTCAACAGTAAAAATCAACTTCCCCATTTATACTAAATATTGCTACATAAGACACAAATTTGTCCCACTAACGAAGTTGTTAAATCATCTAGTTCTAGAAATATAGATTTATATTGTAATTGGTTGAGAGATAAAATTAAAGAATATCAGTTGTATCCTTCTAGTGTTGGTGTGTAGATACATATATGATTCCATTTTGGTAGTTCTTCTTTGGGGAATCCCTAAAAATATATCTAAATTTTATTTGTAAGGATTGTTGGAATCATAAACCTTGCATGTTCAAAAGGTTTTAGTTGATGACACCATCAAACTTTTGACGCAACTAGATAAGTGGTTTCCTTGCTATCTATTTATTGCTACCACCTCATTGAATGATGTATTAATCATTAATACCCAATAGGCATAGGTGGAGGCATTATATTGCAAAAGGAAGAAAAATGCTGTGGACCTCGAGTTCTATAGGAAAATGTGGGAAAAATTATCACAAAAACTCTTTTTTTTCAGTTATTAATTTGATGTCATGAACATATCAATTCTCATGTTAACCAGAAAAAAAAAAATACTTCGTGCTCATACATTCATTGCCGTTTTATATCATATGCCATAATTTTTTCAATTTAAATGCAATCAAACTTCTAAATTAAGTAACAAAGTTTTTTAAGGTCGAACCCTTATAAAAAATTGTTAGTTTTTTTTGTATCAAACATAATATGTTGTTCTTGCATCAAATTTAGGAGCGATACTTGTATGGCTTTTCCCTTTTAGATATGTTTGATTTCTAAAAAGTAATGACGGTGATAATATGTTCATTCATCAAAATGATTTGGTAATAATGATACTAAAATAAGGTGTGTATACGTTTTCATATGTTATCATATATTTTAACACATAGTTGGTTGTTGTGGAGTTTCTTGTATGGACTTTATTCTAGATAAGTTCCTTCTCACAATCATTGTTTGTCTAGAACATATCACTAGATACACTAAATGTATTACTTCATCCACTAGTCATCTCAATTATAACTATTGGTTATAAAACCACTTTCTCTCATTTTCCTAGTTAATCAAAGTTTGTAAGGCAAGAAGGGACTTGTATGCCTCACATGTCATAGATAAGCCCTTCTTATCAGAGAGAATAATCTAATCACACTTAAAAGTTTAAGAGGATTTACATTAGAAACCTTGAACTTTTGTTAGAAAGCAAAACTATCTAAGACAAAGTGAAATTAAACTTATTCAATGAGGTGAGCAAATGTCCTGAAAATCACAAATCTATATGTCATACGTATAATATATCCTAGATGGTTGGATTATGAACATGCCATACCCCTGCCAATTAATAGAATGAGCAAAACGTAGTTTATCATTTTAAGAGAACTTTGCTATCAAAATAACGGCAGAAGGAGCATGTTTGTGAACCGTCGTGGCCTGAATTGATACAAGTTTGTGAGAGGAAATAACTAGAACTACAAGCAAAGAGAAGAAAATGTCCATAATCAACTCTTGTAGTCAAAAGTATACATCGTTGCATGGGAACAAAAGACAATCAGTTCAAAAGTTATACTTAGGTCCTTTTGTGAAACGATAAATGTCAAAAACTTGTAGAAGTCCAAGTGTACAAAAATCTTTAACGCCTCTCAAAATTTTGCTCTCTTTACAAGATGGCTTGGTTCATAAACGCTTCCCGACGTTTGAGTGCTCGTAGTTTTCCAAGTCTCGTAGATGACAACTGGTACAAAAAGCACGTGGCGATCCAAGTGGTTGAATGTCAAGTTTTCTAAAGTACCAACGGATATGAGGAAAAGAAGATTGATTCCAAGTGAACCAAGAGTGTCATATTAGCACGAGCGTAGTATAGTAGACACCATAAGGTCACTTTATTATAGATGACGCAAGTTCCATTTAAGGATTTAGGTACTAAAGCTGAAATAGGTAACCATAAAGTGACTACACTCTCATTCCCAAAAAAAAAAAAGAAAAAGTGACTACACTTGGGTCTAGCTTGGTCAATGATGAACCTGCAGCAAACTCTGGCTTTAATTTAGCGGATGGTGCTCCTAGTTGATACATTCAGATAATTTGTTTTCTCTGCCCTACTGAGGATTCCTACACCTTTGTGCAACTATCAGAGGTTGTACCAGCAAACCCTATCCTTTTTGCATATAGTGAATTATGACCGTACGTGGCATGTGCTACACGACAATTATTCCTGTATTTTCAATATCGCAAGTATCACACGTTCCACTACTTTTTCCCTTTCCTGAAGCGCTTCCTTGATCCTACAAGTAGACTGCAGTTTCCACCTTAAAGACTCGGCTAACATATTCTATTGTTTCAGCATGAATGGAATTGTTAACCGGTATCACAGCTCCACCCAACTGGAAGGAGAGGAAGGAGAAAAGTGTTCTGGAGAAAGTCCAAAGGTTAGTTCATTAGCATTGAATAGCTAATGGCTTTGATGTCTTCATAAATTTGCACAAGTTAAATTATCCTTTCCCATCATGACATCGATATAGTGTTTCACTGAAATAAAACTGTGAGCAGTTTCTACTTTCTGCATCTCTTATAATTAATGTTCTATAGCAACTTAAAGCTGATGTTCTATGCTTCGGCTCATGGATCAAAATCTATAGCCACTCAAAGTGGATTACGACTAAAGCTGTGAATATGAAGCCCTAATTTGTGGCAGCTAAGTTTGTCTTAGGCCATTACTTCAGGTTGATATGGCTCAAAATGACATCTTACTATCATTACTATGCACAACATTTTGCTCATAAAACCATAGTCTCAGAGAATGACTGTTACTTTACGTGTATGTCATGTCATTGTCCGCTTTCTTGCATTGACCTACACTTCTATTAGCTTGGAGATATGTACTGCCTATATTTTCATTTTAAGAAGCTTCATGGTTGATTTAGTTTTACTTTCGACAGCATACATGTGATTCTGGTGGGAAAGATACCTCGACAGTCAGAAAGCTCCTGGAAAATGTTGAAAGGCAAGAACGTCATTCCTGGCATCTTGAACCTGTGTAACTTCTAACATTTTTGGTCTTTTCGCAGGGTTCTCGAGGAGCCAGATGTTGATCAACTAAACCTGAATGGCCTGGTGCAGTTGGAAGAACAACTTGAGGATGCCCTTTCTCAAACAAGATCTAAAAAGGTCATTGTTGTTCTCTCAGTAAATCAGACAAAGAAAATAAATAAATACGATATTTTAAGGCTGTCTAGTTGTATGGTCAAGATTTTAATATCCTGAACTTTATTGCTTAATCATGAATCTTCCCATCTGTTTCTACTGCTAAATTCTCTTGTGACTGCAATCTGTTAGTATGCATTTAGCAGAGTATATTTGTAGGTTCTTGTACCCATCCTCGATTGCTGACCTTTCTTAATTAGCTAATTAACTTCCTCATACGGGTTGGTGATTTCTTGCTACCCTAGCTTCCGGGGAGAGATAAGGTTTTGTTTTGACCAGTTTAATTTGCAACCAGTGAAGAATATTAACGGACCCGCAGCCTTCTGAGGCTTGGGGATTCCGAATACAGTATCTTATACACATTCATAGAAACTAAGTGTGGGGCCTGATTGCCCAATGTACCTTATTATGGTCAGTGTTTTCTGTCTATAAGGATTCCAGTGTCTCTGCCTTTAATCTTCTGATTAGACTGATTGAAGTTGCAATCGTAGTTTGTTCTTGCATATTTGACCTGTTATTTGTTACTAGTTGATTTTTGTTCATGCATTGTTTGGCATGGCAATCCTGAAATGATTTGGGTTTTTCTCGTGCAGACACAGATGTCCTTGCAATCCATAGCAGGTTTCATTGAAATGGTATGTTAATTTTCTTTAAAGGGGAAGCTGCTTCTTGCATTCATTCTGGAAACTCCTTGGAGATGCAACTGTTTCACTTTGTCATGTGTGCTGTTGAAAGTTTCAAGTTGGATGCGCTATCCTTGATTTTCTAGTTTATGCATTATTTAATTCTATTAGAAGATTAGAGCTTAAAGTATAATTTAGATGTGTGCCAAGAGAATGGTAATGCCTAAGTAAAAATGAAGGATCGGAAGGTTTGCTTAGTGTACGTATTTGAGAGTAAACTCAAAGCGGTTGACTGGTGGTATAACTTGAAAACCAGAAACCATTGCTTAATGGTGTTAACAGAAAAGACCTGAATGCTACCCATAATACTGACACTAGATGTAAGACATTGCTGCTCTAAATATTTTTCTCAGATTTCCCCTGTATTCCTCTTGGGTCTGCCGGATTCTTATTAAACGTTTTCCATGCAAGTAAATATGATCAGCAGGAACTAGGATAATGAAAGAGTGTGTGCTAAGCAGAATCTCGTCGCTTAAAAATTACTCTTAAATCAAACACGGTTGATTAACAGCCTGCCTGGATTGCTTTGTTACTTGGGTGTATCCTACACCATCATTATGATTCTGAGAGAGACGCATACTTGGCTTAGTCCACTTGCAAATCAGGTCATGTGGATCACGCCTTGACCTTGATCTGTATGGATCGAGCCTCTAGGTTAAGTTTGAGGTTTCCAGGACCACAGAAGCTGATTACTAAAGATCGTCATACCATGCTTGTTTGGTGATCTCTCTCAAAAGTAGTAATGATAATATTCACGCAGTCGCGTACCTTGATATTTGCACTTGCCATGGTTCTGGTTGCTTTATTTGCAATTCCTGAAGCGTGCTCTCGTTTGCTGACAATGACAAATGTAAATAACCGAAATGGGAAACACGTTGGAAACTGTTATCCTTTGCTTACCTCCATTTCGTTATCCCTGACAGGAAAAGAAGCTTAGGGAACAAAACAAAGATCTGCAAGACCAGGTAAAATTTTTTACTAACTAGAAAGTAAGATTGGAAAAATTGCCGACTGAAATTACCATATGCATTGAAACTGCAGCTGAATGGAGCCAGAAATTCACCAAAGCAGAAGAGCAATGAAGTTACACTGGAATTCAGGGACCTTGCAGATGGTGAGATGATTCCAAAGCGGCGGCGGCAGCAGCAGCAGCAGCAGCAGCAGCAGCAGCAGCAGGTGGCTCTTAACCTACTTTGAAAAGTAGAGAGCATCCTATAAGCTGATTGGAGCTTTGATTTTCCACCATATCAGGCAAAATATTAATAATAATCCCTGTAGCATTCAGTCTCATGGTGAAATTCATCACTTTGTTTATCTAAGGTTACAGGTGATTGGTGCTTGACAAGACCTACAGCTTGGTTGATTGTGTCTGTAATATAACTATTCGGGCAATCCCGTCCAAATGAAGATTGAGGTCTTCTCGGCTTCTTTCTTAGTTGTTTTCGACACTGTGCAAGTGCCACAGGATATCAGAGCGGTTGACTCTAATTATTCCCTTTTTCATGGTCGTGCCCATTGTATTTTCTGGCTGATTTTGAAGAGCAGGTTGAATACATGATCATTAGACCATGCAATGGCCTGGGGACTGAAGCAGAACATGAGCAGCTGGATCAGTTTTTAAGGTTGGTAAAGTATATTTTTAGTTTCCACGACTTAGTACAGGTCGTGGCATTGGAAGTTGGCTACATGGTTCCTACTTCACAAAGTCCTACAATACCTGTTATTCACCCTGAAAAATGAAAATCAAGCTTGTTAGAGGTGGGAAAAGACAAAAAAAGAGAATGGAAAAGAACTCATGAATTTGAGGAGACCTACAGACTATAGTGACTAGTATTTCCCAGAATGATTGTCCGGATTCCATTTGCAATATACTTTGTACTAAAAAATGGAAGGCCAAATTGGACCAATCACCAAATCACATCTACATTTGGACAGAACAACACAAATGAAAGAATGTTGTTTAAATCCTAAACCCTAAAAATCCAATGTAGGGATGAGTTTGATTTCCAGCAGCTAAGGCCTGTGCTCTTCTCCTCCTCCAAGGTACATGTGGAATGAGAAGAGAATGAAGAAAGGAGTCATTTAACAACTCTGAAATTTGCTTACTGGCTTTAATGTTGGGTTCCAAAATGACCCAACTGGAGCTTCTTTCAGACAACGTGTCAACATGGATCCTGTGAGTAGTACACAATCGCAATCATTCAGAATCCAGATAGATATGAAAAATGTCATGGCAGAAAATCATGATACATTATTCAATATCTTCTTCTTCTGTTGATTTAATGTCACATTTTCCACATGTCAACAGTTCTGTTTCAATTTTTAACTCAGCATTCTGAGAAGTTGAAGAATAAATTCTAACCCGCATAAACGAACTGCATTCACTCGGATCTAATTACGATTTACTGACACGCGAACTCAAACTAATTAGACTCGACTCGACAGCCCTCCATTAATAGTTACACTTATGCTTTATCTGTTGAAAGTTGAAACGTTTCATAGAGATTCCAGAATTCCCCGAATGCAGCTGCAAGGACATGGCCCAAAAACAAAGAAATGGAAGCCCTTTTACATGTAACATTTACACTAGAAGTTACAACATTGAGGAGGATGAAGTGAAAACCAAAGCATAATAGATCCAAGATTTGCCAGATGAAATTGATGGAACAGATCCAAGGGGGGTCAAAAGGAAAACAAAAGAAAATATACTGTAGAGAACGGATGAAGAAACAGTAACAAAATGAATGCAGATAGTCAATAAGAAGAGTTTATGTAACTTTAACAGATTTTGCGAGTTCTGGCCGGAAAATACTGCCTCTTTGAACCAGCTTTCTTCCCATGCAATCATCGTCCCTATTGGCTTTGGTATCCGATCCATCCTATTTATAGATTAAGGAAAATGGAAAAAAAAAAAAAAAGAAAATTAAAAAGAGAGGTTAAATCAAGTAAAGGGCGGTGGTGATCCACGTGAAGCCATAACATTATATTGGTTACTTATTCGGACCGTGAGATTGTACGAGGAAACAAGAACCCTTCGTACCTTACTTAAGACGAAGGAAAAGATGAGTCGGCAGCAGCTTCCTTTGTCACACTACCAATCAAATAGTACCTCTTTTTGTGTTCTTAAAAACTGAGCCCAAATGGAGAAAAGGGGGAAAAAAAAAGGAAGAAGGGAGAAGAAGGGTAGTATTTGTTTAATCATTTCTATGGTGGCGAGATCAGTGATTGTGTATTTAAGTTGTGTCACAGCAGCAACTGGCTCTCCACATAACAAAAAATGTTTATGATTTCTTACTTTGTTGGTGATTTTCTTTATAGTAAAATTGATATTTTGCACAATTAAGTACTATTTCCGTCCAAAAAAAATAGTTCACATTGAATTTTTACTGTTTTTAGTACAAATTCCAAACCTTAAAAAGGATTATTTTTTTTGGACGGAGGGAGTAGTATTTTTTATTTGTATAGCTTTATATTGTAAATGTTATCATTTTATATTTTGTGTTTTTTTGGATGATCCAACAGAAAATCATGACTTCAGATTTCGTAAATTGACGATCCTCTTAACCATGCCTGATTGCACATTTTATAGATACACTAGCAAAGTCAAATCTAATATTCATTGAAATGAATACTTGAATTTATAGTAGGCATCTTTTACAACCTTTTAGCTAACAGCAAAGAGTAACAAATATTGAATATAAATATTATTTTTCCACACCAATTTCTTCAGCAAGAAACAAGTTACATGAACTCTTTCCCAATGTCTCATGAAGACAACAAAAAACCACAAGTACATCGGACACTATTATAAAACCATCACTTTTTTGTTTAATCGTAAAAAATATGACTCGAAAAAAGAAAATCTTTTAAAATGAAAAAAAAGGTTTAATTAAACAGGAAATAATGACTTGACACTATTAACAATAAAAAATGCAATCAACTATTAAGGAATTTCTAAAACTAACAGAAAGGACTAGTCTTCATCACTTGTCTAAACCTTGTAGGAAAAATCCCAAGTCGTAGCATGAGTTTCTTTTACCCCATTATTAGGCATTAAATTACGTAAATTGACTTTCTTTTCGAGACAAAAATATCTAAGCACTTGAGCCATAGTAATAAGTATCGTATGATACGTATCAAAATTAAGAATTTCGATACGTATCATGATATATATCACAATCGTTTGTGTATCAGTCAATTTCCGATACGTACCGTACGATACATATGATACACATACGATTGTGTATCGTACAATAAAAAAACATAGGTAAATAATAACTTTTTTTCTTAAAGAATTCAAATTTTTGTTTGATAATAACCATTTAAATTTCAAATTATGAGAAAATTTCAATTACAATTTCTTTTAAATAGATACTTTTGATTTATTACTTTCACAAACATAATCTTTCTGAATTGACAACAAAGTTTCTTAATAAATTATTTTAGTTTAAAAAATAAAATAATTAAAATAAAATATTTAAATATTATTTTATTTATAGTATCATTTTCTAAATCATGTATAACTAATAACATGTTGAATAAATGTAATACAAGTTTAATTTAATTTTCTCACTATCAAATTTATGGCTATAATAACATCTACTTTAAAAAATAATCTTTATTACATAGGTTCTATGACCAATATTCATACAATGTATGAGTAATTTGTGTAGTTTTATGATAATCTTGAATTCAACTTAATCAATTTATTTGATTATAACTGAAAAATAAAAAAAGTTATAAATATATTAATTACATATGGAGTTATTACATTTATTATTTATTTTGTATATATTATTATATTAAAACGTATCTTACGATTCAATACACGATACAATACGCGTATCATAAATTTAGGTTTCTGATACACGATACGTATCACGATTTGATAACTATGACATAAGCGTTTTAGGCCTCTCTTCTTCTTCATCATCGTCGTTGACTCGTTGTCGTCGCCATCCGGAAAATGATCACCCATAATCCTTGTCAAGATCAACGTGCATGAAGTGGACATATTTTCACGAATAAATGATAATCACGAAATGATCACCCCATTTATGCTTGTCTTTTTGTAGTTTTATTTCCATATACTCTTTCCGTCCTAAAATTATTATCTTATTTAAATTTTTAGTTTTAGTACAAATTAAACTAAAAATAAAAATCAAAACTAGACAATAATTTTAAGTTTTAATTTTCCAACTTTCCACCGGGTCCTCGAGAACTTCATATGCCAAATCATCATCGACCTCGTCTACATATGATTGACAAATAGCAGTATATATCATCAGAAATCTCACCATCTAGTTTTTGCTTATCTGAATTTTCCATTTCGCAAATATATATTATGATCACATTTTTCAGTACCTCAGAAGGTTCATCGCTGGACCAAAGCTGGTTCAATGCTTGTTGAGGCCTCAAACAAAATTTAAATTTGGCGTCTTTCAATAGTTAAATTTCGATAAATAAAAGTTTTATTAAAATATTTTAATAATTTCGATACAAATAATTTTATCTAAAATACTACATAATTTACATATCAAAATATTTATGGTAGTATACCTTTTTTTATTATTTTTCAATGATTATTATTATAAAAAAATTTCAAAAAATAATTATAATTAATATTATCCAAAAAATGAGGCTTTAAATATTATAAGGCCTAAAGTCCTATCTTTAGTAGCCTCCCCCTAAAGTCGCCTCTGCACGACAATCTGTGGAATCCATCTGAAAAATCTCACAACGACAAAAACCATCTTCTCTTATGAGAAATATCCACTGTCATCAGCAGTATATCTAATTAACACGGAGACAAGAGAATTAGAATCTTGTTAAATGGTTTTTTTCTCCCTTTTATTGTTAGTATAAATTAAAATATAAAATTGATGTAAGAATCTAGGTTGCAATAATCTACTCTATAGAAATGATATGGAATTGCTAAACATGCACTCGTTTAAAAATTCATAGGCTTTTCTTTCAAAAGGAAACAATTATGCATCTAATATTTTAGATATTGAATTCAAATCTTAACAAACTTTCGCTCCGTGCTACAGAACATTCTAATTACCGACAAACAAACTAAAGAAATTAGAGCTCCTGATTAGATTGCTTCTTTTTACAAATGATATTCGAGTTCGTACAAGGAAGCACTATACTCCCCTTCCTATTTTTTGCATTTATAGTTCTTATTTTATTTTTCTTTAATCTTTTAATACTTTGCAAGTTTAATCCCTGTCATTTTTTGCTTTCTCTTACAAAAAACATCTCTAATCTTCAAACGAGCATATCTCTCAATCCGTGAAAAATTAGAAAACGTGTTACACATGAATTTTATTGTATTCGTCGAGATCTATCCAACAAGATCCATATGGAATATTTTTTTTGGACTTCAAAACTATTAAATTCTTATGGACGGAAATAAGGTGGATATCCGGTTTAAAAAGATGGATAACCAACTTATTTTAAATTAGTTATCCATTGTGTTCATGTTGATTGTCCGACCAGTTGGAACTAGTTATCTATTTTGTTTGTACTTCTTATCCATTTGGTTTGTATGCATATCCAACTTGTTTGTAATAGATATCCCACTTGTTTGTAATAGATATCCCATTTGTTTGTACTGTATATTCATTTGGTTTCTACTGGATATCTACCCATTTGGTTTGTATGTCTATCCAACTTATGTATACTGGTTATCCAATGGATTTATATGCTTATCTAAATTGTTCGTACTGGTTTTCCAATCATTTCTTTTTGTTTGGAAAATAATTATTGTCCAATACGCTAATACTGGTTATCCATTTTGTTTATACTGCTTATCTAATCATTTTTTCTTCTTTGAAACACGGTTATCTAACGTGTTCGTAGTTTTTTTTTTTATTTTTTCAAAAAAAGTAGCTGTTCAATGCGTTCGTATTGATTATCCAACTGGTTGGTATAGATTATCTAATCATTTGCTTTCTCTACTCTTTGCGAAAATCCTTGCCCAATTTTTGTACTGACTATCCAACCGTTTTGTATTGGTTATCCAATCATTTTCGTTGATTATCCAAACATAATTTCAATTTTTTTTTGAGAAAATATATCCAATGTGTTCATATTGATTATCCAACTTCTCGGTGATGGTTATCCGACCTTTTTTTTCCTTGCTCTTTTATGAAAATGATTCTACAATTTTTTTGTACTGATTATCTAACCGGTTTGTACTGTTTATCTAATTATTTTCAATAATTATCCAAATAATTTGTAATGCTTATTTAAATATTTTATTCTTTTTTTGTTTCTTTGTTTTTTGAAGATGAGTAAATGTCAAAAATATGATTGCATAACCAGTACAAACAAAATGGATAATCAGTCCAAACCAGTTGGATAATCAAATATGAACACAAAGAATAACCATTTTTCAATTTTTTCATTTCTGCCCGTGAAATTTAAATGCATTTAAAGTTCAAAAAAAATACTCAACATTGATCTTATCGGATAGATCTCGTTGAGAACTATAAATTTCATATATAATTCGTGTTCTAATTCTTTACGGATCAAAAGATATATGCAATACTAGAATATTAATCTAAAATAAGTTTATCAATCTTTTTAAACTGGATGTCCACCCAAATGAAGGTACAAATTTTTTTGTTTCTGCCCATCAAAATTTAGTCATTTTTAAGTTGGAAAAAAATATTCGATATAGATCTTGGATAGATCTTGACGAGTATTACAATTTTCATGTATAACATGTTCTCTAATTTTTTACGGATCATGAGATATGATCGTTTAAAGATTAGAGATATTTTTTAGAAGAAAGAGAAAAAAGTAACAGACACTAAATTTACCAAAATATTAGAAGAGATAGGAGGGTGCACATGCTCACTGCACCCAATAAATTGCCTCATATTCAAACACCGGAAAAATCAGGTCAGGTTTTCTAAAGCCCGTGATATGAGGGTAAATAAAGATTAGGCCCAACTGTGAAGTGAAACTAACCCGTATCCAGTCACCTATCTCCACATTTAAAACCCAATTTTGACCTGTAAAATTGAAAGGCTGATGATGAATATTATCGAATGTAGTCTTATCACCGTACTTTATATTAATGAAAAACGACCTCTGAATCTCTAAAAATTTGATTTGTTGTCTTATCACCGTACTTTATATTACTGAAAATCAGATGTTCATATAAATTAGTGAAGACTTCAGTGGGGTTCTACTCATATGGAAATCAAAAGCCTTTAATTTTTTACTGAACTATTTTAACAGCGTTGTAGGTTTTATTCATCAATTTACACCCGATAAGAAATATATCAAAGCATCTCCGTCCCATTATGATTATCTTATTTCTTATAAAAAAAAATTAGTCGAATATGAACATATAGTCATTATGTAGGGGACAAAAATAGTAAATTATAACTGAGAGAAGAATTTGGTTGGCGGAAATCCAATTTGGTCATGTCATGGGCTCATGGGCAATGCAATTTTCCTATACCGACAAATTCTTAGTGCACTCAATGGATGCTAGATCATCAGGTGATGGGATTGAAGCATGGATGATCATCACTATACATGAACGTTTTGACATGAAAATAGTGGAGCAAGATCCTTAGCTTCTGGCATTTCTTTGTTTGGAACTTTGGATTCTAGCTTGCCCAGGTTGCCCTTAGCCTAACTTCTTTCCAAAAATAATACAAATCCTCTTAGTATTAGTGTCGCATTTCGTACGTCTCAAATTAAAAAATTCTGTTTGTCATAATTATTATTTTAAGATAGATGAAATACTTTCCTCTACTTGGAGCATTAGTGTTATTATGGAGACCCTATTCGATTTGATTACTATGTAATCACTTGAATTTTAAGGGTTAAGAAACACAAATCTTTGATCAAACACGAAAAGATAGAAGGGTATTATTAGCCTCAATTTTGGGCTCAGATCCATCAGGTCTAGTTGAAACAGATTACTAAAACTGACTCACTTTCAACAGTACGTGCAATGGACTTCTTTGAAGGTACACAATGGACAATTTTTAAACTAATACTCTTTCTGTCTCAAAATTATTATTCAAATTAAATTTTTGCTTTTAATTTAATCTGTATTAATAATAAAAACTCAAACTAAATAATAACTTTGGGATGGACGGAATACTATATTCTGCCTCCAAAAAAATTGTTTCGTAGGTGAAATGTTATACTTCCTTTACTTCTATTTTTGATGCTAAAAAAACACTTTTACTACTGCCACTTTATCCTTAAAATTTTGTAACCCGCGTACAAACATTAGTTTTAGATCATCATTTGTTACAACAGCTAATGGACATTTTTTTATTTGCTGAAAATAAACAAGCTCAATGGATTGATTGGACATTTGGACCTAATCTTCTATTATGCCTTAGATAACATGATTTACCCAAAATGTAGTATAAGCTTTGATCCAGGTCTCTCCTGTTTTGTTGATGAGTTTTTTTAAAAAAATTTATTTTCAGGTGTCTATTACCGACAATAGTGACAAATTTCTGATTGAATTATTAGTATATTACGCATCTGATGTCTGAAGTCATTGCTCCGACTAATCTGGCCAGGTAGGTCCCTTTCGGAAGGTGAAACTCTCCCAACAAGTATTTTAATCACTGTTGCATGTCCATGCCCGGGTTCGAACCCAAGTTATAATTAAGTTGGCCCAATATCTTTATTACTTGGACCAAGTGTTTGCTGGTGAATTATTGATGATTTTGCAACCGACGTTTAAAAAGCAATTTTAGATTAAAATTCGTAATATTGGGCTGTTCTTCAAAAACTGATGGGCTCAATCTGAATCAATAATTACTATTAGCATGGTAGTATCAGTTAATAGAGCAAGTTGTATATCTATCGATTATCGAGTAAACATCTGACATCTATTGTCTTTAGCCAAAAAACAGTGAATAAAAAAAGTATTTAAAAGAAACCTTGCTGAGAGACTTGAGATTTATTTCTTGTACACAAAATTTTGGATGAGTTATTCAAAAACTCATCAAATTAGTACACTTTTGTAGTAATTAATACTGTACTTTTTATGTTTCAAAATGATTGCACTAAATGTATGTTAAAAATAGTTATTTTAGAAAGAAATGAGTATAATAATAATAATATTCACTTTGTGGATGCCTAGCTGCGCCTGCTACAAAATATTCAAATGATTAAAGCTTTTTTTAACAAAATCCACTCTGTAAAGTTAACCTTCCAACCTCCAACATAAACCTTTTTTCACCGTTTAAAAAGAGAGGAATTCAAGTGGGATGGTCAAGGATTATTGATAAAGCAAATTATCATATCATTAAATGTATGGATTTTCTTCACCACCCGCTTTAAGGTTCCAACAACAATGATTTCAGTTGTTTTTGTTGCTGCAAAACTTGACTGAAACTAAAAACTTTTATGGATAGCCAGTGCTAGTAGTAACAATGATACGCAGTTCCTTTTTCTTGGAAATTGGTTTATATGGTCTTAAAAGTGTTCTCTAAAAGAAACAACCCTAAAACGGAAATGTTCAAATTCTAGTCAGAAACAGGATTAATCTAATCAACAGGACTGTGTCACTTTTATTATATGTTCTTAGACTGAATTTAGGCAAAAATTTTCTGAATTCCTTTTAATTTGCATATCCAAAATCAAGGGCCACCAAAGGCACCCCTGTTGTTTTTTACATGGATAGAGTAGTTGCCTTAAATTCTAGTCACTTGAAAAGATTCAAGTTTGAACCCATAAACTTCACCTCACATGTAATAGACTAGTTGCTTGTAATTGTGTATTAAAAAAAAAAAAGTTCGAACCCTTAATTTTATCGAGGTTATTGGTATCGTGACTGCAGTCTCACTCTTAGGTAGTTTTATAAATGATTGAATTGTGATGTCACGTAAACTATATTAAAAAAAAAGAGAAGAAAAGTTAAGTTATTTGTGTAACTTTACCTTACCTTAAAGTTACAAGTTGAAATTTGTAGAAGCAATTTACAAGTTTTCCTTATTCCTTTCTTAAACTATATGTATAAAATAACCTATACACTTTAGGAGACCATTAATTAAGTGACAATATCCTAATGGGCCATCGAAATAATAACGTTTAGTTAAGTGCATGCAATACAATATTAGATCCATCCTTTTTTTAATAGATCCATCTTTAATTCATCAAACCAGACATATAAACAGCTATCAAACAGACTAATTTATGATTACAACTATTCTCACCTAATTTTTCCTATGATTTCTTTTTGTTTTTGGTAAGAGCCAATAAGTTATACTAGTAGCGCATAATTAGCCACTAGAAAAAAGAAAGAAAGTGGAAATGAGATGCTGACCCAAGTAAGGCTAAATGTTGGCTATGTTTAGCAAATAGCCCAAGGCTAGTTTTATCCTAATTTCAGTTAATAATAATTAGATCATCCCACAAATTTTCTTAGTCTATTCTAATCCAACCAACATAACAATAATTGTGAGTCGTGAGTTGTGACACCACCATGGGTGGCTACAATCTTGCAATGACACATCGATCCCCTCTAGGCCTCTAACTATGCTGATGTGCTTGCTTTGAAAATATAGTAATCATCCACTAATCATTTTGTTTAGTTATAAAAAGAATAATGAAGAGAGACCACACACAATGCTTTGGGGAAATGTTTGCCCTCATATTAGCTAGTTTTAACATCGTTCAAATAATATTATTCTCTTTCGACCCTAAATAATTGTTCAGTTTGGAACAATAATTTTGAGACGAAATGAGTATATATTTTTAGAAAAAAACTTTCGAATCAAAACAAAAACAGACCAAGAATAGTACTACCGAACAATATATCATAGTTCTTGTATCTAGCAAGTTGAGTATTATGAGTGTAATATGTATAGTTTGGAGTTATTTCCTGATTTTTTGGGGGGGGGGGGGTTTTGGGGAGGGAAAAATTTGCTGTTTTTCGATTTAGGACGACATGAAGGAACAAACGAGCAACAACCTTAATCAGTTCCACGTCGGAATGCTAAGATGTTTTGTGAGAAGTATCTTGCGAAGAGAGTAAAGGCAAAGTACAGGACAGGATGTTGGAAATTTGGAAATACCTTTCTTTCACAAGGACCAAACATGGTGATGTAAGGAGTTTCCACACCGCTTGACCAAGTATAAGTTATCTCACGGAGTACTATCTCCGCCCAAAAAAATAGTCCACATTAAGTTTTAAGATTTGTATTAATTTTAATACAAATTTGAAAATTTAATGTAGATTATTGTTTATGCGACGGAGAGAGTATTATTAAAAAAGCTTCACGAAAGCCACTACATAAAGAGAAGCCCAAATTTGTTAATTTTGTGCAACTCCATTCTTGTTTCTTTCTCATCTTCAACAATTCGATTGTCAATATACTTACTCCGTCCTAAAATAAGTATTATTATTAATTAAATAATTTTTATTACTCCAATATAATTCTTATTCTAAGATGGAAATTTTTTTTTTTAAAAAAAAAAAGAAGTACAGAAGACAGGTAGTTTATCATAACATCCAAATATGATTTTTTTTACTTTAAGAAAAAGAGAGTAAAAATAAGCTTAGGAAGCAGGTAGTTTATCACAAGATCAATTGTATAGTATCACTTCACTAACTAAAATTGAAATGCATGTTAACCAAAGTGCAGGGAAAAAAAAATATTTATGGTATGTTTTCCTTAAAAAATACTCTCTCTGTCCCAAAAAAATAATTTATATTGAGTTTGTAAATTTATATTAAAAAATAGTACAAATTTGTAAAATCAAAGTGAACTATTTTTTTTGGGACGGAGGCAGTAATTGTTATTGAGGGATGGGGTGAATATGATTGATAAAGTTGAGTCCACATTAATCATACTATATCTCTTAATTTTATTTTTCCATTCATCCGGCTATTATATGTTATGATCAGGAAGCCAATTAAATTGCATGCATGTTGCACCCAAACCTTTAGGCTAGAAACTTCAAATCATTATTATTTTTTTTTCAAGATACGATGGTAAAGTTCAACGGGATGGTTAGAGATGAAAGATAAAACTCATAGAACCGTTTAAATTAGTTATTATAAGAAGCCATCCTTTAAAAAAAAATAAAAGAAAATAAAAAAAAAAAGAATGAAAAAGTTGTTTTAGAAGGCAGATGAATATCTTCTTATTTCTTTTTTGGTAAAAAATATCTTCTTATTTCCAAGTGTACTACGTACTAAACGTTGTTCTCGCCACCAACCATTGATCACTACTAGTCCTTTCATTTTGATGTGACATTCATTTTAGGTTTATTTTGATTTTTTAATAATTAAGATTGCTATAAAATTATACTTATAGTTCAATTTTCGTCCAATCAAAGGGATAACTGAAACACCTGCATGGAAAACTGATCTCCATTGACTTGATCAAACCGGTATCTCAATGATCAAATTTTACTCAAATGTCGCGCTCACATTCTTCAAAAAGAAACCTGCATCTTTCACACATACTTTTCTTATTGTCTCAAAAAATTGTACTGTGTACATTTTAATTAATTTAAATCAGAGAGGATATTAAACTTGAAGAAGAAATTTATAATAATTCACCCATGCATGAAATTTTTATGTAGTACAGACAACGTAATCAGCTCAAACAAGACAAATCGAACGCATAACTAAACCAAACCAAATCAAATTAATCAATTTCCATCACATTTTGACATGTAAAAAAAAAAAAAAATCAAATGTGGCTACGGCTGTTCTTTTGAAGAAAACTGACCCGACCCGAATCGATCCGAACCGAACCGTTATTTTCGATCGATTTGGAAACGGGGCAATTTTCTTTCAGATCATCATCGGTTCGGTTTGGGTTATGTTTCGGGTCGGAACCGAGTTGACTCGAAATGAACCATTTCGCTCATGATAATGTCATAAAAAGAGACGATTATGTCATCACGCCGGTCACCGGTCGTCGGAAAAAATAACATTTCCGGCGAAATTGTACCAGCGGCGGTGGTCAAAAGTTGTCGTCGGCGGTCAACGACGGTATTATTAAATTACTTTTTTTGGTTTCGGTTTTATCGGTTCTATTTGGATATTCGTTTGACCCCAACCGAACCGATCCGTTCTACCTTTTAAAATCTTTGATTCGAACCGAAATTAAAATTTTTTATCCGTTCCACCTTTTAAAATTTTGGTTCGGGTTCGGTTCTAGTCATCGGGTCGACCCGAACCGTAGTTCAAAATGACCAGCCCTAAATGTGGCAAGTGGATTGACTACTTTATATATTACCTCATTATCACGTAATTAGGGGGGTCCTAACTCCTAAGAGGGGTCGAGTTAGTTAGGCAAAAACACATGGGATTTGGATAAAATAAAACCTTAAAAATTTGTGACATGCCCCAAATCCCCCCAATCATTGGGTACGTATTTTCCCTAAACAACTCATTCTTGACCTAAGCAGCCAAAAAAGAAAAAGACTCAACGCCAAAAGGTACAACTCCAATAATGTCTTTAAAATCTTAAGAAAAATATTTTGTGTCCAGAAACAATGGATTTTGGGGCAATTACATCCATGTTGAAGATATTTTCAATTGGCTCTGATTGATTAAGGTCAAACCTAAAAATTAATAGTTTAGTAGGACAATTGTACTTGACAAATTCAATAATAGTTTAACGTTTATAGAACATACATACCTTAAAAAAAAACAGAAAAAGAAAAAGATTTCCACCCAATTATATGGTACATGAGGTGGACTTCTTCGTTAGTTAGTTTCGTGGTGGCAAATACTGATTGCAATATATGGTCTTACACGCTATTTGTTTTTCATACATAAAAATAAAGTTCATTTTGTACATATTTGAGAAGAAGGGTTTGCCATCTACTAGGGTTTGGTTTCCTACTTGGAAGATCCAGTGGATTGGAATGTTTGGATTAAATGATTTTGAGACGGATCCTTTAGGTTCGAATTAATAGTTCCAGGCTTATAGTGTGTGACAACAATTTATAAACAATTAAGTTAGAATACTTATGAATGGATATAAAAAGTTATGTTCTAAAATCTAAATATCTAGGTTCGTAATAAACTAATTCGTTTGAAGTTTGAACATAATGGAGGTTGGTATGTAGACACCAGTGTTGTTAAGTTCGATTCGGACCGGCCGGTCGAACTGGTTTAACCGGGAATCGGACCATTAGTCGAGCCGAGCAAAGTTTTAATTTGTTACTTTAAGACTCGGTCAAAACCGGTCAAAATTTCGGTCGAACCAGAAGTCGGTCAGAATCGGGTCGACCCGGAGTTTCTTAATTTATTGACTTTTTGACCAAATTTTGCATTTTTTGCCCATAAATGTTCACATTTTCCAAGGTCGGTCTTTTTTTTGTTTCAAAAATGACCCATTACTTGTGATATTTGTTTTGTTTAAATTATTAATATGTTCTTTTAGTCCCTAATTTTTACTTTCAAGTATTAAACGAACCATTTTAAATTTTTTATTATTTTGTTATACAAACTAACTCCAATCATATTAAAATTTATATTCTAACTCAAATATGTTGAAAATGATTTTACTTTAGATTTTTATTAATTTTTAAAGTCAATTATCTTACAAATTAGATAATATTTTTTTAAAATAATATTTTATTTATTATAGTTACTTTACTAGGATATTTATTTAGTTCACAATAATTGTAATTAAGTTCTATAAAATATTAATATGAACTATTACAATAGAAAAGGGATATAAAATATAAAGTTTTTTAATTTTAAATATATTAAATAATTAAATGTTATTATTTTTATTAATAATGACGTCATTTGAATCAATCCCGAGTCGAGACGAATTGACCCTGAGTTGCCTGACCCTGGCCTTCCCGAGTCAACCTCCGAGCCGAGTCTTGCAATACTGGTGAAAACCCGGGGGCGGAGATTTCATATGTACTTTCGGTTATTTATAGTGTTCGGTGTTGTCTGCAACAATTGTTTTTGGCCAAGGATGCTACTAATTTCTTGGTGGAAAGAAATCGACGTCATTTCTATTTCAACTGAATAGAAATTATGAACAAAAATTCAGAAATTAAATAATGCCTCGTCTTAATAATAAAAAAACATAATAAAACAATATATACATGTCAAAATCATTAAGCTTTAAAAGCAACTGATTGTTAATAGTTAACTAACGTCGTGGGCCAATAACCATTTTAACTAACTTAATACAGTACTTTACTCGCTAATGCATCCAAAACGAATGCCAGTTGTTGGGTTTTCTTGACAATGACTACTAATTTATAATTTTACTTACAAAAGATCCATTATTATTAAATTAAATAAGGTGCTATCAAATTGATCTATCTCCCTTAACTCGGTCACGGCTTTTTCCTGTAATTTGCAAGGGTGAATGATGGTATAGCGCCCACTACTACACTAGTGACTTGCCAACATTGATTGAAAATTTCGCAGTAAAGCAGTAAAAAAAAGGCTAAACATCTACCTAAGGCCTTTTTTTTAGTCACATAATCATACTCAAAACTTTTATTTTTTTTTTATTTTAATATTTTCTCAAAGCTTTTTATAATCCCTTTAACTCAAAATGTCTGTTGGTTTCAAAAGCTACTGCACTTAACGACCAGACCAACCTCGAAGCTTTTTTCATTTTTTTGTGATTTCAGATCTGCGCCGCTTGGCCTCTATCCTGTAATTTTGATCCAGTTTTTTGGGTACTTTAGTCTTTTCAGATAATTAAACTTATTACACTTTGTGTCTTTTCACTAGTTATTAAAATTCTTTTGTTGTGCAATATTTTCCATTAATGATGCTACACATTGTATTTTCCACCACATTAGCATGCTAGTGATAAACGGTTTAGGGAGTGGCGGATTTTTTCTTTTAAGGATCGCATCATGAAATGAACGGTTTAATCTATCTCACAAAATTAAGGTTAGACATTTAGATCGGAATAAAATCTCTTACAAAATTTTAATTCAATCGTCTTTTTTATTCTTGAAACTAGGACTCAAAAATCTTACTCAAGGTCAAGGGCCATCAAAGTTCAAACTTCTAAGAAGACCTAAACCTTGAAATAGGATGTAATCCTACTTCAATAATTCCAAAGTTTCCAAGTTCCATACCACAAATTTTTTTACTCCATGTGAAGGGGTCAGTGGAGAAAAGCATGTCAGTAATACTGCTAAATATTTGCAGGACAAAAAAACCCTTCCATATAAAAATATTACCCATTGGATAAAAAGCCTCTTCAGCTTTTATACAAAGTGGAAAAAAAAAAAAAAAAAGCAGTCCCCCGCACCCACACTGATGATGAATCATCTCGGAGTCCACAGTACTTTTATTTGTTTTTACTGCTTTTTTATTACCTTGCCTTTCCAGCAGCTGCAGAGCGGGACAGTTGTAGGCTTGTAGCTTTGAACAAAGTTTTTTAAAAAAATTGGAAAAAAAAAAAAAAAACACGCACACACACAGTGCGCGGTAAAATGTGATGGAGCTCAACAACGAAATGACTCATGAGTCAGGAGTCATACTATTACGCCCTCTGCCGGCGTATACATAACATCCTCGGCGCCGTTTATTTTCGGGTGCTTCAATGACGCTCGCTTCGTCCCCACTTGCTTACGATCACGTGACCAACACGATCTAATTAAAATCCGCCACGTCACGAGGACTGGGATTGGTGACCAACACCAATGGACGCTCGATGAGATATTTTGTTCAAAAACAATAGCTTGTTACAATTTGCTAATTCGTACTAATTTTCGACAATAGAATTGGGGAAATCTAATTATATTCATCACAATAAAGATTGTGGGAACTGGGAACTGAGAAGTGGACATACTGTGATGGATATCAAAAGTAATGAATTTGTTGCGAACTCGAATAAGAACAAATGTCACCAAGCACATAAGATTGAGTATTAAAAATTGTTAAATTGGTAATAAACTGCATAACCCTCCACTATTCTAAAATACTATTCAAGTCTTATTTGATGGGTTATTTTAGTACAATAAATCTGATTTTTTTTCTTTGGTATGCTATTATGGATAAAATGTTGGAATCTAATTGTAAAATTGGACATATAGATAAATAAGCGAAGTTTTACATGGTAGTGTTCAAAATCTCGGGTTCTATTTCAATTTTATGAAAATCTTACCAGTAATTCATTAAATCAATTATTATCTAAAACAGGCATCCGTCACACCACGTCAACATATACAATACAAGTTTTGGAGGGAATCTGTAATCTTAGGAGTAGTTAATTAAAATTCATGGGGCAAAAAGTAATTAATTATTTATCTTTATTGTGATTAGTTTGATGTAATAAAAAAAAAAATAAGCCGCACCAAGCGTGTAAATTTTTTTTTTCCTAAATCAGAAAAGCCAGTGAGGAATTCAATCAACTTCATTCCATGGAAAAAAAAAAGGGTATAAACTCTAATCAATTATGGTACATAATCTCATGTAAATTCTAATAATTAAACTGCTTAGATGATATAAATAAACATGAAAGTCCATAACTTGTTACTTTTTATTCTTATGTGACACGAGTATCACTTTTCATAAGTAATTCTTAAATTTACAAATAAACATTGACATGTTTTTAGACTTCCATTTAAATGTAAAGTATTTATGCATTGAAGACTTCCATTTTCGTACATTAAACCGCATGAATGTTATGAATTTATTTGCCAAAGTTAATACCAAAAATAGAACTTCATCTATATCCCTTATTAGTTGATGGCCCCCTTTTAAAGACAGGGCAAATCAATTAAGATATGAATAATTATGGACAATAATTATGTGGTCCTCAACTAGCGCTACTAATTTCCAACTAGTAGTGTCATAGGAGACAATCTTAAGTATACCCAATATCACTATGGTCTTTCTCCTATTTTTTGCATTATTACTCCTTATTGTACTTTTTCTAAATAACTTTATATATTTTGTAAATTTAGTCCCTATTACTTTTTTTCTCTCTCCTATAAAAAAACATCTCTAATCTTTAAATGAGCATAACTCTCAATCCGTTAAGAATTTGTGAACGAATTATATATGAAATTTTTAATACTCGTCGATATCTATCCAACAAGATTCATATCGAATATTTTTTTCGAACTTAAAAATGACTAAATTTTGGTGGGCAGAAATGAAGGAAATTTGTATGTTATATGAATGGATATCCAACTTAAAAGAATGGATAACCAACTATTTTATATTCATATTATTGTAAAATTTATATCTCTCAATCCGTAAAGAATTAGAAAACAAATTATATATAAAATTTATAATGCTCGACGTGATCTATCCGATCATGAGGAAATATTGTCTTGGATAATCAGTACAAAGACGGTAGATAAGCACTAGGAAACCGGTGGATAGGCGGCGACCCGATTCAAATTCACTCTCACATTTTTTGCTGATAGAAATAGGTACATTCAGAGGCGTTGGATAAACATTACAAAATCAATGGATAACCGGCGCAACATTGGACAAGCCGTGAAAATGATTGGATAAACAGTACAAACCGGTTGGATAATCAGTAAAAAATATGGACAAGGATATCCAAAAAAAATATTAAAAATAAATAAATTTGAGAAGCAGTGGAAACCGGTCGGTTGGATAATCGGTATGAAAACATTGGATAACCAGTTTTCAAAAAAAAAAAAATGATTAGACAAACAGTACAAAATCTATCTGGACAAACAGAGAAAACGGTTGGATAACTAATGCAAAACGGTTGGATAGTCACAACAAAAGGCCGGACAAGGATTTTCACAAACAAAATAAAGAAAGAAATTTGGTTGGATAATCAGTACCAAACAGTTAGATATCCATCCGTTCGTTACTAATTATCCGAAAGTTTCATGCTGCTTGTTCATTCATTTGCACATAAAATTTAAATGCGTTTAAAACTTGAAAAAAAAAGATTCGATATGGTCCTTGTTAAATAGATCAAGTCGACTACTATAATTTTCATATATATAATTCGTTTAAAAATTCTTCATGGATCATGAAATATCTGCAATATAAGAATATCCATTGGTTATTCCTATTTTTAAATTAGATGTTCATCTTATTTCTGCTCATCAAAATTTAGTCATTTTTAAATTCGAAAAAATATTCGATATAGATCTTGTTGGATAGATCTCGATGAATACTATGAATTTCATATAGAATTTATTTTCTAATTATTCATGGATTGAGAGGTATGCTTGTTTGAAAATTAGAGATATTTTATGAGAAGAGAAAAAAAAAAGTGACAAGGACTAAACTTGCAAAACATAAGAAGTTTGAGAAAAAAAAGTACAATAAGGATCATATGTACAAAAAATAGGAGGGAGACCATGGTGATTCGAGGTGCACCCAAGAATTTGTCGTCTTATAATACTATAGTAGTACTAATTCGCTGGGCATAATTGATTAACTGATCAATAGAAACTACTCAAGATGCAATTAGATTGATAAATATTCTTTTTCGCCTAAAAAACATAATCTATATTACGATTTACTATATTATTTTTAAAATAATTTACAAATTATGCAAAATATATTTGTGGGGGAAGAGGAGTATTGATGTTGTAGGATATTGTAACAAAAATTCACCAAATCAAACACTAATATAAACAATTAATTACACATAAAGTATCATAAAGTTGATCACTATATTGGTTCGGTAAAGTTTAAAGTGTTACTATATAGAACTAGAAACATAAATGGTGTTATCATTCAGTTTTTCGTTAGGATTTCGGCAAAAAACTAACGGTCAACTGTTTTGTTACAGGAGTTGACCGAAGGGTATTTGTGTGCATATAAGATTTTGTTACAATTAACTACACAAAAAGTACCACAAAGTTGTTTATTATATTCTTTTGGTATCAAAAGTTAAAATGTTACTATATGACACCAAAAAACATAAATAGTGTTATCATTTAGTTTTTCTAAAATAAAAAAGAATTGGAGATTTTAAATAAAGATCTTATAGCCTTCAATGAAGAAAGTTATCCATGTACGCTAGAAACTACTGGATCCATGAGAAATAATTTTGAATACCACCGAATCAACTTAAAATAACCTGGAGAAGTGGGGATGGGGTTTTGTGATTCGTGGAGATAAAGCCATTTTTATTGCAGTTGAATACAAATATATTGAAGTGAACTATAGCTTTGTTGCTAAGATTGAAAGAATATACTATGGTTTAAAACTTGCGAAGTGCGAGGAGTCAGAAAGATAATGGTAGAAACAGATAATAAGTTAATTGTTAACTTGCTTATATGAAATTTTCCTTGGAGGTATCATGATCATCTAAATGACATTAAAGATGCTAAATATCTCCAGAGAGTTAATTAATAGTGTAGTTGATAGTTTATCAAAGGTTGGGTGAGCAGATTTAACAAAGACATATGAACTTCTGATTTACCGTTTCAATTAGAGGTATTTTAAGTCTAAATTAGATTTCTTTTCATATATCCGTATAAGGTTAATAAGAATTGTAAAAATATAGTAATTAATAGAGTTGTCCCAAAATTTTTAGAAAATCTTGTGAGACAGCCTCTTAGCTAAATGTTTTAAAATAGAGCTATCATAGATTTTAAAGTAATTTTTTTGAGACCGTCTCTTACATAGATAGTTTCAAAGTGAAACCGTCATGGACTTTTAGAAAATCTTAATACGACATGCTCTTTAATGGAATAAGTTTTAAGTACTGATTACTTACTTTTTAAAAAATTAATAAAATCGGAGGTGCCCGTCAGATACTAACTGTCTTATATTTGCTCAAAAAAGAAATAACTGAATGGTAACAATATTTATTTTTGTGGTGCCATATAGTAACATTTTAACTTTTGGTACCAAACGAATATAGTAATCAACTTCGTGGTACTTTTGGTGTAGTTGATTGTAACAAATTCTTGTATCAACACAAATACTCTTATATCAACTTACGTGACAAAATAGTTGACCGTTATTTTTTGCCGAAATCCTGACGGGAAACTAAATGGTAACACTATTTATGTTTCTGGTTCTATATAGTAACATTTTAAACTTTTGGTACCGAACAAATATAGTGAGCAACTTTATGTTACTTTATGTTTAATTTATTGCTAATATAAATGTTAAAAAAGGCCTTTTAAATTGTAAATTCATTTTTAAAATATGAGAGAAAGCCTCTTGAATAAGTACTTCCATCTCAAAGTCAGAATGTACTAGAATTTTCCTACATCTGTAATTAATGAGTCTGTTTCACGAGTAAAATGTCATCATATCTTTTTGATAGATTGATAATCTTGTAATCAGCCTTTTCATTTTCAGGAAATTTCTTGTTATAATTCAATTAATTTATTGATTAATAATCACTAATTATATCAGACAATTTGTTAACATATTGCTTGGATCAAAACATAGACTCACGATGAGATACAGGATTAAGAAAATAAAAGAAAATGGGAAAAGAATATAACCGAATTTTTAAAAATAAAAATTATACAAGGGAAAAATAAAAAATGTAAAAAATAAGGGGAGGAAAACCCGAAAAAGAGGGGTGGGGGAATTGAGAGTTACTGGTGGTCAAATGTGATAAAGACTCATGATGAAGCAAGATGGACCCTGCTGGAAACAGTGTGGGGCCCATGGGCCTGGGGTTGCGGCAACCAAGGGAAAAGGGGGGAAAGGGGTCTCTCTCCCTTTAAAGACTTCTACAAGAAGGGAAAGACAGTTTGACAGTATAGTCATCAGACACATTTGGCGGACCAAGTTATGTTCAGTATTTTCATTTTATTTTTTTTAACAGAAAATATAAAAAAAAAACTCAAAAATTTTCCAAGGTTTTACTTTTTACTACTTTAATTCATTTGAAACGACTCATTGTTATTAGCTTTTTACAGTAGTTCCCAATAATATTTGATTAAATGCTTGGAAATGTAGTGAATGGAGTTTTTAACGTTATGAAATAGAAAAAAATGTCGATATCTTACGATAATCACAACTCCGCTCAAAAAAACAAGTACGGAATTTTGTTTATAGTACACTAAAATAAAAAAGCAGTAAATATAAATTACATTTTCTCCATCATTTTAGTGCTAGTAGCTTGTTATGCTAAAAAAACTGAAACGGTAGGGGAGGATACACAATCATTGTACAAAGCTGAGATGATGATGATGAATTAATTAATTGTAATAAACTAAATTTATTTGTATAAGATCTTATTTTGGACGTCTTGTATCTAACCATACAAAAGTAACTGTCTGAGTGATATAGCATTAGGTTTTTACCTCGTTAAAGGTAGAGTAAAAATGAATAATTGTCTTCAAAAAAAAAAAGAAAAGAAAAACCAATAAATGAAAGAGGTAAAAATTTTTCTACTACAAACATTTTATCTTTATCTTATATATATAGACTGTAGTCTGTAGAGAGAGTGTTATAGAGTAGAAGAGAGAGTATTGTATTGGCAGAGAGAAGAGAGAGAGGGGCCCACTTTTAGTTTTTTAACCTTTTTCATGATGCACGCATCCCTTCATACATCTTCATAGGTTAGCAGAAGAAGAACAGAGATAATAAACAGAGAGAAAAGAAAGGAAGAGAGAGAGGGAGGTGATAGACCGGGTAGACTCAGAACTTTGCCGGGCACAAAAGAGTGATTTTTTTTTTTTTTTTTAATTTTTCTGAAATAGTTTTGTAGGATAGACTGAGGATAGGACAAACCAAAATTGAATAACAAAAGCAATGGACCTGTCTTGTCCTGTGGCCTAGTAGTATAGTCTCTACAGAAGAAGGTTTGCCTTGTTTAGTGGGAGAAGTGAAAAAAAACAAGAGGGGAAAAAAAGGGGGAAACACAGAGTGAAAATTAAAGCCTATGGGGAGCTGAAGGAAATTTTTGTTCTTTCTCTTTTCTTTTTTTCAGTCTCTCAGTCTCATATGGAGGATTTCGAAAGGAAGAGGAAAGATTGGTGGGGTGTGAAGAGTTCATCTGTCTGGTCTATTAATGGGTTTTTCAGTACATTCATGGCGGATGCTTCTATAATTTCTCACTTTCGATTTACTTTTCTTTTTCAAGCAACTCCATTCTCGTTTTGAAGCTTCTTTTTAATTTGGGGGGAATTCTGAAGTCTTTTAGGAAGGTAATAAAAAAGTTTTTCATGTTTTTGAATTTTGCCAATTAATGGTTTGTCTTTGCTGTACTTGCTTAATACTAATCTCCTTTTCTGTTTTCTGGGTTTTTATTTTTCAGATGATAGGAATGCAGTTTAATAATTCCAACGTGCAAGCAAAAGGGGTGCCGGAAGTTAATTCTTGTTTTCCTTCTTCAATCTCGGTTTCCGGTGCCGGAGCAGGAGGAACAAAGGTGAAGAAAGACGGAAACTTTGAACCAATATCTGTACTGGACCCAAGGAGTCCCAGTCCTTCAACTTCAACTTCCACTCTTTCTTCCTCTTGTGGAGGCACTAACGGCGGTGGTGGCGGAGGAACGAACAGCGGCAGCACCGGCAACCTAGTTGTGGGTTCTTCTTCCTCTGTAGCAAGAACTGCTGTACCCTTGCAAGAACCAAACCTGCCTGCAACTGAGGCCAACAATGGTGGTGAAGGTGGACAACAGAAGGAGGAATGGGTATCTACGCTTCATGGACTTCAAGCTGGGTTCGAGTTGAGCAAACATGGGAGTCTTGGTTTGGATTGGGAGAGTATTATCTCTGAATCTGCTGCTGGTGTTGGTGTTGGTGGCCAGGACCAATGGATATACAGTGATGATGTTGTTGCCGAAGAATCCAACTCGAAGCCCTTTTTGTTACAAGGCAGTGCAGTTGGTGGGAATTCTTCTTCTAATGTTGAGATTGATGTAAACGGTCCAAATGGGGTTTTTGGTGGTTCTGCAGGATTTGAGGCCATGGCCAGCGCCGTTGTTATTGGTGGCGGCGGCGGTTTATCTGCCGGTACCGGTAATGTGGTACCTATTACAAATTCTGGTAAATTGGAGGCCATTAGTCCATTTAACAACTTTAGTCATCCTCAAAATCAGAGCTTCTCGCTCTCTTTACCGGCTGCGGCCAATAGTAATCTGCTCTGCCTGCCTAATGCTACTCCCAACATTGCTCACCAACAACAGTTACAATTTGCCATGGAACAACATAAGTCTCAGAACTTAATGCCATTAATGAGTAGCACTCCACAGTTCCAAAATGCTCAGCAAAATTTCAATCTGTTGAATTCATTGTTGTCTCGGCCTAATCAAGAGTATTCTCCTCAGCCAAAGCGTCAAAATTTAGGCAATGGAGGAGGAGGCTCTTTCTCGGGTTCACAGATCCCTCAAATCCCTCTTCTTGATCCAGATCCTGCATCTCTTTTGAGGAAGCAGCAGCAAGAGCTTTACCTTGGTTTAGGCCAGCACCAATTGAAGCCGTTCTTGGTGCCGAAGCAGGAAGTTCCTGATGGTGGCAATGTTATCATTGGCAGTCCTCCACCAATGGTGGCTGCCCGGCAGCTTCAGCTTCAGCAACAACAGCAGCAGCAGCAGGTGGTTTACGACCAGCTCTACAAGGCTACAGAGTTGACTCTGGCTGGAAATTTCGCACACGCGCAAGGGATATTGGCGCGGCTCAATCACCACCTCTCTCCTGCTGTGAAGCCATTTCAAAGGGCTGCTTTCTTTTTCAAGGAAGCCCTGCAAATGTTTCTGCTTATGCCCCCCAACCGAGCCTCGAAGATTCCTACTCCGTTGGATGGTTTCTTCAAAATGGGAGCTTATAAAACGTTCTCTGATGTTTCACCCCTCATCCAGTTCATGAATTTCACCTCCAATCAGGTTCTTCTTGGAGCCATTGAAGATAATGCACAGCATGTTCATATTGTTGACTTTGATTTTGGGTGTGGCGCTCAATGGTCTTCATTCATGCAAGAGCTTCCTAGGAAGATTAGAGGGTCAGGGGCAGGGCCGCCTTCTTTGAAAATCACTGCATTTGCATCTCCTTCGAGTTATGATTCGGTTGAGATTAGCCTTATTCATGAAAGTCTCTCACAGTTTGCCCTTGGTCTTGGCATTAAGTTCGAGCTTGAGGTTGTGAATTTTGATTCTTTCGATCCAAGCACTTACCCGGCCTCTTCATTCCGGTCATCTCAGAGTGATACTATTGTTGTGAACTTCCCTCTTTGGTCAATTTCCAGTCGACCCTCGATCCTTCCCTCGCTCCTGTGCTTCATTAAGCAACTCTCTCCCAAAGTTATGGTAGTGTTGAATCAGGGTTGTGAAAGATTCGAGCTACCGCCTTCGCCTCATTTGCTTAATGCACTTCAGTACTATGAGGTCCTCCTTGACTCTATTGACGCCGCACACATGCCTTCGGATGGAGCTAAGAAGATTGAGAGGTTTCTGATTCAACCAAATATCGAGAGCATTGTCTTTGGTCGAATGCAATGCCCAAACCAAATCCCACCTGCATCAAACCTCTTGGCATCTGCAGGGTTTTCCACAATGTCACTCAGCAACTTTGTGGAAACTCAAGCTGAGTGTGTTGTGTCACATTGTCAAGTTCGGGGATTCCATGTTGAGAAGCGCAAACAGGGTTCGTCTCTTGTGCTATGTTGGCAGCATCGCGAGCTATTGTCTGCTTCAATTTGGAAATGCTGATCGAAGCAGGGAATGAGGGGAAGTATCAGTTGTCGAGCAAGGAGGAATGAAGGAGAATTAGTGCTGTAACTTGTGAAGGTCCTGACTAACTTTCACTCTTCCAATATTGCAGCAGTTAGAATTCTGAAATTGAAATGGTGTCACATTTCTATGCTAGTGGTTAATTGTAATATTATTCTCTTGCTTGCATCTGTTTTTGTTATTAATCAAACCTGGTGACTGTTGGATTTCGCTCGATAGAGCTATAGTCTAATCTCAAGTTTTAGTTTCTTGGTAGTCTTAGTAGGAGTAATTCGAACATCTTGTTCGTATGTATCATGGATATTAAAGGCTGCGTAGTTTATGTTATTCGTGCTTTTCGCAAGTATCTGGTCTAAACCACAATTATACTTATTCCTTGAGACAGTCTATCTTATAGATTTTGGAAAAGAGGACTTCTTGAGGATTTGGTTCCGTTCATCCACCACCACCTTTTTTTTTTTTTTTTTTGGGAAAATTAAAAGTTAGGTCCTGGGTTTTTTTTGGTTTTGGATAATGGTTATCCAACACTATTTTTCTCTCCTAAATCACAGTTTTGCACTATGTTTTCTCTCCTAAATCACAGTTCTACAGCCTTATGAGTCCTATCCGCAATCCTGACACATTATATTTTGTAGTCATCCATTTTATCAAAAATCCAAACCCAACGAACGTTATATTTTGTAGTCATCCATTTTATCAAAAATCCAAACCCAACGAACGTTATATTTGTTTTGGGACTCTAAAATCCAAACCCCCCAACGTACGTTATCTTTGTTTTGGGAGTCTTGACCCCAGCTGTATGCCATGGAATGACTTTTCTTTTTAAGCATTGTTAGGACACGTTTCCTTTGGTAACTTTTCCTACTCTTCCGTTTAGCATTCATGATTTATCTTGTCGTTACATTGGTGATTACAGACGTTAAAGATGTCAGACTTCAGTTTGTGTTCAATATTCATTTTTGTCAGTACTGTTGTGAAGCTCGAAGTTAAGGATGAAATTTGTTGAACTAAAACGTCTATGACATTGAATGATGTTGTCGTGATTGCTTTTCTGAAAGGGTGTTATGAATTGACTTCATCAACATCTCTTTAGTTTGTTATAATTTATGATTCTTGTAGTGTCCCGAAGTTTAGATTATGTTGTATAATCACTGTGTATGCCATTTATGCTGCTTGTGTCATTGGATTGAACTGATTGAGTTTGCTTACATTACCACCTCTATAGTTTAATAGTTTGTAACAATCTGCGGTTCATTTTGTCGAGTTGTGTCTGTTAAGGATGTTTTTGTGTCCCGAACTTTAGATTATGTTGTATAACCACGTGTATACCATTTATGCTCCTTGGGTTTTGCATGACTTAAACGTGTATGCCATTGAGTTGAACAGATGCTCCTTTCATTTCATTCCCACCGCTATAGTTTGTTAGATTCTGCGGTGCATTTCGTCGGATGATGTTTTAGTGTTTGGAACTTTAGATTATCTATTATAACCACGTGTATACCACTTATGCTGCGTTGGTTTTTCATGGCTTAAACGTGTATGCCATTGAATTTAACTGATGTTGCTTTCACTTCATTCCCACCTCTATAGTTTGTTACAATCTGCGGTGCATTTTGTCGAGTTGTATCTTATTCATTTGATGTTAAGGATAATGTTTTATGACCTCAACGCATGCGATTCTTACATGCTTGGATTCTGCATGACTGCCTCGTGTTTGGCATTGAACTTTTTTTCTTTTAATTCCTCTTTTTCAGCTATTTCAAGATTTTACTTCATGGTCACCTCTTTAGTTATCGTGATTATCTTGTTGGTAGTGATATTTCATTATTAAAGACTATAATGTGTAACCCTTAATGTTCGCCATTGATGTCGCTAGGATTACGCATGACCTAAACGTGCATGCCATTGAACAATATTGCTGTTACTTGCAACTTTGGAACCGTTTCAAGAATTTGCCCCGTTTCAAGAATTTGCCATTGAACCATACAGCTGTTGATTTAGTTTGTTGTGTAACTAAAACATTTTTGCCATTGCTGTTGCTTGGATTTCACATGACTGCAGCACATATGCCCTTGCACTATGTTGCTATTGAGTGTGTTTGGACTGTTTCTCGAATACACTTCATGTCATCACTGCCTCTTTAGTTTGCGGCGTTTTATGATTCATCTTGCCGGTAGTGTTGTGATATTTGATGATAAGAATTATGTTGTTAAAGGCCAAACGTTTATGTCATTGATGTTACTTGCAATATTCATGACTGCAACACGTATGCCCCGGAGAAATGTATCTTTAGATTTCTTATTTATTTATTTATTTTTTAATAAAACGTTCCAAGAATTTACCACATAACCATTTCTCCAGTTTGTTCTGATTTCTGGTTCTATATTTTTTGAATTCGTCTTTGTTGAGCTATCAGTTCTCTTGTGGTTGTTTGGTATTAATAAGGATGAGTTTGTCCCTTCGGGGACATCCGATAAGGATGTGTTTTGTACTTTGTAGAGCCTCAACTTTTATGCCACATGGCACTGGATTTTGTTCAAGGTAAACCGGTAAATGATGTTGCTTTTGTGACTGCTTTCTTGGTGAAATGCAAAACAATTCATGAATTACAAAATGATTACTTCTTGTTACTGTTGTGATGTTTATGTGAAGGATGTATTCCTTTGAGTTCGTTAGAATTCATGTTGGTGCATTTATGATGTCTGGTGTTCTGGATTGTATTTTTTGTCACTGAAATGTGAATGCCATAATGTTGCTTTAGATCACATTTCTGGCAAAACAGAATTCACCATATCAGCCCTTGGTATCTTGGATGTTGAAGATGTACATTGTCTAACCGAAATGTGATTGCCATTGAATGATTGTTCTTTTGATTGCTTTTATGGCGAAAGATTGGCTGTTTTAGAATTCACTTCATCTGTCTTTGATTTGCTAGAACTGTTGTGATATATGATATCAACTGTCAAAAATGTTGATTTAGTGGCACTGCTTTGGTAGTTGATCTGAATTAGTCCCTTAAATGACTCAAACTCAGATTTCCCTCGTTTCTTTAGATGCGTAGGAGTTTAGCGCTGGCCTCTGTTGTTCTTGTTCCTCTGCTGCATCTTCCAGTTGATTCATATTTGCTACTTGCTGTTGAAGCGCAAATTTACCATGCATCATCACTGATTGCTGCTCTTCATGCTGAAGGATAAAAGAATTTCTTTCCCCAGTATTTATGCATGTTTTCTGATATTCTGCCCTCGACTTGCGTCTAGTGATAATGTTGCTCCAGAATTTTGCTGGTAGTATAAATTGCTGCAAGGTTCATTACTTGAGACAAAGAACTTGGGTTTCCATTTGCGTATAAAATTGATCCACAGATTTTGGCAGAAAACTAAATAAAAATGTGACAGATCTCGACTTCAAGTCTTCACAGTTTGGTCCTCTGACCCAATATATGGAGCCTCTAATCTGTCTCGAAATTTTTGTGTTGCTCTGCTTAGTTTGGTCTGTAGCGCATAATGATAAAATGACACGTTCATAGTAAATTAGTAACAGATATGAATATAATCATCATTTAAAGCATGATTTGAATTGAGACCAGTGCAAAACATCCCTTCATTTTGACCTGTAAACATAAATGATAACAACTTTCAAAATGACATGTTTATAGCAGTTAATAATGCAAATATAATCATTCAGAACGCGGACTTGCAGAGCATGTTATATTCCTTCTGGTGTGAATGATTTTGAATTAACCCTAAAACTATAAACCCGAAAGTTGACAACCAAGGCGATTTAAGTGTTTGACCTATTCAGAATTCGGTACACTCATGTACATTGTTAATGTGCACAAACTGCATATAAATCCATCATTAGTAGCTCTGAAAGTTCCTCTTCCTTTAAGGGCTTCACCATCTTCTTGGTTGGTGGCGTCACCTAAAAATTATGTTCGGATCACATTGGAACTACCATCTTTGGGAATCGACATTGTTTTTAAGGGTCGGTCGTTTTCTTCTGTCTGGATAGGGTTTTTCTTTTTTTTTTTTTTTTTTTTCTTTCTGGGATTACATTATACCTGTAATAACTGTCGGGATATAGAGTTTATTGAATACTATTATCTCCATTTTGAATGAATTAAATATGTCAACCTAAGGAAAACCACACGGGGTTCAATTTCTACAATCGAGTTGTTTGATTGAAACCCAACCTTATTTTAGCTTTGTCGGATTTAGCTAAAAACGAATAAACAATCTTTAGCTTTTCTAGAGTTCTGTGAAGTAGATGGACATGATATTCATATCAAAGTCCTACATAATCAATTTTCTAATGTTTGTTTGAGGTTTTTAATCATTTACGAGGGGTAACCTAAATGTCGCAACAAATACTCCAGTATTAATCAATAGCTTATGGTCAAGAAAGTGACCTCTTGCGATCATCATTGCTTATTTCTAACTTCTATGTACTCCTTCCGAACCTTATTATAAGATATTTTAATTTCGTCTTAAATTTCACCTGTAATGTCTTTTTCATTAGAAAAAAAAACTTAAAACGATATTTTCAAATTTGTTGTGTTCTCCTAATTACTATGAAATATTTTTAAAGTTTTTATTTTAATTAAAAAGACATCTTAAGTGGAACATAGGACGAAATCAAAATGTCTTATAATAAGGACTGGAGGGAATAATTAGTAGTCATTTGCGGTGTAATAAAAATATTAAATTAACATGATAATGAACAAAAATAACTAATACTCTTTATAATAATTTGGGATCTTTTGGATGCCCTTTATAGAAATTCTCCCTATTTTCTTATATTGTTTTATTTTCTGACATCTTGTTTTCCCAGAAACAAACTCTCCCGGATCAAATCTTATTTGGAGAACATTTTTTGCAATTCCTTTTACGTATTAGACTTTTGATTTTGCCATAGACTTGCATATTTGTAATTCCTGATAAAAAAAATTCGAAGTAAAATTAAAATTAAAGAAAACCAAAGTCCATTTCGTTCTTTTTACTGTTTCCCTAGTAAAATAATTTTTAATGAAATGTATTATCGTGCCGAATTTGTAATGTATTATTTCAAGGTTCAGATTTCAGAACCCAAATTTGTTTTAACAAAAATGAAAATAAGAACAAAACAATGAAACAAAAGAGATCGTGGATCAAGTGTCCACGATGGATTTTGGATGTCCAGTCTACCCATTTGATGATTTACCAACCTTTATTTTTTTGGCAATTTCTTTTTTAATTTGATTACACTATGATTTGATTGGTGCTATTTCAATAAATCAATCATTGTTCAATCTTCTTCTCCTTTTTCTCACTTCAAAGTTTCGAGTAGCCTTGATTTGTTTCTTGTTTAATAATCCATCCATTTTAAAATAAGTGCAGTTAGACAAAGTGCACACAGTTTAAGAAGCATTTGATTTCATTACTAAATCATCACTAACCTACCCATTAAAACATCGTCATTAATGTTGTACTTCTATGGAGGATAATTTTGAAAACAGGTAACAAATTATGCATTCAAAATGTGAGCATGAGATTTATTTTGAAAATTTTTATTATTTGCTAATGAAATTAAGTACTTATAATGAAATTAAGTGTATTTGATAATTAGCACTAAAAATTCTTAATATATTAAGTGCTAAACTAATTAATAAATTAATTGCATTTGATAGGTAAAATCACACTATCTAAATTAATTAAATGTGTTTCAATGTCTAGTCCAATTATTAGCCAAAAAATAATGATACCACTTATCACCGAACATTTATTTTTTCTAATAATTATTCTTTTCCTTCTTTTTTATTTCTTCTCATATTTGTTCTTAAATTGATTTTTAATTTTACGTATCTTTTAAATTTTTATTTTCTTAAGGTAAATTAATTAAGAACACTCGAATTTGAACTTAGTTATGAGTATAAAACAACAAGAAAATTACAAACTCAACTCGAACTAATTTTATAAATAAATTGTATTAAATAACAACATATTCATATATATTCCAATATATACATACAATCTAAATTTGATTGTTTTCAATAAATATCATGTGTAATATCTACTTTCATAATATATAATTAGAATTTTATTTAAAAATTATTATTTTTATTTATGAAATATATTAATTATGTTTTTATTTAAAATATTAAATAATATGATACTAAGTTAAAGAAACATTCATACATAACTCGTAAATATTTAGATTCAGTTTTCAGTCTTTATACATTTTTATCAAACACTAAAAAATTTAATGTTCAGATTTTAAATTTCAGTGTTAAGTGTTCATACTTCATGCTTAAATGCTTATCAAACAGAGCCATATTTTAGAATCGAGGAAGTATGTCTTTAAAAACTCAAAAGATGTGTTCATTAGATATTCTACCTTAAATTTATTCTGCCAAATACATCATGAGTGTGAAAGGTGGGATGGAAGTCAAACTACTTCTTCTTCCGTTGATTAACTGGACTAATGGTTGAAATCGAATCAACTTCTTCTCCGGACGAAGCCAAACTTTGAATCGCTAGTGAAACGAGGCCTCAAACAAAAACGAAAGTAAAAAGATTTTAGCTTTAGTTAAATTGGACATGTAGGTTATATGCGTGCTGGTTTATCATGTGGAGCTATAGCAGAAATTCAATCATTACTAATTGATATCTTTGACTCCATTTCTAATGGGCTTGGAAGGTACGAACGAAGTTCTTAGCAAAATAACATGGCCAAATGGTCCTACTTTTCGCATTAACTCGAAAAAAAACTCATGGTAAAAAAAATTTCTTTAACAATTTAGGACCATGTTTCCTCGATTTTTTTCTATTTTTTTAAAGAATGGGATTCAAATAACTAATAAATGTAGATACGTTTGATGAGTTTCTCCCACTTTGGTTGAAGAAACATGGATTAGCGTCCTTTTAACCTGTGCTATGAAAATCAGATTAGAAGCTGAATCGACAACCTTGCTGGTTTACTGGTTTGACCAATTTGACTGATTCGATCGCTTCTCAAAACTAGTTAAAACTGACTGTGAAATATTAAAAAATTATTTTTTCAAAAAAACCCACGGTTCAACCAATCCGATTCTAAGCAGAACCACAATTCTGTTTGATGATCGAATTTGTATGATTTTTTTTTTCACTGGTTATTTATGGAAACTGGACGGGGAGGACCTTTGATTTTTGATCGAATTGGTTCGACCCTCTGGTCTGGTCGTGTTTTCAAAACATAGCTTTAAACATGAATTCTCAATGTGACCTTTGTTATTGGGATGAGAAATCAGTGCTACATGTTTTATGGATTGTTCGATGGCAAGGTTTGTTTGGCGAAGTCTAGTTCCAACGGAGAATTCACATCAATTTTTCTCTATAGCAACAAGATTGGTTGAGGAAGAATTTGACTAATGCTTTGAGCATTAAGTTGGCTTAATGGGATATGGTTTTTGGCATGTTAGTTTGAAGGTGTTAAATAATTTATCCGGGAGAGAAAACCCGACATGCAGTGCAATAAGTAAGATAAGACCCATATGGACTAAAAAAACTCGAGTTAATGAGTCCTGAGTCCATCTTACTTTTTAATTGATTCACATGTCCTCATACCTCTGATGTGGGATTCACAACCCTTGCCACATGACCATTAACATTCTCTCCCATTATGGAAAATCTCCATATCGGACTTCCAAATTATCTTAGCCCAAATCCGTACTCTACCTGAGTAAATGGGTAGCCAATCCCTACGTTTCTGCTCGTAGTGGGCCTTTGACTGTCTGAGTTCAGTCAGATCAATCGAGATAATTTGGGCTAAATCACCTACTCAACTGACCTAATTTGGGCTCTGATACCACAGTTAGGGATTTATCTGAGAGAGAAAACCAACATACAGCCCAATAAGTAAGAGAAGATCCATCTGAATTCAAAAGCTCAAACTAATGGGTCCTGATTCTATCTTAATTATTAATTGATTCATATGTTTTCATACCTCCAGTGTGGTATTAACAACCCTTACCACACAACCCTCAACATAAGGGTCTGGCTGGCTAGGAATGCTAAAAAAGGTGAAGAAATGAACGTGGCGGGGGTTTTTTAAGGTCAGAGAGAGTGTTGAGGCAACAATTAAGAGTGATCCTAGTGTGGGTGGTACTGGTGTTGGTAGGGAGTATAGAATGATTCTTTGGTTTCCTCCACCATTGGGTTGGGTAAAATTTAACGCGAATGGTACTTTTAATCAGTTATCAGGGATGGCGAGTATTAGAGGTGTTATTCGTGTTCATTATGGTCAATGGGAAGATGATTTTATTATAAACATGGCTTTTGTAGCACTATTGGTGTGGGTTGTGGGTTTAATTTATTTATAGTACTTAACCTGGCATGGGATATAAGTGTTCGTAATATGATAGCTGAAGTGGATAACCAGTGCTTTTTGATTATGGCCTAATGGGAGAAGGAGAATTCTTTTCAAAAGAAAAGAGGAGAGAGGGGGAAGGAAGATTTGGGGAGTCATGATGAATTAGTTCGTGGTGTCCGTAATCTTATCAAGCGAGATCGTTCAGTTCGAATGTTCATTTTTAATATTCATTAAATATTACACATTATTACAATCTCCAATGTGTATGTGTATGGACTTGAATAAAAACTAAGCAAGGAATGAATATAAATGAGGAAATGTACATACATAACATATAAATAAACATAGTCCACTAAGCTGAGATCTCCAACTTTCCCTCGACTTGTAGGCCTTGATTTGTACACTTTTCTAAAACATGAAAAGTGTATTAGAAATGCAAAATAATTAATTTGGATCAGACCTAAATTAATTAGAGAAAATTTGTGAAAAAATTGAAAAATGAAAGAAAGAATAAGTAAAAAGGATCCCCTCTGAAATTCTCTAATAATTTAAGAGAGTGACTGTGTTCTAGAATAAATGGAGAAAGTATTTTTCCCTAATTAATTTTCTTAAAAAGATGGTAACTTATATTTTCCCTGCCTGTAAAATATTTTCCAATTTAGATTTGTAATTTTCAATGCAAATCTTCCTTTGTCTATAAATTATTCTCTAGTTTAGATTTTTAAATTTTAGTACAATTTGTATGAAAATGAAATTTTAAATTTGGTCATTTGTTTCGGTACGGAGAGCGTAATTTTTCTTGGTTTTAGTGAATAGGGTTTTCAACTTCTCAAAAAAGTAATTTTTTTTAAAGAATTAATAATATCTTTTGCCCAATGAGTTTTCCTTTTTCACAAATAACAAAAGCAAACGATTATAATAACTTACACAAAAGGAATCGTTTCAAAGTAAAAATTTTATTCACAACTTTTCTTATAATTCAAGAAAGTGAAACTAAAGGGTTCTTTTTTTTAATAAAATGAGAAAAAAAACAAACATAAATTTTTAAATACTATAAATTTGATGGAAAATGACCTGTAGATTCATATTTAACTAGATTGTCCAAATTTTTATCTTTTGGGAAATTGGTCTATCATAATGACGTGACCCGTATTTTATTCAAGGATTTTCTGACTGGATTGTGCAAACTGAAATTAAGAATTGCAATGAAACCTAAAATTATATAAATCTGGATTTTTTTTTAAGTAATAGATAAAATTTATGAATGACATAGGATTAGTGGGTCAATTTAATAATTTTTTTGTTAAAACAAAAGCCTCATCATCATCTTCTTCTCTCCTAAACCCGATTAAACCTCTCCGCCACCGCCACCGCCACTTCCAAGCGGGCACCCTAAATTCCCATCGGAATCCATCATTGTTAATTATTTTTTGCTCCACTCCCACGTTCTTTGAGAAATTTGGTAAATTCCCAGTTAAAAACTCCTTGTCATATTCTTCCCCTTCCCCTGTCCAGTAAGCCTAAAGCATTTGTCTTTGCCCATCCCCAGTCTAGTAAGCCTAAAGCATTTGTCTTTCAAAGATAGATGCACCACTATCTGATTCTGAGTGGGCTGAGTGGACTGAATTTCATAATTTTCTAGTTTTTGCAGACTCGTTTGGTTCTTGAAACAGGGCATCAATGGTATCCTTGATATCGATCAAGATATCAGAACCATAATTTGGACTGGCGTTTATCTGGAGAAGTCCGCCTTTTTTACTTAAGAATTGGATGTCGTCGATCTGTTTAACATGGAGCGGTATTACATTTCTCTAAGAAATGATAAAGAATCGCTATCTTGATCATAAGCAAGAATTGGAGAGGCTCAAGGATTCTGTTGCGGTGGTTGCAAGATATGAAGATGGCGTTAACTATATTAACTGGCTAATGAAAGGAGATGGCCGCCGCTTTGCTCCTACTTTTGTATTGTTACAAACAATAATATGATTTACACGCGAGTAAGGAATTATTATTACCTCCATCTTAAGAAAATTGTCGAGTTTGAAATTTCTGTTTTAGTATAATTTGTACCAAAGTGACAATATAAACTCGACAATCACTATGGGGGCTAAATAAATATTATTCACAATTCCCAAAGTCGATCTTGAGTTATAAAATTTATATCTTGTGAATTGTTTTTCATAAAATGGACGTAGTAACCAAAGTGTAATTTGGAATCAAGTTCCATAGACGATAATATGGTTACAGTTGTCTTGTGTCAGTTGGTACAAGAAAGAACAACAATTGGATAACAAACTGAAAAAGATTCCTCTACTATCCATATAACTAACTCTCACGACCTGTAATAGGCACCCGCTTCAAAAAAAAAAAAAAAGATTCTCACCACACTAGTACAAAGACGCAAAAAAAAAAAAAAACAAGAATATCTCTGGGTCTCTCATGCACGATAGAAATATATTTTAGTAACTTTAATTCTGGTTGCTCGTATATTGATATTTCGTCTCTTACTTATGCTCTTTTGATATTGTAATCAGGTACAAGGAAAAAGCAAGACTGCGAGAAGAAACTTAAAGAAGAAGTAGAAATCAGCCCGAATAGTACTCTCTATTTTTTTTTTTCATTTTTTCCCTACTCAAAGCAGATCCCCTTCTCCGTTCTGGAAAAGTAAACTATCCTTATATCCATATTTTAATAAATATTCTTAATTTTTTTATTCTCCTTTTGTTTAGTTTCTAATAAATTAGTCAAATATCAATAAATGAATACTTTCAGGACCGGGGGTGGAAGGATTGGGTGGGGTGATTAGGGGATTAGGATAGGGGATGGTTATTATCAGGAGGTCGAAGGATCGATTCTCGCTGGGGCCATCCAATTTTTTTTTAAAAAAATGAATACTTTCAGGACCATTTTTTTTTACGGTAGAAGGTAAATTTTTTTTCTTTTTATACAATGTAGCTTAACCATTTACATGCCTACAACCATCTATTACAAAAAAATATTTACATATGAGAAAATAGCTTACTAATGCAATCATAGACATTATTTTTTCTATGCTGACAGTAAAATTTAACTCTGGAAAATAACAAAACTTTGATCTCCCTGACTCTTTCTTCTGAATCCTTTTTCAACTGCTGGAACTTCCTGCGTTCCTTTCCTGCCCAACAGAATATACAACAGCATTGAGGAGGGCATAAAACATGTGCTTCTTTGCTTTCTGCTGCCTCCAACTTCTCAGCAGAAGCTTAATTGATTTCCTCAGACAAGTCAAGTTAAGGTGCACTCCTATCCAGCTCATTAAGCTTTTTATCACTCACTGAGAATACTCACATTAAAACATTAAATGATCAACAGTTTCTTCTTGAGCTGCACACAACTCACATTCCACAGAAGTATTCAGAATATGCATTTTCTGTAATCTGTCCTGCGTTAGTAACCTACACTTCAAAGCCAGCCACATTAAGAAGCTATGCTTTGGCAAAGAGAGAGGACTCCATATCAGTTTTGCTTCATTGAACTTAACTTGTTCCCCATGAGCCAGCTGAATCTACTGCTGGCTGTATAAACCTGCTTGCTGTTCCCAGTCCATTTGCCATTGATTACAGTTGTGCCAAAGTCATCTCTGATGGACATGAGCTTCCTCCAATGCCAACTAACATCAGCTGCTTGTGTACTTCCAAATAGATTTCTTCTTCAAATAGTAAGAGTGTATCCATCTAATCCAGAGACTTTCTTTGTTCTGCTCCAAATCCCACAATTGTTTAGCAACCAAGGCTTTATTCCAGAACCCTGGCCTTTTAATATGCAAATCACCCTCTAATTTTTTCTTACAAATCTCATTCCAGGCAACTAAAGCTCTATATCTCCCAAATTCACTTACCCCCCCATAAAAACTCCCTACAATGCCTTTCAATCTATTTTATAACTGATTGAGGAAGCAAGAAAATGCCAGACCAGTAAAAATGCAGATTTAAAAGGATATAATTGATGAGTGTTGACCTGCCAGCTTATAAGAGACTTCTGATAGACCAAAAATTTAATCTCTTGATAATTAAGGCTGCTAGTTAATCGGACCAACCCGACGAACCACCTGACCCGATCTTCATTTGGCTTAATTAGGTCGGCCAATCGGTTTAATTGGGTGCATTTCGGCTCTACCCTACCAACCGATTAGCATATGCGGTTTAGTTTTAGTTTTAAGAAATATATTTCGGGGCTGCCGGAATAACCCGATTAATTTAAATTTTAATTATTTTTTATTACATATATATAACCTCCCTTGATTTAGGGTTTAGGTCTTTCCCTTTTTTTCCTCCCCGTTTTCTCCTCTCCTCCTTCTTCGTTTCTTTGCCAGCGCTCCTCTAATCACAGCTCCACCTCCCACCTCCACAATCCACCGATTCCACCATCCCACATCCACAATCCTCCGATTCCACCACCAATCTGACTTACCCTTTCCAAATCTAGCCAATTTTTCTCCATCCAAATCAAAATCCAAAGGGAAAAAGTTGAACCCTTTGTCCCTTTTTTGCTTCGTCATTCTTCTTTGAAGGCAAGATTGATGCCACCGTATTGCTTCTTTGAATAAAGAAGAAAGGAAAAGGAAAGGATTTGGATCTGTGCTACTTTGGCTGAATCTGAATCATCCCTCTTCGATTTTTGTTTGCCCAGTTTGTATATTTCTTTCTTGTGTTTTCCTCATGAGAAATTGAATGATTCGAATCCACCCCATGAGTACTTAACTGTGGTTGATTAGGTTGGGAATGAGGGAGGAAATAGAATAAGCGATCTGGTAGATTGGTTACTTGCTTTGTAATTGTGTTTGCTGGGAGAAAATTGCAATGGAATTGCTGCCCTGAATTTGTTTGTGTTTTTGACTTTTTGTATGCTTTTTTTTTCCCTTCATTCAAGAAATTTCGGTGTTGCCTCTTAAACACCTTGATGCAAAATTTCTTCTGCATTGTTGTGTTTCTATCTTGTTGTAGACTTGATCAGTGAACTTTAATGAGATAGAATTTGCTAAATTTGGATTCTTTAATTCTATGGCCTTTGGTTTTTTTTTTTTTTTTTTTTTTCAGTTTAATCGGCCCACGAACCGATCACTCGATTGTTTAATCGGCTCAGTTCGGTTCGGGGAGAAGAAAATATCGATTCGGTTTTGGGCAGGTCTCGTGCGCTGAAAAAGACCGATTATACTGAAGCGAATTCACGCGATTCGCACCAAACCGACCGAATTAGCAGCCCTATTGATAATCTTTTCCACCACCTGTAGACAATCATCTTGAGACTAAGCAGTAGGAGAAACTGGCACCCCTAAGTATCTGATAGGAAATGAACCAATTTGGAAGCCCACAATCTGCTAGATCTGTAACTGGATATCCTCCGAAACTCCTCCGAAATAAAGATTGGATTTACCTACATTAACAGTCAGACTAGTAGAAGCAGCAAACTGATCTAATGTAGCCTTAATTTTCAGTACAGTAGGAGTGTCAGCTTCACACAGGATGATAAGATCATCTGCAAAACTGAGACTTTTAATCTGCAACTTCTCACAGAATTGATGAAACTTGAATCCTTCCTTCACTAAATTCTTAAACTGCCTGTTTAAAAATTCCATAACCAAAGTAAACAGAAGAGGGCAGATGGGATCCCCTTGCCTCAAGCCCCGTTTTCCTTGAAAAAAATCACAACTACTTCCATTCAAGTTATGTGAATAACTACTTGTACTGATACATTCCATGATCCAACAGATAAACTTCGGGGGAAAGTGATAATTTTCCAACATTTCAACTAGAAAGTCCCTGTAAATCGAATCAAAGGCCTTCATTTAAGTCTACCTTCATCAAACAGCTAGGTCTAACTGTGTTCCTTCGATAAAGCCGAATCAATTCCTGAGTTAACATCACATTATGTAGAATAGTTCGATGCTTGACAAAAGTGCCTCGATTTAAGTCTACAATATCTGGTAGGACAACACTAAGTCTTGTACTAATCATTTTGGAGATTATCTTATAGACCGTATTACTACATGCTATTGGCCTATACTTCGTAGCATCCTTCGGAACTTTGTTTTTGGGATCTGTGATATTAAAGTGGTATTATACTGCTTTAATAATTTTCTAGAACTAAAAAAAGTCAAGAACTGCTTTGCTTAAATCCCCCAACTAAATTCCAAGCTTCTCTATAAAAGCCACTACTAAAGCCATCGGGGCCAGCAAATTTGTTAGGTTAATACAAAAAACAACATCTTTGACATCCGCAAAAGTGAAATTTTTAATCAGGAGGAGCTGCTGATCAACAGAGAGCTTGATCCGGAATTAAAGATTTCACTATTTGCTGGAGTTCTAGAAACCCTAGTACCTAGCAGTGTTACACATTAACTAATGAAGTGACTTTGTACTTGATTCCATTATTCCACCAACTCTCCTTACTAATATATGAAGTGCAGAATTCTGTTTCCCATCCTTCTCTGCTTGAGGCTAGCATGAAACAACCTTGAGTTGATGTCTCCTTCATTAGTCCACAGGTCTTTGAGTTTTTGCTACCATTAACTAAGCACTGCCTTGTTAGCTATCACATATTGCCCCAGATAATCCTTTTCTTTTTGCTGTAAGTCTGCATTTTGAGAGTCTTTATCTAACTGTTGCTGGATTGAAACTAGGTCATCCTTCAGTTGCTAGGCACTGTGCTCAATCTCACTAAAATACTTCCTATTAGTTCAGGTTTTAGAAGCTGTTGTTTCCAAAAAAATTGATATTGCAAGGTATGCTTAATCTTCTTACACCAAACCTTCTTCACTAATTCTGTGAATTCAGGGTGATAGGCCCACATATTGAAGAACCTAAACTGCTTCTTGTAAGCTACCGCTTCCTGCTTCCATTTCATGAGGATGGGGCTGTGATCTGAGATACCAGGAGATAACACTATTGCTATTTCATCTGGAAAAGATTGAAGCATGTTTCATTTATAAGAGCTCGATCAAGTTTGCAAGAGATTCTTTGACTGCCCAACTGCTTATTACTCCAAGTAAAGTGATTACCCACAATCTTCATTTCTAACAATTCACAATGATCTATCACCATCTGAAACAAACAAGTGTCATGACTTAAACTTGCAGTGCCTCCTATCTTCTCTTCTAGCAACAAGATGCTATTAAAATCACCTATTATAAGCTAAGGCAGAATAATTTGACCAGCTTGACTTAGGAGGTAATCCTATAGATAAGTACGTCCTTGTGATAAGTGATCAGCATAAATTGTAGTGAGTATAAATTCTACTCCACTAAGTACCTTCTTAACATGACAATGAATAAATTGCAGATCCTTATGTAGCACAGTAATATGAAACTCTTCCTCTTTCCATATCAGAAGGATACGACCTTTCACAGTACTTCTATGATTGCTGATATATCTATAATTAGTCCACTTTCTGTCCATCAACTCTATTACTTTGCCTTCATTCAACTTTGCCTTCATTCCACTTTCAGGACAAATTTTTATTAATTTATAAACGTATTATTTAATTAGTAAACTAATAATTAATAATGTATTGATAAATTAGAAAGTTTCTGGTGTAGAGAAATGTTTTTAAAAAACAAACATCCAATTTTTTAAATCTAGGAGATAAAGTCGATTAAATTATTACTGTAGATATAAATTTTATGAAACAACAAACTATTTTAATATTCATATTTTAATAAATCTACTAAATTTATTATTATTTTTGGTAATTATCAATTAATTTTGTTGAGGGGGACCAATATTCTTGTAGAGGTTTTGCAGAAAATTATTTTAATATTTTATCGATTATTATGATTTTTTGTATTGGTCTTGACTTAAGACTCTAGCAAAAATTTTAATTTATAAAGTATTGATTTTTGAAGTTTTATTGTATAAACGTAGGGGAAAATCACGAAACCTTTTTACACATATAAACAAATTGCCTTTCATGAATTTATACACCCAAGAAAAAACAATTCAAATTACATATTAATATTATTTTTTAGAAAAACAATGGTTGAAGAAAATCAATTTTGAAGTTCAACTATAATTTTTCATGATTTTGAATATCTTGCTCTTAACTATTCTTTTTCTTCCATTACTTCTGTTCACGAAAAATGAAACCTTACTACCGACATTGATCAAATGTTCTAAATTGCATAAAACTCAAAATTTTTTTAAATCTATAAGCTTGTAGTCTTCCTTTATTTTCACTTTAATTTCTCACATACATTTTTAACTTTGAAGCCCGCTGAGGATTATGAATCAATCTTGAAAAGGGAAGGCAGAAACCAGACCACTGGTTAATCAAGAAAGATTCACAGTAAGGTGGAAGGAAGGGCTCCCCAAATCATTCATCATATGTATGTTTATTATTTTGTTAGTAGTCTTCATAAGCATAGCTTGTTAGGCTAGAGATTAATCCAACGCTAAGGGCATTATCAACATTAGAGAGCACACCCACTTCATTTTTGCCTTTTGGGCTCTGTCTGATGGAGTATCAGTCCGAACACTCGTGTCACCACGTCCCTCTTTCGACCTTTGGCTGAACTTTGTTGATTGCGTAGTCATTCCAGGCTGGTAAGAACAGAGTATGATGGAAAAAGTAATGTAAGTTTAAAAATGAGCGAAAACATGGGGGCTGCACAAAACATCATTCTCAAGCATCCAACTTCACAATTTAAAGGATTTCTTATATTGCGTGCTTAACAATGTTTAGCCTTCAGCTACTATTCATTGATTGAGATTTCAATTCTAAACATTATATCATCAATTGTCAGTATGCACTAATAAATAGCAGATAGTCTTCTCCCCTTTTTATACTTATTTTGGAAAAAGGGTATGACAAATAATCAGAAAACATTTAATCAAAACTCTAATTTTCAAACGCGATTCAAACCTCATTTTATCAATATACTCCTGATGAGACATGGGGCGCCCTTTTCTTGAACTTCATTCTTCTGCGGTGCCGCCTAATTTCATCGTCAGGTTGTTGTACTGCCTCATCAACCCGAGGAGCATTTCCAGCGGCGATATTATATTATAAGCTTAAAAAAAAAAAGGAAAAATATATATAAGTGCTCTCAGTTATGTAAGGCATAGGCTCATGGCCTTAGGAAATCGGAGACATGATCATATTGAAGTCGGATGGGTTACTTTGGAGATTTTGAAGGACGGAATTGAGATGGAGCTGCTTATTACTCCCTCTGTCCCAAAATTATTGTCCAGTTTGAGATTTCACTTTTAGTACAATTTGAACTAGAAATGGAAATCCAAATTGGACAATAATTATGAGACGGAGAGAGTATAAGAATGAGAAGGATTCTTGTAAAAATCGGTTCGGTTCGCCATTTAGCGGTTCTCGTTTAACTCACGGGAGCGCCGATGGATGACAATAAGCCCGTTTTCTTTCTAATAGGCGGGAGAAATTGGTCTGAAAAGGCTCATCCGATCAGAATGGAGGACTGACTTTGTCAATAAAAAAATGAGATATTAGGTAAAACTTTAAGACAAATCAAAATGCCCCTTATATTAATTAAGGACAAGAGGAAGTATTTACCTATTTATTTGGAAGTTGGAACTGAAAAGGTACTCGAGACTAGAATTCAAACTCATGGCCTTCATATTGCATGTGTTAGAGCCTTCTTATGCGTTGCGTTGTGTGCCGCACACATTCAGGAAAACCAGATTTTGTTTTGAACGATGTAATGCAGTGGATCAGAAAATTCAAGATGCAGACATTATATTAGCATTGCTCTAGCAATTCTATGCAGATGATCCCTTAAATACAACATCGTTGTTTGGTATTTGTTTGTGTTTGGGTGTACAGGACTCGGTAGAATGTTAGAATTAGAAATCTAATAAAAAAATTAGTCATTCTAACACAACAAGTGCATCATATTCCACACTACACAACAATTAACTTCGCCCCGGGGGGAAAGTTTACTTTCAAACTGCGTCGCGGTCCTTGAAGCAGCTTCAGAACCGTTGGTAATGTAGTTCTCTGTTCCGAGAACTTAATCCCCTAAACATATGAGGAATGCGGCAATCAAAGATGATCTTCCCAACTGAATCAGTAGTACTGTCAATCAAAAGTTAGCAAGTTGAAAATCACCCTTGACCCCAACCAATAAATTCAACTACCTTAAGACATTGATGAGAAAATGTCTTTTTCCGTTCTTCCAATCTCTTCTCGAGGCACTCAAAACAACTTTTCACTAACTCTCCCAAGCATTGGCCTTATCCAAGTTGTACTTAAATGTCAACTTTTGCAAACAAGGAGATGCATTGATAATTCAACTGAAATACTGAGTAATTACATTATCGTTTTTATTATCTGTAACTAAATTAATTAGTTCATATGTTCATTTAAATAGATATTATGAAAATTTTCACTATCAGTTACACAAGTTATAAAGATTTGTTATTGGATAAAAGAGTATTAGCGAAAATTTTCACTATCAGTTACACAAGTTATAAAGATTTGTTATTGGATAAAAGAGTATTAGCGAAAATTGTAGGGATTTTCAGATCTGTGAATTAAAACAAAAACCGAATAATAACATAATTATTATTAAATTTGTTAAGAGAGTGATGGTTTTTTTAAAAAATTTCTGAAGGGTGCTGCGGAATTTGGGCATAGCTTGGATTTCTCTGTCATTTTCAATAATAATAATAATAATAATCTTAAAAAGTTAGTGTTATCATTTTACTCTTTTTTTTTTTATAAACATGCTATCAAATTATCCATTTGGACGTAGTTTGTGGATTTTCATCCTTTTAAGAAATGTCTATAATAGATTAGTTTTTGAGACATAATTCCGAGGGCTTTTATCTTTTTCTCTTAGGTGGTTTGTTTTAGCATCGCGTAGAAAGAGAGTGTCGAGGAGGAGAGTGTAAAAAGGTTTTTAGATTTAGGTGGACTTTTTTTTTTTTTTTTTTCCGGTTTTTGGCCTAGTTTATTTAATGACTTTTTTGCTTCTTATTAGTACAAATTATTTAAAAAGGAAAATGCTTACTTGGTCCCACATTCTTGGCAGAGGGGTCAGGTCAACTGAAATCGGGAACCTTTATAAACTAAAAGTTAATCAATGTTTTTTCCAAACGATTCCTAAAATCTCAAACATTTTGGGCTGATATAAGTAATTTTCAGACTTCAATTTCCCCGTTTTCCTCTGTTTCTGAAAAGTGTTGATTTAGAATGGGATTGATCAAGAGCTGCTTCCAATTGATGGCGGGAACGATCTTCGGAGTGTACGTAGCCCAGAATTATGACGTCCCCGACCTTAACAAGCTCTACAAAGGTGGTGTATCTATGTTTAAGGTTTATGAGGAGAATTTCCGCAAGCCCAAGAAGGAAAGGGGAGAGTGAAGTCAAAACAGAAGTAACCCAATTTTCAGGACCGCGTTTTGCCTTCAAGGTGTTTGATTTTTGGTCTAACTGTTTCTGTTTAGGTTAGTTGGGGTTTATGGGATAGTGTTGGGTTTTGGAGTTATATTGGAAAGTTGAGATTTTTCGGATTATTGTTCTCATTGTTTATGGGGATGATTGGAGGAAAGTCTAAAAAGTTATTGGTATTGTTTTGATTATTGAATGGAAATATTATTAGTTATCTAGTTTTTGCATTTTGCAGTTATTGCTTTTGTATTGTTGGTGCTCATTCTACTTCCTTCATTCCTTCTATTATATATCTGGTTAACTGATTCCACAACCAAAAGGGAGGAAAATAAAAAGGGGAAAAAAAAAATCTGTTTAGCTAACTGTTATATACTTCAGTAGTTGATCATTTATGACTTTCTTAGTCCCCCGGCTGAAGTTCTTGCAAAGGCACTTCTCAAACCTACATAATGCAGTTTAGGGGAATATTTTGCGAATTATGAATTTGGAGATTAAGGATGAATAAATGCCGTCAATAGTTGACAGAGCTGATCTTTTCCCTCAACATCTCAAGTGTCTGTATTCTGTTTTGTTTCTACTATGACAAGAAAAGGTTGCTTTTCTGCCATGCACTGATCTTGGATTGGAGTTTGGCAATGTAAAAGAGTCTTGTGGTTCTTTCATTGAGCCTTCATATTTCGCGCCTATTGATGAATTAGTATATAACAGGCTATCAGTTTTGTAGCTGGAGATTTAACTAATTGTCAGATGATTAGTACAGAACAGTTATCCATTTCGAGCTGGAAATTTAATAGCCATTGTCAGATGTACAAAAGTTGACCCTAGCACAGATGCTAAACTTCTGAAATTGACTCTGCTATTGATAGCAAGTCAGGTGCGTGTACTTTTACAAGCTTGTGTGTTTTGCCTATCTTCGTCAAGCCTTCTGAATTGATTGTTTCATTTTAAAGTAACCTCCACAGTAGGAATAGGTAACCCTTAGGCATTGGTTTTCTTGGCTCGGGGCTATGGAGTACTGTTTTTCTTTTCTCTGGTACGATTTCTTGATGCAACTGAATCTGTCGGGAAAAAATGCATAATAATCTATTTATGTTGAACAAAAGGTATAATACTCTATCCAGATGGATTGTGTGCCCTATCTCGACCCCAAAACATCTGTTAGTCAATAAAGTTGTGTTCTTTGAGTTTTCTAAGTGGAAGTGTTTGCTGCTCAAGAATCTCCAGTACCTGTGCTTTACATTTATGTAGTGACACTTGCTGATAGCACTTTCTTGTTTCTTTGTCTGTTCTAGTTTCTCGTATTCTGAATTGAAGCACACATAGTAGTAATTCTCTGTGTAGCTGACTAAGTTAACAGTCGATTTACAAGCCTTGACTTGAAGTAGTTGAACTGAAAAAACAAAATAGAGAATGTTTTCTTGGTTTCACTTGAAACATAAGTTAACCTTTTTCATCCTCATAAATTGAAATGATTAGTAAATATTCACTTTAACTTTGTTAATAGTGCTACATTCTCAGAAGTAAGTGTGAACTTTGGAACAAAATTACACGTGGAAGCAGTTTATGTTTAGTTTTAAAACATCCTCAAGTATCTCTATCTCACTTGCAGTTGTTTGGTATGATTCTTAGAGGCATCTAACTTTAGGTTGAAAAAAAAATGTACAATACTCTTTCTTAGATGAATTACGTGCACTATATCAACCCCTAAACACCTGTTAGTCAATTCATATATGTGCTTTAGATTTTCCGCTTGGAAGCATTTGCTGCTCTAGAATCACAAGTGTGTGTGTTTCACATTTATGTGGTGACTTTCTGAGACGCCTTTTTTGTTTCTGCGTCTGTTGAAGGTTATTATTTGGTGAATTGCAGAGCATGTATAAATACTTCTTGTGTAGTTGACTAAGATGACAGTCCCTCAACACATCAGCTTTGCGAAAAGTGTTAGAACCAACTTAAAAAAGCGGAAAAAAAAAATGGAAGAAGAGAAGAAAAGCCTTCTTGATTTTACTTGAAAACTACGTTAACATTCTGCTTCCTCATAGATGCAAAAGATTAGTATATATTCACTATGATTGTTAATACTGAGCTTAATTTCTTGGAACTGGACAAAATTACATCTTGAAGCAGATGATTCTGTATTATTTATACTAGATGCTAACCCAATATTTCATCATTAGTCAATGTTGAGACACAAGTCGCTGGAGCTAATGTCTCGATTGTGACTGAAGAACTGGATTCCAAAAGATCTTTTCGTTTGCTTAACAATCTCCATTCATCAATGTGAAGTGACTGCTCTGGTTTGTAACTTGGAAGTGTTTGCTGCGCAAGAATCTCCAAGATTTTCTGTTTCTCCCAGAAGAAGAATGGAATGTCGAGTTCCGTCCTATCTCTCTTGGATGGAGCTTTGATGGCATTGCTCCGAGATAACATATTGCAAATTTGGTAAGCAAGCCCCGATGATTTCAGCGATCATTGCAGACAGTTTATCAAACACAAACTTGCCACTTTCCCATTCTCCGCCTGTCGAACTTACCAAAAGAGTCTGACAAATTCTGTACATAGAATTGGCAGCTAATACCTTGATTGGCCAGCTAGAAGCATTTTCTCTTAAACAATGTAACGGATCATTCTCTCAAACAATGGATTTAACAATTTTGTCCAGGTGCTTGATAAAAAGTCACCTACATTACGACTGTCCAAATGAAACCGATATTATGGCTATTCACGTGCACTATATTTTGATTATTTTTTATTATCACTACGTATCATAATAAAATATAAGTGATTTTTTTTATAGTATATTATATTTTTAAAATGACATATCCTTTTGTTGAGGGCGTGCTCTGAACAAGCATCTAGTTTGATTTAAATTAATATATATATATATCAATCATCACGAAACTACATTATTTTAATAAAATGGTATGATGATTTTATTTTGAAGTGTTTCTATATTCTAACTTAATCTCAGTTTAAGTAAATGTACTAAGATTTGTAAGTAAAAAAAATGTAACAAAGTTTAAAGACAATGTATTAACAATTAATTACCAAAAAACATACGTTGATAACTAAACTTGGATTTTTTTTAGAATTAAATTTAGAGGTGCCTTTTGGATCCATCTGCGTCTTGATCGAGGTAGCTAAAAAGGCCCAAGACACAACGAAAGAAATCGCGGGCCAAAACACGGCAGAAAAGCCCAAAAAAATTTGGACCATTTCTCGATTTGTGCGTGTCATCCTTGCGCAGGGGCCATGCTAATCTTCTCTGTATCGTTCCAATTTTATCGGATGTCCCCAAAGGGACAACCGTAAAGTTCAAATTCGGGCTAAATAAAGTGGTTCGCATTTCCTCCTGTTGCCGATGTGGGACATCTGATGCCACTTCCAAGTTCCGAACTTCCAATAACCCACTCCAAAGTCGATAGAAAACAACAGCAATTTCTTGGGCACAATTCCCAATCAAAATGCTACGTTCTTAATCTGCTGAAGATCTTGAACAACAATTCTACTAAAACGAGAAGAACAGAGCCCAATTTCATCTGCAAAAACATGCCGGAAATTCCCCCAAAGTCCCATGTGTCTCACACAGATTTTTTTGAGGGCATTGAGAACTGAGAACCGAAGCAAGGTCCTGGGTTCGAAACCTCTGCTGTACATTTTTGAAACCGAAGAAATTTGACATGTTGGTGCGATGTTGTGGAAGATTCCAGTTAGACTTTGATGACATTTGTGGTGAATTGATGAATTGTCAATGGGCTGTTGTTGGAGTTCATTGCTCTCAACTTGCAAGGAGAAGGAGAAGGTAAGAGTTAAATGGTTTACAGCTCTACTTTTCTAATTAAACTTCTGTAAATTTGGGATTTCAGTAGTCCAACTTTTTGTTGATTCGTATTTGTGCATGTTGGGCATCAATTATGCATATAGATGATGACATTTCATGTTTGGCTGTCCTATTATTAGTTCTTACTTGCACTCCATTTAGTCAGTCTTTAATGTATCCTGGAAAGGGGGGGTTGGAGTAAGGAGTTGCAGTTATTATTTTTCCCGAGTATGTGTTGGCCTTCCCTTCCCTTCTGTCTATTTCAAATCTCGTGCATTACAGGGTGTGCCCACATTCTCTTTTCTTCGAATTCAATCTCACATCGCGGTGGCATTTGAATGTTTTACCTGTAAGCTTCAATGGATATTATAGAACCTTTTTAGTTTTGCAAATTGCTTAGTAATTTAGACTTTTTATTATTGAGTTTGATTAAATAAATTGTGAAGCATTGATGACTGCCCCTTTCACCTGGTTGGCCATAATCCTGATAAGTTTTGGTGGGATTGAATTTGAGAAAGGAGGGGTTGGAGGACTAGAGAGGTTAACTTTTATCTCTTTTACCATTGAGAGTAGCTCAAGTACTGTTTTCATAATGATCAAGGCCACAATGAGCTGATTAGATCTATAACGGACTTGTGTCAACATGACACTAGAACTGTCCTCAGCTGCTCTTTGTGACTTGTGGATTATTACCATAATGTTAATGAAGGGCGAGCGTCTGGCCTAACCGTATGGTTGCTGCTTTGTGACTTGTTGGTCACGGAAAGCGAAAATGCCTCTTTGCAAAATGTAAGATTAAGGTTGTGTACAAACGTCCCTCCCCCATTTTCTGGTGAATCAGGGAGCTTTTTTGCACCGGGAATCGTTATGATGATGATGATGATTATGAATGATCAAGACAACGTTGTAAAACCGTATTGGCTAATGTGATAAATAGTTGTGGTTTTTGGGGTTGAGATATCTTGTGTCTCTGTATGCGATTGCATCTTGATGTTGTTTTCCTACACTATAGACCAGACGTTTTGAGCATTTTTTTTGTCTCATATATTAGGAAGAATATAAATTGTACAGCTACTAGTACTCTATTAATGTGGTGAATGTTGTACTTTTGCAGCTTTTGTTGATGATAGATGATGGTCAAGCTGTTGATATTTGAGGATTGTCTGAAAGGGCTTTGATAAAGCACCTGAGAAGGCTATTCTTTTCTCTTAACCTTAAAGAAACTGATGAGCATGCCTTTATATTGAAATCCAAACAGCAGCCTACGTTGAAGGTTGTTGGACCCATCATTCGTGATCACGTTCAGCCTCGTATGCAGCAGCTTCTAATGCTTTCAGAGAAGAATATGAATGCTGAATTACCAGATGCAAGGCACGGACAAGATGTTGAGATTAATAATCCATCTGAAGATAACATTTGCCCTCGTAAGAGGTATTTTTATTTCTCGTTCTACTCCAATTTCCATGCACGTTGATCCCTGATTAGTTTAAAAAGTAGACCATCGTGGTTTCTTCCTTTCCACCATGTTTATTGAGGGCAAAGTGTGTATTTTCCTTTATTTATGTTATGGCTTGATAATCTGGTAACCAATTATTGTCTTTTCTTTTACCTTGGTTAGTTCGAAAAAATGTGATGTGTATTTTTCTGCTTCTTGAGTGTTCAGGGAAGACTTATGTAGAAAAGAAAAGCAATCCTGGCAAAGTACATTGTAAATATCTTATGACAAATTTGTACCAGAGTTATATAGGGTTCTGATGTTTCTCTTGTGGTTTTCCATTGGTAATCCAGTGAAGCTCTTGATATGTACATGCTTTAGTTAACTTGGAGAATGCATTTGTAACTTGACTTGGAGAATGTATCTGTAAAACACGTATAACTCAACTCAACTATATTTGGATACAGGGTGATTGGCTCTGAGATGCCTTCTGCCGAGTTACTTGCAGCTGCAGCCAAATTAACTGAAGCCGAAGCTGAATAGAGGTATTGCTAATTCTAAGGTTCCATTTTCCGCCTTGTGGCATTTGTAGTGTCTGAATTAACTTCTTGGCGGAGCAGATTTGAAAGAAATATTCCTGTTGGATTGGATCAGACTTTAAATTAACCTACCTTTGCTAGTATTGCGAGAATCAGTGAGTACAACTTCACTTTGGACAGAAGAAACGTTTATTTGGTTAAATAAAATAGGAAAATGTACATACTAGAAAGTCTTAAAATGTGCTTTGGTAATTGGATTAGGTTTATAGATGCTCTGGTCATCCCCCATCTAATCAGAGCAATGACTTTCTGTTGATTAATATAAAAAGAAATTAAACAAACTAAATCGTTATTCTTAGGGAATTTCCGTACAGTTGTTTTCATTGCTCAAAAGATGCTGTTATAAGTATCTCGTGAATAGTAAATTGTGGTCCTCAACTGTGTCACTTACTCACTTCTATATCCAGTGTAACAAGCCTTCTCTTTCTGAAGTTTGTATTCTCTGAAGTCTGAAGGAACTGGGTTTTCAAACTAATGCATGTTCTATTAATGGGTGAGTGCAGAGAAGCTGAGATAGGGGATGATTCCAACTTTTTCATAGGGCGTCCACCCCCTGCACTGGTTACTGAAGCTGAGTTATCAAATGAAGCCGAGTGTTTTGAGAGGTATATTCTCACTTATCTTCACATTACTTATTTTTCTGTTTTGTGTGTAATGTCAAGCATTTCTTCTCTAGAAAGACAACATGCTGAGATCTGCTCTAGAAAGACAACATGCTATTCATGGCAATAGATACTGAGATCTACTGCTATTCATGGCAAGAGTAACGGGATCTCATTTTCCATTCTTAAATGTTGACGGGCAGACCTAAGGGTCACCATCTATGCATACTTTTGTGCAAGTTATGAGGCCCGCTGAACTTTTCACCATGAATTCCACCACTTAGTCTTTCTTGCTCACTTTCTTTCACAATTTTACTCTTCTTCGTTAAAAGAATAAAAACTATGTTAAAAGAAAAGTGTCAGAGAAGAAAATGAAGAAGAAGAAGAGAAGAAAAGCCTTCTTGATTTTACTTGTAAACTATGTTAACATTCTGCTTCCTCATAGATGCAAAAGATTAGTATACATTCACTATGATTGTTAATACTGAGCTAATTTCTGGGAAGTATGAACTACTGGACAAAATTACATCTTGAAGCAGATGACTCTGTATTATTTATACTAGATGCTATCCCAATATTTCATCATTAGTCAATGTTGAGACACAAGTCACTGGAGCTACCAAAGGATGTCTCGATTGTGACTGAAGAACTGGATTCCAAAAGATCTTTTCGTTTGCTTAACAATCTCCATTCATCAATGTGAAGTGACTGCTCTGGTTTGTAACTTGGAAGTGTTTGCTGCTCAAGAATCTCCAAGATCTTCTCTGTTTCTCCCAAAAGAAGAATGGAATGTCGAGTTCTGTCCTCTCTCTCTTGGATGGAGCTTTGATGGCATTGCTCCGAGATAACATATTGCAAATTTGTTAAGCAAGCCCCGATGATTTCAGCGATCATTGCAGACAGTTTATCAAACACAAACTTGCCACTTTCCCATTCTCCGCCTGTCGAACTTACCAAAAGAGTCTGACAAATTCTGTACATAGAATTGGCAGCCAATACCTTGATTGGCCAGCTAGAAGCATTTTCTCTCAAACAATGTAGCGGATCATTCTCCCGAAATACCTTGAACCTATACTTTGCTTTTTCTGCAAGTTCTTCAAATATTTCTTTTGGGCTTTTATCTTGGAAGGCACGAAGATCCACATCCAGCCATTTGCAGTAGATATCAACCCCTGTCCACAATGCAGCTGCTGCATTCCTGACATTTATCAGTTCATGTTTGCTATCTAAGTTGTCTTCTATGAACCTGATATATATCAGTGCCTCATGTACACCTTGTCTCAGTTGTTCCTTCAGGTCATGGTCTATATTGGGAAGAGCCACTGCAATGCTTGTCAGTGTTACCACAGGAAGAGCCCAGCAATTTGGGGGTTTCTCAGGATCCAATGGATCAACCAGGTCGCTGTCAAACTGGACGACTCCCTCAAACTCCCTTGATGAGCTCAGTTTCTCAAGCAGTCTTATCACATGTTTTGGCTGCTGCTTTGTGCCCATCCTGATCCAATGTCCGGTAGCATCAAAGTTCCTTTGCATCATCATGTCGATAACGTCTTCCTCTCCTTCCAGGTGCATAACAAATCGGCTAAGTTCTTGCATAGGATGAGGCAGGGACTCTGATTCTGGTGCATGGAGTCCACCCGTGTATTTGACCCACCTTATGAATTTCAAGAGGGACTGGTAGCCTAGCAGAAATCTAATTATCAACATCAGTGATAGGAGCTGGACTAGCTTGCTCAGCCAGACGAGCCCCATCTGCGTGTAAATGCACAAGTCCAAAGTTATATTTTTTATGTTGTGTGCTAGCTTCCGGCCAAACCTGGTGTAAAACCTCCATTCCAATGGGGTCTCTTTCAACACAATAAACAAGGCGGTCCAATACTTCTCCATAGTAAACTTGTTCTTGCAGACCTTGTTGGCTTCCTTAGGGCTCCTGAAATTTATGGTTGCGAAATATCTGGAAGCAGGAGCCACAGTACCTATTCCAATTGCAAGGGCTTGAGCTACCAGAATTGGTGGAATTGACCACTTGTAATCAGAATCACCTTCACAGAATTTAAAGTGCCAAGGCAGGAAGAAACACCGAATTGAGGCCACAACCAGAGTTGCTGTACTCACAAGGCAGAATGCCCCTGAAGCGCTACAAGTTGTCAGGCGCGCCAACACAAATTGGGGGTTACAGGTATGAGCCATCATCCAGTATTTTGTCAAATCCTCCTTCAATTTATTAGATATTCTTTGAGATGAGGTTCTATTAACAGCACTGTCATTGCATTCCTTCATGGCTAATTGAAGCTTTTTCTTGCTCTTTATTTCAAAGTATATCTTAGTCATGGGGATTGTCAGAGCTGAAGCAATCTTGAGAGCAAGCAAAACAATCATGACAACAAGAATGATTGCATATTCTCTCCAGAAAACATAAATTACTCCCGTACCTAACTCAATACAGATGTTCACCGTGACAGTGATGACGAAAATCCCCAGAGCTACCAAATTGGCCAACATCTCGTTGTTCTCCGTGGTTCCCAAAGAAGGCATGAAATTGGCCATCACAGTGCAGACCAAAACCGTGCTGCTCAGTTTTGCTAGCTGGTCCTGCGGCCTCGGCATGGATGTGTTCAAATCAACAGACAGCTTTGTGGCAACTGCTAAGAGAGTAAGAGTTGTAGCATTGAGGGAGAAATACTTGCTGGGAAACCAGAACTTTCTGTAACGAATGCCGTGAAAGGCATCCATGGCCATCCCAATTGCACAAGCCGCAGAGGCTGCTGCAATATATAAACCAATCCATGGCATGGGCTCATTGAACCTGGAGGCATCCAGGGATCCATCACTTGTACAACCAGTTTTGCCCATATTCATATCGCCGCTTAATCTTGTTGGAAAAGGCCAAACATGAGCTTTTTGGTTCTGCTGGAAAATTGGGTTCACCTCCAAATGATTGATTCTTCCTTCTAACTTTTTTAAGGTATGGATGTTTTACCTTGAAATTTGTAAAACTCTCAACACACAGGAGTAAGAACCCTATGAGCAAACTAGATCTATCTGGTCTATATCTTTCTTGGGCGGTGGCTGCTTATTAAAGTCAAAAACATAGGGGTAAGAAATTGTTTGGTTTGCTGTCTGAAATCTCAGGTGGTTTCCATTGGTGAATGCAACTTTATATTACCTGAAGTCTGACATACAAATGAAAACAACATATGAAATGGCATGAGGTTCCTTCCAGAAAGTGACCAAGCCTATGTTCATTAAAGTAATGATTAGTAAAATAGAGTGGGATGGTACTGTTGTGCATTTATGAAAGATTCTTAGGTGCTTTGTGTTTGTTAAACAAATGAGATAGCACCAAATGGAATACTCTTTCCTCATTTTTTTAATTTGTTTGGGGAGAGATTTCATATTCTTTTGTGCTTCATGAGGGTTTTAGTGCATGGCTGTTTTCAGATTACAATATTGTTTTTGGCCACAAAATTTTTGGAGCCAGAGTCCAAAGAATCCAACAAAGCTTTCAGCCTTTAATGGTTCAACAATTGATGATAATACAAACAATTTAGTCTTTATTCCAATATCTAAAGTTGGTTACATGGATTACATCGCCAGGGTGGACTAAAATGCTATTTATATATAAAACCCTTAACTATTTTTCCTTAACCTATATCTAGTCTGCTGTTGATTTGTAGATAAAGGAAAAGATTTGTAATAAGAACTTGCCTTTTTAATACTTTGATTAATTAATTGTCTTTTGATCAATTCAAAAGTGGGTGAGGCATCATGAACATGAGGACCCAACAACCCTAATATATTTTAAGCAACGAAGATCAAAGAGGGATTGTACAATTCATAAAAAGCCAAGGAAGCTTATACCATATTTCCGCACATTGCTCAGCGTATAAAGCATCATGGAAAAGGAATTTGGGAAGAACAATTAAAAAACGTGGTATATGGTTATCGTGGTATTAAATTAATCATTTTTCAAGTAATTGAAATTATTGAAGGGCTGACAAAAAGAGAGCAGGTTTAGCTGAACGTAATCATGACTTGACCAATTCTTTTTGTGTTGTGCGTGACTTATATTGGCATTATCTCAACTTTCTGGCAATTCTCCATTTTAATTCTGCATCAACAAAATAAAGTTTAAATCCATTATGCGAACCTGAAGTTTTAAAATGTAATGGAGTATTTTTATGAAGAGAAGTAATATGAAGGGAAAGTGTTGGTTTAATTTTCTTTCAATGGTTGTTACTGTTAGTCTAATTCCTAATTTTATTTTTTTTTAAAGAAGAAAATTCATAAATTGTTAAACCATTCTTGAGTTTAAAAACTTGGTGCTGGAAAGAGTAGTTGTTGAAGTGTTAATTGTTTTTCTCGGTCAGCTCTCATTCATCTATAAAAAAAAAAATTCAAGGAAGCAGCCGTCAATACATCAGATGGAAAGTTCCGGTGACATATTAATGTAATGTTGATGGTTACGTTAAATTTCTTCCGCAGAAGAGTGAGAGATTATAATTTACAATCACAAAAAAGAGTTACTCGCTCTGTTTCAAAATTATTATTTAGTTTGAATTTTTACTTTTAATTTAATTTGTATTGAAAATAAAATTCTAATCTTGATAATAATTTTGGGACGGAGAAAGTACATTTCTTGAAGTGGAATCGAAACAAGCGTTGATCAGCATCTCATGCCTGATGCCACGTTTTAATCTAGGTGGTTGCTGGGCGTATATATGCATTCATGGTTTAGCGGTGGTGCTCTGGTCTTCCATTCGTCACCACAAAAATGGTCTCTAATTATTCCCCCAAAGCCTCTCATTTTTATTCTTTTCTTCTTGAATCACACAATGTATATATATATATTCTTATTATGAGTTGCTGTCGCAAGTATCTATCGAAACACATACACGCTTCTAGTTTTCTCAAGTAACAAATGATGTTGTCTCAAGATCTCATGTTTTGTAATTCCCGCTTGCCATAGTTAGAATATTGTTTTAAAAACATCTTCTTGTTCTTTTTTTTTTCTTTTTTTTTTGGGGTAAAGAATATTGTTTTTTTTTTTCTTATTTGTCCCAAAATTGCATCTTTTTCAGTTTTTCTTTCTTTTCTTTCCCTTTCCCTTTTTTCTATAGTTTTTATTTATTGTTTTTTGATGTCCCAACTCTCAAGTCCCAAAGATCACTTTGGCTTTTGAGGGCTATTGTGTAAGAATGCCACTTATCACTATTAATTGCTTATTTGCTCCTCTTTTTCCTTTTTTCTCCTTTCTTTTTCACATCATGTTATTCATGTCACAACGCCATGGTATTATTATCCTATCTGTCATATTTTAATAATTTATATTTTAAAACTCAATTAAAAGAATAAATAACTTATTAAAATAGGACGAATAGATCCTTATTAGTATTAGGCAGGATATTACGTATTAATGGTTATTGCAGATCTGATTTTTGAGTGTGTTATCATGCCATTGAAAATTTTACTTAAGAATGATTATCAATCTGAATCTTAAAAATCGACAAAGACAAGCCGCTACTTTCAATAACGAAAGAAACTAAAGAATTGTGATTCCATCGAACATGTGGATTGATCAATTAACTCTAAAGGATTAAAAAAGTGAAAGGAAAGTATATTTTGTCAAACAAAAAAAGTCAACCTAGTTGTCTTTCCTTGTAGTTTGAAAATATTGTACTAACAAATGTTTACAATTTCTTTTGGCATCAACGCATCGAAACTCAACGTGATCACAGAAATTCGAAAAGGTAACATAAAATATATATGTTTATCTTTATATATATATATATACATATCTATATATATTAAGAAAGAGTTATCAATCGGACACATGGCGTAATATTGGATAGGCTAATCCACATGGCAAAAAATTAGATAGACAAGTCCACATGTCGCGTTCACATCATTTCATCATTTAACGGTAACTTTTATTTGTAAATCCTTAAAATCTATAAATAACAAATTTTACCTGATTTATTTGTGCAGAAAAATAATATAAGTATTAAAATCAACTTAAAAGGAAAAAAACAAAAGAAACACCGAATTAATCTAATATAAGTTCTTATCTTAATTAGATTTATGTATTACGGAATTAAAGCACTAGAAAAATAATTGGGGCGAATACATAAGCACTTTTTTTCTCTCTTTTTTTTATTGGTATCTTTTTTCCTAAATCTAAGAATCCAAATTAATTATAGGATTTGAAAAGTGAACTATAATTTAAGTATTATCTTGGAATCACTTTTTAAATATTATAAATAATGCGGTAAAATTAGACATTTACAACATAGTTAATAGGTTGAAACGTTTGAAAAATGTTGGAGGCGTGACCAAAATAAACCAAAAAAAAATTTTAAAAGAAGTGAACATGCAAGACTTCTAAAATGATAAATATCCGTATAAGATTTTGTGTAACCACATTTTATAACACTACCTAGAAAATAGAGTTAACATGCTCCGTTTATCTCAAAACGATTTGACTAAAATGAAAATCCAAATTGGATTTTTTTTTTTTTTTTGCAGTTTTCTTTCCATATGCAACTTGGACATCAGGTTTGGCATGCGATTTTCATTGATAAATCTTCTAACATTGATGAATATTGGTAATATGTAGTAAAATTTAAAAGAATCAATTAGATAATTCATTATATTTTTTTCGTATGATACAATGGTAGAAAAAATTAACGTTATGTTGATAAGCAAAACGTAGAGATCGATAGAGGAAAAATTCCAAAAGGAGAAAAAGAATAAAACTTTTTGTGAGAGGCAAATAGTTGAAGAAAAGTATATTGAAAAATTGAAAATAATTATATGGAGAAAAAAATTATGTAGAGAATAAGAAAATATGAAAAAAAAATCCAGGGTAGTGGCGAAAATAAAATAATTATTACACGTTTCTCAAGAAATAAAACCTGAAAGATAGGTCATCAAATTAAGGGGAAAAAAAAGGTGAAGACTATGTAACCAATGAAAAAATGAAGTAAACATTACATTATAGAAGAAAAAAAACAAACAAACTTCTAAAGAAAGGTTGTAAAAGGTATACAGCGTGTCACTTATGTCGATGCAATACTTGGGCACTATGTTTACACTGCCTCAGAGTGTCACTGGTATGGTTAATAAGCTGTGTCATGATTTCCTGTAGGGGGTCAAAGAAAATGGAAGGGCAGTGTATCTGGTAAGATGGGAAGAAATATGTAAGGCGAAAGGGATGGGTGGTTTAGGTGTGAGGGATGCAAAAATCTGGAATAAAGCAACAATATTAAAACAGGTATGCCATTTAGCAACACATAAAAATGCTCTGTGGATTAGGTGGATTCACGGAGTCTATATAAAAAACTCGTCGTTCTGGGAAGTTGAGACCAAAGATGATTGATGCAAGTTGGCAGTGGAAACAACTTCTGAAGATCAGGGATCAGTGGAAAGATGGATTTGTAGGGAATCAATGGATGGCTAAAAGTAATGGTAAGTGTACCATCAAATCAGGGTATGACTGGTTTACAGGAGCTGTTGGGAAGGTTCAGGAGGCTTCAAGTATATGGTCAAGGATGAATGTACCAAAACATGCATTTATCACTTGGCTTGCCTGGAAAAAGAGATTATTGACAAAGGATCAACTCATTTCTATGCATCTGGTAGTGAACGATTTGACTTGTGTGTTGTGTAAAATATTACCAGAGACCATGGAACATGTGTTCTTCCAATGTTGCTTTGCCAAGGAGTTACTGGAATATGCAATAGAGTGGCTGAGATGTAGAAGAATTGCAGCAGATGAAACAAGGTGGAAAGTACAAGTTCTTTTTTAGTGGAGGTCATCCTCGAATAGGATTGTAAATGGTAGAAGAGTAGGAGTGAGTTATAAAAACCAGTTATGCGCCTTTGGTGTTTCAGTATCTAATATATTCACCTTTTTACACCAAAAAAAAGGTATATAGAGAGATGAAAAATAAAAATAAGTTTATCAAAAAAAATAATGAGAAATATGTTAGAGGAAAAATTTAAAACATATGACATGAGTAGAAATATTTAGAGACATCATTATAAGCTATTAAGAGAATAATTTTTAAAAAATACTTAAAATAACTCCAATACATTGACAGCCGTACAACATGATACATTGTAAAGAAAACAACATAGCGTAAAAGGATAGTTTGCTTATAGGAAAAAAAACATAGTATATTATAAGAAAAAAATGAACACGAACAAATTTCTAAAAAAAAAGTTACAATGGAAAGAAATGATGAGAAATATTAGGGGAGAGTTTAAAAGATATGACATAAATATAAATATTTAGAGAGATGATTATGAAAATTTAAGAGAATAAGTTTAAAAAATATAAACTCATGAATCAACAAAGAGAAAAAGATGGATAACAATTTACATTGAATTATTTCGAATATTGAAAAGTATTCCAAAATGTACTTAAAACAACAAAACACATTGACATTAAAAACTACACAATTTCAATTTATGTCATTAATAAGTTTTTTTTTTTACGTATATCACTCTATAGGAAATGTCAAATCGTTAAATCGTTAACTTCATATATATCTTAAATAACCCGCACAACGTGCGGGGTAAACACTAGTATAATAATATAGGAGAGTTTTCAATCGGACACGTATCGTAAGATTAGATAGGGTAATATACGTGGCAAAAAATTAGATAGTCAAGTCTACATGTCGCAACTATATCCCTACATCATTTAATGGTAATTTTATAGCATGTCTAATTTTACGCCATGTGTTCGATGGAAAACTCTCCTTTAATATATATAGAGATATAGCGGCCCCGATCGATCCAACTTATTCTGCCTTATTTCTTTGAAATAATTTCGTGGAATAATTTTGTAAGTTTAGTTTATGGTATTTAACATCATCTTGAAACATGTCACAAATATTTGAAAATGATTATTATTTTTTTAAAAAGCAATAGAAAATGATTATCATCATTATACATAGTTGTAAATATTGTATAATTTTTTTTTAAAAAAATTAGTATTAAACATTCAAAAGGAAAATTAAAAATATTTGAATTTGGAGATTTATTAAAAATATAGTATTTAAAAATCGATGCAAGGTAGAAGATTAATACTTCAGGATATCTTTTAAAGTGTATTTTCAAACGACCGTATGCACTTATCCTTCAAATTATATAAAAGTAATAAACCAAAAAAAAAAAAAATTTTGATGTAAGAAAAAAAACCGATGAGCATGATGAGATAAATCAATTCAACGATCAATATTGATTTCTATAGCTATGTGTTAAATTTCGATCACTAAACGGGTTTTTTTTTTCTTTTTTATTAGTTAGTATATTATTTCTGTTGGTGGTACTTCAATTGTATATTTTCTAATAGTAATATTTTTTTTTCTTTTAATGGGCAAATAATGATAAATGATTATTTTTGATTACATTGTGTAAAAATTACAAAAAGAAAAAAAAGTAAAATAATAATGATACTAATAATATATTTATACATTAATGGGCCAAGATTTTAATAATATAATGTTAAATATAATATTAAATATAATATATTATAAACTAATATAATAAATGATTACTAATAAATTAATATAATAATATAATATATTCATTATAATAATAGAAAAAGTTAACTTTATGATAATAAAACAAAACGTACAGATTAACAGGGAGAAAGTTTTCAAAAATAAGAAAAAGAAAATTATGGTCTTTCTAAAAGACAAACAGTAGAAGAAAAACATATTGAGAAATTAAAAATAATTATATAAAGTAAAAAATTATAAAGAGAATAAGAAAATATGAAAAAGGAAATCGAGATAATAGTAAAAAATAAAATAATTATTGCAAGTTTTTTAAGAAATAAAGTTCTAAAGAGAGGTTATCAAATTAAAAAAAAAGTGAAAACTATGCAACCCCGGAAAAAATAAAATAACAATATGTTATAGAAAAAATATACTAACAAACATCTAAAGAAAAATTACAAAAGGTATATAGAGAGATGAATATAAAGATAAGTTTATGAAAATAGATAATGTGAAAAATTTATGTTAGATGGAGAACTTAAGAAATATGATACAAGTAAAAAAATTAATTCGATGATCATGAAAAATTAAGCGAATACTTTTAAAAGGTGTAAAACCATAAATCAACAAAATGAAAAAAAAAAAAAGAAAAAAGAGAACAATAAATTATATTAAATGATTTAGAATATTAAAATATTATTCCAAATGCACCGAAAATAACAAAACACGTTGACATTAAAAATTATACAATTGCTTTATATCATTAATATATCATTAATACTATTTTGGATAACCCACACGACGTGTGGGCTAAACACTAGTTATATATTAACAGAAGGTTTTCAATCGCCACATATTATACAATAACATAGTCAAGTAACTTTTTCGCCACTTGTCACTGTCAGAGACTTCTTTTGCCACGTGTCAGGCTAAGAGACACTCTTTCATTAACTCGTTAAACTTTTATATAAATTGGTTACTTTAATTTACTTATCACTCATTCATTTCACCTATCTTTATTAAATTCCATATATATATATATGCATTAACTACCTTAATAATAATAAAAAAAGAAATTCTATCTTTCCATTGGTAATTACTTTTAATTTCTTATTGGTTCCTAATTATTCTCTTTCATATAAATGTTCATTCACTTGATATGGGTGTTGATTTGATTAATTAGTATGTATATATATGGTAATAATACTCATAAAATTACTATTTAATTTTGAACAATAATTGTGTTTACCACCACTCACTATTTACGATTTGTTAATTTTGAAAATAATGTTTTTCCATATCCAAAAAAGTAACATGCAATTAATTATGAAGATACCTACTAAATTAATTCAAAAAAAAATACTGTCAAATTTGTACGGGTAGAAAATTTAGAATTTCCGAATACACAAATTACAAGATTAGATGATATGTAAAGAATCCAATGATATACAAAATGGTTGATTCTTATTCATTATAGGACAAAACGCACTTCCTTAAACTATGGCGGGTCACAACTTCTGGTCACCTTTAATTTTTTACTGACAAAATTAGTCACTATCTTTTCGTTTATTCAACAATTTTAGTCAATTTAACTGTCAACTAACGGTCAACTCTTTTCTCCGTTAAGTTTTTTAATTTTTATTAATTTTTTACTGAACTGCGACCCACAAAGTATTTTCAAACAACAAAATCAGTCCCCTAATATTTTTTTTTCAATAATTTTAGTCACTTTAACAGAATTTTTAAAAATTTAATGACCCAATTCAATTTTTCTTTAAGTCTTTAATTTTTATTGATTACTTAGTGGATCATGGGTCCCACTGGTCCTTGATCAGAATGTTTTTTTTTAAGAAAAATAAGTTAAAGAAATAACGAAAATATTTCCGACGACTTCTTAAACCCCAAATATTTTGCTCCTCGAGAAATAAATTCTAAAAAAAAAAAATCCGACAACGAAAATGATCAATAATGAGGCTCATTTTCTGGGTTACTTTGTAGGTGGAGAGGTGATGATGAGACGTTCGGGAGCAGTATATTGGGATTTAGAAAGTTGATCGGAAATCTTTCATTATTCTTTTAATTTATTTTTTTTTAAAAAAAAAATCTGATCAAAGACTTGTAGGACCCACAATCTATTAAGTAATCAATAAAAAATAAACACTTAAAAAGAGAATTGAATGGGACCATTAAATTTTGAAAATTCTATTAAGTGACTAAAATTGTTGAAGAAAAAGATATTAGGAGATTGATTTTGTTATTTGAAAATACATTGCGGGTCCCAATTTAGTAAAAAATAAATAAAAAATAAAAAACTTAACAGAGAAAAAAGTTGACCATTAGTTTACTGTTAAATTGACTAAAATTATTGAATAAATGAAAAGATGGTGACTAATTTTGTCAGTAAAAAATTAACGTTGACCAGAAGTTGTCATCCCCCATATTTTAGGGACCAAAAGTGCGTTTTATCCTTTTAAATTTTATCATCAACAACACCTATGATCGTTTATATTCAAATTTTTATCACAATAATATCTAAAATACGTCGTGCAACGTAATTCTATTTTGTTACGTGATGCCGAAAATCGATTGTGGTGCTCTACAAGAACACGCCAAGTTAATTATCTTGGATGAATCCCTTATGACTCACATGCATTGTTTCGTGGAGTTAGATAGAACACTTAGAGATATATTGCGTCAGCGGAATCCCAAGAGTGAGGAAGAAGTATTCGACGATTTAGTACAACTCTAGGAAGAGATTTTAAACAGATGCCAGTTATTCTAAAAAGAATCCAACAAGAGATCATTAACGCTGCAGTTAATGCATCGCCTTGTGGGAACAATGTATAGCCTTGAGATAGACGCAGAACATGAGATTGGGACATGATCTTGATACTGAATTGTTTGACGGCTTAAAAAAGTTTGTATAATGGTTACTCATGATCGGCGGTAGAAAATTTGGAGAGCCAAACCATAGAGAAGTCGAATTTGACATACCTAAAGACATTTTGGTCGAGCATATAGTACTCTCCTATTGTTTCAATTTGTCACGCTATATCTCGATCTATTGGCTAACCTGAACGAAATAATCCACCAACGATAAAAATGCGAGGTGTAAACTCCTGAATTCCTTAACGAGATAAAATCCAGACTTTGCTCTTGGACAGTAATAAGTTGCACTTTCTAAGGTAAAATCCAGACAATATCTCAAAGAACTCATATACAATAAGGAGAATTTAGCTATTGGACGAAAAACGTGTTCTTCAACGAAATACTCCAGAGGATATAAATGTTCATTAGTTTTACCGACTTTGATTCATTTCATCACTGGGTCCCCAGCATTATATATTTTTTTTTTACCACATCATTATTGAAAAGTTTTACAATTGCAAAATATTATTACCTGATATTTGCATAAGAATAATTTGTTAATCTGTGCAACGTACGGGTATAAACTAGTAACTTGTGAAAGGAGATTATATTAATTAGTGTTTCTAGATAATTTGACTTTGCAATTTGCAACAAAGGCGGTCAGGAAAAATAAACACGAATTTCTTACTTAATCTCCTTATAGTTTATTTTCTTTTCTTCTTTTTTTTCCCCCCTTTTTGTATAGGCAGTACCCTATAAAGAAAAAAACTAACACAGTTCGAGAATGTGAATTATTAACAATGTCTTGCTGAAGACAAATTGTTTGAAAACTTTGTTTGCTTTTGACATCTAACTCATGTTTAGTTATTATAGTATTAACCTACAATCCAAAGCAAGCTTTCTAATATTTTTTTGAGACAAACCTAATATTTATTTTACTTGTACGAACTTTTTTTTTTATATATATATAGAATGGACGGAGAGTGTATACTATACGATCTACAAATTTTCGTTTGGAATTAGTGAGAATAACATAAAGTCATTAACTATTACAATAAGATCTACATTTCCGCCCATTGTTTTTTTCTTTAGAAACTTGAAATTTCAAATAAAACATTCGAAGAATTTGATTATCTGGGCCAATGTTGCCTTTAACATTTTATGAACATTTTTTCAACATATATTTACATTAAACTAGCAACATTTCCGCAGTTGGAACTTAGGAAGTGTATCAAAAGCAAGTACCCTTAATTGCGGCAGCTGCAAAGCCCCTCGATCAACTTTTGACTAAACAACGTAAACTTTACATCAGCTAACACCGATTTTGTTACGCTTCCTTAATTTTATAATAACCAATGTATACATTAGGCTAGTTACATTAACTAGTTGACTGCCATTTCATGCAACAATAAAAGGAGGAGAAAGAAAAGAAAGAAGCAAATTTCGGGTATTGACATATGGAGGCAGCCGGAGCCGGAGGCTATAACCGCCATCGGAAAAGCCCTTCTGTGCAGATCAACAACAATCCCACAAATTACCAGCAAAACATTTCACCCAAATTTAATGTTAGGAAGACAATACTTTATGTACTTGCAATTGCGGTTGCATGCTTTCTTCTTTACCATTCGTCCAGTCACGTTGATTACCATTTTCCCATTTCTTATCGTCCGAAAATCGTCCCTTCTGTAATTATATCTCATGATTCATCGGCTACAGCATCAAATGGTCAAGAAAATTTATCACAACCTAATACTTCATCGTCACCGACGGCAGTCGCACAAGCAAATGTACCTGATCCATCTCTTGTAAGTTAGCATTAATTTTATTTCTTTGGTTATGTTTAGTTACTTTCTTAACAACGTTATTAAGGGTGGGGTTCGAAGCCCTCACCTCTGAACGCATAAGGTATAACCGTCACTCTTACTGCTCGATTACACTTTCAGGAAATGGCTCAAATGAATCCTCTACTCTACCTGTCTCATTCCTTTTTTTCATGTCCATCACCTTCTTTATTTTTTCTTTTTCTATTTGTGTCATTTCAGTTATATAACTCGGCTCTGTTTCGTTGTTTTTTCACCAGTTTTTTGCATACCTTTAATTTTCTTGCAAATTAGGAGTACGAGACCTTTCATGAAATCGGATATGCTATGTCAAAATCATACATTGATAAAGCCATTATAATGTGTTTAATGGCTCTCGAAAAAGTGATTCATCTAATGGTTCAAAGCCACAAAAAATTAATGTTTGGAAAATCATAATGAAGTTTAAAATTAGTATTCTTTCTGTCTCAGATTGACCAATTTGAACTTTTATTTATAATACACTTTATACGAAAAGTGAAAATCTAGACTAGACAATCATTTCATGCTGGAATGAGTATATGTGAACATCAAGAAATTAACGTATTAAGAAAAGCTTTGAAATTAGTATAAGTAGGTTTAGATATTTGAGCTTGGTTTCTTTCCTAGGACGAAAAGTTCTCACTTTCTTGAAAAGAGAAGAAAAGATGTGAAAAACATATTTGTAAAACATCATCTACTTCATCTTGTTACATTTATTTCAAAAAATTAGTCGATAATATTGAATGATTACTTACTCCATTCGAGAATAACATTTTCAATTATTAACACGTGACTAAATTTTGTTATTGGTCAGGTAATTGCAGGTGATGAAGAAACAGATGAAGTCAAATTAGAAAAAATATTGAAGGAAGCAGCAAAGGGGAACAATAACACTGTGATAGTAACAGCAGTAAATGCAGCATGGACAGAACCGGGTTTATTATTCGATTCGTTTTTGGTGAGCCTTCATATTGGAAACCAAACCCAAAAGTTCATAAACCATTTGGTGGTTATGGCACTTGATCAAAAGTCTTACAACCGTTGTTTGGAGATGCACCCATATTGTTACGCAATAAGGACCGAAGGGATTGATTTTGCGGAGCACGAGTCCAAGGTTAACACCCCAGATTATGTGAGGCTGGTTTGGAGAAAGATTGAAATTATGTACACAGTTCTTAATCTCGGTTACAACGCCATTTTCACGGTATGCATATTTATCCACTACTTTTAGTTTCACTTTTATCACTCCTCTGATCTTTAATATAAGAAATTTTGATTTGTACTAGGTTTCACTTAGTATGTGTTTTTAATTGACAAAAAATCTTAAAAATATTTCTTAACAATCAAGAGAACACAAGAAATGAGAAAATATATGTTTAAGATTTTTTTGTCAATTAAAAATGTATACTAGGTGAAACTTAAGACAAATCAAAATACCTTATATGAAGGATCGGAAGCAGTATTTATCTTGTCAGGGAGACGTCTTATTATTGAACTATGATGTATCATCAAACTTTACCTTTACATTCAATTAGTCTTCACAAGCTCTATTACATACATATGTGCAAGATCATTGGTTCCATAGGTTTTAACATTTGTTAATCTTAACTTAGTTTACAACAAAAAAAAGTCATGTTTAGCACACATTTGGGTTCATTACTTTCCTTTTTCACCTGAGATTATGATTGGAATTTCGGACACAAACACTAAATTCAATACAATGTTTGTTTGTATCAGGATACAGACATTTTATGGTTTCGAGATCCATTCTTACATTTTCTTGAAGATGCGGACATGCAACTTTCAAGCGATCATTATCGGGGTTCTCCTACGGCGAAACGCAACATACCAAACACGGGATTTTATTACGTGAAATCAAATAACCGTACGATCCAATTTTTCGAGTATTGGGTCAAGTCCAGATTCCAAAATCAAGGTAAAAACGATCAAGACATGTTCCTTGTGATAAGGAACGATCCCATGACTCACAAAATCGGGATCAAGATCAGACAGTTGGACACTGCATTTTACGGGGGATTTTGTGAGCCGAGTTTGGATCTAAATCTGGTTTGCTTGATGCATACGAATTGCTGTGTAGGTTTAGGTCAGAAGACATTCCGCTTGAATATGTTGATTGAGGAATGGAGAAAATACATGGCATTGTCCAATGAAGAACGGGGTAAAACACCACATACATGGCCATTTCGAGTGAAATGTCGCAATCCCAAATGATACACTCCAGTTTTTCATTGTCTTCGTTTTTCTTTTCCCTTTTGAAAAGGTAGTTTTGTATTGTCAATATATACTTAATAAAATTTTCATAGTTTTCTTTTTGGCACGTTGATAACTTTTCTTTTTTTTTAACATTTCCTCACTTGTGTTAATTATGCTAATTGTATGTTGTTAATTAACATGTGTGAGGTAGGAGGAGCCGGTTATATTCTATTAAGTTTATTTTGCAAATTTTGTCTGATCTGAGGTGAAGTTGAGATGTTTGCGTGGGGAAAAAGAATGTAAGAAATTCGATTTAGACTATCATCAACCATCAAGAAACTAGAGTGTATTTTAATAAGATGGTAGTATAATTGTTTTATTTTGAAGTATTTATTTATTCTAACTTAATCTCGATTAAATTAAATGTACTAAAGATTTGTAAGAAAAAAAAATGTAACAAAGTTATAAGAAAATATATTAACAAGTAATTACAATATCTTTTTTCTTTTCTTCTTTAACCAAAACATACGTTCATAACTAAACTTGGACCGAAAAGTAGAATTAAATTTAGAGGTGGATCATGTTTGCAGCCTTTTGGGTCCATCTCTATTTGTGAATCTTTGATCTAGGCAGCTAAAAAAGGCCCAAGACGCAACGAAAGAAATCGCGGCCCAAAACATGGGAGAAAAGCCCAAAAAAATTTGGACCATTTCTCGATTTGTGCGTGTCATCCTTGCGCAGGGGCCATGCTAATCTTCTCTGTATCGTTCCAATTTTATCGGATGTCCCCGAAGGGACAACCGTAAGGTTCAGATTCGAGCTAAATAAAGCGGTTCACGAATCGTCAACGTTATCGATGTGGGACAAGGTTCCCACTTCCAACAACTATTCCAAAGTAGATAGAAACTGTTAGCAATTTCTTGGCACAATTCCCAATCAAATGCTACGTTCTTAATCTGCTGCAAATCTTGAACAACAATTCTACAACAAATAGCTGTAAAACGAGCAGAACAGATCCAAATTTCATCTGCAAAAAGATGACGGAAATTTCCCCAAAGTCCCATCTTTTTCTCAAAGACTTTTGAGAGAATTGAGAACTGGGAACCGAAGCAAGGTCCTGGGTTCGAAACTCTCTACTGTACATTTTTGGAATGAAAGAAATTTTGACATGTTGATGGTGGCGAGTTTGTGGAAGATTCCTGTTAGACTTTGATGACACTTGTGGTGAATTGGTGAATTACCAATGGGCTGTTGGAGTTCATTGTTCTCAACATTGGCAAGGAGAAGGAGAAGGTAAGAGTTAAAGTGGTTTACAGCTCTACTTTTCTAAGTAAACTTCTGTAAATTTGGGATTTCAGTAGTCCAACTTTTGGTTGATTTTTTGTTTGTGTACGTTGGGCATCAATTATGCATACAGAGGATGGCATTTCATGTTTTGCTGTCTATTAGTTCTTATTTGTACACCATTTAGTCAGTCTTTCATGTAAGAGCATTGATTCATTGAATCATCAGTTATTATTTTTCTCGAGTATGTGTTGGCCTTCCCTTCTGTCTTATTTCAATCTCGTGCATTATAGGGTGTGCCCACATTCTCTTTTCGTCGATGTTGAAAGTTTTACCTTTAAGCTTTAATGGATGTTGGAGAACCTTTAGTTTTGCAACTTGCTTAGTAATTTAGACTTTTCATTATTGAGATTGATCAAATAGATTGTGTTAATTTTGAAGCATTGATGAATGCCCCTGTCACCTTGTTTGGCCATAATCCTGATAAGTTTAGGTGGGATTCAATCTGAGAGAGGAGGGGGGTGGAGGAATAGAGAGGTCAATGTTTATCTCTTTTACTACCGAGACGAGAGCATCTCAAGTTCTGTTTTTGTGTTAGCGCAGAGTTGGCAAGATTTGGTCCACTTTGGTTCCAAATGGTAAGTTTAAATTTTGGCTGAGTTATGATCTCAGCATTAGCAGTAGACCATCACCTCGTTTACCTCAGTTGGAAGAGGTTTTAGTTTTAGGCCTGAGTTGCATTTCTTGCAGTTGTTTGGCGTGATTTGCTGTGTCTTTTCCAGATTTATCTTGAAAAGGATACACAATTCTCTAACTGCTTAACAGTTAGAATGTGGTTCTGCCTCAATTTGGCTCCCGAATCCGTGAAATAATTATACGTTTAATTGCCCTGATGTGTGTCTCAGTCCTTCAATATTTGTTTCAGATATTAAAGTACTTGAACTGAAAAGAAAAATGTTCTTGAGTTTACTTGAAAATATATTTCATCCATATAAACTTTAAAGAATTATTATATAAACACCATGGTTTCAATCTTTTGATATATGTTTTTCTAAAACCCTTTAAATCATCAATATTGACTAAGGAAACAACCAACCTTTTGGATGCTTTAATATTACCTGCTTCCAGATGTAATTTTGTCCAATAGTGTTCACTCAAAGAATAAATAGATTTAAAATATCATACCATGATGTTTATATTAAAGAAATGACTATAGTCCATGCGACTAAATATTCTGTTATTGCTCATGTCTTAGTTATTGTTAGGTAAAGTTAACAACTTTCTTTCCAACCACATGCATTCTGAAGCTGGAATAGCTTAACATTCAAAAAAAGAGTTCTTGATTTCATTTCATGCCAAACGATACTCGTTGGATATATGTAGTACAAAAAGTTTGGATATATTCATAATGACTATTGATTGTTAAATAAAGAGTTAGTGGATGATAATTTTGTAGTATTATATTGAAAAATAAAAGTTAAAAGCATCCTATGAGTCAATATTTAGATACAAATCTGGGGAGTTTCTAGTAGTTGTGTCATCTGTCATAGAAGAACTGGATTCTAAAAGAGATTTTCGTCTGCTTAACAATCTCCACTGATCGATGTGCAGTGACTGATCTGGCTTGTAACTTGGAAGCGTTTGCTGCTCGAGAATCTCCAGAATCTTCTCTGTTTTGCCCAGAAGAAGAATGGAATGCCGGGTTCTATCCTCCCTTTCTTCAATGGAACTTTGATGGCTTTGCTCAGAGATAATATACTGCAAGTTTGTAAAGCATGCCCCAATGATTTCTGCAATCATAGTGGACAATTCATCAAACACCAACTTCCCGCTTTCCCACTCTCTGCCTTTTGAACTTACCAAAAGAGTCTGACAAATTCTGTACATAGAATTTGCAATTAAGACCTTGGTTGGCCAGTTAGCTGCATTTTCTCTTATACAAGCTAATGGATCGTTCTCCCGGAACACCTTGTACCGATGCTTTGCTTCATTTGCAAGCTCTTCAAATATTTCCTTTGGGATTTTGTTTTGGAGGGCGATTTTGCGGAGATCTACATCAAGCCATTTGTAGTGGAGATCAATTCCTGTCCACAGTGCAGCTGCTGCCTTCCTGAGATTTGTCAATTCTTTCTTAGGATCTAAGCTGTTTTCTATGAACCTGATGTATGTCAGTGCTTCATGTACACTGCGTATCAGTTCCTTTTTCAATTCCAGGTCAACATTCGGAAGGGCAACAGCGATGCTTGTTAATGTCACCACGGGAAGAGCCCAGCAGTTGGGAGGTTCGTCAGAATCTAATGAATGAACCAGGTCGCTGTCGAATCGGTTCACTCCCTCAAACTCCCTTGATGAGCACAGCTTCTCTAAAAGTCGTATTACATGTTTTGGCTGATCCTTTCTTCCCATTCTGATCCAATGCCCTGTAGCATCACAATTCCTTTGCATCATCATGTCAATAAACTCTTCCTCCCCTTCGAGGTTCATTACAAAACGGCCAAGTTCTTGCATTGGATTATGCTGGGAGTCTGATTCTGGTTCATGGAACCTATTGTCGGATCTTACCCACCTGATCAGCCTTAAAAAGGACTGATAGCCGAGAAGGAATCTGATTATCAACATCAGTGAAATTAGCCGGACTAGCTTGCTGAGCCAGACCACCCCAATCTGAGAATAGACACACAAGTCCAAGGCTTTATCTTTAACGGTATACACCAGCTTTCTTCCATGCTTGGAATAGAGTCTCCATTCTAGGGGGCTCTCTCTCAATAGAATGAACATGACGGTCCAGTATTTCTCCATTTTAAACTTGTCCCTGCAGGCCTTCATTGCTTTCTTGGGACACCTGAAATTTATGGTTGCAAAATATCTTGAAGCTGGAGCCACAGTACCTATTCCAATTGCTATAGCTTGAATTATCAGTATCAATGTAGTGGACCACTTGTAATCAGAATTGCCTTCGCAAAATTTGAAGTGGGAGGGCATGAAGAAACAACGGATCATGGCTTCTGCTAAAGTAGCTGTACTAATAAGGCAGAATGCCCCTGAGGCACTACATGTTGCTAAGCGTGCCATCACAAATTGGGGGTTACATGTGTGTGCCATCATCCAGTATTTTGTCAAATCTTCTTTCAATTTTTCAGGTAATTTTTGGGATGGGCATCTTTTAGATTTGTCATTGCATTCCAACTTAGCCAGTTTTAGCTTCTTCTTGCTCTTCATTTCAAAATATTTCTTTGTGGTGGGAATTGTGAGAGCTGAAGAAATCTTTAAAGCAAGCAAAATAAGCATGATAGCAAGATTCACAGCATATTCTCTCCAGAAAACATATATAACTCCCGTACCTAATTCAATACAGATGTTCACCATGACAGTGATGACAAAAATTCCCAAAGCCACCATGTTAGCCAAAAGCTCTTTGTTCTCCATGATTCCTAAAGAAGGCATGAAATTTGCCATTACCGTGCAGACCAAAATCGTGCTACTTAGTTTCGCCAGCTGATCCTGTGGCCTTGGCATGGATGTGTTCAAATCAACAGATAGTTTTGTAGCCACTGCCAGAAGAGTAAGACTTGTTGCATTGAGGGAGAAGAACTTGCTAGGAAACCAGAACTTTCTGTAACGTATGCCGTGAAAGGCATCTATGGCCATGCCAATTGCACAAGCTGCAGATGCTGCTGCAATATAAACACCAATCCATGGCATCGGCTCATTGAACTTGGAAGCATCAAGGGAACCATCTATGGTGCAACCAGTTTTCCCCATCTTTTCATGCCCCTGCTGCAATCTAAAGAACAAAGACAAAGATTCTGACTATAATCTAAACTGGGTTCTTCTCCAAATGATTGATTCTTCTGTAGTAAGATGTTTTTTCCCCAAGGCTCTAATTTTTTGTCATAGAAGCCATAGCTGCTGAATTTCTATCTGGTCTGGGCTCAATAGGTTTACTTGTTGCAAAGTCAAAGTATGCTACCCAGTTATCTGAATCCTTGCTTTGAATCTCAACTTTATACAACAAATTGACTCAGTAATGAAAACAACATGTGAAATAATGTCAAATTTTTCTCACCAATCATTCATTTATTGTATTAAAGTTAATAAAAAGTGGTGTTAGCAGTAATTTAGTACCACAGGACATGTATGGAAGCTTCATTTTATGTAAGCAAATGACTACTTTATTGTTAGTTTATACTTTATGCCAAAAAGACTACAAAAGTTTCTGCATGAGGAATCCTTTTTCTTTTAATAATATGTTTGCTGAGGTCCTTTTTCTAAATCTGTGTGTATGTAGGGATTTGAATGTTGTCTTTATGGATCATAAAATTGACCCCATGAATTTCTGTGGCCACGGGATTCTTGGAGCCAAATGGGATCCAACAAGCTTCCATTTGAAGTTTTGAACCACTCTGCCCTACCTGCTTGATGTTGATGCATATCCAGATTTGCTTTTTTACCCGGCATTTCACTCTGATTAACTATATTATCTGTTTTCATTTCCAGATTTCTTTATGTCATAAATCTCACTGCTGCAAGGATTTGATTATAGAGTGGCTGCTTTTATTTTGATCACGGCTAAAGTATTATTACTCTCTCCGTGACATTTTAGTAGTCTATATTGCTAAAAACTATAAGTCTATAATTATGAACTAGATGCTTGCCCCAGGCAAATGCCCGGGGGCGTCCTCCCACCTAATAAATTGATATGTAAATAATTAAAATTGATTAGGAATGAATTTAGTTTTTGATGAAAATAATTGATTGACCGAAAATTAATTTTTTCGAAAGTCCTAAATAAGTGGAGAAAGAAAGTTCTATTCCCTGTCAAATTCAAAATTTAAATGAACATGGCCATCTAATCTCTTCGTTAATATTGTAAATATATTTTTTGTTTTTAAAAGGGGGTGACACGTGTCAGAATAGTTTATGCAATATGGTGCATTTGGAGCCAAAACATTTTAATACAAAATTGCCACATCAGCATCCTGTTTTCTACTTTAATAGGGTAAAAGGGATTACTTTGAATTTAGTATTAAAATATAAGACTGCAGAAAGGAAAAAAATAAAAATAAAAAAGACACTAAATGAGGTCATTTCAGCCATTCTTGTAGTTTCTTCTGAGTCACCATGACAGAAAATGTCAAAGCAGCCCCATATGTACCACATTGCCGAAGGCCATCGAGCATTATTGATGTGGTAGTATGCACTGACTTTTCCATATAAACTTGTGAAAAAGTAAAATTTACCCTATTCATCATGTTATTTCTTTTCCCCTTTTACCAAATGTCTTTAAAAAGATTTTTAACACCAAATCAAATTCATTTTCAATTATTTCTTTTACCTAATGAGAAGCATGTCTCATAAATTTTGAAATTTCCTAGTCAACTTTTGTCTACAGCTCTTTAATTTTCATAGATTTATTTAATAGAGCAATGAATTATATAGTGGCTTTGTATAGTGACAAATGGAACGACAAATACATTATACACCTACTAAACATGTCTAGTTATTAATCAACAGTAAAAATGTAATTTTCGGAAAAAAATAAAAATTCAAGAAAAAAGTTACAAAAAAACTAAGAGCCATAATTAGTCAACATCAGTTATTATTTTTATTCACTATATATATATCATTTCCTATAATACCTCATATTTTGTACCTTCTAAAGTACTAATAAAACTTGGACCTAAGGAATCAATATGCACACCTCTGTTATATGATTAGAGCACAACAACAAAACCATCGACTGTTACCAGAAAAAATAGTAGAAGGTACAACACATAACAGACTAGTATTAAATTGCATATGTTATTCTTGACTGGAAGTTTCAACGTAAACATTTAATTCTATAAACTGAAAACTGGAACAACTTCTAAAATTAAATATTATTTGAATAGAAAAGCCTGCATTAGAGCACAACAAAAAAAAATAAAGAAAAAAACGGAAAGAAAAAAAAAACAATTACAACAACAAAAGAAAAACAAGAGCTCACAACTTCACTGGATTTTATTTTTCTTTATTACTCCACTCACCACTTCCTACTTGTTGTTGTTGTTGTTGTTGTCTGGCATCTCATCTTGATGCACACGCAAATCATTCGCCGTCTTAAATACATTGAGACAGGTTTGACATGTGTACTCATAGTGTTTGTGGCACTCCTTATTTTGAATCAAAAGCTCGTTTTTTTTTTTTTTTCGTGAAATCTTCATCATCGTGATAGCAATACTAAATTCCATTCGGAATCTCGGGGCACATGTTGACAAGGGTGGCTCTTCCATTAGCTAAAATAGGCCACCAGTTAGGGCCTCAGAACTGGGAGGAACCTCGGTGTGTGTATATATATATATATATATATATATATATTGGAAAAATTTAGTACTAATCAATATTGACCAATTGTAAATGGAAAAAAAAAATCGATTCGACATTCATATATGACTTTCTTTATTTTATAAAATAATTAAAATGTCTAATTAATATTTTTGAAAAAATACATAAAAGATGAATTCTAAAACGCTATAAATTTAACTATAAAATCGGTGTCAAGATGAACATAGAACCTAAATTTGAAGAAAAAAACAAAATTTATAGAAAGACGCGTTTTGATGAAAATGTGAAACATGAAATTATTAAAAGAATTTGTGACCAAAATAGTTACAATATTTGGAATAAAAATAATTTTTCTATTCCGACTGCTATAGGCTCATGGGTTTAGAATTACCGGTCTCAAATCCGAAAAAATAAAGGAGGTTAATTTTTTTAATTTTCTTTATTATTAAAAGGTCTCGATTTCAAAATTTACCTTAGGCCCCAAAAACCTTAAGCCGCCCTTGACTGGAACTAAGGAAATAAACTTGGACAAGAGACCTTCTATTTTAACTAGTGTTCAAAATCATTATTCTTCATATGCATTTGAGTCGATTTATAAAATTTTCTTTTAACAAATATTGAATTGTTATTGTATGCATTTGAATTCAAGTGCTTTATTGTGTCAAAAAATAATTCACATTTGTATTTTTTTAATTATGAATCACAAATTCCAGTATGAAGTTATGAACTAGTATATTTTTTTGGGACATATAGTGAGTAATAATAATTAAACGAATCTGCCCTTATTACTTGGATTAAATATTGATTGAGTATTGCTCGTTAATCAAATTTCTCGTGCATAAAAGTTCAAGCACCATGCCTTTGATGTGAATTTGTATCAGAATAAGGAGGACAATATGTTCTTTCACACTAAAAAAAACTAAAATCATAAATCAAGTAATGAAATGAAAGTTTGTCAAAAAAAAAAAGAAGTAACGAAATGAAAAATACCTTTGGTGTTGGGCAAAACCCGTCAAATTTCATACAGTATACTCCAAAGTCCAAGCAGCCCAACTGCCCAATAATTCCCCAATGTTGTTGATTTCAAAGTTAAGGGACTGAAACTTATTTAGTAAATTATAAGGGACTAATTATGGAAATTTCATCACTTAAATCCTATTCCTGACCGGAAACAAGGTTCGGTTCGGGTCGGGTGTCCCTTTTCGCGCTTTGTAAAATAAAATCCTGAGATATTCCTCTCTTCGGCTCTCCCCCTTCCCCTCCGGCCGAAGCTCGCAATCACCTGAACTCACAACAGAGAAGAAGCTAGGGAAAACCATGGGCGAACGTTCTCATCGTAAGACCAAAAAATCCAGCAAAAGGAAAGACCACAGTAAAGAAGAAGATGAGTCCGACTCGACCACTTCTTCATCTCCACCCTCATCGTCGTCGTATTCCTCCGAAAGCGATGATGACGATGACTACAGCAGGAGGAAGAGAAGCCATAAACGACGCCGTTCGGACAGCTTGGAGAGGAAGCACCGCCGCAAGAGGAGATCCTCCTCCGGAAAGAAGGAATCATCAAGGCGAAGAGAAAAACGAAGGAGCAAAGCGAAGCGAGAGAAAGGGAAAAGGTACTATTCGGACTCGGATTCGGACGATTCAGGTGAAGGTTCGGGCCCGAGAGACAATCCGGAGGAGGTTTTGAGATGTTTGCTGAAAGAATTTCCAGCTGTGGCCGGAGAGCTGGAACAGGTATTTTCAGCATTTTGGGTTCTTTCAAAAAACTTTTCAATTGGTAGTTTAAGATTGTTCATCTGCTTGTTAATTTTCCTTTTAAATTTTGGTTGAGTTATGATGAATTTTGAGTTGGAACAGTTATCACAATGTGATTTTCTTTTTCTTTTTTATTTTTTCGCTTTTCAATTGGTGGGTCTTAAACCGTTTTAGGACAATGTTAACAAGAGGTGAACTTTGACGCGGAATTGACTGTAAATATAGCTCAAAAGTGCTTTTGTGTATGGTAATTTTTCTGTCACTGTCTTTCTTTATTTCCGGTGAGAAGCATTTGCCTTGTTTGATATTGGGAATTATGATTCTTATTTGAAATAATGTGGGTGGACTTCTAATTGGTGAAATTTGGAAGTTTGTCAAATAACAGATGGAAAATGTGAATGGGGTGAGCTTGCCTGATTTTGGGACAGCTAGAATAAGTATAGTATGGGTGAAAGAAAAGTTTGAATTTGGAGCAAACTATGGGTAGTGTTTTTGTTTGAGTGCAAGGATTTACGGTATACAAACATGGAACAAAGTAGGTCTGGGGAAGTCCAGCAATTTACCGACTTTTCGTGCGACAATAGGCCTCTTTTGCTATTGAGTTAAATTTGTTTCCACAATGATCAAGGCAACAATGAGCTGATTAGAATGATAATGGACTTATATCAATGTGACACTAGAACTGTCCTAGCTGCCCTTTGTGACTTGTAGATTAGTACCATAATGTTAATGGAGGGTGAGCATCTGGCATGACTGTGAGGTTGCTGCTTTGTTACTTGGTGGTCACGGAAAACGAAAAAGCCTCTTTGCAAAATGTAATAGGAAGGTTGTGTTCAAACGTCCCTCCCCCATATCCTGGTGAACCAGGGAGCCTTTTTGCACCGGGAATCGTTATTATTATTATTATTATGATGATGATGATGATGATGATGATTATGAATGACCAAGACAATATTGTAAAACTGTACTGGCTAATGTGATAGAATAGTGGTGGTTTTCAGGGTTGGGATATCTTGCGTCTCTGTTTGTGGCGTTGCATCTTGACCTTGTTTTCCTACACTATAGACCAAAAATCTTTGAGCATTTTTGTTTGTCTCATATATTAGGAAGAATATTATTTGTACAGCTACTAGTACTTTACTAATGTGGTGATTGTTGTACTTTTGCAGCTTTTGTTGATGATAGATGATGGTCAAGCTGTTGATATTAGGGGATTGTCTGAAAGGGCTTTGATCAAGCACCTGAGAAGGCTATTCCTTTCCCTTAACCTTAAAGAAACTGATGAGCATGCCTTTATATTGAAATCCAAACAGCAGCCTACATTGAAGGTTGTTGGACCCATCATTCGTGATCACGTTCAGCCTCGTATGCAGCAGCTTGATAATGCTGTTTCAGAGAAGAATATGAATGCTGAATTACCAGATGCAAGGACTGGACAAGATGTTGAGATTAATAATCCATCTGAAGATAACATTGGCCCTCGTAAGAGGTATTTTTATTTTCTCGTTCTACTCCTATTTTCATGCACGTTGATCCCTAATTGGTTTAAGAAGTAGACTATTGTCGTTTCTTCCTCTCCACCCTGTTTACTAGGGGCAGAGTGTATATCTCCCTTTTATTTATTTTATGGCTTGATAATCTGGTAACCAATTATCATCTTTTCTTTTTACCTTGGTTAGTTCGAAAAGATGTGGTGTGTTTTTCTGCTTCTTGAGCGTTCGGGAAAGAATTATGTAGAAAAGAAAAGCCATCCTGGCAAAGTACAATATAAATATCTTGTGACAAATTTGTACTGGAGTTATATAGAGTTTGATGTTTCTCTTGTGGTTTTCCCTTACTTTTGCATTGGTAACCAAGTGAAGCTCTTGATATGTACATGCTTTAGTTAACTTGGAGAATGCATCTGTAACTTGACTGGAGAATGTATCTGTAAAACAAGTATAACTCAACTCTACTATATTTGGATTCAGGGTGATTGGCCCCGAAATGCCTTCTGCTGAGTTACTAGCAGCTGCAGCCAAATTAACTGAAGCAGAAGCTGAATTGAGGTATTGCTAGTTCTATGCTTCCATTTTCTGCCATGTGGCATTTGTTGTGTCTGAATTAACTTCTCGGTGGAGCAGAGTTGAAAGAAATGTTCCTGTTGGATTGTATCAGACTTTAAAATTAACCTACCTTTGCTAGAATTGCTAGAATCAGTGAGTACAGCTTCACTTTGGACCCAAAAAAAAAAAGTTTGTGGTTAAACAAAATAGGAAAATGTACATACTAGAAAGTCTTAAAATGTGCTTTGGTGATTGTTGCATTTTGTGTCTCCTTTAGTAAGAGCTGTACTAAAGCTTATTTGGGGGAAGCTTATCAACAACCATTTAGTGAATGATGGATGCAGGTTGCATGAGTTAAGAATACTTTGCAATATGTCTGAATTTTCATTGTAGCAGGATGTAAAACAAGTATAACTTAGGTCCCAAAATGTAACCAAATTGACTTTGAAAACAAAAGCTTTTGGTACAAATTAGCTGGAAAGGTTTATAGATGCTCTGGTCATCGACCCATGATTTTCAGTTGATCAATTTAAAAAGAAATTAAACAAACTACAATTGTTATTCTTAAGGGAATAACCGTACAGTTATGATTTTCAGTAACTCATGAATTGTAAATCGTGGACCTCCAACTGTGTCACTTACTCACTTCTATATCCAGTATAATGTGCCTTTGTTTCTGAAGTTTGTATTCTCTAAAGTCTAAATTTTGAAGGAACTGGGTTTTCAAACTAATGCATGTTCTATTAATGGGTGAGTGCAGAGAAGCTGAGATTGGGGATGATTCAGACTTTTTCATAGGGCCTCCACCCCCTGCACTGGTTACTGAAGCTGAGTCATCAAATGAAGCTGAGCGTTTTGAAGAGGTATTATTCTCACTTACCTTCACATTGCTTATTTTTCTCTTGTGTGTGTAAACTTTAATGTCAAGCATTTCTGCTCTAGAAAGACAACATGCTGATATCTGCTCTAGAAAGAGTACATGCTATTCATGGCAATAGATCTGCTGAGATCTATTGCTATTCGTGGCAAGAATTATGGGATCTCATTTTCCATTCTTAAATGTTAATGGACAGACCTAATGCTCGCCATGTATGCATAATTTTATGCTAGTTATGAGACCCGCTGAACTTTTGACCATAAATTCGACCACTTGGTCTTTCTGGCTCACTTTCACAGTTTTACTCTTCGTTAAAAGAATAAAAACCTTATTACTAAGACTTGATTAATAAAACTCAGTTAAATTGTCAAGTTGCCTTTTTTTTTTTTTTTTTTTTAAAAAAAATTTGGGTAGATGCTGACCAACCTTGGGCACACCAGAGGAATTCCGTATTACTATTTGTTGTCTACATCAGATGGTCCTAGTATATCATGACTCATGAGTATGTGTTTAGAATGCACATGCCTGAGTTTGCTTTTCTCGTACAGATTACAAGAATTATGGGAGCCGAAGCAGACAGCCCATATGACATACTCGGAGTAAATAGAAACATGTCAGCTGAAAACATGAAGAAAAGGTAAAAGTTTCTTCTGGATCCTTTGCTGTGAATATATAACTTGTTATCTTGGTTTCTACGATGGATCATTATGTTAGAAGTTGGAAAATAGTTTGATTTCATGGCCATTCATGGGAACAGCTTTTTAAAGTTCTCGGTAGCTTTCATTATGTCATATGCAAGATTTCCTCATGGGAAGGAAATATGCTAGGAGATAAGTACTAATGGGGCTCTTCAAAATTGAAGTATACATGTGGTTATCTTATCTAGATCTAGCAGTAGTGATTATTTTCAGAAGTTCATCATCAGTATAGATAATAAGTTGGAAGGTTCCTGAAAACACCTATGCTTCAGGGGCTCTGTAAAGGCCGAAGGGCATGGAAATGAATGAATACTTCCTCTTCAAAAAAGAACTCTAGAACAAAGAACTCTAGTTAGGAACGGAGGATTTTCATGTGAGGCGCATGCGTCTAGATCCTGGACAAAAGCACATTTAAAGTTATTGGTGGAAAGCATAATCCGATGTCCTCATCATAATTAGCTCTGATGCATTTCTTTTGATGCACATTATGACAAGAAAAATTCTTGGGAGCTGCTCCCTCATCTGGCGCAGTGGTTGCTTGGGAGTTTAAAATTTCATATAAAATTTGGTATCTGTGATATTTGGTTTTAATAATGGTAGTCATGATTGATTTGTTTAATAGTTGGAATCGTTTGTTGTATTTATTTGATGTTTCCTTTCCTTTTTTTGCCACTAATATTTTTTTGAATTAGGTACTGGAAATTATCTCTCATGGTGCATCCAGACAAATGCTCTCATCCTCAAGCCCACCAAGCATTTGTCAAACTGAACAAAGCTTTTAAAGACTTGCAAGATCCAGATAAGGTGATTATTATAAACTTAAGGATATGTTTTACGTGAATATTTAATATTTTCATGGTGCAATCAACTTGAAGTAAATTGATTTGTATTTCTTTTGAGAATCTCTCTTCAGCTTTTAATTTTTTGCTGTTGCTAAACTTTTCAATGTGCTATAGAGTGTGTGCTTAAATTGCTCTTTGATAAACTACACATTCAACCTTTTCAAATGACACTGTAGCAAACATTTTGATCTTGAGACAGTTTTTTTGTTTTAGCTATCCTTTTTGCATGAGTGATGCCTTCGGATGACTGGATTTTCTTATCAGTTTTAATGTAGAAGAAAAGCGATTGTAGAGAATAAGTTAAGTTACTTGGTCTCTGGTATATCAACATTGCCTTTCTGTATAAAGTTAAGCCATCAGTGTCTAGCCTTGCTGTTGTTTCTGATCATTTGTCTTCATGAACATCCAAGTTCTTTCAGATTTTTTTATGGTATGATTGTTTTTTTTGGTGCCTTTGTAGCGGAAAGCAATGGATGATAAAATAAAGGAGAAAGAGGAGCAAGAGGAATTTAAGGTACCACATTTGCATGGTTTGGGCCATTTCTTTCCCTTGTTTGTGATTATATCAACCTAAAAACATTACTTGCTCTTTGTAGGCTGAATTGAAGGCTATGAAAGAAGCTGCACAATGGAGACGTCTACAAGGTTAGTATTGTTTTTCTCTGATTTGTGTTGGTTGCACCGTTCACATGTACCAAATTCCATGTAAATGTGAAGTAGAAGGGAGATAAAGGGGAGAATGAGAGGAAAAGTAAGCTTAAAAAGAAGGGAATAAAGAGCCAGACATGGAAATATGGGAAGAGTACTAGTTTCTCGATAGTCCATAAAACCTGCACCTCTCAAAATGTTTTCTAAGTTCAATGCCAAAGCATGTCATTATTCACTTCTGCTAGAGCATTGACATGTTATTCCATTCCCATTCATACTCCCAAATCTTCCAACAAGCAATCCCATGTCCAAATTTTCATCAAAGAGGGGATAATGCCTGAAGATTATAGGAAACATGAGATGCTGGCTACTCCCCCTAATTTTCTTCAGCTTTTAAAAGATTGTGTATGTATCTGTTTTCAAATTGTGCATAAGGAAGAAACTCCACTCTTTTTGAAGAGTCTTCTAGTTACTCTAATGTTTCTTTCAAAATAAGATGTGATTTGACTGGTACTTATGTTTATTTTCTTATCTTTGTTATCTTTGTTTTTATCCTTGATTGATACCTACTTGGTTTTTTCGCTGCCTCCTGTTTGCTTTTCTGATTCTGATTGTTAAATGTGGACGATTTGCAGTGGTTCCAAATGTGATTGTTGTTTGGAGTTCATGAGTACAATTATCCCCCTACTCTGACAGACTACTAAAAAGTTCCAAAATTACAGGTATATCCATGGAAGGCGATGATATACTTTTGGCAGACATGGAAGTGAAAGTTGAACCTAAAAGGGATGAATGGATGACAACTCTACCTCCTGAGAGAAAAGTAAGGATCTCTGTTTAATATTCGTGTTTTTATTGTGTGCTTTTGCTATCATCTCTTTTCAGTAAAGATGGAAAGACCATGGCAAAGCTATATCAATCGTATGGGTCTTTTTAGTTTCCCTTTAGTGTGCATAAATTCCAAAAATTGACTAGCGTCTTTTTAGTTCCCCTTTAGTGTGCATAAATTCCAAAAATTGACTAGCTAGAGGATGCACTAGAAGGCTTTAATCCACGCTGAAGCTCTTATCTTTAAAACATTATCCATTTGGAGGAAATTGCATTATTCTTACCTGGATTGTGTTTAGAACTGAAAAATCCCAATCAATAAATAGTAGCTGAAGGCTAAACATTGAAGGGCATATGTTAAGCACGCAATATAAGAAAATCCTTTAAATTGTGAAGTTGGATGATTGAGAATGATGTTTTGTGCAGCCCCCATGTTTTTGCTCATTTTTAAACTTACATTACTTTTTTCCATCATATTCTGTTCTTACCAGCCTGGAATGACGATGCAATCAACAAAGTTCAGCCAAAGGTCGAAAGAGGGACGTGGTGACACGAGTGTTTGGACTGATACTCCATCAGACAGAGCACAAAAGGCAAAAATGAAGTATGTATGCTCCCTGATGTTGATAATGCCCTTAGCGTTGGATTAGTCTCTAACCTAACAAGCTATGCTTATGAATCGCAGTTACTTGGAAGCCTACAATGAGGCTGCTGCACTTGCTTCTAATGAACTAGAGAAAAAACAAAGGGCTAATGCAGATGCACAATTGGTGGACGAGTATAACAAGTCAAAACGATCAAAGTCACTGGTAGAAAAGCACAAGGAGTCTATACATAGTCGCGCAAAGAAGAAATCTAAGCAGGAACCGGTTAAGGAGGAATGGGAAGGGAACCATCCCTGGAAACCATGGGATAGAGAAAAAGATTTGACTGCTGGAAGGCTAAGTGTAAAATTAGATGCTGAAAATATGGCACAGGGTTTGTCTTCGAGATTCTCATCTGGATCATTTCAAAGGAATTTCTTGTAGTGAGTGGATGATGGCTATGTAGAGGAAACCAGGGCGAGAGATGAAATATTTATGCTTTTCACTCATATACCAAACAACTATGTTGTACTATTTTAGTGACCATCATCTACATAAAATTGGTAGAGCAATGCTAATGTCTGTAGCTTGAATTTTCTGATCATTCAAAACAAGTGGTTTTCTGCATGTCTAACACATGCAATATGAAGGCCAGGATTTTCGAGTACTTCAGTTCCAACTTCCAAATAAATAGGTAAATATATATCTTGAGAGAGAAAGGGACGGTTAATAGCTCAAACTTGTTGTTAATGAATACCAACAATGCAATGGTTGGAATGTCAAAAGACAAACTTGGCATTTTATTCTCCCATCCTTTAATTTTTGCTCGATTTTAATCATATAAGAAAAGCTGATGGCCCGAGCCTTTCAGAGCAATTACTCCCGCCTATTAGAAAGAAACCGGCGTTACTGTCATCCATCGGCGCTTCCGTTCCCGGTGCTCCGCCACTACTCATACGACAACCGCCAAATGGCGAACCGAACCAATTTTTACAAGAATCCTTCCCATTCTTACAATAAGCAGCTCCATCTCAATTCCGTCCTTCAAAATCTCCAAAGTAACCCATCCGACTTCAATATATTCATGTCTCCGATTTCCTAAGGCTATGACTTGCATAACTGAGAGCACTTAGTTATATAAATTTCCCTTTTTCATTTTCTTTTTCAGCTTATAATATCGCAATAGGAAATGCTCCTCGGGCTGATGAGCCGGCAGTACAACACCCCGACGATGAAATTAGGCGGCACCGCAAGCGCCGCCGTGTGTGGAAGCCGGCGGCACCGCAGAAGAATGAGGTTGAAGAAAACGGTGGCCCTATGTCTCATCAGGAGTATATTGATAAAATGAGGTAAATGGCGTTTGAATCTTATTGCTTGGATTAAATATATTTTGTAGCTATTATATCATATCTTTCTTCCAAAAAAAGAAGAATAAAAAGGGGAGAAGACTATCTGCTATTAGTGATACTGACAATTGATGATACAATGGACAGGGAGGAGTTCAGCAGCGATCGGCCGTACCAAGAATTAACTGAAGATGTTCTGGTACTGGAAACTTCAATAACGTTTGATATTTTTCGCTGCAAACCTGTTGTTAAATTCGATAGTCAATTGGGAACCTTATCTTTTCTCGTGGGTTTCAATGATGCAGGGAACTTCTACTTCAACCTTGGCTTTGCAACTTGTAGCAGACTATGACAGTAAGTTTCAAATTAAGTTTCTATTTTTCCTTTTGGCTTTGATGTAAATATTACAAGGTTTTGACACACTTTGCATGAACTGACTGATTGTGAGTTAGTTTTGCTGTCTGATCTGCTTATTGTCGTGGAGTATATGAGACGTTGGATCAAAATGCAAATCGAGAATAGGCCTGTTACCTGTTGCATGATTGAAACATAAACAAAATTATTGTGTTTTGATAGAACGCAATTGAGGAATATTGCTCATGTAGCAGACTTGATATTGTGAAACAAAGGGTTATTGCTATAGTTGTTGTTTTCCCTTGCCAAAATCTTAGCTTTTGTCAAGTTTTATGGTTTTCATGATTGAATTGTTGTGCAACCTGAATGCAGGTGATAGTGATACTGATTCTTCCGGTGAAACTCAAAAGAAGCAAGATTCGAATAGCAATCCTGTTGTGCCATTTGAGTTACCTATGAATAAAAAGAGTCCTCCGATATCAGGTATGTTGTTAAATGTCTTAAAAATAGCTGCCTAGTTAACTCTTTTGCTATGTACCAAGGTACATAAAATTCTTGGCACTTATACTTCTGTAAGGCAAATAAATTCTCAACGGTATTGTCCCTGCTCATTGATATAGCTTCACAGAAATTTCATTAGGACAGTATGATTATACCTGTTTGGTCCAGGCATAGAATCTATGTTTAGGTAAGACCAGATGCTGCGCTGACCCCACAGTGTGATGAAGGCTTTGTTGTTTTATTGTGGAATTTTTCTGATCCATATGCTGTGGGCCCCACAACATATGATCCATGTAGTCAATCTCAATTTCCTTATAAACTGTATCAGTTGCTTTGCATGGTATGTAGTGAAAATCTTCATTTAGAAAAAGTGAGACAGTATTGGGAATTTTCTACATAATTCACTTGCACTATTTCTTTTCATTAACTTTTCTATCTTTGAAGAGTTCAATACAAAGCTGACAGTAAAAGTGTCACTAGACAAATTTTGTTGTCTTGAGTTTATCTCTATGAAAACAAATTTTTGATGCCCCTATCGTTTTTAAATTCTCATTGCGTAGTGCCAGATCATTGATTTTATGTTTCACCTATTGTATTTGGGATGTAAAAGATTTATATTTGAACTTTTTTAGGTTTCACTGGTGGACCTAGTTTTACGGCTTAATGTCCTTTGGAACTTTTGATGTCATTATGTGTTTCTTTTTTGTCTGATCTTTTTCCAAATGTTGTTATGTAACCAAATTGAAGCAGATAGAATAAAGAGGAGAAGTGAGCAAAGACTGCCTCTACCTGGTGAGCCCACTTGTGTAGTATGTGGAAAGTATGGGGAATATATTTGTGATGAGGTTAGTATGATGCTGTGGTATGTACTCTGATATCAGTTGTGGTGTTTCTACCAAGTTTTATTTATCTTGTAATTTTGTGTTCTTTTTCCCTACAGACCGATGATGATATATGTAGCATCGACTGTAAAGATGAGGTTTTGAAAAACATTCAATCAGATGAGGTTCTTCTTCTTTTAGTCCCCAACTCGCGTTTCTTTTCATTGTATGACTTCAATACAATACTGCGGTTTGCACTCTCTAACTATATTTTGCCTAATAGCAGGGTGATGCGAGCTGCAAAAATGTTGCTGCTTCCCTCTGTGAAGAAAGTGGTTTGAATGTTCCTGATAACAGTCTGGATCCTTGTAACCTTGCGAATAATGGCTGGTCAAATATCTTACCTAGTTTCTCTACTTACAAATGGTACATCTTGTTTTTCAAAAATGTAGCACAACTTAATACTTAACTGGTGTATGTTCATTGGATAACTGATGGATGCTGAAGGTACTTCAAAGAAAATGATTAGGTTGCATCGTTGCTCTTTTGATTTATTGTAGCTTAAAGTGTCAAAGGCCAGGTCATTTTGCTGAGGATTGTTTAGTGACAACATCTGAGTGCCACTCCTCGTCATTGGGGAACACATGCAGTGAGGTATTCTCTCTTTATTACCATAAAAATTAGTGCAGTTGGAGCTTGTAAGCTCCCGTATAAGCCTGTAACATAAGGGGAAAATATTTGTTCTACAGGTACCATATTTCCCAGTGAAACCCTTACGCATGTCAAGAAATCTTCTTGAGTTGTACAAAAGGTTTGATTTTGTCCACATCCTCACATTTCATTTAAATTGTATATATTTGTCTCTTCATTTCTGCTCCCTTGCGCTTTCCATCTTCTTTGCACCAAAGCATTGGAGATATGTATGGAGAAGGAACTTTCTTACCAGTCCTTCTTCTTCTTCTTCTTTTGGTGTTCACAATCAACAGGTGTCATCAAATTGGCAAAACCTTTTTGACTGCAAAATGCAGTGTTTGCCGTGGATCAACAACATTGGCTTCATGTCTAAAGTGTTCCAATGCATTCTGTGACAGGTATTACAATTCATGTATTTTATTCATATGAATTATTTTTGCTTCTTTTCAGTTGTTAATTTGATTATGTATTGCATTCCTGGTTTTATTTCTTTGACTGTGTAAGCTTTCAAATATTGTGAATTTTGGGGATAGAAATTTGAATTTAAGATATTTCTTGATGTGAAGAAATTGTTAAATTTGGTGCTCCTTTTTTTTGGTTAACTAATTTAGTGCTGGTTTGTATGGGTCAACCTTGGTTCTGCAAGCAAAAATAGTTTGCTTATTTATTTAATTGAAGTCTGAAACATTGGATGAGAATATGAAATTGCTACATGTCTTTCTTCTTTCAATAAATACATCGTCTATAAAGTATTCTAGCGAATTGAAGGAGTGTTAGAAAGACAATTTTGTTGAAACGTAATTGCTTTGGTCATGGAATTTGTCAAAGAATTATCATAATTTGTACTCCTTACCACCCAGTTTTTGAATCTGAAACTGAAGAGCTGGCAATTTAAGAAAAACTGACAGTGAAACTGGATGGTTATAATTCTCAGTGCAGGTCATCTGATTGAGCACATCAGAGCACATCCCAGTCATCAAGAATTTTACTCCTTCAGGCTTAAGCGTTTGGTAAATGCTTAATTTTATCGGGAAATTGTGTATCTTTTTTTTGCTGCTTCACAACACCTGTTAATGAGCTCTTAGCCATTAATTTAGTTGATTAAAATGATGTATTTCTGATTTTTCTTCTGTTCATTTTGCCTATCATTGTAAATTATGGTGGCTTTGTTCATGAACAACAATTTTCATAATGTTTGCAACTCTAATTGTTGTTTCCACTGTTTGTGTTTGATTATTCAACCGTATAGGTAAAATGCTGCAAGCCAACATGCCAGGTGACTGAGATCAAGGATCTTTTAGCTTGTCACTATTGCTTCAACAAAGCTTTCGACAAATTCTACGATATGTACACTGCAACATGGTAATGATTTTTGTATATTTTGCTGTATAATACTCACAATTTAGAAGTAGGGAAATGGACTCCGATGTTGAAACATGTGATTTGTGATGGGTAAGAGTTGGAAATACTAGAATAACTTTCATCTTTTGAGTTTTGCCTTGATGATGACTTCTTTTTTTGCTTCTTACTCGTATTACATTCCCCGAGCCCAAACTTTACCAACTTGAGCCCCCCTTACCTGTGGGAGCATGGCAACTCTTAACAACCATGCTCTTATCCTGATCTGTATACATGCGTGGTATTCCAAAATGTTTCTTGGTAATATAATCATCGAACATTTTTCTTTCTGCTTATATCCAATCTCTGTCTCTCTCTGTCTCTCACTTTCAGGAAAGCAGCAGGGCTCTCTATTATCTGGGGCTCCATTTGCTGTGACGATCACTTTGAATGGTAAGTTTTGGGCTCATTCTCTTCATGAACAGATATTACTTATGCATTTGTTGTCCGTTCCATCTATAAGCTCGTGCTTACAAACCACACAGGCACAGGGTTAATTGCATAAGTGCAAATGTAGAAGACAGCGCCTATATACTAAGAAATCATTCCCAGGATCGAAATCTGAAGCCAATTCAGTTGAGTGACTTTATCTTTTGAAATACTGAAAAGGAAGGACGAATGGCAGAGAGAACAATGTATAATAGGATGGCAAAGCCATGGCCTCCTCCAAAGCCCTAATCACCTTATATACTCAACCATCAATGATAAAGGCATTTAGCATCTTGCAGAACAGGCGGCCATCATAATGAAGAATGAAGGCTCATATTGGATGCCTTGAACAAGATAAAGAGGGAAACTCAGCTGGCAATGGGCTGGCGAAGGATGAAAAGAAAGAGAAAGCTGAGTTCCCGTTGAACCTCCGCTTATCTGGATCACGGAAAGAGAAGAAACAAATCAGGCTCTCAGATTGATGCTTTTGGTGATGAGATTGTTACAAAAAGGGTCTCCTTTTTTGTTGATGCATGGGATTAATTACATTTTGTGAATTTTTTTTAACTGATGTGCTATTTCTTATACGTAGTAAAAGTTTCACTTAATTCATATTTAATGATCATCAATCTTTTATAAAGTACCACTTTTATGCCTCGTTTTGTTTGGTCTTTTCATGCTGTTATTGTTTTCCAGTTTGGCCCTGTTGCAATTATTTAATCATGGTCTCCACCCCCTCCTTCCTCTCAAGATGTACTGTGTATATATATATATATATATATATATTCATAGTAGTTCCATAGCATATATTAGTGCCAAATATATGCCGCGGATAACAAATAAGGATTTTGTGTTCTCATATATGGCCAAATATATTAGTGCCAAATATATGCCGCGGATTTTGTGTTCATAATGCATTGACACCAAAGGATGTATGATAAGAATGTTATCTCATGGTCATTTGAATAATCTAAGAGATTAGTGTGAACTACTGTTCCCTATGCTGTTTGTCTTCGTGTTAAATGTTTGACTTCTGGATTTTATAGTTTGATTTTCCAAATGATGTGATTTACCATTGTAGTTCAGCTTCATCATCATATTTATATATATATATATATATCTTTTTTTAAAAAAAAAAAAAAAGCCCAAGGAAGCGAGCAAATAAGTCGGAGAGACTAAAGCCCAAAAATCCAAATGAGACCGGCTCACAAATTCAAATGTCTCATATATGGACCAACGTAATTGGTTTTAGAATTTTGTTACGTTTAGGGCACGCCTGTATGTATAAGTTATGTGTGCGAACTGTGATTAATTGTGTTTGGAGAGAGCCATTAGAAAAACCCTAGCTGTATACCTATCTTCCGCTTAAGATAAACAAGAGCAAAAGCAGCATCAAGGAAGAAAGAAAAACGATGGTGTCCATGATGGCAGAACCTGCAACAGAGCGATCAGTCATGGCAGTAATAAGGGCTGCGAGGCCATCCTTTCGGAACGCCAACGACAAGGTTGCTTTCGCCGTCCACGCAACCCTCTTCGCCTCCGGCTTTGTCCTCCGCGCCACCGGTCCGGCCGCCTTTTCTCACAGCGAAACCAATCCCCCCTCCGGAGTGTACAAGGAGGTCGGAATTGACCAATGGAATCAACTCGACGCGAATTACGCCTTTGTGTATTCCAAGTCCGAGGTGTACGCCAACTCCAACAACCTTATCAGCCTCGAGAAAATCGTGGTGAAGTGTCTGGCCTTGGATGGTATGTTGCACATCGATGCCCTAAGGAAAGGAGTGAACCTAAAACCTGATGTGATCGCCCGTTTGGACATCAAGGTCGCGGATCACGTGCCGCCGGAGGCGAATAATGGAGGAAACCCTAATTACAACAATAATGATAAGAATAACTATGGTTCAATGTTCAAGAACTTGGGGAAGCTAGTAAGAGATGTTCATAATGAAATTGTGAGCAAGTTTACTGGTGGTCCGCTTGTTAGTACTCTTCTTCCTCCTTTCGGATCCAATCCACATGATTTCCCTCATCCGGGTTTTCCTCAGCAGGCGTACCCGGTACAACCGCACCTGCCTGTGCAACCCTCACTTTTGGCGCATAGTTTGGAATGGCAATGCTGAGTACCCACGTCAAGCCTCAATTTGGGAACAAGTGAATAAGATACCTAGTTCTTAGTGTTTTTAGTTTTATATTTCCTCCTTTCTTTGGGGAAGAGCTCTTTTTTCTTTTTAATAATAATAATAATTTTTTTTTTGGTTCTTTTTGCCCTTGTTTTAGCTTATTTATTTGAGACTACTATATATATCCTCACATTTATTTTTCTTCCCAATTCAAAAGTTTGTATGTTTGTTTTTTTAATCGTAGAACTTGCATTAGATGCTTATAGTTCTTATTATATCACTAGACGATTTTTGCTTCTTTTTTTTTTTTTTCCAGTACAAATGTTTATGTTTCACGCGTTTTATATGCCATAGTACAATATGTGATGTCGCATAGGATCTTGTATAACCATGTCTACCTATTGTATATGCTCTCAATTTTCTCGAGAGGGTTCGGAACAAATTTTCAATCATCGTTGGATGCGGATGTTAAGGTTTAATTGAGCTCTACTTATAGGTAAACTAATCCTTTTTAACTCTGATCGAATGTGTCTCTAAATGTCTCTGTAAATCCCGTAGAAAGAGAAGGGTATATGAAATGAAAAGATGGTCACAACTCACAAGTATTGATTTCCTTATAATTACTGAAGAAGACACAGAAAAATGATTCCATTCTCTCATCATTGCTTCTCTGAATCTTGAAGCATGCTACTACTCAACGAAGACAAATACTGCTTCTTTTCCCTAAGGCAGCATTCTGTGGTGGGAACTGGGAAAGAAATTTCCCCGGAAATATGATGAAAGCTAGGGTGGCTTATAGTATGGGTAGCCCTCTTCAAAATAGTTCTACTACAAAAAAAAAAAAAATCCAAGTCTCTATGTTGAATACTTTGGTTTCGTGATCAGCTATGTCTCTGAACAATGAAATTTATTAATCATATAAGAGGCTTAGTCAAATGGAGAGATATCCAAGACATGATTAATTGTGGTGTGGGTCAGGCCATGAGGGTGTGTGTTATGTACTGGCCACTGAGTATCAATCATTCTTCCTTTGTGAAAGCAAGAAATAAAGAAAAAGTTTGTGGTAAGTCAACCATTTATCTGGATATGATTGATTTAATTGGGCCTGTTTAATCTATTACCTTTTTTTTTTTTGTGAAGATTTTTCTTTTCTATTGCTAATTGAAGCTCATTTTTATGCAAATTCGTAAAGAATCCGTCTGAGGAAAGTACAAAGAAGAGTGAGTTCACCTTCAATTGGGCATCATATCTGATAAGGTCGTTGATTAATGGGTTTGTTTTCTTTGCTTTTCGTTTTCAGATTTGATCCCAGCTGGAAGAGATGAAAAAAAAAAAGAAGGAATCCTTTTGATTAGTTCCTCAAAAATTTGAAATTGGTCCAGTTGGGTACATTGCTGATTTTCACCTGAGTATCATTTTACATGCTTTTTGGGCTGTCTTTTATGGTTTGAATCCTTTATCGGTGAGAAATGACTTCTATCGTTTAGTTGTGCAATTATCTCACCTTCAAGATGGTTTTCACTTATAAAGAATAGATGGCAGAATTTTTTTTTGTAGTTTTGCTCAATGGTAAATAGCTCTCAACTTAAGTTTGATCAGGAAGAGTTGATTATCAGCCAAAACTTGACTAGTAGTCTTATTGTTTGTGTTGATTCAGTAATACTGTAGATTTTTTCTTTTTTTTTTTTAACTAAATGATGTTCACTTAACATAGGAGTTAGGGAAGTTCAGTTTTGTCATCATCACCCTTAATCTTCAAGCATCCTGCGATTGAATAGCGCAAACTTCAACACAAACAACCTCTGTGTCCGGGAAAAATAGTTTCTCTCAAGGAAACTCTTTGCCCGGGAGAAAAGAATCTTTCTCAAGGATGAGCTTGGGTGTTGTTTCTTGCGTGTTAAATCAGCTTTCGGCTTTGCTTGTAAATGAGGCTAAATTGTTAGGAGGCCTTGGAGAAGAAATTCAGGGTATTGTTGATGAGCTTGGCCAGATGAAAGCCTTCTTGATGTTTGCAGAAGGTAGAGAAGAAGAAGATCCTAGGCTTCAAGAATGGATATTTCAAGTGCAGGATGTTGCTTATGACATTCAAGATGTTGTGGATGAATTTATGATGTATTTTGGTCGCATTGATCGGCATGGATTTTTGTCAGAAATTCAGGATCACAAGTGTCGAAATAGGTATCTATTTGAAAATGGCAACTCTGTCCAAGCTTTAGGTTTTGATGGGTCTGTCAGCAACTCATGGAATAATTATAAGGATGAAGCCTTTCTTGTAGCAGAAACAAAGCTGGTGGGCATTAATCTCCCAAAGCAACAACTACTGTCTGAAGTCCTAGATGGTGATCGCAACATGAAAGTTGTTTCAGTTTTGGGCATGGGAGGAATAGGCAAAACTACCCTGGTTAGAAAAGTCCAGGAAGATCCGGATGTGAAAAGACAGTTCGAGATCATAGCTTGGGTTACTGTCTCCCAATCCTTTGATATGACGGAGCTGCTCAAGGACTTGATTCAGCAACTGTATCAAAACATTCAAAAACCTGTTCCTGAACAGGTGGCCTCTACGATACCTACTGAGCTTTTGAAGATGCTCGTCAAAGAATTCCTCCAAGAAAAAAAGTATCTGATTGTGTTCGATGATGTCTGGCATCCAAATTTTTGGAATGTTATTAAGTTAGTGATGCCTGAGGGTGGTTGTGGCAATCGTGTGATGCTCACTACCCGTATAGAAGATGCAGCTCTTGCCTCCAGTGTTGAATTTAATAGCTATCTCCACCAAATGCAGCCTTTATGTCCTGATGACTCTTGGCTTCTGTTCTGCAAGAAGACCTTCAAAGGAGATTCCCTGCTCATCTTAAAGATATTGCTAAAAGGATACTGGAAAGCTGTGAGGGGCTGCCACTTGCAATTGTCACAGTTGGTAGTGGATTGTTGTCTTTGAAAGACAAAAGCAGAATAGATGAATGGAATATGGTTGAACGTAGTCTGGGTAGTGAATTGGAGTTACGCGGTAAGTTGGGAGTTTTAAGAGAAACGCTTAACCTCAGTTACAATGAGCTCCCATTTCATCTGAAGGCTTGCTTATTATATGCAAGTATTTTTCCAGCGGGGTACCAGATAAGAGAGGTGAAGCTAATCAGATTATGGATTGCAGAAGGATTGGTTGAGGAGAAGACAGGATTGACTAAATATGAAGTTGCTCGCACCTATCTTGGTGAACTTACCAGTAGAAGCCTATTTCAAGTCAGATATCAAGCTTTAGATCCAAGTCTAAGAGTTTTTCATATTCATGACCTTCTAAGAGAAATTCTTTTTTTCAAGTCAAGCAGACAAAATTTTGCAACAATAGCGACGAGAGAACGAATGAGTTGGCCTAAGAAGGTTAGACGCCTAGCAATACATGATTGCAGATATGACATGGTAGATAGAACTCGATTGAAGTATATGCGATCTGTGGTAGTCTTCCAACTCTGAGGAACCATTGACAAAATCCATACTGTTCGAGCTGTTACATAGTGCTTCTAAACTACTGAATGTATTAGATTTCGAAGGCACACAGTTGGAGCAAATTCCAGAAGCAGTTTTCAGGTTATATCATCTGAAAACTCTGAGTCTCAGACGCACAAGAGTAGAAGTTATTCCAAAGTCCATTGGTTCTTTGAAGAATGTAGAGTATTTGGATCTATCATACACTTTTGTCCGGGAGTTACCTGAAGAAATACTGAAGATGGAAGGACTCGCTCATCTACTGTTTTTTTATTCTCGTCTGTTTTCAGATTTTTCTTACAAGGGTTCTAAATGTCCAAATCAAACTTCAAGGCTTTATCATCTAGAGTGCTTATCATGCATAGAAGCAACTGAAACATTAATGAAAGAGATAGGAGAGCTAAAGCAATTGAAAAGGCTTGGCATTACCAACTTAAGAACAGAACACGGAAGACAACTGTGTTCTTCTCTGGAAAAGCTTTCCAATCTTCAGCGGTTATATCTTCAGGCGATAGAGGATGACATGGTGATTGATTTGGAAGATATGGACATTTCAACTCTCCAAAATCTTCAAAGGTTAGGTTTGAGGGGATGCTTGCAAAGGCTACCCAAATTTATGTCTTCGTTACAAGGATTGACCTCAATAGCATTCAAGTGGAGCAAGTTAAGGGATGATCCCCTTAAGTCTCTTCAAAATTTGCCAAATTTGCGTGATATTGACATGTATGAGGCGTTTGAAGGGGAGAATCTGTGCTTCGAAGCAGGATGCTTTTGAAGCTGGAGAGTTTGACACTTTGCAAATTACATGGTTTGAAACTGTTGATAGTGGAGGAGGGAGCAATGCCTAACCTTGGGATTCTGCAGATCAAGTCCCTTGAGTCACTGGAGGAATTTCCTTGGGGCGTTCAACACTTGTCCAAGCTCGAACATCTATATTTGGATGATATGAGCAAAGAATTTATAGCTCAGCTGCAGAAGCTGAATGAAAAAAGTGAGAATTAGTCACATCACTAAAATTTTGATCTCAGGTAGAGCATGGATGGCTATTGGAAGAGAAGAAAGCTAAGCGAATCTTCGACTTGATGGCCTATAAGTAAATATAAACAGACACGGATCATGATTCTTTGTTGTACTATTACACTGTTATTTCTCATATTTCTTATGCGCTGCATTGGTTGACAATGTTGATGTTCTTGTTGCGTGTAAATTTAAACTTATTGATTAGATATATATATATATATATATATATATATATATATATATATATATATATAAGAGCGACAAGTTCCATCTATTAGATGTTATTTTTGTGGCTTCTTCTGCTATGAAGAAGAACAATGGTGGTTGGGTTGAACTGGAGCAGAAGTTAACAAAGTGAAACTTGCGCGCTTTTGTGGTTATTCTTCTGAAGTAAAACTTTCCTGCATGTGTCTGAACCATGCACACTCCTGGTTACACATTTGTTTCTTAGCGCTCCATAAATATATAACCATATATATTCCAAGAACTCAAATTGGTGATGAGAAAGGAAAAAAATAACTCAGTGCAAGTTTTTAGCCACTGAAATAGCTCCCAGTTTCACCACTTCAAAGTCATACTGGTTAACCAAACTTCTATCATATCAAAAAACAAAGCCAAGGAAACCTAATGAACTTTAACCAGGCAGAACTCTCATCCATAAGCTTCAAGTTCGTCTACCAAAATAAAGTGGTTTATTACTAATTAAGATGCGATACAAGAACAAAAGGATAAAGGTTCTATTTTTTCTTCATGATTCCTATTTCTTCAGATTAGTGAAAGACAACGACAGTTGAATTAAATACTACTACAAAGCTTAGTCCTACCACTACAAGGATGTGACACCTGAAGCTGAGGGAAACATAAATAAGCAAAGCTATGAGAATACTTACTTACAAACAACCAGATATCCACGTTAAAATGATGGTCCTTAAGAAGTGGAATGGGAACTGTTGATAACAATCATGAGGCCCTCAATATCTTGTTCTTTGATTCTTCCGACCGACTCTTCAACTGAAATTCCACATTGTTGAACTTCAATTGCCTGCAATGTTGAGATACTCGCAAAGTCAATAGGTATCTCTTCAAGCTCCATGCAATGTCGCACTACAAGTTGCTGAAGCTGGGGGAAATTGTCGCTGTAAGCATTCCAACATTCAAAATTCAGGGTGTCTAATTTCAAGTATTTTAGCTTCGAGAACTCCTCTTCTTCCATGTCCCATCTCGACCCTTCAAATGCTCTAGAAATCAATTTGAGGACCTCCAAGTTATGCAATCTCCCAATCACTGAGATGTGACTCCAGGGCAGACGGAAATTTGATAGTGTCAACTTCTTTATACTTGAGGGGAAGTTAAGTTCACCAACGTTAAGAACCTTGCCATAATAAGATACCTTGAGCGAATCCAGCTGGCAGAGTGATCCAAATGCAGGAAACTGAAAAGTACCCTCCGAAAAATCTCGTGGTTCTAGAACTAGGCATCTTAACTTTTGAAGGTTGGGAAACCGCATCATCATGTCACTGGTTTCCTTCCTGCATGTAAAACATGGCAAGGATAGCGACACCAAGTTATATAACTCAGAGGTACTTCCATGTTCCTCATGATGGAAAATGAAGGTGGCGAAATTAGTCACATGAATATGCCTCAACTTTGTCATTCTCCATATGGTTTCCGGTAACAACACCATATCTGTTGAACTCTTCACAAGTAAAGTTTCCAAATTCTTTAGGTCGGACAGAGATGGAGTAATAGAATCCACATCACCAGAAATTGCTAAATACCTCAAATCAAGAATCAATTCTATTCCATTTGGCAAGGAATAACCCATATTTATGGATTCCAAATCCAACACCCTTAGGCGTTTATAATTGCTAGGAATGAATGAGACATCATAGGGGCATCTTGGGTGCATATCAGCGGTGGCAAAAAACAGTAAAGATCGGACAAATGGCCCAGAAGGCTTTGATGCAACAAAGTGTTTACGCTTCATGCTGAAACATAGTCGATACTCCTTGTACGTTTTATTTGAAATATTTAAAAACTCAAGCGGAATATCACTGTTTGATGCATCAAATTCAGAGTAAGGTTCATCAGTACCAGATACAAACTGCCAAAAGTTTTCATCTTTAGCTTTCAACCTGCACAAATCACGTACCATGTCATGAACCCGGCATGCTTTTACCTTACCGTTTGACTTTCTTTTGGACACTATTACGAGGCTTCTTCCAATGAGATCCATCAGGCAATCCTCGGCAAGATGCTCAACACTTTTGGACTCCATTTTCGGTACAAAGCCTTCCGCAATCCACAACAATTGTAATCTCCAAACTGAAATATCCTTATCCTCTTGAAATGCACCAAAATACAGAAAGCAAGCTCTGAGGTGATCTGGTAACTGATTGAAGCTCAGTTCTAAGATTTCCTTGCAGTTCATTCCTGGATCATTGAGTACAAGTGAGCGTACACGTTTAGCATTTTGTTTCCACAAGTCTGGGTTCTTCCCACACCTATTCAGAATGCCAGCTATTGCAACAATTGCAAGAGGCAATCCTTTGCAATTTCGGGCAATCTCTTGTCCCACTGTCAAAAGTTCTTCAGGACACTCTTCTTTTGGGAATATCTTTGACTTTAGCAACTGCCAACTTTCCTCTTCAGAGAGTGGAAGAAGAATTTGAGTTTTGGTGCTGATTTTTGAAACCTCATCCATGGCACGACTTGTTATCAAGATTCTACTACCTTGTGAGTCATCTGGAAATGAGATTTGCAGATCATCCCAAGCCTCAATTTTCCACATATCATCCATCACGATCAAGTACTTTTTCCCCTTCAATTGTCTACGCAAGAGATCTTTCAAATCGTTATCACTACTCTTATGAGTATCTTCGGTGATAGGTATAATGTGGCTTAGAATATCAAGCAATAAATCTCTCCGCCTATATGTTTGCGACACACAACACCAAGCACGAATACTGAAGTGATAAATAACAGTTGCATTGCAGAACACATTATGAGCCAAAGTGGTCTTACCAATGCCTGGCATTCCCACGATTGAGACAATATCTCGCTTTTGTTTATCTCCGGTAAGCAGATCAATTATATCTTTCTTCTCATCAGTGAAGCCAATCATAGGTATCTCGACAGTGGTAGTGGTAACCTGTGACGTGTGAAGCATCACCTTCTGAGGAATAATTGGAGCGCCACCACCACAAGTGTGCCCCTTGTATGAGTCATTGAGCTGCCACTTGATGTTCCTGATCTCTGCTGCAGCATGATGAAGCCCCATTAAGTGCTGAGTCTTAGTATCATCACCAAGCGCCATCAAGTCGATCATGTATTCTGCCAAATATCCTGCATTAGTAAGCTGTGTATGAAGATCTTTGGAATCTTGTTGCTCAAACTCATGCTTGAGAACATACCCAAATGCAGATATTATGAACTCTAAATCACTGCAGATGGCCTCAATTAGCTGGACAGCTGATGGCACTAGATCATGGTTACGGCTAAGCAGTTCTCTTAGATTTGGAACAAGAAACTCGATGAAACATAATCCAGGAGTCTTTGGAAGAGTAATTGTTGGAAGTTGAAGATTGAACTTTTCCTTTAGTTGCAGAACTTTTTGTAACAGATGCGGCACGTTCATGTAATTGACTCCTCTCTTTCTGATAATTAAATCTAGAAATACATTAACGAAGTCTTTGAATAGCTGACTATCTCCCTCCATAATTTCCTCCACTGTCATAATAATTACTGCATCCTTCAAGAAAAATAGTTCTCTGAAAAAAGTTCCATACTTTTGCATCAGACTTGAATCCTCCTGCATCAACTCTGAGATCACCTCCATCAGGTTTATAATGCTCATTTGTGCAGTAAAGTGTAAGTATAAATTGGCAAACATGTGATACACCAATTGAGCCTCCTCACTTCGATAATACTGATATAGAGACTGCACCTTCTTAGGAACTCTTTCAATAACCTTCCAGGTCTGATATTCTTTTGACTTTTCATCCATTGATGAAAACATATCTTCTAGAAGTCTATACCCCTCATGGAAAGCTTTGACATGTTCATCCAACTTGCTACTTTGAATTTCGATGGCTATCATACTCCAAATATGTGCCAACAACAATGCAAAGTAAGTTTTATGTCTCCTGGATTGACCTTTTAAACTGATGGTGAGCAAGACCACGAATTTCGTCCTATCTGAAAGGGATATGCCACTGAAGTCATCCATATCCTCTGTCAGTTGGATGAAATTGAATAGTATGAATTTGATTGCTTGAAAAAGAAATCCTTCTTGGTCTTCTAAACCAAGCATATCATAAAGAAAATGGCAAACAGATTTTTCAGATTGTTCTTCATCATAGGGTCGTAGGAATCCCAGAGCAATGCCTACAAACTCGGAAGAACCTGTATCGGATTTTGACAGCAGATCTGAGAGGCTATTCTCCACATGTGGTTTTATTTCTAGAATCAGTGGTGCTGAATACCAACAGAAGCAACACAAATGAGCAACCTGCACAATTGTTCCTCTAATGTAATCCATCATTTTGTCCATCCAAGGTGACCAATCATCATGAAGACTTACAAACACAGAAAGATTGTCGAGAGAACACAGACTTCCGTGCAGGGCTTTCATTTGCGTCCTCAAAGAATAAACTCCATAGTTAGACAAATATTTGATATTCCATCGTAGGGAATCACAAAAGAACTTCCAGTCATAAGTTGTTGTAGAAGGAGGGCAAGGGTGGATTGATTGGGTTGACACTGAGGATCCACCTTGGTAAGCTGTCTGGATCGCTGACTTCAAATGGTCAATGTTTTGATTGAAAGAAGTGTAGAAAGCAAGCAACTCGGAAAGATTTGTATTAAATTTATGATATGGATGTGTGAATCTGTCAATGAAAGCATGCCGAAGATGACTAATTAATTCTTCGAATTTGATGTACAGGGAATTCATCTCGGTTTCACTATGGCATAATGCAGAAGAGGATGCATCACTCCATTTGTAAGAGTAACCAACAAAAAGGTACAGAAAGTTCAGCTCCACTGTTACAGATTCCAACCTCTCCAATGTAACACCATCCAAACTCCAGTAATCGTTTAGTCGGGGTATTGAAGATTCTACCCGCTCAATTGCATGAGCAAAATCTTCCAACATGTAATCCATCTGGCACAACTCAATTTGGAAGTATTAAGTGAGAGAACGTACTTGACTTGTATTCTAGTATTACAATGATTGGGAGGAAAAATAGAGGCGAGTACACTAAAGAAATGTCTGGTATGGATGATTAAACAAGCTTCCTCATATTAACACTTTAGCCTGTTTTAATCATTATTTTTTTATTCAATGCAAAGTGAAGGAAAAATCTAAATATAAGGGAGGTTTAGCATCATTTGAAGGGAAAATATGGCTTCTGTATGATCTATCCATCAGTTTCGTAAAGAGATTATTGCATCAATCTCTAAAGGAAATTTTCCCATATATTGTGAGAAATATTACACCAAACTTGAGGAACTATGGATGATTTATGCTATTTGTCTTCTTTAACTGACAGTAACTGTGGATCAGGGAAACTGTGGAGTGATAATTATTCCCTGAATAAGCTGATGCAGTTTTGGATGTGGTTGAACGGCACCTTTGATGCAGTAAGCTGTCAAATACTAAACAGGATGCTATAGCTTCAGTTACTAGAGGCTGCTTAAGGGTTTTTAACGTAGAAGAATAAGGAATACTAGTGAAGAATCGAACTGACAGAAATGGCATGACTGCAAAGATAATAGCACAAACAAGAGTGATGTTAACCGTGAACGATGTGGAATAGGTGCAAATGCAGCAGGGTACAACTGGGAAGGACATAAAGCAGAAACCAGTATCAAAGCCATGGAGATGGTGGAAGGATTGATCGGAAGGAAATTATGTAAATTGTGATACAACAGGAACTTGGAGGCTCGAAGTCGAAAGGGCTTTGTCAAAGGCAAAGTAAGAACACCGAATCAGACAGGATCAGTTTCGCAACAAATGGGAGACTTGGCGGAGAACAGGATTCATCCTTGTTTTTGGTTCACACTAGCTTTGTCTAAGTTAGGCATATGGATAACCGATACTGGAACTGTGGTCAAATACAACCCTTCCATTGAAAGTTAACCTCTAAATAAACTTAGACCACGATGTCTTCCAAACTGATCAAGCGGCCTATAGATTCTATAATCTGTCTAAACTCATCATAAAATAACCTCTTAAGATGCACTCATAATTTTGAGTCTCATTATACACTTCTCCAAAGACGTGTTTGATAATCCAAAATCTAGACCTTAAAATGTCTCATAATCATGAAACAGAGAATCATTCCTTGAAAACAGGAATACAATTTTACATTGTTAAAATTCTACTGCTTCTATAGTTTTTAGTCATTCGTACTGGATCATCACTCTGAACTAAGCCGGAGTAAAATTAATTAAGTTGTGCGTGAAAACAGCTTTAACATTCTTAATAATGATTTCATTTTAAGCATCTACCCAACAAAATGATGAAATTTACAAGTTTAATCCTTCAATCAGATATTAAAACTCGGACAAAGTGAGATGATAACAACAACAGTTTAAAAGGGAAAAGAAACGACCGAGATTTATAGGGACAAGAAATACCTTGTTTATGGGGTTATCCAAATTTTGCAACTATGTATTCTGTGCAGGACCTTTTTCTTCCATTTCTACTTGTAGACTCGGGTTTGGAAGCTGGTGCAGGGAGGGAGAGGAATTTGGTTGCTGCTCTCATCTACAAATAATTTGTTGAATGCCACCCAAATATTGACAAAATTAAAGTAAAAGGTCTCGTTGCCTTAACCGTGATTGACGAAAATAAGGATACGTTTGTTTCGTTTTTTAGGTGTCAATATTTGGGAGACATATCCACAATGAGACCTTTTACGTACTGTCACTAACTTTCAAATTTCCATATCCGGTTGTCCCTCCTCACAAATTTTTGCCGATTTGGTTCTTTAATTTTGCCAAATCTTTTCCGGTTATTCAACCGATGATCATGATGTCGTCGGAGTCATCCAACACCGATTTACCGGAGTTGATTCCGATATTCAGCAGCGGTCTTCAATTTGCAATAGATGAAAAAAGAATGGGTACCGGTTGAAAATGGATGGTTCCTCAAAAAGTACCGAATCCTCATAAATTTGTGAAGACTTTGAACCAAAAATAAAAATTTGAAAGTAGGAGAACAAACAGTAATACTAATTCTGGAAAATATGTGTAGTATTTGTGCAGAACATTCTGACAAAAATCATAGAATAAATAAGCCCATAATAAAGTAAATAAAGTCCTTGGCCTCCTGGGAGAGTTAGGCCGACCAGTTGGGGATGCTAATAATGTGTTCAGTCTTCACTGACTTACTATGTAAAATGGAAATATTGTTGTCAATGTCATGGTCCCATGGATGACTTCAGAGGTTCAACTTGATTGTGTACATCAGTAATGGAGTCTCAAATAAGGTTAGGTTTTGTTGTAAATAAATGAATGACCAAAAGGTCCATAAATTGGGTACATTAATTGTACAGAGAGGAAAATGAAGCAAATTGTCTGCCAAAGTTTCCCTATATATACTCAAGCTTATGAAGTAAAAAAGATGCAAACGTTGAATATTATTGAACCTAGATGGCCCAGTCTTTCGTGTCATAAATTTAACATTGAATGATTGAAGGATTTTGATTTTATTGTCATGTTTGATTTGTATAATGCAAACCATTAGAGAGCGGTAACCTTTCAAGTGTTTGAATCTTTTCAGACTCATATTTAATGATTTTCAAATATTTTACACCATCTATTGTCATAGATTGTACTCCCTCCGTCCCATAATTATTGTCCATTTTGCCCAAAAAACTTTGTCCTAAAATTATTGTCCAATTTGACTTTGTCCTAAAATTATTGTCCAATTTGACTTTTTATGGATCAAGTTACACATTTGTCCTAAGTAAAAAATATTATCCATAAAATCTTAGTGGTTAAACAATTACTTATGTAGGGATATATCCGATTGTTTAAGGTAAAATATAATTAAGTTTGACAAAAAATAAAATCTTTCATTTTAGTAAAACTGGACAATAATTATGGGACGGAGGGAGTATATCATATCCATTTCAGTGCATCCTTTTTACTTCATAAACTCGAGTATACATCTTTTTTATCATAGTAAAGTTTCTAATAGAGAAGTTATAATTATCATATCTAATTAAATAATAAGTACTTTTGCTTTGGATCACTGTATTTAGACCCTAGTTTTATAACATGTTTTTTTTTTTTAGTGGAGTACAGAAGAAAAAAATTGAAAATTTGAAGAACAATAAAAAATTAATAGGAGATGAATTGAAAACTACATCATGAATACATTGAATACCAAAGACTGAAATACAATCCATCAACAAAATCAAAGCAAACTCAGCAGTCCGACTCGGTTTGAGGAAAAATGTTAAAAAATAGTTGAGGTAGGATCTACTTTAAATACAGCCCACCAAATTGGACACAAATATTTTAACAGAACCACTACGGTAGAAAACATTTGGTTCCCCATTTTTTTCATTCAAATTGATCGACTGCATTTTACTCTCTGTTTTTCTTTATCCTTTTGGTCCTTTGGAGATAGATTAGGGAAACAAGGGTAAGCAAAGAAGGAATGAGTGCCGGAGAACTTCTCAATATTGAACCTTTGGAGCTCCAATTTCCTCGTAATTCACTCCCCAAAATATTCTTTTACCTGCTTTTTAACCAATTTTTTTTTTTTTTTTTCCCTTTTAGGTTGGAAGTGTAAATAATACTACTAATTATTTTGGTGGAGTTTCAGTTGAGCTGCTGAAGCAGGTCTCTTGTTCGCTCCAATTGTCGAACAAAACGGATTATCATGTGGCTTTTAAGGTAAAGTCTTAATGCTTTTCTTACATTATGTTCCCCTCTTGTGCAAATTGAAATCTCTCAATTGTGTGTATAGATTAAAACTACCAATCCGAAGAGATATATTGCTCGACCAAAAGCTGCAGTTGTTTTGCCGAGATCAACATGTCAAGTAATAGGTACCCCTCCGGTTCTTTGATGTTGTTGTGTTTATTTGTTTGCCACATTTCATCTGTTGAGATCATGTGACCCAACATATTCTTACATTATGTTCCTTTGAACCCATGGTATTTGGTAGTGTAAAAAGTTGTAAGGCCCTGCAGTTTGCACGTCATTTGAAAATCTGATCTTGGCTAGTTGAATTACAGTGAATAACTAGCATGAGTGTGGGTTTCCGTCGACTGTTATAACCGTCTCCCTGGGTTAATGAAACAGACACTGAATTTGGAAAATTTTGTTCTTTTCTTGAAGTTATAATGGCACTTAGGGAAGCTCCCACAGACATGAAGTGCAGGGACAAATTTATGGTTCAGAGTGTAGTTGCTAACCCTGGAACAACACCCGAGGATATAACTGAAGAAATGGTATCGCTTCTGCTCGGTTTCTATATATTCTATATTTTCATCTCAATTGGCCACTGCGTGGTCTTTTTGTTTTATGTTAGTTTCCCTAATTTTTTCTTAGTTTGCTGCATCACCTGACATACCTATATATTTTAAGGGTGAGAACCTAAAGTAGCGCATTGACTATACAAAGGCCTAATGAGAAATGTGGTCATTGATCTAAGTGGTTTAAATTTTTACAGTTCAATAAAGAGGTTGGCAAGCAAGTGGAAGAGTGCATGCTGAAAGCTGTTTATTTTGATCTTTATCAATCACTGTCGACATTTGCTGAAGGATCTGGGGTGGGTTTTATTGTCTCTTTAAACATCATGAATCCTCCTTGCTTTCTTCCCTAGCCTATTTGAAGCAGTCAAGCAGCTGTAATCCTTACGTTGAGAGACACCCTTTTCACTTTCATGCAATTTTGATACAATATTTGGATAGCAATGACTGAACCCAATCACTATAAAAGTGTGATCTCTTGGTCTCTTTTGGTCTCTCTTGGTCCAAGCGGATGAGAAATGTGATGATCTTTAATTACAGGAGTTTTCTTCTTTTTTTCCGGGTCTGTTTGACGCTCAATTCTATGTCAAATTTGTCCATGATTTCTTCAGATGAGAAGACATTCGTTTGATTGGAATTGTTTTAAGTCAAACTGATAGATACTGCATAATGTACTGCATCTTCTATCTATGCTTACCAGAGAAAACATTACCTAGTAAGCTTCATGATGGATACTTGGGGTTGCTTTATACATGGTTGTAGGCAAATGTCTCTGTTTGTTGGTTGCATTCAATATATTATACTCCTACAACTTACTGAATAAAGTTTGGATGATTGATGAACGTTTCATTAGTGTATTTACAAACAAGGAGATATTATTGTTAAGTATCTGGACAATACTTACACAGTCTAGCAAACATGACAAGGCCTTTTTTTCCAAATAAAAATTGCTTGCAATTTTACTGAGTCTCACTCAAGTCAGCTTCCCATGGTTTCATTCATTTGATCCTTGTTCCAGATCGTCAAAGAATCCGAAACAGAAACAGATACAGTGCCTAAGAGACAGGGAAGGATGTCTGTTCTAGACGCAGCTTCAAGTTTCCTTGTCGACAACATCAGGCAAATACTCATGTACAAGCCTCATCTGATTGCTGAGGTGAGGGAAAACTTTGTGGAACTAAGTCAACAACTGGTGATCCTCAAGGGCCTGATGAAGGATTTCACAAGCTACCATCACGATACCAAGTTTCTCAAGCAAATGACAAACGAGATTAAGTCAGCACTTGATGAAGCAGAGGATGCTATTGATACTTACATACTCCAAGCTGCCGTGGAAAAGTCTAGAGATTGGGCTTCCAGGGCCTTTCACGAGATGAGAGATTACCCCCTGGTGCTCCAGAATGTGGTTAGACGGATTGCAGAAATTGGCAATAAAGTTAAGAGAATAATCAACGAGGAAAACATAAAGAATGGCTTTGAGGTACTGCAATACCAGGACATTGGCAACCTTAGCCGATCTGCAAATCCCACTAAGGTAACTACCAAAAATCAGCACAGCTATACTGTGGTTTGTCTTTCAACAAAAATCAGTTTCAACTATATGTTCTCGGTTGGACTGTGGTCTTTGGTTTAATTTACTCAATAAGCATGTCTGCTCTATTTCAGCAGTTTTAAGTAACCATTCAAATTTGCTATGATCTTTCTAATTAGGTTATCTATGTTGAATTGATAAGCTTGTTTGTGAAAACATTTTTCAACTGGTCTAGTCTATGTGAATACTAAGATTTGAATGCCCTGCATTATCAAATGATTCCTCACGCTCTAAAGCATTGAACTTTAAACTTCAGTGTGTTTGTATGCTCAACTAGAATTTAAAATGCATAATCGATGGATTTGGTAGCCTTAATATTTGTGATAATAACCTTTAAATTTAAATGGTGCTGGGATGTTCAACTAGAAATTAGGATGCAGAATCTGCGGATCATGACAGCCTTAAAAATTCTGTGGATATTTGCATTCCATATATGCATGTTTTGAGTAATATATATTGTCCCTTTCATTTTCAAGTTTATGGACACTTTCAATTTTGAATTTTACCCACGGGGTTGCTCTTTTCATACTGAAAAGGCAGCAAGAGTTCCAGAAGATCAAGTAATTGGGTTTGATAGGGCAGCTGAAGAGGTTGGAAAACTTCTGACTGGTGGTCTAGAACGTCTTGAAATCATCTCAATAGTCGGAATGTCAGGATTGGGGAAAACAACACTAGCTAAGCAGGTCTATAAGGATCATGATCTTGATTACATATTTGCAATTCGAGCCTTTGTCCATGTTTCAAATGAATACAACAAGAGAGAAGTGCTGCTCAAAATTTTAACTTCATTTACCAAAATAAATGATCCTGTAGCTAAGATGAATGAAGAACAGCTAGAAAGGTATCTTTATCAGAACTTGAAGAGAAGATCATATCTTCTTGTATTGGATGATGTTTATTCCACAAAGGATTGGGATAAATTTAAAAATGTTTTCCCTAACAACGACTTGCAGTGTAGAGTCCTAATAACTACCTGCAACACAGAAGTGGCAGAGTATGCTAATCCAAGAAATCCCAACTCGATTCATCACTTGGATTTTCTAAACCTGGAAGAAAGTAGAAAGTTACTCAGGTGGAAGGTTTTCAATGCAAACTATTGCCCTATTAAGATACAAGAGTATGAGATACAAATTGCTAAAAAATGCAATGGTTTGCCATTGGCTTTGTTGGTTGCTGCTGGTATTGTTTTAAATCATCCTGATAGAATTAATTGGTGGAGGGTGGTGGCTAGTAGTTTACAAGATCACAATGCTAGGGATACAACACAGATCACCGAGGTGATACAACTGATGTACAAGCACCTACCAGATTACTTGAAGCCTTGTCTTCTTTACCTTGGTATCTTTCATTTTGAAATCCCTGTATGGAAATTGGTGCGCTTGTGGATTTCTGAAGGGCTTATACTAAATGACGACAATTTTAATTTGGAGATTATAGCAGAGCAATATTTAGAAGAACTTGTTCAAAGAAACTTAGTGATGGTTGGACGGAGGAGCTCAAATCAGAGAATAAAAACTTATCTTATGCATGATTCTCTCCGTGCCTTCTGCCAGGCTGAAGGTTCAAAACAGAACTTTTATCACGAGATCAAGAAAGATGAGCTGTTCTTTTCATTTAGTAACACCAATCACTATCGACGCCTTTACATTGACAATGTCGATATTTTGGGATATATTTCTGGGAACCATTCAGGTAGTTCTACTTCTATTCGTTCTTTCTTAATTTTTGTTGAGCAAGAATTACTATTGGACTCAGAACTAGTTCCACTCATACTAGAAACTTTCAAGCTTCTCAAGGTGTTTGAGATTGAATCTCTCACCTTCACCCGTTTTCCAGTTAGCTTGTGCAATGTTGTTCTATTGAAATATCTAGCTATATCCTCCACCATTTCAAGCCTTCCCTCAACATTATCTAGCCTGTGGAATTTGCAAACTCTGATAGTAAATACTACTTCTCTTACCTTGGAGATTAAAGCTGACTTATCCAAGATGTCACAATTCAGGCATTTACATACCAATACATCCACCATTTTGCAATGCCCTAGCACTCAAACCCAGAACAAGTTTGTCCAAACAATGTGCAATGTTTCACCTAAAAGTTGCACTAGAGAACTTTTTTATTGGACTCCCAAACTGAAGAAATTGGGCATCTGCGGTACATTAAATGAAATCTTGGAGGTTAGAGGTGGTGAATGTAGTTTATTTGGAAATATTTGCAATTTGGAAATCCTGGAGAATTTGAAGTTACTGAATGATGATGAAACATTCGGGCTGCGAAGTCTTCCTTCAGAAAAAGGTTTTCCAAAACAATTGAGAAAGCTTACCTTGGTTAATACTTTGTTGGAATGGGAGCAGATGTCCACATTAGGGAAACTGGTGAACCTTGAATGCCTCAAGCTTGGAAAATTTGCATTTAAAGGAAAGTTGTGGCACACTGAGGTGGGAGGTTTTCGCCATCTTAAAGATTTGCATATTGGACATACAAATTTGGTAGTCTGGCAGGCGGAAGCAGAAAATTTTCCAATGCTCAGGAGTCTTGTACTCAACAGATGTGATAAGCTTCGGAGTTTCCCAGATGGCTTGACAGATATTCCGAGCCTCCAATTGGTGGTCCTCCACGGCGCAAATTCTGAGTTGTCCAACTCTCTCAGGAGATTTCATTTGTTGAAGCTTGTACAAGCCAAAAACGCAGACAGAAAAAACATCTTCAAGCTCACTGTTCATCCTCTATTCGATTGATTTCTTAAAACAAGAAACCAGAAATCAAGTAGCTCTTCTTTGGCAGGTTTGAAATTTGTTTGATGTTCCTAGAACTATTCTTTTGTCATTCTGTCAATAACATGCTCTTCTCAATTATTCATGAACCTGAATGGGTTTGATTGCGGATAAAAGGCGTGGAATGAATTTTAGGCTAACAAATTCTTATTGGTTTTTTCAGGATATGCTACATGTGAGTATTCTGTGTTTGCATTCGGGCGAAAGAGGTAGATTGAGAAGCATTTGCATCGGTGTTCACTTGTAATTAACCGGCCGTACTTAATTAAGATGAAGGTAGTCTTGGTACTTGGCAGCTTATGCATATCACGAGACTGAATTTCACCTCATGTAATCTCTCCATCTCAAAATCAGGCCCATGCTAGTTCAACAATCATGATCTTTATTGATGAGACTGGTTTCACAGTCCAAACGGGTACAACCAATGAGCAGCGCGCTGCAAAAGAGGCTTATCGCCTAGCTCGAGAAGCACAGCTCGACGATGCATATAGGGTAGCCATTCAAGCCCTTAAGAGCCGAATATGATATCCTATTATGCTGTTAGAGCGCTTATTGTGTTCATTGCATGTAAATCTAAACTTGTTGATCATGCGGGTGAGGGGGGTGTAAGGCCGTTCCACTGCGGCAACCCCCTCATGGACAAATACTCAGATTGATTGTCTAATAATCTGGAACTGTTTCTCGATGTGGATACGTATTAGTATTTTTTTTTTAAATTTTTTCTACCGTTTCATTTTCTTCCTCTTTAGTAGCTACGATTTTGGGCCAACAAAAAAGTGGTCTATGTAAAATAACATGGGCTACTTATCCTATTGGGCTTTTGAAACCAAGCCCAATTACACGCTTTCTTCAAATCTAAGCCTTTTTACTCATCTTCCACGACATCTTCCTCCACTTTGAACACCCAAGAGTCAAAATTCGAAACCAATTGAACCAAATTAGGGCATTTGATTTCTTCCCCCAAATTCTTCACAACTTAGAATCAGCAAACGTTTTTCGAATCCAAATCGAGACTGAAACCATGGGAGGTCACGGAGGTCTGAATATTCTTCCTCAGAAGCGGTGGAACGTCTACAATTTCGACAACCGCGAAAAAGTCCGGCGAGATGAGGAAGCCGCCGCCAAGGAAGAACAGCTTCACCGGGAGCAGGCTGCCAAGCGCGAGGCCGAATTTCGACTCGAGAAGCTCCGGCAAGCTCGCGGTTTGTCCAAACCCTCAACCTCCAAACCCGAACCCCAATCTCAACCTGCGGAGCATGAACCCGATCAACCCCGTGAAGCGGACTCAAAGCACATGAATTTGTTCGAAGGGATCCGGATTTTCGATCCGATTTTCGAAAGTAAGGACCAGAGTAAGGTGAAGAGGAATGACAGTAAGAAAAGAGTGAAAAAGGAGGAACCGGTGAGGGTTATCACGGCGGAGGACGAGAAGTATAGGCTAGGTTATGGGGTGGCCGGGAAAGGCGTTAAATTGCCGTGGTATATGTCGAGACCGGCCGGAAATTCTGCTGATGATGAGAAGAATGGAGCTGATGAGGATGATTATTATAACGGTGAGCTGGAATTTGGGAAACGGAAGAATAAACATAGCAGTGATGATGGTGGGATTAAGAAGAAGCAGAAAAAGAGCTTGGAGGAGCTTAGGGAAGAGAGATTGGAGAGAGAGCGGAAGGAGAGGGAAAGAGAAAGAGCTTTGAAGGGAGAGAAGTCCAAACCCAGAAGAGACGGCGCATATAGTGGATATGGATATGGACATTCATCACGGAGATGAGGTTGGGCATTTTTTTGAAGTAGCTCAATGTTATTTAACTTCAATGCTCTGTTTTATTGAGGGTTTTAGTTTCTGGAATTTGACAGATTGAATTGTATGATTCATTATGTAGAATCAGGAATTATTTTTCTATATTTCCTAATACTGATTGAAAAAGTGCTGATCTGTGATGGAAAAACCATGTCCATATACCTCTCTCTGAATCTTGGTGTATATGTTTGATTTCTTTGTCAATGTTTTACCCAATTCTGGAAGCATGTTTTGAGACTATATTTATCTCCCAACTCCTACTGTTGTCTTTTATGAGTATCTTGTTAGAAATCTAAAGTAATGTGTATCACAGTTGTCTCTGATTGGTGCTTCTTGTCATATTGAGGTGGGACAAAATACACGCATGACGTGCTTTTAATTACCAATCATTACGCACTTCAGTTAGAATGTCGTTTTCCATGCGTTCTTAATGTTGTAAGGGTTTTAAATTTGTGCAGAGTGACTATATGTGAAGGATTTAGCCTGTACTGAAGAATTGTGATCTGAGCTGGTAGTTCTGCTTGCTTCATTGCCATCTCTCAGTGTGCATCCGGAATCAGCCTTTGGACTCGCATCGCTTGGGTTCTGAGTGGCGTCAAGATGCTAGGCTGCTGTTGACAAATCCTGTTGCCCTCGCTGAGATGGTCTCATTTATTATGCGAAGAGAAATCTGTTACTGTACATGTTTGTTTATAGAGTAGCAGCTAATTTGAAGAACATCAAAAACTGAAAAAGGAAGCAAGAGATTCAGAGGTTAGATTATATGTTGAACATTGGGCATTTTACCCTGCTTCTTGCCGTTTGTCCCAGTGAATGATGTTCTTGTTTTGTGTGCAAATGGCAAGGGTGTTGTGAGGTTTATCTTAATGAATACTGCTGATCATCGATTAAGATTACCGAGTCTTGAACATATCCATAAGTTACTCTTAAAATTGCTTCCAATTAATGGATTAGAAGTACATCACTACGTGTACAAATGTTGTAATCAGTACTTTTCACTACAGTATTAATACAGTTGGTGCATTCATTATTGGATGTATCATATTATTGGGTATTATTCCTATCCTTGTAGCAGTTGTGATAGTAGCTGGAAATTCCAACCAAATTTGCATTTAAAGTGGATTAACGTTTTAACAAAACATATAACCCATACTTAACCACATCTTGTACCAGGTAATTCCTTCTTTTTCAGTATTCAATCTTATCTGCAAATTTAGACTAAATATAATATGGAATTGCATTAGCTGAAAAGGCTAATGAAGACATGGAAGTGAACCAGATTTCCAGTTATTATTTAACCAACTTTTGTCGGTGCCTACAACGTGCCGCGACCATCCCCCACCAAATGTTCCAACTAAAGCTTCGATACGACACTCTGAAGATTAATTACGGTGAGTTTTTGTATTTAACAACCATTGCAGGTCCTTTTTTAGCTCATTCAAAACTTAAAATCTTTTCTGTCAAGTAGTTTTGGGCATAATTGCCAGCGATGAAGAATCTAGGCGAGCGAGCTCTTTTGTACGTGGCAAATCTAGCAGTCCCATCGGTGAGCCAAAAGAAACTCCCTCATTAGCAATTTCTTTCTTCAATTTATACGTACAAAAATAAGCTTACTAGCTAACTTGGGCAATTTTCAGTTTCAGGTGGTAGTGCTGAAGAAGGTGAAATTAGGATGCAGTTTCTGCAGATGGAAAGTCTTCCAAGTTATTTCGAGGATACGTGGTAAGAGATCGGTTTCCAAATCGACATTTGATTAAAATGGATTGTTATATTACCATATGCAGATCTTTCCAATAAATGATTTTACGAACTGATCGTCAGGATTGAAAGAATTCACAGTGGATGTTAGCAATGAGCAGGTGATTGCAGTCGGAGCTTCCAAGTTGTATCAGAAGGCAACCCTCAACGTTAAACATACAAAATGGAGAATCAGGAAGATCTCATTTGTCTGGTAAACTTGTGTTCTGGTTGTATTGTATCGCGCTGACTTGTTATTTATGCATAATAAAGTTACCCTTTCGGAAGATAAACACTATCTTTGTTTTATAGCACCTATAAGTACATAAGAAATATTCATTACATATTCTCTATATGTATCTGGTGTCATGTGCAAGTAGACCTGCATTATTGAAAAGACAGTACTTTGACCAACCCATTATTTTGCAACATTGAACTCATGACATCCAACACTAATTGGCGACTGAGATTTGTTCTGCTCAAAAACTTATTCTTGTACTTGGATCTTCTAATATGGAAAAGCGGGAAGCTCTGTTCGAATTTGAAGAAATTTGTGGGATCAACCAGAGTTTTCACTCTGACAAACCGATGAAAATTGTAGTTGAAATATGGCACACCCCAGTTTCTGTCTGGTTGAATGCTGGTTTCCCCCCAATAGATATTTTTGCGCATGATCATCAACTTTCCTCTATGTGGAAACGGAATTTCTCTGATTTGGAAATCTTCTTTTGTCAAGCCAAACGCAGGGAAGAAACGATGGAAAATCGAAACTAGTTCATCAACTCCTCCAGGGGTACGCAGTGAAAAACTGTACTGCATAACTAGTTAAACTCCCCAGTTTCAGATGAAACAATCCTCCTAAACTCCAGGTCTCTACTCATCAGCTCAACTGATAACTTGCGAACAAAATTTGTTGCCATTTGTAAACCAGTTGAGTTGCGATTTGGTCGATTGCTCGAATCACGCGAACAACAGTAACTCTCATTGGAAGTTGGAACTTCCGCTAGTCTCACCTTGAAGGAAAGAATGACTCCAAAGTTTCAACCCACCCTGCAGCCTCTAACAAATGAATCAAGATTGACTCTTGTCTGTTACTTTTATTCTTTTATTTCCCTAAAGTTTGAAGGAAATGCTGCAATTGGAAACGAATTCCAACAATTTCTTTTGAATTTGCAGATCTTTTTGTATTAGAACCTGAATTTGAATAATAAAGTATTAATTTTAATTCAATCATTAAACAGAGAGAACTTGAAAACAGGTCAACATGGTAGATGTGTTAATTAAACTCTTGAAAAAGGATCGATGCCTTTTTTCCTTGAGAAAGAAACAAATAGTTTCGTAATTTACTGAAAACCATCTAGCTGCGTTTTATGTTAAAAAAAAAAAAAAATCTAAAAACAACGCAAAACATATTACTCTTATAATGATTGTGCTCACAATAAATAGATCTCTACATATTTATCATAATGAACGATGTGTCCATCATTGATTGTAATACAGTAATACTACTTATTAGAGATGAAAGTCTCAAATTTTAAATTATATAATCATAATGCCCAGATAGATTTATATTTTTAGACGATATAGAACAAGTGCAACAATATATACTAGCGAGTTCAGCACAAACATTGTAAACCACATATTCTACTCTCAACGAGTAAAACTTCTGATTAATCAACTTAAAATGGCCAACATTTCTTGGGGTTCTACCAAACTTCTAGCCTCAATGCATTTTTGAACTCCTAGCCCAACCTAAACTAACGTCGGGAAAAACTCACCCACCCTAACGGCTAAATCAAACTAGGATTGACATTAGTACAGAGTATAGATTAATTAGTTATAAATTGATTTAAAAGTATCACCATTTATTATGATGTCAGGTACCGTCCTAATTAAATTAAATTATTACAATCTAGTGATTTACGATCTAGTGATTTACTGTAAAATCACTTTATTTATTTTTAAATGAAAACATCAAAATATATATATATATATATATATATATATATATATATACTAAAAATCATCCAACAACGATTTAGAGAAAAAAATTAAAATACGATATTTTAATAGTTTTATGTTTCTACTAGCAACTATTGTTTGACAATTTTCAAGAAAATAAAGAAAAATGGTGTCTTTGTCTTGAAAAAACATCTTGATAATTTACCGAGGTCTCAATCTTCCATTGATCATTTTTTTCAAAGTAGTTTAGCCTCAGTTTGAGTTAATAAGTGCATATTGAGCTCATCTTAATTAGAATAACATATTAGATAAAATTTAAGACAAATAAAAATAACTTATAATAAGGACCAGAGGAAGTAACTTGGAACTTTGCCTGATAAGTTGGGTAGGATAACACTGGAAAGAAAAAGTCTAACCCCTATACAAAAATAAAGCAGTTGTTAAGGCAGTAATTTTTTTGGATGGCATTATTTGAAATTAATAATCTATAAATCAGAATTTCACTTAATTACCATTCTAAGCAGTACAAAAAATGAACAAAATTGATAAAATAATAAGATAATAATATTTTAGAAAATCTCTGATATATATATATATATATATATAAATCCTGATAATACTATAAATTATTTCTAAATAAAAATAATAAATTTAGATTATTAGTAAAATATGAACTATTAAGGCATCTTTTTTAGTCTCTAGAGATGATGTAACAATGTATGGATTTTAGGATTTATAAAAATTTCAATACTTAGTTGATTCGGATGGTAAAGATAATTAAAAATTATTTAATTTAGTAATATTTCTTTCCTGAAGGAAAATCTTTTCAAATTAATAATTTATTAATTGATTGATTATTTAATAATTTTTTAAATTTATTATTTTAATGGTTTCAACACTATTAATTTAGATAAGTTTTACTATATCTAGCTACTAGTGCATTCAGTTTTAGTGTCTTTCTAGAGTTCAATTAAATTGTCTTCCCAATAGTTATCTCGATAAGACATAGGTAGAGGAATTATTATTACTACTATGTATTTTTTATTTATTTCTGTGGTATTTGTATTTTTCGACTAAATATCAACCTGTAGTACTAGTTACAAGGGAGTTTAACTCACACTTTTGGAATGTACTTTGGAGTATTCATAATCTTGAGAGTTGAGAGGTTAAGTGCCTAATTACTTCTGTAAATTGATGTTCCATCTATATGCTTTTTGTTGATTTTTGTTTGTATATTTAGAAGATGTCTACAGTCGGTACTCATTAATGATTAATATTATTAATTTAAGCTACCAGAAATTTAAAATCTCGGGTAAAAAAAAACATATGTACATCGCTCAGTGTTTGGATGCTAATGATGAATTCCTCTCTAGTATTTTGATTTGTTCTAAGTTTCACCTATTATATTTTTTTATTCGGAAAAAATTCTTAAAAATATTATCTAATAATTAATAGGGCATAATGAATGTAAAGATATATCTTTAAGGTTTTCTTTAATTAAAAAATATATTAATTAAAATTTAATACAAATCAAAATATCTAATAATAAGAACAGAGGGAGTATTAAGAAGTTAAATCTATTAAATTTATTTTCTTTCTCAACAAGGTCTCAAAAATTCAACGATAAAAGAGTAGACAGTTTGAAAGAAGAAGACGACACATATCAAGGCAATGTGAAAAGCAATAATTTCTTTTGTAAAACTTCAGAAAACAAATAATAGTCATATAATTACTTTCCAGATTATTATTCATTTTCACCCTTGGTGCCTCCTTTTTTTGTGTTTTTTTTTTCGGTATAATAAGAGAGAGGTTAACAACCTTAAAAAATTAAATAAATTATTACACTTCGGGAGAAGTAAGCCATACAATACCATCACCATGTTCGAGTCAAGAGTTAGCTCCTGATTATTGATCCTCCGACCACATTCGCCATCACAATTATAGTCTAATTATTAACCTCCACAATCACCTTAAAGTTTGAAAAATTACATTAATTCGTTATTCTAAAAAGCTTATTTCGAATAGTTGGCCTCCAAAACAGGCTAGAAAAATAAATTTATTTTTTTAAAAAAGATCTAATAATTTTGCCTAACTTATAACCTAACAATTTTCAAAAAGCCTAGCTAAAATCATTAAATCACTGTTCAGTCTACGTCGAGATTGAGCCGTCCATGCAATAAAACATGCACATACTATATACTTCACAATTCACTATAAAAACCCTACTTATCACACCCTTTTTCATCCCAAAGCAAAACACCTTTCTCCTTCTCTTTGCATCGCTGACGAGCTAAAATGAGTCATGAGGCCACCAAATTGGTAGCCATTTTTCTTGTCCTAAACCTCGTCATTTTCGCCGAAAGTCAGCCGGCACCCGCACCTGAACCGGCAACTCCGACGGCAACTTGCCCAAGAAATGCCATACAACTGAGAGTATGTGTTGATGTGAGTAGTATAATTGGAGTCAACATTGGAGTTTCAGGAGAATGCTGCCCGGTTCTGACCGGCCTTCTTGATCGTGAAATTGTGGCTTGCCTTTGCACAAAAGTTCAAGTGAACGTTTTGGGCCTTTATAACATGACTCTTCCGCTTAACATTCCTTCTATCACTGATACTTGTAAAGTGAATCCAGGAGACGATTACCAATGTCCCTAAAACAACAACCTTGAATCTTAACATGTTTGTTTCCTTAAATATATATGGTCGTTTTTAAAGTATTGTTGTGTGTCGAATAATCTCAGCTTAATTGTTGAAGTGAATAAAAGGAGCTCCAATTTGATCCAAGGAAGAGCAAATTTCTTCAAGGATATTGTCTTTTCAGAAGTCATAAATGCATGGCCACCTGGAAACTGGACTTTTCCTTCTTACGTTGTTGTAATGAGATTGTATTAAAGGTTCTGTTCAATTTTAATGCGTGTCTTGAATAAATAAGGTGATCCTAAGTGGTCATCATTTGTGTTCTTTTCGACTTTTATTATTACTGTACTATTTTTGTGTTATTCGTTCAACTATATGGCAGACTTCAACGTAAAGCTAATGAAGCCTATTTAGTTTTTGGGTCTTCTTTACTTGGAGTAAGGTTACTCAACAAAATTATACTCCCTCCGTCCCACAAAAATAGTCCATATTGAGTTTTTAGTTTTGTACTGTTTTTAGTACAAATTTGAAAAAATAGTCCCCATTGAGTTTTTAGTTTTGTACTGTTTTTAGTACAAATTTAAAAACTTAATGTGGACTACTTTTTTTGGGATGGAAGTCTGTTTGAAGAAATATTTAGTCCGCATTTTCAGACCATTGTGCAGTAGATTTGTTTTTAAAATTGAACAGGTTTTTTTTTAAAAAAAAAACTCGTATGATATCATGAACCCAAAAGAAAAAGAAAAAAATATTGCATAGCGAAATCCACTTTTCTCGTGAATGGCCAATCCAATGTTCGGTAACATTTGTATTTTATTATTATTATTTTTTTTATAATGAAGGAGAACAACTCCTTAATTCTAGATTATTACCGACCGTAAATAAGAAATTCCGATTATATTATGTTCTAATCACGGTTTAAACAACCGATGATGATACATTAAGCCTATGTAATCCTTCAGCAGTTGTAGTAGCTAAAGATGCAAAAGGAGTCCGTTGCAAAATTTGATTCTCAATAAATATGAGTCACTTTCATTTGTATTTTTTGAATATGGATTTTCTTTCTATATTTAAAGACGATATCTTTGTATTTATTTTTGACTAAGCGATCTATTTAAAAAATTTCTGTGTTATTCATTTTTCATTTTTTTCTAAACTTATTTATTTATTTTTGGCTACAATGAAGTACAATCAAAAGAACAATTTCTTTAATGATAAATGAAATAAACATCCATTACAAGGTAATAATACGACTAGAAAATTAGCCGAATTTGCACATAAGAGATGAGGGAATAGGGATGTGGTAACAGGGAATTGTAAAATTGAACTGGGTTCGGACACTAGCCAGCCCAGATAATCGACAGGAAAATAGTTTTTTTTTTTTTTTCATCTTCTTCAGGTTTGGGAGTCAAATATATTTTACTCAAACACTGAATCCTCTAAATCTCTCACATATGTGAGAATTGGGAAGCTCACTGTTTGAATTTGAACAAAATTTTGAATCAACCGAACTTTTCACTCAAACCTGGCAATTAAACTAATTGTTGAGAAATGCCACGCCCCATTGATTTGCTTGTTAAAAGCTATCATATAATTTCGTTATCCTGAAATAATTGTCATGCTTGAGCATTCACATTTAATACGATTTGTATTAAAAATACAAGTTGAAACTGAAGTTAATGAATAGAATGGAGAGAGTATTAAAATAAACACTATTAGCTCTGGGATTAATTATAGTCCTATTGAGATCTGGGATTATTTGCATCATATGGTCGGTTTTACTTCATGAAGATCTAACAAAATCCAATCGCCATTAGACAAATGATGAAGACTTGTTTGTATTTCTTTTTTTTTTTTTGGTAAAAAAAGGAGGGCGAAGTTTAAGACGGTGGTATTACAATGTTATGCAGATATGAAACACTTGCTAAATCATGTGCTAACCACGACTTCACAACAGTTAGTGGATCATATAATCTTTGAAAACCCCAGGGATTGATGCTGTAAGCGATGGTAGAAAATCTGCCTCAAAGTTGGCCTTCCCAAACTCGTGTGTAACTTTCACAGTCCATGGTTGGCTTAGCAACTCTTGTCCATGGTTGGCTTAGCAACTCTTTAATGGCTCGAACCAATGGAGGAATGTTCATGGGGTGTAAACAAAGCTTGAAATGGTAGAATATACGACTTCTTAAAAAGCATCTGACAACATTTTTCTGTTTAGGCTTGTCATCTGATCCAAATGCAAAGGATGAAAAAGTTATACTCAGTGTAGCATTTAGAGACATAAAAAGAAGGCTTATTTATGATTTTGGGAGCAAATGACTCCTTGTACATGACTAACTATTTAATAGGCTAAGAAAACATGTATAATTCCCAATTTCATATGACTTCTACTACTTAATAACTTCCTACTATTATTTTAACCACTACTCACATAATCTGAAATTGTATTACCATATCCCTAAAATTTTGCAACAAAAAACAACGTGAAAAAACTTACTCAAAAACTCAATAAAACAGTAAAAAACATATCAAGTTACTAAGGCAATTATTTCTAACAACTCCTCCTTGCCTTAGTGATATGCTTATATTTTACCTATTTATTATATCCCTAATTTGTGATTTTTGCAATATATTTTGAGTACAAATATGCTATTTATGTGATTTTATCTTTAATTGTAGGAATTGGACTCAAATGAAGAATTGTTGAAGTTTTGAGCTAAAATCGAATTAAAAGCAACTCAATGGAAAAGAATTGAAGATTGGAGAAATTGATGGGGAAGAAATTAATGAGTTTAAAGAATTGGAGGGCCGATGATGCAATTTTAGAATTCTTGTTTTTGGAAAATTGGCCGAGAAGCTTATGGTTATACGGCTGATTTCGGATTGGAATTGGATAAGAATTTTAATCCCGATATTAATTGGGAAACAAGTTTTCTTGTTCTTCAAGGAGTAGGGTTTAGCCGGAAGCCTATAAAAGGGAGATTAGAGATTTATTTTTACAACAGAACTGAACCGAAACTTGACCGAAAACCACCGAACCCTACGGTTAAAACCTCCATCACCACCGACCACCACCAAACTCCCTCCTCCTTCTCCGCCTTCCTCTTCACCGCCGCTTTGCTTCCATAACCACCACACCATCCCAGCCCCAACTTGATCACCGTCCCCGACCTCCTCGCTTCCGGCCGCTGCAACTACCTCTTCTCCTTCTTCACGCAGCAAAACCACTGACGGCAGCCACGCACCAGCCGTCATCATCATCACCTTCTTCCTCTTCCCGACCTCTTCACCATCGACCGCCGCACCACCATTCGCGCAGCAGCTTTTCATCTTCAATCCACCGAAGCAGCAGCATGAAGCAAAGTAAACAACCGAGGGAGTTTTGGCGGTTTTGGCTTCATTCGGTTTTAAAGTTTAATTATTTAATTTATTTATTTTTATTATGTCTCTAAATATTATTAAATTATTTTTAATAATGTTTAGTGGCTAAATTATTTTAATCTAGGGCTTGGGTGTAGCCACCGAATTTATTTGGTTTATTTGGTTCATTATTATTTGATTTTTCCATTAATTAATATTTGTTATTCTTGTTTTAATCCGTGTAAGTAATTGGCCACTATTTGCACGTCTGAAGATATTAATCGAAGTAGTGAGAGTGGAAGATTAATATTAGTTCGTAGGAATAATAAACTTAGGTTGTAAGCTACGAGAGTAAGATTATAACCTTTGCAATATTTGGTTCTTAATGGTCTTAATGTGCTTTTGTTAATCCCTATAGTCACGAGAGTAGTCATAGGGTTAATATAAGTAAGAGAATTATAACACGAGAGTGTATAGTTCTTAATTAGGTGAATCGTTGTGAGATTAATGGAAGTTAAAAGTCAGATATTTGTGAATTGAACTAACCCAAATATTCGGTAGGTGAACCCAATGTCCTAGGTTGTCTTTGTCTAATTATTTGAATTAATATTATTTGCTTTTATTTTATTTATTTATTTTAGTTTTAAATTTTATAAATCTGAGATCATCATTTATCTAGATAATAATAGGAGTAATTTATACCTGGTAATTAGTATTCCTTCTCTGTGGGATCGACCCTACTTGCTACTTTACTACTAGTAAATGTATTAAGTAGGTAATTAATATTTGACTAGTGTGACGACGGCTTGTCACTTAGTATTTGCAAATATCTAAAATTTCTTGTTCTTGAGAGAATTCTGAAAATTCCCTTTCAATTGATTTCTTTATCTACATCTTCTTGATGGGGTGTCAAACCACACAAATAAAATAAACCTACTTCAACTATAGTAGTATAGAGAAAGTAAGGTTGTCTCCTCAGGGAACGATGGATTGTTTCCTTCAAACTAATGCAAATGGATTTTTTGATTGTTGTTCTAGTCTATAATACTGAAAACTCAAATAACATAAAATAAATAAAGAAAAGAAATGAAAATAGCAAACTTCTGACTCAAGAGATGGATCATTCAATTATTTCACTGATCATAGGCATCTAAAAGTATTCCTGCAATTCGAGCCTTCAAGTTAAGACATACCAAGATAGCCGTAGTAAATCTATAATCTCTCTAAATTCATTGACCAAACCTAACATTTAATCAACACTTATCATAAATCACTGGGCACGATAGCGTTCTATACAAATAAATGACAACAATAAATCCTATGGAAATATACTTGAAACACAACATAAATCATTGAGATAGTTGCAATAATTTAAATTATGATTCGTTAATCCTATTACCAGGTATACAAGAGCATCCAAAGTCTCACTAATGCACAAGATCCGCCTAGTTGCTACGAAATTCCAATAATTCGTGTCAATTACGTAACATACGACCAAAGAATAGCAAATAAAAGAAAATACACAACCAAGTTGTCAATTTAATTGGTATTCACTTTTATAAATTTAAACAAGAATCAACAAACTACTCAAACCGTAGACAAGAATTAAATCCAAGAACAAAACCTCACAAGTGAAAAAAATAAATTAAATCCCTTGAATCAGAGAAGAAAACTTAGCCACTCATAATTGGAAGTATGACGGCTTGATTCTCCATGGAAAAACAATGAAAATTTCGGAAAAACAAGAGGTGGGAGGTGCTAGCCTTGCCTCACGTACGGCTGCCCTAAAAATACTAAAAGTATATTTATATGGGAAATTTAGGTCAGCCGCTGGAAAAGAAGAATTAGTCCACGATTTGCATCTTTGGTCCCTTAAGTTTTTAGTATTTTCACTTTTGTCCCAAAACTTCTTTAATTTTGCAAACAGGTCCTTAGACGTCCAAATTAGCCCAAATCAGCTTCAATCTCTTATTTCCAGCTCCTAACATGAAATAATAACAAAACTAATAAATTAAATCCATCCGAGTCCATAAACTAATAAAATATCAACAATTAAAACACAATTTATGGACTCTATCACTTCTCTCGAGTCAAAGATGAGAATTCGCAAGCTCTTGAATATGTTATTCTTCTGGTATTTTGAGATCATCCTAGATGGCCTTGATTGTAAACAATTTCATAACGACAAAGAAAAAACAATCTACAACCTTCGTTTCTGTTGCCCTTTTTCCTTGTGATTTTTATATATATGTGCCACCTTTGGATTTGAAAGCAACGATGTAAAAATTCTTCTATGGTCTCCCAAAAAACATTTTAGCAACATAGGCTATCATAAAAAATATGCATAATAGCTTGTGTTACTTTCTTTTCCCAAAGGCCCCTCAAGATTTTGGCTCTGATACCACTTTGTAGCATTTAGAGACATAAAAAGAAGGCTTAAAAAATATAACGGAGGAGAGTGAGAAAAGAATCTTGGATATTTCGGATTTTGGGAGCAAATGACTCCTTGTACATGACCAACTATTTATAGACTAAGAGAACATATATAGTTCCCAACTTCATATGACTTTCACTATTTAATCTGAAATTATATTACCATATCCCTAAAATTTTGCCAAAAAAAAAAAAAAAACAACGTGAAAAGATTTAGGCCTTTTTTGATAAACCAATTAAGCACTTAAATTTATTAATTAAATACTTAATTGATTAGGAGTGTTTGATAACACAATATCATAACAACTTAATTGATTAAGAACTTAAATTTTAAATGCGTTTGATAACTCAAAGTAGGATGTCTTAATAAATTAAGTGGGTCTAAAATGCTAGTACAAATGTGAGCCTAAAAATAAGTGATAGGCCTATCACTTATATCTGAACTGAATTCTTGAGACGATTTTTTTCTATTTATTTATTTTTATGTTTATACTTTTGATATTTTATCTTGAAATATTTTTATTAATCATGATGTCTAGTTCTAAATAAAAATTTATGTAAATTATTTTTATTTAATAAATAATTATTTTTATATAAAAATTAAAATCCATTAAATTCCATGATCAATATATATTTACCATAAAATATTAAAATATGATATTTTTTGACAATGATGAAATAGGACATTATTATTAACTGGAAAAATAATAACATAATAAAATTTAAATCATTTTTTAAAATTATTTTATGATAATATTATTATTTTTATTATCATAGTTTCATATACATCAATTGTATTTTTAGATAAAATCATAAGTCGAGATACTTTAAATTTCAGTGTTCAGACTTCAGATTTCAGACATTTTATTCAGTGTTCAGATTTTAGTTTTTATCAAACACGAGAAACTTAATCAGTTCAATACTTATGATTCAATCTTCAGATTTTAGACTTTAGACCCAAATTAAGTTTTATCAAACGGGGTCTTACTCAAAAATCAATAAAACAATGAAAAACATATCAAATTACTAAGGCAAATTATTTCTAACAAGAAGAGCCAAAGGAATTTGTGTAAAATCTATCCTATTGGATGACTTTTTGTTTTGGAGATTGGATGAATCGCTAAAATCTTGGCAAACCTATTCATAGAATGGCATTTAACCTAATTTCATGTCTAATAAAAAAAAAATTCCACTTTATTATTTAAAGCCGGAAAAAGGTCGCACTAGAAAGGTGAAAAGACTAGCAAAAGTGTTCACCGGAAATCCTGGAAAAACATAGGTCGATCAAATCTTCACGGTGGTCTAGGCTTCAAGTCTTCTAAGGAGTTTAACCAGGCGTCACTTGCTAAATATGCGTGGAAGATTATTTCAAATTGGAACTCCCTGGTTTCGAGATTTTTTCGCGGGAAGTATCATAAAGGAGGTTTATTCAGAGGTCATATAACACTAAGTGAGCCGCAGGCGCTTCAGGATCACATCCCATCTTGCAAATCAAAGCAACTCCATTGAGCTTTAGCAGCTGCTTAGTCTAAAACAATGACGTGCCTAAATATTCTATAAGAGACGTAATTTAGGCCTCTTGTGCGTCAAGGTTAAAATAGATTGTGAGCTTCTTGCTAAATCATTAGAAATCCAACGCTCCCCTGTTGAATTACAAGAGCATCTTTTAACTTTTTCCGATTTAATTTCTACTTTTAATTCGCGTCTTCATGTTAAAGTATCTAGGGAAGCGGTGTTAGAAATGCATAATATGACATATGAACGCTTAAGATGTAATAACTCTTATTATTATTAGACTAAAATGTCCAAATGGTCCCTTACATTTGGGCCTACTTGAATTTACGTCCCTAACGTTAACATTTCAATATCGTAGCCCCGAACATTATGTTTTTGCACTTTTTAGGTCCCATTTTACTGTTTCTGGCGGTTGACATGCCGGAATCAGGGATATTTTTGTCTTTTACTTTAATTTGAATTTTTATTAAAATTTAAATCATTAAAAATATTTTAAAACAATTTTAACATTTATCATTATTTTCCAAATTACTTTTTTCATTTATTATTTACTTTAAGTACATAGTAAATGGTAATTATGTTGCACTTTTAACTTTGAGCCCACTGTAACTTACAAAATTTATCAATTTACAGTAAATAATTAAAAATTTAATTATTTATTTTTTAAAAAGCAAAACTAAATTTTTTTTACTTTGACCGCTACAGTAAACCCTAAATATACCCACTGTAACTTAAAAAATTTACCGAGTTACAGTAAATAATTCAAAATTTAATTTTTTTTTAAAAAAAAGAAAAAGCAAAAACTAAGATTTTTTTTACTTTGACCGCTACAGTAAATCTTAAATGGTAATTATAATACACTTTTAACCTCGGGCTCACTGTAATTTAAAAAATTTACCGAATTACAGTAAATAATTCAAAATTCAATTTATTTTTTAAAAAACAAAGAAAAAAAAACCAAGATTTTTTTTACTCTAACTGCTATAGTAAAACCTAAATGGTAATTATGTTGCACTTTTAATCTTAGACCCACTGTAACTTAAAAAATTTATCGATTCACAGTAAATAATTCAAAATTCAATTTTTTCTAAAAGAAAAAAGAAAACCAGGATTTTTTTTTCCTCTGACCGCTACGTTGCTTTTTTAACTTTGGACCCACTATAAGTAATTGACCGCTAAAGTAAACCCTTATGTTGTACTTTTAACCTTAGACCCAATGTAACTTAAAAAATTTATCGTGTTACAGTAAATAATTCAAAATTCAACTGTAGCAGTCAAAGTAAAAAAAAAAAATCTTGGTTTTGCTTTTTTTTTTTAAAATTAAATTTTGAATTATTTACTGTACTTGATAAATTTTTTAAGTTATAGTGGGTCTAAGGTTAAAATTGTAACATAATTACCACTTAGGGTTTACTTTAGCGGTCAGAGTAAAAAAAAAATGTTTTTGCTTTTTCTTTTTTTTTTTTTTAAATTAATTTTTGAATTATTTTCTGTAACTCAGTAAATTTTTGAAATTACAGTGGGCCTAAGATTAAAAGTACAATATAATTACTATTTACTTTAACCTAAGGTAAATGATAAATGAAAAAATTAATTTTGAAAATAATGTAAATTTTAAAATTTTATAATAATATTTTTAATTAGTAAATAATATTTGAACAATTAAATATTGAAATCTGAATTTTAAAATATTTTTAATGATTTAAATTTTAATAGTAATTAAAATTAAATTAAAAGATGAAAATACCCCTAATTTTGGTATGTCAACGGCCGGAAACAGTGAAATGGGACAAAAAAAAGCTTGAAAATATAATATTTGAGACTACGATATTAAATGTTAGGGATGTAAATTCAAGTAGGCCCAAATGTAAGGGAATATTTGGACATTTTAGTCTTATTATTAATATAGTGTTTATAATAACATACGGTGAGATCATGGGTTTTCTTTAAAAAAAACCCTGAAAATTCCACCAGAAACAAGAGTGATTTTGCTATTGAACAAACACCAAATGTTTATCCCTGAATTATATCTCTTTATATGCTTTCAATTTTCCTTTGAGCACTGTGAATATGATATGAACATAAGAATCAAGATAGGAATATATATATATATATATATATATATACTGCTCCCATTTAAGAGAAATTATTTAATTTTTTGTATTGTTTTATTATATTCTTAGTAAACTTTTTTTAGAGGAGAGCCCTGTCAACCATTATCATAGGTATATAGATTGTAACTTGATGATCAATTTAAAGTCGACCCCATAGATTAGTTTTTGGAAATTGAAAATTTTTGATGGTATGAAATTTGAAAGGAATACATGAAAATTTGGATAAAAAAGATTAATTTAAAAAATATAGGATTTGAAGAAGGTTAATGTATACTTCGTAGGTTGAGAACTCTTAAAACGCTCAGTCACTCTTTCTTAAGAATTGTTGAGGAAGGAATCCAATTTATTCAATTGAAGAAGGTTAATTATTATGTAATTTCGTCGTAAGAGACTGAAAACATAATTAATATTTTTTTAAAAAAATATTGTTATTCTGAGCAGATTAAGTAAATTTTTGGCATCATATTTTGCAGTCACAAGAATCATAGTTAGTTCTTTACGGACATCTTTAATAATTTGGGATAAAGGGAGTATGAAGAAGCGTTGAAAACATTAATTTGTGTAGTCAGGTTAACTGGAGTTTTCCTAATAATTAATTACATATAAAGATAATATAATTGTTTCCTCTGACGCAAAATTATTGTTCAGATTGGGATTTTATTTTAATACTAATTGTACCAAAAATAAAAATTAGAATTGTAGAACAATTTTGGGATGGATAAAGAAGAGTAACAAAATAGCCAAGTTACAATTCCGTTAGGGGGCTAATTGTTGGGGCTCATGGTGAACTCCTCGTAAAATTTGCAGAACAAAAACACAAAAAAATAAATAAAAGTGTTTCATCTTCTTATCTTATGTTATAATTTCTAATTTATAGAATTAAGGTTTTACAAACCTAATCTCATACCCACTATAATAACATGCAAACTATAACGATAAGTAAACAATCTTTAATAAATTATGTTGATAAGTCGAGATGCAAAATTCCAAACCACAGCAAAAAGTAATTAATTACTTTCCCAAAAGAAGTCTTAGTGATAATTCGGATGCAAAATCAAGAACACGTGATGTGACGGGATTAGGTGCAAATCGACACATAAACCTAGGCAAAGCTACACTTTTCTTAGGTAAATTCTACTAGCTCTATTCAGGTCGGAATTAACTAACTTTACACAAACTAATAAAACAAACAAAATTTAGTTTTGTCTCAAAATTTTTGTAAATTTTTCAAATTGTCCGTGATGACATTAATGAAGTAGTAAGTTAAGATTAATAATTGTGAAACGAATCTTGAGATGAGATGATTGAATTACTTCAAACGTGAAAGTTATGAATTTCTCAAGACTTGATAACTTGCGACATTAATGGAGAATACTCCAAGACACACGAGAAAGAAGAAGAAAAGAAGAAGAAACGATCCAAACCATAAAAATTTGCACAAAAAAGAATGGAAGATTCGAAAGATGAAGAATTGTGTTTTGGTTAGCAACCCAATCCGTTCCTCTCTAACAATCCTATCCATTCGATTTATGGATAGAACGGCTAGAAAAAAGGCTCCAATGAACAAACTAATAAAGCTCCACGCGTGGAAAACACTTAAAATTATGCGCGGGTCAACAAGGCACAAACAAGTGTGCAATGCACTAATCTTCAAAAATAATAGAAAAAAGAACAAAGAGTTTCCTCTCGTCTCGTATTGAAATATCAATAATCATCAAAAGTATATGAAATATGGTCGACCAGCCCCCTTTATATAGGCAAAGGTTGATTTGGACAAAACGAAATCCAAATACAAGTTCAAATTGGATTTTTCTACCTAAGTTTCCTTATATAGATTTAAATAATCATTAAATAAATAATTGCACATGTCACAATTATTTAAAAGTATCTAGAATCTTCTAGAGGTGTAGGAAAGTCATCCATAAGGGATAAATGACCGAAAAATTCTTTTCCTAATCAAAATAGGAGAGTAGAAAAATCTGCCCGCCACGCGTCGACCTCCTTGTCGACTAGCACCCAAGGCGACGCATCCCTATCGACTTTGCTGTCGATCAATACCTTGCTCGACGCCATGCTGTCGGAGTTGATGTCGACTTTCTCTCCTCGGCTGAGAGCTTGACGTGCACTAAAAGTTTCAACTCCACTCAAAGATAAACATGAAACCCATAGAATTGAATCCACATTGAGAGCTTGAAAATCCACGAACAAATTGTTGAGTGACTCATTCATTTTCTTTCTTCGAGACCTCGTCATAGGACCTCCAATATTAGCTAATGGATCTTGAACTACTCTTTGAGCTCGAACTTGATTACTCGGTTGAATGTTGACTTGTCCTTGAGCTTGATCACCTAGGATGACGACATCATTCCCCCCTTCCTCAGAAGGATTCGTCCTCGAATCCGACGTTTCTACTTCATCAGCACCTGAAAAATCAAAAGGAAATAAATCAGAAACCTTGAAAGTTGTACTCACATTATACTCACCAGGAAGGTCAAGTTGATAAGCATTGTTATTCAAATGCTTGACAACTTGGAAAGGACCAGCGCCACGAGGGTCTAACTTCGATTTAACTTTAGTTGAAAATCGAATCTTTCGCAAATGAACCAAAACCCAACCTCCAGGTTCGAAGATCACAATCTTGCGCCCTTTATTGACATTCTGCGCAAAACTCATTTTTTTTCAATATATTCATGTGCACTTTCTCATGAAAAGATTTCACAAAATCAGCTTTCATGGCTCCATCTGCATCAATATACTCAGAAACAGGCAATGGAGACAAGTCCAAAGGGGTTAAGGGGTTAAAACCATAAAGAACCTCAAATGGTGACATTTGAGAAGTTGAATGCACTACACGATTATATGCAAATTCAGCAATAGGTAAACATGTTTCCCAATTCTTATGATTCTTTTGTATCAACGCACGAAGCAATGAACCTAATGTTCGATTAACCACCTCCGTTTGACCATCGATTTGAGGATGAGCGGTTGTTGAGAACAACAACTTTGTACCTAACTTCCGCCACAAGGTTTTCCAGAAGTAGCTCAAGAATTTAACATCTCTATCGGACACAATAGTTCTAGGTAAACCATGCAATCTAACAACTTCACGCATGAATAAATCAGCTACATGCTTGGCATCATCAGTTTTACGACATGGAATAAAATGTGCCATCTTAGAAAACCTATCTACTACCACAAAAACCGAATCACACTCATTTTGAGATCTAAGTAATCCCAAAATAAAGTTCATTGAAATATCAGTCCAAGGGTGAGAAGGTACAGGTAAAGACGTATACAATCCATGTGGTTGTGCCTTAGATTTAGCTTGTTTACATTGAATACAAGTAGAACAAACCTTTTCCACGTCACGTTTCATGTTAAGCCAATAAAAATGTTCACACAAAACATCATAAGTCTTTAAAATACCAAAATGACCCATAAGATCACCACTATGAGATTCACGCACTAATAACTCACACAAAAAACAAGCAGGCACACATTATTTATTATCCTTAAACAAGAAACCATCATACCTATAAAACTTGTTAAATGCACCACTTTCACATGCTTCAAATATGGATGAAAAATCGGAATCCTTAGCATACAGATCCTTAATATATTCAATCCCTGACAATTTAGAATCAAGCACCGAAAGCACATATGATCTACGAGACAATGCATCAGCTACCACATTCTCTTTTCCCTTCTTGTACTTAATAAGGAAAAGATTCAAGAATGCACTTCATATAGCATGCCTCTTATTCAGTTTGTTTTGTCCATGCAAATATTTCAAAGATTCATGATCACTATGGATAACAAACTCCTTTGGCATTAAATAATGTTGCCAATTTTCTAAAGCCCTAATTACAACATACAATTTTTTATCATATGTAGGATAATTCAATGTAGCATCACTTAAGTTTTTCGAAAAGTACGCAATAGACTTACCACTTTGTATTAACACAACACCAATACCAACTCCAGAAGTATCATACTCAATTTCAAAAGTAAGATCAAAATTAGACAATGCAAGAACATGAGCACAAGTTAAATCATTCTTTAAAGTGTTAAATGCACGTTCTTGTTCTTCACCCCATTTAAACCTAACATTCTTCTTTACTAAGTGATTTAAGGGTGCAGCCTTAGTAGAGAAATCCTTCACAAACCTACAATAGAAACTAGCTAAACCATGGAAGGAACGAATGTCAAAGACAGACTTCGGTGTAGGCCATTCTCGAATTGCCTTAATGTTAGTCTCATCAACTTTAACACCATCCTTGCTAACAACAAAACCAAAAGAGATAACTTCTGGTACACAAAAAGTACACTTAGCAAGTTTAGCATAAAGTCTATGTTCGCGTAAAGCAGAGAGTACACTCGAAAGATACTTAGCATGCGAAACTTCATCTCTACTATACACTAAAATATCATTAAAATAAACCACAACAAATTTACCTATAAAAGGTCTAAGCACATAGTTCATAAGATGGTTGTAAACCACTTTATGGAATATTATCAGAGCCTCTTGGGACAGAATGTGTATAGACAGCGTACTAAGTGACATATTTCAATCAGGTAATAATCAATCTCTCTACCAGCAGTTTCTTATGGTTAAGGAATTCACTAAGGAGGATGTGAAGGAAGCCATGTTTAGCTTTGACAGCAATAAGAGCTTTGGGCCAGATGGGTTTAATAGTGAATTTTACAAGAAATCCCGGAACATTGTGGGAAATGAAGTATGTGAAGCTATTCTTGAATTTTTTCAGATAGGGAAAATGTTGAGACAATTTAACACTACCTTAATCTCATTGATTCCAAAGAATAAAGCTCCCAGAGACGCTACTGAGTATCGACCAATTTCATGCTGCAATACCATTTGCAAGTGCATTTCTAAGATGCTTTGTAAAAGGTTGAGCCTTGTATTGCCAGATTTTGGTGATCTTAACCAAGGTGCTTTTGTACAGGATCGGTTGATACTGCATAATATCCTTCTAACACAAGAGCTGATCAGAAAGTATAAAAGGAAGAATACCAAACCAAGTTGTGTGATAAAAGTGGATTTGAGGAAGGCATATGACTCCATTCACTGGGAATTTGTAGAAGAAGTCCTGAGGAGCTACAAATTTCCTCAGAGGTTTATAAACTGGATTAATTGCTGCATTACGACATGCTCTTACTCTCTAATCTTGATGGTTCCAGCAAGGGTTTCTTCTATGGTAGAAGAAGATTGAGGCAAGGGGATCCAATAGCTCCATTACTATTTGTTATGGTTATGGAGTATCTAACAAGAAGTTTCAGGTTGATGGCAAAACAGGAAGCATTTCAATATCATCCTTACTGTGATAAGTTGGAGATTACTTCATTGAGTTTTGCTGATGATTTAATGATTTTCTGTGGAGCTGATATTGCAACAGTCAGATTGATTAAAAACACAGTTGATCATTTTGCTCAAACCCCAGGATTGAAGGTTAATGCTCAGAAGTCAAATCTTTACTTTAGTGGTAACACTGAAGCAGTCCAGAAGGAGATACTAGAAATCATGGAGTTTGAAACAGGTAGTTTTCCTACGAAATATCTAGGAATGCCATTATCTCCTGGTGCATGATATAAAGGTGATTGTCAGTTCTTGGTGGATAACATCACTAGAAGAATTAGTTGCTGGACCACTAGGCTCTCTCTTATGTTGGGAAGACTACACTGATCAACTTAGTACTGTGGAGTTTGCACACATACTGGGCTAGTATTTTCTTGATTCCCCAAAGTATTATACAGAAGATAACCAGCAAATGCAGGGAGTTTTTATGGGGGAAAAAGAAGAACGGCAAGGTATGAGCTCTGGTGGCTTGGGATAACATATGCAGGAGAAAAAAAGAGGGAGGTCTGAATATCAAAGAAGCTGGAGCTTGGAATAAAACACTACTAGCAAAACAAATATGAGATTTAGAGAGAAGGAAGGAGAGCCTTTGGATAAAATGGCTGCATGTTTACTACCTGAAAGGCAAGTCTATTTGGGAATACAAAGTTCAAATGATTCCAGTTGGCACTGGAAGAAGCTGACCATGATTAAGGAGAAGATCAAAGGAGGTACACCGAATGGCTTATGGACTGGAAATAAAGGAAAACCTTATACTTCTCAGTCACGATATGAGCGGTTGAGGGGACCAAAAGGACAGTTCAGAGAAGCTAGCATCATCTGGAGCAGATATAGCCTTCCCAAGCATAGTTTCATTTGTTGGATGGCATGGCAAGATCGATTGCTGACTGTGGAAAAACTTAGCAAACTCCATGTCCAGATCACTGGCAAGACTTGTGTTCTGTGCCAGGAGGAATATGAAACAGGAAAACACTTGTTTTTTCTATGTAAATATGCAAGAGAAATGATGGAAGGGTTGTAGAAGTGGCTGTGGATGATTACTGAAGTGAAAGGACTGAATCATGCAAGAATTCAAAGAATTTGGAAGTTCAGAAGAATGAGGCAGCAAGTGCTAAAGGCATGTCTCAATGCGGCAATGTATCATGTGTGGATTGAACGCAATAGTAGGAAATTTAGAAGCTCTCAGATGGCAGCCAGTAAACAAGTAGAGTTGATACAGCAAGAGGTAAAGGGGCAAGTTGAATTTCATTGTCGTAAATTTAGTAATGATGATATTTGATTCTTGGAAAAGCTTGGAATCAAAACTAGTTCTTTGATTGTATGTAATAGAGGATAGTCTTGTACATATGACTTGTGAAGGAAGTTAATACAAAGTTTACATTCAACAAAAAAAAAAAACATTAATGAAGTAGTTGAATATTTGAATTAATATTTGAATTGGTTAGTTATGAGTGTAAAGAAAGAAAAAAAAAGTCATTACATGCTTTTTTAGAAATATAAAACTTCTTATAAAAAGGGATGAAGAAAATACTCCCTCCATTTCAAAATGTAAGTCACTTCAACCTTTACACGTAAACTAAGTAGATAATCATCCAACAATTAATTTATATGTTAAATATCTGCTTTACCCCCCATTAACTACATCAAAACTATAAACAAGACTAAATAAAAATATATTAGTATCATTTATTGAGGGTAAAGTTGGAAAAGTAGTCATTAATTTGCTTATATTCATAAAAACGACTTACATTTTGAAAAATCTCTCCAAAGTTAAAACGACATGCAAATTGAAATGGAGAGAATATGTCTAAAATCTTTTATAAATAAGAATTGATAGAATAGGTGACAAAGTTCGAGTATAAAAATAGGAACGCTAGGCATTGATTAATTTACATCAGCCATTAAACCCCTCAACAGATAATTAATACAGAGAGAACTAACGCCTACTCTATGTTCGAGGCAGGAGATGAATTCAACCAGCAATACTTCGAAGTTTTTTATGGTGAGTAAATTGCCACATGGGTTTTAGTTGGAGCCAAAATCCTCAATAAAAAACTAAATAGGCAATAAAAATTATGCCAAAACCTAAAAGATAGGATTTAGCTTATAAAAATTTAATCCACCTAGGAATGTGGTTATAGCACGCACAAAGGATTAAGTTAGGTGATTATAAATATTGTAGAGAAGCCAATATTGTTGCTGACGAGCTAGCAAAAATTAGAAGTAGAGTGCACACTCAAAAAATTTCGAGGTTCATCCATGCCAAGAAGACTTAAAAGATTTATAAGTTAGATTGGATCAACGCGAAATGCCATATATTAGAATTCCTAGAAGCTACATATTTTGTTTGAAACTTTGAATCTTGTTCCCAATTGTCAGAGTTAAAAAAAAGTTGAAAAAGAAATATTTTTGGCAAACTCTAAAGAATTCGAGTTTTTCAAATGCAAACTATTAACAAAGTTCTTGTGTCGAGATTGTCGTTGGCCTATTAAAGTTGACATCTAAGCCGACGCGCGATATATACAGTTTTATTTATTTTCTTAAAAAAAGGTGATAATAAATACTATATAATACATCAATCTACTCTCTTTGTCCTAAAATTATTATCTAGTTTAAATTTTCACTTTTAATTTAATTTGTACTAAAATAAAATTCTAAACTGAACAATAATTTTGGAATGGAGGGAGTACGTTAAATAAAGTATTTTTTCCGTCCTAAAATAATGGTGCAATTTGAAATTTTTACTTTCAAAATGTATATTGTATTAGAAATAAAAATTTGGATAACAGCAAAAATAACGTAAATTAATATAATATAGAAAGCTATTGAATTTTGTTTACTCTTGAAATTTACATATAAAAAAATTTCATCTATGATTTTATCTCCAACCCGTAAATAAAATTAATAAGATTATAAATAGATACGGGAAGTAGAGTTATTTAGGACCGAGAGAGTACCCTCATTCTCCAGTTTCCAGAAGGGTTTTTCCTCAAATCTTGAGCATAGAAGAGAACAATGTCTCTCAAATGCCAAGTTCGTTCCGTTGTATCCAAAGCTTATATAACTGAAAATTGTATTCAAATGCAGGTAAGCTCTATTGTATTCAAGTCGTATAATTTTGTTTTTGTTTTTTTAAAAAACTCTTATTATTAAACTATTATATGGCATTGTTGCTTACCAGCTCTAACAGGAACTAGTTCTAACGTGTATTGCACCACAGTGTAGAGGACTTTGCACCGAAGTCGTCCTACCTCCACGGACCACGCGTACTACTCATCCCCGGCCTCGGGTAAGGGGGCTCTTCATGGTGGCAATCTTTTCTTCTTTAATACTTTTCTTAAAATAATTAATATTGAGTTTGTATTTTTATTTTAATTTATATTATACTAAGAAAAAAAAAAACGGGACAATATCGAGTTTGTATTTTAATCTATAGTACTTAATTAAAGCAGCAAACAAAAATGACATGTGTCAGCACCACAATGAAAATTTTCCCGCCAAAAGCTATTTTCAGTACAAAATCATTTTTGACACGTGGCACTCTAACTAATCAGAAAAAAAAAGATAGAATAGATAAATACATAAACCCCTTAATTCTAGCTACATAAAAACATCTTAATTATAGGTATATACTAATCCCTTAAAACAACAATATTAGTTGATAAAATCAAATGTAAGAAAATCCCCTTAAATCAAGTGAAACACCAGTAATGTCTTCCTAATCCTCAATTTCAAAGAATCTCTTCCATTCCGCTATTCTCTCACACCCAGGCCTTTAAATCAATTACTTAAAATCTGACATCAATTATCAATCTATCTCTTTCTGTAACAGAGAAAAAATAAGCTGTCATGAAAGAAATTTGATTTTGTAAGAATGATTTTTTTTATTCTTCTGTTATAGATATTGGTTTATGATTTATGTAAACCCGGGCATAAGTAACTATTATAAATTAAATATTGTAAATCTAGGCATAAATTTATGTGTAATAACTCACTTTCTGTCATTTCAATTGATGTTTTATTCTTCTAATTTTTTTATTCTTTTAAGAATGATTTGTATTTTTTATTTAATCAATTTAAAAATACAGGCGACATCCCGGGCATTCGTCCGAGACAAGCATCTAATTTATATTATGGTGGCATTATCGAGTCGTCCTACCTCCACGGACCACGCGTAGTACTCATCCCCGGCCTCGGGTAAGGGGGGTCTTCATGGTGGCAATCTTTTATTCTTTAATACTTTTCTTAAAATAATTAATATCGAGTTTGTATTTTTATTTTAATCTATAGTACTTAATTAAAGCAGCAAACAAAAAGAACATGTGTCAGCACCACAATGAAAATTTTTCCGCCAAAAGCTATTTTTAGTACAAAATCATTTTTGACACTTGTCACTCTAACTAATTAGAAAAAAAAGATGGAATAGATAAATACATAAATCCCTTAATTATAGCTACATAAAAATTTCTTAATTATAGGTATATACTAATCTCTTAAAACAACAATATTTAATTGATAAAATCAAATGTAAGGAAATCTCCTTAAATTAAGTGAAACACCAGTAATCTCTTCCCAATCCCCAATTTCAAAGAATCTATTCCATTCCGCTCCTCTCTCACACCCAGGCCTTTAAATCAATTACTTAAAATCTGACATCAATTATCAATCTATCTCTTTCTACAATAGAGAAAAAATAAGCTGTCATGAAAGAAATTTAACTTTTAAACGATGATTTTTTTTTATTCTTCTGTTGTAAATATTGATTTATGATTTATGTAAACTCGGGCATAAGTTAACTGTTGTAAATTAAATATTATAAATCTGGGCATAAATTTATGTGTAATAACTCACTTTCTGTCCATTCAATCGATTTTTTATTCTTTCTATTTTTTTTTATTCTCTTAAGAATGATTCGTATTTTTTATTTAATCGATTTAAAAATATAGGCAGCACCCCGCGCATTCGCACAGGGCAAACATCTAGTTTATATTATACTAAGAATAAAAAAACGGGACAATATCGAGTTTGTATTTTAATTTATATTATGGTGGCAATATCGAGTCGTCCTACCTCCACGGACCATGCGTACTACTCATCCCCGGCCTCGGGTAAGGGGGGTCTTCATGACGGCAATCTTTTCTTCTTTAATATTTTTCTTAAAATAATTAATATCGAGTTTGTATTTTTATTTTAATTTATATTATACTAAGAATAAAAAAAAACGAGACAACTTGAATGACACCCAAGAAAAGCTATAGAATTGTCAATTTGTCTACAGAGTTATTAGTTATTGTCGGTGGTGAATTTATAAAAACATGAGTAGGTTGATATCAAAATATATTTCCAAGTGTTACTCATATCTGATAAATCACTAAAATAACACAACAAATGAACCCGCATATGTGCTTTATATATATTTCGTACGCATTTAATCACTTCTATAATATTAATATATGGATGTCACACAAGTGTAAAATGTCACAGAAAATCAGTTTGATTGAATTAATTACACTAATTAATCAACTTAAATTCTAATTTGACTGAGAATGCATGGCCAAATTCTTGGGCTTTTACCGAATCATAGCCTTAGTACATAGTATTAAAAACTTCCACCCAACCTATCTAAATTTATTATTAGAAAAGGTCACTTACCCTAAAACCATAACTCATAGCAATCGGCTAGTGAGAAGTTAATGGTAGCTAGGTTGACGTTAACCATCGTATAGTTTAATCGGCTCCCAATCTTCCATCATAATCTATGCCGCATGAGATAATAATTTTTAAAATTTTGCTTTGATTTGAATTTGCGCTTTGAGTTACTACCATTGGAATTTGGATCACATCTTTAATCCTTATGTGTTTTTTTCTTTTTTTGTGGGGTAAAAATTCATCCTCAGATATTGCGCCCAACAGGGATGGAAAATGTGCTTGATAAGTAGTATAATTGTTATACATGTAAAAATAAAGCACTCCCATTGACATACATAATTCCATTGACATACTTAATTCCATTAAAAGGATATTAAAAGGGAAAAAAACAAAACAAAAACAACCAAAAGCATACATTGAATGTAGGATATTCAGCTAAACATGGAGTTTCTTCACAAGAGTAGTTTTTCAGATTACTTCTCACACAAAAACAAAAAGGAGAATAGATGTATTGGTTATTTTAAGAGCCATGGTTCAAAAAAATTGCGATAAAATATGCTAGAAAATGAAATTTCCGGTGAGTTTCTCGGCGTTAAAATATATATCGTTTAAATTTAGTATGAACAATATAAAATAATTTCTTTTAGCTTAACCATTTTCAAAGGCCCTACATCATAAATCTCGAATTAAGCCGTTGTAGACAACATTTTGCCGCCCATGTTAACATGTAAGAAATCACGTATATTATCCTCCTCATTCCCTATAAAAACCCTCGCCTCTTCCACACCTTTCCATCCCAAAACAAAAGCAAATAAAGGAAGAAAAAAAAATCATTTTCTTTTCTTCACTAAAGAAGCAAAAATGGGTTCCAAGGCCACCAAATCCCTAGCCATTTTCCTTCTATTAAACCTCGTCTTTTTCGCCGAAAGCCAACTGGCACCGGCACCACAACCGGCGATTAGTCCACCACCACCGGCATCGGCATCTTGTCCGTTGAATGCCCTACAATTGTCAGTGTGTCTTAATGTGGGAGGTATAATTGGAGTCAACACTGGAAATACTAGGTCATGCTGCTCTCTTCTTGGTGGCCTAGTTGAACTTAATCTTATTGCTTGCGTTTGCGAGCTTGAAGTGAACCTTTTGGGCATTGATCTCGACCTTGATTTTATCATTAATACTTGCAACCTTGATATTCCACCAAATTTCGCATGCCCTGCCTAAAATTAAACATACAATCTTGAATCCCTCTGTACGGTTTTTCTTTTATTTTATATAAAAGAAAAATGTACGTCCTCTGTTGTGTGTTATGTTGCTTGTTTCCTTAAAAAGTTTTTTTTTTTTTTTTTTAAATAAAATGTTTTTACGTGTTGAATAAATACTTACCAGCTTAAAAATGCTGAAGTGAATTAAGGAGCTCCAATCTGATTGAAGGAAGAGCATTTCTTTTAGGTGGATTCCCCAATTCAGAAGCCATCTATATTTGCATATGAATGGCGGAAGAGTGGAGAAATTAAAGCTACAAAAAAAATGCGTACCTCTTTGGAAGCTGGATTTTCCCTTCATTTGGTTTCCACATATTGGTGTATTACCTTTTCGTTGTCGTACTGCGATATGTTAAAGTGTTTTAATGTGTGTATTAAGGTATATAAATAAAGTGATCCTAGTGGTCATGATTCGCGTTCTTTCGAGTTTTAGGCTTCCTCTATTCATCTCATTTTATTAATTTCATTGAGTAAGTTTAACAAAATTGACTATTAAAATAAGAGAGTTTAGTCTTGTCATATCTTATATTTTCGTATGAAATAGTGACAAAGCGACCAATACACTTGCATTTCTAAATAAAACTACTTCCAACAAATCATTGATGAAGCGAAGACATGATTTCTCTTGTGGTATGGACGTCTACATAAAGCTAATAAAATCCTTGTTTCACGCCTTAATTTATTTATTTATTTATTTATTTTTTTGGGATACTTCAGGCTGAAATTGTGACTTGCAAGGTCCATATATTAATTTTTTGGGCGAACTACATTTTACCCACAAGTTTTGCCCTGATTTATGATAAACCCCATGAATTTGAGTGATACTATCCTATATCTCCTGAGCAAGGGTTAAACATTAAAATGAGAAAATTGACCCCAGTTTACATACACTTAATTTTCTTTTTTCCTTTTTGATTTGTTTTTATTCATTTTTTAATCATTATAAATAAAAACCACTTAAGTTATCATTTTTCAAATTTAATTATAACAAGTTAATATATGAAAGTTAATCCATGATCAATGATATAAGCTTATTATGTTCCAAAAAAAAAAAGAAGTTAATTTGTGAAAATATTTTTTATTTCAAAAGACATGCTATAGTTGATGTCTAAATTTTATTTTTTTAAAAGTACTAATATAAAAGAGTTAATATGGAATATATATATATATTTTTTTAAAACTTATGATATATTTTTTAAAAAACATTTATACTGCATAATCTAACAATATAAATGAAAGGGTATTTTTTACTATTTACACAAAATTAATGATAGTGTTTGTATGTTAAGGGGATATTTTGTAGGTTAACTATGAGTCAAGGGGGTATGTTATAGTATTACTAAAACCGGAGGAGGGGGGTGGTCATGGTAGATTTAACCAAAACTCGGAGGGGTAAAATGTAGTTCACCCTATTTTTTTTTTTTAATTTTTTCGGTTTAAAAAGAAATTTAGGCAGTGTGGATGAAACTATTAAACAACTCATGAAGTTTTTCAGATCATTAATCATCAATATCCCTTTTACCCTATTAAACCAGAAGACATGAAGCTTATGTGGCAACTACGTATGCATCTGTTTTAGCTCCAATGCATCATATTTCAGATTTCAGGAGTCTTTTTGCCACGTGTAAGTCTCTTTTAATTAGAAGCTATAAAATTTTTTTTTTTAAAAAAACACATGTTTTAGATGTGACCCGAGTCCAATGAAAAAATTCTACAAATAAGAATCAGTTACATTTCAAACGAATGGATATATTAATTCAAATTCAAATGTGCAATCGTACAGTTTTGCAGGCTTAATATAAATAAAAAATAAAAAAAAACTAAATCCAGTAATTAAGAATAATGCCTTATAAACTAATTATTTATTATTCCCTTATAACCTTAGATTTATAGGTATATTTTTTTAAGCCCCAAACCATAGCATAAATGATATATATGCCAAATTAATTCCTCAAAAAATAGTAATTCAATTAGATTTTAATAAAATAGTAATTTAGAAGGGGCGCCCGGGCATCTGCCTGGGCCAAACATCTAGTACTATATTATTGCGGAACCAGTGAAAAAACCCATACTGCTGTGTCAGGTTGAGGCTCATTATTTTACCACCAAAAAATAATCTAATCCCAATCGTTGAGCAATAATCCAATGCCTATTCAATCATCCTTAAACATGCACGACATACTCGACTAACAATCCGGCAAATTCCATCAAAACCACCCTCATTATTCACAAAACAAAAACCACGGCAGTTATTAAGAATCCATTTCAATCAAATCCTAAATAATTATTCATTCAGTTATTGCATTTCCGAATCAATCACCCCGTTACTCAAAAAGATTTTTGATCACTCTCTATATAAGTCTTCCCGAAAGATCCATCAACGGCAATCCTATTCGTTTTTTCTTTTTCTTATTCTTCTTTTTTTTTTAAAGGAAAAATACATCAATGGCGAACGTTTGACAAAACGATCGAGCGGGAATAGCTAGGGTAGAGTTGAACAACAATCAACTAACGCCACTAATTGGATCCCGCATACTGATAAGATGAATGGCACGGGATGAGAATACTAAATGCACAGCAAAAAATGGATTTTGTTTCCATCCTATCTGGTAATGCTTTCGTTTATATTTTCATTTTAAATTGGTGTTCTCTTTTGATTCATTGTTGAATAATTGATGAAAATTAGTAAAATATATTTCTTTTGTCCTAAATTATTGTCCAATTTGATATTTCATTTTCAACACAATTTGAACTAAAAACAAAAAATCTAAACAGGACAATAATTTCAGAATGAAGAGAATATATTTTTGTAGTAACTAATTTGTAACTTAAACTCGTGTTTGATATTTTTATTTGTATAGCAGCGCAAAAGCAGAGCAACAGAGAAATTTAAACTCAAACGATCGTAGGAGCGGTATCATAAGGCTGTTTTTTTTAATAAAAAAAAAAGAAGAAAAAACTAAAAATAAATATTTAACCATTCAAGCACACATACACAGAGAAGTGTCCAAAGTAATAAAAAAAAAAAAAAACACGTTTGATCGTTTATGTATACATGCATTTGATTTCACGCCATCATCCTCAAATAATCAAATTGTTTCAAAAGATATTTCTAAAGTGCTTAATGTGGGTTCACCGTTGGAGTTAAGATCACAACAACATAATCGGTAGGATTATAATCAAGTTGTCTCAAAGTTCTTTAAGTAGAGTGTTTTCCATCTCATACCTTCTAGGCAGTTTCCATCAATTACTATCATTCTTTGTATCTCTCTACAAAGGAAGATATATGAAGGAGTGTATAAATGGTGAGCCTGGAATGGATGGATTTTATTGTCGTGAGTGGAAGTTTAGTTCAATTGAGTACTCTCTCTGTCCAACTGATTGTTGTTTGGATACTCAGTTTAGCATAATTAATAAAAGTTGAAAACTAATTTGGATAATCATTTACGAATATGGAGCGAGTAGTGGTTTAATAGACTAAGATATAAAAGGGAAATGCTAATATTAACTTTTTGCTAAATGGTTTTTCCGAAAATTGTCCAAGTTTACGGTAGATGGCAACGATATGATGATGCTCTTAAGTTTATATCAAATTTATAAATATGTTCTTACATGGATTGTCTTCCTCATTTGACGTAGTATTACTGTAGATGTTCATTCCATCAATATAAATAATGATACTGAAAGAAGCATAGAGATTTGAACAGGGTTGTTTTAGTGTCCTTCTGTTAAATAAATGAAAGAAAGAAAATGGCCTCATGTTCCCTAGTCCTACATGGATGGAAGGAAACACTTAAACCCAATATATATACCCCATGTGCTACTGTCCTCATCACCAATTGGTTTTGAGGTGGAACCACATGTGCGCTTATATTTCGGCCTTTCAAGATGGTATCAGAGCGGGTTTTAATCCGCGGTTCCTGTGGGGCGAGGTGGACTGACCCAGATTGGGTCTTGAAACTTTGGTCAACTCACGGAAGAAATCCGAGGTTTGACTTTAAATTTTAACTGGCCCGGCAGGCGACGGTTTATCTGAAAAAATAACCGATCGCAAGATTGAAAAAAAAATCAGAAAAAAAAAATAAAATTACCCGTCCAAGCCTATTGGTTGAGAGGGGCGTGTTAAATGAATGAAAGAAAGAAAAAGGTCTCATGTTCCCTTGTCCCACATGGATGGAAGGAAACACTTGAACCCAATATATATACTCCATATGCTACTCCCCTCATCACCAATTGATTTTGAGGTGGAATCACATGTGGACTTATATTTGGACCTTTCAAGAGCATCGAGCAGGGTCAAACCTAGTTGATTATTTATTTTAGGTGTTATACCAATTCAAATCTTGTATCCAGAATAATTGTGACATTGATTTTAGAAACTTCTTCACTCACTTAAATTATTTTTTTAATTATTTTTTGTTGAATAATTTCTAATTTCCAAAGTTTCGGTTGTGATAACGTCATCAAAACCTCTTCTGATCGCATCACCAACGATAATGATGTTATCAGAATATCAGTACCGGACGGCTAAAATTTGGTCCGAATTTGAAATTTCCGAGAATTTGGCTGGGAAAGTCGGCTGTGGCGCGGTGGTCTTTGACCACACTAAATAAAGTAAATTGGAAAATAAAAAGATCAAATTGCTAATAATTTAATAAAATATATCAAGTCAATTTCTGGCACGACAACACAATTTACATAGATAACCCGACACAATACGACACGATTAACCCGATTCGAGTTTTTATCACTTTTTTGCTCTAAAAAAACTATTAATCATGTGGAATACATAACACGAAATTGACCCGATAACTCAAATGGACACCCCTTCACATACAAAATCGCATATTTGGAAAATTCTTAGGATCATGATCTACCATGAGTCCCCTGATAATTTTATTTATTTATTATTTATTTATTCATTTTTTTTGTATTCATGGTTTCTATCACACTTTTTCTATAAACTCCAAATAACTTTCTATTTCTTACACTTTGATTCCTATCACTATTTTTTTCTCTCCTTCAAAATCGGAACATTTTTTGCAATTTCTCAAACAATGAATGGTTTCTATCACACATTTTCGCTGACCTCCAATAAAGTTCACGTTTCGACAAAAATTTAGGCCCTCATGATTGATGAACGTTTTGGAATCGATAGTTTATTTTACATAGTAAGATCTTGATATTTTATCACTCAAAATTAGGTGCGAGTAATTGTAGAGTGTGCATGAAAATACGTTAGAGTTTTTATTTTGCATGAAATCACGAAAATAATTTGATGGTAGAAATTTAAGATGAGGGAATACGGACGTGGTAACTAAGAAGGAAGTGTAAGCATTGAAATCATGAGCTCCAAATTTAACATTGACATGATCATTAATCCTAATCCTAATATTTTTACCACACCATAGCTTGAACTGAGAATCATTCTAAACTGTTAAAAATTGTTGCTGAAGTATGGCACATCCCACTTTTTTTTTGGTCGAATGCTAATTTTCACCAACAACATTGCTCAAGATCTCGATAATCATCGTATGCAGGTCCTGGATTATTAGGAACATCTTATACGATAACATCGTGGAGATGTCGTACAACCTATCGTGAAGAAATGTCAACACTGCATGTCAAAGATCATTTATTCATAAATGAATTCTTGTGACTTACTGCCTAAAAAGATTGTGAGTATGGTTGGACTGGCCTAATTCAAATAATTTCTTACAAGCCAAAAAATGACCGAATTCCTATCTTTAGGATGGTTGGACTGGCCTATATGTATTTATTAAAAATGAATTGAGCCTTAACATTTAGTCTATCTGTGCTCAAATTAATTAGTATTATTGTTTAATTATTAAACCCTTATAAATATGCTACAGTATTTAAAATATTTATTGTGCACATTCTTATGAAAGTTGACTAATTCCAAAAAAAAAAAAAAGAAAGAAAAAATTGTGTTTTTAAAATTTGGAATTAAGCAATTGTCTACACAAAACTTTAGACGTAACCACTGACATTTTGGCATTTACTCTAACGACACCCCTAAATGCCAATATGTATACATAATTTCAACTCTAAAAAGAAAAAGAAAAAAGGGACAAACTTGTAGGGACTATGCCATATAGAATGGCCAAATATCTATTGTTTCATTATGGTATCAAAATATAAGGGGTTTACTACGACGGCGTACACGTACAATGGAGGTTAATGAAAGTCACTTATATTAGTGATGGTCCAGTGTTGGTTCTACCAAAATCATTATTAACTCCCAAATCATGATCACGCTAATCAGCATATTGAGCTTTAGTGTTATTTGAGATGTAGTTTCCAACTATTTATAGCAATCCCTTTTACCCAACCTATACGAACCTTAATAATAAATGACAACCAAAGCCCATGCAATCTTCAAAAAAGCTAACTATTTTTTTTTTTTGGGAACAAAGATAGCAGTAATTTAGTACTGCTGACGCCCGGACTTGGGAGATTAACATTCATGTTATTGCTCTTCAAAATGTCGTCTGCTCCTTATTGCTTTTTTTTTCTTGATCTAATGTTATTGGTTTTATGCAGAACAGAAATCTCTTCGCTAATGCTATCGTTGTTACGATTTTTGGGATTTGGCTTCATTAGAATGCATATCGGGACTGCCCGCAAAAGTTGAACGCTATTTTTTTAAAACAAAATTTTAAAACTTTCATATCAATTGAATGTGTTCATTTGGCAAAACATGAAACTTGTATACGTTGAAATTTATTTTTATAGGATGAGCTGGTGATACGTACGTAAACTGTTATTGCAAGACCTAAGCGCAACTTTCTTCTTATTTCATAACATCCTTAGAAGTTTTATAAACTTCGATATTTTTGGTTATAAAACCTTGTTACACCATAAGAAAACTTTCACTATAAAAGTACGATACGCGTTCTAACATTTCTAATAGCAAATAACCAAATGTTTTTCAAATTAACCACTAAAGGAATACTGTTGCGTATCTAGCTACTGATAAAATACTAAGATGTTGCTGAAAATTGTGACTGTTGGGACTTGCTTGTAAATAGTTATACCAGATTGTTTTAGTTGTAAATAGCTGAGGATAATACATGTAAATATTAGACTGTTAAGGACACATTAAATAGGCAGAATCTTTGTATAGATTTAATACAACTCATTATTATTCTGAAATAAGATTTTACAGAAACAAATTTCCTCTCTCTCTCTCTCTCTCTCTCTCTCTCTCTCTCTCGATGTCGATTCTTCAACCCTAGATACCAACTCTTCTTCATCTTCATGGTATCAGAGCAGGTTCAACGTGCCTGATAATCAAAATCCGCTGCTATAACATCTGTTTTGTTTAAATCCTAGCTTCATTTGATCTTCAAAATCAATTTCTTGAAGATATGGCAGAGTATTGAGATGAAGGTGACGATCGCGATCATAGGGAGACTCTTCGCGCTTACAGAGATGATGACTATGCAAATCTTGGCATTTATGCACATCTTTGGGCACTGCATGCCTCAGATAATTCTGGTATGTCGATTGTAGGGATGAAGCTGAATGAATCGAATTATATTCCTTGGAGTCATGCTATGAGGATGAATTTGGGAAAAAAAACAAATTAGGGTTCATAAATGGTGATTATCCGAAGCCTTTACCTTCTAGTCCGGATTATGCTCAATGGATTAGGGTTAACAATACTATTGTAGGTTGGATTGTTAATTCTTTGTCAGAGGACTTGCATGAAGGTTATATTTTAGCTGAAAATGCAAGGGATTTGTGGCTTGATTTATAGCAACGATTTGGAGGAATAAATGCCTCAAAAATATATCAGTTAAAGAGGGAAATTAATTTGATCTCACAGGCAAATATGTATTTGTCAACTTACTTAACAAAGCCGAAAAGGTTGTGGGACGAATTGGCACATTTAGATCCTATTGATGTGTGCACTTGCAATGGATGTTCCTGTAGGATTGATCGTATTTTTGCTTCTAAGATTGAAAGAGATAAAATGATGCAGTTCCTTATGGGATTGAATGGCATTTATGAGGCGGTGAAAAACCAGATACTAGTTATGAGGCCTTTGCCTGATGTTCAGGTTGCATATGGCATGGTCATGGAAATCGAAAAACAACGGAATGTGCAGAAGCTATATACAAGTACCTCGGATCACAGTGCTATGATGACACAAGGCACTTCTATACCTGTCAACCATATGATGATACAGCCTTCTGCATTGATGCAATCCTCAGCTGGCACACATGTGCAGGTTCTCCCAATAACTTCACAGAACAATGCTGCTATGATGTCCCAGAACAATGCTATGATATCACAAAACAATACTGCCATGATGGTTCAGAGAAATAACCATGTCTGGAAAGAAGAGAAGAACAATCTCTGGTGTGATCTATGCAAGAAATCAAACTATTATAAAGGATCCTGTTTTCACATACACGGGTATCCTGATTGGTGGAGAGTACCAGAAGGAAGTAAGGGTGTAAGAAAGACTGGTGTTGTGAAGAATATGGAACATATGGTAGAGACACCTTTGGAGATAGGATCAGTCACCAACAGCAGTGCTGGATACAGTGGTAATACTTCGGTGATGTCATCTCTTCAACAGCATGGATCGGATAATATACAAGCTATCATGTCAAGCCTGAATTACTTATAACAGGAAGTTAGCAGGATTGCAAAAGGAAAAGGAATACAAACTGAGAATGCATGACAAACGGTCAACTTTGCTCATTATGCAGATTTTGTAGGTATGAACTATGAACTCATACTTGGTACTATTGGTGAAGTTAAGCCTGGTAGTTGGTTTATGGATTCTGGTGCTACTGGCTTTATGACTTCTGGTCTGAAACTCTTAGACTCTTATCATCCTGTTAAACAACCAACTCCTATTTACCTTCCTGATGGCAGTGTTAAACTTGTCGAAAACATAGGAGATGCTACTCTTTCCAAATCCCTTAAACTCACTGGATGCCTCCATATACTTGAATTCAAATTTAACCTCATCTCTGTTAGCAAGTTAGCTCAAACAGCCATGATTGATACCCTCTTTTCCACTGATTTTTGCATTTTGAGGATCAGGGGGGTAAGTGGATTATAGTTGTTGGCAAGCTTGTTGATAGACTATACATCGTTGATCAAGAATCCTTTAGTGAAGCATACATAATAAACTTTGTTCAATTCTATGTAAATCCTAGATTCTTTTCAGTTTCTAGTAAAAATGACAATGTTCATTCTGCAAAAATAGCAGTGAAAAATGTAAACAGTCTTTGGCATTGTAGGCTAGGCCACCCTTCTTCAATTGTACTTAAACATATACCTACTTTGATCCATGAAATAAAGGATGATTTTACTTACAATGTTTGTCCTTTATCGAAGCAGCATCGTTTGCCTTTTCCTATCAGTCATTCAAAAAGTTTACAGCCTTTCAATTTGATCCATATTGACATTTGGGGGTCCTTTTAGACAGCCTTCTTTAACAGGATGTCATTTCTTTCTTACTATTGTGGATGACCACATCAGAACGTCATGGACTTTTCTCATGTCTAGTAAAACACAAACTATAAACATTCTAGACAATTTTTTAAGAATGGTACACACTCAATATCAGAAAATAGTTAAGTGTGTAAGGTCTGATAATGCCTCAGAATTCATGAGTCATTCCTGTCAATCCTTGTTTTCTTCTTGTGGCATTCTTCACCAAAAGACATGCACCTTACTCCCCAGCAGAATGGCATGGTTAAAAGGGAACATCAACATTTGCTCCAAATGGCTCATTCCTTACTTTTTCAATCTCATCTTCCTAAAACTTTCTGGGGGGAAGCCCTTCTCACTGCTACTTATTTGCTTAACAGGCTACCAACACCTCTTTTAGAATGGAAATTTGAACTACTTCATCATCAAATTCCAGAATTAACTCACTTAAAAACTTTTGGTTGCTTGTGTTTCGCAACAAATAATCTTCCAGGAAAGGATAAATTTGATGAAAGAGCTATCCATTCCATTTTTCTAGGTTATCCGCCTAGTCAAAAACTGTACAAATTGTATGATCTTAAGACAAAGAAACTATTTGTTTCTCGAGATGTTATTTTCCGGGAACATATCTTTCCATTTCCATCGTTGACCTATAATGAGTCTACTCATACTCTTCCTATTCAATATGACTCCACTCTGTATGATGATGATCACATACTCCCTTTGTGCCATTCTTTTGATATCCCTGATCCTTTCATATCATCAGATGATCATTCACCATATACCACATCTAGTCCTCAAATTTCTATAGCTCATTTTGGTTTTTTTTTCACCTGATCATAGTTCATCTAGCTCACCTGAACTTCCCATAGTCAGAAAAAGCCCTAGACTTAAACGTTTGCCAACTAAACTACAAGATTACCATGTAGATCTTCCTCACATGGCCAACAAAGCAATTCAGTTCATTCCATGTTCCCACTTCTTCTTCCTATACTCCAAACACCTTTCCCTACACATCTAATTCTTGTTTCAGATCAGAATATCTAGCCTTCCTAGTCAATCTAGGTCAAGTGCCAGATCCTGTCACTTATTCTTAGGCAAAAGATAGGCCTGAATGGGTTGAAGCCATGAATTCTGAGATAGAAGCCCTTGAAGCCAATCATACATAGGATTTACCTCATCTTCCACCCGTGAAAAAGGCCATCGGGTGTAAATGGGTTAATAAAACTAAATATAAACCAGATGGATCGGTTGAAAGATATAAAGCTAGGTTGGTTGCAAAAGGTTACAACCAGATTGAAGGTGTCGATTTCATAGACAGTTTTTCCCCGATGGCAAAAATGGCCACTGTTAGGGTTTCGCTTGCTGTAGCTGCTATTCAGAATTGGCATATTCATTAGATTGCCTGCTGTAAATTCTAGGGTTCGTTAGTTCTCTAGAGTTTATCATTGACTGTCTCCAAACCAGTGTAAAGGAGGAGGGTTTGCGTTAGATTGGCAACCAGCATTAAAAAACCCCACCATTCTCATGAATATGGATCATATAACAAATCGTGTAAATGTTAGGACACCACCCGTTGTACATGGCTCGCTGCAGGGGCCGACTGCGTCGTCTTGGCAAGGACTGCTACATCTCCATGGGGACTTGGGTGTAGTGCAAAATGTGCAAGAGGTCTCGTACGCCAAGAAAGCATTACAAGTTAAATCTTTCATTTTCTGGCAAGGACCACTACACTCTGATAAGGGTGTGGGAGTAGTGGGAACTAGGAAAAATGCCAATGCAGAAAACAACCTAAGAATAATCCTAGAAATAATTTGTAGGTTAGAAAGTTGGAACATAGGGTCCTTAACAAGTAAATCTATAGAGCTAGTAGAATGTATGAGAAGAAGGAGGGTCAATATAATGTGTTTGCAAGAAACCAAATGGGTAGGTGAAAAGGCCAAAGTTTTAGATAACACGGGTTCCAAACTTTGGTATAGTGGGAAAGATAGGAATAGGAATGTGGTAGGTATTATAGTGGATTCATTATTCATAGACCAAGTAGTAGGGGTGGTGAAGAAGGCTGATAGATTAATAACCTTAAAAATTATTATAGGACATGAGGCCATAAATATAATTAGTGCGTATGCGCCTTGAGTGGGATTAGACGAATCTACTAAAACAAAATTTTGGGAAGATTTGGAGTCATTGATCCAATCAATCCCTCAAAAAGAAAAAAATCTTTATAGGTGGGGATTTAAATGGACATGTAGGAAAGGAAAATGGAGAATATGAGAGGGCTCATGGGGTTATGATTTTGAGGTACAAAATAATGAAGATAAAGCTATATTGGACCTTTCGGTGGCATATGACTTTGTCATATGTAACACCTTATTTAAAAAAAGGAATGAACACTTGATTACATATAAAAGTGGCTCTAACAAGTCACAAATTGATTACTTTTTAACTAAGAAGAGTGATAAAAAACTTTGTAAAGATTGTAAGGTGATACCGGGAGAGTGTATAACAACTCAACATAGGTTGTTGGTCATAGATCTAAGAATTAAAACCAATATATGTGAGAGAAAAATACCTAAATTACCTAGGATAAAATGGTGGAATCTTAATAACAAAGATAAAAAAGATAGGTTTACTAAAACGTTACTTGAAAAAGTTAATTGGAATACGGAAAAAGAAGCCAATAAAACTTGAGAAAGGGTAACTAAAGAAATAAGAGCAATCGCTAAAAAAGAACTAGGAATCTCAAAAGAGATTAAATGCAATAAAGAATCATGGCGGTGGAATCAAGATATTCAAGAAAAATTAAAATAGAAAAAAAATGTGCTATAAAGCATTGTATACTTGTAGGAGTGATGAGAATATTGAAATATAAAAATGCTAAAAAATAAGTGAAAAAAGTTCTAAGTGAGGCAAAGACAAAGGCCTTTAAAAAGTTTTACCAAAAATTAGATACTAAGGAGGGAGAAAAAGACATTTATAAAATTGCAAAATAAGGAAAAAGAAAACAAAAGATATAACCGAGATTAAATGCATAAAAAATGAACATGGGCATGTCTTAGTGGATGATAAGATCATCAAGGATAGGTGGAAAGATTATTTCCATAAACTATTTAATGAAGTAGATAATAGGGAAACAACATTAGGTGAACTAGAGCTAAGTGAGAAGCATAAAAGTTTCACATATTATACGAAAAATCCAAATTAAAGAGGTTGAGAAACCTTTGCACAAAATGAAAAGGGTAAAGCCGTAGGTCCCGATGATATCTCAATAGAGGCATGGAAATGTCTTGGCGAATTTGGGATTAAGTGGCTCATGGAGTTATTCAACATCATGAAGAGTAAGAAAATGTCTAACTAATGGAGGAAGAATACACTAATACCCTTGTTTAAAAATAAAAGAGATACACAAATTTGTGCTAATTATAGGGGCATAAAACTAATGTGTCACACAATGAAATTGTGGGAAAGGGTAATAGAAACTAGGCTAAGTCAAGAGACAAACATAATGGAAAATCAATTTGGCTTTATACCCGGAGAATCAACAACGGAAGCTATACATTTGTTAAGAAGATTATGTGAGCATTTTAATGAGAGAAAACAAGATTTACACATGGTTTTCATTGACCTTGAAAAGGCATATGATAGGGTTAATAGAGATATAATGTGGCGGGTGTTAGAAAAGAGGGGTGTGAGAGTAGGATCTATAGAAATAATAAAAGAAATGTATGATAATGCAACAATTTATGTGAGGACTCCTATAGAGATTTCGGGTGAGTTTCCCATCACGGTTGGTTTGCATCAAGGGTCGGCGTTGGGCTCATACCTTTTTGCTTTAGTAATTGATGAAATCACTAAACACTTTCAAGTAGCCATTCCCAAATACATGTTGTTCACGGATGACATAGTTCTTATAGATGAAACAAAGGAGGGGGTTAATGCCAAGTTAGAGACTTGGAGGGAGGCGCTAGAATCTAAAGGTTTTACAATAAGTAGGGCTAAAACGGAATATATGGAATGTCAGTTTAGTAACCGTAAGAGTAATAGCATCGTAAATGTTAAGATTAGAGAACATAAAGTGAACATATCTAAAAGTTTTAAATATTTAGGATCCATTATAGAAGAAAATAGAAATATTGATAAAGATGTAACACATAGAATCCAAAAGGGGTGGAATAAATGGCGTAGTGCCTCATCAATACTTTGTGATCGTAAAGTACCATTGAGTTTGAAAGGTAAGTTCTATAGAACGGCCATTCGACCGGCGATACTTTATGGATCTAAGTGTTGGGCCACTAAATATGAAATGAGCAAAAAATGAGGGTAGCGGAGATGAGAATGTTAAGATGAATGTGTGGGCATACTAGATTAGATAGGATTAGAAATTATAGCATTAGAGAGAAAGTAGGGGTAGCTCCAATAGACAAAAAAATGAGAGAAAACCGTTTAAGATAGTTTGGGCATGTGCATAGGAGACCAGTAGTGGCTCCAGTTAGGAGGGTAGAAACTATAAAATCAAGAATTCAAATTAAAAAGGGTAGGGGTAAACCTAAGAAAATATGGAAAGAAACTATAAAAAACAATTTGAAATATTTAAATTTGTTCGATGAGTTATGCACCGACCGTGCACGATGACGACATATAATCCATATAGCCGACCTCACCTAGTGGGAAAAAGGCTTGTTGTTGTTGTTGTTGTAACGCCTTCTTGCATGGCCACCTTTATGAAGACGTTTATGTGAAGCTACGAGATAGTTATGGCAAGGTTCAGCCTGGACAGGTTTGCAAGCTTCTTCGATTATTGTATGGCCTAAAATAGGCGTCCCTCCAGTGGCATCTTGAATTCGCAGCCAAGCTCAAGGTATTTGGTCTGCTCCAATCTCACAGTGACCCTTGGTTATTTAATATGCATTATAAGTCTGATTTTTTGGCTTTGCTGGTTTACACGATGTTCTTATCACCAGTACCTCTGAAGATGCTATTCTTCCTATTAAGCATTTTTTGCATGAGACTTTTACCATTAAGGATCTTGGTCCTGCCCGATATGTTTTAGGGATCAAGAATGCTCGTGGATCACATGGTTTATATTTGAATACGTGCTTGATATCTTGAAAAAGATGGGTCTCCTTGGTTGTAAACCTAACTCCACTCCATTACCAAAAGGTCATAGTTTTCCTGCTGAAAAGGAATGTGGATCTTTACTTCCAGATGCTACAGCTAATAGAACTTTGGTAGGTCAACTTCTCTACTTAGGATTTACTCGACCTGATCTTACTTATGCTATTCAGCAACTTACTCAACATACTCAGGCTCCCAGAGAGGCTCATTGGAATGCACCTCTGTATGTTCTTCACTACCTTAAGGGCTGTCCTTCAAAGGGGCTTCATTATTCTTCTTCTACAAGCTTTGATCTTGCTGCCTTCAGTGACTCAGATTGGGCTACCTGTAAGATCACTGGAAGGTCTTTAACAGGATTCTGCATCTTCCTTGGAGACAGCTTGATCTCTTGGAAAACAAAAAAACAAGTCAGCTTCCTCAGCAGAAGCTGAGTATCGTAGTTTGGGTGAGTTAGAGAGCTGAAGTGGATCACCTATATTCTTCGAGACTTACACATTCCTGTTTCACCTCTTATCCCTCTTCATTGTGACAACATGGTTGCATAACACATCACGGAAAATCCGGTGTTTCATGAACGAACGAAACACCTTGAGATCAATTGCCACATTGTTCGGGATTATTACATGGTTGGTTTTATTCAGCTTTTCCACTTAAATACTCGTGATCAACTTGCTGATTGCGTCATGAAGTCTTTAGTAGCTCCTCAGTTCTCCTCCTTTCTTGACAAGTTGGGCTTGGTTGATCTTCATCAAGCACCATCTTGAGGGGGTTGATAAAAAAATACCGAGGTATTACTGAAAATTGTGACTGTTGGGACTTGCTTGTAAATAGTTATACCAGATTGTTTTAGTTGTACATAGCTGAGGATTATACATATAAATATTAGACTGTTAAGGACACATTAAGTAGGCTAAATCTTTGTACAGATTTAATACAACTCATTATTATTCTGAAATAAGATTTTACATAAACCAATTTCCTCTCTCTCTCTCTCTCTTCGATGTCGATTCTTCAACCCTAGATACCAAATCCGCTTCTTCTTCAGCTACCCACAAAACGATATATATAGGTCGTCTTGTAACGATTTTAATCATGACAAGAGGAACTTTTAAGGGGCTGAGAGCAAAATTTTGCTGTGTTTGAAAATTACCCTTTGCTAACAAAATGAAAACGATGAAGGTTTTGTCCATTAATTAATAGCAATTTACAAGAATAATCCATAATTAAATATCTACAAGTATGCATAAAATATATTTACAATTTCCCCTACATCAAGTGGATGAAGACATCATAACTTCCTTTTAACATGATCTACTCTCCTTTGTACGGTTTTATTATTATTATTATTTTATTTTATTTTTTTTGAAAAATTCACCAACTGTAAGGTTGGCACACCACCCTCTTGCACCCCAGGTTCCGTACGAGCCAGGTTACATCCTTCTGACTTGAGTGATTTAGTCGATGCTAAAAAGTTTGATAAATTCTTAATTCATCTCTAAAGACACTCGTGACAGAATTAATCCTTATTCAAGTGGATCGGTACTTCGCACCAACAGTATGTTTGCGGATAAGAGTTACCATACACCGCATGTTGAAGTGTAATTGGATAGGATATCCTTATTTAAGTAAGTTCGCACTTGAGAGTTATACTAAAAAATATGAGGGGAGTTGAGAAGAAAGGGGCCATTGAATTTTGTTATATAGTAAAACTAGGTACAGGCACACTTATGGAATTTATCTTCGCAGATGGTAGACCGTTGGCGATGCTGACTTCCATCGAGAAAAATATCATGTATCCCCTTAAGCTAAATGTAAGAAATAATACATGAGAAATAAAGCTATTATATTAGTAAAAAGAGTAGTGATGGGATCTTCCACATTCTCTTCCAATTCAAAAACGTTATGATTATTCTTCTGAAATCAAACGAGTGTAAGACATTAGAATAGCAATGAAAAACTACGTTCAAAGTTAACAACTAATAAATGTTTTTTTTTTTTTTGTGCGTACATATTTATTCTCCATATGAACAAATTTAGATTATGTTATGTAGTCTCATAATAACAAGGAAATAATAAATTTCTTTCACTCAAAATAATTATCTAATTTAAATTTTTATTTTTAATATAAAATGCTAAAAATAAGGTAATAAGTTTTCGACAAACGAAAATATTCAAAACCAAAACAGCTCATGTCCTTTGATTATAATCGATAATGGGATTGAATGAGCACCTTTAGGCAACGCAAATAAAGCTAGTGTCTGCATGTTTGACATTGACACGGTTGACTATTTGATTTTGAAATGAGGAGATAATCTTTCGTTTTCTGGGTGGGGGTGACCGCAGAGATGCTTCGTTTGTGATGGAGGTGGAAGATAGCCAAACGAAGGCCCAAGTTGCTATTGGACCTGCAAGGCTCAAAAAGTTAAGGCCTCAGCCAACTTGGGGGCTAAGGAATATTTCTAGATTTCTCCATGTGCGTGTATGAGGGAGTCCCAAAGTCATTTATGAGTCAATTAATACTATGCTCTCTCTCATCATAGTGTTATCATTATTTCTCTCCAACTAAAACTAATTTGACCGTCGGAGTGCTATCTTTATCTTGCAAGTCTATATTCATTGGACTCAAAGTGTTGGCCCGTTACCTGGTGACGAGCATGGTTCCATCAGTTTGGTTCGCTGAATTAGATACATAAGTACTGAATGTTATGTTATTAGCTAGTGTAATATCTGAGTTATCACCTCTTGCAATTAGGAATCAAGCCGTACCCTAATAGTTAGGGGGTTGTACCTTTAATTGCGAAGTTGCAAGTAGACGGAAAGTAGGCAACTAAAGAATGAAGTAAGCAGCTGACCAGCAGCCAATTTAAGCAGGCAGGAGACATACTATCATCGGTTACGAAAAACGAGACACATAGAGTAAGAGACTTTATAATACTATTCCCTTCCCCGATAGATTCTACCTCTTTATAATAGTTTAAGTATATCTAAAGCACCAAGGTGCGGTCTAAAAACCAAAAAAAAACAAAAAAAAACCCCTCTTTGCCACTGTATTTCTTTTAAAAGACATCAACTTGAAATTTTTCATATTATTTTCTATTTCATTTAAAAGACATCAACTTGAAATTTTTCATATTATTTTCTCATCTGCCACATATTGGTGAAAAGGCAGACCAATAGCGTAGAACAAAAAATGTTTAGTATGTACTCTTAGTACAATAAATAAGATAACTATTTTAAAATAAAAAGAGTATATATATTTAGGTCTAGGAGCAGTTCAAGTGTTCCTTAACAAATCATGTGGACTCTGCAGATGTATCGAAGAAGAGATCATCTATTTAATTTTTTTATATATCATAATTGCCGCTTATGTCAGTTATTTTTATGCAAATTAGTTATAACACCTTCACTCCCAAAATAAATATTCAATTTAGATTTTCAGTTTTAGTATCGGTAAAAAAATAGTAGTTTGGATCCACCATAGATATTCTCGTGATCTTGCATGCGAGGGTAAGAAGTTAGCCGTGAAGTAATTAGTGTCTCTGTGAATATATTTTATTCGAAAATAACAATTTTGATTAACATATTTCTTGTGAGAGTTTGATTTTTAGATAAAAAGACTTATTCCAATCTAAATTATGACACTGAGTGGTCCATGTGGATCTGAATCAACCGTAAATGTTCTGATGCTCTTGCATGCCGAGGTAGCCGTGAATTATCGGCAGGCCTAACTTTTAAAAATCTCTTTAAGCCGAAGGAGGCATTAATCCAACCCATTCAATAAAAGCACGTACCATCATCATCATCCTAGTTCCACTATAAAACCCCCCGGCCTTATCACACATCTTTCCATCCCCAAAACAAAAGTAAAACAAAAAGCGCACACACACACACACACAAGGGAAAAACTTTGCTCCTTCTCTTGGTCTTCTTCACTAAAGAAGCGAAAATGGGTTGTAAGTCGACCAAATCCCTATCCATTTTTTTTCTGTTGAACCTCATCTTTTTGGCCGAAAGTCAGCAGCCACCGGTAACTCTACCGTCATCGTGCCCGCTAAATGTCCAAGAACTGGGATTACAATGTCTTGAAGGGGTTTCTTTCACCCCACTTCAAGTCAGCAGAAGAAGGCTTGGAGAATGCTGCTCCCGTCTGGGTGGCCTTGCTGAACAAGATCTTGAGGCTTGCCTTTGCGATCTCCAAACCCTAGTTTCGCAAGTTAAAGGTCCTGGCTTTGTTAATACCTTTCAACTTGTTATCATTGATAATTGCGACCTGAATGTTCCGACAGATTTCCAATGCCCTGCCTAAAACAATCTTGAAATATCCCCTCCCTTCGTTTTGCTGTGTGTATGTTCGTTTGTTTCCTTGAATTTGGTCATTTTCACGATTTTACGTGTTGAATAATCCCGGCTTAGAAAATGCAGAAGAAAGTTAAAGGAACTCCAATCTGATGGAAGGAAAGAGCGGTTAATTCCTTTATAGGTGTACCACATTTCAGAAGCCATATACGTATGCATACATGGCGGAAGATTATCAATGGAGAAAATAGAGCTACCTCCATTAGTGTACCTCTACCGGAAGCCCTAGTACTTTCCTTCATTTGGTTTTCCAAGGTGTTGTAATTTTCGTCTTATTTACAATTCTGTACTTCGATCTAGTTAATCGATCTATTATAAGTGTTTATAAGTGTGCGTAAAATAAATAAAGTGATACAAAGTGAGGGTCGTGTTCTTAATTTTTTACTTTTATTATTATTATTATTCACATCTTATTTACTCCCTTCGTCCCACAAAAATAGTCAAGTTTCAAAAAATACAACTTCTTTATTTCAGTCAACCCTCTCAAGGTACAACTCATTTTTTTCCTTATATTTCCAATTGTACGCCCACATGCATCGATGCTAACTGCAGCAAAAATACCGTCGATTGTCGATCACCACCAGCGACGGCCAACCACCACATCAGGGATTGCAACCAGTGCCATCCAAAATATTCTGAGAAAACTTCGGTGGTGGTGCAACACCAATGCTAAAACACCACATTCAGAAATTATAATACTCCAATCTATTTAATCCAATCACTACATCTAAATCTATTATGAGAAACCTACTTCAACGAAAATGGTATCGTCGGATCCATTTTATAGCACCAAACTAGCAATAAACCATCAAATGGTTATTCCTATTTAAAAAAAAAAAAAGTAATTCGTGGTGATCGAATTTGGTCGATATAGTCAAACTTGAGATCTTCGGAAATAGTTTCATGATGAAGGCAGTAGTTTGACGAGCAAATCCGATCTGGGAGCTAATTTCTCTCTGGTGTCTAAGGTGGCAAAACACATTGCCGGAAAAACTGAATTGATTTATTAGATTAGGAAGTAGCATAATAGAGAAGGCGTGTTAGAAAAAGAAGAATCCTCGCCACCGTTGAAGATACGGTTGTAAAGGAATTTCGCCGGCGACATCATCTAGGAGGCCGGGAGAGGAATTCTAGTCGGCGACTAAGCTGGCCGAAGAAATTGAAGAAGACTAATTTTGTGTTAGTATCGGAGGCGGCTGGTTGCTTTTGTGTTGGGATAGAAGTAAAATAAGTTTTGTTGTAAGGGTAATTTCGTATTTTGATTCAAAATTTATTTTGATTTTTTGAAATTGGACTATCTTTTTTGGACAAGATATTTTATTAAATTAGATTATTTTTGTGGCACAGAGGGAGTAATAAATAATTCAGTTCGTCGTATTCTTTCCTGTCCATATTATAAGGGACACAAATCGAAATTAATTTTCACCCAAATTTATATATTATAATAATTAGGATTAGAGAAAACACTACTTTAATTAATAAATCTGTGATTTAAAGGTAGGATGTCTATATAGAGACAAAATCCACCACAGAAATATTACACATGATGAGAAGGAAAAATAACAAGAAGAAATCCTGAGAAAGGAAACCCCAGAATGTCAAAAAGAGAACAGAAAGAAATCCTGTTTTAAATGAAATTTAGGCTACGTTGAGAATGAAATTATTAAACAACTCACGGTTCATTACTGTTTTGGAATTGATGGTTTATTTTAGATAGTTGATCCTGATGTTTTTATCGCTCAATGACTCAACATTAGGTGTGTCCAGTATTAAAATTGAGTTCTCGATTTGCGTAAAGTTACGAAAATGACTTGATGATAGAAATGTAGAACTAGCCAAAAATAAATAAATAAATAATTGTGATTATTATGCTTTCCAACAGCTAGATATCAAACCTAACTCAACTGGTTGTTTACGAACCAAACTACCGAATTCCTATCATTAGGGTGGTTTGATTGGCCTATATGTATTTATTAAAAATAAGTTGGGCCTTAACATTTAGGCTATCTGTGCTCAAATTAGGTTAGTTTATTCAAATCTTTATAAATGTGCAACAGTAATAAAAATATTTATTATTGTGAAAGTTATTTATCTCACAAAAAATCTACCTGATTCGAATTAAGGTTACCAGACAGTGAATTCGGACATTGGGAGAACACAACAATATCCATGTTATCAATGTGTTCTTCTGTATCTTAACTTTTATGCAAAATGTGCGTGCTGCGAGGGAACATAACAATACGTCTTTTAATCATTAATTTTGTTAATTCTTATGAATGTCGACGAATCCCATAAAAGAAAAAAAAATAGCATGTTTTATCATTAATTATACACATTCTTATGAAAGTTGACAAACCCCAAAAAGGGAAAAAAAAATAAAAAGGAAAAAAAAAAAACATATAGTGCGTTTTTTAAAATGTGGAACTAGCCACTATTCTACGCAAAAGTTTTGACTTTTGAGACGTGACCATTGACATTTTGGCCTTTATTCCAACTCATATAAATGCCAATATACATGTTTCAATCCAAAAAGAAAAAGGAAAAGAAAAAAAATTAATTTCAAGTTGATTGATTTCATAGAACTCTTACGAAGTTATGATGTAGAATTCTTTCAAGCTCTAAACCTAATTGCAGACAAAAAAATGTCGCCAGTTTTGCACCAAAGTAAATGTAGGGACTATATCATGTAGAACGGCCAAATGTCTATCCTATCATTATGGTATCCAAATCTGATGGTTTACTACGGCGGGTACATATAATGGAGGTTAATGAAAGTCATTTATACAAGTGATTATCATTGTACTTTTGGTTTTGCACAAGAAATAAGTATCACTTATGATTTAATTATCTCCATTTGCAAATAGTTCTATCGAGCGCGAGTTTATTCTGATGCAATTCCCGACAATTTTTTTAAAAAAATAAAAATAAACGAGCCTATTGAAAAAAATAGAAAAAAAAAGGATAGTAAGTACATATCCTTATAATATCATTGTTTTGAATATAATTACTTTTGATTCATCAATCGTTCAACTGTACATTGCATGGCCCAACACGTTTACATTAATTATAAGATGTACGTACGTATGCTGTGTGTGTAGATATGATCTCTAATTTCACAAGCTTGAACCAATTAAAATTTTGATAACGATTTTTAATTTACCAAATAGTTTGAGAGAGAAGTTCCGCATCTGAACTTTCGCTAAAGTTAATTAAATACGTATCTACATCAACTTGAAAATTCGATACTATAAACACATAGCATCTGCTACAACACTATTCAAAAAGTAAACGCCTGAGACAATGTTGAATCTTTTCACTCTTAAATTTCTATATACAATGAATATATTTTTAAATTTAGCCGATAAATGATTGACGTGTATAAATATCCATTGTCCTTATCATATTATTCAAAATTCTAAAAGCTTAGTTTCTATAATAATTATTTTGGTTTGGTTTGGTTTTGTTTGAAGACACGTCTGGACTCAGAGTAAATCTCAACGCAATTAGACTTTTAAAGAAATTGCAAGGATCGATCATTGATAGTAGAATTAAGGAAGAAATTTATTCTGAATTGAAAAAAAAAGAAGGGTAAAACTGAAATTGACGAGAGAGAAAAGAACAAAGCTGCTTGGTTAAGCAAAAAGAAGTCTGAATATTTTGTCCTAGTTTTTTAATCTGTTTCAAGTATATATATATAAGACTTAGTCAATATAACCGACTAAGACTTTTATTTACACAATGAGGACTTATATTGGAATATTCTAGTTGATTGCTGAATCATAGTCTTCACGCTTGTGGTCATGTGATTTGTGATCTTCCAAGCTGGCAGAATGATAACTAGGAAACACATGATAGAAAACCGTATGCTCATGCTGCTGTGAGCTTTGTTCATGATGCTGTGAGTTTTTTCCATCCAAAGCTTGATCACTCTTTACCCCTCCCCCCCCCCTCTCAAGAGGAGCATCCCAAAGGCTTATCTTGGAGAGTAAGAAATTGAAAACCGAAACTGGAAGAGCTTTAGTAAAAAGATCTGCAAGTTGGTGAGAAGTGCTAACATGTGTGGGGAAGATAAAACCAGCCTTGAATTGATCACGAACAACGTGATAATCAATTTCTATATGTTTAGTCCGTTCATGAAAAACGGGGTAGCTGTAATGTCAAGAGCAGCTTTACTATCACAATGAAAAACAATAGGCAGAGGAAGATCAATGCAAAAATCTCGAAGCATAAAAGCAAGCCATTGAAGTTCATGAGTGGTGGCAGCCATGGCGCGGTATTCGGCCTCAGCAGAAGAACAGAATATAGTACTTTGTTTCTTTGTTTTCCAAGAAACAAGGCTACTGCCAAGCATGATACAGTAACCAGTCAATGAATGCCGGGAGGAGCGACAAGATCCCCAATCCGAATCACTATATGCAAGCACGGACAAAGAAGAGGAACTTGAATAAAAGAAACCATGACTAATGCAGCCAGAGAGACACCTAAGGACATGAGTAGCAGCATGCCAGTGAGAATCATGAGGACAATGGATGAATTGACTGAGCTGTTGAACAGCGTAAGTAATGTCAGGTCTTGTATGATTCAGGTGTAATAGGCACCCAACTAAGCGGCGGTAACGTGATGTTTCGGAATAAAGAGGAGTGGCATCTTTATCAAGAGACTGAAAATGCAGTCCAAGAGGAAAAGGGGTAGAAACTGAGTGACAATCAAGTAGACCAGCATCAGCAAGGAGATCAGTAATATATTTTCGTTGGTTTATATAAATACCATGATGAGATCGAGCGATTTCCATTCCAAGAAAATACCTGGCAGGACCCATGTCTTTAATAGTAAACAGCTTATGAAGATATGTCTTAACTCGTTGCATCTCTGTCTCATCAGTTCCCGTGAGTAAGACCTCATCAACATAAACTAAAAGAAATAACTGAACAGTGGAAGTAATGTAGCAGAATAAGCATAGATCATGATAAGATTGCTTAAATCCAAAAACTGTCAACTTGCTAGAAAATTCCAAGTTCCACTGAGGGGAAGCTTGCTTCAAATTGTATAATGATTTTTTCAATTTACATACCTGGCCAGGAAGAGCTCGATCATATCCCAAAGGAGGAAGCATGTAAACCTCCTCATTCAAAAAACCATGCAGGAAGGCATTATTGACGTCCAACTGATGGACTAGCCAGGATTTGGACGCAGCAATAGCAAACACAAGACGGACAGTCACAACCTTGGCGACTGAAGAAAACACTTCACAAAAATCTTTACCTTCAATTTGTGTATATCCCTTGGCAACAAGACGTGCCTTGTATTGATCGACTGTCCCATCAGCATTGCATTTGATCTTGTAGACCCATTTGGAGCCAACAGGCTTCTTTCCAGGAGGTAATGAAGTAAGTGCCCAAGTATCATTAACTTCAAGTGCCTACAACTCCTTATTCATAGCCTCAACCCATTTAACATTAGTTCATGCTTGATTATAAGTACTAGGCTCAAAAACATCAGATACATTAGCAACAAAGGATTTATATGCACTGGAAAATAGACATGTGGAATCAGAAAAACAAATAGGAGAGACAGATGTAGTACAGGTAGAAGTAGTATCAAAATCTTGCAAGTATCCAGGAAGCTTAGTGGATCTGGTGCTACGTCTGAGAAGTGGTTGAGGTGGTGGTAAAGAAGACAAAGGAGAAGATGATGAATGATTAGAGGAACTTGAAGAGACTGGTGACTGAAAAGGAGGTGATGATACAAGAGATGAAGAAATGTTGTAAGGAATAGAAGATGGAAAAATAGACCTGTCTTCTAGTGGAAAACTGAGTAAGGGAGTTATAGGGTTTTGTGAATCAGAGGCAATGCCAGGAAAAATATCTTCATGAAAGAGGACATCATGAGAAGTGATGATTTTGTCAAGAAAGGGACGGTAAATCTTATAACCTTTCTGCATTGGAGGATAACCAACAAAGATGCCAGAAAAAGACCTGGGATCAAATTTATCATGACATGGACCATTATTTACAGCATAAACTTGACAACCAAAAACACGTAATAGGGACAAGTCTGGTTTCTGTTGATAAAGGATTTGAAAGGGTGATTTCCATTGTAAAAGTGGTGTAGGAATTCTATTTATGAGATAAGTAGCTGTAAGTAAGGATTCCCCCCAAATTTTTTTTGGCAACTTCGACTGCAAGAAAAGAGATCTTGCAACCTGTAAAAGGTGACGATGTTTACGCTCAACAAACCCATTTTGTTGAGGCGTATAGGGGCATGATCGCTGATGAATTATACCAGCATCAACAAAAAACTGATTACACTGTGTATTAAGAAATTCAGTGCCACTGTCACTGCGAATGACTTCTACTTTGGCCTGAAATTGAGTTTGTATCATTTTCAGAAAATTGATTAACAAAGACAGAACAATTGACTTAGAAGAAAAAAGAATGGTCCAAGTACTTCTACTATGATCGTCAACAATAGTCAGGAAAAATTGACAATCACTGAGAGTTTCATGTCGATAAGGCCCCCATATATAACATGAAGCATTTCAAAACAGGCTTTAGTTTGTATAGAACTGAGAGGAAAAATATTTCGACGTTGTTTTGCAAGTGGACAAATACCACAGTTTTCTATATCTGTTTTCGCAGCTTCTAAAGATGTGCATGAAATAGACGAATCAGCTATAATGTGCTTCATTACAGGTAAGGCAGGGTGACCTAATCTGCTATGTAAAAGCTGAGGATTTATAGTCACATTACAGGCATCAAACACCTGTTTACATGAAGACTGAGGTTTACAAGAAAAATCATTATGTAACATATATGATGCATACAGTTCATGAGACTTAACAATAGCTTGTGGAGTAAATAAAGCTTCATCCAAAACATATAATTCTCTGATGACTTTGCCAGCTGCCAGGACCCTTCCTATTGTAAGGTCCTATAGCAAGCAAAAATCAGCATAAAATTGGAAGAAAAGGTTTGACACTTTGGCTAGTTTACGTACGGAAAGTAAATTGTATTTGAATCCAGGAACATGCATACATGATGTAAGAGTAAGCTGTTCAGAAACAAAAGCATCACCAAAATGTGTCACATATTTGATGCTTTCATCAGGCAATAAAATGGGGGTTAAACGATTAGCAGATGTAATATTATTCATGAGTGACAAATCAGTGCACATATGACCCGTTGCTCCTGTATCTGTGATCCATGCCCTAGAACCAATATAATCACAAGCAACTGAACTAAGTTTAGTAATGGTTGAGCTACCTGCAAAATCATGGAAGTGAACCATGTTGGCAGAAGAACTTTCCGGGAGATCTCCTGCAATTCCTTTGCCCTTAGTGATCCTTTCAAACTCCTGTTGCATCATCATCCTCATCATTGCTTGCAGTTGTTCTGTATTGGCCATGCTTGTTTCAGCTTCAAGAGGAGAATCTTCAACTACATTGGCCACATTGAAACCTTGTCCTTGCCTTCTGAGTGGCTTATCTGGATAACCATTTAGTTTAAAACAATCCTTTTTCTCATGTCCTTCTCTCTGACAGTATGAACATTTCTTGACAGGTTTATCCTCCCATCTTTAATTTGTCTAGTCCTGTGACAGTATGTGCATAGCAGAGTACTTTTATCTTCCTTCTGCAATTTACTAGTAGATGCAGTAGAAGTCTTTTGCCAATCAGATGTTCTAACAACCATAGCTACATTCTCTTCACGTGCCACCATATTGGTACTGACTTGCCTGTGAGTTTCTGCTTTCAACAATCTGTTATACACTTCTTCCTCACAAGGAATAGGATCCATGAAAAGAATCTGGTTCTTCTCATGCTCATAAATTTCATTCAGTCCCATAAGCAATTCCATGGATCTATCTTCCACCTCTCGAGTCCTCAACAAATTTCCAATTTCTCCATCTACAACAGGATTTAGCCTGAGTTGCTCAAACTGATCCCAAAGCTGTTTGAGTCTACCATAGTAGTTTGAGATTGAAGAATCTCCCGGCTTAATCAGTGCTATTTCACGTTTCAACTCAAATAATTGTGGCGCAGAAGTTGTGCCATAACGTTTTTCTAACTGTCTCCATAAATTTCTTGCATCATGAACAAACATAAATATTCTAGCTAGATCTGGCATCATTGAACTCTAAATCCATGAACAAACTAAACTGTTAGCTCGATTCCATCTAATACTCTTAAGTGTGCCTTCTGGTGGTTTCCGAAAGTTTCCATCAATGAAACCTAGTTTCATTTTAGCTTCTAAAGCAGGAATCATGGCATTCTTCCAGAGCAAAAAATTCTTTTCCTTCAGTAAAATTGAGACAAGAGGAGTTCCTGGATTTTCAGAACCATGTACCTGCAATTGCTTTTCAATTAATGCATCCAGCTCTCTTCTTATTTCTTCGTTCATAACTTCTCGCCGAAGAATTGCTTCATTCATCTTGAATTATCCTTCTGACGCTTCTCCAACTTCAATTGAAATCCTAAAAACAAAAGAGCCCCAAATTTTATACGGCAATTACGATCAGATTGCTTGGTGGAAGGAACAGAGCAGGATTAAACATGCTCTGATACCATAAAGAAGCTGCAAGGATCGATCATTGATAGTAGAATTAAGGAAGAAATTTATTCTGAATTGAAAAAAAAAAAGGGTAAAACTGAAATTGACGAGAGAGAGAAGAACAAAGCTGCTTGGTTAAGCAAAAAGAAGTCTGAAATATTCTGTCCTAGTTTTTTAATCTGTTTCAAGTATATATATGTAAGACTTGGTCAATATAACTGACTAAGATTTTTATTTACACAATGAGGACTTATATTGGAATATTTTAGGTGATTGCTGAATCATAGTCTTCCCGCTTGTGGTCACGTGATTTGTGATCTTCCAAGCTGGTAGAATGATAACCTGGAAACACATGACAAAAAACTATATGCTCATGCTGCTCTCATGATGCTGTGAGTTTTTTCCATCCAAAGCTTGATCACTCTTTATTGTTAGTCAGATTAACATATATACAATTACTTGAGTTTTTTTATATATAGGAGAAAATACAAGTTTTGCTGGACTTTTGGAGCTTCTGAATTGATTCGTTAGTCGTTACCATTAGAATTTCGGATTAGAAAATCGAAATTGCAAAGCATTCGTGACTCATTTTCAGCGAGATTTTGACCATGAAACCATCCAACGATCATATGTGTCAGTCTCCAGTTTAAGGTCAAATAACCTTGACCAATTTTTTTAAGTTTGTTTATATAGTTTGTATCAACTATGACTTGTATCCAGCTTTTGTTATGCCCTCGTGTACCTTCGGGGACATCCCATAAACTCTGTGCAACATATTTATAAATTTTAATTTATTTCATTTAATGTTTATAATATGTCTACCGTCTGCATCGATCACTTATTAATGTTTCTAATTAACCAATTGGCGTAAGCTTTCTTCTTCCTCTTTTTTGTTTTTTTTAAAAAAATAACTACTCAAAAAGATGAATAAGAACAAAGTTGATTTCTAACGTAACATGGCGTCTTGATTAATTTCATCTGATCCTTTGATTTTTAAACTTTTAAGACTTGCATTATTCATTTTGGTGAATTATTATTATTATTATTATTATTATTATTATTATTATTAGTAGTAGAAATTGAACATCTAACTCAACACAAAATGATAACGAGTGCGGATTAACATATATATCTTATACTCCCTATATCACAGAAAAATAGTCAGCATCAATTATAAATTGTGAATTGTATGAAAAAATAGTACAATTCTCAAATTACAATATGCACTATTTTTGTGAAACAGATGAAATATCCGCCTAGGAGAATGATTCTCACTACTATGCACGCAGTTTCTCCAAACTGATTTAATTCATCTAACGTATTAATTTTTCTTGTATGGTGAGAGCTGCTTCATTTATCTTGTGTTCAACGGTAAACTATGACAAACACGGTTTTATTTTTAATGTACCAGAGGCCTATTTATATGATGGATAACTGTTTCCAAATAAAAGTTTCAATGCTGCGATCAGCTTCTAATTAAATGATGTAGAACAATGCAACTTTTTATTTAATGTTTACAATTTCATAACAAAGATCCATCATCAAACTCATAAAAGAATGAGGAACTACAACAAAGATAAGATTACAATTAAAATCCAATTCTAAGACACTGAGACAAACTGACACTTGACATCGAATTCTAATCATCAAATAGAAATCTTGTGACACCCCATAACGAAGATGCATTAGTGAAGAGATGGGAAGCTCTGTTCATACTTGAAGAAATTTGTAGGATCAACCAAAGTTTTCACTTTGACTAGCCTGTCAAAATTGTCCTTGAAATATGGCACACCCCATTTTCTTGCTTGTTGAATGCTGGTTCTACCAAAAGCATTATTAACTCCCAAATCATGATCACGATAATCAGCATATTGAGCTCTAGGGTTATCCGGGACGTATTTTCCAAGTATTTCAGCAACCCCTCTTACCCAATCTACACGTGATTGAGCCACTGAAGAAGTATCATTCCCATTCCAATATACAATCTGGCGCATGATCATCAACTTGCCTCTATGAGGAAACGGGATTTCGGATTCCGGGATCTCGTCCATGATCCCTCCTCCGAAAACCGACCATCCTAATTGTGTTGTAAATGGTGGAACTTTCTCAAGCTCATCGAATATCTTTGATATACCTTCTGGAGGGATAGTGTCTTGTGCGAAATCAACTTTCCATTTGAAATAAGGCTTTCCAAGAGGTGATCCTCTTGTTGTTAAGAAATCCTTCACACTTTTTGGTGTTTGATCAACCAAGAAAGGATACGCATCGATAAAAGGCATTTCTTGGCAATCATCTTTTGTCATGTTTAACTCAGGGAAGAACTGATCAAAGATCGAAACTAGTTCATCAACTGAGCCGTGATGCGCCGTCAAGAACTCGGCGTAACTGGTTAGGTTTCCGGTTTGAGCCGAAATGATTCGTCGAAACTCAACATCAAGAGTAAGATCAACTGGCAATTTACGGGCAATTTGTTGCCATTTGTAAACCAGTTGGACTGCGTTTTGTTCGGGAGTTCGAATGACGCGAGAAACCGCGACCGTTTTCGGGACGTCAACAAGTCTGATTTTGAAGGAAAGAATGACTCCAAAGTTAGCACCAACTCCACCTCTTATTGCCCAAAATAAGTCCTCTCCCATGGATTTCCGATCAAGGATTCTCCCGTTGGCGTCGATTATTCGAGCGTCGAGGATGTTATCCGCGGCAAGTCCGTGTTGCCTAACCAAACGGCCATATCCTCCGCCGCTAATGTGCCCTCCAACCCCGACCGTCGGCCAAGTACCGGCCGGAAATGCGAGCGTATCATTTGCGGCATTAATGCCATAATACACTTGACCTAAAGATAAGCCAACGCCAATCCATGCACTTTTGTTTTTGGAATCAACAGAGAGGGTTTGGAAGTTGAACATGTCAAGTACGAAAAAGGGTACTTGAGAAATGTAAGAACTGCCCTCAAAGTCATGCCCTCCACTCCTTATTCTCATCTCCAAACGGTGTTTTTTACCGCAGGAAATCGCGGACTGAATATGCGATTCGTTAGTTGGTCGGAGAATGGCTTTTGGTTTTGGGGTCTGAGGGTTTTCCCAACGGGCGTTTTGGATCAAGAAATCCAAAACGGTAAGAAACTGTGTGTTTTTGGGTGTGTAAATTACGTTTGAAATTGTGGGATCACGTTTTAGAAGGCAGCTAACAAATAGTTTCCCATCTGGGTCGTCTTGGGCTGCAAATGCAAGTGATGAAAATGTTGTAATTAGGGAAAGAGCAAAGAGGAAACGAAGGTTGATCATATTGTTTATAAGCTTCACAATGATCAATTCGTAGTGGAAAAGTTTGTTTGGATGATTTAATGGGACTGAAGGTTGGATGAAATTAACGAACTATTAGCTTCGATATTTATAGAAACTCCATTTTGACCTAATCAATACTTTAATGCAATTGTTCAAACTGTCCAAACTGCAACCTAATGAGCTGCACAATTCAACTGTAGAGTTACACGACTTGTTAATGTAACCTAATGAGCATTTCAATTCAACTTTGCCTCAATTTTTACGAAATTTCTTATTCTTACACAGTACGTTGCTAATCTCTTGTCTGATTGATAATGTATCGGTTTTACGTTTTGTATTTTGTATAACAATTATTTAAAAAAAGAAATCGATAGATTTTCAATCATATATGTTGGAGGTTTGGGCGCCACGTATGAGTTCTTACATGGAATTTTTAAATACAAAAACTTGTCTCTAGTACTCCCTCTTATCTTTGTTATAAGCCATTTTGATTTCGTCTTAGATTTTACCTAAGATGTCTTTCTAATTGAGATAAAAACATTAAAAACATTTCATAATAATTATGAAAAAAACACGAATGTGAAAATATATTTTTAAGATTTTTGTTTTCCAATTAAAAAGACATCCTAAGTTAAATTTAGGACGGAATCAAAATGCCTTATGATAAGGACCAGAGGGAGTATATTGTGTTATTTACTTTTATTAGACACAAAAGTACTTCAAAACTTGTGAAAATCTAGTTTCATAAGTGTGTGCAATCGTGCCCGTGTTATGGATTTTTTTGGGGGTGGTGGTGTTAGAATTTATAATTAAATTAATTAAATTAGAAGAATATTAAATTAATACGAATAAAAACACTAAAAGAAAGTAAAATGATGTGTTAGAGAAATTCAAACCGAGTTGTAAGGCAATTAGTGCACTACATCCCTTGTGTATGACCGCTATCATAGTCTTTGCCATAAGGCGATTGATTCATCTATGTCAAATTTGTACTTTTATTCTCAATTGGACCTAATATTACTTCGTACTTCATCAACTATGTGTAAAGACTGACATTGCAATGTAAACGTCTATTACCATTTGATCCAAAACGTGTATTCCCGTTGTGTCCATTGGTGAAATTTCCACACGAGAAGGATTCTCCGAAGAAAAACTAGTTCATTCGGAAGATTAGTTTTTGGCATAACGAAATATCTAGATCGAAAGTGTGGACAGTACATAAATTGACAGATTTTCAACTGAATTGTTTTGTAAGGTTGTCAACCAGAAGACCTTGGTGTTCAGAACACTTGGATGCATAGTTGAATCAAAACTTGGTTACAGAATAGTACGTGTATATTTAATTTTGAGATTTGTATTATTAAGTAGACTTTTTTTTTAGCGGAGTGAGTAATACTTAACGTTAGACTTTCCACCTCCTAACTCAGATGGAGAGAAAGAAAATATCAGTCAACGGATCTGCAGTCTATCAGCGAAGACCCTTCACGAATTAGTCAAATTTACCGAATTTAATCATACCATCTCATTGAAGTAAATATGCCCCTAAATTCGTCAAAACTCTAATCTTAAACATTTCAAACTAACAGGTTGAATTGAAATATTCAACGCAACCCTAATCCCCACATTTTCAAGTGATTTCTTACTCAACAACCAGCAAGTGCATTTCCACTGCCGGTTGAAAACTGAGCAGGCAAAACTTTCCATCAGAGGATTCTGTGGAAGCGATATGAATTAATGGAACAATTCGATCAACTCGAATATATATATATATATATATATATATATATATATATATATATACTCCCTCTATCTGTCATCCCAAAATTCATGTTTTACTAAAAATAAAAATTTAAACCGAATAATTATTTCAGAGACTGATAAAGTACGTGTACTAGCAATATCAATGCCCATGAGAAAAGATAGTTACGCGTATTCGCTCTTGTGCATATTATTCAATCAGATTTGGTTACTTAAAATTTTAGTGGGTTTTTCCAATCTGGTTTTGTGGATTTTTTTTATTTTTTCCGTCGTTGATAAATACAGTTATTTTGACTTAACCTATTCGTAGATAGCAAGCTTTAGAAGAGTTCAATGGATTGTTCATGCTCAGTTTTCTGTGTATTAGTTCGATTTTGACCTCAATAGGTTATTAATTCAATAAGTTTCGAATTACCTTACTTATCTAGTGCTTTATGTTAATTTATTTAAACATAAAAACTATGGTCATTACTCTTAAACCCTCGATCAACATTCTACCCCCACTTCATACTCAAATTCAGATTCTGCTCTCAAACCAAACAAGTTTATCTCTAATCGAGAAACCAACCAACCAAGCAACAATGGCCTTTGATACATTTTCTTAAGAAAAGTATACTACGTTTCTGTGGACTAAAATATTAATTACCACAAAGTTACCTACATTTCTGATAAAGAGGATGCTTAATTTATCCAATAAATATCTAAAACTCCTATGTAGATCTTTAGTAGCTAGCATATATACTCAGTTAAAGCCTACCTCAAATCACCAAAACAATAAAAATAAAAAGAAAACTAAAATACTAGTCATAGTCATAGGTAAAGATAAAGAAATCTTACTTATAAAGTTCTCCATATATTTACAAAAACATTTATCATCAATAATCTACCCAATCTCAATATTATATAGGTAAGTATCCCTAGTCAAGAAGGTTTCTGGATAATAACTATTGACTTGCTTGAGCTCCAAGCTAGGAACTTAATTTACTTGTCAACTATATATACAATTATACAATTTTATTTTATTTTTTATTGTAGAATTCTTGTGTTATTGTCTTACTTTCCTTCGATCTACGTTATTTGATGACTAAGAGATGTGTTTATAATTAAGTTGCGACTACAAAATTCAGAGCAATATTTTTTGTAACACTTTTCGTGCTTATGTTTTCATTAACCTTAAATTTCATAAGATCTTTATGTATTATTATCGCCACATAAATATTGTTAGTGAATACCTGATTTATCGAAGTGTGTAATCTATGACTAACCTCGTCTTCAATCAAGAAGCGCAATTGAATTAGTAACAGAAGAACCCGCGCAATTTTATTTGTTTTTTTCAAAATCTTCTTTTTTGCAACATTGTGTGCAGGTTGTATCTGAATCTTATGATGGACATATTTCTGTAGCGTGATTTTTATTTTCTCTATTCGAAAATTATAATTGAAAATGGTGAGAATTGGACCATATATATGGAATACAATGTTAGCGGAAATTCCACATTATAACGTTTTGATAAGTTCATTGTAATGGAATGGAGCTATTCAACTGGAAAATTATAGAATATAGATTAGTTAGCCATATATTTGGGAGTAAACGCATAAGAAAACGCGAGTCCACTCTTGATCAGTTTTCTAGATGTCAAGCATATACTTACAGGTCGGAAATTCTCTTCTTCTTCTTCTTTAATGCAGCCAATTTGGATTATAGAATCAGACATTCTATGATTTGCGAAGCGTTTTCACTTTTCACCATCATTTGGACAATTTGACCAAGCAAAACGTTCGATGATTTATGTTTTGTTATATAGGTTTAAGGTCAAAAAAAAAAACTTGACATTCTTTGGATTTTGTAATTTTTTTAAGCAATGGAGAATTAGAAACTACCAAAGTATACATACATACATACATATATACATATGTTAACATATATGTTTGAAAGCAATACATATTCAAAGAAGAAATATTGTTTGAAATTTGAAAATATATACATTTATTGTTAATATATATTTCCTCTTTGAAGTTTCTTGTTAATATATAGTAGTTCTTGTTAGAAAACTGGCAATTCTTTTTTTAAGTCTATTTTTCTTTTTCTTTCTTTTTCTTTTTTTTTTTAAATTTTTGTTGGTATACAAGTTTTCTGCAAAATAATAATAATAATTATCATTATTAATTATTATTAAACGACACCTTTAATTTAATTATACCTGCTAAAATCTAAACTCGACGTTTGTTGTTGAATGAGTAAATTTCCTTACAATTTAGAAACTTGTCTGTTTGTGTACCAGATATGACATCATCGAGAGGATAATATCGATAATGATACTCCGCGCGAAAGATCAGCTTGAAATATCGACGCAAATGACCTGTCCTCTAACTTGTCCACTTCATGTCAGATTTTGTATTTTTTTTTATTTTATCACCATTTTTTTTAAATCATCAAAATCCATTAAAAAGAAAAAAAGAAACTCTTTTCGCCTTCGAGTCTTCAACGTTGTTAGGATCGATTCTCCATTCTCCACCTGAAAATCTTTTTCCCACCATTCTATTAAGGTACAATTCAACAACGGATAGAAGGTACATGCAAATCATAGATTGTGATTCTCTCTTTCTCCCAGCTAGGGTTGTGCAAATTATCATCCCAATTTGACTCAAGCATCAAATTCTCTTCCGAAATCTCTAAAAAAAATTGCATATAATTGGTGCGCGATGTTCCTGGCCAAAACAATGGTGGGATGACCCGCAACTCATATGTTCGCTTGGTCTCGATTCTGAAATTTCCAGTGCCAACTATACTTATGTGTGAATTGAATTAATTCTTAGTCTCCTCTTTGTGTGGGATATAGAGCTAATTGTAAATTTGTTGTTATTATTTTGATTTAGCAAATGGAAAATCGATTTCTTTGTGTATTCCTGGAAAATTGATTTAATAGCTTCAGCATCATCCATGTCTTAAAATCGAGATTTGCCGCTTGAGTCATACAAAAGATTTGCAGAACCTGAAGGCCTGAACCCCAACGAGGACGAAGGTAGAATTGTCTGGATATTTGAAAGTTGCTTTTACCAATATGTTGCATTGAAGATTGATTGATGATAGCAATCCGTGACAAAAGCAATTTTAAAGAAAGATCAACTTTGCTAATTCGGAAAGACAGAAATTTGTAGACAGCGGAATTTGGAGAACTCGGATAACTAAAGACACATAAACACGCGAAAACAAAGAAAGAAGAGATATTTGACCTCACGTGGATCAATTCACGAGTTTAATGGTAGAACAACCTAAATCAAGAATGAAGAGAGTTATTTCTAACTAAGCAGAGACCCCTTGGAAAATTGTGTAGGAAAATCCAATAGATATGAGATCTATGACCTTAAGAACCGAAATTCGAAAGATCCAATGCTAAAGACGCCACTATCAAATGAACTAAACAAGATAGATAAGTCTAATAATTATCACAACAAATATGCAACAACTAAACAAAGAAATTCTCACAAGAACTCCACGAAAGGAATAAAATTCTAACTAATTTGATTTCACTCAGAAAATATCAATGACAATGTGTGTTAGACAAGAGAAATTCAGTCCCTATTTATAGAGGGGGTGGCTGAATTTTCTACCCAAGAAGTAGAAGAAGAACACAACTCTTCAACTATATTCATATCTCTAAAAATTTTGAAATCAAATCAAACTCTAAAGACTTCTAGTTATCTTAATTGATAAGATAACAAACCTAGACACTTTTACTAGTCTTAAGACATTTAAGATTATATCGGAATTAATTAAAACTCAAAATACAAAGAGATAATCTCATAAAAAGATTCCCATCTTGCGAAGAGATAGAATCTCCCTTGAGTAAAAACTCTATCATCACCATCTTTGTAGAGTGATCTTAACCATCCATCTTGATGTAGTCTTCATCCAATAGTTGAGTAGACATTAATGAGTTGACTCCTTATTGTAGGAAAACTTGAAAAGCAAAGATAAAAATGAATCATCCCAAATATTATCCTTTAAAGAGATTAAGTTTTATCTTTCAAGGAGATAAAATTTGAATGATCTCATCCCTAAACTTTAGAGATCCATTCGACTTCCATAAGGAGTGTGGCTGGCAGTCTCTCCTTGGATTGAGGGCCGAGATTCTTTCCTTCCAAATGGGCCAAGTCCATTTGGTGTCACTTGCAGCTAGGCATGTCCACGGTTCCAGAATCGGCGGTTTCAGTTCTGGAACCGACGGTTCTAAAACCACAATGATGGGAACTGAAACCGAACCTTGAGACTGCGGTTTCGGTTCTGGTTTTAGGACCAAAGGTTTCAGTTTGGTTACGGTTCCGGTTTCGATTATGACATTTGACCGTTTTCAAGTGAGTTTTATGTTGAGTTTTAAAACTAAAAGTTTAGACTTTCATTTAGATTCGATTTGGTGTTGGTGTTCATGCGATTTTATGAAGGATTTTATAATTTTAAATTATTAAGACATTTTTTTAATGAAATATCCTATAGAACGTAAATAGTTAAATTAAATCACAAATGTATGAAAAATCTTTTTAGAGAACACTTGTCATCCTATAGTGTAGTATCATTGACCAATGGCACGAAATATATCAAGCACGTACATATCATAATAATTATATATATATAATTAGTATTAATCGATGGTTTAGTACGGTTCGAACCATTAGTTAGAACCACCGGTTCTTGGTTTCTTAAATACTAGAACCATAACCAAACCTTCATTATGTGGTTCGGTTATAGTTCTTAAAACCGTTAGTTACGGTTCTGGTTATGAAGCCGTAATTGTCCATTCGGTTTCGGTTAAAACCGTAACCGTGGACATGCCTACTTGCAACAAATTAATAGTTTTAGACTTATAATTTTTAAGTTTAATTTCTTCCTTAACCCATGTAGTAATAATTAGACTATTAAGTGATTCATCATCCTCTTGCATCTAGTACGAGTCATTAGTCCAACAATGTTTGAGAGTGGATCGCGGATGTAAAGATTATTCTATAAAGCAGCATCTTTAGATCCTCCATTAGTATTCACGACCTCAGCTTGCTCGTACTCTCCGTTATAGGTAATAACATGTCCCTCTTTATTAGTATTAGCTCGATGGTTTCCATCAAGTAATTTGAAGAACTGATCAGAAACTTTTCATGAGGAAGATGAAGAACCGAACGTTTGAAGTAGCCGGAGAAGTGGGTTTTTCTCTGTTTTTTTTTAATTATTTTGATAAAATATAAAAATTTTAGAAGCTGGACATGGGGCTGACAGGTTGGAGGGACATGTCATTCGCGTAGGGGTTTCGAGTTGAGTTTTCGCGTTGCGTATCATTACCCTTTTCGAGTAATTGCCAGAAACTCTAATATAAAAATATTATTATAAGAGATGGTAATGGGTAAAAATTGTGATAACTTCCCTAACGAGTAATTGTGAAAATGATTTTAATGGAATTTTATTCTTCCTTGTTTATTTACTATTTATCTTTTTTTTTTTTTGTAAAGTTCAATTGCATCTATGAATATAATCCGCCCCTCCCACATACCAAAAGAGATTCTAAAACCTTCACAAATCTAATCTGAAGTCCAAACCTTATCAATTAGCCTAATATCACTTTCCATTGAAAAATTTATTTGCATGGTGGTAATTAGCAAATAGTACTTACTTGGAGTAAACGCATTAAAAAAAAAAAAAAAGATTTATAGGGTCTTCCGGTTCGAAATGTCATATTAATTATTCTTAATTTGTTGCGCGTCGGCGCTCTAGTGGACTCATAAATTCTATTCAAACGGATTTGATTACTTTATTTGCATCTTAATTCCTTAGTGTTTTTCCTGCCAGGTTTGGTGGATTTTCTATCTTTCCAGACATCGATTCAGTTAAGTCTTAATCATCTTGAACTACTCTGGTTTAGATAATTTCAATATAATGGATTCATTCACGTATTCTATCCATTTCCTGTTGACCTATCAATTTTTAAACTTATTTAGAGGGTTTAGTCTCTAGAAAGGTGAAATCTAAGTCTCGGCAAGTAGTCGTTTGAAATAATAACTCTAGACACTGAATATGTTATAGGAGCAAAAAAATAAAATGGTATATTTTCCCAATAATACATTGTGAAAATTGTGATCAATTCCATTCTTGAAAACCCCATTATTGTTTTTTTGAGTTTATCTCATACTTAGCGTGGAAAAAAAATAAAAACTGAAGAAAACCTCACGTTTTTAATTTTCCAATAGATCATGAGTTGACTTTTATACTTTTTGTTTAAATCTCATGCTAAACCAACAGAATGAGTAGGGGAAAAAACAATTTTGAGTGCTACCTTACTTCATAACTCCTTCTGCCTCAATAATAAATATATATATATATATATAATTGTGTGTGTATATATAAGTTATACTCCCTTCGTCTCATAATTATTGTCCACTTTGCCCAAAAAATTTTGTTCCAAAATTCTTGTTCAATTTGACTTTTTATGGATCAAATTACACATTTGTCCTTAGTAAAAAACATTATCCATAAAATCTTAGTGGTTAAACAATTACTTATGTAAGGGTATAGACGGTTGTTTAAGGTAAAATATAATTAAGTTTGACCAAAAATAAAATTTTTCGTTTTAGTAAAATTGGACAATAATTATAGGACGGAGGGAGTACATGTTTCGAAAGTGAGTTTTAATTTTATTTGTTCATACTACAAAGATGTATTTTTCGACCAAACAACCTAAATGGAAAGAAACTTTACTCTTTACCTTTTAAAATTTGGTATTCTTCCTTGATAGTTTAAAACGTTCCACATTAACCTTTAATTTAGTACTTGGACCGTATCATAAATGAACACAAACTATCAATAAAAACAGGGATGGCTCATACTCCCTCCGATTCTTATGATAAGGCATTTTAATTTTTCTTATATTTCATCTAGTATGTTTTCTGATTGAATAAAAAATTTTAGAAATATATTTTTACATTCATTGTATTTTTTTAAATTATTATGAAATATTTTTAAAATTTCTTTTTCAATTAGAAAAATATATTAAGTAAAATCTAGTACAAATTAAAATACTTCGCAATAAGGACGGGAGAAAGCACTAGTAATTAATCATTTCTCATTTTAATCTTCTTTCCAGTATATAACACTTATTTGCATTACGTTGGATGCAATGGCCAATGGACGTTCTCTCTCTTTAGCATATAGATGAGATTTATAAAAAGCCAAGAAAATAAAATAAAATAAAATAGAAAGAGGAGTGGATCGGCCGAATGCAGGGTGATGAGTCCTTGTATTTGGGCCGTGATCGATTTGGCGCAACTCTTTAACTCCTCATAGATAATGTACATACATGCAATTAAGATAAGACCAATGCACACATCCCAATAACAATAAAAACTTATGTTTAAGTCAATCATCATATAATAAAAATATGTAACATATTTTCAAAATTCATTTTCATAGAGTAAAAAATCATAACGACGCAATGTGTGAGAATGGACTGAAAAAAGTAGTGCTTTACCTTGATACAATCTTTTGTCCTTCCAGGACTCGTTGACACCAAAAGACTCAAAGACTCCTAAGCATCTACTTTATCAGTATTGGATTGGGAAAGAAATTGGGCTTCTTGCCAAATCAAGTGAGAAATGTAACGAGTTGGATCGGGATTAAATTAGAAAAATATTTCAGTTGCATTTAGTAAATTTTAACCTCCTACTTTTGTTCGATTGTCTACTTTTTAGCTTTTACTTTTAAATAAAAAAAATTAAAATTGTAAAAAATGGTTAAAGAAAATACTTCTATCGCACTCATTTACCGTATCTCGTTCCAAGTCATAATAGTGGCGGGTTACGGTATTGTTTTTGGATAATGATCTAGAGACATTCGATTACTGTAATTGTATGAAGAATGATAATTTTATATTTTTTTCATCCAATTGAAAAAATAAATTAATGTTGATTGTACAGTTTTGAAAGTCCAATAAGCTGCCTAATGGATAGCTGGATTACTCATACCTGTTCAAATAATTTTTTTATTTAGATCTGCCCAAGCCCAACTTTTTAAATAGATGGGCTTTTATGTACAAAAATCAAATGGGTTTGGATGGATATTAAACTTGTGGATTTTCTTAACAGTTCTAACTAAATTATAATGAAACTGAATATTTCAATTTGGCACTACAACTCTATAATCGGGTGATGTCGATATGAGTACAACACTTTCTGCACATCATGTCGGTTGCGAGTTGCATCAAGACGGGTTAGGGGTAGGAGAGTCACAGATACGGGTTGTGTCATGACGGTTTGAATGAATTATGTTTACTATTACTTTCGTTCTACAAAAATAGTCAAACTTGAAAAACTAAAATCTAAACAATTAGATAACATAATTTTGCAAATTAAAGAATCAATATGAAAAATAGACCAAGTTTCATGACTATGGATCAATTTAAGAATAAATTTTAGATTATACCACTCTAATAAGTTGACTTTTAAGATTTATTTTTTAAAAATTAAACTGTAATTTTTTTTTTACCTGAGAAGTATAAAATTTTGACCCGTATATTGACCAGTACATAAAAATATCAAAAATTCGACCAACTTGTCGTAATCCAATTATTGGGTCGATCAACCTCGACCCATACCAAGTTTGATATTTTTTAAAATAAAGTACAAACATGGATTTTAAATTGGAGACTAATAATTTTTACGTTTCATACAAAATTTTAACAGTTCGACTCATGGGTTGAGTCGGTTTGGTACAATAACCCAGTCACAATGTGGAAGTCAATTTTAAATTTTTGTTCAAATACACACTTGTATTTTCTAATTTATTGTACCTATAATATTCAATATTGATGTGAAAGAATTAAATTATTATTTATTTTATTTAATTAGGCTCGTATTTATTAAATTGGTTAACTTTAGATTTATCTTAAAAAATCCATTAACCATTAATTATAGATATCCATAATATAGATATATATATATATATATATATATATTCTATTGATTTAACTCCGGTAAAATTGATGGATATGGATAGGTACTTATTAATCAAATTATTAACCATTCAAAATCATAGTTTGGTGGTTCAAATCCACCCATTTACCGATGTGAATCTGATAACGCGCATACTCCGTGTGTTTCATACTAACCGGTCCCAAATATTTCATTAATGCTATTGGGCGAAAAAAGATCAGGCCAAGCCGAGTTGATATTGTTTGCTTCTGCATGTGAGAACGAATTACACAATGGAATGGGAAATATATTTTTAAAATAATTTATATGGCTTCAAACATTAATAGGCCAGAGGCCGTGGATTGTTAAGATGGAATTTGAAAAATGTGTATGGAGACTTATTATGTCTTTTCTAAAATAGATAGAATGGGAAAATTAATGTTTAAGCTCCCACCTCTTTAGTCTCACTGCTAAAAAAACACTTCAACTTTTTTTGGGTATGCTACCAAAACCTTAATGACATGTAACTCTTATTGGTTTGTCGCCAAAAAGGTTAAGATGACTAGTAAACTCATTGACCGAAAATAAAAATGAAGATGGTAAAAATAAGACTACTTAAACTATAAAATATTGTCGTATTGACCATCATTTTTCCCAATTGACCAAAAAAAATTTCATAGAATGTATGTTTGGTAATGGAGTTTCAGTAGTAATACCAAATCTCGAAACAGTTTTTGTGAATGCATATTTGGGCCAATATAGTAAAACTAAAGTTTTTCGGATTTTATAAGAATTTTGGAGAGTTTAACTATTTTTATATTTCAATAATATACATTAATAAATTTCATTAGGGTTAGTGAAACACCTGCTTATTCGACAGTCGAAAACCCAAAATAATTGAGATCACACATCAATTATTTAGGTTGATAACCACGAGATGAATAACTAAGCATTATGGCTGTGAGGCACCAAATATTTAGAGCTCTGCAAAAAAAAAAAAAAAAAAGGAAAGAAGAAGAAGAAGAAGAAATGTTAATTTGAATAGTAGTAATCTGGAGTTATAAATTAGTTCAAAATACAAGGAACATGTAAAAAGTATAGAGATTGAAATTTATATGAAAATCTAAATGTGTAGGATTTAATTAAAAGGATAAAAATTGATGAAAGCAAGAACTAATAATCATAAAATATAAGGAGTGGTTATGAGAATCCAAAAATTTTGGTAAATATCTAGTTTGATAAAATAAACCAGAAAGAAAAGAAAAGAATGGACAAACTAAAACTAGCATCCCATTGAAAAACTTACACGTATATACCCTTTCCCCATTAGTAAACCCTTACCCTATTATGGCATCTCCAACGCGTCCGCTACCGGAGCGGGCTCTCCAACGCAGCCCGCTCTGCTATGTGACCCTCTATCCCTTCAAGTTTGAAGGGTACTGTTCACCTGCTATATTGCGGGTGGACCTTCTCTCTCTCTTTTTTTTTTTTTTTTTTTGCTTTTTTTTTTAACAAAAACTTCGGGCCATTCTTTGGACTTTAATTTACTTGTGCCCTTTTTTGTATTTTGGACAGTAACTATTAACCTTTTTAATTGTTAGATCTTAAATAATTTAATTACATATTTATTTCATTCTTAGTTATTATTTAAGTTGTAGAATTAAAAACTAATAATCATAATTATCATTTTAATGAGTGAATTTACGTCTTAATAGTAAATATTTGTATGTGTATTTTAACCAGGACTAAGAAACCATTGTCGATTTATTATAAAATCATAAGACACATATTATCATTAATAAAATCACACAAAAAGAAACTACAAATAACAAAACAAATACATTTTTTTGATTATTTATAAACTTAAATTATACAATAAAAGAAAAAAAAATAAAGTACATCATTTAAACTCACAAAACCAAATACCAAATGTACATCATTTAAAGTACATCATTATTTTCGATGTTGTATTTTTAATGTCTTTTTGATGATTTAAATGTAATATTAGTAATGGTGTTTATTATCATCGAGCCAAAGGCTTTTGCTATTTTACTAGTTGTAATTTTATTTAATTGACATAATATATGGTAAAAAAAAATTCCTATAATTAATTGCGTAAAAATTATGTAATTTAAATTTAATGATTAATATTACTAATTATTATTTTAATTAACGATCATACATATGCGTAATTATAGAATTTTTTTAAATGTAATTTATTTTAGTTATAGAATATTATAAAATACAAATAACAAAAGTTAATTTCACAAAATAATAATAATAAAAAAATATACTTAGAATATTCTTTTTAGAGGGATTTTATAGAGGGAATGGGTTGGAGATGCTGACACTGTTTAAACTGTAAAAGTAGTGGGATTTTATTTTTTCAACTCTAAATATAGAGTTTAGAGAGATAAAGGGTTAGAGATGCCCTTAGTACCCCCCTTATCCCAGTATCAAGTACCATAGTTTTCAAAATCTCAATTCGGATCTTAAAATGCTACGATCCTGCGATCCAAAATTAGAAAATCGATCCTGGATCTTATGGAATCCTTCTTTGTAGTGGGATCTTATAGAATCCTTCAAAATCCCAATCTAAATCGTAGGATCCTACGATCCAGCGATCCCATTAACTTTATCGATACTTGTACAAATTGTTGATTTCGTATAAAAAAGAGGGAAAATAATTAGAAAAGGTATAAAAGTTAAAATTTTGAGTTGATGATACTTATGCGGGCACTAATCTAATTCTCCTCTATAAAATTAAATAAGAATTGAACTAACAAATTAAAACTTGCAATTTTAGAATTATTATAATAATTTTAAATGGTTTCGATCCTGCCGATTCGATCCCACCGATCTAGAATCCAATCCGATCCTGAGACGGCAAAACGATCCTGTATGAAATCTCGATTTTGAAAACATTGCCCAATACCCTACACCCCCTAACCCGTAACCCCCAAGCAACTCACCCCCCTCCGTACATCTATTTCTCCTCACCATAACTACTATAAATAGGAGACTTGGATATTGAGTTTAGAAAGACGGGAAAAAAAAAAGAAAAAAAAGAAAGAAAAAAAAAAAAGAGGGTGAAAGCCGAGAGGAGAGAGAAAGAGAGGAGCAAATAAATGAAGGAGATGGAAAATCAATAGGAATAGCAACCTTTTTCTCATATGAAGTACTAGAAGCTACATAACCATTATAGAAAAAAAAAACCTACGGGAGAAGATCATTTGTATCATCAAAATTTAGAAAATCAATCGAATCTTTGATAAAAGATGTGATTAGTGACCCATCATCAAGGTGAGTGTCTCATTAAAATATTAATACTGTATGATTTTATATGATTTATGTGTGACTGAGTGTGTACTTTATTACCCGGAAATTGTTAAATGGAACATATTGAAGGTTCTTTGTACAAAATGAATCCATCGAATGTGCATGTTAAAGTGAAGTGAAGTGGATCCACGAGTCTTTCAGTGATTCAAACCCGACGGGTCGGTATTGGGCTTGATCATTAGCTAGAAGAACTGAAAGGTAGTAAACGGTAATTTGCATATTTAATACAGCGATTAGTACCAAAAATTAGTGTTTAGGGCATGGTTGATGAAAAACACAAGTGATCCGAGATCAGTGTTCCGAGTTTAACCATAAATTCATTCCAATTTCTCCAGTCATATTGACTCGGAGTGGATTTCTTTTCCATTCGCTGTATCCTTTAACTATGTGTGATCTTCTTGATTGATTCGTTATTAAATATTTTTCTTTTCGTTATGTGACTCGGATTTTTATACTTGGTTGTCTTATTAAAGTGCTTGTTTGTTATATTAATATTTTAATAGAACCTCATTGGGCTTTAGCTCATTCTGTTAATTTTGTTTTCCTTACAGTTAATGAAGACTATAAAATAAGATTCGAAAATTTTTAACCGTGCAAGAAAAGCACTTGCCAAGGTTAGCACTGTGATAGCATAGTGCTTTTAGTTACTCTCAATTTTAAAATAAATGTAATAGTTCAGTTCTTGAATCTTATATATTGAATAAAATATCAAGATACATTATATCGTCTAATTTGCTCGTGAATACCGAATGACTATTATTGAGTTATGGCGAGAGTCAGGCCGACGTTCGAGCACGGCTTCTTCGCTAACAATCGAAGGAACCTGCTTTCGGGGCATTATAATAGCTTGTAATTTTGTCAAAACAGTTTCTAGCATCTGAGACAAATTTATTTTATTTTTCTAAAATTACCCTTAAACTAATTAAGTATTCTCTCATTTACTGATCTCATGCCAATTAATGAATTAATTATTTTCTTCCTCCTCTTTCTATTTTGCATCAACCGTATTCCTCCACAGCTACACTTGAAACAATGTAGAGAACCTCCATCCAGGTAGAGCTGACGGGAGGATGAGGAAGGCACTAAAATTTAGCCGTTGTTTGCATTTCTTTGTAAATCATTTTTTTCCCCTTGAAAACCTGTTTTCATTTCTCTATTAATTTTTTTTTTTAAAACCTGCCAAAATAAAATTAAAAAAAAGAAAAAACCACTAACTAGGTTACTAGGGCGTTGCATTGACTAAATTTTTGCTTCTATCATGTAAAGGTTTTAAGACTCTTATACATCTAATTCCCTTCTACTATTAGTCTTTACCTTTTTTCCGTACGTCCTTATTTGTGCTTCTAGCGAATACTATTCTTTTCTTTGTATAGAAACTGAAGCGAGTTTTTCTCCTCTTTTGTCTGTCTTATCAAACTAGAGTGGGAGTATATATTTGATCTCTCAATGCAAAAGAGAGTGGGCTTTGTTTTCCTTAAATTGAAATTTGAATCTTACTATTAATGATTTCCTTTAGTAGACTCTGAAAATTCTTTGACTTACATCGTTCTTGATAAGTTGATATCTATTTAATTGTTGGAGGGGAAAAGAAATTTCCGGTTCGAATATTATGGAATTTGTTCTATGCACAACAAGTGTTCTATAAAGTGTTGGTGTAAATATTTCCTTTATTTTCTGGGTTGATTCTTATACTTAGGATTGGTTTATTTGATCCATTTACAATAATGTTCACCAGCTTTAGAGTTTTTTTTTTTTTGAAAAAAAAAAAGGGTTAGGAAAGCTATTGAGTGAGGACGTGAAAAAAATTTATGAATATTAAGCGTTATTAAGGGAAGTAATTTTTTTTTTAAAAGGATATTAATTAAGACCGTGAAATCAAGGAGATGAGAGGATAGCTAGTTGACATCAAGTAATTCTGTCAAAACAACTTTTAGCATCCAGGGCAATTTTAATATGAATAGACACAATTATCCCTCTTTAAATGGGTACTTAATACTTATTATCATTTCTCACGGTTGCGGCAGACACCTCCATTACTTTTTCTTACGCAAATGAAAACACATCCAATTCTCTAGGCAAAGCAACCTGAATTTATTCATCTGATCTCAAAAAACATGAAAATTAGGATTCGTAATAAATTTTACAGAAAACTCATCCAATTTTTTGTGCATTGGTAGCTACAGAGAAAAGGAGAGCCTATTGATTTTGGAAAAATATCCCAATTTTGCAGAGGAAACATAAAGATAGGAAATTTTATTTGAGTGTTCTTAAGAACCCGCATCTCTACGTTTCAAATTGTTTGTTTTTAGTAAACCCTTTGAAATTTGGTGGATTTTTACTGATTGCAAATAATTTATATGATTTTCTCAACTCTTGGCTTCTACTGGATTAAAACACTTAATATTGAGAGGAGGAAAAAAAGTTATTCTGTTGTTTCTCATAGGGAATAGGAAAAACATCTATGAGAAATTAGAAATTTTGCACTTCTTTTTATTCTTGTTGTGACAGACCAGCGGCGTGGGTTTGAGGATCGATAGTGAGGTGAAAAAAAACGATGAGTGCTGATTTTTTTTTTATGATAGGTAAATACGTCTTTTTACTCAAATTTTGTTCTGGATGCTAGATTTTGTCCTGATAGAATCATCACCCCTAGTTTACTAATGTAAGATTTTCCCAGACTCACACATGTAATACCCTAAGTATTTGTAAGAATTGTATATAAAAAAAAATCATGTAAGATCAATTTTGGTAAAATTGTAAAATTTTGTTTCGAATGATAAAAACTGTTTTGACATAACCATAATGTTTTACTAAGGAAAGAGTACAAAAAACAAAATGCAATATCAATTATAAGTAGCCAGACCAGATCTAGGAGTCCTCAAAATATGAACCAAAAACACCAACTACAAAATCTAAGACGCCAACATCACTCTGAATCTTAACTAGCCTTAGGAACAATCATTCTAAGTATCCCATGTTTCATTTCACTCTTAATTTCATCAACTTTATTTAATTTCGGGTCGAACTCAAGACTTCCTCCGTAACTCCTTCCAGAAATCTCGTTCTCGCACTCGATATCACCTTTGCCCGAAAAGAACACAGTATTATTCTCCACCCAAACTTTGCACCCGTCTTCCCCCACACCAGGCAGGAGAATCCTCACAAGCAAGCCATCTTTCACTTCATCCACCGCAACCAAATCTTTCGGGCCGCCCGACTGGAGCGGGTTCTCCATCTTCAACCCTTGTTGTGGTGACCCCTGTTTAATCATAACTGCAAAAGAAGGAAATTAAACCCCAAAATATTAACTATCAAATAAAACAAATTAACTGATAATTAAATGAAAAATTTTATAGTAGGAATCGTTGATCGGAGGAATTACTAGATGGGTCATGTTTGCTGGCTTCCTCTGGGTCGGATTCTGGTGCGGGTTGATTATTGGTGATGGTGGCGGAAGATAGGTAACGGTGATTGGTGAAGCAAGAGGTGGCAGTAGAGGGAGGCTTTACGCGGAGAAATCTGGTGAAAAAGGTGGAAGCCGAAACCGCAGCAGTGGTGATTTTTCTGAGGGTGAGAGACATGGAAGAAGCCATTAGAATTCGGGGGGTTTAACGAAGGTATTAGAAGGAAGCGATGTTGATGATTGATTCTGACCGACATGCCTAGTTATAGAGAGAGTAATCGTAGTAATTTTTTTTTTCTTTAAGAATCTCTGTTCATTTTTAGGATAAATAAATTTCCTTATGTTCGATTTTTACACTAAAAGGTAATCTTGGTTTTCAAGTTAACTGGCAATTACCAAATATAAATTGTCTCTTGGTTCTAGTAGAAAAAATATTAAGCTGTACTCAATATTTTCTCTTCTAGTGACCAATCAATTTGTATGCGTTATTATAATTCTTTTTATTTCTAAGATGGAATATTTACGTTTGGGGGTATCCAAGGGTTTCCTTTTCACTTATATGTTTTTGGTGGATCCATACAAAATTTAATTAATGATTGAAACTTTTAATCAAGAAGGATTGTCATTATTGTTATTATTATTATTTGTTCAGGCACCATCATAGTCAAAAAAAAAAAAATAGTAAAAAGAAATCAAGCAGTTAACTGGATTTATTTATTTTGACGGTATGTTTCGGTCCAAACTCTATAGGAAAGTTGAGAGAACTCTGGTTGCGATTTGTAATACAACTTCATTACTTTTCATTGCTGGGAATACTAGGAGAGTATCCTATCCTAGTACAGAACAAAATTCACATAAGTTAACGAGGAAATGGAGATGTCCTATATTTATCATGGATATGACATAAAACTACTACTACTCGATGATCCTCATACTTGGTTGTGTTGGACTCCACTTAAAATCTTAAATAGAATTTGGACTCACACCCATGTAGAACCATGTTTTTTTAATCTAGTAGAAGAGCCAAAAGTCTAACAAATTAGATAACAATCGAGTGTGGATGAACACTGCTTGTCATGTTGTGGTATTGCACCAACCTTTTAGTTATAGCTGGCAATTGGACGGGTAGGATGGATATCAGGCGGGAATTTTATTAGATGGGTATTTATTGGGTATGGAAATAAACTTTCCCAATTACTTTGTATATGGGTAGGACTAAAAAATGATTAGAATATTAGATACCCAAAACCCATTAGGATCCCATCTAAATATAATTATTGGGATCCAATGGGATCTCGCCCTTTTTTCTTCATAAAATTACCTACTGTACATTATTTCTTTTCTTTATTTTTTTTTCACTTTCTTACAATTCCGTATATAATTTATTTTTCTTCTTTTTCTATATTTATTTCCCTTTTCTGACCGCACAGGAGAAAATCATCCCAATTTCAAATCCAAATTTGTTACCGTCGACAATCCTCCTTTGTCCTCCACGGCTTGTTTTCAATTTCAAATTCTAAGAATAAAGATTTTAATTTCAAGGTTCTTAAATCCAATTTCAATTTCTTCTCATCTCTTCACCTTTCTTTTCCACATAGAATCCAATTTTAGATCCATTGGTAGCGGCTGCCTTGCTCTTCTCTTATACGCCAATAATCAAATATAGAGTACAATCCCTTCAGCCCCCATAATCTTTTGTATTCATAAAACAATGAAATTTGTCTAAAATCTACCAGCCGGTGATATAGAAGAAAACGAAAATAACAATATTGGAATTTTAATTTTTCAGATTTTTTTTTAAAAAAAACAAACTACATTAAAATTACTGAAAATGGTCCGGGACCAATTGATACAAGAACCGACCGTCCAAAATTACGTACTCAAACCATCTTAATGACATACTTACGGTACTAGTCACTGCACCGACTAATACAACTACCAAAAGAATTATCAATCCTATAATGACATAATTCTATTGTCGGATATATCACGGAACAGAATAAAATTCTAAACTCAAATATGTCACTTATCAACAGATTCAGGCTCAAATTTGAAGTCACTAAAGACCAACAGAATACATCAGAATTGAATTCTAACAACGGACCCGACTCCGTTGAAACACTTAAATCACTCAGTAATGAGTCAAATCGGGATCTATGCTAAGAGTGGGATATCCCACTTAATTGAAAGAAAAAAACAGTAAAAACGAATCGGAAGCAAACTAAACCAACAAACCAGTAGCCGGTTTAGTGCAATGACGAATTGAACCGATGAACCAAACCGGTAAACCGCTATATCTGGACACCTCAACATGTGTCTTTGCAGCGGCGCTCGATCTGGATCTGGACACCTCAACACTGGGTCGACCTCGATTGTCGATGGGTTCCGAGGGGAGGGTGGCGAAGGGCAGCAGTGGTGGGTTGATCTAGGTTCCGAGCGGAGGGCGACAGAGAGCGCCGGCGGTGGGTCGACCTGGGTTTTGAGCAGGGCAGCGGAGGGCAACAACGGTAGATTTTTTTCCTTTTCTTTGTTTTTTTATATTTAAATAATTCAATCGAGAAAGCCGATTGAAAAAAAAAAAAAGCAAAAACTTGATGGAAGGTGGAGCAACAACTAATTTTAGGCTAAATTAGTTCGCTCCACCACCATTAATGGTGGTAGTTGGGGAGAGGGTATGGGGTTTTTTTTTAGGCTAGAGAGAGGAGATAGTTTTTTTAGGCTAGAGAGAGAAGTAGTTTAAAAAGTAACTTAATTTTTAAAAAGTAATTTTAGTTTTTCAGATTAAAAATGGAGTTTCATGTTGCCAATTGTGGTGTAAAGGAGCAACACCAATCGAAATGATTGAGGAAAAAGAGGAAGAGAAGTCATCGCTAGTTTTTCTTTGTGCTGACTTATAAAAAATGTGGGTAAAATGGATTTGGGAAAGAGGAAAAGAAGATGGAATCCGTAACTAGACCTAAAATAATCCATGCCCCGTTCCCAATTAGAACTCACCCAAAAATATCCCACCCATTAAGCACCCAACTTTGAAATGGGTGGGAATTTTCCCACTAATTAATAGAGACCTAGCGGGAACCCAACAGAACTGGATATTATAACCAGCTATACTTATAGTGACTGAAACGCATGCTAAACCTTCTCGATTGCTACATGGAAAACTACAACGAAACTCAAACAATCTAAGAATCGTTTGAATTGTTTTGTTTTGTTTGTGTAGTGTTATGGTTCAAATATCATTTTAAAATTTAAAATGTGTTTTGAGAATGGTTTTAAGAAAGCGTTAGAACAGAAACCATGCCATCCACCATTTGTCGATGCTGCCAGAACACGGCCAGCCGACAGGCAACTCAAACAAAATACTTAAGAAGGTAAATGCAATATGTTTTGCAAAGTTCACAAAACAAAGAAAGTGGCTGCAAATTTTCAAACAAAACCGCAGAACTTGCTTCAAAATGACAGTCCAAACATAGCCGAGTTTCGTAATATGCTCTTGAATTCACATACATTCTTGCTTCACTAACTTAGGATCGGACTGCCCATGGGTAAAATACTCCTATTGTGCAGAGTATTACAGCTATGTAAAAAAAATTCAATGATCATCATAAGCACATGAAGCACGTCTAGGAAACACAGAGGCTTTTAATCGACAAGTCAAAACAGGGGAAAACAGAGAATGGAGAAAAAGAGAAGAAACAAGAAAATCATTGACATACCAATAAAAAAGACAAGTCTAAATTGCCATCATCCAGGCACTAGTGAACTAATCAGATGGCATTCTACAGCCTCATACGAAACTAACTTAGATTATCTACCTTCAGCGTCAACATGTACTAATATGAAGATAATAATGTGCACTTGGTAAACCAGATTATTTTATCACTAAAATTCTAGCAAATTTAGCCTACAAAACATACTTTGACGCAGTTTTGAGTACCCAAGATGCATAAATCCATAATTTCTTACGATCTCCGTTTAGTGATGGCCGGTTCGATTTGGAATGAAGACCCTGAGAACTCCATTCTTCAGTTCATGTTTCATGTCCTTCTCTCTGAAAAAGTCCGCCGGATACTCAACATGAGCAGAATACTTCCTCCCGGCAGCTTCAAGCGGCCATTCCTTCCGTCCATTCCCCGTGACCATCAAATTCCCATACTCAGCCCAAACCTTGACGTCCTCCTTAGCAATTCCGGGCATCTCCATTCTCACGTACAATCCCTCGTCCACGTTCTTGACCTCGTACCATCCTCTAGGCCCGGTAACCTGGAAAGGATTGTCCATGTTCATGTCCTCGCTGCCTGGATTTGATCAGACCACAAAACCAATCAAAATTAATCAATCAATTAAGAAAATCTCAGAGGAGAAAACAAAAAGCAATTCACTGAGGCATAACATCAAACAGTACGTTAATCGAACAAATAACAAGAAACCCGATTCAGTGAGACATATATCAAACAGCAAGTACGCAAAATTCGTAATTGGTTGACTAAATATTTCTACCGTGGTTAAGGGAAAATTCATCAAGACAGCGTCTGAAACCATCGCCGGCGGCGTGAGCATAAACGCCGACGCCATCGTTGGAACCAGAGTAAAGTGTGGAGCGGGTGGAGGAGGCCGTGGAGAAGGCTTTAGGGACATGGTTTTCGCTGCGGTTGATCAGCCGCGTGAGGAGGCTTCGGGTGGCGGCGCTCTTCCCCATTGCTGAACGGAGAGCCATTGGAATCGAATTGGGGGTTAATTCAGATTTTGATGAGTTCGATTTGTCTCTCAAGCTTCAAAGACAGGGCCGAAGTTTTGTGCTTTACAAATTCCCTTTGGCTTTGGAGTATATCAAATAAAAATTAGGTGAACTCTTCCCCAAGAAACTTTGACCCTTTTCCCACTAGGCTAAGCCCGTCTAGTCCAGCATTAAAAATATTAGTCACCAAAAAAATTTATTCTACACTCATTTATTATGTTATTATTTTTTCTGAGAATACGTTTTGGTTATCCGAAATAATCATAATAATATTTTCAAATAAAAAAATATTTACAAACAATGTGAAAATTTTTATAATGTGAAATTAGAAAATTAATTTATAGATATTTATCATCCTTGTTAATTGTTATGGTCATTATTGCAATCTTTTTATAACACAAAAAAATAGATTCCTTCTAACAACTCCTACAGTTATAAATTCCGTCTTTGTCGTTAGAGTTTGTCCCACATTGGTTTCGATTAATAACTCTGAAAGCCAAGTGTTCTAATATTTGTTGTTTCACATTATCTACCATTTTGTGAATGATCTTTTTAACCATAGGCCATAGATTATAAACATGTTTCTGAAATATTTTTTTAAAAGGATGAATGTGAAATGTGAGAAGAATGCAATCAATGGTAAGTAATATACCGAAATGTCGAAAATGTTTTGTTTTTTTTTTTTACTCGGTGTTTTTAGTCTCGAGGATCCTACACTCTCTCAACTATGCTTCTTCTGCTGTGTACTTCTTCTCACCCAATTCCCAGGTTAATTAACATGAAACCATGGTAGAAAATGCAAACCCTGTAATTTGAACCAGAGGGCAAATTACGCCACAGATTGGATGACAGCATTGGAAGAGAAACGTGTAAAGGGTAACAACCAGCTACCTTAGCTTGACCATTGCATTGATGCTATCGGGTTCTGACACTACTCTGCCTTTAATTTGATCCTGTATATCTCTAGGCTTATGTTTCTTCACAACAAAGTAGTTTTCGAATTCCCAAAATCACCGCTGAACTATCTTAGCATTTTTTTTCCTCGTCGCTTATACTATTTGGTTTTAATACGGATCTAACTAATGTATATATATATATATATATATATTCACAGTAATATATTACTTAGTTACAGCCTTGTATAGTATAGAAATGAACCCAACCAAAAAGTTCCATGTGAGTATGTTTGTTTCGTTTTTTTAGTATATATTTTTAAATTTTTTTTGTATTAAAAATGTAAAAAAAATATATTAAAAATGAATATACTAAGATGGAACAGTTATTAGTTAAATATTTTAAAAATACCATAAAAAAAACCTAACAAACAATAAAAACGAATCTTGTTTTCCATCATAGTAGTTAGGTTAATGTACCATAAGGTGGAAACCTTAAAAACTTGCGATTGTTCTTTTCTCTATGTTGAAGTCATCGAATAGTTGCTGTAGAGACTATTAAAACACAAACATAAAAAGAAATGGAGAACACTACAGAGAGTTATAAACCAAAATTTCAGAAAACTTTGTTAATTCTCATTTCATCAGCTTATTTAACTGTTCCATTCTCCTACACGAACACACACACCAAAAAGAGGAAAATTAACACAAACCACCAGACCGAAACCATCTCATACACATATGCATTAGCATTTAGCATTTGATCTGTTCGATATACTTATCACTCAACATTGACAACGTGAACATCTTTCCTTTCTTCCTCCTGAACTTTGGGCACGGTCACTTTCAGCACACCATTCTTCATCTCAGCCTTGATTCCGTCCAGCTTGTAAAGATTAGGCTCCAACATTAACCGGCTGGAGTACCGGCGGCGACTCTCCTCGTCCTCTGTTTCCTGCTCGCCTTCGCCTCTAATTACCAAAGTGTTCTGATCCACAGTTACCTTCACGTTCTCCTTGTCAACTCCAGGCATATCCATTTTCAGGTACAGAGCATCATCTTCTTCCTTCAGATCCCAACCCCTTCTTGAGATGGCAGCTGGCCCTGTTCCTCGTCCTCCGAAAAACGGATCCTGCATGAATTGGTCCATCATGTTCATCAATTGCCCCACGGTTCTCGTTGTGGAGAAGGGATCAAACACATCTGCACAGTTCAAATTACCAACAACATGACTTTAGTAACTTCAAGAACAGATACATCATATATGGAACAATTGAACAAGTAATGGACACATATCTGAGCGAACAGTCTCCAACAAATTCAAAGAAACAATCTTTTAGTTTGTTTGAGCTATATATAATCACAATGTCAATTCATCCGAAAGATTTCCAAATATTTCCGATTGTTCCCTCACAGAATAGAACTGTAAAATTAGCACCAAGTGTTGCCCTTTTTCCATTCTGTTCTGGACTCCAGAATAAACATAAAACAAAACAAGCATAGAACCTTGAAATTACTTCAATTTGCTATTGTCAATTAGTCGCTGAAAATTGAAATTCACCGAAGAATACCAATGAAAAGGGGGAGAAAGAACGCAAACTGTCCTGGGGTAAGAGACCAATACCAAAATAATGGACTAACAACAATCAATTCCTAGAACACCGAGAACAATCAATTAGTAAAAAGTAATCCCCAATAACAGAGAATCAGAGTTCGAATCGAATTGAGGCGATCCGTACTAACCTGAGAAGATACTAGGAAACAGCTCACGGCGACCGGAGACTGCGGTATCCGGGCGGCGTTGAACCTCCCGGTCACCCTCGTCGTAACTGGCCACCTGACTGGCGTTGGTGTTGAAGGAACGCGCCGCCGAGGGAGCAGAGGCGAGCGGCCGGACAAGAGGGCTCTGAGCGTTGTCGAAGAGCTTCTTGATTGAAGCACTTGCAGCCCTCCTCAAAGCGAGTGATGATGCCATTTGCAGAAAGAGTTGATTGAGCGGAAAAGGGTTGTTAAATTATTGGCGAGAAGTAGTGTTGATAATGGTGCAGGAGTCGATCTGTTTGTGTTAGAACGCTGAGGAATTACGAATACTGGTGGGGCGTTTCAGGGGAGGGGTTTAATATAAAGGTGGTGGCTTGGGGAAGTGGAAATTGGGGGATGTTGATTCCAGAAATTGGATGAACTTTGGAATCGATTATTGTGGAAAATTCCAGATTAGTGTGTGACTCTGTGTAGAGTGAAGATAGAAGCTTCCAGAGCCGTTTAGGATTTGACCCTGGAAAGATCTGGGCTGGGCCGCCATTTCTTTTTCCTTTTTGTTTACTTTGGCATGGGCATGGAGCAACCTTTTCATGGATTAGTCACTATTGCAGACAAATATACAATAAGTTTAAATATATATATATATATATATATATATATATCATTATAGGTATCATAGGCTATTACATTTGTGAGTTCTACTGGGGGACTTACTTGAAAAAATACTAGTAGAATGTTACATTTTTTTTGGGTGTTGCTAAACGCAGATTGATTTTGCTTCGTGTAGTTTATAAAATAGACTAAAATACTTCTATGAAACTATGCGAAGTAAAATCAAATTACATTTAGCAATACCCATTTTCTAAAATTACAGTGTTCAAAATTCCAAGTTCGTTGTCTCCTTGTTTAAACCGAACAACAAAACTGAAATCATACATGTAGTCAAACAATAATCTATGGGGACTTTTTAGACAAAAATCCGTTGAATCCTTGCATTGGATATTTATAAGAGAGGCAATTTGAACTTTCTATTCTCTATAACACCAAAACCGCCGATCACATCAAAAAAAAAAAAAGACACCGAAAGGAAAAAGCGATCATCCATTTTGAAACAAAAAAAAAAAAGACCGGTGATCACCGATTATACCAAGATCAGAAAATCTAGTCTAAAACATTTCGCAAAAAAGTAAATAAAAAACAAAAAAAAAAAAAAAATTTGCCAGAATACTTATAACACCAAAGCCGCCCGATCACACCATAAACGAAAAGTAACAATAACATACAAAAAAAGTAAAAAATTCGCCAAAAAATTACCTTATTTTCTCCTTTTTCGCGTGCTCTACGGTTCTCCAACATTAAATTCATTAACAATCAGTGAAGAGATTGTCATATAAAACAATATAAAACAATTTGGAAGTGTTTAGTATTCAGGGGCATTTTAGTCTATATTATAAGCTACGCGAAGTAAAATCAATCTTGTCAATTCATTTTTGACCTTTTTTTTTCTTTGTTTCCTTTTTTTTTTTTTTGAAAAGAGAAATAGTTGACATTGTATATATAATATAGTCTATATAAAATCAACACCATCAATGCTCGCAATTGGTAGCATATGTGATACTTTAACAATCATCCAAACTAATTGTCAACCCAAGGTTCAATGCTCATCATCTGATTCATCCAGTAACCTTTGGTATGCGGAAGATGAATTCCGAAATATCCACAACCTGCATTGATTAATTAGTTTCGGATTCAATCCTCAACTTTAAATAGTGTAACATTTGCCTAGGGTAAACTTGAGGGCTCAAAGATGCTGAATTTTTCTGAGTTATAATTACCTTGAAGTAATCCCCAAGGAGTTAAACATCTTCTCAAAAGCAGATGAAATACGTCGCAGTTTCCTCTGGATGATACTCCTTACTTTGCCCTGAATACGTTAATTTAGTTACTACAGATGCATTTTGAAGCACGTTAGTACGAGCCTATAGAACATCCTGTTCAAGTAAGACATCTAAGTTCATCCTCCAAAACTACACAATCTGGCCTTAAGAACCATCAAAACATTTATACAACAAATGGTTTCTAGTCTAGTACTCTCTGTGTCCCGAAATGATGCTCTAGTTTGGTTTCATTTTTAATATAAACTGTACTAAAATGAAAATCAAGATAGAACAACCATTTCGAGACAAAGAGGATTTTTTGTTATTTTTTGGTATGTCTGTTCACCACATTTTTTAAAATCAATGACAAATGAATGAGAGTCAAGGGCTAATGTCTAATGTCACAATTTGCCTTACATGGGAACAACAGCTTTGAAAGGGATGTATTGCAGATTAGAAAGTTCAGAACAAGTTGCAAAGAAATATGTACAAGCAAATGGTCACTAACCTCATCTTTAGTTTCATCAACAGCCAATCTTGATGGTCCTGATATACATTCTCTTGATCCTTCTGCATCTTCAAATGGTGTTTCGGTTGAAGGAGTATAAACCGCCGGAAGTTTGTACTCTTTAAGAAGTACAGCATCTTTCAACTACAATAAAAAGAATAATGAAATCCAAATGATTTGCCATTAGCCCCGAAAATCTAGCCACTTTCTGCACTTTATAGACATTCTGAACAACTGAGAATTTCAGATATGCACAAAGTACAAACTAAATCAATGAAAGAAAGATTCGTTAAAACGGTGTTTACCATTTCCCATTTGACATCTTCTACTGAGGTACAGGGTTTCACCACTGCGCTTTGAATAAGAAACTTTGTCCTGGATTGTACCTCTGGAATAGCCTTCTGAGCTTGCATTGTCACCAGAACATCACATGTGGATCTAGGCGGCACAACCCCTTTATTCGGTTGAACAATACACTTCTTAGGCTGAGTCGTCTTGACCTAGAAGATCTTAAGTTAATTAGCAACAGATAGTGCAAAGAAGGGTATATTTCTATATGGATTTGGATACATAGATTATGTGTAATTTCATTTATCCAAATGAAGAGAGTAACCATGCACCTTGAAAGCCACATGATTTTCAGTCAGGTTGGACAACTGGAGAGGGCAAGAGATCCGCTTATTCGCCTCAACTGATAGCCAAAAACAAATCTAAAATGTAAATATACAGTAAAGTGATCCACAAAACAACAAAGAATACACTGAGTTTTTCACTTACAAGGGAAGTTGAGTTCCTGTTTATCAATCTTCAAGAGCTCCATTGCGCTCATCTTTAAGTGAACAGAGAGACAGGTGACTTAAAGACATGAATATTAACCATTTTTCCTTGATGTCATATTAAACGTAACAATTCATATTGGAAGCTTAAAAGATGTATTGAAAATTAGTACAAGTTACAACACACCTGATAAATGACACAGGAGTCGGGAACAACCTTATGAACATTTAAATCATCACTTTCCTTGTCTTTTGATCCTTCTGCATCTAGGAATGGTGATTCATTTGCAGGAGTATAGACCACCGTTAATTTAGACTCTCTGACAATTCCAGCATCTTTCAACTATAAGAAAAAAACATTTTTGCGTAATCAAATCCAACAGATGTCATTTCCCCCAAAGATATAACAAGTTAGCAACCTTTTGAACTTTCAGACACAGTTCACTCGAATCAATGAAAGAAAGTCCCGTTAATCAGTGTTTACCGTTTTCCAGCTGATATCTTCTGTGCTGCCGGGTTTCACCAGTGCACTTTGAATAAGAAACTTTTCCTTGCTAAGTACATCAGGAAGAGACTTCTGAGCTTGCCTTGTTACTAGAACATTGCATGTAGATCGTGGCAACACAACTCCTTTATTCGGCCGGACAGAAAAGTTCTTTTGATGAGTTGTGCTTACCTTGAAAGCAACATGATTTCCAGTCATGTTGGACAGCTGCAGAGAGCAAGAGATCTGCTTTTTCGCCTCGAAAGGAAAATTGAGCTCGTGTTTGTCAATCTTCAAGAGCTCCATGGTGCTTATCTTTAATCACAGAAAAAAGTAACTTACATTGGGAAAATGCTAAAGTCCCGAGTTTATAAGAACCGAAAAACTAATGGAAATAATTGAAAGAAACATTATAAGGAGAAAACCTCATCGAAATTAGAAATTCGGCTCCGTGATAACAAACTGTAGGCTTCTTTAGGCAGGGGTGAGATTGGTAGAGGCCTTGACAGGTAAATCACCGGCAATTCATGCTCTTCAACATAATGTTGTGGTTTCCCCTCATTGAACTGGAAAGCAAAGAACTCAGTCCCGGTGAGAGTCTAACAAAAGCACAAGTGGGATCATGACTCTGATATGAAAAATATTACCATTTGCTTGATGTCATCAGTTGGCAATTGTGTTAAAACAACACACTGAATTCTAAGTTTGTCCTTGCATTTCATGTCAGGTGGGGGATCCTTCTGAGCTTGCATTTTAACTGATGAAGAGAACAAGTTCGAAAAGCACAACTTAGTCCAGATTTCATTATGAAAATTTTCCACTGTTTGACAGAATAAAAGAGGGGTCAAGATTTTCATATTTTCTTTGAGAATAACTAAGATTTTGATTCTAATTTGCACTCTACCTGTTATCCCGCATGTTGTGTGCGGCAAAATGATCCCAGATATTGGTTTGACCCAGAGATTGATAGCGTGCAAATCCCGAAACTGAAACGAAATTGTGTCGTTAGTTTTCATTACTTGTTCAGTAACACATATGAACTGTGTTTGTAAGGTTTGATAGTATAATCAGAACGGTGGAGCTCAGGAAAGTGTAAAGTAAACCTGGAAAGCAACCAGATCTTCCATCATATTAGACAAGTAAAGATAACAAGATAATTCCTTTTCCGGCTCGACTGGATGACAAATCAGTTGGATAAAATCAGCTAACTGAAACATTGCAAATGGAAGAATGAATCAATAAAAAGATCTATGCTGCTGACTTACAAGTGAATTTTAGCTCCAGCGGTTCAATCTTGACAAGCTTCTCTGCATTAGGACTCATCTCTTTTGTTCCAGCAAAGTTACAGAACAAACAAAAAGTTGCAATCCAGATCAGAAAAAGGGAATTGATTTACTGATGATGATTCCAGTAAAGCATGATCATGTTCATAAAACTCATCAAAGCTTGAGAAACGGTTGATTCATTCAGTCGCTACACAAGTTTAAGAAAATGTAAGAACACAAACAATCTCATTTTAATAGAAATACACATTTGACTTCGGGCAAATTCTTGGAAAGAGTCATTTGACAACGACACAGTTTACAATTACAAAGTCCAATTCGACAGAATGAAGTCTTTTCATATTATTAGTACTAGAAAGTTTTAAATCATCGATGAAGCACAAGGGGATCATATAGCAACTTGGTGTCTTCTTCTTTTCTTTGCTTTTTTCTTCTTTGTTTTTTTTTTTTTTTGCCCTTTTATATTAAGAAGAATATCATTTTATCATTTTAATTCCTTCAACTCATTGGATATTGACCATACCAAAGTTGACCTGTCCTTACCATCAAAACAAAAATCTTCTATGAAAATCTTCTGTTTTAATAGTCAAGTCAATGATTAGACTTTGAAAATTTTCAATTTTTTCAGTTTTCATAGTCATTGCACTTTCGAACAGAAACCTCGTTTGAAGCGCTCGAAAATGTAAAAATCATTTCAAAGATATCTTATATTAACCTTTTCAAAAGGTTAATGATATCTTGAGTTTCATACGGTCAAAAAAACACACATGGAATCTATTAGCTTCATCCTTGCGATAACATTTCATATCAGCAGGGGCCTTCGTCTGAGCGCTCATTGTAACTGTAGAAGAAAAATAAGTAGAGAGCCACACATGATCCACATTTCATTCTGCAGAGCCTCCATTATTCGATAGAATTAAAAGGGCTCAAGATTTTAACCATTTCCGCAATCACAAATCAGATATGGTTTGGATTTGTACTGTTGGTGGTTGGGCACAAGATATGATGAACCCAAGTGGATTGAGAATCCATTGCTGTGATTTTAGTCAATGCGTTAAGATCTGCAGTATTTCCCTCCTCACAATCCATTTTTTACCTATAACTAGCTGCAGCTCACACATTTTAGTAAGATTGAGGATGAAAGTTGAAAGGTATATTTTCATAAAGTTAGTTTTTCATGGTAACATAATGATCACGAGAATTATATACTTTGTTCCGATCACCTCATACAAACTCATTCCTTCTTCCAAATTCACCAATTCATCTCAATTCAAATGCATTTCTAACTTTCCGATTTCATGGAATTCCAACTCAGGGAGAAGGACAAAACATGATGAGGTAAAAACTGAAACAAAACAAACTGGAAATTAAGCCACAAATAAGGCGTTTATTTAGTGAAGAATGTTTCAATTTGTCCCACATTATTACAACAATAATACCTGGAGTACTTCATAAACTTACAGTTCCCATAAACTCGGGGTCTGATTCGAGAAGACTCGTGGAATGAGGCAGAAGGCAAGTCTCCAAGTCCACACTTCCTCCACCTTCAGATCCAGGATACAATGAAACTTTCCCATCAAAATTATGCGAATAGCCGCTTCGAAGCGCTAGCACTTTCCTAACCCGAATTCGTTTCCATACTTGTTAAACCTTGGAGAACTTCCCATCATAATGCTGTAAGGATGAAAGAAGCTCATTTGGTACACGAAAGGTGATTTTAGCCAAGAATCAACCCCTTCTCGAATTACTTGATCAGTATGGTTTTGGACAGCCTGATACAATTTCCAGGCTGATCATCCAATCCCGTTTTCCAGCAATTCACTAGCAGTAGCAGTGGCTTGAATTGCCTAAATACAGTTCCCAACGTAGTCCACCGGCAAAGGTGGATTCAACGTCTGCCTGTCATTGATTGCCATTCTACAGCTCGTTTCCTGATCAGGTGGACAATTCCTAGCCCTGATGATGCATCTCCAAACATGGGCAGACAATGCTTGCAAAGTAGAAATCTTAGTAGTATTGCATTCAGCATTTGCTTTTGCTTTCAATTTGGCCAAAGACCCTGCTGAGAAATGGAAAAATCTTTCCCTCAATTTTGGTGCTTCATGTCTCTGGATGAATTGATCAGGAAACCAACGCTTATGAGTTATGAATCGGTGGTCTGGAAATGGCTATATTTTGATTATTTTCCACCTTGGCATTGTATATCTCCGACCAAGTATTGAAGAAATGCCAATTAGATGTGCCATCAACAAGCATATGATTTGCCGAGCAACAAATAAAGATTCCATCTTTCAACTCTGCGACTTGGATGCTCAACAGAGACAGAGTATGACCATCGTGATTGATTGCGCTATGGTGATCAAAGAAGGATTGAACAATCACTGGGGACATCAGTGAGTGAAAGAATATCATCAATACTCAAGTCAACGGATGCATGAATAAATCTGGCTCCTGGGCTGTTGTTACAATCTACATAGATGGTGTAAATTGGGGGATCATCTTGTTTCAGGGTTGCGAGACGACCGGCTAATGGATAGAAATGAACCAAGGTAAGGGAAAGACTCTGTTTCAGTTTAAGCAAGAGGTCTTGCATTTGGCGGGCATCGTGTTGAAAGAAGGCGGCTTGTGCAATCCTGATTTAAGGAGAATTCAGGACCTTTTGATGGCAAACTGGGTAGTTGAATTTCAACTTGTAGACAGGAACAATAATAACTGTGCTGATACCTTAGCAAAACAAGCACTAGGCTTAGAGGCCTTATATTCTTTTGATGTTGCCCTATATGTATAGGTTTGCTTGTAGAACCGAAGCATCTAGGACTTTGTACGTCTTTTGAACAAGGCACCTAGCCTTATAAATAAAAGATAATTTCGACCAAAAAAAAAAAAGAAGGCGGCTTGGGAACGAGGAGACCTTTTTGGATGTATTGGGCACAGGGGCAGCTAAATCCCATGAAGACAAGTACAGTGATTGGTTTGATTCTTCTGGGATGGATTTTGGTTTGATGAAACAATCGGAGATGAGAGTGACTGAAGGTGATGATGGAGGAGGAGAACACATGGCTGCTGCTGATCTCTCTTTCTCTTCTATCTGAATCTGCGTTTGGCTCAAAGTCAATAACATCAGACAAAGAGATTATTCCAAATGACAGTGTGTCTAAGTAAAAAAACAAAAATCCCAATCCCATTGATCCAATTCTGAACACCTTTTGAATGAATCTGGATCATCATCTCGGAAAAATATCCAAATTATTCATCAAACAATCGTCGTGAAATGCTAGTGCTTCACTTGCTTCTACTGCTGAAGGAGAATGAATTTTGCATATAAAAGCCCATGGGATTCCATCTCAAAATCAATTGACAGGTTCCACCTCAAAACCAATTGACAGTTCCACCTCAAAATCAGTTGGCAATGAGGGGAGTAGCCCATGTATCTTATATATTGATACAAAGTCTCTGGCAATGAGGAGAGTAGCCCATGTATCTTATATTTTGATACAAAGTCTCCAACGACATCGATATGGGACAAATGTTTTACCACTCCCCCTCAGGCCTAACGGGCATGGACTAGATCACCCAATATTTTTATAAGTTAGTCCGATCGCCTCCGGCCCAGTAGACATGGATTTAGATCAGTTTGATCGCCTATTATAATACTGGGCCCGGCAAGCTCTGATACCATATAAAGCACATAGAGTTTCACCTCAAAACCAATTATCAATTAAGGGAGTAGCCCTTGTATCTTATATATTGATACAAAATATCTCACCACACCGATGTGGGACAAGTGTTTTATCAACCAGCATTATTATCTTCAATCGGTTCGGAAGAGATCGCATTGGAGGGAAGAATTATTAAAGATCCCATACTAGAAACACAACTTGCGGCCACATAGTCCTGCTGGGTAGTTAGTGTTTGATTCTGACGTACTTTGGAAGAATTTATTGCACCGCAAGTCAGAAAAAGATGCCTAGTGTATTCATTCAAAACTAAAAAGAAAACTTGTTGCACTTTGACACTAAAGAATGACACTAAAGAATGCCAGTGTAATCTATTTTTGTTCTTTTTTCTGGTGGTGTTCCGGTAAGAAGGCCAGCGGTCAGCGATGGAGGACGGTGAGTTTGGGCAAGGGCAAAATTGGAAAATTATAAATATAATGGGTTGGTTTCAGTCACGTGACATGCACGTGATTCCCGTTCAAAATTTAAACGAGAAACTTGAAATTCAGAAAACAAGAAATGTTTTTAAATGTTACCTCCTCGGTCCACGTGAAGGGGCACCGTGATCCGCCACCTTCCCACCATGCACAACGGTAGTTTACGGCTAAACCACTGTCGGACCACCGTCGGATGGCAACTTCCGGTGAAATTCTGGTAACTTTGACGGAAAACACCCTCAGACCACCACCGTACGGCAACATCCGATGATACTGATGTGGATCAAATATACATGTGATTTCATACCCCTTTTACTTAAATATAGACTCATTGTATAGTTTTAACATTTAAAAATGCACATATCTTATGTTTTGTAGTCTTCTAATGTAGAACAAGTGATCCATGCAAAGTGGTCCGGAAATGGAGCAAAAATATCAATCAAAAGACCAAAAATTCACAAGTGTTGATCAATGGCGAATGGTTCACCTTAAAGGGCTCATAACTTGAGCTAAAAGCCTCCGTTTGGAACCAACCAAATACGTCTATGAAGCTCAAAGTGGGAACTACAACTTTCATGCAGGACGCTTCTTCAAATTCAGGCTTTTTAATGATCAAAACTACAGTTGAAATCTCAGCTGTCAGAACTGAACCCTGAAATTTGCCAAAGTCCAGCAACAATCTGGAGGCCATAACTTGATGTCCGCAGCTTGGATTTGGAAGTTCTTTATACCGTGCCGGAGAGGAAAGATAGAGCTATAGATCCCTTGAAGACCACTTCTCCCAGTTGGTGGGTGTCAAACCAACAAAAATAAAAGATTCTACTCCTAACAAATTTAGTAGTATAGCAATGAGTAGAGTCGTCTCCTCAGGGAGCAAGGAAGTGAAAATATTTCTAATCAAAAGCAAAGTAACTAAATGGGAGAGATTTTGGATTTGTAACTAATGAATAACAAAAATAATTTGCAAGCAATAAAAGATACTTTTGGAAAATCAATAATAAGAGCAACTCTAGTCAAAGGAATAATTTCCACCTTGATATATCCAACTGATCATTGATGCAAAGATTAACTCAACAAATGATAAATATATTAGTTATCGTTATTGGAACCTCCTAACAACTCAGCCTTTTTATTTAACTACCAGTGACTAAGAAACCTTCATTAATCACTCTATAGCCAAAAAAACACTACCTGGAACCTCCTAGGATTCAGTTTTTGACAAGCAAAGATCCAATTCAATTTCTAACAAACAAACCTTGTTTCATTAAAAATTGATTATTTGTTATCACAACACAAGTAAACTACTTACCAAGTAATTATTTGCATTGTCTCTTCTAAGGAACAAACAAACCTTGTTGTTCAATAAATTAGATTATCTAGGAGAATTGAATGCTACCAGCTATTCAAATAATGCCAAATAATCATCAATACACATCAAAGAGAATAAATAAATACTCAAAATTCGTTGGTGAAAAGGAAACAGTTAGATCTCACAATTGAATAACATCAAGGCTTCAATAAAATCCTTTAACTAGAAAAAAAAGGTTTAGTTGCTAATCATGGTGAAATCAACAACACAAGAATTGATGTTTGACATTACAGAGCTAAAAAACTGACGAAAACGGAGAGAAATCCTTGTCCTGAGCTCCAGCTATTGCTCCCTGTGTTGTGCCTCTTCTCCTCTCTCAAAATAATAAGAAAAAGACTATTTATATGCAAATTTAGGGCATCCCCACGTTCAGCCCGTTCAAAAATCGCAGCAACCAATTACAATTTTCAGAATTTGCAAATTGATCCCTGAAGTTTGCCAAAATTACAAATTGACCCTAAAACTTTGGAAATTTTGCACTTTAGTCCCTGTTTCAGCGTGCCCACGCGGGAACACAACATTGTTTCTGGAATTTCCTGCTTCCTTCATTGATTTTGGCATGGATTCTGTGTGCCCACGTGGGAATTAACCACTTCTTCTCTAACTTGAAACTTGATTCAATAAAACCTTCAAAATCTCTCCAAAATCAACACTTTTCTTCTTTTTGTTCCAAATCCTTCCTGTGATCAAATTAAGAATCAAAACACTAATATTAGCATAGATAACATTCAAAACGACACATAAACCACCACAAATATCATGCTAATATTAACATTATCACCAGTTCAGATGATACAATGGTAAAAAATGCATATGAATTTCAGTCACCAATTTGCTCAGATAGTATGCAGATTTTCTGGAAACCTCATCCCCCTGCCAGAGGACATAAATCTCGATCCATAACTCTCATTTCAGTGTTCAAAATATCATTTTGAAGCTAAAAGAAAGATCTACAACTTTTGTGAAGAAAGAAGTTCCAAATCATGACTCTATGCAGGAGAAAAAGGGCAAAGAAATTACTTACTCAGACTGGAAAATGAGGGAATATCAACAAGCACTTTGGAGGCAGCACAATCGCTCCTTGAATTTGATCTGGAAGCTCAAATTACAGCCGAACGATTCCATGGTAGTTACACAGGAGATCTTGGGAGCATTTTGGTATAAGTTTTGTCCGTTTTCATGAAACATCGGAAACGGCGACCTGATTCCGGTGGTGTCGGCGACTTCAAACGAGGAGGATGAAAGAATTTTCAAACATTTGCAAACTTAACCCTCCCTTCCCAGCAGATTCGCAAAGAAGGGCATGTGCTTGCTTGAAAAGAAAAGCTGTGCAAGATGTGGCCCTCAAGTTCTGAAAATGTCGAATAAGCCTATAAGCCTAATGCTGTCATGTCCATAAAGTTTTCTATTTCTTCACTTTGGTCCCCACGAAGTCAAGGACTATAAGTGGATCTTTTTCAAACGGATTTGTAACTTTTGACACTCCAAACTCACTCTAAGCTTAGTGTTCTAGGGTTCTCTTATCTTAGCATCAAATTAGATTAGTTTTGTTCATTTTGTACACTATTTTGGAGCAAGAATTCAAGATAGCTATGGATGGACATGGAATTGGTGTTTTTGTTGGATTGTGGTGATTCTCCACCTTAAAAGAAAGTGGTAACTTCTCCCCTCTTTATCCCATTCTAATGTCTTGTTTATTATTAATCTTGGATAGGTTTCTTTGATAATGAGTAGCTAAATCTTCTTGAACTCCTAAGATTGAGGATGGGTAGTCGAGATTTCTTATATCCATGTTGATTATTGTTATGGGTTGTGTTTATTAAGTCCATTAACAAGGTTAGTGTATGGGATGCATGTTATTTGATTTGATCATTCAAATGTTGTGTTATTAAACTCTTTTGAATGACTCTTTATCTTCATGGGAGCATGAATTTGTTAATGAAACTCTATTAAACCTCATTTAGGCATAAATACGTTGAAAGGATGAATAAAGAATGTTAATTGGGTTAACTAAATTGGCTAAGTCACCTAGGCATATGGGTTTAGTCATATAATTCTAGGAACTAGGAATAGAACCTATAGTGAAAAATAAACATCATTCCTTAATTAACAAGACCGTGACATTAATTGGCATGGATCAAAGTAATAAAACCACCCTAATCATATCTTAGGAGTTACTTCTACCTTGTCCATTGTAGTGTTAATCGTTTTCTCTCAATTTTCATTTATAATTTAGGCTCTATATTTCGTTTATTTGATTAGTTTATCGTAGTATTCTAGTAGAATTTTCTTATAAGACTTTTGATAACTTTAACTCTTTCTATTTATTACCTCCATTTTGTGTTTAGTGTAGTTTAAAGTAATAGGAAATTTCAACTTCACTCTAACCAACATTGTAAACTTCGACTCCTCGTGGAATCAACCCTACTACCACCACTACAACCCAAAACGTATCCTTGCGTTTAAGTTGAGTGGTATTAGGTTATTTTGTTCTTGAATAGCACATATTTTAATAACTAAAATACCCCGCTTCAGATACTCCAGTAACTTTGACGGAAACCACTGCCAGACCACCAACGGCCGGCAACTTTGCCGGAAACCACTGACGGCCGGCGGTAGGGAATGATTGATCCGTTGTCGTCGCCTTGTTGTAATAAAAAATATAAGTATGGATCAGGGACCAAATATTTTAAGATGAGTCCAATTAATTAATTTTAAAACCTAAGCCCAACCCAATAAAAATTAAATAAAAAATTAAAAAAGGTAAGCCCAACCCAATCCCAATAGCCTATAATGGTATTGTTGTAACCCTAAGAAACTTTAAAAAATAGAATTGTAAAAAACGGGGAGAGAGAAAGCGGCAGAGAGAGTGAGAATTGGGGATAAGGGTTTGGCAAAATCAAAAGAAATGGGGTAGTGAAGGGGTACGATGGATGTGTTTTCTGATATTTACATATATTAGGGTTTAGGGCGTATCTATCTTCAGATCTGAGAGGCGTTCTCGATTTTGGCCGGAATTTACAAAGGGTCTCGTCGGTTTTAACATCAAAACTTGAAGGAAATCATTTGGTGTGAGTGTGTTGACCAATATGTGGTGAGGCGAGGCGAGGGTTATGTTCGATCCCCGGATGACGTTTCAGAAGTACCCAATTACGGTAAGCCCTATAAATTTATATATATTGATTTTGCTGTGTTTTATATATTGAAGTTTTAATCTGGGTGTTTGTATAAAAGATTTTAATGATAAACGTGGCCTAGGGTTTGCTGTTTTAGTTATTCCTCGATTTTTATACATCTGGGTTTTGCTGTTTTTTATATTTTAAAGGGTTTGAATATGGGTTTTTGTGTACGATTTGAAAAGAAAATGGTGGGTTTTTGTACTGTCCTCGAATTTTATACATCTGGGTGGTGCAGCTCTTTACGTTTTTAATTGGTGTAATTAGGATTTTTGTGAATCAATTTTAAAATAAATGGTGGACTAGGGTTTGCTGTTGTAGTGTCCACGACTAATGTTGTTGGGTTTTAATAATCGTTTTTTTAATCTTTTGCAGGTGAGAATTCACTCCTCATGACTGTGAAATTGTATCATGGTGGGGGGTTTGTGACCAACAGGAAAGGTGAACGCACCTATTTGAAGGTAAGAGGTTGATTACTTTGATGAAGTAAGTGCTAAGCAGATAATGTGTGGAGAAATGTTACTTGTTTGTAGAACGTATAGGGTATTGCGGGCCTCATAAGTTGTTTTTTAGAGACCATGTTGTGGCACAATATTCTGGTTTTAAGAGAATTAACTTAGATGAAGACCTGTTGCACTCGATTCATCTGATGGATCCAAAAATGAAGAGTCGGGTTGTCATCTACAGGATAGGGCAACATGAGTGTGATCCACTTCTAGGAGCTTCTAAACCAAAAAGGCCAGTTTACGTAGATGAAGGTGAAGATGATCCTGATGATGCAGACTACGAACCTGAAAGTGACTTTGATTTGTCTAATTCTAATGATGAAAGGGTTAAGAAGTTGGTCAATGACTGTATGAGGGGTTCTTGTTGGGCAGCATTAAAGAGCACTGAGTTTGTGCGATATGGACATTACCTGGGCGGTTCTGATGCGGAATCTGAATCTGACTATGCTTCATGTGATGAACTTCATGAAAGGAATCTTTCAGCCGATGATGGACAGGAAGTGGAGAAGAAATACAGGGAGTTTAAACCTCACAGAGAGATAAGCAATCCTATGTTTGATATTGAGCAAAGATTTGGTAACAAGTGGATAATGTGGAAGACCATCAGAACTCATGCTATTGTTGACAGAAGGGCTATTAGGTTTCAGAAGAATGATAAACATTTTGTAAAGGCAATTTGTGCACCTGGCTGCAACTGGGAGGTTTATGGATTGAAGTTAGAAGATGTAGATACATTTGAGGTGAGGAATATTAATACCAAGTATACTTGTTCAAAAATATGGGAGAAGTTTAAGAACTGTAACTCAAACATTATATATGATTGGTTTGTTGCTGATTTTGCTAATGATCCTATAATGAGTGTGGAAACTTTGCAATTTCGCTGTCTTAATGAGAAGAAGATAACCATATCTAGGACTCAGGCATGAAGGGCTAAAAACAAGGCATTGTTGAAAGTTAGAGGGAAAATTGAGGAGCAGTATGCCCAGTTGAAAGGTTACATTAAAGCAACCAAGAAGGCTAACCCTGGGACTACATTTGAATTGATAAAGGATCTTGAAAAACATGATATATTTAAGAGGTTGTACTTGTGCTATGAGGCAAGCAAGAGAGGCTTCAAAGAAGGCTGCAGGAACATTATAGGACTGGACGAAACATTTCTGAAACTAGTTGTTTGGGGGATATTATTCACAGCTGTAGGATTCAATGCTAACAACAATATGTTTCCAGTTGCCTTTGCAGTTGTTCAAATTGAATGTAAGGATTCCTGGGAGTGGTTCTTGAACTACTTAGTTAAAGATTTAGAAATTGCCCACACTCCTGAATGGATAATCATATCCGACAGGCAGAAGGAAATTTTTTTCCTTTTTCAATTATAAATTTGGTATTTTTTGTATTTGTAATGTGTATCTAAATTACTTTCCTTTGTGAGTGGGATTGATTGTAGTGTTATTATTTTATGCAGGGTTTATTACCAGCTGTGAAATATAAACTCAGTAGGGTTTCACACAGGTATTGTGTGGATCACTTGCGGTCAAATTTCAAGAGGAATCATCCTGGACTTCTCTTGAAACAGAGAATGTTTGAAAATTGCAAAAGCAAGTTATGTAGAAGAGCGTGATGAACTGATGGCTGATTAGAAACATTTTGATGAATCTGCATGGGCATGGTTGGATGGTGAGGATGTTGTTCATTGGTGTAGGTCACACTTCCCCACAGTAACTAAAAATGACAGCATCACTAACAATGTTAGTGAGGATTCCAATAGAGCAATTCTGCCTGGTAGAGAATATCCAATCATGGAATGCTTGAGTGGCTTCGGGTATACCTAAATGCAAGAGCACAGAAGAAAAGAGAGTGGCTGGCTAAAAATGATTGCATCGTAGGTCCAAAAATAAGGAAAAGGTTGGAAACTTTAGCTGAGATTGTTGATGGATATAGAGTGATTCATTGTGGTGGTCCATTGTTTGAAGTGAGGTCCATTCATATTGGTGACCAGTTTGTGATTAACCTTTGAGAGAAGACATGTGCTTGTAGGAAATGACAATTGACTGGATTGCCATGCTCACATCGGATAGCTGGCATTGTTGAGAATGGGGATAAGGTTGAAACATTTGTGGATAAGTGTCACTCCAAGGAAATGTATGAGAAGGCATATGTATATACTATTGTTCCTGTAAATGGCAAAAAGTTTTGGCCAAAATCAGTGGTCCTGTATTGAAACCCCCTGAATTCAAAATAAAGATTAAAAGACCAAAAGGCAGTCGGAACAAGGACAATGATGAGCCGTTGAGAAGAAACAAGAAAAGGTCATTAAAGGCAAGTCGGAAAAGGGGAAAAGGGGTTAACAAATGTAGTCACTGTAGAGGTGATCATACAAAGAGAAACTGTCCAGAATTTATTGCACTTCAAAATGATGGCCAAAATCAGGTATGCGTATTAAGTATGGATTGTTTCAATTATATGTATTGAATCATGCAGTTTTTTCTACTTAACATATTATTTTATTTTCATGAACTAGGGTCAAAGACCAGTGCAAAACACCAATCCACCTGCACTAAAATGGAAAGGCAGACCACCAAAGTATAAGCCTCAGGTATATTTTCAGATTAGGGTTTACAGTAAAGTGCTTGAGTCTGATCATAACTAACTTAATGTAAATGGATCACAAGATACAAGTGAAGGCATCAGTAATCATGTACCAACTGCAACACAGTCACAGCCTAAGAAGCGGGGCAGAAAACCAACTGCACAGTCTCGATGTTTCAAATGCAACGGGACTGGACACTTTCCAGCGATGTGTTCATATGTGGCTTTAAAAGTTGTAGATGCTGGTGAAGTGCCTGTGAACTGAAATTTATTGCAATGTGACTATTGCAAATTACTAAACCACACTATCGACAATTGTCCAGTCATTGAAGCTGAAGAGTTTGTGAAGCATCCTGAAAATATAGTTGAGGTAAAGTTTCGATTAATGATTACTGAGACACACGTGTTAGTTTCTTCAGATTTAGTAACCATTGCTTCAATTTTGAATTGCTTAACTTTTCAGATTTTTAGTACCCTAAGTGCACAGGCTGCAAGTCAACGTTGTTGATATTATGAATCCCCTTATGATGGTTACATGCATGAATGATGTGACTATTGTGGAAGCAGTGGGGACAATTGTCCTATTTTTGATCTTCAATATGATTAATGTGGTTACTTTGGACACTCTAGAAATCAATGTGTTGAATTAGAGGTAAGTTATTGAATTTGTATAATTATTTCATATAAAAGTGACTGTCCAACTTAGGGTTTTCATAAGTATTAATAGAACCCTTCATCACGTTTCAGACTGATCTGGATGCTGGCACACACAAATATGCTCGTGTTCCTGTGAATTCTGCTTCTCAGAGACAAGGAGTACCAGCTGGGAATGGTGGAGTTGCTGTAAATGCTGATAATGGAGTTGATGTAAATGCTGGTGATTGAGTAGCATCAGCCAATTCTGTTGACCAGGCAGAAACACGGCCAGCAGCAAATTCTGATGGTGGTCAGCCACCTAATGATGAGGTTAGTTTCTGATTTGAAACTAATCTTTGTACATTAGTTGATGGAATAAAATATGTTTTTGTTACTTTAGTTGATAGTTGATGCAACTATGTTGTAGAACAATACAAGTGCACCAACCAATAGAAAACGCCAAAAACCTCCACAAAGTCAGCCCCCACAACCCCAAGGAGAGCTAGTGTAAGGCTTAAGAAGCTAATGACTGACGGAAATGGGAAGTCACCTAAGAAGGACCTTCTAATCTTGACTGAAGAAGAAGCTGAAACCTGCTTGAAGAAGAAGGCAAAAACATTCCATGGCGTTGATCTCGTCTTAGAGATTAGAGGGTGGTTAATTATTTAAGCTTTTTGCTGAACTTTCGATATGGTTGTATGCTGGATTTATTTTCAGATTTATATATTTTGGACACCAATAGATCAGCATAGTATGATGGTGTAGTATTTTGTTACTTTTTCTCTGTCAGGTTGTTGCTACCCTAAGGTTCAATGCTTAATACTTTGTTCACTCTTACGTTGCTTTTTGTGGCTTATGACCAGAGCGAATCCACAAGGTTCATTGGAATTCATTCCTGAGATTGAAAAAGAAGCTCGACAAGCTTGCCAGGTGGTTTGAAGGTGATCAGAAGATGGAGTTCCTATGACACCAGAGTTCGCCCAATTTGCCATAGCAGCAGGGACGTGAAAGGCAAACGAAAAAGATCAAACAAAGAAGGAAAAAAAAAAAATTTTGTGTGTTCGGGGAGAGGGGAAACAGCAAACACGAGCAGCAGCAGCAACTAACGGCAGTAGCAGCAAGAGAGAAGAAGCTGGCAGCCGTTCAGTAGCAATCAATAGCTACGGAAGCAGCAAGACAGCGGGGCTGGTTTCGGAACAAGGAAACTGATCAAACTAACAAACAGAAGCAATCATGGAGGGAAATTCCAACGGGAAACCAAAGCAACAAGGAGCAACAGCGGTAGAAGATGGCGGCGGCAGGAATACAACAATGGATGTCGATGGAGATAGTGAGAAAGGAGAAGAAGTTTAAGCAGCAGCAACAATATAAGAAGAAGCTTCGATCGGCAGCGGCAACAATAGTTGGTGAAGCGAGAGGTGGCCGAGAAACAAGAAAAACAAGAAGCCGACAAAAGAAGTGAGCGACGGAAGAAGAAAAAAAACCTAATTAAAAATTGACGGCCCAGGAAAGAGGGCTGATACCATGAAAGAATATTTTTCGTGTCTTATTACGTGTGTACAACATCATATATATAGTACAATATTAAAATAACCCTAGCCGTGAATATCGGAAACCCTAATTAGGGTTTAGGGTTTCCGTATTTATATATTCTATCAACAATCTCAAAGTCGAATTTGACGAAAATGGATTCTTTAAATTACAAAGTTTTGATGCATCGATCAAGCACAAGGGGATCAGATAGCAACATGGTGTCTTTTCTTTCTTTCTTTCTTTTTTTTTAATGCTGCCCTTTTAGATTAAGGATATCATTTTAATTCCGTCAACTCATTGCCCGTTTAAATATTGACTGACTATCTTTCGGGGCGTCCCTTATCACCCGATAGATAATGTAGACAGTTTTCCGGATAACTTTGAACGAATCTCCACACAACGAGTACTCGTGCATGTACCAGTGTCCTTTGCCAACAGCCACCGATTTGTCGCCACCGTCGGAGTTGTCGATGATGTATTTGAACTCCTTCATGGATCCGATATGGTTCTTGTTACCTCCACCGCACCCCTTAAAAGCCTTAAGTTCAGTTTGGCTGTCCCACGTCCCGATTCCTGCTTTTCTTGAAATCTTCTTCGCACTCGTCTTGGATAGCTTTGTGATCACGTAAGGAACCCTCCTCGTATCGGCCGGATTAGCGTTGTATAATTCCCATTTGTTTTCATCAACGTCCGAGAAGACCTTCCAGGTCCCGGGTGCGCACCGTATAAATCCTTCTCAAACACATCCTTCGTATAAATCGAGATGTCATGCTTCAAAGCCTTTCCCCAGAGAAGCCAAATAAGAATAGGCTTGAAACGTATCCCCGTCGCAACTCCGTGCGTTTCTTCTTGATAAGCAGCCATATCAACTACAACGTCTATACTATTATTAAGTTGACGAATAAAAAGTATGACTGATGATGATTTCTTTCACCTGAAGATTATATATAGGGTGTTCTGGTACTATATATTTATAATAGAAGCTAAGACGGTGATGATATTTAGGTAAAGGTGACATTTAACAATATAGTTACGCAATAAATTGTTGTCGTACTTTTCATGCAAGGAACCGAGTGTTATAAATTTTGTGCACTATGCAAAACTATTTTATACCAAAAACGGATAAATAAACTGAGGTGCCATGATATTAATTTACCTAATTATAAAGACTGCAGTAAAAGGTTGAAAGTGATAGTAAATTATGATGGGCATATAAAACATGTCGAGGCGGCTTTTATTGGACAACACTATCTTAACCGAGAGAATTTTATGTCTCCTAGATTTATGGACGGTAGATTTTTGGATTCCCAAAAAATTCTGCGTTGCTTATTTTCATGCAAGAAACTCAATATTAATATCAATAAGTTGCGTAAACATCACAAAAGAAAAATATCTGAACTTGTGTCTATTTTACATAGATTCCTAGTTCCTTTTAAAATAGACAATCGTTGGCAGTTAAGCTTCAAATATAACGTTCTCGTCATTCCAAAATCAATGTCTTGTTATACAACAAACAAAATTATTGTTTTAATGGAAGGAATATTACTTATCTTCAAAGACTAAACGCGGATAATACATGTCCCTTTAATTAATTTTAATCATCGCTTGAGGTCTCTCTACCATTATTAGCTAAAGTTTTCTCTGAAAACATTAGTATTCTTTAATTGTTTTTGGTTTGAATGAAAGAATTCTCTACCCACAACTTTCTAAAAAATGAAAAGGAGACGCCGTGTTTGTAATGATTGAGGGTTTTGCTGGTTATTTGATACCTTTGGATCATTATTAAAGCCAGATAAATAGGTTAAGTAAATTTTCTTCTCCTACCCCCATCAAATATTAAATATATATTGTAGAAGTCTAAAGGATTGATGGAGAGAAACTAAAAGCGTCTATATTTTATTCTCAAAGGACGGTATAAATTGTTCGGTGAAGAAGGGTACGATGCTTTGAATTCTTTATTTAAAGCTGTCATTTATTAACTAAGTTACTTCTAATCCTCCATCCTTGTTGGTAGGAGAAAGATTATCCTTGTTTGGAGCTTTTAAAGAAATGATTAACAAAACTTTCATTATCAAATTACTTATATACTAATTTTTCCATTCGAAAATGATTATTGTATTTTTTTTTAATGTGATTATTGTATCGATTACAACAAACTCCCTGTCATGTAAGAATGGAAAAAATATGGTCCAGAGTTGGGTGCTTATGTTGGGATGTGGATAGGTATGACTTTATGAATTATTCCTATTCGGTACGGCAATCATGAGTACTGGTATCAAACATACCAAACAACAAGCCTCCTACCCATACTCTGATAATCTCGAAAGAAAAAAAAGATATTGGAAATTACTGGCTCCACGAAGGGTCTTATTCGAAGTCCTAACAAACAAAAGATTTGGTATGTAGTATGGCAATTAAGTTGCAAGCTGTGTTTTTTGCATGCGGACGTATTTCTGATTCTGACTGCCCAACTTATGACCTTTGTCGTTGAACTATACTAATATATAAAATGCATGGACTTGTTGTGTGTATTCGCTCACTTATTGTACATTATTTTACGTAGAAAATGATATTTAAAAAAAAAAAAATCAATCCCAGTAGACCCTACTTAAATACGAGTAAAAACTCCCTTATAATCTCTGGTAAAAATTGAATTATCAGGAAGAATAGCAATCTAACCACTAGACTGTCATTCAATTCCCTACGTAGAAAATGATATTCTAAGTGAAAAAAGGTAAAAATCATAATAAAGTTTTATAGCGTCGTAAATTTTTTAGAGGATTTTAACAGTATATTCTATCTTTGAACTTATAATACTATCTCCGGTTCTTATTATAAGGCATTTTGATTTCGTTCTAGGTTTCACCTAAGATGTTATTTTAATTGAAATAAATACCTTAAAAATATTTCATAATAATTAGAAGAATACAACGAATGCGAAAATATATTTTTAAGATTTTTTTCTAATTAAAAATATAAATTCTAAGTTAACTTAGAACAAAATCAAAATGCCTTATAATAACGACCGGAGAAAGTATATTCTAAGATTTCCTCCGGTAAAATGGTAACAAGTACTCATCTTGAACCTTTTGTTGTCCTCATTTCCAGAGATTATAGTCCTACACAGAAAAAATCAAGAAAGAGGTTAAAACTTCAAATTCCCAAGTTAGGTGACAATTGTCGTATTGTGTTGTGGGTGGCGTGGACCCTTGAGTTTTGAATGGAGTTTGGGGCTTACTTCTTGCTGTTTTTGTGTAGAGTTGGGCTCACTAGGATTTTCAAACAGCGGAATTTTTTTTAAAAAATGAATTGGGTCAGAACTCAGAAACGGGGGACCTTGAAAAGATAGTAGAGGGTCGCCCCGGACCGGCACAAAATTCAAAATTGCTGAATGGAGGAATAATCATTTGGGAATAGGGAAAGAGCTACGTGTCCAGTTTAACATCATTGTTATCAGATGAGCTGGCAAGCTTAGCTGGCGGCCGCATTGAGAGACGTGAAATTACGCATTGCATTGATCCTTGATAATTGCAAAAAATAAGCACATATTTTTCTTACTCGGATCATTGTTACAAAATATTTTGATTTGTCATAAGTTTGTTATAAATTTAATTTAAAATTATTTTTTTAATTAAAATAAAAACCTTAAAAAATATTTTCTAATATTTAGAAGAATACACGAAAGGAGTATTACAAAACCTCGTGAGTTGAAACTTTGATGACACCACCTTGAGAAAACATTCGAAGGCAAAGGTATGAAATGATTTGCTATCATTTTTCTTTTGGTACTATACTTACTATCATTTCTGATAGCAAATAACCAAAGTAATGTTTGAATTTACTACAAGAATATTGTTAATTTACCCACATACGTTCATAGATAGTTTTGGAATGATTTTACGACCAAAGGCAGGTATGAAAATTTCATGTGCTTTTGAAATCATCCTAGCTTATTAAAAAAGCAAATGAAGTGAATAGTACTATGTCTTATCGTCTATTAAGGGCAATTTAAAAATAAAACTACCAACACTTGTTTGGCCAAATTAGTAAGGTGATTTGATTCACTTAAACAAGGTCTCGGGTTCGAGTCTCGTGAATGGAAAAAGTGATGTTGGGAGAGATTTCCCTCCGAAAAGAAACCGGTCCGACTCGGTACGGATTAATCTAAGTGTAATATACTTAGGACATCATGTGCAGTATGAAAATAAAAAATAAAATAAATAAAACTGAGTATTAGTATGAAAGAAAATATTTAGAATTCAGGTGTAAGGATTGGAGGAAAATCTCTATCTACTCATGCAGACTTGGGTTATTATTATTTTTAAACTCACCTTTGTAGGCTATATATATATATATATGTGTATATATATATAGATAGAAAATTGCTTTCCACAATTCAAATAAAATTCGATCTCTAAATTTGTAAGAGATTTATGTAAGAAATTTTTCTTCTTTTTTCTTTTTTTTTTTATAGTAGATGCAATATATATATATAGAAAATTGCTTTCCACAATTCAAATAAAATTCGATCTCTAAATTTGTAAAGATTTATGTAAGAAATTTTTCTTCTTTTTTCTTTTTTTTTATAGTAGATGCAAAAACTTCCTTTTTACAACACTAAAATCTCATTCCCGTATGTAGCATTGAATAATGTCACATCCTTCTTACTTTAGACAATGCCAATAAAAATCTTACACATTCTTCATTCATCTCCACAGATTCATAAGAGTACAATATCCTTATTCAAGGATGGGTACTTTGTACCAACAACATGTTGGCGGATAAGAGTCAATCATCCACATTGAAGTGTTAGATAGGATCCTCATTTAGGTGTGTACTCTAAAAAGTTAGACTCCAAAATATCAGGGGGAATTGAGAAAGAAAGGGACCGTTGATTTTGGTATATACACGCATTTTACAGGCGCGGCATTGGCTGCGGGGACATTCATAGAGACCCCCTTGGCATTTATCTTAGTCGATGGTAGACCATTAGACGATGAGACCTACATCAAGAAAAAATATCACGTCATTCCCCCCTAGGCATTTAAGAAATAATTTATCATGAGGACGACTTTTTTTAAGTAATAAATCTATCAAGAAAAAAATATCATGTCATTCCCCTAGGCATTTAAGAAATAATTTATCATGAGGATGACTTTTTAGTAAATCCATCACATTACTTTAAACCAAAACGGAATTTACAACAAAAATATCAAAACAATGATGAAAATTATACTTTCGAAGTTAACAACTATATAAAATAATTTAATTTCTTTTTCTACCGTTACATATTTAGCCTCCTTGTCGATAACACATATTATGTTATGTACTAAGCAAAAATAAAATAAAAACTGGAATACTAATGTATAATGTCCTTGGAGTACATATAGTCCGATAATGGGATTAAAATTTAAAAGAGCATGCATATAAAAAGGCCATATTAAAGCAAGAGCCCACATGTTTGACCTTGACACAGTTGACTTTGAAATAAGAAGATTCATTTCATCTCTCTCATTTTTCAGGGGCCTTCGTGAGTTCGTTCAGTTCGAGTTCGCTGAATTAGGGTGAGTAAGTACTGTATGTGATGTTAGTTACTCGTATGACTCTACTCCCCGAGTCATCACCTCCTTGCCACTCCATGTCTTTCTTTTCAAAGACATCAACTTGAGATTTTTTCATATAATCTTCTCATCTCGCATACTCGCACTACAATAAATAAGTTAATAATTCATTTTAAACAGAACAAATATATTCAACTTCGTCCAGTCCTATTTAATTTATAAAACATTTTGATTTTTCCTTGTATTTTCACATTTATTGTGGTTTAGCCCCCAATTTTTATAAAATATTTTTAATATTTTATTTTCTGATAAAAAAACACAATAAATGAAACTTAATGACAAATGATAATACTTTATAATCAGGACCGGCGGGAGTAATCTATATGGACGAATTTATCTAACAAATTAAGTGGACGTTGCCAGTAGTATGTAGGAGAATAGATAATCTATTTTGATATTTTTATGTCATTCTTGCAGCTTAGTAACATAATATATTATCTAAATGCTAAAAGCCTAAAACATTGCTTCCACATATATAAAAAATGGAAATGCAACGGATGCAGAAAACTAAAATTGCATTTGATTCTCCGGCTTATGAATGAGTGAATATGCTGTGAAATTGAGCTGACGACCCATTGATTAAAGATCTTTTACAACCTATCATGAATGCGGTATGTGTCGTTAATTTCCATATCTTCCATTTAGATAGGAATAGAATTAGATATATGAATTTCTGTTGTAATAAATAAAAATTTGTATTCATAGTCTTCTTCTTTTTCTTTTTTCTTTTTTTTTTCTCTATTGAAAAAACAGTTAGAGAATTTGTAGAACATCCTTGTAATACATTTTGTTAGCATAGTTTGTTTAAAGTAATACTGTCATGGTATTTTACTGTCTCTTTTATTAGGGTAAGGTTTAATCTCATTGCCAATGCCAATTTTTTTTAATTAAAAAAAAATCTGGAAATCCCCACCAAATACCGCTCTTGATCCTTTTTAAAAAATGTGTCATTAATTTTAAATCATAAGTCTAAATTTTAGGCTTTGTTTTAATCATTATAAAAGAAAGAAAATTCGAAATAGCAGTCTTATTTGGATAATCCCACAACGTAATAGTACAATGTGATTGTTACCGGACAATATGATCAAAGTGACATGGAGTACTACTAGTTAATGACCCTATAAACTGGCATTTAACATTCGGTCATCAAAGGGTTGCTGATTATTTATCTACTTAGATGATATTACTTCTGTCAAAAAATTCAGTCCAATTCGGATTTCACTTTTAGTACGATTTAAATTAAAAATAAAAATTAAACTGTATAATAATTTTGAGACGGAAGAGTACGAAACACGCAAAAAGAATCGAAACTTTGAAGAAGAAGAAATGGGGATTCAATCTAATCATAAAGAATGTTCTAAGAGTAACGTGTAAAAAGGTCTATTATATTTGAAGTTCTGGCAGTCATCACTCATCATCATAGTTGGACTCAGAAGTCTGTGTCATGCGCCAAAGTGGCATTTGACATTTTAATAACTATAATGGGATAAACTTTGATGTAGTTTAATACTCTAAACAAGGATCCTTATCTGTGGTTGAACATGGTTTTTACTTCAATCAGTTAAGCGCCCCTCTTTCCCTTTTGCTTGGTTTTTTAGTTCACCACTTGCTTTATCGAATGTAGTTGAAAACAAAGATTCCTATCAAAGCTTTGTGCCACTTGATGCACCACTCAAAAACCACTTTGTATGTTGTGTTAATGATGTGCTTTTATCCAAATTTTGAAATTGCCTAATCTGTCAAACCTATAACATATATTCATTGATTATTGAAAAACTAACGTAACACGTTGACATTTGCAAAATTGAAAAAGTTACAGTAATATTTTTAGTACTTCGTCCAAAATTTTGGTATCAACTCTCAAGTTGATGATAGCAACGGAAAAGAAAAGAGCAATAATTTTCCTTTCTAGTCAAACAAAGTGGAGTAGATTAGCAGCTTCCAGAAGTTTTTCATATGTGATGATGGTTCAGAGAAATGTTCTCAAACTTTTGCCATACTCAAACCCATTAAAAAAAGAAGAAGAGTTTTTTTTTTTTTAATCTTTTTTTTCCCTATTGATTATGGAGACATGCAACAACTAAATACTACATATTCTTTGATGGTTTGACCAAATTTCAAGAAATGGTATAGATGATGGTGTAAATTGGTCCTTTTTTAGTTTCGATTTCAAAGTAATCAATTCGTACCCATATAAAGTCTGTGTTAGGGATAAGAGCAAATCACAGTAAATATATCGAAATGAAGATTGAAGCAGCCACCAATCCCAAAAATCCTTATGTATGCCAGCCAAGCTTTTTCACAAGAAACTTCGTCCCTTCTTAAACCTCCCTTTAAATTCAGAAACACCTTACATCAAATCAAATCACACCTTCATTATCGAAAAAAAAAAAAACCATTAAATCCCACCACACACACTCACACACTGGCCTTGTATACATATATATCGAACACACACGTTCACATAGTTCAAAAGATTGAGAATAAACTCTCTCTATTTGCTCTGTTTTTTCTTCAACAATGGGTTCCCCTGTTTTCCTCATCGCCATCACGATTACATTCACAATTCTCCACCTTTCTTCTTCAACATCTTCGGTTTTGGTCTTCCCATTGACGCACTCCCTTTCGAATTCCCGTTATTCCACTCCGTCCCACCTCCTGAAATCCACTTCCACCAACTCCGCCGCCCGTTTCCGCCGCCACCGCCAGGTCTCCCTCCCCTTGAACCCCGGCAGCGACTACACCTTGTCGTTCACCCTGGGTTCACAGACTATATCACTCTATATGGACACCGGGAGCGACGTCGTTTGGCTCCCCTGCCACCCTTTTGAATGCATGCTCTGTGAAGGCAAATATAATCCCGCCGCCATCCCAAACGCCGGCCCGCTCAACCTCACGTCTGCCAAGCCGGTCACGTGCAAGTCACCTGCTTGCTCCGCTGTTCATTCTTCCTTGCCTTCCTCCGACCTCTGTGCTATAGCTAATTGTCCGTTGGATGAGCTCGAAACTTCGGATTGCAGGAAATTCTCTTGCCCTGCTTTTTACTATGCTTATGGCGATGGAAGCTTGATAGCTAAGCTTTATCAAGATAATTTATCTCTGTCTCTTTCTTCGCCGGATTTCGTATTAAAGGACTTTACTTTCGGTTGTGCTCACACGGCGTTGGGAGAGCCGATTGGGGTCGCCGGATTCGGCCGTGGAGCTCTTTCCATGCCGGCTCAGCTCGCCCGGTCGTCCCCTGAAATTGGGAATTATTTTTCCTACTGTTTAGTTTCGCATTCTTTCGATGATAATCGGGTTCGGATACAGAGTCCGCTCATTCTGGGTCGGTATAAATCGGCCGGCGAGAATAAAGAAAAACAGTCCGGCGAGAACCAAATCGGCGGCGACGGGTACGTTTACACTCCGATGCTCAAAAACAAGAAGCATCCGTATTTCTACTATGTCGGGCTTGATGGGGTTTCGGTCGGCAGGAAGAGAATTCCGGCGCCGGAGAGTTTGCAGAGGATCGACGGGAAAGGAAACGGCGGAATGGTGGTGGATTCGGGGACTACCTATACTATGCTGCCGCCGGAGTTTTACAACTCCGTTGTGACGGAGTTTGGAAAGCGGGTGGGTTCTGTGTATAAGCGGGCCGGTGAGGTGGAGGACCGGACCGGGCTCGGGCCGTGTTATTACATGACCGGAGGCGGCGATAAAGCGGCAGCGGGGGTGGTGCCGCCTCTGTTATGGCATTTTGCCGGGAATTCCAGTGTGGTGATGCCCAGGAGGAATTATTTCTATGAGTTTTTGGACGGTGGAGATGACGGGAAGGTGAAAAGGAAAGTTGGGTGTTTGATGTTGATGAACGGTGGAGATGTGGGAGAATCTAGTGGGCCCGCTGGGTTGCTGGGGAATTATCAACAACAGGGGTTTGAAGTTGTTTATGACTTGGAAAAAGGGAGGGTTGGATTTGCAAGACGGAAGTGCGCATCTTTGTGGAAAAACTTGAACTAGAATTGCTAACGTGCGCTTTTCTTTTTTGGGGGGGTTGAAAATAAAGTCAACTTTTGGGGAGTTGACTCCGAAGAAGGCTGCATTTCTTGCTTCTATGATTCTTCATTTTCTTTGTATAGTTTGTATTACTGTATTTGTTTATTTGTACATATCACAATGGCAGCGGAGTGAAAGATTTTTAGAAGCATAAAATGGAGAAGAAAATTGATACATATTTGAAATATGTACATTTTGGAGTTGTATTGATTCATATTGGTTGATTTTTTCATCTTTTCTATTTCTTTTCTTTCAACGAAATTTGAACTTCTGTGTTGTTGATAATTGTTGACGTAACTTTATTATTTTGCTCAACTCTTTTCAAGATTGAATTCATTATTTGATTTGATTTAGTGACTAATGTTTATATATATATATTGTGATCACTGTTTAAATATTTACGGCTAAAATTTTATGAGATTACTATTATGCTTGAAAAGGGATCAAAATAATAAATTAAAGCAACACAATACATTATTGTTGAGTAACATAAAGCTTAATTATTAGTACTAGCTATTGTCATTTTTCTAGTTATGAAAAAATTGAAAATACCAAATGTCCATTAAGGGCAACCTAACTGTGTCTAAAATCCAAATTATATATAGATATCCATCCAAAACCAATATTTTATTCATCTGTCCAACTGTAAGTACACATATGTATGAACTGTGTCTGGAGGTTTTGACTTTCATCAAACAAATGTTGTTTCGTTCTTTTTCTTGAGCTCGAGTTTCAGAAACTCGTATCATATATATAACAAAGGTAATATTATATAAGGAAATTATTAAAAAAATTGAAACAAAGCAACAACCTACAAAAGCGAAGAATAAAGCTTGCCGAAAGCATAATTTCATCCTGCTTTTATAATTCACACGACCAACTCCCTAGTTTAGGTACGTAACAACATCAATGATTGAGGGGTTGTCTTAATAACCTATGTTTTCAAAACCGGATTGGACTGGGCGGTTGAACCGGTTAATCCGGAAATTTGAAACCTCATCGGTCCGGTTTCTATAAAAAAAATCAGATATTTTATAGCCTCGTCAAACTCGGTCAAATCCGGATAAAATTACAGTTTGACCGGAAGTCGGTACCGGTTAAATCGATTTTTACATATACTTTTAAAAAAATTAATTTTTTAATATTAATTTAATCGGTTTTCAACGATTTCGAGGAACTAGTTAACCGATTAATCCGGTAAACCGACCAATTCGATCACGCTAACGGTTCACTTTCCGATCCGGTTTTGAAAACATAGGTCTTAATCGAATAATCATTGAATAAGAATAATGCTATGGTTTTATATATGGTAGTACGTAGAACAACTGAGTTTTACGATTGATCATTTATTGGTTAATTTGGATTTCATTTCGACAAGATCTTGTCGTTAACATGAATATGAAGAACAATTGTCATGGCTGTCGTACTCTATAGGGGCCTCAAAGAAGAAAAATTTTATCTAGGCCAGAGTTCAATTTTCATTTTCAACTGACTATTAATCTCAACTCAATTGCAGGCTATCGATCGGGAATGACTTAACAGGTGAAGGGGCCAAGGGATACAAAAATATGTGAGTTATTTAATGCGTTATCCACCTATGATAATCTTGCTTAGTCCCTTATTAAAAATCCCGTTTAACTAAGCATAGTGGAACATTTCTATTTCAACAATTTACGCTGTATAAATCAGAGTTGTTTCTCCGACTTTGTTCATATAATGATGCGTAATCATGTTGGTACATATTTTTGAAGTTTAAATTCACTGGTATTGTTACTTGTTTTTTTTCCCCCAAGAATAAGAAATATCATTATGAAAGGGAAGTTGTAGTATTCTTAGCACCTAATTTGCTTAATTAAACGGTTGGTGAACTCACACAAGGTCACAAACTCACCATTTGAAACATTCTTTAGATGGGGTTCGGATGTAAGGGAGTTACTATCGGGATATAAGAGGGGCAAGGTTAGAAATTGTTAGACTAAAATAAGTTGTACCTTGATTAAGTTGACCAGAATAAAAAAATTGTACATTTTAAAACTGGACTATTTTATGGGATGCGGGGAGTATAAGGTTATAAAATCTTGCAATCATGTAAAATCAAGCACACTAATAGTTCAAGCTATGCAATGTTTTGGACAGGGACTTGATCAATGTATATAATTATGTTGTTTTATATGTATTCTTTACGTCCCAAAATACTAATTATTTTTCCTAACTTGTACATATTGACGATGGAAGCAATACACAGCGTGGGGGAAAAAAAAAGAAAGAAAAACAAGTACACAATGTTGTTTCATTAACACTGTTCTGAACTTTTGTGATGCATGCCCCACGGAGTTACGTCTTGCAGTCAAGATTGATGACAAGAGTAACATAAATGCTTAACTGAGATCGAACCAGAATTGATTCAATTCTGCCGTGGAGTATCAAATTGATGAACAATTAATGGCTAGCTACTAGTACTTCAAAAACTTATGTCGAGACAATTGCCTCAATGGCTCTTGTTTTCGGTTCAGAAGAAAAATAAGAATTTGAAAAACACCATAAAAAAATAGTAAGCAGAAACAGAAAAAAACCTGCTCTGATACCAAGAAAAAAATAAGTATTTGAAGAACAATAAAAAAATAAATGAGAGATAGATTGAATGGCTACATTGTGAATGACTGAATACAAAGACTGAGATAGAAGTCATATTATAGGCCTTCTACAGATGATAATTAACAAATTTTCACTACAGATAATAATAAAAAGACTAAAGTTATCAACTACTCAATATTTATCATTCCAACCGTTAGCTATATCTTTAACTCATAAGGTAAACAAGGATTTCTCTTCTTGATGATCTCCTCTTCATGATGATTATCTTTAACAGGTTCATTCATAGCTGGGCAGTATTATTCAATCAATGTAGAGAGAAAATTCTGCGTTTATTTAATTACATTTTTTTCGATAAAAATGTGGAGATTATATCGAAATAAGTTGAAAAATAGTAAAGTGATTGACTGACAAAATTCGAGAGATCTGTAGATCAGATGGTTCCTACCTCCAATGTAAATTTTGCAAAATGCGCAAAATTGTGAGCGATGAAGGGACTCTCAATACTACACATTACTGTATTAAACAAAGGAAACAACTCCAAAGATGTACACGCTAGAACAACGTTACAAGACAGAACAATCGCTTCACCAAAAGAGGCCAGCATTTATATATATATATATATACATATATCAAATGAAATGTGGACTTATCTTGTCTGAATTTTTTACTTTTAGTATAAGTAATTCGGATTGCGAGAATTCATACTGAATAATTATTTTAGGGCATAAGACTTACTAAAATACAAGTGATCTTTTACGTGTATGTTCCATCACGAGGCGGAGTGCTCGTGTATATAAAGAAACACAAAAGAAGATTAGACCATAAACCTGCAAAATACTCCATATTTGAATCTTAAAGCAATTAATTGTAGGTGAAAATAACTGGGATCATATCCCCAACCGCAATTTCATCCTGCTCATGGCATGCGGATTTGTGCTTGTCATGTACCGGATCTTCTATGACATAATATGTGACTTTTATTATTGAGTCCAGAATCATCATATACGGAGATCAAATTGATCCATAAAATTAAATAAGACCTCTTCGATGTAGTAATACTAACTCGGATTGAGTTTTCTTCAAAAAAAAAAAAAAAACCTCGGATTGAGTAGAAAAATTAGGTTTTTTTTAGAATTTATAATTGGAATTAAAGAGAATCGTTTTGGTTAGACCTAATTTTTATTTGTTAACAGGAAAAACATAAACTGAAAAAGAGAGCCTCAGCACAGAAGTAGAACCACCCATGTCAAATTGCTATCATCAGCCAATTAAACTAGGGGTTAGAATACGTGACAAGTGTCGAATATAGGCCGTCAGAATCGCCAAAGCCTCCATTTTATTTATGTTGAACACCTTTTTTTTTTCCCCGTTTTCTTTTTTTGCTTTTTGTTGGGTTTGAAACTGACGTCTAAGAATGGATTGTGACATTTTTCTATGTAATTAATGAAAACGTGTGTGTCCGCTCAGACCCAGCTGTCTGCCATACGTGGGTCTAGAATTTTCATCACGTTTTCTTCCCCCTAGATTCTGTTTTTACTATATACACTTTGAAAGATCCTTTCCCCCACGAGTGGGTGTCGTGGGTTCCCCCTGAATTTGTCACCATCCTTTTAACAAATGCGAAATTTAGAAGGAAATCTCGAAGTCCCCTGATCATTAGATGCTAAAAATTACTCCTCCTTCCGTCTCATGATTATTGTCCAGTTTGGATTTTTATTTTTAATTTAAATTGTATTAAAAGTGAAATTTCAAACTGAACTACTCCCTCCGTCCCATAATTATTGTCCACTTTGCCTAAAAAATTTTGTCCCAAAATTATTATCCAAGTTGACTTTTTATGGATCAAATTACACATTTGTCCTTAGTAAAAAACATTATCCATAAAATCTTAGTGGTTAAACAATTACTTATGAAGGGGCATGTCCGGTTGTTTAAGGTAAAATATAGTTAAGTTTGACCACAAATAAAATCTTTCATTTTAGTAAAACTGGACAATAATTATGGGATGGAGGGAGTATAATTTTGGCCAAGAGAGAATAATTCACTCAGAGGGAGTAATTCACGATGAAATTGAAACGTAAACTGATTTTCTTGGTTTAAAAGGAGTAATAAATGGAGTATTTCAGGGTGCAGTAGTACGTAGTACCGCGTTCATGGTTCCCCTATATGCATGTAAATGAACCTTTCTTAAAGGATCAATAACACACAAAATGATCCATATCTATGTAGTCTCGAGTGTTTTTGTAAATTTGACACACATAACATTATTATCACAAAAGATGGTTAGAGATTGGTTAAGTTAGAAAATATTATTACCATGAGATCTGAGATCTCGTTGTAACATTATTTAAATGTACTGACTACACTTTGTTTTTTGTTTTTGTTGGTGGAGTTAGATTTTGGTTCTTCAAAAGTGTCTAAAATGTCAGACGGGAAACGGAGACGGAAACTAAAGAGGCAAGATCGAGCAGCATGGAGGATCAAACCAAGAATCAATTGTCTCACAAGTTCTTTGTCATCTTTGGTCACGAGAGAGACAATTGGACGTGTTTTACGTTATTACCATTCCCTCTGCAAACAAGATTACGAACCATGACTTATGGTTTTATTTTACGCTTTAAAAACTCAGGTTATTGTCAAAAGATACATGATTTGGCTTCACAAGACATGCAAATCTTTTTTGGATCCAAAGGATTCGAGCCCCATTAAGCTTTTGTCATGAAGTGCTATTCCCTGTTCTGAAAAAATAGTTTAAATCGTAAATTGTATTGAAAATAGCACAATTCACAAATTATAATGTGAATTTTATTTTTTATTTTTTTGGACGAAGAGAATATAATCATTTGGGCCACGAAGGAAACGGACAATGTTTATGTGTATTACTTAATTTTGACCTCTTCTTGTTTAGACTTTGAAGATTCCGCAACTTTATATATTGTGTTCTGCATCCGACTGGCTTTAGGCCAGAGGCAGTTTGGTCTGTGGCGGTTGCCTTGCCCATATTGATAATTGATTTGTTAAACTAAAATGTTCATCATTCGGTGGTGGGAGCGGGGGACTCGAGGAGGAAAGTAAATTGAGGTAAATTTTTATTTATCCAGTTGTATTTGTGATGCACAAATTATTCTCTCCATCCTCGAACAATTGGCAATGAGAAATTCCTTACTTGATAGAGAGGGTATTAATTTTTGTTATTTGATGATAGAGGTAATCGACCTCAATGTTTTATTTTTTTTTAGAAATTTACTGATTATTATTGGTTTCATCGATTAAATAATTCTTGGAATCTATGGTTAGTTACTCCAAAAAAATTCGATAAGATAACTTGTATTTGCTACGAGGGAATGGGGTAGAAAGTTACCCCGAAATAATACTTTCACTAAGAACAACCACAGTGGGTGAAGGAAAATTTGGCAGTAACACGTAAAAAGAATTTATGCACAATGACAATTATCAAAAATTTGTAAAAAATGTGGGCAACACTTGGCCACCATTGCAGGGCTTTTTGTTGTTCATGCAGCTTTTCTTCTCATTTTGTGACTGGTTTTTGTGCCAGACCCCACCTTTCTCTGCTTTTTCTGACAATGCTGAGGGAACGGGTCTATTACTTTCTACGAGCCACAGTGGAGAGTTACGAATTGGGCAGTAATTAGCACAGTTTGTAAGGGCCAATTACTGCCCGTTGCAATGCTCTAACACTTTCCTGGCATAGAACATGCATAATTCTAGTTAAGTAAATTGCTTAAATCCATGTATGGAAACAATACTCCTTCTATACAAATTGGGAGTCCAACATACTCCTATCGCCTAAGGACTTTCCAAAGAGAATTCATTACATTAGGATGGAGTTCGGGTAAACCATTTCGAGAACGTTTTTCTGACTGGTCTGGCGCTCGTGACTCAAGTCATACATACATAGTTCCAGGCTTCCATCACTGTTGTTGCAAGCTGTTGTGAGCTTCAAAAAAAAAGCTATACGCTAGTTAAAGTTGATATATTTTTAGTTGAGAATATGAATATTAGTAGACTAGCAAAGCTTTTTTGGAGTTGTATAACTTTGATGATTTTCTGAAGTCTTAATATATAGTAGTATTAATATTGGCTTTCAAAATAAAGCTTCAATGACCATAACTTGAGGTTTCCTTCAGCTCCTCACAAAATTCATCGAGTCATTGTCCACAGTTGTCCCTCGTCCATGCCCATTGTCAGCCTAGCAGAAAAAAAAATAACCTAGAAAGAGAAAATAATCGTGATTGTTGGCGCAATTGGGTTTCCAAAAGCAGACATATTTTGGGCTTCAGAAAAACGAAAAGAGACATGTCTTTGATCTGGACCATTAATTAGTAAGCCCAATGGAATTGAGGATTCGAAGCTTGTCCGATCCAACTTTTCTTTCGTTCTCCTATGAAACGATATGATTCCCTCAAAAATTCATTAATTTATTTTTTCTAATCCATTCTCAACTTTAGAACGACGATTAGTCAATTTTGTAGACGGTGACAAGACCCTTCCAAGTTCCATCGAGGTACAACTCAGACGGCGTACACTTTACGATATGAAAAAATTCTTTCTAATTGGACATTTCATAACTCTAATGTAATTTTAGTCTTACAAATTTCTAGGAATGAAATAATATTATGGTTAAAGAATGTACAAATTCCTAGGAATGAAATAATGTGATGGTTAAAGAAAACTGTCACTATAATAGCAGTAACACCTTTTGGCGGGCTGGAGTTTTCTTAGTACTCAAACATTCGAAATATTCCATACCACCCCACAAAGTCATCAACCTCAAGGCCAAAAAAAAAAAAGACAGCATTTTTATGGCTGTACCAAAAAAAGTAAAGTTCATTGCTTCCCTATATCAGCTTTGCTTTCATCCATCCACTGCTATTTCACTTTCATCTATTGTTGTTCGTTTAAACATTCTTCGGTAAGCATTTCTTTGCTTCTTTTTCACCCTGTAATCTATCAAGAGATTGAGAACTTCATCATTGATGAATCATTCTTTCTTTGAGATTTTGGACATGTAGGTAGTTTCTTAAATAATGTTGTTGGTTTTTCAGCATTTTGTTTCCTGTTAGCACATTTAAGCAAGAGTTCTTTCTATCTCCTTGTCAAAGTATCAGTTGCAACTCGAATCGATTCTTGCTCAGTTTATTGTTTTCCCCTGATCAATTGTAGGGGAAGAGACATATTCCAGGTGGACATGCAAAAATCAAAAGAATTATTTAGGGAGGTATCTATTGCAGCAGGGGCAGGCGGTTACAAGGGATCGAAAAGTTCTACAGAAGCTCGGTTTGCTAAGCACATAGATAAATCAATTCCTCCTCCAATTGAATTTCACTGGCATTTACATCCACCTTTACAGCAGAAGAGTTGGTTTGTATCCATTGCTAGCTTCAAGGCAATGTTGACTCATCCAATTAAGTGGCAGAAGTCGTTAAGGTTACAGAAAAGCCCATCTATGAAAGCAATTCTTGATGGAGTTCGCGATCCTAAAGACGAACAAATTGTGGATTCGTTGCGTGAAATGCTTTTACTTGAGGGTCATTTACCTGATAAGCACTATGATTATCACACCCTTTTACGGTATGAATTCATTTATAGGTTTATTTTGTTTTTTTTTTAAGAAGCAATAATTGATATAGAGTGTTGTATTTCAAGTTTCCTACCCTTTTGTGGTTGCAGGTATCTTAGAATGAGAGATTTTGATCAAACCAAAGCCAAAGACATGTTTTTGAATTATCTAAAATGGAGAGAGGAGTTTGGTGTTGAAGCATTAATCAAGGTGACGTTCAAACCTACCTTTTACTGATATTGCCGAGAATAATTTGAATACTCAGTTACTCACTGAGATTAGGCTGTCAATCGTTCTCATACATTAACGGCGACGAAAAGAAACGAATCCCTCATTTTGATGCTGTCCAGCGGTGTGATCATATGTGTTGCAGGAGTTTCAGTTTGAGGAGTTCAGAGAAGTTAAGGAATGCTACCCACACGGATTCCATGGAGTGGATAGATATGGAAGACCAGTTTATATTGACAGGATTGGAATGGTAGACATAAATAGACTCCTTGAAAAAACTACCATTGACAGATTTGTGAAGTACCATGTTTGTGAACAAGAGAAAACTCTGAATTGGAGGTATCCTGCATGTTCATTGGCTGCAAAGAAGCACATTGCCTCCACCACCAGTATCCTCGATGTAAAAAATGTGGTAAGGAAAAATCCACCATGTTTTACTTCCAAGTAAATACACGATGAATTTGCGCAACGTTGTTTGAAGTGATTGTAAAATCTATGCAAGCTTTTGTAGAAACTATAGTTGTGCACATTGTAGTTTGTGTTCTAAAATCCATTGTGTTTGCATAGGGAACCTCTAATTTCTCAAAGCCAGCAAGATATCTTTTCCTGGAAATTCAGAAGATTGACAGCAACTATTATCCTGAGGTGATGTGGTGCACGTAACTCTCTTTTGTAGTTTTCCTGACTTTCAATCTTTCTTCATCTGGAATGAAGAAAATGAAGTTGGATATGACAGAATCTTACATTTTGTAGACTCTGAATCGGCTCTTCATCATTAATGCTGGTTCTGGATTTAAGGTGCTTTGGACAGCTATAAAGACGTTTCTTGAACCTCGAACATTAGCGAAAATCAAAGTAAGTTTGCTTCCATACTCTCTCTCTGTGTAGTATCCATCTTAAGGAATTTTTCTGAATCCAATTTCTTGAGGGTGCAATCCACAGGTACTAGGGAGTAACTACCTAAGTACTCTTGCCGAAGCTATTGATCCAAGGTAAGCATAAGGCTTCGACTACAAAAATACTCATCTCCACAGAACATTTAACACAAAGATGATCATAATTTACTCAGCGGATTTTGTTCGTTTGCCCTGCAGTAACCTACCAACTTTCTTGGGTGGGAACTGCACATGTTCAGATTCAGGTGGCTGCCTGTTGAGTGATAAAGGACCCTGGAATGATCCTGAGATAACGAAGATGTTTCAGGTAATGTTTTGTTCATGGCTTCATGAAAAATAACTAGTCCTTTTAAGTTTGTTGTTCTAAGCTTGAATCCAGTGTAGTGACATGCTCTTAATTTCTCCAAGTAGTCAATGATTGGTAATGAAGAATGTGAGGAAAGGCTAAAGAGAAATCTGGCTACAGAAGATGGAGTAAGCAAAATCTGAACATTAGGACAACTTTTTCATTGCTTAATTAGAATTCCCGGTTCTGATGGATTCCTGCATTTGATGCAGGACGATGTGCGATTGAAAGATGCATCTGAAACAAGACTTGGTGATCATCTTTCACCTAAGAAGATCCAGGCATTTGAAGAACTGCTAAGAGAAGCGAAAAGAGTAAGTTGCCATTGCATAACAAATACTCCAGTTTGGATTTTCATTTTTAGTTCAAAATGTACAAAAACTGAAAATTTAAATTGGACAATCAATTTGAGACAGAGTGGAATAACAGTTTCTAGAGTTTTTCTACACAGAGAACCCTTGGAAAGACAAATGAGTGAATTAACCACCTTAATGTCATTCACAATCAACTCTTCAACAAGGTATCTATTAGTACGTTGGTGGAACACAAATTGACTTGATGAAGTACTTGTTTGCAGAAAATAAGGACATTGGAAGTAGCCCTTGAGGATACAAAATCGGTGAGGACATTGGTGGCTTGCTATGTGTAATATGCTTCTTATTCTTTGTTAGAATTTGAACTCTATAATTGTGTTTTGGAATGTTTAGGTGCTACAAGGACTTACTCAACACATGGAAGAGCTGAAAAGATAGAGTAGCATGCAAGATCCTCGTTGGCATGGAGCTTACCCTGCTTCCATCTCTTGACTTCTTTTTTCCTCATTTTGCAATTCGAAGTTTCTCGAAGTTGTTAAGTCTTTGAAATTTGGATGTGTGAAGCAAATTTGGGACAGAGGGAGCACAACTGTATGACGTTTGGAACAAACTTTGGACAATAGTCAATATCTAAACTCATAAAGTTAGGTTTGGAATTGTAAAGAAGACTAAAATGTCCAAATGGTCCCTTACATTTGGGCCTACTTGAATTTATGTCCCTAATTATACATTTCAATATCGTAGTCCCAAACATTATGTTTTCACACTTTTTTGGTCCCATTTCACTGTTTCCGGCCGTTGACATTCCAGAATCAGGGGTATTTTTGTCTTTTAATTTAATTTAAATTTTTATTAAAATTTAAATCATTAAAATTATTTTAAAATTTAAATTTCATTATTAAATTGTTAAATATTATTTATTAATTAAAAATATTATTATACAATTATAAAAAATTTATCATTATTTTCAAAATTACTTTTTCATTTACTATTTCTTTTAAGTACACAGTAAATGGTAATTATGTTGCACTTTTAATTTTGGGTCCACAGTAACTTTAAAAATTTACCAAGTTACAGTAAATAATTCAAAATTTATTTATTTTTTTTTAAAAAAGCAAAACTAAGATTTTTTTTTTAATCTGACCGCTACGGTAAACCCTTAATGGTAATTATATCACACTTTTAATCTTGGGTCCACTGTATATTAATTTACCGAGTTACAATAAATAATTCAAAATTTAATTTTTTTAAAAACAAGAAAAAACAAAACCAAGATTTTTTTTACTCTGACTGCTATAATAAAACTTAAATGGTAATTATGTTGCCCTTTTAATCTTGAACCCACTGTAACTTAAAAAATTTATCGAGTTACAGTAAAAAATTCAAAATTTAATTTTTTTCCAAAAAAAAGGAAAACCAAGATTTTTTTTACTCTGACCGTTACGTTGCTTTTTTAACCTTAGACCCACTATAACTTAAAAAATTTACCGAGTTACAGTAAATAATTTAAAATTCAATTTTTTTTAAAAAAGAAATAAGCAAAACAAAGTAATTGACCGCTACAGTAAACCCTTATATTGTACTTTTAACCTTGGACCAAATGTAACTTAAAAAATTTGGTGAGTTACAGTAAATAATTCAAAATTTAACTGTGGTGGTCAAAGTAAAAAAAAATCTTTGTGTTGCTTTTTCCTTTTTTTTAAAAAAACTTGAATTTTGAATTATTTACTGTAACTCGGTAAAATTTTTAAATTATAGTGGGCCCAAGGTTAAAAGTGCAATGTAATTACCATTTAGGGTTTACTGTAGTGGTCAGAGTAAAAAAAATGGTTTTACTTATTTTTTTTAAAAAGAAATTAAATTTTGTATTATTTACTGTAATTCGATAAATTTTTTAAGTTATAATGAGCCCAATATTAAAAGTGAAACATAATTACTATTTACTTTGACCTAAGGTAAATGATAAAATGAAAAAATTAATTTTGAAAATAATGTAAATTTTAAAATTTTTATAATCATATTTTTAATTAATAAATAATATTTTAACAATTAAATAATGAAATATGAATTTTAAAATATTTTTAATAATTTATATTTTAATAGAAATTTAAATTAAATTAAAAGACAAAAATACCCCTGATTCCGACATGTCAACGGCTGAAAACAATGAAATGGGACAAAAAAAGTTTGAAAACATAATGTTTGGGACTACGATATTGAAATGTTAATGTTAGGGACGTAAATTGAAGTAGGCCCAAATGTGAGGGACCATTTGGACATTTTAGTCTGGTAAAGAATTGCATCTCATAAGAGAATGTTTAAAATCCTACGAATTCTCCATTTTGTAGTATTTTTTCTTGGGGATCAATTGGTGCTTTTCCTATAGATTGAGCTTCTACCGTAGTCAATTTTGGTATGTCATTTTTTTTTTTTATATACTGGGGAAGAGCAAACTTGCTTAGTTTACAAAATAACTTCCAAGTAGAAGTTAGCTTATCCTTAAGGAGCTTATCCTGTTTGGTTTGTCATTGAAGTTGTAGTAAATTTAAATACTATTTGAGGTGGGCTTCAAAAAATTGATTTGTATAAATAAGAATTGTAGAAGAATCATACCAGCGGCAGGAACTTTGGGCTAGATGCCTGGGAACATGGGCCTAAGTCTATCAGCCCTAATTTTTAGTGAAACCAATTTAGAGGTTAAATGGAAAAAAAAAATAAAAAATCAAATTGGATAATTTCTAGTGAGATTCGAATCACACTTTTTTTGTTTTGTTTTTTTCTTTTTATTTTTGAATATTTTTTTGGTTTTTGTTTTTTGTGTTCATGGGTACTGGAATCAGGATTGGTGTAATGGAACTGAGCCTTTTCTATAACCAAAGAAAAAAAATTCAAAGAGAGGAAAAAAAAAAAAATTCTTGGATTACTAAATTAATGTTGATAAACAAAAGTTTTTTTTTAGGAATCTTGGATTACTAAATTAATTTGGGTTCAGTTAAACAGTTGTAATTTCTCTTTTAAAATAGTTATGTGATTAGCGATGTGCATCAAATTGTAAGTTTTTGACTCGATTTGATGATGAAACGCAATGGTTACCATTTTTCCTCCCCGTTAAAAACATGCTTGTCATCGAGCCTGATAACATGAAACTCTAAAATGTTTTGTTCAAGCTTGGTTTACGCTTTCGTTGAAAAGTAGGTTTTGCCTTCAAATCAAAGTGAAAAACAATATGGATATGGTAGTAAACAGAATCCACTACAACAATTATTTGATCAATTAACCAAATGCAGGAAAAAGAAAAAGAAAAAAAAAACCCACATCAAGTGGCTGGAGAAGCCACGGGTGCACGTATAATAATTTATAGAAGGTTGGATTATTTCCTTACAAAAGGGTTTTGTGTGGTTTTGGAAAATGACTTCCCAAAATGACCCAAAACACAGAAGGAAAGCCTGTCTTCAAAGAAACTACAGTTTCATGCTGCCTGCCCACATGGCGCTACGTAATTTTGTGGAAGTTTAATGCCGCAAAAATCAAAAGCGGCCCTAATGGCACGATTAATTTCTATGCCTTGAATGTCAAAGTAATTTAATTGGACGGCTTCGCAAAGACAAAGGGCAGCTTCAGGGACAGAAAGTTTAAGAATATTGTAGCAGCATATTGCCGTGGGTAAATCGTAGTCATTACCATCAAAGAAAAGACTGCATCCTCCAAAGCTTTGGTTTAGTGCGCTTGTTGCCACTGGACAGCTTGGTTGAGGTGGTGGAGGCGGTGGCGGCGGAGGGGGTGACGGAGGAGGTGGTGGCGGAGACGGCGGAGGAGGCGGTGGTGGAGATGGCGGAGGAGGTGGTGAGTGACATTTAGGTTTAGGAGGTGGCGGGGGAGATTTAGGTTTAGGAGGAGGAGGAGAGCATTTGGAGTTATGCTTATCGTTTGACTTTGACTTTCGACATTGTTCAAGTTCAGATGCACCACTACTAACCAAAGTCAGAAGAATAAGCATTAAGAGAAAGATAGCCAAGTTATTGAAGCCCTTAAAACCCATTTTAGTTATATGAGTTCCAAGAGACCGAAAATATATCTTTAGCTTTGCTGGGATGGAAACATCTAATTAAGTGAGGACTTTTATAGTGATCAATCAAGGAAGGAAGATGATATATATGTGCTTTATTTTTGTTGTGTTGCGTTGAAGTTATGGATCTATATATTTAAGTGATGAGATAGTTCTCTCTTTATTGCTGTTATTAAGGAATGTATTTTAGTTGGCAAAAACATATTTAATTTGAACGATTCCCTCCCAACTTGCTACCTTCTGGCTTCTTCCTTCGATTGAGACTCTCTAACCACACTTCTTAAATATTATTGGATCTAGGGTGTCACCGAGTATGTGTATGTATCTTGATGTGTTTCGTGTGTGAGTGTTTGTTTTCTTCCTTAGTTAAAAGGCAGATTAATTAGTTAAAGTGCTCGCAGTTTCCACTTTCCAGCGGCAAAGACAAAATTCATCAAGAATAACGATATTCATCTCAATTAATGTGTTTCACTCTTGCCGATGTCCAAAACCATTATATTTCAATTAATTCAAAGTTCAATTAAGATAGAGTTAGAATGCCATGTAATCGCAGTCTTTAGAGGAGTATTATGAGGGAAATTCCACATGCAAGGCACCAGGTTATCTGGACGGTATTTTACAGATGATTTCTGCAATTCCACTGATTAATTAGCATCTTCAGATCGAAGTCAAACGCGTAACTTCTCCCCAGATGAATCATTAAGTAGGTTAGTTGCCTTGTTATGATTCTTTATTCGCTAGCAATATGCCAATATAAGAGTCAATCTGGCTTTTAATATGATAGAAAATATTCCCTCCATTTTTTATTATATGTCGTTTTAGGGTTTAGTATCTTTTTTTAAATATACTTTCTCCATTTCAAAATGTAAGTTTTTTTAGTCTCTACACGTAAACTGAGGAGACAATCATTGAATGATTAATTTGTGTATTAAATGTTTATTTTGCCCTTCATTAATTGTTTTGGAACTATAACTAAAACTAGATGAAAAGTTATTTGCATTATTTATTGGGGGCAAAATTGAGAAGTTAATCTTTAATTTGCCTTGAAATCCTAAAACGACCTATATTTTGAAATATTTCTCCAAATCTAAAACGGCCTGTATTTTGAAATGGAGGGAATATGTCGTTTTAACAAATCGAGATAAATTTGACCACTTTTTTTCAATATTACCCCTGCATCGGAAATGAAACAGTATAGATAATGAATTTTTATTGGTTTTTGATGAATTATATAGACCATAAATAAAAGTATTTTTGTATTTTAACTATATTAATTAATGTTTTTTTTGGTTTTGATGAATTTTCTAGAAAGACATATTAAAAAAATGGAGGGAGTAATTATTTCCTTGGAAGTCAAACTAATATAGGCAAATTGACCACTTACTATTCATTTTCTTTTTTGGTTTTGTATATTACTACCTGTCGAACATGATTACTTCGATTAATCTAAATTAAGTCGGGTAGCGCAAGTCGCGGAATAATTCACTTGTGCAACACATTGCTTTGGTCAACCCTATTGTTGGAAACCCTAAGTAATTATTAGCCACTGTGTCATTTTATAAACCTCTATCTCTATATTGATCACATTCTTCCTCATCTCTTTCTGGTAAGCTTTCATTGTCATTCATGCAATAATCACATTGCTTTGGTCAACCCTATTGTTGGAAACCTAATTAATTATTAGCTACTGTGTCATTTTATAAACCTCTATCTCTATATTCACATTCTTCGTCATCTCTTTCTGGTAAACTTTCATTGTCATTCATGCAATAAATAGAGAGAGAGAAAAAAAATTCTGCGTTTCAATGTCAAACATGTACTGACGAGGCAAACCAATAAATCTTTTTTTAAGTATACATTTTGTGTTTGAAATCATTGGTCCATTACTCCACATTTGACCTAGTCAAACCTAGTTAAACATATTCTGTGTTGCTAATCCAAATTCCGTCCGTCGGAGACAAAAAACTCATCACTTAAATGTATATACTACATCTACCCTTCAACCAACACATACCATCCTCCTGCTTCATCACACTATAAAAACCTCATTTTGGAACACACGACAATCCACACCCCCTCCCCAAAAAAACGAAGCCCAAAATAAAAAAGAAGAAGCTAAAAATGGGTTCCTCCAAATTCACAGCCTTCTTTCTTCTCATAATGCTCGTATTTTTCGCAGCAGTTTCAAGTGCATGCGATAAAGAGTGTCAAACGTCCAAATCAAAGCATAAACCACCTCCTCCTCCTAAACGCAAATCTCCTCCACCTCCTAAACCTAAATGTGTCAAATCGCCGCCTCCTCCTCCTCCTTCTCCTCCTCCTCCTCCTCCACCGCCGCCACCTCCACCACCTCCACCGCCGCCGCCACCTCCATCACCACCGCTAGTATGCGTAATTAACATCACAGAGTTGCAAGTATGTACTCCTTTGTTGAACAAAGATACCAACGTCACTTCTGATGTGATAAGCAACTGCTGCGACGTCTTTCAAATTGAAATTGGTGACTATCCCCAAGACTATATTTGCGTATGCGAAGCCTACAATGCCGGGGTTTTTGGCCCGGTTGACATTACTGCTCCGCTTATATTTGCCCCAATCCGCAGTGCCTGTCAGTTAAGCGCTCCACACGATGTTATCGATTGTACCCCTTTTCTCAATTAACAAAAACGTGCTTTGTTTTGGGACTGTGTTAATTAATTATTTGTCCAAACTCTTGTTTCCTTTTTGTTCTCAATTTAAACAACTATCATTCGAATCCAGCTTAATTGTCAAAAGGGTGAGCCACTGGAGTTCGCTTTTTAGTATTGTTATAAGGCATTCTGGCGTTTAACAATACCATTTGTTCCTGTTCATTTTCGTGTTATTCAATGGCTGTATCATCATCATTTATAATAAATGAATTAATGATTTTAATTTGATCGTTATCTTCCCAGTATATTCTAACTAATGTTACACAGATTTTACAGCCTGCTCGCTAGCTAAGTTAGTTCCTAAAACCCTCTGATATATGTGAATATGACAATTTTGAGATTTTGGAACAAATGGTACTATTATATGACTACTTGCTGCTTACTTCAGTAACCATTTTCATTACTTAGGGTAGGGCTGTTCTTTTACATAAAACCGACCGAACCGGATCGAACCCGCACCGAACCGTTAGCTTGGATCGGTTCAGAATTGGGGCAACTTTCTTTTGGATCACTATGGTTTGGTTCGAATCGGTTCCGGTTAAATTTCGGGTCTGAACCGAATTGACCCAAAAAGAACCATTTTGTATCCGATGATGTCATCAAAATATTACGTTGACGTCATCTTGCCGGCACCGGTCACCGGTCGCCGGGAAAATCGATTTTCTGACAATATCGCCGGAATTTTTGGCCAGAAAAATCAATTCGCCGGCGACGTCGCCAGAATTTTTGACCGAAAGTTGTTGCCAGCGGCGGTCGGTTGCGGTCAACGTCGGAAATTATTAAAATTTATTATTATTATTTTTTTATTTAAATTAGTTCGGTTCAATTTGGATATTTACTTAACCCGAACAGATCCGAACCATTCCACTCTTTCAAATAATTGATCCGAACCGAACCGAATCGAAACTAAATTTTCGGATCGGGTCGGTTCAGATTATCGGTTCGACCCGAACTGTGGGTCAAAATGACCAGCTCTAACTTAGGGTCACGTTCCCAATGTAATGGAATTGAGCCTTTTCTATAACCAAAGAAAAAAAAATTCAAAGAGACAAAAAAAAAAAAAAAATAGAAATCAAAGAAGAGAAGAAAGGAAAGTCAGAGTTCTTTCAATATTTTCCACAACGGATACAATGCTGCACAGATGTGGTCATGTATTTAAACTACTGCTGCTAAAACTAAAGATATATAAACTACTCCTCATAACTTGGATAAAGTCAAAATAAACACCGAATTGAAATATATGGGATTCGGAGGCTGAAGGTGATATTAGTTGGCACGGGAAGGATAGTGAAGCTGAAGGAAAAAGTACAAGATGGATTCCAATAGGGAAAATGTGGCTAAAAAATCAAAATTATTGTTATACTATGAGTTGAGGAGATAGCCAGATAGCTGGGATAATGGGTAATATCCGAAAGCACAAGGAAGCTATATATGAAGTTGACTGAACGTTCCCAAACACCGTTTTGTAGATTTGAGTAGCTGAATTGTAATGTGAGATGAGTCACAAAGGAACCACATTCTCAGAATGATCTATTGAGGGCAATTGGTGTGCATGCTGCTCAAGATAAAAGAATTGAACATGTATTTCAAACTTGTTCGTTTGTTTTTCAGTCGATGGTATAAAACCATGATATAGTTGAAGATAAAAGTAAAGTTTTTTGTACCTAAAAATTGGAAGAATTTTTCATACAGTTGGATATTTTTGAAGCCCAAGTAACAATTGCTCTTTGCCGCTGTTGTAGCTGGAGCGTATCAAATTTGGATAAAAAAAATATAAAATCTGTCATCTTTGAGCGGAACATAATGGTTGTGGATGTTGTCTTCACTATAATTAAAAGGCAATCAAATGTAGATTAGTGGGATGCAATTATAACTAAATGTTGGTAAACAAAAGTTTTTAGCAGAATCTTGGATTACTAAACTAATTTGGGTTCAATTACACAGCTAGTGTAATTTTCTCTTTTAAAAATAGTTCTGTGATTAGCGGTGTGTATTAACTTGTAAGTTTAAGACTCGGTTTGATGATGAAATGGAATGGTTACCATTTTCCCTCCCCATTAAAATCAAGCTTGTCATCAAGCCTTATAACATGAAACTCTAGAATTAATGTCTTCTCATCAAGCTTGGTTTACTCTTCTTTTGAAAAGTACTTCCTCCGGTCCTTAATATAGGGCATTTTGATTTGTCCTATATTTCACCTAATACGCATTTTTAATTAACGAAAATACCTTAAAAATATATTTTTATATTCGTCTTATTCTCTTGAATGTTACAAAATATGTTTAAGGTTTTTTCGTCGATTTGAACATGACATACCACTTCCTGAATATATGTCTTTAGCTGTTGTTTTCGAAGATTTTTTTTCCTTGATCCTTGAATTGTCTTTTTAGGTTTTTTTTTTTTTTTGCATAGATTCCTTTTTGGTTTCTTAGTTTATTTCAGTTATAATGGATCATCAAACAGAGTTACGGTTTGTTCAATAATTTGATTTGAATATCACATCAGTAAAATAAAATTTGGTTTGAGACCCTCTTTAAACAATCCTATTTCTCCTAGCACTTCAACCGTTGTCCAGAATTGTTTTTATAAATATCTTCGTGATTTAGTAAGTTTAATGCAACTCTTATGGATTGCAAAACAGAGGTTTCTTTAACTGAGAACTTCATTTGAACATGACGTACCAATTCGTGAAAATCTGTCTTCAGCTGCTGCTTTTGGAGATTTGTTCCTGATCTTTGAACTTCATTTTGAAATTTCTTTTCATCGATTCCTTCTAGTTTTGCTTAAGTTTAGTTTAGTTGTAACATCACTTTGTTGCAGACTAGTTGACATATGGCTTGAAGTTTGATTATTATCATGTTCTTAAACTCATAAAAGATTCTTTGTTTCTTTTTCATGTGAATTTGCATGAATTGCCATTGTTGCAAGCACTTAGCCAAAGACTCACAGAGTGAACGTTGTATTGTCTAAAATTAATGCCATTTTTTTTTTATATTTTTAGTATTCTTTGTTTTAACATTAATTAGTTCTATTGGATTTAGAATTTCTTTTGGTTCATTGATTTTTGTAGTGTATGTGTTCAGTGTAATAATGGTTCTAATGTGCAAATATACAATTTTATGTTTATTAATAAAGCATAAATTTAAAATTAATTTTGTTTAAAACAGTAAAAAACTGAACGACGACTGCTAACTTGTCTCTACATTGTCATCATTGTCTTACTGGCCGATGGCCGGAACATGAGACCAGCCATGGCATTTAAGTCGTAATAACAGTGACGAAATTTAAGTCATCATAACAATGACGACCTACCGTCCAATGACAAGATAAAGTTGTCACCATAGTAACGAGTTATGGGTTGTCATTATTGCCTTCTTCATTGAAAAGTGACGAGTTATGGGTTGTCATTATTGCCTTCTTCATTGAAAATCTAATAAAGTTGTCAAAAAAGCACTCTTTAATGACAGGCCTTTAGCGACAACTCTTCAACAAAAAAAAATATTGTCATTAAACCTCTTTATTGACAACTTTTTGGGCTGTCAATTGTGACTAAAGACCGATTTTCTTGTAGTGAAACTGACATTTTTAGTCAATGCCAAGTCAAATATTTAACATTCTAAAAATGGGATGTTCAAAATGTTACCGTCACTTTATTCCAACCAAGAAGTAGTTCTGCCTCTATCACTATCTCCCCTTGAAGAAAGGTTGAAACTAGACCAATTGTTGTGGAGGAAACCCAAGAAAAAGTAGCTCGAATTGAGCACATATTAACTCCAAGAAAACTCTTCTCCAAAACATAAGGGAGTTGAACTGGATTGCATATAGTCTAAGCCTGTCATTGGTCATATAAAAATGGTTGCTTACTACTCAAAGCAGGCTCTCAAATCTTTTCATCTCTAAGAATAAGCATTGATTTTAAACATTCCAACTGAATGTTTAGCAACTTGTCAACATTTCTTCCAAAAACTACAACACTCGGTAGTTGTGACTTCAAATCATCTGCTACTTCTAATATTATTTTCGTTTGTTGGATCTGCAAATCTAATCCCACATCAGTGTTGAGAGAGTTACAAACTTAATATTAAGCTTGGTGGGCTGCTCTCTCTATTGCCAATTGGTTTTAGAGTTGTACCCCATTTGAGTTTATATATTGGACTTGAGTAATACTGTGCTAGGAAGAAGGATCCTAACATCGTTGTGCAAATGAGTTATTCAACAAAAGGCATCAGTGTCGCCTCATTTATCAAACTAATAAAATGAATGCTCCCAACTCCCAAGTGCATTTACAATGCCATTCAGTTTCTCTATGAATTAGTAGGTAACTATGTATGATTTGATGAGAATTGTTCTTAAGATGTATTGTCCCACATTGCTAGCGTGAAGATAAGTAACTTAGTATAAAAGCTCTCATTGGCTCAGTATATGAGCTCTAAGGGTCACCCCGCTCATTGCCAAATGGTTTTGAGATGGGAGCCTGATGAGAGTCAACTTATACATGTTTTAGCAAGCATTATTTGCCTTTTTCTACTTGTGTTTTAGTTTAATTTAGTAGGAATGATATAGTTTTAATGTAATTTTTTGACTTTTGGTGATCAAGGGACTTAATTGCTAAATCTGCAAAAAAAAAAAAGTGGTAAAAATGGTAAAGTTTTGGGCAGAATTGAAAAAGGCCAATTGGAGTAATGGTGCAAATGTTGGTGATGATGGAACCGGCAGCAACAGCAGCAAGGGGAAGAAGAAAATCAACCAAACCCTCAGGGTTAAGGAAGGAAGGAAGCGTGAAGATGAAGTAATGTTGCTGATTTCAAGGGGGGATAGTGAACCATAAGCTAATTAAATCAATTGAACACCTCAAGACTTATTAGAAGACAAAGAGGGGTATGGGGAAGTATGAATCTTCCCTAATCAAGAATCAATCTTGACTTCTTTGATAAAGTGAAGATCAACCAAGCTAAGCAAGCTTGCTTCCCCCAACCTCTATAAAACCAAGAAGATCAGCAGCAGCAAGGCATCGAGTGAAGAAGGAAGAAAATTAGAGTTAGTTTAGTTTTCGATTAGGTATAAAAACAGAGCATCAATAGGAAGTAGAATCAGGGGTGCGACTTAGTGAAGTGAGAAGCTGACTTCTCAGCAGACCTGAACCATACTCCCTGACTCTGATCTTCCCTTGTTTTCTCTTCTTTCTAGTTGTATTCATGTTGGAGTCTCTTTATTTCATTGCTTTTGTGTTTAAGATTCTCAACATGTGTAACTAAACTCTTTTCTAGTGTCTAATCCCTCTATTTTATATAAGTATGTTTTAAATTAGCTCTCGGATGATATTTATGTGTCTAATTTTAGAGTTTGAATTGAAATTATCGTTGAATTTACCACTTAACTGATTGCGCCGGCATGTTAGGGGAATCATTAACGGGTAAACTTAATTTAGAATGTCTAAGATTAGCCGGTGACAAGGGGTAACAATCCAAGGTTTCAAACAAAAACGGAAGTTAGTTGTTTGGCATGAGGCGATCAATAGGGTTTAGGATATTAATGGTTTAGTAGTATTTTGGAATCAACAACGGAAGTTAGTGGGTTTGTTGCTACAAGGACTCTGTCTGGAATAATCGAGAGTGACTTTAATTATGGTATATCTGTGCCTGATTGAACACAGTTTCATACCACAAAGAGAACAATTAAATTAAAGCATACGAGTATAAAGCAGAAAGGACAATGACCCTAGGTTTCATCTACTTTGTCAAGTTAGAAAGTCACTTGCACAAGTTGCAATTTGTCTCCAACTTACATCTTGAACTCGAGCCCAATTTTCTTTGATATTCACCGTCTCTGTGGGATTGACCCTTCTTATCACTTACTACAAGTTTTAGGTTGGTTATATTTTGGTGGATTCGACATCTATCAGAGCCCAAATTACTTGTTGGCATTTTTAGTTAATTTATTTCAAAAGATGAAGTTTTAATGTGTTAATTCTTTTAATGGTTTCTTGTCTTAAATCACATATTGCATAAGAGACTTGAATGCAGTGTTATTTTCGTTGTTAAATCCGAAAGATGAGGCATGCATGTTTTCAATTATTGCACTATGTTTAGAATTTAGGCGTGCACGGTTTCTTGTCTTACTTTAATGCATGTTTAGCATTAAAGATTTGTTACAACAAAGTAAATCTTAGCTTTAGTTAATATTGCCTTTAGATTTTTCTCCTATAAATAGGAGTTGGCAAATGAAATCAGATATCCCATTCAAAACTCAAAACATTTCTTTAAGCCTAAATTTCCATTTCTTCAAACAAACCCTTGAGTAATTTTCTCTGGTACTTTCTTTCACTCTCAAACAGTTTTTCAAATATTGGATATATATATTTGTTAGTTCATATGCCTTCCAAACTCAAAAAAGTAAGGCTTGTTTTATCTTAGGGGGACATTTATTTATACCGAAATAGTTTCTTTAGAACAATACAATTTTGTGCGACTCAAATATTTTATTTATGTAGCATTTTTTGAGCATTCTCCAACAATATTTATATACTTTGACATGATATCCAAGCATTTTGGCTTGTGGTGGTGTTTTGGGCCAGAGGTAGCCTGTAACGATTTATATTAACCCACTGAAACAGTGCTCCTGGGCTTGTTGTAGACCGAACAAATGATATAATTGAAGTATTGATAAATTATATTGTTGTGATCAAAATCCATTGGGCTAAAATTCGAACCCCAATGGACTTGAGGGAGGGTCTTAAGATGTATTGTCTTACATCGTTAGCGTGAAGAGAAGTGGCTCAATATATAACCTCTAAGGATCACCCCATTTAATTCCAATTGATTCTGAGATGAGAGCTCAAAGTGTATACTTTGACAGTTATATCAGGAACTAATATACTATAATCCTTTTATTAAGTGATATACAGAGCGAAAACAATATGGATATGGTAATAAACAGAATCCAACGATTTCACTAATTAACCAAATGCAGGAAAAAGAAAATGAAAACAACAAAAAACAAAACACCCGCATCACATGGCTGCAGGATAAGCCAAGAGCGCACATACATTTATAGAAAGGTTGGATTATTTCCCTACAAAAGGGCTTTGCGTGGCTTTGGAAAATGACTTCCCAAAATGACCCAAAATACAAAAGGAAAGCCTGCCTTCAAAGAAACAACAGTTTCATGCTAGCTGCCCACATGGCACATAATCTTGAGGAAGCTTCGTGCCACAATACTCAAAAGTCGCCCCAATGGCAAGATTACGTTCTATACCTTCAATGTCAAAGTAATTTAATTGGATGGCTTCGCAAAGACAAAGAGCAGCTTCAGGGACAGAAAATTTAAGAATACTGTCGCAGCATATTGACGTGGGTAGTTCGGCGGGATTACCATTAAAGAAAAGACTGCATCCTCCAAAGGTTTCGTTTAGTGCGCTTGTTGCTACTGGACAACTTGATTGAGGTGGTGGAGGTGGCGGCGGCAGAAGGGGTGACGGAGGAGGGGGTGGAGGAGGCGGTTGTGGTGATGGCGGAGGGGGTGACGGAGGAGGTGGCGGAGGAGATGACGGAGGAGGCGGTGGTGGAGATGGCGGAGGAGGTGGTGAGTGACATTTAGGTTTAGGAGATGGCGGGGGAGATTTTTTAGGTTTAGGAGGAGGAGGAGGCGAGCATTTGGAGTTATGCTTATCTTTATCTTTTGACTTTGACTTTTTACAATGTTCGAGTTCTGATGCACCACTACTAACCAAAGTTAGAAGAATAAGCATTAAGAGAAAGATGGCGAAGTTATTGAAGCCATTAGAACCATTTTAGTTCTATGAGTTCCAAGAGACCGTATATATCTTTAGCTTTGCTGGGATGGAAATTAACATCTAAGTGAGAGCTTTTATAGTGATCAATTAAGGAAGGAAGGATATGTATGTGCCTTGCGTTCAAAAGTGGCCCTAAATAAAGTGATGAGATGGTTCACTCCTTATTATATTATTATTATTAAGGAATGTATTTTAGTTGACAAAAAAACACATTTAATTTGAAAGATTCCCTCCCAACTTGCTACCTTCTTCCTTCGATTGAGACTCTCTAACCACAGTTCTTAAAAAAATTTATTGGATCTAGTGTGTGACCGCGAGTGTATTTTTCGTGTTTGTGTGTTTGTTTTCTTCCTTAGAAGAAAATGTACAATTTTGGTTTGATACGACGGGTGCATTAAAGGCAGATTACTTCAAGTAGTGCTCACAGTTCCCAACGGCAAAGACTTAATATATCTCATTTTGCCAATGCCCAAAACCATTGTTTCAATTAATTCAAAATTCAGATAAGGGAGAGTTAGAATGCCAGGTTATCGTAGACTGTAGAGGAGTATTATGAAGGAAATGTCACATGCGAGGCACCATGTTATCTGGACGGGATTTTAGAGATGATTTCTGCAATTCTACTCATTAATTAACATCTTCAGATCGAAGTCAAACCGCGAGTAAGTAATTCCCCAGATGAATTTTTGTTTCTAAACCATAATCATTATATTAAATAAAATAAAAGAGATACAACCACAAGAGTGGGGCTACAATAACTTACGGTTGAACTATTACAATCCATCGTACTTGCTATACATAACCACAGAATCAGTGATACAATTTCAAATTTGTGTATAGAGTTAGATCTAGCTAATTTGACAGGATTGTAGCAACATCACTGAATACAGAGAAGATTTACTAAAATTTATAAAGAGAACTCTATTTTAACAAAGGATAATCAGACTAAAATCTATCGAGACTAAAACTGCAGATTTGGCTCTGAGTCTCAGATATTTTGTGCCTAAAAGTCCTAGATCTGTTGTCATTTTATCCGTTGTTAATTTTAAAGCTCGTGTCCCTCTTCATCAACTGCTATAAACCTTTAGGCCTCTCTCTATTAGATCTGCTGAAAAACAATTACCTAAAGCATAAAAAAAAAAATAAAAATTGAAATTCTCTAAAAAAGAACGAAAACTTCTAAAAACTGAAAGAGACAGAGACTCTCAAATTGAGAGAGAATTACTTCTAACAAGAAAGAGCAAAAACACCTAAAAGGTAGGCTAATTTAGAACTGAAAATAAAATGAAACCTCTCCAATCTTCATTAATAAAGGAAGGGGGACAGGAAGAAAGAAAATTTTTTGAGAGTTTTAGAGAGGAGGAGGAGAACGGGGGTAGGGAGAGAAAGAAAGGGAACACTATTCCCCAGATGAATCATTAGTAGGTTAGTTGCCTTGTTGTGATTCTTTCTTTATTCCTCGCTAGCAATACGCCAATATAAGAGTCAATCTGGCTTTTTGTGTGACTAGTAATATAAAATAATTGTTCCCTAAGAATGTCAACCCAATATAGGCAAAGCCACCAGTTACTAGGGTTTCGAAATTCAATTTTCTTTTTAGTTTGTTTTATATATTATCACCAGTCGACATTTTTATTTTGATTAATCTAAATTGAAGTCAAGCAGACTTGAAATGTAAGTCGCGGGGGTGTTTAAAATTTGAAATTGCAACCATCAGATGTCTTTGGTCAACGCTATTGTTGGAAACCCTGATTCTAAATAGTACTTCTTCTGTCCTAAAATTATTGTCCACTTTGAGATTTCACTTTTAGTATAATTTGAATTAAAAATAAAAATTCAAATTGGACAATAATTATGGGACAGAAGGAGTAATTATTAGCCACTGCACATTATGTCATTTTATAAACATCTATCTCTATCTTCACATTCTTCGTCCTCATTTCTTTCTGGTAAGCTTTCAGTATCATTCATACAATTAATGGGGAAAAAAATCTGCGTCGCAATGTCAAACATGTGCTACATACGACCGTATTAGGCAAACCAATAATTTCTTGGGTTTAAAAATTTGAAATTCTTCGCAAATGGGGAGTTAGTGACTTAGTGTTTGATTCTGACATAGTGCCAGATCTATATTCCCTCCCAACTGCATATACTGTTGAAAGAAAAAGAAAAAAAATATTGGTAGGACACAAAGTATTTGTTAAATGCTTTGGCGGAGTTTTACAAGATTGTGGATCCACGCCCTACAACAAGTTCTTCTTGATGAAAGATAGTTCTTTGGAAAACCAAAAATGATCAATTGAGCAGTGGCGGCCCAACGTTTTTGGGGGCCAAGGTGAATTCTAAAATCGGGACCTTTTAATAATAAAAATATTAAAAAGAAAAGAAAAAAAATTTTAACGTTCATCCTTTTTTTCGGGGTTGGAACTGGCAACTATAAACCTGTGAGTTTATAGCTGGCGGAGTTAAAAAAGTTTTTTTTCCAAATATTATTCATATTAAGTTTTTCTTTCTATCATTTTTTAAAGTATTGCTCATATTAAATTTATTTTTCTAGCTTTTTTGGTTGTAAATTCTTTTATGAAAGTTTCATGATCTATCTCTTCCAGTAAGTCATTTTCTATTGATATAATAGCCAATCCATTTAATCTATCTTGTGACATTGTTGATCTTAAATAATTTTTTATTATTTTTAGTTTTGAAAAACTTCTTTCTGCTGAAGCAACTGTTACGGGAATAACTAACATTATCCTATAAGCAATATAAGCATTTGGAAAATAATTAAATCTTTTAATATAATTAAGTATATCTATTGGATTATTATTCTCCACATTTACATTTTCTCTTAAAATTTTTAGTTCATAAAATAAATCCAAACCTTCAATATCTAAACTATCATTGTGTGTTAACGAATTTTGAAGGTTAAGACAACTTTTTTCTAAATTTTTGTCATCAAGTGATTTTAATTTTTTCAAACTAAATAGAAAACCAAAAATATTTTCGTACATTTTAAAATTTTCGAATCTACATTGTAGTGATGAGATAATCAGTTTTTGGAGGAAAATTGATAGCGTTGTTATAAGAAAGACAGAGAGAGTAAGGAAGAGCTAATTGAGCGAGAGATGGGGGAGAGAGGAAAATAAAGAAGTTGACTTCACGAGTGCAGATGTGGAAAAAATGAAAAAATATGCACTGGATGCTAGAAATTGTTGTGGCAAAATCACCACACAAAAAAAAAACACTATTGATTTTACTTAATTACTTTCCCAATTATTTTGAAGTATAAAACACACGTGAATCAATAAATGTTGAGTGGTCTTTTTTTTTGAGCTACAATTGGTCAATATTTATAAATTTTAAGTTTTTTTTATAATATATATATATATATATATATATATATATATATTCGAGGACCCTTCTGATTCCGAAGTCTTAGGCGATAGCCTATTTTGCCTAATGGGAGAGCCACTCCTGCCTCCATCTCCACCACCACCACCTCCTCCACCGTCTCCATCTCCACCACCTCCACCGTCACCACCTCCTCCACCGCTTCCATCTCTGCCACCTCCACCGTCACCCCAACCCCCGCCGTCTCCACCTCCACCACCTCCACCGTCGCCACCGCCACCACCACCGTCGCCACCTCCGCCACCTTCAACAAAATGCCCAGTTGACATCCAAAATTTAGAAGTTTGTACTCCTTTGTTGAACAACGGTACCATCACTTCTGACACGATCCCCAAATGCTGCGACTTTTTTTTTCATTTTTATCATGACTATGATAGCGACTATCTTTGCGTATGCGAAGCCTACAAATTCGGGGTTTTTGGGCCGGTTAACATTACAGCTCCGGTTATATTTACCCCGATCCGCTAAACCTGCAACATACTGGTTAAAGATGTTATCGATTGTACGCTTTATCTCTTTTAACAAAAACCTGCTTTGTTTTGGGAGGGTTGGTGCGTATCTCTAATTAAGATCATGCGAGAGTGTGTTAATGAATTTATTTGTCCAAACTTTTGTTCCTTTCCTTCTAAATTTAAGTAAATTATCGTCATTTGAATCCAGCTTAATTGTCCAAAAGGCTGTTTCGTTCAGCTTAACTGGACACATTTGTTATAAAGCCATTGTAACATTTCAATACCATTTGTTGCTGTTGATTTTCGTGTTATTCATCAATGACTGTATCATCATTGTTAAGGCTCTTCTGGCGTTTCAAAATTTTAAGTACTCCCTCCGGTCCTTATTATAAGGCATTCTGGTGTCGTCCTAGGTTTCACCTAGGATTTATTTTTAATTAGAAAAAAACCTTAAATATATATTTTCTCATTCATTGTGTTCTCTTAATTATTATGAAATATTTTTAAAGTTTTTATTTCAATTAAAAATACATCTTAGGTGAAACTTAAGACAAAATCAAAATGCCTTAAAATAAGGACCGGAGAGAGTAATAATTATCGTCATTCGAATCCAATGTTTATTAATGTTCCACATATTTTACAACCCGCTCGCTGGCTTACTTAGTTACTAAAAGGCTGATGATACTACCAGGATAAATATTAGCATATAGGACAAAAAAAACATATATTGCCCTTATTAACTCAATTGCTCATTTACACTCTCCCGTCTCTCTTCTCCCTCCCACTCGGCCGCTCCCATGTCCTTACAACCGATTTCCCATGCCCACAATTTTAGTTGTTCTATATCATATTACCATCGATTCAATATGATCGATCATGATTTAGTCATCATCTTGATTTATACTTATATCTTGATCTGAGATCCGAGGGCAATCAAAATTCAATTAATCCATATCCAAGCACGGGATACCCCACTCTATGTGTGAGGACGAGCGTATTGACTAGAAGATTAATGAAAACTAAAAGAAATAAAGGTTCGTAGAAAAATAAAGATAATAATATGCATGTGATTATGAATTCTGTTTTTTTGCCGAACATGTAGATGAAGTAAATTTAGGTGGATTAAGAAAAGGCTGCATGAAATTTGGAGGTGAAGGTTTTATTCGGGAGATGGTGAAAAAAAGTTATCTTCACTGTTGAATTCTTCTTTTGGTGTATTGATTGTAATTCCATCACCTCGAACACTTTTAAATGATTCCCAAGAGTGATTCCAGATCCGGAAAAAATCCTAATCTTCATTAATTTTTGCATTAATTTTGTGACTATAAAGAAGAAGAAAAATCAGACCGGAGGAGATTGTTGGGTTGGCATATCGAAAAGCCTCTGCTCTGCTCTCACATTCATAAAAAGAGATTGAGATTTTCATATTTGGAGGAGAACGATAGTATTGATGGAAGGAGAGAAGGCCATTTAAGACGGAAACAATTAAGAGGAGTTGACCTAATAAGGACAGTATGGGAAGTGTGTGGCTTTTTTTTACTTTCAATGCTAATAGTTGTCCTGGTAACATCATCACCCTTACTAAAAACATCTGATACGTACCCACGAACATGACAATTTTTCGGGAGCATGAAACAAATAACATGACTACTTATATTAATTCTTCATTTAAAAAGATTATTTAGGCAACTTTTAGTCCAAGCAATAACAAATTTTGAAACTTGGTCGACTATGAAATATTTTTTAATGAATTACTGTTGAGTATCCCACATCAGTGGTGGGAGAGATTTGATATCAATATATAAGTTTATGGGCTACTCCCTTAATTGTCAATTAATTTTAAGGTGGAACCCTATGGGCTTTTATCCCACATCGATACTGGTTATCCAATCATTTTTTTTTTGTTTGGAAGAAATCATTCTCCAATACGCTAATACTGGTTATCCATTTTGTTTATCCTGCTTATCCAATCATTTTTTTCCTTTGAAACTAGGTTATCCAATGTGTTCGTAGTGATTATCCAATTATTTTGTATTGGTTATCCAATTATTTTAATTCCTTGTCCAAATAAGTTTGCATTACTTGTCCAATCTTTTTTTTTTCTTTTTTTTTCTCTCAAGAAAATATTTTTCCAACATGTTCGTACTGGTTATCCAACTAATTGGTACTGTTTATCCAACTGCTTGGTACTGGTTATCCAATCATTTTTTTTCTCTCCTCCTTTTTATGAAAATACTTGTCCAGTTCCTTTGTACTGGTTATCCAATTATTTTCATCGTTTGTCCAAATAAGTTTGTACTGCTTGTCCAATCATTTTTTCTTTGTCTTGATAAAATGCTTGTCCAATGTGTTCATACTGATTATCCAACTCCTTGCCATTGCTTCTCCAAGTATTTTTTTATTTTTATAAAAATACATGTCCAATATGTTTGTATTGATTACCCAATTAATTGGTATTGTTTATCCAACATAGTTTTTTTTTCTTTTTCTTTTTTTAAAAAATGGTTGTCCAATGAGTTCATCGTAATTATCCAACTGCATGATACTGGTTATCCAATCATTTTTTTCTCTTCTCTTTTTCTGAAAATCCTTGTCCAGGTTTTTGTACTAACTATCCATTCGTTTTATATTGGTTATCCAATCATTTTCACTGATTATCCAAATAGAATCTCTTTTCTTTTTTTTTTCTTTTGAGAAAACATTTGTCTAATGTGTTCATACTAATTATCCAATTTTTTGGTGATGGTTATCCAACTTTTCTTTTTCCTTGCTTTTATTATGAAAATGATTGTCTAATTTTTTTGCACTGATTATTCAACTATTTTGTACTGTTTATCCAATTATTTTCATTGATTATCTAAATTGTTTGTAATTCTTATCCAATTATTTGTTTTGTAAAAAGTGATCGTCCAATGTGTTAATAGTGATTATCTAATTGAATGCTACTACTTATCCAACCATTTTTTCCTTTTCTTCAGCTGTTGGATATTCACCATTAGAAGAGAGAGAAAGTACTTGTCCACAGTAAATGACAGAGAGAGAATCCTTGTCCTGAGAAAATGATTGTCCAATGTGTTCATACTGATTGTCTAATGTGTTTTCTTCAAATTGAATAACCAGTATAAACCAAATAGATAATCAATTCAAACTGGTAAGATAATCAGTTTAAACAAAATGGATAATCGGAAGAAACATATTGAACATTGATTTTCTAAAAAAAAAATATTGGATAAGCAATAAAAACAAAATGGATAATCAGTTTAAACCGGTTGGATAATCAGTATGAACATAATGGATAAGCATTTTTAGGGAAAAAAAAGTATATTCCTTGAATTCTCCTCATAAAATTTAAATTCGTTTAAAGTTCAAAAACAATTTTAATATTAATCTTATCGGAGTAGATTTCGTCAAGTACTATAAGTTTCATATATAATTCGTTTTCTAATTCTTTAACAATTAAAAGATATAAATAACGCAAGAATATCGATTTAAAATAAGTTGGTTATCCATTTTCGTAAACTGGATATCCATCCGAATAAACATACAAATTTCTTCATTTCTGCCCATCATAATTTAGTCATTTTTAAGTTCGAAAAAAATATTCGATATGGATCTCGAAGAGAACAATAAATTTTACTTGTGTAACACGTTTTCTAATTCTTCAGGGATTAAGAGACATGCTCGTTTAAAGATCAGAGATGTTTTTCCAGAAGAGAGAGAAAAAATGACAAGGGCTAAACTTGCAAAGTATAGGATGTTATTTAGAAGAGAGGGAAAAAAGGTAATAAGGACTAGTAATGCAAAAAAATAGGAGTGAGTATATCATGCTCCCGGGTACACTAAATATTAAGAAATATTAAGAAATTTTTTTCAAAAGACACATATCAGTCAATTAAGCCATAAATAATTTTCAAATACACGTGTCACCTTTTCATTCGTTCAGAATTTTTTGTAGTACACATGTCATCTTCTAATTCGTGAATTTTTTAACTGGTATTTTGTAAAAGTAATATGGTTATTTTAAACACGGTAAAATAGTTATTTTCTCAAAAAAATAACTTTCTCCTTATAAGAAATTGACTCCAACAATCTCTGAATCATCAAAATGACCGAAAAATTATCTCCGGCCACAAAGATTTCCGAACACACTAATTTCAAATTTGACAACATCGCGGGCTCATCTCCGGCTGAATTACGAATAGGGCTTCTCTTTATCGTTTCCCGGCATTTCACTGCCATCACAGAAGATGTATAGAATCATTGTATTTGATTAAGATAGAGGCCATGGACAAAATCTTCAGGTAGAGAGAAAAAGTGATGATAATTGTTATGTTAATGGGGATGAGCCATGTCGTTTGCCAGGATGGAGGAAAAAGAAAAATGTCGTGGGATGGTGGGGATGGGGAGGTCGGCCGGCGGCAGAGAGAGGGGGGAATTGAAGATGAGGTAAATTAGGTTTTTTCTTTCTTAAATTTCATTTTTTTTTTCTTTTTCTTAAAAGATGTGACTTTTTTTGTAAAGAAAAAAATTATAGAGGGGATAATACTAAGAATATATAGATAACTTTTAGGAGAAAAACACTCAGATAATAATTCTATTATACTTTGACAATGAAAAGATAATAACGTATATAAACCTAAACTAGATGCTTGGCCCAGACAGATGCCCGGGCGCCCCCTCTAAATTACTATTTTATTAAAATCTAATTGAATTACTATTTTTTGAGGAATTAATTTGGCGTATATATCATTTATCCTATGGTTTGGGGCTTAAAAAAATATACTTATAAATCTGAGGTTATAAGGGAATAATAAATAATTAATTTATAAGGTATTATTCTTAATTGCTGAATTTAGGTATTTTTATTTTTTGTTTATATTAAGCCTGCAAAACTATATGATTGGACATTTGAATTTGAATTAATATATCCATTCGTTTGAAATGTGACTGATCCTTATTTGTAGTAAAACATGTGTTTTTTTTTAAAAAAAAATTATATAGCTTCTAATTAAAAGAGACTTACACGTGGTAAAAAGACTTCTGAAATATGAAATATGGTGCATTGGAGCCAAAACAGATGCATACGTAGTTGCCACATAAGTTTCATGTCTTCTGCTTTAATAGGGTAAAAGGGATGTGATTTGATAGCGGTTTTTTTTTTTCTTGAAATTTAAACTCAATCTGAAAATAGATATGAACTGATTTCATCCATATTTTCTTCTCCTCTATAAATATCAGAATATTTTTCAAGAGCAACTCCTTTCTTTCAGGCAATTGGTAAATTAAAAGCAATTTTGTTATATTGAACTTTCTATATTACCATCACTTAGAATTTTAAGAAAATTATCAAATTTATTTTTTCCCTTAATTTTCCCCATCTTTTCCTCGCCATTTATTCTTCTCCGCGAGTCCACTGCTGTTCCAATTCCTTTTTCAAGCATGTTAATTTATGGCACTTATAATCCATTTTTTACTCTAAAACCAAAGAACAACTTCTTAAATTCTATCTTTTAACGAATTAAAATTTCATTTTTTGATTGGTGGCTACCGATTTACACTCATCATCCCTTGTGTCTCAAGATTAGTTTTCAGGCCAATTGTCTCGACTAGAATAATTCTCTCTATTTTTTATTTCGATAACTGACAACACCAATTGCACTGTTTACGTCGATGAGCTTCTACTCTGTGTTCCAGTTTCCCTCTCTTTTTGGGGGTTGGATTATATTATGCGATTTTTTTATACTTTATTTTTAATTTTTTGTTTTTTTTTTTTACAGATTTTGCTAGAATCATAACATTTTATACGTTCTGTTTTGTTGAGTTTTGGCCTCCAATATTTGTGCTCTTTCATGTATATGCATGATTTTAAGAATTATAATTGGGTTTGTTCGATCCTGTTGCCCTTTTTTAGGGGAAACAAAGGAGGGAGGAAAAAAGGTCGTGGGGTTCGTTTCTGAAATTTTTTTCTTTTTTTTTTCAGAAAATAAAAACCCTTTAAATTTTTTTAAGAATAAGAAGCCATCTTTAACCTCTTCTGCTATTATTTCTGGAGAGAAGAAAACTTTATAGTATCATCCATCATCATTTTTGTACTTTTCTCTAATTCTCCCTGATAATTTAATTTACTCTGTGTTCTCTCTATTTTTTTGGCACCTTTGCTTGAACAAAAACTGGTGAAACCTTCATGATAAACTGGTGATGACATTTTGAACTTAAAAAAAAAAAACATTTAAGTTCCCTAATTTTTATTTTGTTTCAGTTAATACAAAGAGTTTTGTGCATTTTTTTTCTTAAAAATTACTTATTGCAACTATTGTGGTTGTAATTGAGTTTTTCATATAAAATTATATCTTTTAATACTTATGGGTCGTTTTTTATATTAAAATCTTTCATGGAGATTTAATATTATTTTAAAGTATAACACAATAAAACTAATTCTTTGCGCTGGCATGGTACTAGAAACTTCAAAAGTTGGGATGAATCTTTGAATTTTTTTTATAGTTTGGAATGAAATTGTATAATTTGCTCAATCTTGAGATTAATTTTCTCATTCCTCCCTTTTGGAATGGACGGAGTCATATACAACTCACAGTATCTCAAATGACTCTTTTTTTTTTTTTTTCATATTTGCAGGGTATCTACCGTCAACAACAGTGACTAATCTCTCTCGCTGAATTGTAAGCATCTCGATAGACCATAATAGGATTATAGGCACCTTGATAGACCTCGATAGGTGAGAGGGAGGGACAGCTGGCCAAAGTATTTAAGGTTGCTTCATGCCTATGTCGAGGTTCGAACCCTCAACTTATAGTTAAAGGTAGAGGAGTCCTTCCACTCTACCATAACCACTTTGCTTATCTTAAATGAATTTCTGCTTTCACAAATTGCGGAAAAATTCAAACATCTTTTTCCCTCAAAAAGCCCACAAACACACTGCCACAAGCCCAGACCATCTTTGATTAGTGAGTTTGATACAGATTTTCCAAACAACAGCGCAAATACATGTAAAAAATATGGAGTTCTCAAACTGACTGTTGGTAAAGAGTAAAGACTTAAAGAATAGAGTAAACACCATTCCAATTACAAAGTAGTGATAATTCAGCTTCCAGATGTGAAACTGCAGTTTTGAAGGTTTGGAGATATCAAATCACCAGAGTTCCATCACAAAAGAATGAATGTTAGAGAAATCATTAGAATAACACCTATATGGTTCTGGTCTAATTAATCGGGTTGTTTCATGCTTCCACAAAGCTAACTAATCAGTGTCATCTAGACAAAACTTTATGTTCTTTTCATCAAGTACCCCAAAATGATGCCAACCAACCCAAAGACGATGACAAAAGTTACAGAAACACCACCACGACTTTTGTTGCTGTCACGTTTCAAGAGTTCCTACAAAATATATTCGCAATTAGAAGAGACTCAAAAATTTGTTATCAAACCACAGAAGGTAATGCTATAATGCTATAAAGTTCTCTGACGTAAGCAGAAGGATAAAATAAAGTAACCAGCCACCTTCAAATTGAAAACAAAAAAAACACTACTACATATGTGTCCTCACCAAGGCAGGGTGAAAACATACAAGATTGAATCACTTCCTGGTTTATTCTACTTTCAACACTTTTTTAAGAAATCAGCTATCTCACAAATCACAATGTGAGAATAAAATAAACAAACCAACAAACTGGAAATGCATCTCAAAAGAAAGCACCCCAAGAAACAAGAGATACATGTTTAAAGGACGAAAACAGAGAACAATATATGAAACCCTCACCAGTTCTTGACGGAGTCTACTGCTCTGTTGAACCGCAGAATCTTTTTCTGCTGTTAATTTGGATATAAGAGATCTTGCCTGGAAAAAAGAAAAACATAATGACATTATATTAGGTCTGGGAAATGGACAATGAAAGTAGGTGGAAGCTGGAAGAATATGCTTGCAGGCATAACTCCAGAACAATATCAAGAACTTTCAGCAATCTTCCAAACCAGCTTAAACAAAACTGCATATAGTAAAATCTATTGAAACTTGAGATAAAGCAAATGCAATGAGAAATTGGCCTATAATTAACCACAACCCCACAGATATCCATTACAAAGATTAGCAAATCTTTTGGTGTCTGATAGCTAGAGAAAGAAGATGCTATCCTAAATTATGGGCATATTATATTATTTCAAGCAATCTAAGTTAAAAAAAATCCAAGTTTATTAAAAATTCCAGGTCAGAATAAAATACAACAGAATATGAAGCATACTTGGACATCCATAGAAGTAAGAATTGCTAAAAACAACATTCCAATAAAAGAAAGAAGACTCCTAGGAGTTTTACTACCCATCACATTTATCATTCACTTGGACTGATCAGGCCAAGAGAAATTATTACCTCATATGAACGGTCAGAGGTATCCAAATATTTTCTCGAAACCTGCATGTCCACAATAAGTTGTGTCTTAAATTAACATGGTACACAGATACTCTGGTACCGGAACAAAACACAAAGAGGGTCGACAATGTTAAAGAGATACAAAAAACCAACCTCAGAACCACTCAAGCTGCCATTTTCCAATACTAATGGTCTAGGAGAAGAACCCTCATCGGATCCCTCAGCAACTGGTGATGGTGGTTGAGGTGGAGCAACATAAGCCACTTTGAGTTTGCACTCTTCCACTAGCTTGCCAGCCTCTTTATTGAACTGTTAAAACAAAAACCTCTTAGATCAATGATCACATTCGTTCTCTACAGATCCTTTAATACTTCCGCTTCTAGCAATTTATACAGGTACACATCATCTGACCACAAACAACTCACAAAGAAACCAAGTAAAAGAATACCATTTCTGCAGTTATATCCTTTGCTGTAGTTCCTGGGCTTGCAGCTGCACTCTGAAGCAGAAATTTGTCTTTGCACTGCATGTCTGCTGGAGGTTCCTTTAAAGCTTGCATTGTAACTACAAAGACAGAAAAACATGCCAAATTGGATTCTCTTTCACTCAAAGTCTATCAAAATATATTTACGCTTTGTGCTGTATAAAAAGAATAGTAAATAATAATTAAGATTGCTAATTTGCTATGGTTCAACCAGCAAGGAACAAATATTCAAAGGAAGAACAATTTGGACCTAGATTTTTTCTAACTACACTGGGAGCGTATATAGTTCAAAAAATGTCCACATTCAACAAATGAAGGGCGAGAGCAACTTCATTAGTCTGCATTAGTCTACTCTACTCTCTAAATAAAATCAAACACAGAAACACACCCCAACCAACAAAGTAACATCAGAAAGAAAACAAAAACTTTCTCAGGAATAATAAAATTTGGGGAACGGAACGAGAAAGGGGGGGGGAGGAATTCCAAAATTGAGCATTGATACTACTTCAAGCCTATAAACAATCTCATACAAAGATAAACAGAAAGAAAGAAAAAAGAAAATTACTTAAAAACGAATTACATATATATATGCATAGGAAAATGATTTACAACTACCTATAACGTCACATGTTGATCTCGGCGAGACAATCCCAGTGTTTGGTCGAACACAATATTTCTTCGGATTCGTGGTTTTAACCTTCGGCACAAGAGGAATAATTTCACAAAATCAAATACAGAAAAAAGATTCAATACATTAATCGCAAATGCAGCAAAAATAAATTCCACATTTTCGATAACAGAATCAGGAAAAAAAAAAAACCTTAAAGGCGACATGGTTTTCCGTTTTGTTCAACAATTGAAACGAACAACAGATCTGCTTCTTCAGCTCAACTGAAAATCCGACGAAAACAAGGATTTAGATACATCTCAAACAGACTAACAATGAAAACAAGAAACAGAGATTGGGGAGTGAATTACGAGGAAATTTGAGCTCCAAAGGTTCGATATTGAGAAGTTCTCCACTCATATTTTCCTCTGTTCTTCGCTTTTTCACCGATGAATCTCCAAAACGAAATAATCGGACCAAATGAATTCGATTAATCAAAGGGGGAAGAAGAATCAGTGAAAATGCAAATGCAGTTTCTCCTCTTCTTTGTTTTGATAATGTAAATTCTGAAATAAAACTGTGGGAAGTTTGTTTTGCTAGAAAAATTTTTGGGGGTGATCCGATTTAGTCTCAAGTGGGAGGGAGAGGGAAAAAGCTGCTTAAAGGAGTTATTATTATTATTTTATATTTTCTATAATTCCTGAAATGAAAATAAAAATGACGTCAAAAGTTGCCAATGAATTGTTTGATGCCATGTCAGCAACTACTCGTATATACTAGTACTCCTATGTTTTAAGTTCATGGAGCAACATTGACGGTGTGATTCTCAACAATTAGTTTTTAATTCGCAACGATATATCCAGTGAATAATTATAGTGAAAATATATTAGTGACATATAAAAAGACAAATACATCATCCACTTACTAAACATGTCTATTTATTAATTAAGGGAAAAATATAATTTTAGAGGAAAAATAAAATTTCAACAAGAAAGTAATACATCATCCACTTACTAAACATACCTATTTATTAATTAAGGGTAAAAATATAATTCTGAGAAAAAAAGTAATAAAAAACTGCGCGCCATGATTAATCCATATCAGTCACTATATTTTGTCACTAGTTTTATTCACTATGTATATCATTTTCCTTTTTTAATTAAGAGAATTAAATTAGTGTCGTATTGGCATTTCTATGTCGTAATATTTCTACAGTTGAAGGCTTGCAGCACTAAATCATGATGAATGATATTGTCGGGTGTCTGTTTTTTATCTTACTAGATGTTAAACCCGCACGATGTGCGGGGTTTATTTATATACATTTTTAAAAAATCATAAGAAATATAAAAGGTGTAGAATATATTTGAAATTTATATTAATATATATTATATAAAGATAAAATATTACGATATGAAATGCAAGTATTGAGTTAATGGAAACATAAACCTTTGTTCATCCTTGTAATCATCACCTCCAACTTGCTTGTTCTTCTAATTTTTCCACACATCTGCATAATTGAATTAAAAGAAAAATGATCCAAACATGTTAAGGTATAAATAATTACAAAAAAGAATTATACCTTTCTTCTTCATATGAATACACAGGCAGTCACAATTTTGAGTGAAATATCAATAACTGATTGAGTCTTATATAGGTAGTATATGGGATATGAGCGCTCAAGTGTGTTTGGTATAAATGAGATTTCTTTTTTAAATTTAAGTGTGATAAGTAATAACATTCCAAATTCAAATTTGATAAAATAACGTAATTGATGGAACCGGATAGAGAGGAATCATAATTTAAGTTATTTATGGTCGTTATATACAATTGTCTTTATTAGTTTTGAATGTGTAGTTGGGAAAATGAAGTAGTTTTAGGGATTGATTTCCATTTATAATTAAAAGCAAAAAAATATCACAATGGCATATTAATTAATTTTGAATTCAAAAAATATCATTTCCTTAATTGGTTAGGAATAATTTACGGATGACAATAAAATTTTCAATTTTAAATTAATGCGGAAATTTAGTTTACGGGCTTAGTTTTTCCTCTTTTTAATTACTTTATAATTTGAGGACTCATTTCTAATTTTATTAAGTTTTTTTAAAAGAGGTTTTATAAAATGACACAAGGAAATTTACAATTAAAGAATTATTGATGATTTTGCATTAATTATTTTTGAATTTTAAAGAATCATTAATATTGTTTATGATCAAATCAATATGTATGGGAAAATAAAGTAGTTTTAGGGATTGATTTCCATTTATAATTAAAAGCAAAAAAAAATCACTATGGCATATTAATTAATTTTGAATTCAAAAAATATCATTTCCTTAATTGGTTAGGAATAATTTACGGATGACAATAAACTTTTCAATTTTAAATTAATGCGGAAATTTAGTTTACGGGCTTAGTTTTTCCTCTTTTTAATTACTTTATAATTTGAGGACTAATTTCTAATTTTATTAAGTTTTTTTAGAAGAGATTTTATAAAATGACACATAGAATTTGCAATTAAAGAATTGCTGATGATTTTGCATTAATTATTTTTGAATTTAAAAAAATCATTAATATTGTTTATGATCAAATCAATATGTATGGGAAAATGAAATAGTTTTAGGGATTGATTTCCATTTATAATTAAAAGCAAAAAAAATATCACTATGGCATATTAATTAATTTTGAATTCAAAAAATATCATTTCCTTAATTGGTTAGGAATAATTTACGGATGACAATAAACTTTTCAATTTTAAATTAATGCGGAAATTTAGTTTACGGGCTTAGTTTTTCCTCTTTTTAACTACTTTATAATTTGAGGACTCATTTCTAATTTTATGAAGTTTTTTTAAAAGAGGTTTTATAAAATGACACATAGAATTTGCAATTAAAGAATTGCTGATGATTTTGCATTAATTATTTTTGAATTTTAAAGAATCATTAATATTGTTTATGATCAAATCAATATGTATGGGAAAATGAAGTAGTTTTAGGGATTGATTTCCATTTATTATTAAAAGCAAAAAAAATATCACTATGGCATATTAATTAATTTTGAATTCAAAAAATATCATTTCCTTAACTGGTTAGGAATAATTTACGGATGACAATAAACTTTTTAATTTTAAATTAATGCTGAAATTTAGTTTACGGGCTTAGTTTTTCCTCTTTTTAATGACTTTATAATTTGAGGACTCATTTCTAATTTTATTAAGTTTTTTTAGAAGAAGTTTTATAAAATGACACATAGAATTTACAATTAAAGAATTGCCGATGATTTTGCATTAATTATTTTTGAATTTTAAAAAATCATTAATATTGTTTATGATCAAATCAATATGTATGGGAAAATGAAGTAGTTTTAGGGATTGATTTCCATTTATAATTAAAAGCAAAAAAAATATCACTATGGCATATTAATTAATTTTGAATTCAAAAAATATCATTTCCTTAATTGGTAAGGAATAATTTACGGATGACAATAAACTTTTCAATTTTAAATTAATGCGGAAATTTAGTTTACGGGCTTAGTTTTTCCTCTTTTTAATTACTTTATAATTTGAGGACTCATTTCTAATTTTATTAAGTTTTTTTAGAAGAGGTTTTATAAAATGACACATAGAATTTGCAATTAAAGAATTGTTGATGATTTTGCATTAATTATTTTTGAATTTTAAAAAATCATTAATATTGTTTATGATCAAATCATTATGTAATGGTATTATTTAAGCCAATTGGATAATTTTTCTAATCAATCAGATTTAATGTTAAATCAAATAAATATTTACCTTTTTATATGACACTTAATGAAAAAAACCATTAATGTTGATTTTTAAAAAAAGTTTCCGTTTTCTTTTTCATTTCACCAAATATAAAATAGAAAGTTTACCACACAATTAATTGATATACTTTAATTGCGAATTGATAATAATTGTTTAACTGAGAATTTAAAGGACTATTAATATAATTGTTGTAAATTTTTTTTATGTCAACCTATAGGAAAATGACGCGTATAATTTTGTCCTATGTGTCAACGTGAGAAGAAATTTAATTTTCTCTCTCTGGTTTTTTTCTTGGTATAATATATATACGATAGATTTCTTTTGGTATAAGAATTATCAAAAACTTTAAAATGGACATACATTTCACACAAAGTAATTCTTAACCGATTTGTTTGAAATTCTCTTACAGACGGAAAAAGTCCCTCAAATTAATGTTTGTTTTTAAGGGAGCTAAGGTCAGAATTATGAATATATCATATATGCAGCATCATTGAGTTGGGAGAACCTATACATATTCGACCACGAGAAATAGAGAAAATTAAAGCAACCAACCAACTAATATTGAATTATTGATAGAATGTAAGTATAAATTGTTCTTTTTCATCTCAAACTTTTTGTCTAATTTTTATTTTTAATTTAAATTATATCAAAACAAAATACTTAAATTAAACAATAATTTTACGACCGAGGGAGTATCATAATAATACTCAAAGGAAAAGATCCAACATTTTCTTTCTTTCTTTTTTTTTTCTTTTGATAAATTTTTGTTCTACAATGCTCACCTTTCCTAGCAAATTAAAAGAGGACACAACAGTTGGCAGTCATGGAAGCAAATTAAAGCTTTAGCGTGCAGCATCATCGGCCCAAATCTCCGTCAATTTATGGTCAAGTAAATCTCAGTAATGGCGTCACCCGGTACAACTATCTCATCCGAACCACAACCATGATTGGAAATATGAAATAATTGCCACAATAAAAGCCCTCCGTTTTTGTATTTTGATTATTGTTTTGTGTATATTGCTAAGAAGATGGTGATTTTCTCTTGTATGAAATTTGGGACTTGAATTGCTTGTGTATTTTAGGATGTTGTGGATAGCATTACTTAGTTCACTGCTTTTAATTTACTACTCTTTCTGTCCCTCACATTGAGTTTAATATAAATTTCAAATTATGTGAATTATTTTTTGAGATAGAATGAGTAGATTGTTTTGGCTGTTAGATTTATAGTAACATTTGCCTTCTTTTGTTTTTTTTTTTTTTTCGGTTTGAAAAGGAACATATGTAGTTCATCAGTTTTGTGTTTTTTTAGGAAACAAGATAGGATATGATCTCTATTAGAACATGTGGTATGGATGGTTAGGTCTTCTAAACTTCAAACCATTTTAAGTCTTCCATTCTGCCAGTCAAAATTCTTATAATCATTGGGCCTTATAAATTTAAGGATATGAATTCAATATAGTTAAAAATCCTCACTCGGTTCGTTTTTTCAAATAGAATTTTTATTCACAAAAAAAGATCCTTTTTTCTTTTCTTTCTTTTTTTTTTTTTTGGAAAAAACCAATTATTGTCTCTGACTTTAATTCCCGTAACTTGTAGAGTTAGTTACACAGAAGTATGTTTGTTGTTGACTATTTTCTTTTAAACCAGGAACATAAAATCGAAAAAAGAAATGACAATTCCTTTTGCATATGTTTTACCCCAATATCTCAAGAAACTAAACGTTCTTGTAGAATTACTACTTCCATGTATCATAAGGAATTTCTTTTTTTCCCTCGACTGGATTTGCCTCCACCAGAAGTCTGTTTTTGGTTGTATCACGACATGGAAGGAGTCTCATACTCCCGTGGTATGGCTGTTTCATCTAGTAATTTGGTATACAACTCCCTTTTGATAAAAAAAAAACAAAAAAGAATTTTTTTTCCCAACTCTCACACATTTTTTCACATTCTCAATAAACATTTTCTGAAAAGGATTACCATCCAATTCCACGCGACATATAATGAGCTGCTAAAGGAGTCAAACATAGCTAGTTGAAGTTTCGTCAAATCTAGACATATACGTACAATGTTGTGCCCTGTAATAATTTAATATAATTTGGGAGAGATTACATTTTGAATGTCTCTTAAAATCTAAATAGTACAGTACTAACTTCAAACTATAATTCAGGCAGATTCCACCAATTACTATGTTTTCCTTAAATTAATTTTTTTTTCCGGTATACTAAGTTGGATAATGTAACAAAGAGGGAAGACAAACCACATGCCAATCTTTGATTATCATATGTATATGTTGATCTTAGATCCATCGTGCATGATGCATGCATGGTTAGTGTGAAATGATTTTAGTGATTTGGTCATTATTGTAATAGGATTAATTAGGATGATTTGATTGTTTACAGATCAGGATTATTTATTTGATTGACAATCAACTTTATGATTGTCTATGTAAATTAGGAAGGGAGCCAATTTCTTGTTGTATAAATAGCCCACAGTACAGAAAGGAATATACAATCTTTTAACAAAAACCAAGGCAATTTATCCAATATACCCAGGGGCACCGTGCTCCCTTCCTATTTTTTGCATTTCTAGTCCTTATTGTACTTTTTTTTATCAATCTTTCTATATTTTGCATGTTTAGTTCTTGTCATTTTTTCTCTCTCTTCCAAAAAAAACATCTCTAATTTTTCAACGAGCATATCTCCCAATCCGTGAAGAATTTGTGAACGAATTATATATGAAATTTATAGTACTCATCGAGATCTATCTAACAAAATCCATAGTGAATATTTTTTCGGGTTTAAACATGACTTAATTCTGATGGACAGAATAGGGGTGGATATCCAGTTTTACAAGATGGATAACCAACTTGTTCTAAATTGGTTATCCATTGTATTCATGTTGATTATCCATTCAGTTTGAACTGGTTATCCATTTTGTTTCTACTGCTTATCCATTTGGTTATCCAACTTCTTAATTCAAAATAAGTTGGTTATCCATCTTCTTAAACTGGATATCCAATGTGTTCATATTGATTATCCAATGCGCTAATACTGGTTATCCAATGGATTTACATGCTTATCCAAATTATTTGTACTGGTTATCCACTGTGTTCATTTTGATTATCCAACTTGTTTGTACTGGATATCTATCCATTTGGTTTGTATACATATCCAACTCTAATCTTTCAACGAGCATATCTCCCAATCCGTGAAGAATTTGTGAACGAATTATATATGAAATTTATAGTACTCGTCGAGATCTATCCAACGAAATCCACAGTAAACATTTTTTCGGGTTTAAAAATGACTTAATTCTGATGGGCAGAATAGAGGTGGTTATCCATCTTCTTAAACTAGATATCCAATATGTTCATATTGATTATCCAATGTCAAAAATATGATTGGATAACAAGTACGAACAGAATGGATAATTAGTTCAAACCGGTTGGATAATCAGTAGGAACACAACGGATAACCATTTTTCAAAGAAAAACGAAAAACACATTTCTTCATTTCTCAATATAAATTTCATATATAATTCGTGTTATAATTCTTTACGAATCAAAAGATACAAGGAACACAACAATATGAATGTAAAATAAGTTGGTTATTCATCTTCTTAAACTGGATATCCAATGTGTTCATATTGATTATCCAACTTCTTTGTGTTGGTTATCCAGTATTTTTTTTTTCGTTGCTTTTTTATGAAAATGATTGTCAAACTTTTTGTACTGATTATCCAACATGTTGCACTGATTATCCAATTATTTTCTATTGATTATCCAAATTGTTTGCAATGCTTATCCAATCATTTTTTCTTTCTTTTTTTTTTTTTTTGAAGAGTGAATGTCAAAAATATAATTGGATAACAAGTACAAACAGAATGGATAACCAGTTCAAACTGATTGGATAATCCGCATGAACACAATGGATAACCAATTTAGAACAAGTTGGTTATCCAAATTGTTTCAACTGGTTATCCACTGTGTTCATTCTGATTATCCAACTTGTTTGTACTGGATATCCAACTTGTTTGTACCGGATATCCAACTTAATTCTGCCCAAAGAAATTTGATCATTTTTAAGTTGGAAAAAAATATTGGATATGGATCTTGTTGAGTAGATCTCAACGAGTACTATAATTTTCATGCATAACACGTTCTCTAATTCTTTACGAATTATGAGATATAATCATTTAAAGATTAAAGATATTTTTTAAAGGAGAGAGAAAAAAAGTCATAGAGACTAAACTTGCAAATCATAAAAAGATTGATGAAAAATACAATAAGGACTTCTCGTACAAAAAATAGACGGAGGCACCGTGCCCCTGGGTATACTGGATACAGCCTCAAAACCAAAGCCACATGTCTGACTTTTCTTTTATTGTAATAGTTAGTAACTGTAACTAAATATGAGCTGCGATAAAACTGATTCTTCTTCTTCTTCTTAATTGCCAAAATACGAATGGTTAAGGACCTCTCTCTCACAATTTCTAATTAACTGGAACCCACGAGGCCACGACTACGTATTCAAAAGCCAACAGGTATTATCGCTTAATGCCTGACAGCCCTTGCGGGTTAACTGAAATGCGAAAATCAAAGGAGCTGTACTGAATTAGGCCAGTATTTAGCATTTTATTGAATTTAAGTATATGTTATAATTTGGAAAGGACATAGTGGCTTGGGCCTTTGACATTGGCAGGCGCCACCATGTAAGTGTTGGTTCTTTATTTTTCTTTTTTTTTTTGGAATATATATATATATATATATATATATATATATATATACCACATTGTCTATTGTGATGTGCCGTGGTTATTCAGTTCATTGAATTATAAGAATCTCGTTGATGCGTGAAATAATGGGTAAAAAGATTTAAAATTGCTCTATTTACATAATACATTTAGACGTTTATCCATCAAAAGAGATCTTTCCACTCCTCTACAATTATTTGTTCGATAAGGTTATTTATGTCTATGAGTTTCTTAGACTGAAAAGGTTGGAAATTTTTATTCTTTTCTTCATTTTTCCCCCCTGCATGTTGATATTTTTATGCATTTCGAGAGCTGTCTCCAGCGGATTTTCGTGATGCTGAAAGAGATCAGATGAGCATATACCCCAAACATAACAACTAATAATAATAATAAAGAACACATAGGGGGCCAGTGGGTTAGTTTTTCAATTATTTAGTCATTGTCGATTAAAAAAATTGATTAGTAATAAACATTTAGTTCAAGTGGGGTAAAATATTTTTTAAAATTTCGAAATAATTACATGTTCATTCGTATAATTTTATGGATTAACTCAAGTTTAGTGGGGAGCAGGGAATGGATGAATTCCACATCGGAGGAAGGGATATTGAGGGACAACGAGAATCATGAGGATATGAGTCAGACTCTGATCAACTAAATCAGAGGGAATCAATTCAGATTATTTCATTGGACAATCGTGCAAAGTGATTAATGTAGATGTCGATATCTAAACTAATACGATTTGGTGTATTATTTTATCTTAATTCTTTTTCTTTTCCACTTTTTCTGTTTAATCCAGTACTATTTGCATACACAGTCCCTTCGAGTTCGAGTTCGACCATTACAAATTCACAGTTGCGGGAGAAGAGCTAACTTTTACAGCAAGTAATCACGGATATTTCCACTAGATGTATCCTAATTAGAAACTGTCAAATATCGGGGAGGGGAGGGGGGAGGGGGGTGTTGAAATCAATCAGATTAACTACCAATTTAAGCATGATCCGCGTCGATATGTTAATTAATTTAAAAGTTATAGACATAAATAAGGAACACATATTTCATACGATTATTATGGGGTTATGATGTATAGAATAATGTAACTTGAGATATATCAAATGACATGACTTTGTAATTTCTTGGAAAGAAATGTGATAACGCAAAACAATCATTAAGCAAAAGAACTAATATTTTCAAGCTAAAAAAGAACAATGAGGATTAAAATGATTGAACTGCTAAACTGAGGGGGCTAAATGTGTGAACAACTTTTATGAACAAATCTCTCTACACTTACCCCTATTCGATAAATTCAACATGTGCGCAAAAGTCACCATTAACATACAGTTCTCCCTCTTTCTTCTCTCTCTAGGGCTGTTTGAAGTTGGATGCAAAAATCACTTCCAAGCAGAAACCCTTCTGGGTCAACAGTAGCTAGACAAACTAACAACAAAGGCTTGGAGACATTTTGTTGGTTGGTTCTCTCTGCTCTCTCTAAGCTTCTGAATCTGAGGTAACTTGCAAAGTCTGGATACTTATGGAAATGGTTCAGAGCTTGGTTTTGACTTCTTTTTTTTTGTTTTTTTGGATGGTTAATCTTTATATATGTGCTAAGCTAGCTAGCTCCTCAAATGATTTGACTTCTATGCAATGGGATTTGTGTTAAGTTTCAAGAAATGGTTGCACAAAATCTTCAAGGGGGATGGCGAAATTCTTCTAAATATAATTTTTTTTGAAAAAAAAATTAAGGGCTAATGGTCGTGATCTTGTTCTAGTTCCGGAAAGGTTCTCTACAAAGAATATCTAATGGATGTTGCTTGGAATAATTATGCAGAGATTAATTTGGGTCATATTAATTTGTACACTTCGTCTTGCAGGTTGTCATTAATAGATCGAGTTATACACGCATGAATCCTCTCCAAGATACATGGTCTTCATTTTCTCCAGTAAGATCGATGTCACAATATAAGAAAATTTGTATTTTGTTTGGTGATTTTGCTTGTGTTTGAATCAATTCTGTGATAGTTTAATCTTGTATTTCTTTTGTTCTAAAACGAATGTTCAGTTTTAAAATTTATTTATAATACAAAGTGCTTATTTTGCTCAATTTCTCTAACTTTGGAGATGTTTTAGTTTTAGTTTTATGTCGTCTCTCATCACCGTAAATACTTTACGGATAATTATTTGTAAATACTAATAATTAAGTGCAACTGATCATTTCTCTGAGGTTGAAGTATTCTCCCGTCCCAAAATTATTATCAAGTTTGAATTATAATTTTTTTGTTCAATTTGTACAAAAAAATGAAAATTTAAATGGAACAATACAGAAGGAAGGAGTATTTGATTGTGAATAACTCTAATTTTGACTAGGATTCATTTCTGGAGGATGATCTGATGAACTCCATCCAACCTGATTTGGAGATGAACCAAAATTACTCTATTGATCAACCAACAAATCAGTACCCTTCCTTTCCCAATCCTCCTGAGATGCCTTCCTCTGCAGAAGCTCCGTTTAAGGTTACTTTGACTTTCACCAAATCTGGAAATCAGAAAACAATACTATTTGGAAAGCCCACTTCACCAACTTCATCTGCACCCTCCCCATTTATTTCTTTTGGCAGCTTAAATGGAATGGCAAAAAACAGTACTAATGTTATAAAGAAAGAATCTGCAGAGACAATTTGCTTTAAGAAAATGGATTCCTCCGGAAGCAGCAGTTGTTCTTCATCATCTTTCTCGGAAGAAAAGCAACAATATTGGGATGTTGATCATGATGATGATGATGATGATCAGTTCTTAGGTGCTTTGAGTGATAAACCAATGTCTGTTCAGAGAAATACCAGGACGCCATTACAAGCGAAATCTCATGTTGTTGCTGAAAGGAAGAGGCGAGAGAAGCTGTTGAAGCGATTTAAGGATTTGTCAGACTTGATTCCTGGCCTAAAAAAGGTACCAAAAAGTTACATGCCTTTTGATTCTCATGTTAATGTTCCACTTGGTTCAACTATTTTGGTTTAAATCTTCATTCTTTGAATGGATCTGAAAGAAGATCTTACTAGTAGTTTTAGATTAACTCTCCCAATTAATAAATGATATATGTTCATGATTTGTTTAATTAGTAGTATTCGCATATAACTAAACATCATTCAAAAAGAAAAAAAATAAAATAAATAAAAAATCAATAATGTTCTAATGCATCTTGAGTCGTATTTGAACCTCGATCTCCGTATTGAACTACAAGAGTAAGGTAGTGTAGATCTTGACCACCTAGATCACAAAGAAATTGGAAATCGGTTGTGTTGTTAATTTGACCGTACAAGATCACTCACTCTCTATTTGACATTTGTTTCCATACATGTGTATATATAGTTGGATAAGATATCGATCATCAATGGAGCTATCAATATCTTGAAAGGATATGAAGACCAAATCAAGGCTCTACAAGAAGAGCTTGACGAAGAAAGGAGAAAAAGGGAATCGGTTCAAGATGATGCTCATGAGGAAAAGCCAACTGTTTGTTGTGATGACGATGATGATGTCGAGGCAGATTATCCCAAATAGAAAAAGAAGAAACTCCAAAATTAATGTGCTGGTTGAAGTCAAATCTCCCAATTAAATTTGGTTCAATGCATCAGTTTGTTAGTTCATTAAACTGAGGAAATTTTTATTCGTGCATGTAACAAAAGACTAAGGTTTTTTTTTTTTTTTGCTCTAAATTTTGGGGTGACTGTATCCCTATTTGGCATTGTCTGAGCCTTACAAATACAATTTAGTGTTGGTTGCGTCAAAGATAAGTGATGAACCAAGCCAAATTAAATCAGGCTTCGGTTTCAATCACATTTGTAACACCTGCTTTTACCAGTTGACCTTGATTTTACATTTTTGCTTTGAAACCGTACTAGTTGAAAATTGAAGCATTGTTTAAACCTTTTGAAGATGCATAACGCATGACAGATGAAGCACTATTTTTGTGGGACGGATGGAGTATTTTTTTTTTAAATACAATAGAGAAGACAAAAATTATTTTAGACACTCTCCTGTCCCACTTTATTTGTACCACTTTACAAACCTAGTTTTGTGTGTTTCTTATCACTCCACTCTCGTCGGCCAAAAAAGAGAATTAATCGGCTCCATCACAGCAAGCCGCAAGCTTTTAATCAAATATTAACTTTTTCTTGTCATCCTTACGACTCATCACTCATCTCCCTCTTTTTCTTTCTGTAAAACATCATCATGAAAGTTCAGAATTTTTAGCAAGCTTTAATCCCTTAAGAATTTCGGAGGAAAATAATTCTAGGGTTTTTAACATATTTAATCAACGAACCCCCTTAACAATAGAAAGAAAAGAAATGAATTCAAATCAGGAATTTAGAAAAAGAAATAGGTCAAGCTTAAGGCATTTTCATCAGTTCATTGCCCATAAATGATTCAATCACTTTCGAATCTAAAACCCCTAAATAGCTCAATTATGCCCGGAGTTAATTGTCGAGTAAAGATGCCCAAAAAAGCTTGTGCAGAGTATGATCACCCGTGGTATCATAACCACCCGTGGAATTCCGTTCACTTAAGGCGGATCGGGTCGGATTTAAGGGTGTCGCCAGGGGGAGAGCGGCGGCGGAAATTTTGAAGCAGATGATAATCAAATACTTCCTCCGTCCCATAATTATTGTCCAATTTTGTTTTCATTTCTAGTTCAAATTGTACTAAAAGTGAAATCTCAGACTGGACAATAATTTTGAGACAGAGGGAGTACTATAATTTAGTTTTGAAGAGGAAGATAACACGTTTAAAGGCTCTTTGACAAAATTCTTGTTATTAGTTAGATCACCTTTCAAGATGAAAGAGGATTCTGGATCTCATCCTCAATCCATGTTTTCTGCAAAATGGAATTCATATATCCGTTAGGCTTACCTCCTCGGCCATAGCTTCAAAAGTGAGAAAATGTTGATTGAAAAGAAAAAATTAGAAAATAATCATAAAGCTTGGGCGGCTTCATTACTGAATTGGAGCCGACTGTTAATTTTTAGCCTATGAATAAATTGATAAGAGAATATACAACACTACGTAGTTTAGTAAAGTGGGACAAAGATGGGACAAATTAAGTGAGAAAGGAGATCTCAACTCCTACTAATAACTGTATTCCCATGATCAATGATGTACTACTTTTTAAGCTTATCATTTTGGATTAGTTGGATGGAAGTATTTATCAAAAATCAAGTCAGTTCGGTGTACTTATTTTCAAACATCGATCAAATAAACCCAAAAGGCAAGACATGTTATAAAAAATAATGATATCAGCAGTAGTTTTCGATTATCAATGCATGATCACTAGTACTAGGTACTATTTTCAAAAAAATAAATTAAAGAAATAAATTCGATTGTCCCAAACGTAATAATCGAGCCTTAGATTTGTTGATAACAATATTTCAGGGAGAGATTTATTTTCTTCGAAAAACAAAAATAGTAGCTTTTTCTTACTTTAAGCAATTATTTACCCTTATAGCTTCTTAATATCAGTAATAATACATATAGAACCCGACAGAAACATATTCAGACTGACACATTAGAAGGGAAAACACGAGCACACACGGACACACATACACACGCGCGCGCGCGCATATATGACATTTTTATTGTCACGAAATAATTAGAAGACCAATTAATAATATGAACTCTCATTTCCGGTGCTCAGCAGAAGGTCTCTGAGTCTAGTGAGTTAATGGTGAAGCAGTTCAAGGACAGAGATTGTTACTTAAATCTAATTCCAATGGTGAAAAGGAAAAAGTTGAAAAGAGAACAGTGAAAATGATCATCTTAATTTCGAACTAAACCAGTGATTGATGAATCAAAGTACGTCTTGATCATTTCCAGATTTATGGCAATAGAAAAGTACTTTGCTTAATCAAAGTACCAGATCTTCATTTTGTTCCCGGAAATGAAAACTACGTAGCAAAAGTTGAAGGGAGATGGTAAGTTAACGATCGGAATAATTCCAAAGACATCTATATATATTCCCTTTGTCCTAAATAAGTCCCATAAAAATATTCTATATGTAATATGCTTATTTAGTTACTCCTTCCACCTCGAAATGATTATCCCTTTTGAATTTTTATTTTAGTACAATTTATACTAAAGAATAAAAAATCCAAACTGGATAATCATTTTGAAACAGAAAGAATATTACTTTTAGAAGCATGGAACGCAATGACTCCTAAACTTTCCACTGTGTACGATTTTGGATTTTTATTTTTTATATTTATGATAGAGTCCATAAATTGTGTTTTAATTGTTGATATTTTATTAATTTATGGATTCGGATGGATTTAATTCATTTTTTTGTTATTATTTCATGTTAGGAGTTGGAAATAAGAGATTGAAACTGTTTTGGGCAAAATATGGATGTCCAGGGACCTTTTTATAAAATTGAAGAAATTTTGGGACAAAAACAAAAAAGTTACAAAGTTGAGGGACCAAAGCTGCAATTCATCCACCTTCTGCTGTTTTCCTGCGGCTGACCTAAATTTCTATTATAAAGAGGATTCTTAGTTTTGTAAAAAGGCAGCCGTGCATAGGCCAAAGGCTTGCACCTCAAACTTTTTATTTCTTCTAATTTTTCTTGAATTTCCATAGAGAATAGAGCCATCATGCTTCCAATTATGAGTGGCTAAGTTTTCTTTTCTGATTTAAGGAATTTATTCAGTTATTTTATTATGAGGTTTTGTTTTTAATTTATTGTTCTTGCCTATAATTTAAGTATTTGTTGATTCTTGTATTGAGTTATGAAAATAGATATCATTCAAATTAACAACTTGATTTGTTATTTATTTTCTAGTGCTATCTGCTAGTTGAATGTTACGTAATAGACACGAACCGGCAGTACTGAGTAGCAATTAGACAAAACATGTGTATTGGTGAGACTTGAATATGCATGTTAATTTAAATGTGGATCAATGAGGCAAAGTCTGAATAGTTACAGCTATCTCAATTATTTAGATTTTGGTTCAACTATATTTCCTTGGTATTTATGCGGTCATTGTTTGGTATGGAACGCTATCGTACCCAGCCGAATTATGATAATGACTAATTGAGTGCTAGGCTTGGTTAGTTAACTTAGGGAGATTAATTGATTTATTACAGCTATCCTAATAGATCTTTGGTTGAATGCTTAAATTGCAAGAGTAGTTTTAGTAGCCTGTGATTAATGAAATAATTGAGTTATCCATTCCTTGAGTCAGAAGTATGTTACTTTGATTTCTTTTCATTTATTTAGTTTTTGTTATTTGAATTTCAATATCATAGATTTAGAACAATAATAAAAAATCCATCTTTGCATTAATTTGAAGGAAATAATCCATCGTTCCCTGAGGACACGACCTTACTTCTCTATACTACGTAGTTTGAAGTAGGTTAATTTATTTGTGTGGCTTGACATCCCATCAATTTACAATTTATTACTTAAAATGAAAAATTCAAATTGTTATTTTAAGACAGAAGGAGTATTATTTTGAGACGAAGGGAATACTACATGAGTACAAGTCCTAAGAATTCCACTCTGGGCGCAAGCAAGGACCTAAACTCTTCCAAGCAATTACTTCCTCATCAAGCTTTTTCTCCAGGGAAGATAGTTGCTCCCTATCGTTCATTTTACACGCTCCCTGAAACAACAATGTAACCAGACCTAAGTAGGCACTACTAATTAGAGTTAACAGCCAATTCATACACATGCAAATATAAATTATAAAAAGTTAAACAATCTTATTTACTGTCCGTACCTCACCAACTTCTGTTTGAATTACGCAATGCAAATTTCGATTAACTTTTGTTTTCATGCAGCTAACAACAGTCAAACCTTCATTCCGCAGCACACTCAGCACCCTCGACAACGGAAACCAATCATCATCGTCTGATAAATTGCAACTTATCAGAACCTCAATTCCACTTGTCGAGCAAGGCCTGATTTTGAACTCAACGTTGGAGGAAAAGCTTCTTAGCTTCTTAGCATTATTCTTAATATTGTCGGCGGATTTGCCAAACAAGTTCCTTAGCTTATCTCTCTTCAGCTCAAGTTCTCTAATCTCCTCCTTTTTGTGTTTGATATAGTTTTCAGCCTGATGAAGTTGATCCACCGTGCTGCGCTGTCCCTGGAACAAAATTTCAACGAATAAAAACACATACGTGCATCTTAGTTTCGAGTCACCTAGTTTAACTCATTAATTACCAACTTACAATGCTCTTGCTTGGCTTTGTAAAGAGAACTCATCTTCAAAATAAAGGAAGGATTAACAGAGAAAATATGTTTGCTAGTACTCCCTTCATCCCATATATAAAAGCCCTTATTCCGAACCCTTTTTTTTCTTGCTACCTAATAATAGTCATGTGTTACATGTTTGCATAAAATACTTCAAGAAACTTTGAAATTTTCGCCAGCATGATTTTAGTTTAGGGACTAAATTAATTTATATACCCAGCCGGGTACATGTTTGTTGTTTTCGCTTTTGTTTCTATCCAATTTGTAATATCATTGAATGGTGAAAACACGATATGTGCAGTAGGACTACTATTGTGAAAGGGGGTAATAGCTTTCATCACCTTTAAATATTCAAGAGGGAGGAATTTCCTTAGAGAAGCATAAAGATTAGCCATTTCTTGCCTTCTTTGACGCTCGGTGTCTCTACGAAAGACCCTTTTCTGGTGGTCATCAGCAGGTTTCTCATTGTCATCACCATCCTGTTGAATTTTTGATGACTTACTCACCCGCTTCCGCTTCTCTTTTGCCACTGCAGTCGGGGTACTACTTGTGGTGGCGACGGGGGCCTTCGTGGTGGCGGTTGCGACAGCTTGATCCCTTTTTTCTTGATGTTGCATTGAATTAAATACAAGAGCTGAATTTGAAGGTGGTATGGTAGGGTTTTGAAGATCTGGAAAGAGAGTGTGATCTAGGTGGGGAATGGTTGGGAATGTTGTGTCTTGAAAAAGGAAGGTGTCATCCATCTGCAAGTACCAAGGAATCAAAGTGTTATCCATGTTCCTTTGCTCCAAAGAAGATTTGCAAATCCTGGATTATTGGTCAATGATTAGTACTAATACAGATGATCTGATATATGTACATGATGTATATGATTCGGTACATATAAATACGACAAATATGTGTATATAATATGATGAACAAATAAGTTTGGTTAGGGTAATGAGTGAGGAAAATCTCTGAGAGATCTTATAAACAAAGAGATTTCACAACTCAGCAGTCATTTGTTTTAAACAATTTGTAAGCTTTTGATGGATTTGGAGATAATTAAGTTAAGATTCCAGCTAGCTGATCCAGCTACTTTTAGTTCACACACCTGTGATTATTCCATCTTCATAAGTGTTATTGCCTACAAATAAATAATTATATTGTTACTACTTGGTATGTTGCTTTAGCTTGACAAGTTGATTAATTAATTATATAACGAATTGCTTCTTCTTTTTTCCTGCTACAATGACGAGAAATTTACTGTACACACGAACATTTCGTGATTGACCATATTAGGTTTCAAACACATCATAACACCTCACCTGGACTCTTTGAAACCAACGAAGTCAGACAATTGATCAGTTGCAAAGTTTGATTCACTATAATTATTTACTCTTACTTTTAACGTACATATTCATGATCCGGCCACTGGTAACTCTTTTTAAAACATAACTAAATTCAAGACAAGTACTGATAGACATCCCTTATTTTATTAATTTTATCCGGTGATAATTAAATGTCCAATTTTGTCCAGGAAAGGAAGCTGATTTAGGTTATTATATATCAAGATGTCGAAGTTAATTTGGTATAAACTTCGTAGGATTCCACTTACTAAAATCAAATTTAACTAAAACATAGTATGATTTGTTGGCTTCACCTGGATAGCCAAACAGCCAAATGAAGAAAGCCATCCTGGGTTATTACTACCCTTCTAAAATAGAAATGGAAAATATAAACTGGGGGATTGAAATTTTTTCCTTCTATTGAAGGGTAAAACTCTATATCTAGGTTGAATAGAGATAAGTTTAGAAGTGGTACGTGGTCAGTTGACCGCTTAAATGAAAAAGTACTATTCTGAAATGATTTTCTAGTTTAATTTTATATTTAATATAATAATTTGTTCGAAAAATAAATTTCAATCATTTCAGAATAGAAAAAACGTATTAAATCAATGTAATCAATGATTTAAATATAAAAGCATATTGGGTGTACCTTAAAATCAATTACCAATAAGGAGAGTGTTGAAGTATTTGAATAAAGCAAATTTCAGCAGCAAAAGGATGACAATAGTAGTTGACCTTTCGGCTACGAAACCATGCAAAATGCAAGTTCTGCCTGTGATCGAAGCTGTGTCACCCACACAGGCTGAAGGAATGACTGTGATTCAGCATTCGTCACCAACACGCTTTCAAATTAGCCGCCAAAGGCAGCTTGATGCTGAGCTGGATGATTCAGTTAGAAAAAGGAAGGATTGGGAACCTCCTTGGAGTTCTCATGTTGCAATATTCTTAATTTGATTATACTGAACATTCTAGATTTGTACTGATGATGTAATTAGCAAAATTTTAGAATAGAAGTAGTATAAATGCAACACCAAGGACTTCATTCTGTAACTTAATCAATATATAGAAGAAATTATAGAAAGAAATGACTTCTTCTTTCTTCTTGTTCAAGCTTTTCTTATTTCTATTTTTGTCCTCATCAGCTTCTTTTCTCGTTTGATGGTATCAGAGCGGGTTTCACCTACCTGATCACCTGATAACTTCATCTTATTCTTCTCCCATTTTATGTTTTTTTTCATATCTAGATCTATTCTTGATCTGGAACTAGTTCTTGCTTTCACTTCTTGCTAATTCATATTTTTCTCAGTTTTTTTTACTGTTATTTTACTTCAATTCTCAGTCATTCTTGATTTCCCATGGCTCGTGAAGGAGTTTTGATGGCTACAGAGAACGAACAGTTGGCACTTCATGGATCTGATTATCCTGGAACAATGCTGGTCACTGCTCCATTGACGGAGAAGAATTATCTGATTTGGAGGACTTCGATGCTGACTGCTCTTGAGGCAAAGGTCAAAGTTGGTTTCATTGATGGATGCTATACTATGCCAGATCTCTCATCACCTGATTACCACAAGTGGAGACGTGTTAACAGTGTGGTGGTGTCCTGGATTAAGAATTCCAATTCGCCAGAGCTGGTCAACGATTTTACATTCATCACATATGCAAAGGGACTGTGGGATGAGATTTTTGAAAGGTATGGATCCTCTAATTCGGCATTATTATACCAATTGAAGAGGGAGATTGCCTTAGCTAGAACGGGATGTCAATTGTGCAATACTACAGTCATGTTAGGCAGCTGTGGGATCAATTAGAGCAATTAAGGCCTATTCCAGCCTGTCCAGAGGTTGTAAGACAGATTCTGTTGGATAGTGATGCAGAGGACAAGCTTATGCAGTTTCTCATGGGTGTTGGTGATGTATATAAGGCAGAAAAAAACCAGATCTTGATGATAGATCCGATTCCGTTTGTGAACAAAGTGTATGCCATGCTTTTGAAGGCAAAGAAACACAAGCAGCTGGCTAATTCGATTGTCTCTGTGACTGAGAATTACGCCATGATGGCTAAGGATCAGAAATTGAAGAAGGGAGGCAACTCGAAGGCATCAACAAAGAATGATAAGGCTTTACTCTTTTGTACTCACTGCCAGAAGACGGAACACCTGAAGGAGAACTGTTTCAAAATCAATGGGTATTCATACTGGTGGAAGCCTCCAAAAGGAAAAGGACAAGCAGCTCACAATTTTGAGGTAATGGATTCTCCACTGGATTCAATGGATCATGCCAATAAAGACTGGAATGCTGTGATTTCTAAAACAGTATAGAGAGAGATTGGTCGTTTTGTCAAAGGCAAATTTCCAATGGATGGAGTTTCAGGGGATCATGTTAACTATACACACTTCCAGGACTTTGTAGGTAGCACCATTTTCTCTTGCTTAAGTTCTGATCTTACTGATTATATAAGAAAAGGTGATTGGATATCAGATACAGGAGCCACTAGTCATATGTGTGCATTCTTAGAACTCTTAATTCAAGTTCATTTTGTGAATCGTTTTAATCCAATTTGTTTACCAGATGGTAGCATTAGATCAGTTCACTTTTATTGGTAATCATTAAATGGCAAGCAATTTAGTTCTTAAAAACTGTTTGTATGTACCATCTTTCAAACATAATTTGCTTTCTGTTCGCAAGTTAGCACAAGATTCACATATTTACTTCAAACCATTTGATGAATTTTGTCTGTTACAGGACCTATAGGACTAATAAAATTCTAGTTACTGGAAAAGTTGTCAGAGGTCTTTATATTTTAGACAAAACATCTTTCAGTGAAAAGGCTATCTAACAATCACAGATTCTATATGCTTATGCTGTTCATAGAGCTAAACAGTTTCATGTAGTAGGATCTACGAATAAAGATTGTTATAGAGCAGTATCTGTTGTTTCTTCAATTGTATGGCACTATAGATTAGGCCACCCATCTATAATGTAATAAAAGGGATAGGATATAATGTGAACCTTTCAGATGCTGGAAATGTTGCTAAACAATGTCAGATTTGTCCTTTATCAAAGCAAAGCAGGAATGTTTTTCCTTCTAGTTCCATTAAAAGTACAGCCATTTTCCCTTTATTTCACATTGATGTTTGGGGACCTTATAAACAAGCTTCTTTGAATGGATCTCAATTATTCTTAACCATAGTTGATGATTATAGTAGAAGTGTTTAGACTCACCTGTTTAAGCACAAAACAAAGGTTTATGAATCTTCTTGCAGCCTTCTTTGTTTTTGTGCAAAACCAGTTTCACTGTCAAGTGCAAAAGATAAGGACTGATAATGGAACTAAATTTCTCAATGATAAACTTCAATAGTTGTTATCCCAATTAGGCATAGTTCATCAGAGAACTTGTCCATATACACCACAGTAAAATGGCATTGTTGAAAGAAAATATCGCCATATTTGCAGGTTGCAAGGTCCTTACTTCTGCAATCTAATCTTTCAAAGCATTTTTGGGGGGAATCTATTCTTACTACCACTCACATTATAAATAGAATCCCTTCTCAGCTTTTGAGTTGGCAGTCTCCTTTTGAAGTTTTACACAAACACAAACCAGACATTTCATATTTCAGAGTATTTGGTTGCCTAGCATTTGCTATAGATCACAGTCCTAGTAAGGACAAGTTTAATGCTAGATCTCATAGAGGGGTTTTTGTGGGATATCCAGCAAATCAAAAAGGTTACAAAATCTTCTGCCCTTCTCTTCATAAAATGATCATTTCAAGGGATGTCATATTCCATGAGAATGTTTTTCCTTATCAGTCTCCAAAGGATTCTTCTTTACCTTTTCCTTGCATCAATCTTAATGATGATGTTTCAGATCATGAATCACTTGCTGGTACTTCTTCTTCTACTCCAAATACTAGTTACAGGAATGATCCATCTCATGATTCCAATAGTGATCATCAAACTTCAATTTCTATCTCTTCTGATCATCACCAACCTGATCCATCTCATAATACCTTTTTTGAACTTGATCCATCTCACAATATTTCTCCTCAGTCTTCTAACAATGACTCTCAACCAGCTCTTAGAAGATCTACAAGGGTCACTAAAACACCTATTTGGCTATCAGATTTTGTTAGACTTTCTTCTACTCATTGCTCCAATGTTTCTGATTGAACTTGTTTACCAACAGACTATGTTTTCTCTACTGCACATGTGCATTTTTCGGCCAACATATCTGACATTCAGGAACCTTGTACTTATAATCATTTCAGAACTGATGAGAAATGGTTAGAAGCAATGAGAGTTGAGTTGCAGGCCTTAGAAGACAATGACACTTGGGAGCTCACCAATTTACCTCTTGGAAAGAAGGCAGTGGGATGCAAATGGGTATAAAAGATCAAATGCAAGCCAGATGGTACTATAGATAGGTACAAAGCAAGGTTGGTTGCAAAGGGATATACGCAGGTGGAGGGTGAAGATTTCACTGAGATTTTCTCACCAATTGCAAAGACTGTGACTGTGAGGATTCTGATAACTGTTGCAGCTTGCAAAGGATGGTGTTTAGAGCAAATGGATGTGAATAACGCCTTTCTTCATGGTTCTTTGGATGAGGAGGTATACATGTTACCACCTCCTAGTTATGATTAGCTCAGAAAGGCCAAGTGTGCAAATTGAAGAAGTCTATCTATGGTTTGAAACAAGCTTCCAGAATGTGGAACACAGCTTTAACTAATGCTTTGGTGAGTTATGGTTTCAGACAATCTCCAAATGATCACTGTCTATTCATCTTTCATGATCATCAAGTTAGTATGTTTTCACTAGTCTATGTTGATGACATCTTGGTCACTGGATCTCATGAAGATGAAGAGATTAAGTTTAAACACTATTTGGATACCAAGTTTACCATTAAAGATCTTGGATCTGCACGTTATTTTCTTGCGATAGAATTGGCAAGGTCTACTGAAGGCATTTTCATCAGCCATAATATGTATGTTCTTGATCTTCTCAGAGATGCTGGAATGCCAGACTGTACACCAAGTGACACTCCATTGCCTCCTGATTTGCGTTTTCCGGAGGAATCTAAAGATTCAACTCCTCTCTATGATGATCCGGCTCATTATAGAAGGCTAATTGGGAGATTGTCATACCTTAACTACACCAGACCAGATATTACACATTCTGTGCAACAATTGAGTCAATTTGTGCACTTACCTCATGAATCACATTGGCAAGCAGCAACACATGTTTTGCGGTATATATCAAGGTGTCCTCAGCGGGGTTTGTTTTATCCTCATCAATCAAATTTTGACATCACTGCATACAGTGATGCAGATTGGGGAATGTGCAGAGCCAGTAGAAGGTCACTGAGTGGATATTGTATTTTTCTTGGCCGAAATCTGGTTTCATGGAAGACAAAGAAGCAAGGGACTATTTCATGTTCTACTTCTGAACCAGAATACAGGGCCATGGCTTTTGCTGTGAGAGAATTGCAATAGATTAGCTGTATTCTCCATGATTTGGCCATCTTAATCTCTCTTCCTATTCCTTTCTGCTGCGATAACCAGGCTGCCTTATACATAACTAAAAACTCAGTCTTTCATGAACGAACCAAGCTCACAAAGATAGATTGTCATGTGGTCAGGAAACAATACAAAGCTGGTTTTATTGATCCTTTGCATATTTCTTCCCGAGACAACTTAGCTGATTCCTTTACCAAGCCTCTTGCTGCTTCTGTTTTCCATCGGATTTTGTCCAATCTTAGCATGTGGTTACCTTCCCGGGCTGAGCTTGAGGGGGGGATGTTGAAGTATTTGCATAAAGCAAATTTCAGCAGCAAAAGGATCACAATAGAATTTGACCTTTCGGCTATCAAACCATGCAACATGCATGTTCTGCCTTTGATCGAAGCTGTGTCACCCACACAGGCTGAAGGAATGACTGTGATTCCGCATTCGTCACCAACACGCTTTATGATTAGCCACCAAAGGAAAATTGATGCTGAGCTAGATGATTCAATTAGAAAAAGGAAGGATCGAGAACCTCCTTGAAGTCCTCATATTGCAATATTCTTGATTTGATTATACTGAACATTCTAGATTTGTACTGATGATATAATTAGCAAAAGTTTAGAATAGAAGTAGTATAAAAGTAACACCAAGGACTTCATTATGTAACTTAATCAATATATAGAAGAAACTACAGAAAGAAATGGCTTCTTCTTTCTTCTTGTTCAAGCTTTCCTTATTTCTGTTTTCGTCTTCATCAGCTTCTTTTCTCGTTTGAAAGAGCAACCCATAGAGCTTATATATTAATACAAAGTGTCAGGATACCGATGTGGAATTAATAATATAACAAAACGATTTTATCACTCCCCCTCAAATTTAACAGGTTTCGATTAGATCACCATATACATTGTTAGGTCAGGAAAATAACTGTAAATACGAGATTATTATTTTATTGTTATTTTTCTGACCCACCAATCTATCTGGTAATTTAGTCTAAGCCCGTTGGCTTGAGAGGAGTGATGAAATCTCTTTGTTATATTACTCCACGTTATTATCGGGAAACATGTTGTATCAATATATAAATTTTATGATTTATTCTCCTTATTACCAATTGATTTTGAGATGATATTTTATGAATTTCTGTATTAGATAAATGAATTTTTTGGGCAGAGAGAATTATATATGAACATATGAAATAATAAAATTCAGAAGCTTTCACTGAGTGTGTATATATAATTAATTAATTAATTAATTAATTGACCAAATATATGCGTAAAACGGGACGAACCAAATACTACTCCCGTGGTGTGTTCATATGAGACCAAAAAAACTTGCGTGTTCATGAGAGAAATTAAGTTGTGTTTTCATGAGACTGAAAAATCGCATGTGGTGAAAGTCGAAAACTATATTTTTTCTGTTTAGATAAATTATCGTGTTGTACTAAAAAGTAATTTAATAAACTATTTTTTGAGACACGGTATCAGTATTTATTTTCGGTTGCACTATTGAGTAGGAAATGAATAAATAAATTCGTTCGCTTGACGGGTTTACATATATACTGTATGTGGGTTACGATTTTTCCGACAGTGAACGTTAGATAATGTAGTTTTGACACTATTAGCTCCTGTCTAAGACCACGATAGTAGATTTATCCTTTGCTGTTTTGTTTTTTTCTCTTTCACTTTCTTGATTCTTCTCTTTTATTGAAAAGCAGTTTTCAAAGAAAAAGGATTAAAAGCATCTTTTGCATTGGAGCCTTCTTTAGACTTTAGTGTTATAACATTTTCTTTGGGTATATAATTATAACCAACACCCAAATCATTATCCCCACTGATGTATAATTGAGGGGTTTTTTTTTTTAAAAAAAAAAAAGAATTAGATGGTCTAAGTGAAAATCGTACTCTTGACCTTATGGTACCCCTCTTAATCCCCTAATCATCCCATTCAACCCTTCCAACCCATATATTTGAGCTGAACTCCAATCATAATAAAAGCGATCCAAAATATTTATCATTTAAATTAAGTGTCCGCGTGAGTATATTATTCTACCATACCTGTTAGAAGGCAAAATAGCCGCACTCAGTTTTCCATGCTTGAAATCCATTTTGATTCAATAAATTAACTTTAAAAATTAAAAAAAAAAGAAAAGAAACGAGACAGGCTGATCATAAATCCACTAATCATCAACTAATTAAATTGGTTGTTGATATGTATCATATGATCTTCGATCAAAAAGGGTCTCTCAAATAATTGGCTATGTATATTAGACGAGAGCTTGTAAAATCGACACATATCGTTCAATAAAGTAGTTTAGGACTTATGTCTTGCGTGTCATCGGTCCAACTCTCATTCATAAAAATGTAAAAAGAAATGTAAAATATTAGAAAAAATATTAATTTCACAATTTAATATGAGTTTTTAACCGTTTCTAAACAAAATGATAACAAATCATCTATAAGGAAATCTATATACAACATAAATGAGCGTGATATATGTGTATAAGTACCACTAATAAAATCATTACATTTTTTTGTAGAAATAAAATCATTACATTAATTGATTACTTTCAATTTTAATACAGAATTACCAACACATACATAAAAATTACAAACCTTATCATTAAAACAACATCCAGTAATATAACGAAATTTAATGTAAAAATATTTGAATGTTATAAACTTTTTTTATAATATTAGAAATTAAATATTAGAAAAATAGAATATTTTGATTAGTAGGTTGAGCATAGGGGCGAGATTACAATTCCGAATAAATAATATTATTATACGACTCATAATATAGTTTGTTCACGTAAAATATATTACATTAAATTTAATAGAATTTGTGCAACGCACGAGATTAAAGATAGTGTGGGGTTTATTTGAGAATAGTATTAACATAGCTAATATACTTTGTCTTACTCCGTCTTTAAAAGACTTACTATTTATCAATAGTATCTCCGTCTTTGATAATAGTATTAACACAACTAATACACTTAGTCAAACGAAAATGTGCTACTAATGGAACTTTATCAATATATAGGGATACCTTTAGGAGATTTTCACCTATCCATTTTATCAATGCTCTGCTTTAATTACTATATTTGAAGGTAAGACAGACAAATATAGTTATTTTCGTTACAAAATAGAGATATATTTATGTTAGATTATTCTCTCCTTCATCTTGAAATAATTCTAGTCGGGAATTCCAATTTTAGTAGAAATGACTTGAAGGTACTAATAACGAATCAAAACGCTAAATGAATTAAATTAGTCTCTTTCTAAAATTTTTTTTAAACGTTCAGATTTAATAATGTTTTCTTAATTTACCAAGAAAGCAAAAACCGTACATGAGGGGCATCATCAATGGAGAGGACCTCCAGTTACAATGTTTAAGGAAGATCGTTCAGGATTTTGTCTGGTTGGCGAGTGGCACTATACACAGGTTATCAGTATTCCACCTCACTCCCTTTTTGTAATCTCCAAGTATAATTAATTGCGATTATTGCTCTTTAAACACTTTTGTCCCCGTTTTCTCTCAAATGGTTGTTACCTAGTACTCGTAAAGCAATGAAATAATTGTTGGCGGAGACCCTTATAAACCTTTGAAAGTAAAAAGTAGTCCAACCAAATCATCCGATGGAGAATTAATATTGAATATAACACATCCAACTTGTTCAAAGTTAGCTTTAGAAATTTATACTAAAGAAAGATACGTTTTTTTCAACTAAACCGGTATGATATTTTTATCTGTTGGCTTAATGAGATGTGACATGTACGTAACACTTAAAGTTGTCACGAAACAGTGATGCTGTCGCAAAATAATGTTCCGGCAGGTACTTTTGTATAGGGAAAATGAAACCATATGACAGGTTACTTTTGTATAGGGAAAATGAAACCATATGACAGGTTGAATATTTAAAAGCTTTAAAAAAGAAAAACAAAATCAATCAAAGCTATACATGAAGATCTTAAAAGTTGAACAAAGTACAAACGAACAATATGAAAATCGATTAAATTAATGTTTTAATCGGACTCAAGTTTCGAAGCGGAAACAATATCGAACTAAATTGATTTCTTTTTTGTTTTCCAAAAGATGATTAAATTAGAAAGAGAAAATGATTCTCTTGGTGGTGCTAGGTATATGTTATCCTCCCTCCTTCCCGTAATTATTGTCCAATTTTACTAAAATGAAATATTTTATTTTTGGTCAAACTTAACTATATTTTATCTTAAAACAATTAGATATACCCCTACATAAGTAATTGTTTAACCACTAAAATTTTATGGATAATGTTTTTTACTAAGAACAAATGTGTAACTTGATCCATAAAAAGTCAAATTGGACAATAATTTTGGGACAAAATTTTTTGGGCAAAGTGGACAATAATTATGAGACGGAGGGAGTATTTCTAAACAGCGAACAAAATATATCAAACCATATATTGCCTATGAATTAAAGGAGGTTAATAATGTTAAAAGAATATTTAAAAGGTTGTCTGATTGATCGATAATGAATATAAACAAGAAATGTACTTAAATGAATCCATGTTCATTTCCAACAAAACCTAAACGTTATCATTTTTAGATCTCGATGAATGTTTCAATTTTACAGTGATTGGTGAAGATCGATCAGCAATAAGATGGCTGATGATAGTTCAATTGTTGTTCTGAATATTTTCTGAGTTGATGATTCCTACTACTAACTCCAGTCCTGTGGGCCGAGTTTTAAAAAAATTGACCATCTCAACTGAAAGCCTAATAAAAGTTATCAATGGATTTCATCCATCAACAGAGTTATAAATCAAAAAATAATAATAATTTATTAATCAATCACAAAAAAGATTGATTGAGTTAACGAAAAATTATTGATTCTTTCGCCTAGAGATGATTAACCCTTAACACTGTTGAAAGGATATTGATGACAATGTCTTGAAAACATATCCAAACAATGTCTTGAAAACATATCCAAATCTGATCTAAGTAAACATGAAAATCGAAATAAAATAACGAGTGTATGTGATTAGCCAGTAAACATTTTGTACTTATGACAAGAGAAAACAAATAAATAAAACATATAAAGAAAAATTTGTTGATCGAAAACACCTTCCAAAATAACAAAAATTGGATGAATGGTGGTGATTGGTAACGCAATAAGAAGTGGTTTGATTAATTAAATTGGAGATAACCAGTAACAAAATTTCTAATAGTTAAGTGTTGCAAAACACTAATTAATAATTATGTCTACAGTGATTTATATGTAAGTCATGACTCATGAGCCCCGTCGAGAGTCGAGAGGATTTTTACTCGTTAATTGTATTTTTTACTTCAAATTCCATGTGTCTTTTCAATAGTGATAGATGCTCATCAATAAAAATATAAAACAATACTGAACAAGTTGCAGATTTCTCCCTTCTGAATAGGTGTGTGGAAACGAAAAGAATACAAAAGGTGTTCGATCGGAAATTTCCATATCTCATAGTATGTATCGGTAAACTACCTCAATTCCCGACTATTGGCCTATAATGTGCCCATGACACAAAAGCTCCTACATTTCCGAATTGAAAGGCGGCTCTTTAACTTTTTCTTTTAAAAAAAATAAAATAAATTTCATTACGATTACTGAAAATCAACCAACTCTAATTTATACAAACCGTCTAACAACGACTGACAAGAACATACAATCACTAAACTAGTAACTAAACTATTACAGCTGAAAATACAAAATAAAATTTTCACCAACCAGTTACTATTCCCCGGATGAAAGATCCTCCAATAGCATGACTCTGTTGTTGGACATACAACGGAGCACATTAAAAATCTGAACTCGAGTAGATCACTAACTATCGGATTAAAACTCCAATTAACGAATCTGAATAACAAATCTACGGTGACTAAAAATTCTCGAGCCAAACTAACCGTTATTAAAGACGATATGCAGCAATCAACAGATCGAACAGGTTCTACTGAGCCGCACAAGACAAACAACAGACCTGGCTCCGTTGGCGCATTATATTCACTCAGTAAAGAATCGAACCAGGATCGATACTGAGGGTAGGAAATCCCACTTAATTGAATTAAAACACTAGGATAGAAACAACAAAATATAAAAATAAATTAAACAAAAAACACAACATTGGCCGCCGATCTGTTAAATAGATCAGATCAACAAATCGTATTCGTGATACCGACGGAGAAATAACCAAAATTTTGATTTCTCGCGTATAAGAACAAATTACTGACATCAGAGTTTTGAAACATCAGAGTTGATGTTGATGACACCGACGGTGGTGCGGAGGCTTCACTGACGGTGGATGGATGTGTATTACTCTGTTTTTTCTGGTGGATAGAAAGAAAACAAAGATTTTACTCCCCAACCACTGTTAATGGAGATTGGGAGAGGAAGCAGCGGAGGTTTTTTTTTTAAGAGAGAGGGGAGAGGTTTTTCAAGAGGGAGGGGAGAGATGACGTACTTTCAGGCGGCTCTTTAACTAAATGTCATCTATAAGATTGATATGATGAATGTCTTTGATAAAGTCTCGATGTCCTTGAAAAAGTTTCAGACCTCACGGATTCTATAAAACTTTTGCATATTTGATTATCAACAATCTCCAGTGGATTCTCAGGTCTTGTGAATGCCAGTGGAGTTCTTGTTTATTCTCCTTTTAGAAGCAATAGCAAGAATTTTAAAAGTTTTAGTTTCACAAACAAAACTTTCCTAACTTAAAATGCTGTCAATTTCTCATTTATGCTTTGCTAACGATCTCATCTATTTCACTTAATTAGGTTGCATCTTCAACAACCATCTAGGCTACGGAAGTGAAATTTTTAGGACTTTTTTGGGGATGAAAATCAGAAATATAAAATACGGCAATGGAGAACTTGGTTAAGGATCACTAACAGTTTCAGACAATAGACTTGGTTTAGGAAGTTTCAAAACTTCTTGGCGGGAGTTGACATATCCTCAAAGGTTATCATCAAGAATGGAAATGTTTTTTAAAAAAAAGGAAGAAAAGGAAACGAAATTCAAAAGAAACTAGCAACTTGGTTAGTTACTCCCTCCATTTCAATTTGTAGGTCGTTTTAGGTTTGCAAAGATTTTTCAAAATGTAGATCGTTTTACAAATTCTAGGTAAATTAATGACTATTTTTCTAACTTTACTCTCAATAAATGATGCTAATATATTTTCATTTAGTCTTGTTTATAGTTCCAATGTAATTAATGAGGGGTAAAACAGATATTTAATAAATAAATTAATTGTTAGATGATTGTCTCCTTAGTATACATGTCAAGCCTAAAGTTACTTACATTTTGAAATGGAGGGAGTATCAATTTTGTGATTCTCGTTACCATTATTCGTTACTTTAGATCCTAAAACAAAGCTGAAACTGTAAAACACTGTTTCACCTTAAATATGATGTTTTTATCGTCCAAACAATACCTCATGAACTCTTGTATCCATAGTTATCAACAGAAAGTAATGGTGAATCCTTAATCCTTCCTAAAATAAAACATACTCCATTTCACCCCGAAACAAGCGTCATGTTCGTTATACTGTTTTAGTTTAATAAACATGACTCTCGGTTTGGAATAGAAAAATCATGTTGGACCTAAACACTCCAAGTATCTTTGTATTCAGAAGGAAAGTGAAGATCTCTTGGCAAATGGGTGGGAGCTAGATCACAGTCCAACATATTGGCATCCTTCAATAAGTCTGTAATATACTTTTGCTGTTGGATATTCATTCCATCAACAATCTGCTGGATTTCCATGCCAAGGAAATATTTGGCTTCCACTAGATCCTTGATTGTAAAAGTCTGATCCAGAAAGAGTTTCACCTTGCTGATCTCAGCTTCATTGGTGCCAGTAAGAAGTATATCATCCACGTAGACAATAAGAATCAACATGCAATCTGCCTTGTGAAGAATAAACAAATAGGTTTCATGATATGACTATTTGAAGCCATAAGATTGTAACTGAGTAGTAAATTCTTGATTCCACTGCCGAGACGCTTGTTTAAGACCATATAAAGAACGTATCAATTTACAAACTTTTTGTGGAGAATCTTTAGTGTAACCAAGTGGAGGAATCATGTACACATCTTCTTCTAGATAGCCATGTAGGAGGCATTATTATGTCCATTTGATAGACTGGCCAAGATTTGGCCGCACTAACAGCAAGTAACAACCTGGTAATAAATTATTTTGCCATAGGAGAGAAACCTTCAAGGAAATCCTCCCCTTCCCTTTAATTGTACCCTTTGGCCACCAATATTGCTTTGTATTTATTCACAATTCCATCTGGTTTAACCTTGATCTTGTATACCCAATTTGAGCCAATTTCCTCTTTCCCAGCTGGTAAAGTAGTCAGCTCCCAAGTGCCATTGTTTTCAAGTGCACTCAATTCTTGATCCATGGCCTCAACCCATCTCTAATTAGTCCTAGCCTGATTGTATGTTACTGGTTCTTGAATACTAGATGGATTGGCCAAAAACACATTATGTGCAACAGAAGAGGAGATAGAAGGGTGTGTACTGACAAAGCCATCTAACCAGGAAGGAGGTTTTCTTGATATTTCACTCCTTCTAGGAACAAATGGTTCTGGATGACTAGATAAATCATGAACTGTATGATGATCAGGAATGTTGTTATGAGGAGAAGTGGAATGAGAATCAGAAGTAGACAATTGAGGTGACGAGGAATGTGATCCTAGAGGAGACAGGCTTGGATCATTTTGCGCAGAAGGAGAAGGTATGGATTCTATGTTGGATGGTGATAAGGTATCAGAAGGAGGACTTTGATCTGGAAAGCTAACAACAGGATCATTAAGTTGATTTGATGAAGATGAGGCAGAAGGAAACACATCGTCATAAAACAAAACATCCCTGGACACAATTGTTTTAAGGATATATAACACTATCACATTGGCCTTACAACCTAATCTTTCTAAGGTCGCTCTATTTATTTTTCTTCAAAACCTCTCCATTTTCGCATATTGAGGACCTGTTTTGGTCAAAGAAACCAAGTATTCTTGTAATGCTCTTGTAATGTGTACGAATATTCTAATAACTTCAAAGATGAAATCCAATACACCGTTGCTGAGTAGCTATGTGAACTAGAACCTCAATAGGAATTACTCACTAGCTTCTAAGTACTCCTGTTTAATTATTAATTAATATAAATCAGGGTATTAGGAAAGAAGGTACAAAATCACGGAATTTAACCGTAGGTTTCCTGTTTGACAGTTAAATGAAAACCAGATTGGTTTATAAAGTAAATAATTTGGAGTCATTGTGATCTCATTTTGACCAGATGATCTGTTTCATGTTTGGAGGTATTGGGAAAGTAACTCTAGGTTTAATATGGCAAACGGTACAACCCCAAACGAAGAAGTTATACATAATGCAATATCATCATAGCGCAAAGCGAATTACGAAAACAGTGTTCACCATCAATACAAAAACAACAGAAACGCCAACTCACTGCATATAAAGCAGCTGCAACATCTATGTAGCCGCGTCCAGAAAATGTCAAAAGGTATTATTACGATATAATCAATGGACATAAGCCGATAACAGCTCTGGTTGAAACAACATACAGTTGTAAAACAATGATAATTTCCCGGTGTGACAATCAAGCATACAGATGATACAAAGAAATATCCGACCCTTGTAACTATTTACAGTTGGCTTCCTTTTTCCTTGGAAACTGAAGGATTACAACTGAATCAGGGTGACTGCATTGTATAACTATCATTCTGCAGTCGTCACATTCTTGTTTCGAAAATGAAGCATATCAGAATATAAACAAAAGGGCTGACATGGGTTTACATTGATGACGCAAGAGGCGGAAATGGCTTTAGTTTCTCCAACAGCTTTTCAGCTTCGATGAATCCACCAAGTGGTCCCAAAGATGTGTATTTAATGGATTTCCAACTGCAAACGGAATTCTCTTTAAGTTAGAGGATTCATTTGAAAACCCGTGAAGACTGGAAATATGATTATATTGCATATAACTAACTAACCTTGGAATGAATGGAAGCGCTAAACAGTGAAGGTGGAGGTGATCAACACTGTTAAAAGGAGGTTGATGAAATCCAAATCTGCTTTTAGGAAAACAAAAAAACTGAATAAAATCACAAGGTAAATGATTAGCCATTATACGTGGCCCAAAATTTGCAGTACAACTCTCTTCTAGTCTAGTTAAAACACCACTAAAAATTATAATATAAAATGATAACACTGTGCGCAGAGGTTGCATGAACTCGGTTAAATTGTCACTCAGGCATATGTCAAGATTCCAGATAATTTATAATAGTAGCGAACTGTTACTTTCATCACCGTATATCATAAGAAAAATATTACACAAAATTATCAATGACGAAATTTGCAATAACAACATCTAAGAAATTACAGCACACCCTTCTAACACTACAAATAAAAATGCTTTTTACTTACTGGACCTTGTTAGAAGTGAAAGATGAACCAAATATGGAAAGGATAACAAGATTTTGATGCACTATTTTCTTCAGTTCACTATGGTTATTCATTAAGAAAGTTGACGGAAAAGATGTCTGTGCTTGGAGCGTCCTTGTATGTGACAGACCCGTAATGGAAGTACAAAACTAGAAACTGAAGAACAGCAGACAAAAGAGAAATCAGAAAAGAATGCAAAAACTTAGCTTCTAAGAGGAAATACCTGTAATGCTTTGAGCTAGGGGCATCCCTGTGCAATAAGGTTTGCCCCACATCGAGCATGTGGCTTACTGTACAAGAAAAATAGTAATGCAATAGCAAAAAATCAGTTGTCTAAAAATAGGTCAAGATTGTCAATGTAACAATGATGGTTGAGGTCAGTAGGATACTCCATTTACCTAATGCAAAGTCTTCAGCTCCCCTCTTAAGGTTCTTGACTGTGGGAATGTGCTCTATCGGTATTACCAGGTAATGCCTATTCAAGATAGATTCTTTCAGATACGATGGTCAGAAAAACAGTACTTATAGAGAAGTGCAATCAAATGTAAATAATCCGAGGTGTCCAGACAGGCAGCCACTATCCGGAGATGAAATGTCTGTGCAATTAGGTACAAAGCATTAAGTAATTCGCACACAGCTCAAACATTTCATGACATTGACACAAAGCAGAAAGTCAGAACGAGATGACAAAGAACTGAGAGAATTAGAACATTTCAGGATCATCATTTTCTAGATACAATAAGTTCTTGTCATTTTATTTACAAACATGCAGTTCACTAAGCCTTAGTTCCATAGCTTGCCGGTAACAAGAGTAAGAGTAGGGGGCTTAAGCAATTAAGAGCAAATGGAATGTAGTAAGAATAGTAAAAAGAAAATAGAAATTCAGCAGTTGGAACATACTTTCTCAAAGCTAAAGCCACATTTTATATTTCATCCAGCTTTAGTGACATCTCCATAAAGCAGGGCACGCATGTTTGGAAAACCGAAAAACTCAACTAAAAAAATCCTGCAAGCCATTACAGGCCCTAGACAAATGACTTAACCAAGATAATAATGAAATTTCCTTTTTCCATAGGTTTCTGCTTTCTATTCCACTTGGAAGTACAAAGTTACTATGGGTCTATTTGATCCTCATACTCCGTAGATAGGTACGAGAAGAGCATAAAAGTAGCAATGACACCTTTCATAATTCTAGAGGCAAAACAAGGAAATTTAATATGCAAATCACTTCATCAAAAGTCCAATGTCCTTTCGAAAAGTCTAATTATCACACATCGCCACATCAAGTAGTCAATTTATAGGACAGATGTTATGGTTTGTTTTAGATGTAACTTGTAAAGATGACCCTTGAAAGAAGTGACATATTTATACATACAAGAAAGTCCCTAATTTTAGTCCAACTAGCAGCTAAAACTCTATATTTGTAACCAATAACTTTGCATTCATTTGGTTCTCATCATAGAATGCAGAGAACACCAATAAAAATTCAAATACTTGATGGACTTTACTGGCATCAACCAGGAATACTTCTTAGATAGAATCTCACATAACATTACAGGATACAATATCCTCTTCCCTCAATATGATCCATCAATACGAATGCGAAGTTTTACTTAATAATCATAAATTTGTGCCGCCAATCATAAATATATTACCCCCAAATTTTAAAATTTCACAGAAAGAATTATCCAGAAGATTCTCAAATGAAACTCTGCATTAAAGATTCTTTAACACTTCAGAGTAAAAACTCTCAATTCTAAAATTTGTTTATTGTACATTCGAACCATTGAGAGTTGAGATGATGCAGAAAAGCACATGAAAAGAAGCAACAGCAGGAACTAAGCAAGTCATCAGAGGACACAAGCCAGCCATCAAGAGCTATGAATCAAAACCAGCTTATACTGGCATTGAACAACAATTCTCAACCAACATGCATGAATTAGTTTGAAAATACCAAAAAGAAAAAAAAAAAAAAAAAAAAATCAAAAAGGATGGATCTTTGGTACCTGAATGCAGAAGGGTTAATGTCTTGAAAAGCAACCACCTTTTCATCCTGCCAAAAAAAACAAAAACAAATCATCAAAATCCCTCAATCACAAATTTTAAACCCTCTGAATTTATACGAAGAAATAAAAGGTGGGATTAGATGGATTTACAGAGTGGAGAAGAGTAGTGGAGGTTGAAGAGCGAGCAATTTGGCAGAAGATACAGGGTGAAGATGATGGAGCTCGTAGCATCTCAACCCAAAAACTTGTTCCAACACCCAAATGCTCTGTTTTGACTTGTTAATCCATTGGAATTGAGAAGGTGCAGAAAAGCATACACAAATATGGTAAAATCTTTTTTTTCTAAATTTTACTGTGGGCCTTTGGGTTTTGGTAACACTGAAGACTCAACTTCTATTTATAAGGGAAAAAGTAAAACCCTTTTTTCATAATTTTTTCCCCGAAATAAAAATCCAAACTTGATGCTTCCCTTCCTCCTTAAACCCCTGCTTCTCCCCTGTATCATCACTGTTAAACCACCTTCTTTCTACTTCGCACGGTCTAACTCCATTGCAGTAAGAGCAATGAGCTCAATCGGAGCAAGTCAGAGGATTTTTCAACTCAAATTCGATCCTTTATCTGGCAACTCAGAATGGGTTGTCATTGAAGAAATTGAAGCCCCAGAGGAAAAACAGGAACCCCTATTGGCCACAACCTCGTACCTTGACATGCTCAATGATTCACGTAGAAATAGAGCATATCGTGAAGCCATTAATAAGACCATAACTCGGCCTTGCCATGTTCTTGATATTGGGTAATTCTTCTGTCTCTTAGGCTTAATTTTAATTTATTAACTGGTATTGAATAGAGGCTTAGTATTGCTATGAATATTCGAAGATTATGAGTACTGAAAGAATGGGTTTTTGTGTTATGATTAGTTAAGGGGGAAAAATTGCTAGTGAATTTAGTCAAATTTAGAAGGTAATGTATTCCTCTGCTTTATGGGGAATAGAAAAATGGTAAAGGTTATTAATTCTTTTTAAGTGAAGTAGTCGAATGTATTCTAATAGCTTAGAGGTTAGTTTTGTTTTGCTTGTATTGAATGCTATTCTTGAGATAATATTGTGTCACCGGTGTGTGATGATTGAAAGAAAGCTCATCTATATAGAGTAAAATTTTGCTGAGGATGAAAGTGCCTGTAAACCTGAAAGTTTTCTTTCAGTGCAGGGACTGGTTTGTTGTCAATGATGGCAGCTAGAGCTATGGGTCTTCAAGAGTCAACTACGAGTTGTAGTTCAAAGGCGAAGGTTTCAGCATGTGAATCATACCTTCCCATGTTTAAGTTGATGCGTAAAGTATTACGGGCCAATGGACTGGAGAAAAAGATACATGTCATCAACAAAAGGTCCGATGAATTAAAAGTTGGTGAGGATATTAGTTCACGCGCAGATGTTCTTGTAAGTAATGATGTCCCTTACCTAGTTGTGGAAATGAAAAAAATATTTATTGTCTCTTTGAGTAAAAAATTATGTGTTTTCCTATCTTTTATAATGATTTTCACTTGTATAGTATAACCTTGGCTGCAATTTTTAGTTTGACTTTTGTTGATGTTATGTTGCCATGTTTGACAATTGTGTGCATAATGATCAAGGTGATGTTGATACCTTTTGTTTATAGGCTGAGGGGATTTATGGTGAATTTTTATACTGCCTTAATGGTTTCCTGTTGCAAACATAATGAAGTGACATAATTTGTGGGTACATTGGAGGATTAGTTGTGATCATGCCTGTCAGGTGTTCTTTGTTTAATCCATAATTTCTGCTGTCAAGCTTAAGACGAATGTCAAAGTTTTAATGCTTGCTACCAAGTGCTATATTCGTCGAAACTTCCCTAAAATAGATTGTTGCCTTTCCTTTGTAGCAACTGTAACTTTAAGTTGATTTTATATGTCAAAAAAGAGGATTTATGGTGGTCATGACTGTATGCTATTGTTTGAAATATGATAATGCCTGATTCATAATTTCTGCTGTCAAAGCTTAAAGCAAATCTCTAGGTTCTAATGCTCACTAGCCTCCCAGAATAGAATATCTTAGTCTTTCTTTTCATCCTCCCCTTCCCCCCCAAAGGGAGCCACAATTGTTTTTCGGGTATTACTTCTTGCATTCTATTAAATACCACTCAAGAAGTAGTTAAGTTGACACGTCATTTGACCTGCTGATGATGTAATCCGCTTCGTTTTTAAACGTAATTAGAGAAGCTAAAATTGGATGTAAATGTAATTTGTTTCTTAGCTTTTGATATTATCTTGTAGGTCAGTGAAATTCTCGACTCGGAGTTGTTAGGCGAAGGTCTCATTCCTACTTTGCAGCATGCTCATGACAATCTCTTGGTTGAAAATCCACAAACGGTGCCATATCGGGCTACAACTTACGGTCAGGTGTATGTCCTAAGCTAACCAATTGCGTTTGTAAAATACTTAGCATCTTACATTGACTCTCTAAAGGTTGATAATTATTTCCTGAACTTTACGGTTTAAAATTACATTTGTTATACATTGTGATTTCAGCTTGTTGAAAGCCCAAATTTATGGAAGCTTCATGACCTGTTTAATAATGAAGCAAAAATCTTGGATGGCGTTTATCTTGCTCCAAAAGGGGTGGATTCAATATTGCATATTAAACAGCAGCAGTTTTCAATGCACTGTGATGCAATGAAAGACGAAATCAAACTGGTAATGTTACGGTTTAGAGTGTTTTCTGGTGGTTACAAGCTGATTAATTTTAAAGTTTCAATATTGTTCTAAAATGTTATTCAGCTTTCAGAACCATTCAGAGTTTTTGATTTTGAATTCTGGAAAAGACCAGAGAGTCATGAGGAAACTGAGGTCCATATAGAAGCTACCAATGATGGTACAATTCATGCCATCGTCTCATGGTAATAGATAGCTATGGAAGTCTCTTCTCTCCACAAATCCTTATGATGATGTTATTGATAGTTTTCTCTTTCCAAAAGGTGGTTGCTTCAACTCGATGAAGAAGGAACAATTTTTTATTGCACTGGGCCAAAATGGATTAGCCAATCATCCTCTTCATCTGAATCAAAATTATTGTTTCCTGGTAAGCTGGGTTGTATTTTTTTATTTTCTGCTCATATTACACCAGTAATTTGTCATTTTCAGTGGTCTAAAAAGTACAATTTGTTGAAAATAAGTGGTTTAACCACGATGTCAGTAGAAGTGGGACAAGTTAGTTAACGTCCATTATGTGCAAAATTTGAAAATTGGAGGTGTCTTACATCCTGATGTCCTGAATCCCTCAAGTTTTATTTGTGTCTGAAACACAGCTGAAATTTGAAGTCTGGGCATGGATTAAGCTTGAACTGTGTGAATAGATATTCCATGCTGAGGTAGAACACTCTTTGTCACCTTACTTCTTAGCCGGAGCATTCTGTAGCCGTGGTTGAACATTCTCCTTCAAAAATTCTGTTGATCGAACCTCTTGTCAATCTTGTGGGAGCCTTTTTCCAACTCTCTCAAACTTGCTTGAATAGTCAGCCTTATTTCCAATTTCTAATTATCTCCATTTAAACCCTTTCTAGGAACGGGGGATTGGTGTGATCACTGGAAACAATGTGTTTGGTTCTTACCAGAGCAAGGCTTGCCTGTGTGCAAGAATCAGAGTATTGATTTGGCTGCTACTCATACTGAAACTTCTGTCTCGTACAAAGTTAAGATTCCATCAAAGAAAAAAGACACTGACCTCTGTGACTGGTCTTCATCGGATAATCAAATTTTTCTACCACCAGAGCGAATTGCAGTATACGGTGATAGAAGGTGGCGTTTGTCAATGCTTAATGCGATCAAGAATTCTGTAAGCCACTTACTGGTTGTTCCTTTTGTTTTAATGGATTGTTTCTTCTGTTTAGTCTTTGCCTAGTGAAATGAATTTGCCTACATTCTTACAAGGCCTAATTGACAAATTCTTTTTCTAAAGAATTCTTGAAGGTGTCTACTTTGTTTTAAGGTTAATCTTTTGCTTAGATACATCAAGAAATGGATTTTTGGAAAAGGAGTCTCGGCAATATCCATCTACTTTCCAGATTGAAATCTCTTCAATTCATCATGGAAATCCGCATCTTGATCCTATTTTGATTGATGAATTGGTCTAGCTTCTCATGTTTTTTGTAAAATAAATTATGAACTGGGTTTCTTGCTTCATCATGCAGTATAACCGTTATCAAGTAATATCTACATACAGTATTTCTATTGTTTTGGACCAACTTGGAACTTGGATAATACATTTACATAGTTCAAAATTTTATTTCTAATGTCACATAATTCCTTTTAAATTAAATTTTATTCTTCTTCTGCAAATGTTACTGTGTCTCTAGTTCAAAAATCTTTTCCAAACACAAGTCTGCATTGAGATATGCCTGTAAGTCAGCTGCGCTGATATTTTAAGTAATCTGTGTTTTTCATTACATCTGCAAGTATACTGGCCAAAATGTCATGTTGTTTGTTATATTATCTGTGACTGTGTCGCACTGCACTTTTTAATAAATGTAGAAATCAGATCAGCTGCCACATATCCTTACCATCCATTATTTGCTTGGTGCAGTTGCAGCAGAAAGTTGCTCCCATGTGCATGGTTGTCGATGACAGTCTTTTTCTCCCAGTTGCTGTTGCCAATCTTTATAAGTCATCCCATGTAATAGCTTTGTTCCCTGGATTGCGACAGAAGGGTGCTCACCATTTGCAAGCTATTGCTTCTGCAAATTCTTACACAGTGGATCATATAGAAGTGCCGCAAACAAGGAAGCAGCAGTTAACTTTGCAGGATACGCATCAGAGAAGGGTTTGGGAAATTATGTTCTTTTGTTTCTAGGAGCTTTGATCATACATAATATATTCTGAGTACTCTAATTCCCTGACTTTAGTTTTCTGTATTTGCAGATTGATCTACTGTTGGGAGAACCATTCTATTATGGAACTGAGAATATGCTCCCATGGCAGAATCTGCGATTTTGGTATGTGAATCTCTGTAAATGTGTTTATAGGTGTTAACTTGATAATTGACAGAAGCCTTCTACCACTTTTGAACCTAAAATATTTGGGTAGGTGACATATCGCCTTGGGACGTTGTTTTTCTGTTAGGTAGTAGAATAAAATTTTCTGATTCTAATTTTACGGAAAAGAAAATGTTTCAGAAAATTTTTTCACCTGTCATGTTTGGAACTAGCAGAGTTTACTGGGTAATTTAACTGCTACAGTTGGTTGTTGATGTTACAACGTTGATTAAAACTTTTCTGGATTGTGAATCTTGCCTTTTATTTAGAAGGATATTCAATGAATCTTTCTTTCTTTTTCTTTTGTACCAGATTGTGGCTCTCATTAAACCTGTATGATAACGTTTTCTTAAGACCTTTTACACATTCTAATACCATTGCAGGAAGGAACGAACATTGCTTGATCCTATCCTTTCTGAAAATGCGATGACTATACCTAGGAAAGGAATGTTAAGGGCCTGTGCAATGTTTCTTCCTGTAAGCAAAATTGGTTGAAACTTCTACTTTTTACCTTCTTCACATTAATTTTTGATGGAGTATATACTTATTTCTTAGGATCTGTGGAGAAGTCGTTGTTGCCTGCATGACATTGAGGGATTTGATCACGCAGTCGTGAACTCAACATTAGGGGCATGTGGAGATTTGCCGGCAAATGAAGAAGCTCCTTTCTTACCGTTTTCTATATGGCAATGTGGGGAAACCAAGGTAGTTTGATTCATATTTTGGAAGAGGAAGGCAATGTTGTTAGAAGTTACGCTCATTTGTAGCTTTTCGCTTTAATATATTGAGTGTGTTGCTATTTTCTCCACAGAGACTCAGCAACATTGTGTCCATCATGGATTTTGATTTCTCGAAACCAATCAGTCCATGTTCTGGAACAGCCCAGGTAGCATTTGCTGTTTTACTATTAATCCTCTTCACAAATCAACCTTCCTAGACGAGATTACTAAGAACCAATTTTATAGGTTAAGTTTGAAGAATCTGGAATTTGCCATGGATTTGTACTGTGGATTGATTGGTTGCTGGATTCTTCCACTGAGATATCAACTGGACCTGGTACATATAGGCTTGTTTACTCTCTTCAAACATTCACTTTTAGTATCATTTTTAGTTTCTGGGTATGATGATAATAGCCTCTGTGGGATAGTAGATTTACTTGGAACTTGATTATATGTTTTTCTCAGATGAAAGATACTGGAAGCAAGCAGTGAAACTGTTGAAGGAGCCTATAGCAGTTGGAAAACAAGCTACAGGCCATGGTGGTTATCACTCCACTGAACTCGAAGCATCATTTGATCCCTCGAGTGGTGATCTCAGTATTAAGCACGCATTTTCATAACACAAGTAATATTATTAGCAATGTGCAAATTTATAATGTAGACTATTTCATTTCCTCCGTAGTTCTCCATGTTGTATTCATTTTCGCATATTGTTGTCTCTCTTTTCTGAGTAAGGATTTAGATTGGCCTTTGTCTATCAGTACTCTCTTGTAATCTTCGTGTGGAGAACGATCAACTTTTCTCTCTTTCGACTCAGAAACAAGAGCATCAAACAGCTAGGCTTTTCACCTCAGTTTTGACTCCAGCCCAACCAATAAATTCAACAACCTTAAGGCATTGATACGTATATCCGTCTTAGCAGGTTCTTCCCAATCTTTCTCAAAGCACTCAATCAATCGTTGGCCTAGAAAGGCAGAGTCCCTACAAAATCGAACCTTTTCCATCCTACATTTAGAGAGCCAACTTTTGCAGACGAGGAGATGCGCATAAAATTGAACAGAGAAAGAGAAGACTATCTTCCTCATAGGTGGCAAAATCCAGTTCCAGTTGCTTAAGATTGCTGATTTCTAGAAAGTTTCCGAGGAAGCAAAATCGACTCATATAACCCATATCTTGTTCAAGCTTCTGAAGCCGAGACACATACAAATTTGTATGGACGTCAAGAAGAAACATTTCACAAGGACATGGTGAAAAAGCAGGCATTGCTATGGACATCAAAGAGATCCAGGAACGTTCCCAAAGCAAATGTTTATATTTGAACCCATATATTTCAAAGATGTCAAACTTGTGGATGTAACCTCTATGCTCACCAACTTGGAACAGTATTTTATCTCAAGTGCTTCAGTTTATGTGATTGATCAGATACTCTCACTTTCTGTAAACAAGAAGCATTTTCTACCCATAATTGCTCGAGCAACGAGCAATTGGATAAGAAGTATTCAAGATCTGCTCTGATATAGAAACCGATTTCAAGCAAAGGGTAATTAGCTTGTCAAAGTTGGGAAATGGACGAGGATCATCCAACAACATCGACGAAGGGAAAGTGTAGTCATTCGTTTTAGAACCTGTGTAGCAACCTGCACAGCTGGTCAGGTACAGTTTGGACCTTTAAGTGCATACAACACTTTATATACCCAATCATGAAAGTTTCTTGCTTCATCCAATTGGTTTTTCTTAGCCTCGTCCATGAGGCGCACCGTGTCTTTGGACTCAAAATCCAAGCTGCCAGCAAAGAGTTTCCAAATCTTGATCCATCTATGAGAAAGAACAGAGGTCCTTGCATGCAGCCTCTCTCATGTCCAAGTGTGACAAAATGATTGCGAGAATCTCATTTGGCAACTCACTAATGCAATCCTGCAGAAAATTAACCTCGAGTCAGGGCTCAGGCAACAGTGTTTAAATACAAGGTACAATATCAAGAAACAAAATCAGAGTACACACAGATGAAAAAGGAAGGCGTAGTTTTTTGAGAAATATGCACATAACACCAGAAGGCCAATAGATATACCAACAAGACAACAATAAGAACAACATACCCAGGATCTGAGGGGATCAGGATGTACTCAGCCTTGTCTCTGTAATTCAATACAAGGAGGCTGTTTAAATACGACCGAAGATGCATTGGTGCAATCGATTTATTAATTTCCAGCAACTATACTAATATAGAAAAACCACTGGAATTCAACTAAGCCATTTTGATCTAATCTATATTAGCACAAACCTACAATAAGGGTGACTCTTCAAGCTCCTTTTGCAATGGACAGAGATAAACTAACAAGATGATTAAGAAAAAAAAGACTTTCAAGAGACAACCTTAAAATAAGAACACACCATATTCATCATTCATAAACCAGAGCTCCAAAAGACATGGAATTTGTTACAGAGGCAATAGTTCCACCCATAAAACGAGTGACAGATTACAGCCCAAGAATCATTTAAGACAAATCTCTTCACCACTAGAACACTTCATACCAGCACCATAATCCTTTATCCTTTGATCCACGCTGACGACATAAAAATTCATATCGACTACAGCTACATTTTATTAGAAAAAGAAAAAAAAATAAAAGTTCATAAAACCAACATCTAAATCATTATGCTCATGCAACAGGGGGCACCCATTTATGATTATTCAAGTTAACATGTTCCACGGTTGAATCTAGGTTACCTTGATAAATTGACTCAATCAACTCCGACAATTTCGGGAGCACCAAATTCTCGAATTAAACTCTCGGATCTAAATCCTTTCCTCGGGTTGCTCCAATTTTCGCAGCGAGATTATCAAAGCAGTACTAACCTTTGGGGCCCTTTCATCCGAATCAAGAGTTTATGAAATTCAGCACACAACTTGAATAAGTTGCACTATCCTCCTTTATGCCATATAATTGTTCCTTCATTATATCAAAAAAGATCTCGTCGACCCGCCGAGTGAAGTCTGGTGATTGAGTTTTATCCGCCATCTACGATTCAAAACCTTAGCTCTGATACTACTCATGCAGAAGAAAGGACAACCATCCCTAATTCTAGTAGGAACCCAATAATTTGGTGGAGAAATCATATCGAACAACGAATTTATTAATATCCAATAATGATTTTTGGGATCAAAATTTCAAAGAGTTACTTTTCGCAGTTTATAAATTACTCACAAATAGTTCATTTTGGATAATTTTACCTTTAAACTCTTTCTTCTTCTCCAACATACATTAATTACATTAATTATAAATAAATTTAACTAAATTAATTGAACAATTACACAAAATATAAAATTAAAGTAATTGTACAAAAAAAATAAAGATAACAAAAAAATAATACAAAAAATTAGAAAAAAAAAAAAGCCGGCCACCTTTTGACCAACCAACTTCAAAAGGTGGCCAGCCCAACAACCGGCCACCTGGGCAAAAGAAAATTTTTAATTTTTTTTTGTAATTGTTATTATTTTTTAATATTTACTTTAAGTTTTATTTTTTTGTGTTATATTTACTGATTTAATAATATTTAATTTAATTAAATTTATTAGGTATAATTAATTTATTTTAATAATTAGTGTAGATTAAATAGAAAATTAGGTATAATAAGTTTTTTATAATTGTTATAATTTATTTGTTAAATTTAAATAAAGAATGCACTAGATATTATTTTAAAATTATATGATAAATACATTTTGAGTAGGTTTTTATGATTAGGTATGTGATATTTAGTTAGTATTAATTTGTAGGCTTTAATAATTATTGTTTACGTAAATGAATTAGTTATTTTTATTATATTTTGAGTAAATTTATTACAACTAAATAACACAATATACACTAATTAAATTAATTATAAATAAATTTAAAAAAATTAATTGAACAATAATACAAAATATAAAACTAAAGTAATTATACAAAAAAATAATGATAACAAAAAATATATATAAAAATAACACAAAAAAAGGTACTGTCCGGCCGGCCACCCTTCGAAGGTTGGCCGGATTACTCACCACCGGCCAACCTTCAAAAGGTGGCCGGGCAAATAAAAAAAATTTCAATTTTTAAAATTTTTTTTGTGTAATTGTCATTATGTTTTTATATTTGCTTTAGTTTTATTTTTTGTGTTATATTTACTGATTAAATAACATTTTTAATTTAATTGAATTTATTAGGTATAATTAATTTAATTTAATAATTAGTATCTATTAAATGCAGAAATTAGGTATAATAAGTTTTTTATTATCATTATAATTTATTTTTTAATTCAAATAAAGAATGCACTAGATATTATATTAAAATTATATATAAATATATTTTGAGTAGGCCTTTGTAATTAGGTAAGGGTTCATAGGCAAAATTGTCTAAAACAAACTGTAAATAAATAATTTGTGAACTCCAAAAAGCAATTCAGAAATTTCAATGAATTAGAGACAGAGGAAGAAGAACGCCGACTGCGTACATATATAAAAAAAACCCTAAACAAAAATTGCATATTGATCCTTTACAATACTTTTAAGTCACTACACCCCATAACCTACAAATCATATCAGATTGTCGTTCATAAACAAAAAAAAAAAAAAAAAAAAGAAAAATCTCCTTGCTCTGTTTCAACACCCACCCATGCATGCATCCAACAGCCTCTTCTCTAGCCTTTCCCCATCTGATTGAAGTTAATTTGAAGTCAGCACACCACCAATTGATCTCCTAATGAATAATAATAATTAATATAAAAATCCGATCTTGCAAAAAAAAAAAAAAAAAGTACTAAAACAGAGCCTGTTTTGGAATTGAGAAAGGGGAAGAAAAATTTACCTCAAGCAGTCAAGGGGAGTCCTTGCGGCAATTTCCCCAAAATCGTTCTCTCTTTTTAACACCACTCCCGGTTTAAAGCCACGATCTTGAGCCCACTTAATGCAAACAACATCATCATATCGTTCGGCAACGATTCCCCAAGGTGCATTACGCAACTGATTGAGTTGTTCTTGATGGGTGGCCACGAATTGATTATGACACTCCTCTGCCGTCGCCTTCATTTGTTGATACAGTGTTTCAAGTTCCTCTTTGTTCTTTACGTCGGCGCAACACTCCGGCAGAGAATCCACCTGGACCTCCTCCCATTGTTTCTTGGTGGCAGAGAATCCACCTGGACGTCCTCCCATGGTTTCAAAGTTCACCCAAGATTAGCCCCTTTTCTCTCCAAACTGCTTTCCTAGCTAATTAGAACAATACTATGAAAAAGAATCAAATCTTGAAGGCCCTCAAGGGAAATCTTTGCTTGAACTCCAATGATCTTTGTTTTGATGTTTGGGAAGGGGCAGTGCTTCGACTGGTTCTTCCTCATATTCTAGATTGTCATAAAGGAAGGGTTTTGCGAGTTCCGTTTTGAGGTGATAAGTGTCACATGCTCTTAACAATTTGCCCATAAGCATCATTCCTTATCCTAACAATGCCAACATCAAAGCTGTGATCTTTAGCCCACTTCATACCAACGACATCTTCAATCGATTCAGCAACAACACCCGAGATCCCTTGACAAACATTTTGAAGAAGCAAATGAATGTCCTACTGATTTCACAGTGGCTTGCTGCTTTTGAAAGAAATTATCAATCATAAAAGAATATCTCATGTCATCAAAATTATGTTTCTCTTGCAAACTATTAGTTTCATCAATCCATGTCTATTTCTCATCTAAGTCATCGCTCTAAAACAGAATTGTTGAACCCTTAACAGTCCATATCTCATGAATCAAACAGTTCGTATCTCAGGAAATTTGAAAACTATTCTAGCACTACCCAAGTTAAGCCGTGACTTGTTTGGTCCTATAACATTTGAATCCATGACTTTTTTGGTCCTATACATAATGGTCAATATATTGTTTTGTACCGTAAATTACACAATAAGATCATTTTTTGGCTTTTAAAGTAGGACTTGACTCTGTTTAATCATAAAACATGAAGGAGATACTTTACGTATGTTGTTCTTGATGATAGTGCGGATGAAGATGACTTTTATGAAGTTTTGGGAGAAGTGTGTGAGTGCGAAACTTCATAATTTGAATGTGATTGTGATATTTCTAGCCCACAACCGTTGATTAGGAATTTAGCCCAAAAATTAGTTCGTGGGAATTGATTTCTTGTTTATATAAATCCTCTTTAATAATATATTAAATTTTTGTAAATTTTTATATTTGGTTGTAAATATGTGTAAAATTTTGTATTTGATTACAAATCTAAACAAAAGGGTAATGTCTTTTTTTTTCTTTCTAAAATATAGATTGGAATCTAAATCCCAACCAGAATCACCAGAAGTCGAGAAACCTATACCGACCTCAACTCAAAACTGATCCCCAAATTAAACACCTATTTGTTTGACAACTACTGATGGTTGTTAATAAAAAAAAATAAAAGAAAAAACTGCTTGTACCCAAGCGATTCCGATCCCTTAAATCATGAGAATGACTGCATGACAACAAAGAGAGAAAAAAGAAGAAAAAATGGTGTCTCTGTATCTATATATATACTCCATTATAGTAGAAACCATCAACAATCTCTAGTCTGACGTATCACATTCTTATGTCTCAATGATCAAAATGTTTTCCCTCCCAAAATCTATTATGTCTCAACGATCCACTGGTCGTCCATCCCATATATACATTTAAATTTACGTACGTCATTATAGCAGAAACCATCAACAATCCTCAATTTGTATCTATATATCTATATTGGTATACTACATTAACAATCCCCAAAGTGACGTGTTGCATTCTTATAAAATGTTTTTCCTCTCAAAATCTATTATATCTAAACGACCACATGTTGTCCATCACCCCCCACACACACACACACACATATATATATATATAAAAGAGTGAACCACAAAACAACTCAGTGAACTATTGGGTAATTTCATCACAGGTTATCAATCAAATTTATTGATAAAATAGGACCCTTTACTAACCAAAAAAATTCATCCGAGATCATTCTATTACTTTTATTCGTTAAATCACAAGTAAAACTATTTTTCACATTCAAAACATGTTAGTTGAATCCAGGGACAATTTCACCATTGTGTTTTAAAAAAAGAAAAAGTTCTAATTTTTTTTCAACAATTCTTCTTATACTTCCTAGCTTGTATATGTTGATACTAATATAATGATTAGATTTCAAGAATTAATTTAATTTTTTGCATTTTAACTTCTAAGTTATGAAAAAATATAAAAAGATTACACTGTTAAAGAGTGAAAGCATTTATCTTTGCCAAGAAATATAATAATTACTTATATTTTTTTAGCCATCAATATATTAACAATAATAATTACCGTAAATAAAATAATTATTTTAAGATAAAAATGAGTAAAATTTATATTTGGTAACTAATCTAATATTACAAGGAGTCAAGGAGAAACGACTTATCTTAACTTATTCCTTAGGATTTTTTTCCTTTTTTGTTTAAAATGGTAAACTATTTTTTTCATGTTTATGTCAACTTGAATTTTTTTCTTCGTTTTCTTTATTTATTTATAAACTTTTAACAATTTAAAATTTGAAATACAAGAGGTAAATTAATTCTAGAGATTTATTAGTTATAGACAAAATTCTTATAAGGGGCGTTGAAAGTTTAATAATTCTTAGGAAGGGCGTAAAAGTTCTAAAATTCTTATTAAGGGTGTAACTATCATTTAATATGAGAAATTTACCTTTGATGGCAATTTTACCCTTTTATTGTTATTAGTAAAGATATGTTTCATAATTTCCAGATTTCTTTAGGATCTTTTTTTCCCTTTTTATTTCTCTGAACAATAAAGAATTAAATACTTGTGGTGCTGCATAGCATCAAAATTAATGGTTTCGTTGGAGGCGATCCTACTCCTAGCTATGGTGTTGTTTGGAAAAATCTATCCTTCATATTCTTCTGGTGGGGTTCCCCCATTATCAATTATGGAAACAAGAGCCATACTTCTACGAGTTTATAAATTGGTTTAAGCCGGTAGTAGTAACAGTATCAAAGTTCTTTCTTTTAGTTTTGATTCTTTTTGTTTTCGGTATTATATATATATATATATGTATATATATATATATATTGGCCACTTATAAATTGGAACCTAACTCATCCAACAGTAATACTTAGTCAGAAAATCCTCAATCATCATCGGGCATCAATTAAGTTGATCCTTTGAAAGCATTAAATATGTATTACAAATTTCCTATCAAAAATCTCTTAAAGGAAGTAATTAGATAAGGGTTAAATTGTCATGAAAAGTGAATTTCTTTTAGGAAAATAATATGTATAGTGGAAAAAAAAAAAACAATGACAAAAGATAGTGAGTGATGTAGAGTATTTTTGGCTTTCAGTTTTTTGCCACTTTTCCGTTAAAATTTTATCTTTCCCTAAACATTATATTTTTACCACTAATTAATAAGTACACATATTTAGTGAGAATAGTGTATTTGTCTGTTCATTAGTCACTATTCTATTTCAGTATATTTCATGTCTTGAAATCTTTTTCCAATATAATATTTTTACTGCTTACTTCAGTGCAACAAAAATGGCCAGGTGCTTATCACGTTTTTGTGGGTTAAATGGGCCAGGTGCTTGATGGAATTTTTTTTTTTTTCCGCCTGTTATTATACTAATAGTAACCCTATATTCACTGAAAATTAAAACTTCCTCATGTAGTTTTGCACATAATGCAACACAAGGGCGATGACGAATTTAGTTTCCGCTTTCTTGTAAGAGGGACCCCATCTTTTCTGTAGCGAGCGAAGGGTGGATAGAGATCAAAGAGACCAATTGTACCTTTTGATTTTTTATTTTTAAAAGTTTGATTAAACTATGGATTTTTAGGGCCATATTTTTCACTTTAATCCAAAATTTTTTAATCACCGTTCAAGAAGAATAGTTCACATTAAATTTTAAAATTATTTTTTGTGATAGAAATAGTATCATTTATTTATTTATTTATTTTGATATCCCACTGGAATTCCTAAAAATGTAACAAAGATCTAGTCACATGGTTCCCTTGGTTGAGCTCAACTCCAAATGAACAAAATGATCTTGACCAATCAATTGTTTAATTTGATAGCATTATTGTTAATCCAGTTTATCTACATGTTGCCAAGTAATCAATAACGAATCTTGATTACAGCAATACTTAACTGGAGAGTTAGAGTGAACTGGTAAGATTCAAAAGAAGGCTTGTTTGAAACATCATTTCTATATAGGTCATGATTTTTCCACTCAACTGCAAAGCTCCATTAACAACTTTGCGAACGTGGATTAGTATTCAACTTCACCTTGACTATATGAGATATGGAAATTATTTTCTCATCTACAAAACTTGTTGTTTTCTTAGGCTGATTCTGAATGTGGTAACCACCAACATAAAGCCTACAAAAATGCGAAAGCATCAGGGAGAAAAAATTGTTGAGTCAACTGAGCTGCCATTGCTCTCTATACAAGGGCATCAAATCAGAGAGACTAAAGCATGCATGAATGACATTAATTCCATCTCAAGAAGAAATGACTAGCTATATAACCCGGACACAAAATCGAAGACTTTCACATACACCATTATGCTATTTCTCCCAATTGCGGCGAAAAATTTTGGGATGCACGCAGAAGGTTTTGTCAAGTCCAGAGACGATGGAAGTAACGATGAACTGAATAACTTAAAAAGGCTCCTTTGGGCATAGCAAAACCATGCAACAATGGAAAAGGTTTCAAGGTTCATGTCTCTTTTCTCAACTGCGCTCTTCTCTACCATCTCTATGTCTATGTATTGTGTAGCAGTAGAGGAGAAGGCACTAACATTCATTCAAGCAACCAAAAACGGGGCTCAAATTCTGTGTGCTTCCTGGGGTATAACCATTTCCTCGTAATCACCAACAACAACCTGTAATAAACAGCATCATGAGCCATCAAGTAGTACAAAAACACTTGAGACAATTGAAGAGTATAGAGTACTACCTTATATTTATCACCTCTGTAGGTGTATTCTACAAGTAACAGCTTCGGCTCTCCAGGACAAGGATCACAAAAGCCCATAATTCCTGATTTCTTTACACCATCATGCAGCTGCAGAAAATTATGAGACAAGATCAGAAAAACAGAAATCCTTCAAAAGTCCAATATTCACTGCAAAAGAGGAATACAATTGCACAAGTGCTGGCAAGATATAGAATCATGACAGAACTCTTTGAATAGTTCAAAGGGAAACACACCTTCAATTGCCCTGACTCGTTTACCAGAAAATTTAGGGGTAAGGTGACATCAATAAATCCAGACAATACTTCATCCTGGGCTTCTTCCACTTCACTTTCGCTTCTTACAACAGTCTCACTTCCATAAATTGCTTTTGTAATCACCAGACCGTCTGTCTCCAACTGTGAATTCCGTTTCCTATTTGCCACATTTTGTAACAATTGTTGGGCCTTTTTAGCTGCTGCTCTAGATTCACGTACCTGTTCAAAACAAAAAGAGAATGAGAACGACAGATGGATCATCCTAAGGATTTATGCAACAAATGCAATCCACTCATCTTAAAATATGAAAAATCCAAATACCACCACATGATAGTACTTGTGGCTACTAGAATCAACCAAGTTCTAATAGTCACTGATACATCAGAAAATTTTGGAGAGTTGAACAACTTGAAAGCTCATTAGCTGAATGAGCTCCCTCACAAAGTAGAAAACACAAGAAGCCTAGGTAAGGTATTTTGTACCACATGTTTTAACTTGAAATAATGGCGTTTCAGTCTGTTTTTCATGTCGCTGTGAATCTGCTTTCTTCTGGACAACTTTAAGACTGAAACTAAGTGCTTCTTTTAAAGAACCATGTATTTCTAATACTATGCTCACTTGTGGCATTAAAGTTTTATTATTACCCGCAGTATAAAGGTGACGACATAATATGCTGGAACATACCAGAATGATCATGCGAATTAGAAAGCACATCATCTGCCCATGAACATGTAATGCAGAGGAACTAATCTGAGGACACAAAATATCTAAACCCTCGCTCATGGTATTAGATCATTTCTATCAAAACATGAAAAATACAGAGGCAATTCTATCATTTATTTCTACTTGTTATTATTTTAAAAATAAGAGACAGAGAAGTGAAAGGAAAATAAGATGCAACTTTTGATCAATAGGTCAGAGTTGATTGTGTATTGAATTCCCGAAAATGTTAAATCATTATCTTCAATTGTTAAATTCCCAACCTCAAATATGTACAATTATGAAGACCAGGCCGCCATTAGCATAGAAAATGTAACACAATGACTTTCATTACACGCCCCCAAGTACACTACGTAGAATCTGTGAAAAGGGGCTCCAACCAAAGATCATATTGCAAGGAAATTAAAATGTTCAGTAGAAAACCTATGTACTGTACCTGGGCTTGAGTCTCAATGTTGGCTAATGGCTTCTGCTTTTCAAGTTTCTGATAATAGGGATCCAGAATATAGGTCTGCATGAGCACCGAAAATTTTTTAAGTCAGGACAGGAACAAAGTCTCACCCAAAGCCCTCGACAACTCATTTGACAGGTCAACAACCTAGCCTCGATGAACCAGGAGCTTAAACATGCTTAGCGTGAAACCAAAAAAAATGATTTTAACTTCAAACAGATTCCAAATGGTTAAAAATTCACATGACAAATAGATACAATCAGAAACAAATAAACCCATGTTCACGAACACTACTGTATGTTTTAAGTGACCATGCAACATAGAGGGTTCTTTATCAACTTACACATAATTGACTCTTATAAAAAATTTTCAGTATGAAGCTACCAGAACTAAACAAGTAGAACAATTTCAAATGCAAGAACCCAAAACCGAAATCCATTCTCAACGTCCATTATCAATAAGAGCATTACAAGTTTTGATCAAATGCACCAAGCAATTGATCAGCTCATAACAAATGAGGTGATTCTGTACTCAGATCACTTCACAGATACAACTACCAACCTTGATTAAAAAGTAAAGCGAGGTAGGAATAATAAATGCTCCGCTAGCAAAAATAGGACTTAACTGGCGGGACAGCAAGACCTGCATAAGCAAAATTGTCAACATTAATAACAACATAAGAAAGGTTGATGCTTCAAACTTCAAATAAGAAACCAATTTCGTGGTGCAACGCAGTTTCTTAAAAGTCAAAGTAGCATACCCATTGACAATATGTTGGAACAAAGAAAGAAAGGAATAATTAAATGATTAAAGGGATACATCAAGCTTTCAAGTGAGTTAATCATTAACTTGGCCAGCATTATCTCCAAAATAACCTCTACGAAATACATTAACCCAACGCAAATGAAAATTAGAATTCTAAGGTTTTGCCCTTTATAACTTTTTCAACAATATAGTAATTTTCTTCAAAATAAAGACTTTACATTCCACTCTGGATTCAGTCACCTATTAACATAAAGTCTAAATTATATCAATATTTTAATGCTTAAACTAAATTGAAATATCTATAAGGTGAGAAGCTATATAAGTTGCTGCAAAACTACTAAGATTAACCATAAAGTCTAAATCATCTCAACGGTGATAATGCTTAAACTAAATTAGAATATCTATAAGGTGAGATGCTATATACATAAGTTGCAGCAGAACTATATTTAAATCTCAAGTTTTCATTTATGGACAGCACTTACAGGGACAATCAACTTCTGCCCTGCTCGGTGCAATTCTAATTTCCAGTATATTCCCTGTGAAGAACCAAAGAACAAATGTAAACATCAGATGCAAAACACACAAAATAGAGAAATTAAAACATAAATAATCTCTAATGAAGGACTTCTCATTTGATTATAATGTGCTCCCCTTTATTTTCATACTAGTGACTATAAGATCATACAAAAAATAAACAGGAAATATGAAAGTGCAGTGAATCTTATGGCTCCAAATAAGAAATTACAGAATCCTGAAAGGACAAATAACCAATACCTGAATTCCAATTGAATACAGCATTCGGACAGTGCTAAATTCGGTTATTTTTCTTCCACCTCCTACTTCAAATTCAAGTGCTGAGCTGCAAAAGGTAGCACCAAATTTCAAATGTTTACAAGGAAATAATTGCAGCCAAACCATAGCATCTTTTATGTACACATGCAATTACTCATCCAAACTTAGCGGTATGCAATAGCGTGAATGGAAATCAGACTCGTAAATTACAAACAGGTGAAAAACAATTAACAGGGACATTGAATTAACAAACTTAAGAATTAATAGGGACTTTGATCATCACATGAGCATAACCAACTTCCTCACTATCAAGAGAAGCAAAACCTAAGATGAAGAAACATCTGCTTTAAGGAACTAATAGTTTCTAGGTGAGGTGTAGGTACATCATAAAGGATCAAACACATTTTCCTTTCAAAGTTCCATAACAGTAGATAATTATGGAAGTAGTTCAATATTACGATTGCAATAACATTAGCTGTTCCAGGATACCACTTTCCCAGACTAATCTCCTACATTTTGGCTGGCATTCAATGGGACGTTTTCATAAAGATAGAAATGCTGGAAAACTACCTTAGATGGTGGCACATAGAAAAAGCGCCACTTATTAAAATATAATTACACAGACTGGAGCTTACCAAAAAATGTCCCACAAAATTATCTAATGTTTGTTTGTACAGAAGTGCCCATTCCAGTCAAGCAACTGGTCCAAGATATGAACCATACATATCTAAAAGCCTTTACTTTCATTCATAAAGATCGTTTGTATGACAGCAGAAAAACTATAATCATAAAATTTAGGACCTTTAGGGGGAAAAACATTGTAAAGACATCAAAATTTGATATGGGAACTATGAAATTTGTAAACATTGTCAAAACTTTTGTGACCCAGTTGTTGGATGTCCAAACGGGAGAGGTCATCCAACTAATCTTCTTAGAGAATAAGTTGGAAAAGATAATTTAGTGCATTAAAATGTTTGGCATCTCAATTGAAATATACAGGAAATGCTTCACAGAGAGAACATCGAAGACATACAAAAGAAATCATCCAGGACAGGCCAAGTCATGCATATTTCTTCACCTAGACTAATTTCAACTTTTAAAGAGTCATAAAACACACGAAATCATGAGAACGAGGGTGATCATCACGTCATTACATGATTTAGGTCTTAGGAAAAGACAAAAAAATTAAACCAAGCGAAAGCAAAAGAGAGAAACCTTCCAAATTTTCCAGCAATTCGCCCATGAGATTTTTCGGAGAATCGGTGAGTATAATGAGCCGATATGCCAAATGACCCATGGCCAATCTACCATATAATGCAACAAATAAGAAGTTGTTGAGAACATTTGATGATGGAACATGTAAAAAAGTCAAAAATACAGAAATTAGGTATTAATTTGCTTTAAACAAAAAAACCAATTTAGCTTTAAAAAGGAAGCATAATTGAATTCAAGGAGCCACAGGACTAAAGGGCAAAATAAACTGTAGTTTAGCTGTGGACATTGGAGTAAGAACAAGAGTGCTGATAATAATTGTTTCAATTGCATGACATAGAGTAAGAATGGGCCAACAAAGGGTATACCTTGATATTTCCGGCAGCAGACCTTTTTCGTTCTTTCTTTTGCCACCCAACACCAATAGATGGCTCCGCACCTAACTCTACTTCAATCTGAAACATGGAAAATGGGAAAGTTATCAGCATGTTTGCGATGTAAATAATCACAAACAATATCAGGGGAAAAAAAACAAAAAACGATTACATTTGCATTAGTAGTCTCTGAAAGTTGACGGGTCCAACTGTTGGAAAGATTAATCGAACCATCTTTCAAAGAAGTGGCAAGTCCAATTGTTGCAGAGGAGTGTTGGGATAAATAACTGAAGACAGCAACAAGCATAATTAAATTCCCCAGCAACATTTAAGGAAAAACGATAGCATATTCAGAAAGAACCATACTGTGATGCTTGAATTCCTATTAATGCCCTTAGCCCGGCAGAGCCCATAGCCTCCACAGTAAATGCAGGAGACACCTGACGTCTAAAGACAACAGTCGCTACACCACCTCCAGATTTTCCATCCACTGCCAGGTTCCCCCCCAGAGCAACGACATTTTTCTTGGATATTTGAGATTGAACTTCACTAGCCATAGCCATCCTGCAAAATAAGCAGACCCAGTAAAATAACAAGTTAAACCCACATGGAAAAGCCCACATATTTTCCTTCCACAGCACTGGCCAAATGGTTCGTGGTAATCGGTCAACAGCTTGTCCAATAAGATACAGATTAATTTTCCATTTATGGACAAGTCTGATAAGTTACCAGAATTATGCCAAAATAAAACCCAATGACTAGATAGTATACACTACAAATGGTAAACAGTAGCAACAATGGGAAGGTAATTAGGGAAGATCAGAGTTAAAGGTAAGCTATAGACGCATGGTAACTTAATGACTAAACAAGGCAACCAATTTTTTTAAATGAACACAAACAGAACCATTAGCCGAAAAAGAAACTACACATATGTTTTACCCTTTGATAATGCCTTCACCCGCAAGAAATTGTGGCAATGAGACATTAGCCAGAACTGAACCAGAAGGTATCATATATGGGGGGAACTTCTTCTCCATTTCCCTCTGTTGCCGGAGTCTCTCGAGTTCTGCTTTAATCTCTTCGACTTTATCAAGTCGGGTACCCAGTTCTAGGCCGGAAGTTAACCCTTCCATACCGTATATATCATATATGATTCTCTTTTGCGGATCCGACAAAATTTCGTAGGCTTGACATATTCGCTGAAAGTTCTCTGTCGCGATGTCTTTCATCTGAAAAAGCCAGAGATAAAAATAAACCAGAAGCTCCAACAAAAACATCACTTCTTCCCACAGAGTATTGCAACCAAGAAGACATAAAAAATATATCACTAAGATGCCATTCTATCCACTCTAGATACCAACCCGCATAGCCATAAGCCCTGCCCCAGGCACATGAAGCACAGAAACAAAAAGGGCTAAAGAAGCAGAAACAAGTTTCAGATGGGAGGAACATGATCCAGCAATTGATGATCACTCACTGCTTGGCATCAACTGAAAGGCGGTTGTATATGCTATTGATGTAAAAATAAGTTACCATAAGCTCTCACTCACATATCCACACTCACACTTAAAAAGCATAAGGACAAATTCAACCACACTCAATAAGCATTAAGGATTAAAAATCAAATCTTGTAGGGTAAAAAAGTCCCACTATTCAGTAACGTTAACCAGCACAACTTATTCTAGAGCATATGAAATAAAACCAGATAAGCTTTTCATACAAAACATCAAACTTCGTACAATAGCCGTTAACATGTTTAGTCAATTACACTCAATAGAACGTACCCGTCTTCAACGAAAACAAAACCCGAAAAGGCAAACAAACTCAAATCACGAAATTTTCATTTACACAACATTCCATTGCCATAATTCTCAATCCTAATTCCCAATAACTTGGAAAAAAAAAAAAACAAAGAATAAATTTTTCAGACCGAGGAGGGAAAAGATGGAAGAAAGGAAGTAGTTACATCAGAATCCTGATACTTATCAGGATGATAAACTTGAGCCCATTGACGATAAGCCTTTCTAATTTCTTCATCCGATGCCTCCGGAGAAATTTGAAGCAAAGCATAAAGCTCTCTGACATTGGATTCTGCCTCTTTCATTGCTTTTCTTCTGTCTGGAGTTTATAATTATCAATAAAAATCAAAACCCAGAAGAAATTATGAACTTTGGGGTGTAGGGTTTTAGGAATTGAGCAGGGTTTTAGGCGGTGAAGTTGAATTCTGTCCGAATGGAATTCTGTCCGAAATAATTTTTACTTCTTTTTGGGGTAAATTTCGTGGATGATAGGCTACCTATTCTGAGAGTGTGGCTTTGACTGGCGTCTTCCGGGTATCCGGGTTGTTTGGGGAAGAAGAAGGACATAACCCGGTTGTTGTTATACTTGGGTTTTTACAAGTTTGGGCAAATCGTGTTTTTATCTTAAGCCCACTCTATTTACTCAAAACAATGGACAGGCCTACATTGCTATGGGCTACATGGTCTCTTGTCCTTTTTTGGGCTCTCCAAATCTTGTCGGGTTGAAAAAATAGTGATTGAGGTGTACGTGAAAACTGATAATGACTTATGTGTATTTATTAATTAGGTGTAAAAATTTAGTTTTGAGGAAAAAATAAAATTTAACGAAGAAGTAACAACAAAATAGAAAATCGTAATACTTCACATCAGCCATTATTTTTTTCACTATTTTTTTTCACGATCTATATCATTTTCATTTTAATCACAATTCATAAGTAGTAGTATGGCCTCCTAATTTTGTTGATACTTTCCAGTAAAATTTCTATCTTTTCTCTGAAAGTTACACTTTATCCAATTATTATATACATGTCGAGTGGCAGAGTTAGGAAAAAATCTCACCGGGGCACAATAAATTTTCGTCAAGTATTGACATCATGGTTTTTTAAAAATAAAATAAAATAAAATATGCTAGTGAAAATTATCCTCGTATTAAATAAATATTTGTCTCATACATTCTTATTGATTTAATAAGTTAATTGGAGAACAACGTTTTGTAAACACATATCACTAAGTATGATATAAAAGTAAATTTTTTAATTTTCAAATGATTTTTCTGCTCTTAAAATTTCTTTTTCCCTTGAAAGAAGTCAAATTTTAATTAACATATATAATCCCTTTTAAAAACATAGCTTATTTTTTTTACTACGGGCCAATTAGTGGACTTTTTGAATTCTTAAACAATAAATATTAATATCTTTTAAAGCCCCAATTCATATTAATTCTCCCAACCAAGTAATTCACCTAATTAATTATGATTTTTATAATTTTAGAATAATAAAATCAATAAATAAAAAAAATAATTTAAGGGTGGGCCCACTCCAGGGGGGCACGTCCCCCAACCCTGAATCCTCCCCTGTACATGTCACTTATTATGAGTTTTTACTATATTTTTTTATTGAGTCTATTGCTGATATTATTTTTTATTACAAAAAAGGAGTTGAGAGGAAAAAAGGAAAAAGTTTGTGTTTCTTACTCATGTTGTGAGTTAAGAACGAGTTAAGAACGAGTGACCAAGGAACACTTTTTGGTCAGAACGTGAGCCGTGAGTCCGTGCCCACTTAAAATTATGTGATAATCAGAACCCAAAAATTACAGTAACAAATTAACAGAACTTTTTCACAATTGTTTGCCACACAACTCGTAGAGATGAATTTCTTTATTATTTGTAAAAAGAGTAATGATGTATTCAAAGAAAGAAAAAAATATTAAAGTACAACTTACTAGGTATGATTGTTTTATAAGCTAAATTATAATTTTAAATGGATAAATCCTAGAAGTAATAAGGTATAAGTACTACTCCTACGGACAAATGTAATTTAATACACGTCATTACTTACAAATTTTTCATCAATATTTTTTCTTATATTTGTCAATATTATGGTAAAGATAGAGTATTTTTTATAAGGTCTTGCGCATAATATATAGGAAGTTTGCTCGATTTTTGCCAACCATTTCAAACTTCGTATAATTGCACAACACTACATAGTTTTTGGTTCGGTGAGTGAGTACAACGTGCGTGCTAATCGTTGAGCATTGTGAACTTTATAGGAATTAGTTTTAAGATTTTTTTTTTTTCTCTAAGATATACTTTCCGCCGATAGCGAGAGGACTAATCCTTCGTCTCTACGGTCAGCGCACTAAGCAGTAGGGGACTGACCAAATAGTTTGCTCCATTCACATAGATAGGGATCGAAGTTTTAAGAAATTTTTAAGTTAGGATGACATGTCAAATTCATTTTAATTTTTCCATTAGAACCAGATAAGTCCTTTCATAGGTGAATTTCTCTCGAATTTCGAGCTCTTACTTCGGTACCACATTATAAAGCTGATAACACGAAATTTTAATCCATTTCTTCTAGACAAACTATGTAATATCGGTCGGAGTAATATTTTTTAATAAAGAAAAATATAACGTAAAAATGTAAAATCAGTAAATTTAGCTACTTCCTTTGTCCCCCCCTACCGTTTGATAACATTGTATATACAACTGTTGTCGCTCAAAGGAAGGTAACTAATATCACTCATGATCATAGTTAAAAGTCAAGAAGCTTCTAACTTCACATTTTAACTATTTTGAAAACGATCATATAGTTTCAATCAAATCGTAAAAAGGTATAAACACTTTTAGTGAATTGTGTTTCAGCACACTCCTCCGGTCAAATAATTGCTAATAGTCACATTTCTTATAAAGATAGAAATGAAACAACATTACTTATTGAAACGGTTTAAAGTTTGTATATTTATATAAACATCTTTCTTAAGATTGGAATCTTTCATTCTGCTTCTTCATTAATGATTGGAAAGGTTGCTTACAATTTCTCAAACAATCATTTACGTACCTTATCGTGGAACTTGTTTCACTGAAAATTATAATCATTATCAATTCATAATGTCTAATTGGTCAGTTGGGTGAAATGTTGATACATTAAAGCGAATATTATCTAAATGTTATATCTCATTTGGTACTGGACGATTTTTGAAAAAGATAACAAGGTACGTAATGCAAGCTTTTCCTTAAATATTAATGATACATTGGAAATATCTGTTCTTTTGAAAATCCAGATTTAATATCCAAATGGATGTTTTTTGGCCTGAATTATTGACACAAAAGATCCGAGGGTACAGGCAAAGAAGGAAGATGCAAAGAAACTTCGTGCTTGGATATTTACCCCACCAAACATATACCCCACAAAATTGTCGCCATATTGTGGCTTTGATGTGATCCAAGAGCTTTGTCATAGTAACAAATTCCCCCTCACATTGCTATCACGTAGTCGAATGTTCATTCTTTCAATCAAATTAATTCGTTACCCTTCTAGGATTTCTAGGATACCATACGGTGTTTTTTTTTTTTTATAACCATAAAAAGCTTGATTATTATTGTTGAAATAAAAGAAAAATTGTTGAGAATTAATCGTTCTAAACGGACTTATAGATCATCATTAAAATAATTTTCATTCAAAACTTGTTTTTTAAGTTATCTTCGTTATAAACTTTATTTAAGCTATGAAAATTCACTAGGAAGTAGCAACTCTACATGAAGTCACTCAGCACTTTCAATTTATAACCTTTGTTCTCTTTTATTATGTTATTATTTCCTTTGGTACCTCCCACTAATTATAACACCCATTAAAATATTTATAAAGATGACTTTAATTTGTGATAATCTCGACTGTATATGGTGTAGCTTGTTGAGATAAACAAAGCACTTAAATATATGGTACATTTTCACCAGGTCATTCTCAACACCTTAACTAATCCTTCGAAAAGGGAGAAAAAGTCTTCATTAAGATATGCGCTAACCAATAAAGCAATGGCATCTAGCTCACTCACTGTGAAAACACGATAATTTTAATAGTATTATTTAAGTTTGCCCGTGTAATAGATTCTGTTAAAAACACTATTTTCTAAAAGCTGTTACAATGTGTGGGCTATACATTATTCACAAATCCAAACCTATAGTCAGTTTTCATACTGAGGTTGTTTATACAAATGACATGACATTCATTCATTAATTTTTATGAATATATATAATTATGAAAACTGAATCGTTACTCTTTATAATACATCACTTACTAACTTATTGAGCATACTGGTGGTATAAGCAACTTGTCTCGTTAATTATTTTATCGACAATTATTTTGAGACAACAGAAGAAGTACCTTCGAAGGGCGATGCCTAAAAAAAATTTTACTGCTTCCATACTTTTGTCCATCTCGTTTTCACATTAGTCTTCGGGCATTTCATGACAAATGTAACGTAACTTCTCTCAGCAACTACAAAACGTTAAACTGTACCTCCCGTGTTACTCCATTCCTCCATTAGAGATAAGAAGGAAAGAAAGAAGCCAAACTTAAAAAACTCCATAGCAAAGCCAAAAATCATCAAGCTAGCTTTTCTTTTCTTTGCTTCCAAAAAATGGGTTTGTCGTTGGCTCTAGTTGGAGCAGCAAAGACGTTTGGACTTATGGGAATAGGCCAAACTTTCATCACAACTCCAATGGTGGCCACCTTAATATGGCCTTTTGTGCTTAAAGTTCTCCTCAATTTAAGACCTTTCAATCAGATCTTCATCAACACCGTCCACTCCTCCAGGCTTTTCTTCTTCCAAATGGGCCAGATTACTTCCGACCCCGGCGGCGACGACAACTCCGATCGCCGGAGAACCCGGTGGGAGAGGGCCATGATGTTGGTGAATCAAAGGCTGGTTTTTGCTCGGACTTCGCAATGGGGTGATGATGATGAGGAGAGTCTCCGGGCTGTTTCGGTTCTGGCACTCTGAAAAAATGTTTCTTTTTCAAGCTGAGATTCTTTCTTCTATGTCGCAAAATCTTCGCATTCGATGGTTATATTACAAAGCTGATCATAGTTTTTCATCTTATGTTGTTTCTGTTGATTATTAGTAGTACTGTTCAAGGGGGAATCGGGAATAGGAATAATTTGTTGGTTATTTGCAGATTCGTTTGCATTGCTGAGATAAATTTGGTGAGTAAAACCCCATTGTACCATGTAAATTATTACCTCTATATATGTGGTAAATGTTGGAGTTATTTTCCATATATTATAAGGACACAATTAATATGTTGTGCTTATTGGGTGTTTTCAATATATTGTAGAGACACAATTAATAGGTTGTGCCCGTGGACTCCATATGAAAAGACATTAACGAAAAGTTATGTCTAGGACCATAACCAAGGTTACGCCTAATCCTCAAGAATTTCCTCTAACTCTATAAATATGAACCATTTGGATGCTTTTAGTGCACAATGAAATCACCAAATGCTTGGAATATTTTCAATGACATTTCTTATCCTTGTATCAGGTTGTTGGTTCACTAAAGTGCATATTGAAACAACATGATCTCCATTTTATCTCATAGGGAATTCGCCTAGATAATTGCACTGTATAGTGCGCGAATTTAGCATAAAGGAAAGCAAGTTAACTTGTGACTTGGAGACAAAACTTTCTTTTGTCCTGACCATAAATTCTTCCTCTTGTTCTTTGATCTAGTGCAGTTATTGTTGTCTACTATTTTTGAAATAGAATTCCAACAATCTTTAGGCTAAATTTTTCTATTAAACAATGGCTAGTACTTGAAGAATCAAGCAAGGATATTTTCGTTGCACACGAAAATGGTAAAAATATTGCAGATCATTGGATTTAATGGAAAGGGCAATGATAGGATACAATGGACCTCGTCATCAAAGTAAGAATTATATTTTACTTGTGAATAGTGACATTCCAAGTTCAAGATATGTATATATTTAATAAATACATGAACGTAGTGATGGGATCTATGCCTGAGTGGAACATGGTTATAGAATTCATGAATTTTTACATGTAAAAGAAATTTACTATGTATTATTTGTTGATTGCCCAAATGTGTGGTTTCTATCAAAATAAAATACTTAATTAATGTGATGATTAATTAAGAAAATGTATGTCATAAAATGTTTGATAGAGAATTTGGTCATGTTTTTTATCATGCTTTGAAATGGAAATGCAAAATTGGCATTAGATATAGTAATAGTGCTTTGAGTGCATGTTATAAATTTTTATAAAGTCGAAATCTGTTGAAATTTATTCGGTGTTTTGTTTGGCTTTGTCGACTTGTTGGTCGACTATAGTAAAGTTGACATATAAGTTGTCGTTCGTGGATATGTCTGACCATTTGGCTTTGTCGAGTTGTTCGTCCATAGAATTAAAGTTGACAGAAAAGTCAACATCTGTTAAAGTGTTTGGCTGTTTGGCCTCGTCGACTTAGTCATCGCCTGGATAAAGTCGACAAAAAAGTCAACGACCGAAACCTAAGAAAATCAAAATAAAATAAAATAAATTCTTGTGTGCAGAATTTTTGTGAGTGCATCACATATTAATTATTTGATTTTGGGTTAATCAAATAAAGAACTTTGATCCCAATAAAGTGCTAATTTCGTATATTTGTGTTTGTTATATAGAATATTTAATTGCATAAATGAATTTGCAATTTATATGATAATTTCATGTGATAAGTAGTATGACAATAGTGATATAGTGATGAATATATCATATGTGTTAATATATGATTTGAAATTCATGTCTTACTATATGTTTGAGTTGTTTATATCAATACTTTAAAGTTTTCATGAGATCTCAAATAAAAAAAAAAAGAAAGAGATTATATGTTTGGAAACTTGGAACTCTTTATGTATAATAAAAGAGTTTGAAGAGAATGAAAAATTCTTTATTAAAGTTAAAAAGGAGAATGATCATTGACCTAAGTCTACATTGTGGAAAATGGACAAAGCATCAAGTCCATGTTCTAAATCATATCAACTAAAATAACAATAAATCAGGTATTAGGAAAACTACCATATTGTAACAAAGAATGACACTAAAAGCTCCAGTGTAAAATGCTTGTAACAAGAGAAATGGAGCTAATTTTTCCAGGAATATGAAGAAAGAAATCGTGACATGGTGATTTCAAAACTTCATATTAGCGAACATGATTTCATTGTTGGGTTGATTGCGAAGTTTGAAAGAACAGACTGGTTCTTCAATTTCCTAAATATGATCATATTAATTAACAGTTTGCATGCATTATTATTTAAATTACGATCACAATATGAGTTAATGAATTCAGGTTAAGAATTAAAATTATTAACAAGATTTGAGTCAATAGACTCGTGTGAAGAGATGATCCTTAAAATTTGAGTTAACAAACTCATAAGTAAGGACTAAATATTAAAAGACATTTGGTCTAAAGACTGACTGATTTAAAGGGATATGTGTAAAGTCCAGAAATGATTGTTTGCATTGGAACCTCAATTCAACGCTAGTAAATACTCTAGTCTTAAATTCAATGAGCGATAGTACAATGTATAAGTAATTGAGCACTACAACATTTATCCCAAAGTAGTTAGTGCTTTATATTTCCTGCTGGGTATCTGGTTGAGAATTGAATCTTAACAAACTCTTGTAAATGCTAAAATAACGGGAGCATTAAGAAGTTTGCCTATAGGAATGTCGGACTGGGTATCCACAAATCTTGGAACTTGGCTTTGTTAATATTCATGAAGAGATATGGGTACAAGACCTTATGTACCATACGCACTGGTAAGGTGCAGGTAAGTTGAGGAGAAAGAAACCTATGTGTGTTGACAATAGTGGCTTGTAGCATGTACACACGGTTCAAATCTAGTCTACCGGGTTGTACTACAAGTTATGAAACCGACACTAAGGTAGTGATTCAAGTCTAACAACACCATTATTTTATGCATGGGTTTTGCTGAAATTATTCTGGGTCCATTTAAAAATTATTTTTAATATATTAAAAATGGCGGGAATTGTTGGAGTTATTTTCAATATATTGTAGGGACACAATTAATATGTTGTGCCTATTGGGTGTTTTCAATATATTGTAGAGACACAACTAATAGGTTGTGCCTATGGACTCCATATGAAAAGACATTAACGAAAAGTTATGTCTAGGACCATAACCAAGGGTTACGTCTAATCCTCAAGAGTTTCCTCTAACTCTATAAATATGGATCATTTGGATGCTTTTAGTGCACAATGAAATCACCAAATGCTTGGAATATTTCCAATGACATTTCTTATCATTGTATCAGGTTGTTGGTTCACTAAAGTGCATAGTAAAACATCATGATCTCCATTTTATCTCATAAGGAATTCGCCTAGACAATTGCACTGTATAGTGGACGAATTTAGCCTAAAGGAAAGTAAGTTTACTTGTGACTTGGAGACAAAACTTTCTTTTATCCTAACTATAAATTCTTTCTCTTGTTCTTTGATCTATTGCAGTTATTGTTGTCCACTATTCTTGAAATAGAATTTCAACAGTAAATATGCAATGATTTTGTTGTTTCAATTTATTGAGCTTTGTAAAAGTTATCTTTTTCTTTTTTTTTGATTATATATATATATATATATATATATATATATGGCATGGGAAAAATGCAATCTCGATCTTAAATTATAATTTTTAAAAAAATTTTAGGGTTAAATAATTTCCTTGTCTCCATGTCATTTTTTTTTTTAAAAAAAGAAAAGCTCCCCATTGTTAGCTTGCATCGGAGCTTTAGTTATGGCAATCCGAGATCCTGATGCATAGAGCATAATTCATTAGAGCATACTTCGTTGAGATGAAACACATCCATCAGGAGCGAAATTTTGCAATAGATTCATTAGTTTTACTAGTGACAACCAATTCCAGAGGACTAACTTGGTTGGATGTTTCTCTGGATGAAATGAATATAGTTTAATCATGATATAATTGTCGCAATCTTACTAATTTTACTAACGATTTGTAATAATCTTGACTATATATAATATGCCTCCTCCCATTGTAAAAAAAAAATAAAAATCTACGGGGTTAAGAACGTTCCGCATTTTCACCATTTCTAATACTCTTTCCTATAATTTGAGATGGCCACATTAGGCACTTCTAGCTAGTTGCATCATGCATGGTATCAATTAAATACTACACAATATCAATTCAATCCCGTTCATTACCTGCTATGATTGGATGCAACTAATGGCGTTTATACGGCACGCGAAATGATCATTATTCGTTTTAAATTTTTTTACTTTTAATACAAATTCTACTAACAATAAATATTCAAATTAAACAATTGTTTTAAAAAAATAGATTAATAATGTATGCGTTTAGTGAAAACTTGTACCAACAATAAAAACTCAAATTGAACAACAGTACATGTATATTCAAATGTCTCCTTTCACTTTAATATAAAAAATAATGTGAAAGCACCATCGTTGCTCTGTACTCCTGTTCTTTTTTAATCATTCACATTGTTGAACTATACTATCTGAGTTCATGCTTCGCCAATTAGGTGAAGTCGTAGATCCCTGCTTACAGTATTTGCATTTAAGGGAATTTATGCACTTGTTCAACGAAAATGCACCGAGCCGTGAAGAGCTTTTCGAGAAAGAAGCATATATATATATGATCATCTTCATTCACACGGAGAGAACCTAGATAAGTCGGAAAGATTAATCTGTCTTAAACGACTTCTCCTCGTACATTTTTCGATTGAAACTGTAGTTGGAAATGTAAAAAGTAAATTCAAACAAAATGAAGAATATGATGAAGAAACTCCTTACTATATGAAACCAAACATAGCCTGTGCGTTCTAAAAGTCAATGTTCAGAATTTCTCTTTTAGAGAGGCCAGCAAGAAGGCCGAAGTTGAAAGTGATGCGTATATGTCCTTAATAAACTAATAAAATTTGACACATTTTGCGAGTACTTTATATGAGCAAGAGCAATGTTCTACCTAATGTTTAAAGCTATTATCTCCCCCACAAAAAAAAAAAACCCATTGTTAATAAATAAAAATAAAGTGAAAGTGTAATAATAATAATAATAAAACTACACAAAAAAAAAACCTCTTTATGTCATGTTCCGCTTATAGCATAACACTATTGGGGTGATTTAAAAATGAAAAAAGGTCGAAAGCCATCAGAACACGATGATATAGCAGGTGTAATAATTTGCTGCAAAATTTTGATTTCTTTTTATATTAGGCACCCGACCTGTGTTTAAAACCATTGTTTTAATTAATCCAGATTTGCTGTAATTTTTTTTTTTTCTATTATTCCACGGAAAAATGATTTTAGCGGAAGCATTTAAAGCTCAAGAGGAAAAACTACAAAACGTGTAAGTAGGCTGCAGGCGCAGCCTTGAAAATGAATGGGCCTGGGCTGAAACTCCAACGAACACCAATTGTAGCACTGCTTAATACGCCACACCTTTATGGTCAGAAAATCCGCCCATATCGTTTAATAGTTACTCCCTTTGTGCAACAATAATTTATTTAGTATTAAATGGCAATGGATTGGTAAAATTTGAATTTTCTTGCCTTTATGGTAGACATGTATTGTGAACTCCTACGTTCCAAATCATTGATCTCCCCGTTTTAAAGTGATGTTTTGTGTCCCACTCATTGGCTTCCCTCTAATATGTATTATTAAAAGAAAGAAAAATCATAGAAATGCCAATGAAATTTTAAGGAGCTACTAGGAATAGTTTTCCGAATCTTGGGACACATTCTAACTTAATTGCTTTCAAGTAGTACGCAATTCACTGTTAAATACTACGTTCATTTAGAATACAAGTCAATTTTACTCTTTTTTTTTTGATGAAAATGGAAATATATTAATAGTCAAGAGATTACAATGTACCGGAGATTACAATGTTCCGGGGATAGGCTACCCCAATAGAAATATATATATATATATATATATATATATATATATATATTAAGTCAATTTTACTTTTGATTTGGAATGAAGGAGCTAATAATTTGCTATTTAATTTACAATGTAGTACGATTAAAGAGAGTGAATGAAATAGAGATGTCAATATTTAAAAAGTTTGGCCTATCAAAAGAGGCGAGGGGAGAAAGTTGGGAAGAAAAACACATTAGCATTAAGAAATGAAAGTGGAGTTATATGTACTGTAGCACTCATAATTGTCTGCACGGATTGAAGTTATCCCTTAGACTTTGTGGATCCTTTCATTTTGGATCTCCAATAATCTGTATTGATGAAATCAGTTTTTCAGTAAAAAAAAAAAAAAAAGGAAAAAAGAAAGAAAAAGAAGAAGACGGAATCATCATTTGGAAACGAATTCGGCACTCCTCGACAATGTTTCGACACTGATTGTAATTTAAAAACAAAAATTAATCCTCTCGAATAGTAATTAATTTCAACATAGGGTACCACACGAACCATATACCCAACCAATTGTAGTGATATTGATTGGTGTGATCTAGTAGAACTTAAGGTACCAAATATTATATCCCGAATTCCCCATTCCCATCACGTACCAAAAAATGCTTCTTTTTCCTCCTCATTTTCTTCTCCTCTTTGATACTGTAAAGAGTTTTGGGAAGGTAACAAAATGAACTTAATTAATTAGTGCATTTCACTTTTTTTTTTTCCTTTCCTTGATAATAATTTTTCCAGTTATAGATTTTTTCAAATCATCCCACTGCATCTCCATGTAAACGTGTTTAATGAGACTTTTCAAATCAGTTACTCAACAAATCAAATAATATTTCACCTTTTCCGTCTCAGAATGATTTTCATATTTTGTTGTACTAAAAGTGGAGTGGAAACCAAAAAGAGGGAAAAACAGAAGATAAAAGGAAACAAAAATCATGAGCAGTAGAGCTCCATTTCGTATTAGAGTAGTGATAGGTACAAGTAAAAAATGACAAGAAAAAATAACAAGTAATGATGTGTCAAAATCTTAACTATGTTATAACCTTAAATGCATAAACTTTGTTTGGAAAATTTTAACAATAGATGGGTGAGATCTTTTCCTTGTAATTTTTCATTGTCATTTTTTCCTTATACCTATCATTATTCTTCGTATTAATAGCCTAAACATTTCACGTACTTAAAAGCGTCTTGTTTTGAAATTTTTTCTATCCAAAAAAAAAAAAAGGTCATAGCTACAAATAAACTCCTTCATTAATATGATCTTATTAAAGACATCATGTGAATGTTATTATTGCTAAAGTCATCAGATTAACTTCGTGATAAAAGTATATGCAACTCGATCGGTTATAATTAAAGAATTAAACATTATGTGGTCCAATATTTTTTAAACCTTATTCTTCAAACTGTCCTGTCAACTAATCGAACGAAAAGCCAAAAGGTCTTTCACTAAGATATGTGCAAACTAATAATGCAATGGCATCTTGCAGGTTACATCCCCGCTCTATACCCGAAAAAATCAATATCGATTGAAGGTGCTGATGGATTATATTCGGAGAAAAGCGTTTAATAATTTTGGCCTGTACATAGTGCAATATTTACATCATAATTTGGAAAAAATTATGTTCACAAATCTGTTCATACTGCACGTAAATTACGAAAAAATTATTTCTTTGTTTTCGTAACAATGATTAAGGCGAAATTCTAGTTACTAGATAAGTACAATACGGGATATAAACCACCCTATGAAATATATTTAAAAGTGAAATATATACATGAATGCTACACTGAAACATACGAGCGAGTGGCCAAAATAAGAACAACTGATTAGAAGAAGAAAAAGGAAAAAAAGACAGGAATCTTTACGTTAATGTCAAATGTTAGATTCGCCCTACGATGAAAAAGCAATTGAATGATTTGACGTCTCCAAAATAGACAACATTGAATTCGTTTTGCTTTGAATCATTAGCCGTTTTTGGCTTTGTTAGATATATACCAGAGCTTCCGAACAAAAGAAAAAGGATAAGGAGAAAACCAAAAAAACAAAAAAGCCAAGTTCAAATTAAAAAAAAGAACAATGGTTATGTTGTTGGCTCTTGGTGCAAAACTTGGAATGGTGGGTTCAGCTCAAACCTCCATGACAGCTCCAATGGTGGTGAGCTTATTGTGGCCATTTGTGCTTAAAGTACTTCTTAATTTGAGGCCTTTTGATGAGGCTTTCATCCATGCCGTCCACACTTCAAGGCTTTTCTTCTTCCAACTCAGACAGATTACCTCAGAGGCCGAGCTGCCGGCCTCCGGTGGGAGCGGGAGCGGGGCTGGTGGCGGAACTGATCGGATCACCCGATGGCGGAGGACCGTCCGGTTGGTCAACCGGAGACTGGTTCTTGCCCGAAATTCTGAATGGATGGGATGAAGATGAATGATAGATGATGATGAGAGCTAAGTTGGCCTGCATGTTGAAGAAAAGAACGTATTATGGATCTTTCCTTTTATGGTTTTGCGAACACCTATATTCATTTGTACGTTATGATATTCTGAATTTCGTTAATGTATGTTTCTGTATTTTTGTAAGGCTCTTTCTTCTCTTTATATGAGGGCGCCATGAGAGGAATAATTTCATGGGGTTTGCTGATTGATTGTTGAGAACTCATCGCATGGTTTGGTTGGGATTTTGTCAATCGGAATGTTACAATCCACTTGATGATCGGAATTTTGGGAGATCAATTTTATTTTTCTAAACTCCTTTTAACTAATGTTTTTCAACAAAATCAAAGGCGGTGAAAACATAAGTTATATGAAGTACTCATTGTGTCCTAAAATTATTATCGAGTGTAAATTTTTTACTTTATAATTTGTAGTATTAATGAAAATTTAATCTGGAGAAACATTTAAAACAGAAAGAATAAATACATTATGCGTATGAGAAATTATATCGTGTTATAATTCGTTTAGATACAAACTATTAATACTACTCAATAGCAGGGAGCCAAATTTGACTTTCAAGATATACATTCCAAATCCAAACGTCTCATTCCCTTGCCGATGTAGTAATTCATACCCTATGCTAATGGGAGATCTTTAAAACAGGCTCCGCAATTCAGTCCCGCCAGGACCAAATTTTTTAAGAATCTCCTAATCTAGCGGCCACCATCTTCATCAATCCTCCGTCGGTTTCCATGTCAGTATCACCTTTGAATGACCCATCTGAATTTTAAGTTAGGCCCTAATAAAGAGTAACTTTTTACCACCTGTCCACACACAAAAAAAAATCCATATTAAATTTTAATATCAATGTCAAAATTTGATATAAATTATTTTTTTAAGACAAGTAAATAAAAAATAATGTTAGATGTGTACTGAAATCAAAATCTTAAAAATAGCTACATGTAGAGTGAAAGTCGGATCCTTAATCCTGGTAACAGAGCCAAAACATACGGGTGCCGCATTCGGTCTTACATAGGAGTACAAAATTAATTTTGGACAAATACTAATTAATACTCCTCCGGTACTTATTATAAGGCATTTTGATGTCGTCCTAGGTTTCACTTAGAATGTCTTTTTAATACGATAAAAAATCTTAAAAATATATTTTCTTATTTGTTGTGTTTTACTAATTACTATGGAATGTTCTTAAGATTTTTATTTTAATTAAAAAGACATCTTAGGTGAAACATAGTGCGAAATTAAAATGCCTTATAATAAGGACTGGAGAGAGTATTAAATTAAGTATATAAATCTTCGTGAATTCATTCTTTGTATTGTCTCAACTTAGTTACCATCAAAACAACGAACAATATAAATTTACAGTATAAATTGTTCAAAATATTGATAACTAGTGACTAATTCTTTCTCTTTTCAATTATTTACTTAGAAAAGTTTGACTATATTTTATTCTCTTGTGAAGGTATTATATTCGAACCAATCCAGATGGTAATAATTACTAAATACCTATGGATTCTCTTGATTATTATGAAATATTTTTAATTTTTTTTCGTGAATTAAAAGTACGTATTAGATGAAATTTAATATAAATCAAAATATTTTATATTAAGGAGCGGAGGGAGTAGTAAATAGGTCGACCATCATGAATATAATTGTGAATATTAATCACGTTGTTCGTGAGTCTTTTTATATGTACCTTCTCTCAATATGACAAGTGAAGTATTACATTTATCAATGCTACAAAATTATTTTCGTGGAGGAAAATTTTCAACAAGCTGTCCTACAACTTTCATTACATTATCATATAAATTTAGAGTCAAGAAATCAAATTAAGAACAAAAAAAAAAAAAGGCTACCGACATTTATCTACACATAACGGACCAATTACGATCAAATTTATCGGTTTAAAGTTGTAAGCTTTCCTCTTGTAATTTGCAACGGCAAGAGGCAAGTGCAATTTTTTGTTCAACACTTGTATCTACAACCATGGTGGCCAGCTTAATATGGTCTTTTTTGCTGAAAAAAGTTCTCAGTTTGAATCCCATTCATCAGTTTTTGACCAATTCGATCTCCATTTTCCGACTCTTCTTCTATCGGATGAGCCAGACGGCCTCCAACTTCTGGAATCCGGGCCGCGTTATTGAGCACACAACCAGACGGCAAATAATGTTGGATATGGGTCTATACTCTCAAACGGAGGCCAATAATCATGAGGAGATCATCAGTCTGCTTACTATCTCCCAGTTGACACTTTAAGGTTGTAATATCTTGTTCTTTATTACTCCCAAACCCTAAATGATCTTGTGATGCTGTAATTAAGCTTCTTAATATAATTTGTTAGCTTTGATTTTCTGATGATTTCACAGCACCGATATTATTTTCTGTCAAGCTTACGAGTGGGTTAACAAATCCCACATCGGTATCAGAGAGCAACATATCGGTATCAAAAAATAATAAAGGAACCAAAAAAAAAAAAAAAAACTCAAACTAATCATTTTAAAATTTTAGATTGAGGTGGATACATACTTGCTTATTAGATTCAATGTGGAATTCCCATTTCAAAAAAAAAAAAAAGAAAAGAAAGGGTAGAATTCTGTGGAACTATTATCCAATACCAGAATTGCTGACTAGTAATATCAAAACCGAATCTAGTGAATTATCTAGGTCTTTGAAAGTTTTACACGAGGTGAACTTATAAAAGTTGTTTCTTTTCTAACTTGGAGTAGAGATGCATGTGCTTCTGGTGCAGTTACAACAATAATAAAATTGAGCTTGATCTGGTGAGTTACTCAGTATTGGAGAGTAATATATAACGAGTAGTTAATAAATAATATATACCCAAAATCTATCGCCTAAAATTATTAGGTTGAAGTGGATTCCTGCTTCATTGGGCTAAATGTTGGATCTCTCTGGATTTATTCTCCTGAGCCAGAATTCTTGACATTTTCTACTTGCTTTATAGTATCAATGGATGAAACCCATCATAAGTATGCCAAGCTGAAAATTTACTAAACAGATTCGATATCATTCAGTTGATTTTTATAAATGTTCATGTGTTCATTCTTACGATCATTCAGTTTATTTTATGACTATCAATTTTTTTAATGACCATTAATTTAGTTCATGTTTTTATGATGATTCACTCTTCTACTCTTTTTTATATATTTATGATACTCTTCGTATCCCAAAACGATTGTCCAATTTGGATTCTTATTTATAATTCAAATTGTACTAAAAGCGAAATTATGAATTGAACAATAATTTTGAAACACATAGAGAAAGTACTATTTTAAAGGTAGCATGAGAAAATATACCTAGCATGGGTAGTTTTGGATCCATGTACTATTCTGCATTTGTTCGGAATGATACTTGATTTCCAGTTCCTTCTTCTGATAATCAAAATCTTGTAAGATACCGATGGGGTATATAGGATCAAACCCCATGCTGATGACTTCGCTGAATGTTATAAAGCGCATCTCGTTAGTGAAAGTTTTCTTCGAACCTTGATTTCGAGGAATTACATATCTAGTCTAGTTGTTAATTAATCAGTTTCACACAATGAGGCATTATTCTATATGCTCTTCATACATAATTACCGCAAACTGTCTCCAATTCTCAATCAATCCTGCATTACTCATGTACCTGCATGCGTTTTTGTCATTATTAATCACGTTCTTTTTCACATTTGTTTCCAATCAGGTGTAATAGTATATTTCCATTTTTGAATCGATCATTAGGCCGCCACGAATTCATAGGAAGATTGTGTTTAAAATCGGGGTCATATTTGTGTGGGTTGTTTATGATTTTTTTTTTTTTTTTTGAGTTTGTATAAAATTATAACCGATGTATAAACCGTTGTTTGAACTAGCTAATTCGCGTTGGATTTGAGTGCACCCTTTGTGTTTTCGTTAGAAAACTCAACAATTTTTTTCCAAAAAAATTAATTTTAATTTCTCTTTGTACTTGAAGTCTTGAACTATTGGAAATGACTTGCAAAATCATCACTTACATGAAATGCACCAAAACCAAAACAAAGTGACTAATAACTAAGGATGATCACAGCGCTGGCTTCTGTTTAACTACAACCACAACGCACAAGAATTTTACTGTTGTGGCGGAAAGGGTATAAACACAACAAACCACGAAAGCGAACCTCAGGAAAAATTCCTTTCTTACTACCAATAAAATAGGACAACCAACCAAACAAGTAACTAATTCAAGAACTGATAAAGTAAAGTAGACACACACATTTACGTGGAAACCCAAATCGGAAAAAAAACCGCGGGACTGTAACAACAGTCAAATCTCCACTATCACAATAATGGGAGAACAGTCTTCACCAACCGGTGGATACACAGGACTTCACCCAAAGGTGGATTACAACAATACTCTTCCAAAACACCTATCACAGAGTAGGACTGGAAGGATCTAACTAAAAGAGAGTTAAACCGAAAACTAAACCCTAGTTTTCTTTCTTTTTCTCTCGTACAAAAACAATACACGGCTGTCCAAACTTTTCTTCTCTTCTTGGCTGAAAAATAAACCTAAACATTATGCCAAAGCCTTGCTTTTATAGAACAAAAAAACCTAAAAACAAAAACCCAATTGGAGTGGGTTTTGTTTCCTAAAACCAAAGCCAAATTTGGCTTGGTTTTATTTGTTTCCTTGTTGGCCCAATTGAGGGAAACACCGGGCCCAACAATCTCCCCCTTCACCTCAATTGGGGTAAAATCAAACCCGCTTCCTGTCTGCAAAACAGGAGCTTGTCTCTACTCACAGCCTTCGTCAACATATCGGCACCGTTGTCATCCGTATGGATCTTCTCAAGAAACAACGCCCTGGACTCCAACACATCTCGAATCCAATGATATCTCACATCAATATGTTTTGGCCGCAAATGAAATGTGGAATTTTTCGCTAAGTGAATAGCGCTCTGGCTTTCACAATACACCACATACTTCTCTTGCTTCATGCCAAGCTCTTGTAAAAACTTCTGCAACCAAAGTGCTTCCTTACAAGATTCAGTAGCTGCGATAAACTCTGCAGTAGACAAAGCAACACACTTCTGGAACCTACTCTGCCATGAAACTGCTCCCCCTCCATAAGTCATCAAGTATCCAGAAGTAGACTTCCGACCATCAAGGTCACCCGCCATGTCAGCATCTGTATATCCATCCAACATGGTCGTCCCATTGCCAAAGCAAAGACTCAATCTGGAAGTACCCCTAAGATACCTGAGAATCCATTTCACAGCATTCCAATGCTCCTTACCAGGATTGGAGAGAAATCGACTAACAACACCAACTGCATGAGCTATGTCTGGCCTTGTGCAAACCATCGCATACATCAGGCTGCCAACTGCCGAAGCATAATGAACCTTTTGCATCTCTTCCTTATCTTTCTCACTTTTAGGACACTGCGTTTTGCTTAGCTTAAAATGCCCTGCAAGTGGAGTCGAGACTTCCTTAGCACCGCTCATGTTAAATCTATCAAGAACATTCTCGATATACTTCTCTTGAGATACCCAAAGCTTCCCATTCTGTCTGTCACGAGAAATCTTCATCCCAAGGATCTGTCTAGCCAGACCCAAATCCTTCATCGCAAGGATTTATTCAACTCCTTTTTCAACCTGGCAATCTTTGCAGTATCATGACCAGCAATCAATATGTCATCGACATAAAGCAAAAGAATTATAAAATCACCATCAGAGAATTTCTTCACAAACACACAGTGATCAGCTGTAGTCCTTTGGTATCCCTGCCCTATCATAAAGGCATCAAACTTCTTGTACCATTGTCTCGGAGCTTGCTTCAACCCATACAAACTTTTGTTGAGACGACATACAAACTTCTCTTTCCCCTGCTCCTAAAACCCATCTGGTTGCTCCATGTAAATCTCTTCTTCCAAATCACTATGCAAGAAGGTTGTCTTCACATCAAGCTGTTCAATCTCAAGATTCAAGCTGGCCGCTATCCCAAGCACAACTCGGATTGAAGACATCTTTACAACAGGAGAGAATATCTCATCAAAGTCTACGCCCTTTCTCTGATGGAATCCCTTCACAACTAATCTGGCTTTGTACCTCAGTTGTGAGCTGTTCTCACTTATTTTTAGTCTAAACACCCATTTATTCTTGAGTGCTCTCTTGCCCTTAGGCAGCTTCACCAGGTCATACGTGTTATTCTCATGCAAGGATTTGATCTCATCTTGCATGGCTGCTATCCACTGATCTTTCTGCTCATGACTAAGAACCTCTTCGTACGACTCTGGCTCTCCTCCATCAATAAGCAACAAATACTCATGAGCACTGTACCTGGTGGAAGGTCTCTTGTCTCTGGTGGACCTCCTAGGCTGAACAGGAGGTGATGAAACCGGTGGTGTCTGTTTCGATGCAGGATCATCATCAAACTCACCATCCTGCTCTGTCTCAGCTCCCCCTTCAGGAGAATCATCTGATTGTGGAGGAACTGGATCTAGATTAATAGGAATCTCAGGTGAAGATTCTGACATCTCGCCTTTTCCCATATCATCAATGGTCTGGTCTTCAAAGAAGATCACATCTCTGCTTCTGAAAACTTTCTTCTCTACAGGATCCCAAAGTCTGTACCCAAAATCATCATTTCCATATCCCAAGAATACACACTGCTTGGATTTGCCATCAAGCTTCGACCTTTCATCTTTGGGAATATGAACAAAAGCACGACAACCAAAAACTCGCAAATGCCTAAATGAGACATCTTTCCCTGTCCAAACTCGTTGTGGTAGATCACCATCCAACGGAACTGAGGGAGATAGGTTGATCAAATCAACTGCTGTCTGCATGGCTTCACCCCAAAAAGATTTAGGCAGCTTTGCATTCGAGAGCATACACCTAACCTTTTCGGTAATAGTTCTGTTCATTCTCTCTGCCACGCCATTCTGCTGCGGAGTCTTCGGAATACTCTTCTGAAGTTTAATGCCATGGCCTCGGCAATACTTCTCAAACGGACCCTTGTACTCACCATCATTGTCTGCTCGAACACACTTCAACTTCTTGTCAGTCTCTCTTTCAACTCTAAGGTGAAAGTCTTTGAACACATCTAATACCTGATCTTTAGATTTCCAAGAAAAACACCAAACCTTTCGAGCATAGTCATCAATGAAAGTAACAAAGTACAATGCTCCACCCAACGACCTATCTTTTATGTAACGTACATCTCTATGAACTAACTCTAGAGGACTGAACTTTCTAGATGGAGGAGAATTTTGAAAGGAAACCCTCTGTTGTTTACCATTGATACAGTCAGCACAAGGTTCTAGAGAGTACCTTTCACCTCTGGGAGAAATTGCTTCTTACCAAGAATCTACAACCCCTTAACACTCATGTGTCCAAGCCTTCTGTGCCAAAGATCAATGGAGGCATTGTGAGTCGCATTCACCTCTCCATTCTTCAACATTGCATTCAACACATACAAAGAGTTCAACTTCTTTCCTCTAGTAATAACAAGATTCCCTTTGGTAATTGTCCAACGGCCACCACCTTCAGTGCTATGATAACCCTCATCATCAAGTTTACCAACGGAAATAAGGTTCAGACGCATATCCGGAACATGTCTGTCATTCTTCAAGACAAGAGTACAACCTGTATTCATTACCAATGATACCTCTCCCATGCCGACAACATCGCATGAGGCTTGGTTGCCCATTCTTACACGACCAAAATCTCCAGGTGTGTAAGAGGTAAAGAAGTGTCTGTGAGGCGTCACATGATAAGATGCACCTGAATCACCGAACCAATTACTGTCGTGATTCGTAACATTAATTGTATCATCATCACAGTACACAAATACATCACTGGTAGTTACTACTGCAGTAGTGTTGTCATCACTTGATTCATCCTTCTTGCCTTTACCTTTTCTCGCTGCTAGTTCTCTCTTGAGAACCCTGCACTCCCTCTTAAAGTGTCCATTCCCTTGATAATGGTAGCACATGACATCTTTCTTGGATTTAGACCGTCCCCTGGACTTGTCATTCCGATCACGTGGCCCTCTACTTTTACTTCTCCCTCTTATGTCTGACTTTTCTATCACCAGAGCCTGCGACTCAGACTCAATACTCTGCTCTTTTCTTCTGAATTCTTCATTCATCAAAGCCTCTTTGACCTGATCCAAGGTCAAGACACCATCCTGGGTTGAATTACTAATTGACACTACCAAAGTGTCCCAACTGTCTGGAAGAGAACTAAACAATAACAAAGCCTGTACCTCATCATCCAACTTTAAACCTACATTCACAGCTTCGTTTAACAAATCCTGAAACGAACTCAAGTGCTCATTCATGCTAGCACCATCTTTGTACCTTAACCTGGTAACTGTTTCGTATGAGATGACTTATTGATGCCAGACTTCTTCCAGTACATATTCTGGATTTTCTCCCAAAGTTCATTAGCTTTTGTTTCTCCCAAAAAGTGATGACACACACTTTGATCAACCCACTGTTGAATATTACCAATAGTCTTCCTGTGCATATCAGCCCACTTTTTATCAGTCATATCACTTGGCCTACTTTCATCCCCTAGAACAGGATCAAACAAATCTTTGCAATACAAACAAATCTTCCATTCTAGGCTTTCATATATGATAATTGGAGGAAGTCAATTTAATCATCGTACCAGTACTCAATGACTCTTCCATTTTATTGGTGTAACACCTCAACTACCGAACCGTAGCTCTGATGCCACGGTTGTGGCGGAAAGGGTATAAACACAACGAACCACGGAAGCAAACCTCAAGAAAAACTCCTTTCCTACTACCAATAAAATAGGACAACCAACCAAACAAGTAACTAATTCAAGAACTGATAAAGTAAAGTAGACACATAAATTTACGTGGAAACTCAAATCGGGAAAAACCACGAGACCGTAACAACAGTCAAATCTCCACTATCACATTAATGGGAAAACAGTCTTCACCAACCGGTGGATACACAGGACTTCACCCAAAGGTGGATTACAACAATACTCTTCCAAAACACCTATGATAGAGTAGGACTGGAAGGATCTAACCAAAAGAGAGTTAAACCGAAAACTAAACCCTAATTTTCTTTCTTTTTCTCTCGTACAAAAACAATGCACGGCTGCCCAAACTTTTCTTCTCTTCTTGGCTGAAAAACACACCTAAAAATTATGCCAAAGCCTTGCTTTTATAGAGCAAAAAAACCTAAAAACAAATTTCCAATTGGAGTGGGTTTTGTTTCCTAAAACCAAAGCCAAATTTGGTTTGGTTTTATTTGTTTCCTTGTTGGCCCAATTGAGGGGAACACCGGGCCCAACATTTTACAATTGACCAATAAACTGAAAGGAAAGAGTTAAATTCAAAACTTGATACTCATCAGGTTATTCAAAATGTCGATAAACTTTTCACCAAAGGATATTAAATATTAATTTCACCATTTTGATATTGCTACTCTCTATAAACTCATTTCACCCTAAGCCTCTTCATTTCATCCATGCCACAAATTTTTCTGGGAGCTTCAATACTCTTAAAATTCTTACCTAACACAAAAGCTTGAGAAGTTGAGATAGTGTTTCTTCAGTCCTTCAATCAATACTCACCCAGCTGAATGGCTGATTTTGTCTCTATTAGAATATAATATGTATATGGTAAGTGTTATAAATTAACTCCCCTGAATATGATTGTATCCTCCACATTGTATATATATTGTTTTTGTTAACTTTATCGTCTGGTTTGGAAAGTAAATGTAAGGTCGAAGTAATGTTTCAAAGAAGTTTTGCTTTCATCAACCGAATCATCAAGTTTAAAAAGTCGACAAAAGAAAAGAAAATTTGTTTCAGGAGAATTTCGTTTCATCCGATGTGTAGATTCAAAAAAACACGACGAATAAGTTCATGCAAGTGTTTTCTAGCAACTATTGCTTTCGTCAACTTTATTATCAAGTTAAAAGGAGAGGAATGGACTGACGTGAATATTTTCAAGAGAGTTGTGTTCGTCGACTTAATCATCAGTAGCGAAAACAAAGGGACCAGTACTAGCGACGGTGGCCTCACCTCCCGATTTTTTTTTAATTTTTTTTAAAAATTTTTTTATTTATTTTTTTTTTTAAAAAAAAAGTAAAGGAGGGTTACATATTACAGTTCAAAATTTCAAAAAAAAAAAAAATGAAATTTCATCCCTCCTAAATGAGAAATATACTATTCCACTCATACAATTTATAATTCCTTGATCCACCTCTATTAATCATCGATTTAAGAAAGTTGACTAAAAAGTCTACGTAATTTTCAAACAAAATTCTCTCTCATCAATTTTATCATCAAGTTAAAAAAATTGACAAAAAGATCAACAAAAATATTGTTTACAATGAAAATTTGCTTTCTTCCGTTCTACAATTGGATTTGGTAAGCCGGTACAAATGTTTATATGACTTTAAGATGTTATAGGTACAATTCAGTTTAAGAGTTTACTATAGAAAGTTTTACTCCCTCTGTCCCCCAAAATAGTCCACATTAAGTTTTGAGTTTTATACTGTTTTAATATAAATTTGAAAACTCAATGTGGACTATTTTTGTGTGACGGAGATAATATTTTTTTGGATATAAAAGTAAACACGAGTTTGTTATAAATATTATATCACGTTGATTTACTCATCACGGGAAAAAGAAATTCACATAAGAAAGAAACTACCGATTTTTCACTTAGCGTTACAACATTAATTTGATGCTAGGCTAGCAAACAGATGATATTATCAATTACATGCTTTCTTGCTTTGTGTAATAGATCGGAGGGAAAAAAAGAAAAAAAAAACCTTTGAAATTGATCGGTTCACATAGTCCTAGTTATGTTACAATAAAATTTCACTAAATTAACAGTTTTGGGCCTTACAAATTTTATCAATTTTAAAATTTTTAAAATGTTTTCCAATTTCAAAGATTGAGTGGTTGTCACGCCCTAGGACTCATTTGGATGTGATAATTAGTAGAGGGACCGATGTGTAAATAGTGATAATCAGGTCAGTGATAAGTCAAAGTGTAAACAACATCGTTGATCAGAAAATAAGAAACTTCCAGATTGGACATTATCCTCCATCTTCGTTCTCTGTTTTTCCCTCTTTTCAAGAACCCTAACTTCTCCCTGTTCTTGATTTCAACTCTTGATTTCCTCCCTAATTCTTTCTAATTTCACGATTTCCACCCTAGATCATGACAATTGGTATCAGAGCTGCCATTTCCTTGGACTGTTTCTTCTCTTCTTCTCTTCCGCTCTAAATTCTGAATTCTGTGCGAAGTTCTTCGATTCTCTGATTCGCTCCAAATATGTGATTTCTCATTTGGAAAACTTCAGAAATGACGAGGTCTAAGAGTTCTTATGGTGAATTGGCCAAGAAATTATCGCGTTGATGAATTGACCGTCCAATTGGAAACCCTAGAAGAGCGATTCCGGGATCTCGATGCCAAGATCGAATCAAAGGCTACGGAGCATGACGCCAATGTGGCGGAGTTGCGCAGCAATTTGACGGGTGAACTTGCGGCGTTTACAGAAAGATTAGTAGGTCTCTTTGAAGATTTCGAAGCAAGATCTGACAAGAAACGCGAAGAAAATGAGACAAGGTTTTGAAATGATTTGGAGAAGACATTGCTAGAGTCGATTAAGATTTCGGAAAATTGCAATCAGGAGAAAGCTCCAATTATTGAATCGATTCCACTGGCAATTCCAGTGGACAAGAGGTTGCCGCTTATTCCGATCGATCTCGATCCGTCAAAGGCTCCGCCCAAATCATCGTCAGAGAAAAGGGTTTTAACTCCAGTGGTCAATCCAATTCCGGTGAGGAGAGATTTTGTTCCGACAACAGTCACTCATATCAACACTGTGCGTGAGGGAAGACAAACACGGCCACGCGCCAATGAGTTGGTTCTTGGAGGTGAATCTGGTTACCATACATAGGAAGGCCACCCAAAATACCAGTGGTATCAACAACCTCGCCTAGATTTACCAACCTTTGAAGGCAACAACCCTGACGAGTGGCTGAGGAAATGTCGGAAGTATTTCTTGCTTCATCGCATTTCAGAAGCTAAAAAAGTGGAAGCATTGGAACTCTTTCTTGATGACAAGGCCGACACTTAGTTCCAGGGAATTAAGTCCATTCACAGTAACTTTACTGGGAATGAATTTTTTGAATTCTTGATTCAACGTTTTGGTAATCATGGGGGACAAGATTGTATAGAGGAATTCAGTAAGTTGGTTCAAGTAGGTAGCGTTGTTGACTATCAGGAATGATTTGAGGAGCTCCGCTTTAGGTTGTTGAATTTAAGGTTCCAGTTTGATGAGACCTACTACATTTCCTATTTTGTTAGTGGTCTTAGGGAAGAAATTAAGCCAACAGTAAAAATGTGGCACCCTAAAAATTTAGCAACTGCTTTTGATAGCTCTGTACCAAGAGCAGAATTTAGCTATTTTGTCTAAGGCCAAGTTGATAGACACAAGGCAAGGTGGAAATGATTCGGTGCTGGTTTGTGATCCTGTTGGTACTTTACATCCCTCTAATGTTTGTGATAGGGGTAACGGAAACTAGGAAAATGGTGTAAAAGCTGGGAATGTGGATCAAAAGTCTGGGTTAGAGAATCAGCGTGGTAAGGAGGACAGTAATCCTAATGGAGTTGGTTCTGGAAATGGTGGTACCAGGTTTGATAGCCACAAAGGACTTGGAAACCGTTATGTGAAGAAATTGGTTCCGCAGGAAATTCAGTACAGGACTAATTATGGATTGTGCTACAGATGTGGGGAGCTTTACAAGCCTGGACATGATCAGAACTGCAAAATGAGGGAATTCAATATAATGTGCTGCTTAGATGCTGATAAGGACACAGAATCAGGGAGCATCTTGTGGACAATTGATGGTGAAGCTGTGGATGTGAATGACTTGACTTTAGGGTGATTTCTGAACAAGCTGAAAATTAGTATATTGGTTACAAACTTACAATTCTTCAGCTTAATACTAGTGTCTGTTCTGCTGTTCTATTTATGATTCAACTTCTAGGTCAAATGTGTTCTTGCAGTTGCTGTTATGGCTAATCACTGAAGTTGCTTGTATAGAATACCTCTCTGTTTGATGTTTGCTGTTCATTTCAATTGATTGTATTACTGGCTATTAGTGCTTTGTAATGCAGGCATAGTTCATATAATAAATAGTCTTGAGGACAAGACTTTCTTAAAGTGGTGGATTTATCACGCCCTAGGACTCATTTGGATGTAATAGTTAGTAGAGGGACCGATGTGTAAATAGTGATAATCAGGTCAGTGGTATATATAGCATAAGTCAAAGTGTAAACAATATCGTTGATCAGAAAATAAGAAATTTCCAGATTGGATTTTATCCTCCTTCTTCGTTCTCTGTTCTCCCCTCTTTTCAAGAACCGTAACTTTTCCATGTTCTTGATTTCAACTCTTGATTTCTTATTATTTCACGATTTTCACCCTAAATTGTGACAGTGGTTTTTTGGTGAGATTCTTGGGTATGTCTCGTGTTTTATTTCAATGCGTTCTTCCAAACTATCGTCAGGAGCTTTTCTAAGTAGGGTGAACCTTTGAGTATACTGTAGTTATTCCTTTTAATTTCTTTATATTTGATTGTCATGTTGGTTTGGCCTCTTTTTCAGTAAAAAATAATAATAATAATAATAATAAATTGAGATCCCCAATTTACCACACAGACGAATGCGGCTGCCTATTCTATTTTTCATTATTAATAGATGAATATATATCATTGCTAAACTTATGATAAAGCGTAGAGATTAAGTACATCTGATTAGTTATATTTCATGCTTACTTACGCCAGTATTAAGCCTCCACACGGATTCACGAAGTAATTGAATTAGAATTTCGGATCATTACTTTATACTTGCATTTTGGCAAGAAATACAATGCACATGCGAAACAATGAATTACGCATGGAGTAAATAAATATCGTCTTCAAGGCGACTGTAACAAGTAACAAGTTCATAACTATAGTAAATTGTACACAGGTAATTAAGCTTTACATACGTGTAAACCTTAGATTATATTTCTTTAATCACCTAGTGCATTCTCATCAACTAGCGCCAAACTGCCAACTAATTGGAAAAAAAAATTCATTTTGTGTTAGACTAATCCAATTTTGCAACTGCAAATTAAGATTACTTTCAGCTCGTATCCAGTAGTTGATTAGGAAACAGCCATATTTCAGCACTTAGCCACTTATCATTATATTGGCACTTGTCCCCAATATCCTAACCGTAAGTGAATCTATCTAGGAAAATATTAGGATGTGTTAATCATTTAAATAGTGTCAAAAAGTGTGAAATGTTTACTGAAGAATTTTTTCGCCATTGAATAGTCAAGGTCAGGGTCTATAACGTTATTGACATGATCATCGACATATGAATGAGCATTGAGCATGTATATATTTCCTAAATAACAGAACACTAATTGTTTGATAATCTCCAATATGACCTTAGAAACTTCTTTTTTTTTTCACTTTCAATCTTAATCTTTGCCTGTTGATCTTTTCAAGCCACCATGACGACTCTCAAAATACACCATCAATTAATGTTCTGAATTTCCAACCACTTCAGATTCAGGCTTTTCAACTCAATAGAGCTGAACTAGGCCAAGAGTACAACAAAGTGGCCATGTCTAGAAACCAGGAAAGGAATGAGGTGATTGCAAAGCCTTATATGGCTCAAATGGATAGGAATAGAACGAAAAATTAATGGATCAAAATAAATTTGGCCTGTGACTCTAAATAATGATTTTACCATTAAAGACAACCCAACCACCTCTGCTGGATATCAATAATGTCATCATTTTGATAATTTGATTTTGTTTGCTCTCTCTCTCTCTCTCTCTATATATATATATATATTCGTTTCACTTCATTCATGCTTCCTGCAAACCACTATTTGTTTTTTTTTTTTAGCTTTTATTTTTTTTAAAAGAGGAACATTGTACCGAGTACAGTCGATCAATGAATTCAAAGCAAGAAAGATAAGTTTCAAGTTCGAAGCCCTATATTTATGCAGCTCTCACAATCTTTGCTTCCTATTAATTCTTTGCTTCTCACCTCATTCTTCCAGAGTCCACAGTCCTCTAGAAATTCTTTTCTTTTTTCCCCCTTTTTTTTTGGGAAAAAAGTAATATTCTTTTTGGAAAATCCAAACCATCCCACAATCCTTCAATTACTTTCTAATCCTTCTCCAACGCATAAGCTTAAAATACAGTTCAATTCTTCAATATTCAGAAACAGTAGCTAGCTGCCGTCCTTGCCCAGCACGTTTACAGGTTTAAATTTCCTCTACAATGTTTGATTTTCTTTTGGTCTGTCTCTTACTGATATATTTTCCCGTGTTCATCCACATTATCTCTATGATCTTCCCTTTTTCCAACGTTTGGCGGGGTTTGGGTTGTAGTAATTAGCTGGAAGTTTACAATCTTTTTTAGTTTCCTTGGTTGATTTGTTACTGACCAATTGCTTTGATTTCTTGGTTTAGCCTCTTTCTTGAAGGATATGAAACTCGCTCCAACTCTGATGCGGATCCGGGATTGGGTTATGCCGCAAATTTATTGTGTAAGCTCTCTCGAGTTTCTTGCTAAATAATTGCAATGCTGCTACAACTAACACCCCAATCACATATAGATGGACAAATAGGCCGGGTGTCTCTGTGGTACAACGTGATAAATTTTTCGGAACAATTTTTTCCAAAAAGTTAAAACTTAGATCGCCAAATGAGTGAAACACTGTAATCGATGTATGTTACTCCCTTTGTCCTATAATTATTGTCTATTTTCATATTTCATTTTTAATATAATTTAAACTGAAATAAAAATTTAACTGGACAATAATTTCGGAACGAAAGAAATACAAAAAGAAATTATTGTAGTTTTACTGGTTCAAGATGATTCTTTCTAACTGACGTTAAAAACTCGTGTATACGGCTCACATTATTTTTGTTTACGTTATTATCATCGTAACAAGGGTACGTATTGACGAGCTCTTTATTCTAATTTTTCATTGTTCGAAACTTTTGTATAGCGTGCTAATAAAAGGGCTAAAATCAATTCAAATTCTGTTACTAATGGTAACGTCTATCCACCAAACATATATGCATATTTCAATAAGAGGAAAATAAAACTACCTACATACAAAATTACTATTCTTTCATCCCGAAATAATTTTTCACTTCAAAGAATTCCAGTATATAACCCAATAAGTAAGAACCAAAATCAACTTAAAACTTGAAAGTGATAGGTTTTGAAATCCACCTTATTAAGTACTAATTACAATCCGTTTTTTGTATTGTAATTTATATTCATACAGTTGTCGCATTGAATTTTTTTTTTTCGTACACGGTGACTTGCAAGTTCATTACTAGATCTTGACTTTCCTTTCCTCTACTACAAGTACTATAACCGATTGATAAGTTCAACGGAAGAAGTTAAAGGAACGAGTTGAATCCAAGACCTGATACTCAGATAGGACCCAAAAATTAATTGATCAATAAATTCTTGGTCGATAATTGTCAATAAAATCTTTACCATCAAAACAATCAACTACCTCTATGGCTCTATTAATATCCACATTGTACCCCCAGTAAGGTATTTGCTTGCCCTCTTTATGTTCTTTTCAATATACATTTCATCCATACGCTTCATGATACACTCCTTTTAGTCTTTCTCTAACTCATAAGAATGAGAAACACTTCAATCTTCTATACCCTTACCGAATATGTACAACGAATTTTATATGCAACTCAAGGCTTTGTGTTGAGGAAATTAATTTACAGGTTCGGATTCTTCTCCATGATGCTTGAGCTTCTTAGCCTGTATCTTGCTGTTTTTATTTCTGTTCTTGCATATTAGATCAACATATACAACCTTTACTTTGTGTAGGAATTCTCATTGAAATATCCAAAATTTGTAACTGTTGTTTTTTCCCTTGTGATTTATACTTTATATCTATTCATTAACGGATCGATATTTGTTCTAGCTTTAGCCACTTTACCATTAAATGCAAGATCGGCTTCATCGACAAGATTACGGATCAAGAACTGGATATGGTTCGACTAGATGCAATGTTTTAAATAGTTCTCTCGAGTTTCTTGCTATATCAAAGTAAAGCCTGCTATTTTCCCAGGACCCACAATTTCTTTCTCCCCAACACAGATGGAGATGATTCAGGATATTGAAGGCAACGGTTATAGGAAAAAGATATATATTCGTTAAAATTACGGGAGTCGTTAGCAGAGACACTTCTAACTTTACAATGATTTTTTATAAACTCAAGTGGAGAGAGTAATAAGCATGTCGAATCAGTACTAGTTATATTCTGTACAACATAATTGTGTTTATTCATGTACTTGGACGAATTTGACGTTTTGAAACTATTTTTGTTTACATTTGTATCAGTTACATGAAATACGGTTAACGTATAAATTGAGGAGTTTTTTAAACAACTCAGATCGAGCCTGACAAAGATTCATGAGGTAGTGTATAGGCTAACAATATCGATAACAACTAGGGACCATATTAAAAGCTGAGTGTATAATTTAAACTTGTTTTGTGAATTTGTAAGCTCTTAAATACGGAAATTCCCTTAATATATTTTACTTTTCTCATTGTCAATTTATTTTAATACGGAATCACATGTGAAATTTACATGAACCTTCTAGACAAAATGGCTATACTACTCAACTACATTAATCTAGTTCAGACAATCGATAATCAAATGAAAATAGAAATGACAGAAATCAACGCTTAATATGATTAATTTCATAATAACAAATTTTTTTCCCCGGCTCTCTGGCACAAATCAATCTTGTTATCAAATTCTAATCCTATAAGAATCACTTAGACGAATGTGTATCATCCGAGCGCGCGGAATCACCCGGTATTTCTATATAAATATAAGCATTGAGGCTCAGTACTAATAAGATTATCGACGTTAAGTACATCGTCATTGATCTGCTACCAAGAGGAGCAATCAAAACCATTTGCGGAGATTTCATGAAAAACCAACTCTCGCATTTAATCTACACCTGCAGTTGAAAGTTGAAACCTATTGATCTGACTTCTCATTCACTTCAGTTTCAGGCGGTTGTTGACAAGTTCGAACACAATAATATAAGCTGAACTTCCTCAACCACAAGTAGTACAAACTTATAATAATTTACTGTTCATCACCAACAATAACCATGCAAGAAAAGAACCGAGTTTAATTAATTCAAGGCCTGAACATGGCTATCTCAGATTATATAGGACATAAAACATTCAATTGATCAATAACATTTTGCTCAGGGTGCGCAATATTGCTTTCACCATCCCAACAACTACCAGCTTCATTTATTAAACATGTAACAAACTCACCGTTTTGGTGATTGCTACTATGAGCTTCTCCACTATATGTATTCTTTTCACTTCATTCATCCATCCAAACACCACACAAGAGTTCAATACTCTTAGTCATTCTTCTCTTTAACACGTAAAATTCCGAGTTCAGGCACTTTTTTGCATTATTTGAGCTCCATCACTTTGAGAATTTTTGGGTCTATATTTCTCTTTCTTCCAAGTATAACCTCTCTAACCTTTCCTTAGTCGCGAAATATTGATTAAGTTTGTAATTAATAGTCTCATTTCCTCGGTTTGTAATCATCCAATTGATATATCCATTTCTCTTCTTTTTTTTAGCCCCTTTTACTACAGCAACTATGAGGCTCGCTCAAGCTATAACATTTGATGCTGGCCTAGAAAAAGATAAGGATTGGATGCAGAAGTTAAGCTCCCACGAGTTTCTTGCTAAACAAAGTCCCTGCAGACGACCCGGATGCCACATGGCCTGAAGCCAAGTTGGCACATGCAGAAAAGGAAAATCGGGGATTGTTAGATAGTAGAGGCAGGCTGAAAAGAAATGAAAGCTAGGGTTATTGAAAAGTTTTGTTCTAAGCTACTTCTGATCATATGAATGATTTTACAAACATAGTTGGGTTCTTCAATTGTTCGAAAAACACTATTCTTGATGCATGTAAATCACCATTGAGTTTTGATTATAATTTTATTTGGTTTCCGAAACTCTATAAAAAATTTTAATGGAATTTATGTGATTCAATTCATGTAACTGCACATAAAGTTATGGAACTAGAGCTTCGGGAGGAAAATAAGATAGGTATACTTAAAAAATGATACCAGCAGCGACGTCACTCCGGCGATATGAAGAACTTCTACTAAAGATATGGAACTAGAGCTCCCGGCTGATGATAAAGCGGCTCAAGTCGCCGGCTTAAAACCCCCTAGAGATGATGAAGAAGAAGGGGCTCTGAATGGAGAAAGCAATGAAGAAATGGAGAAACTAAAGTCTAATAAGTCCTTCGAAGAGGAGCGGCTTGAGAAGGCTACTGAGAGGGCGAGGTAGAAAACTCGGGTCCCATCGGTTGGGGCCGAAATATTTTGGAACTTCAGTGGAGATGTTTGATTACTTTTACAAGTTTCTGCATTACTGAATGCCCGATGTTAATGTTAATTAGGTGAGTGAATATATTGGATTATGACAGTATTATGTTTTTCTTGTGTTATTTAGATTCTTAAAGTGGACATCTTTAGCAGAGGATGATTGTGGGATGGGGGTAGTATTTATGATTGTGGCAAGTCTAGAAACTAAAGGAAAGTAAGGTGGTCGGTAGCTGAAGATCATTTTTTACTCCGGCTGTTATTCGAAAGTGCGGCCGTGCTATGAATTAGATTGGGCATCTTTTCGATATGCATAATGAGATAATGCTATGTAATCTGAACATTTTTCAATTCGAACACGTGACACCTTTTCTTGAATTGGGTACATTTTGTGCTATTGGAATTGAAGAAATTTTGGCCTAAAACAAGCATAACGTTGATGCCGAGATTCGGCGGAATATTCTTCCCTGATTTGAAACCCGGATATGAATTGTTTGATAAAAAGAAGTTTGAAATTTTGGAAATAAGAATCTAATTGAGACAGACAGTTAACTAAGAAACACAACCTAATTAGCAGGTGATAATTAATTTTTTAAAAGTTTTTGGACGAACTACATTCCCCCCCCTCCCCCCCAAGTTTTGGTTCCATCTACCATAATCCAGCTGAGTTTTGATAATAATATCATATATTCCCTGGACAGGGGGTTAAACATTAAATGACTAAAATAACCATTGTTTACATACACCTTATTTATTTTTTTTACTTTGTTTTTTATTTTTTATTTTTATCATGAAAAATGAAAATTACTTAATTTATATTTACCTTTAATTATGACATAAGTTAATGAATGAAAGTTAATACATGATTAATAATGTAAGTTTATTATATTAAAAAAAATTAATGAAGCTTATTTTATTTTAAAATACATAATTTAGTTAATTTCAAAAAAGTAATTATCTAAGTGCATTAATATAAAATTATTAATATGGAGCAAATTTTTTTTAACTTAATTTATGATGTATATTTTTAAAAAGATTATGATATAATTTTAAAATGTACTAAAGGGTATTTTTGACCGTTCACACAAAATTCACGATGATGTTAAAATGCTAAGGGGGCAATTGGTAAAATGACTATGATCTAGGGTATATATGGTAGGATTACTAAAACTCGAAGAGTTTATGATAAATATCGCCAAAACTCGGGGAGTAAAATGTAGTTCGCCCAAGTTTTTTTTTTATGAAAACTATTTTGGAATATGTTAGCATGTTTATCATCCCATGATTGTATGTTATATCCTCAATTAATTTTAACAGGACAGTTAAATCAAAAAAGGGTTACGAGACTTTAGATTTTTTCCTATATATATATATATATATAAACTATAAGTAGCAAAGTAGACATACCAGACATATACGTTCTTGAAAATTAAAAGTATTTTCCCATGGTAAAGGAAGCATGCATGCGTACATGGTTCGGTTTAATAATTTTCAGAAACACGCGCAAACATGTTTGTTAAAAATGTCTTGGAAACAGTCATATTTAAACTTGGAAAAAAAAACTGAATATACATATATTTTTAGACTATATTTGATCATCTTGTTAAAAAAGAGATTAAAAAATTTTCCTATTCAGTTAACACGTTTCACAAACACGCAAATGTGTCTTTCGAAGTATATATTATGAAATTGAACGTGATCGTACACCAGCTGATTCAAAGAAAAAAATAATAATAATAATAAAATTAGTTGAGTGTTCCAAATGTTTGTCTTCTATTTTTATAGTCCTAAAATGATTATCCTACACAAATCTATCTATATACTATACTAAGACAAAAACCAGAGAGAGAAAACTAAAATCTATTTATATACTATACCAGAGGATTTAATCCTATGTGGCATTTTCTTAATTTCTTAGACTTAAAAATACACAAAACAAAATAATAAAACAAAAAAAGCAACTAAAATAATTTAAAAGAAAAATAAAATAATAAAGACCGAACCCTTATTTTCATGAACCAAATCCTAACACAGAGATTGATTGGAGAGAATACCAAATCCTAATAAATTTTAGAGAGATCTGCATAAACCTTGTCACCAGTGAATTTAAAATGTCATTTAAAAAAATAAATTCCTGTAAATCCAGAGGTAATCATGTTTAAAATTGAAATCATTACATATTTTATAAAAATACAAAATTTATATAAAAATATCTAAATGTGTATGCCTTCCCCGTCCATCGGACGGGTCTAACACCTAGTAACATAATAAATTGGAAACTATTTTGAGGCCGAGGATGAAAATATAATAATATTGGGTTTCAAATTAAACTGAATTTGAATTAAGAAGATATGAAATCTAGTCCAGAACTTATAGATCATGCTTATTGCAGTTTGCAAACGTGATTTTTAGTTCCTAGTATTTTATTTATCCGTTGAAAAAGCAATTGAGTGGGGAAATTTTCCAAATGCAGTAGTAAGCGTTAATGGGATTAAATCAAATTCTAGTTCAGGCAATTGATAATCATAAGAAGAAGAACAAATGAACAAAAAGACTACACTATGACTGATGTCATAGAACGCTACTCTCTTGATCGTATTTATAAGCTATCAATTTGCAGAGATTTCATCCCAAACCAATCTCGCATCAGAACCACACAAATTATAAAAAAGAAAAAAGAAAAAAATGAACTAACATTGATCTGACTTGTCATTCACTCCATTTTCTGGATGTTATTGTTGATGAGCTCAAACTCAATAATTTGGCTGAACTCCTCTGCCACAAGTACTATGAATATTTTTTTTTTATCAAGTGTTCATGTCCAAGAACCACGAAAAGAACCGATTTAAAATTCAATGCCTGACGTAGTTCAGATTCGGACAGGTTGGAAAACTTAATTGTTCAATAAATTTTGGTCAGTGATCCTCGAAGGCAAATAATATTAAGATCTTAGGTACACCTTGTAAGATGTACTCAGGCAATGCGTGTATCACAAACTTAGGAGAAAAAAGTGATTATTTTAGTCCGGATTTTTAGTTCTCACACGCGCATTTAATCATCGAATTTTATCCCTATTTTTTTGGCATTTAATCCCCATAATTTTATCCCCTTTTTTTTTGACATTTAACTTCCTGATCTCATCCTTTTTTTTGACGCACGTTTAATTTTAAACCTTTTCTTTTTGTTTATCATGTTAGCTTTTCTATTATTTTATTTTATGAGATAATTTTTTTATAACGATGGATTTTATTTTAGTAAAATTGACTATGGTTAATCATTGAAACTTATGAATATAGAGAATCAATGTGTATTTTTCCAGTAATGAATAGCCAATGTTTAGACAATGAATAATGTTATGCAATTACTGAAAGATGATTGATGTAGAATGTATTCATTTTATTGATGAATATACATGCGTAAGGTAATGCGTACATATGGTTAATGATGAACAAGAATTTCATTGTTGTTTTCTGACCGATGGCGTATTATCTTATTACGTTTTTATGATGAATATCTTACGTTAATTAATGAATAACGAGTTCTTATTGATGAATAATTAGACGATGTTTCAACTTTGAGGAAGAGGCTTTTGCTGCTTATAATTCTAGCGCATTTTTTTTTTCAATAAAAAGGTTCAAAGATTGGAAAATGTCCAAATCTGGTGTTGTATATTGGAAACAATTTGCATGTAGCAAACAACGAGTAAAAAATTCATGAGATAGATGATATACAACAATGAATAATTATACCAAACTGATGAATACGGTAATTTCAACTATGAATAATTATACCAAACTGATGAATACGGCAATTTCAACAATGAATAATTATACCAAACTGATGAATAAAACAAAGATTTACTAATTTACCAAAAAAATAATACTAGTTTACAAAACTGCTGAATAACCCTCTATATCAATGTCTACACTTATTGTGGTTTGGTCTTTTTGCAGATTCAGATATCCTGCTTCTTTCGGCTTCTGATTGTTGTTCTTCGCTCATGCTTCTTTCAGATTCTGTCTGATATTCTTCGCTCATGCTACAATATGTTTACAAATTCCACGAATAACTTGTCAGATGTGATAAATTTTTTAGTGTGTTTCTTAATATCAACGTATCAAATGTATCACAAACTTAATGAATGTCTATTTGATGAATTAATGAATAAATGTATATAGATGATGAATAATCTGGGATTATGAAATCGAAAAATTAATAATAATTGCTTACCCAATGAATAATATCCCTTTACGGATGATTATCCCAAAATAAATTTTACAACAAATTATGATGAATACCAATTACCAAATTGATGAACAAATTTAACGAATAAATAACACATAGTTGTGATAAACGATGAATCCGACAATTTCAACAATGAATAATTATACCAAATTGATGAATAATACAAACATCTAGTAATTTACCAAAAAAATAATACTACATAGTTATAGTAAACGATGAATCCGATAATTTCAACAATGAATAATTATACCAAACTGATGAATAATACAAGATCTAGTAATTTACCAAAAAAACAATACTACATAGTTATGGTAAACGATGAATCTGACAATTTCAACAACAAATAATTATACCAAACTGATGAATAATACAAATATCTAATAATTTACCAAAAAAATAATACTACATAGTTATGGTAAACGATGAATCTGACAATTTCAACAATGAATAACTATACCAACCTGATGAATAATACAAAAATCTACCAATTTCTCAGAAAAACAACATCCAATAGAAGAACAAAACTCTAAAATTGATGAACAAACATCGTCAATCGAGTGAATATACCTTACATCTACAGAACCAAAAAAAAAAACACTAATGGTTGAATATGAAGAAAACTTTAAACTTGATGAACAGATATACATAATCGAATGCATATACAGTAAATCTACAAAACCCATCAAAAAACGCATCAATAGTCCAAAAGATGAATAGTATTACCTTCGTTCATCTCCGAACTGCTTCTGTTCGGTTTAGGATCCTCAATCGGTGGTTTCTGCGTGGATAAATTTTGTTAATATATTACCTCAAATCGCATCTTGAACAGAGTATATTTCCACTGGATTTGATGCATAATCTGATTCCGTCCCAAAAAATCCAGCCGACGAGAGGTTTTCTGGCCAAATCGCTGTAGAGAAAATTTACTCTGATGTTTGAAAGGTTTTTTGAGTGTGTTTTTTTTGTCTTGGGAATGTAAAAAAGGGGTATTGAAAATGTAAAAAGGTGTATTGAAAATGTAAAAAGATATGTTGGGATAAGATATATATCAATTAAAAATTCTGAAAAAATGAGTGAAAAAAGGAACCAAATATAGTTAGTTTTTTAGTTTTTTTTTTTTGTTTGAGACGGATTGTGATGAATGGGGTGAAAGATGGATATGGTTAATGGCTGAAAATTAGGAGGAAATGGTGGGATTTGAAATTCCAAAAATCACACAAAATAGAGAATTAAATGGAATTGTTGTAAATATTGAGAGATATCCATTTTTGGATCGTGTGAGACTCACACTAGGTACACCTTACACCTTACTAGGTGTACCTAGGATCCCTATATTATAATTGATCATCAAATGTCAATAATGTTTTCACCAACAAAACAACCACTTCTACTGCTACTATTAAATACCAAAGTCACCGTTTTGGTTTTCTCCGCAATATATTCTTTTCACCACAACCCTTCATATACATCGATCCTTATCATCCTTCCCAAACACATTCTTCATCCCTAATTATGTTATTTATTTAGACTTTTTTTGATTTGCAACAAATATGAGACTCGCTTCTGCAGCTATATATTTGATACCGCCCAAGAGCAAAATAAACATTGGATTCAAAAGTTGAGCTCACTCGAGTTTCTTGCTAAAGTAATGCCCTTCTATCCCTCCATTTGGCTCACCACCTAATGCAAACCTCACATACCGGTAGTACTGGTGATCGGCCGGAATGTATAGAGTTATGTGTTGGTTAACAATGGACGCAGTTGTCCTGATTGGTGTTCAAGTACAGGAATTGCAGGAGCCGATCATGCGTAGCTTCATATTCATATGATGTTTTACAAGCGTAAATGGGTGTTGGAATCTTGTTAAAACACTATCATTGATGTAGACTACCTCCGAGTTTGAATTAGAATATTATTACAGTTTTGAATTTTAGTAGTTCAACTTATGCATTTTATTATATTTTACGTTTATGATACGTCTGAAATGGTCAGTTATTGTTTAGAGGTCTTTATAGTTATATATGCACATGTTTATCTGATTAGCATAGATTGTCAAGTAGCTTGACTTATTGTTTATTCTAATGTTGTGTATAATTGTAGTGTATTACCAAGTTTTTCTATTGTATTATGATTCAAACTATTCAAGCTTGTCTAGCGGCTAATACGTAAGCATCAGGATAATCCGGAATGTGACGTGGCATACACAAAAGCCCTAAAAAATGAATGGGAAAGAAAGTTAGATTAACACTAGAAAATATTAGCCAAAAATGGATTTGACTTAAAGTTTCTGGGTATGCCGACCAAAGATTGTAGCAAAATCCTGCAAATAAAGAAAAATGGCTCCCGTAGGCTAAACATAATTCGAAATCCGACACTGACTAGACTAGCTGAATCAAGTGTTTGAAGAAAACAAAGAAGAAAACGTTTACGTAGAAAAATAAACTTACTACTTGTTCTATATGAATTGTCTCCTAAAAAAACTTAAGCGACTAGAAATCCGAATTGGTCATGCTAATATTTTCAGACACCAAGTACGAGATATGCCATAAAAACTTTTGTGGTATTCTATATTAATTTTGCACTCTGTATGACAATTGTTAAATAATCGCTTAATACTACTTATGTTCACAACAGCTAGACAAAAGACCTGGGAACAACATTCACATATTCGGCTTAATTAATGAGCTTTTGAAAACGGCTAACTTCTCAAATGAATGTATTTCTTCAATTTGCATCTTTATTTATATATAAAAAAAGCTACTTATATTAATGAATGTTTTTATTTTATATGTGTTGTTCAATTAGAGAGTTTAGGCAATGGTGCACATCATCAAACTTTTCTTTGATTGAAGAGTAAAAAAAAATGTAATTAGTTACTCGCTCTATTCCAAAATTATTTTTCAGTTTGAGATTTCACTTTTAGTACAATTTGAACTAGAAATGATAATCCAAATTGACCAATAATTATGAGACGGAGGGAGTACATTATAATTTTATCTTACTCATGTAAGATTTTAACAATTAGCAATAGTTATCGATTGTTTAATTTTGCATATTCAATGCAATAATAACTTCTATATGGAATGTATTTCATTAAATTAATCACTTTTATATGTATATCATCATTAACAATCTCTAACGAAATTATTGATAGAGTTGATTAGTTCCAATTCCAATGTTATTATAAATTATGAATGGATTCGTAATGTGATACCTATTGTTTTATGTTATCAATGTATAATTCACATAAAAAAATCAGGGCATGATTGATAATCAGTGTATGTATGTAGACATATATAAAGGATAGTTCTTAATTGAAATGTGTTGTTCAATAAAATAATTTAGGCCAATAATATCACATTTTATTACCAAAATCGTCATTAATCAAACTATGAAAATAATAAAAAATAATATCTTTAAGGCAATATTAATAACTTTACCTGGTTTTGTCAAAATTACCTCATGATTAATTTTCTTTATTAGTTTCAAGAAATATTCAACTATTAAATAATCATCCATATTCAAAAATAAAAAAGAAGATAATATCTCTCTCATTTAATATACTACATGAGGTATTTTTCTCAAACTCATAACCTTGAGATCATAACCTCTGACCTATTTGACAAATAATATCCATAGTACTTAATTAAAGTAGCAAACAAAAAAGACACGTGTCAGCTTCACAATCAAAATTTTCTCGGCAAAAGGCTTTTTTAGTACAAAATAAAAACTGACACGTGGCACTCTAGAATTTTAGAGAAAAATGCCTTAAAAAAGGAAAAAACCAATATTAGAGTAAAAAAGAGTGGAAATCTATCCATTACGTTGATAAATTACTGATAACTAATTTATTTATCCATACATTCGGGAATACTCTCCGATTTTAACTCCACTTTCGCACAAATTATTACTGATTTTCACGCTTTAAATCCCACATATCCCTCAACTTAGTTAATGCAAATCCCTACTCTGATCAACCAGGATCACACTTCGATTTAAAAAATAAAAGATAAGTTCCAAATGAAGTTTAAATTTTCCCCTTCTCAGCCACGATTCCATAAATGAGCAATCATATTGTATATTTTTCTTGGAAGAATTTATTTCTTCTTTTACGATCTAAACTTCATCCATCACCGCTCTGATCACGACATGCCGAAACTCGGGTTTTCTTTGATTCTGCTTCAATTTCAACAATACTGATGTTAAAATCCTCCTCATCCCACACAAATCCATCAGAATCTATTCTCAAATCCGACCAGGAGCTTTCGTCGAATCTCTTCTGTGTTGTCCCAGCCGACCGGATTTCCTCCAGATCCGTCATGGTCTTCTTCGGCTCCCATCAATTTTTTAGATCCGATGTGGTTGGCTGCCCCCGCGTCCGCTACAGTGCAGGAATACATCTTCGAGAAAGGATCATAGTAATAATTATTTTTCTATAAGCAATTCTCTTTATTAATCAATTATAGATTACAGTCTCCGGTCTCAAGAGTATCATATTTTGTTTTAAAAAATAAATGTTGGTTGTTCAACTTAATTTGATAAACTCTGGAAGTAATCTCTAAAAAAGTTATAGACGTGATTATGAATCTTCTATTAGGTGATCCACTACTTTAAAAACAAAGGGTATTGTTTTTGTTCTTCATTCTACTCTGTAATGCAATTGAACCTTTGGTTAATCTTAGAACTGAATACATATTTAATTTTGGCTTTACCTATGATTTAATTTTTTTTTTGTTGAGTAGGAGATAAAAAATTATAAAGATGCGTTTAATCAGTTCGACGCAGACAAATATGGTTACGTCACCATAGAAATAGTGGAGCCGTTGGTATATCACGACCAGATGTTTGAGAAAGACCTCCGAGGACGAATAATGGTTTTTTGGTATTCATTAATTTTTTATTTCCTTTTTACTTTCAAGTATTGGAGTTTGAATTTTCTTTGTTGTTACTAATATTGTGAGTGTAGAAGTCTATGGTTATGTTCGTTATTGGGTTGTCATAATTCAAAAGATGTCATATGTTTACTTCTGATTTTTTTTTGACAAAAAACTTGAGGTTTGCATGAAATGTGTTGTGTTTTCTGTGTGTTATTTATTTGTTACTTTAAGTTAAGTTTCTGGGCAATCCCTCTGGGTTTCGTAGGGAATGGTAGCTCAACTTTGATTCCTGAAAATATAAAACTTTAAAAGCTTGCTATTTGCTTTATTTGCCACTGATTTTATGTACACAATTGGTTTTTGTTCTCGAGAAGCTATAGGTTATGGTCCTAATGGATTATTTTAATTTTGTTCCCATATTCCCTCTTTTATAAAAATTCAATTGATGTGAGAAACTCTGAATTCTCCCATGCATAAAGCTGCCCCCAGAAGCCAATAGTAAAGAGAAAATGTTACTCTGCTATCAAATGCAACCCTATTGTCTATTAAAGATTAGTTGGACACCCGTAACATAGGTAGATCTTTTTATTCTATGTAAATGATTTTAGCATGTACGGCTCTCATATCATGCTGCTGTTTTTGTGATTAGAATATAGAATAATATAAGCATTATGATGCTTAATTCACCCACAATATAACTGTATTTTCTTAATTTAATTTTTTTTCTTTCACTCAGAAGTTTTTGAAAAGATATTTGTTGATGGTCAAGTGCACAAGCTTGGTGGTAACCAAGTGAGTTCTTTAATATTTTTATTTAGAAGTTTCATTCTTCCTATATAATTCAGATAGAAGAGTAAGTTTGAGCACTTGCACATGTTGCATATTTGAAATTTTTGATAATCATTTGTTGGTTTTACTTCTCTTGGTTGTTTTTGCATTGGTCTGTGTATCAAAGTTAAAGCTACAATAGTTTAGTTGTGTCAGTCAGGGACAATATTGGGTTTGTGGATTTCTTTTGGTTCTTGACAAAGTGTATAACTGGAAAAATAACGAATAAGCGAACAAGAAAAAGGTTAGATTTTGATTAGAAATGGCTTACTGCCCTTTGATTCTATTAAGTTGTTGTATTTAAGGCATTTCTATTCGAATTCCGTTTGATTACAATGAATTTTGTTTGATTAAAAATGACTTAGAGCCACTTAGTTCTGTTCAGGCGTGCTAGCCTGTGTAACTTTATGCCAAGTGTTTGAATAAATGCATCAGTGGACCTTAGCTCTGTAAGTCTTCTTTCGTCCACTTTTTGTTCAATTTCTTTTCTCTTCCTTACAAATAAATTCGCATTTCATTTGATAGTTTTATAATTCAATTATTTTTGTGTGTTTTTATTGTCAGTATTCGTAGTCTGAAAAGGAATTGTAATTGTTTATTTTGGGGTCAGATTAGTTTGATGTATAGATGTCATTGTGTTGCATGTCATTCAAGGAATTAATTTTCACGTTGGATATTTGTATTTTGATTCTATCTCTATTTTTTTTCCCCTTTTTCATTGAAGCAAGGACTTATTTTTGAACTTCTACCTATCCAATTATAAGTTTGATGATTTATTTGACTATTTGATTTCAGTGGCTGATCCAAATATTTGGAGAAATGTATTGCTTGGTTATCGTTTGTTTTGCCGCAAAACAAATGCAGGAGAATATCTATTTGAATCCAACAAAATGCTGGCGCCCTATAATCTGTATCCCCATGGCTTGAATGGTGTAAAAAAAAGGGACGGAACCCGATTTGTAAATATGCATAGATCTTTTATGAAGTGATCAAATTTTATATATTTTAAGTTGATATCCTTCACTTTTGTTGTAATTTTATTTTTACCCCACCTATAATTATAACTTAATCCTTTATACTTACTAAAAGTATAAATGTACCTGTTTTATAAAAATAAATGTTAAGGGCTAGACCGGGCATCAGCCCGGGCCAAGCATCTAGTTACTGTGAAAGTTAATCACTGCGCTCGCATATAGATACTCTTAGATACTCATAAGTTTTGACGTAAAATTTGACCCATATCTTAATGCACTCTGTGTAATATTTAGCTTATCAATATCTTTGTTGTATATTTTGTTATAATAAAAGAGGCTAAAAAGTCTAAAATCATACAAGTAAATTTGGAGGTATGCCACTCTAATTACATCATACTCTAACTACGGTTTGACATCCAATGGTGCAGCAACTAGCCATTGTAGTCCCCCTGACCCTTGTGCTACCAATGAAGCCAAGAAATCCACGGTTATGTTGTCTTTTGAATACAAATGAATAAGTAACTTGAATTGTTTTTTCTAATGTAATTAAAAATTTAAAAAATTTGAAAGCAAATACCTTTGGAGTAAATTTATAATGAAATAAAATAGTGAATAATGAAAAGATAAAAAAATCACACCATTCTTCTAATATAAACCAATATGATAAGCGGCAGTTACATATTTACACAGGTGCTATACCAGTAGCTATTTTATTTCACTATATATTTTTATTATATATATCATTTTTCTTTCTAAAAATAAGCTCTGATATTTGCAAATCGGAAATTTAAGACTCATTATATTGGTTGCATAACAAACAGCAGTATCATCAACAAAGTGATAAAGGAGGAAATTGAGCAAGTGTCCAGTAGTACTATCAACAAACGTCAACGCACTAAAAACTTATTTTCAATTGTACTGTCAATATCTAATTAATCATATTTCTAATTGAGAACCTTGAAGGTTACTTTCAGCACCGGTCCAATAGCCATTTTTCAGCACTTAGTTACTTAAACACCAACCAAATAATAAGTGAACCCATTTAAATATGTAATTAATATGTTAATCATTTCAATGGTATTGGAAGAGTGTAACACATAACACAAGCGTCATCAATTATTCAAGGACAAGGTCTATATCCTCTTCACATGATCATAGTGTATAAGCATTGAGGATATCGTTCAGTTTCCTAAATAATAGAAGACAAAATTGTTCGATCAAATTGACATTAATACACAATTTCTTCTTTCTTTTTCACTATCATTCTCAATCTTTGCCTGTTGATCTCTTCAAGCCACCATATAAATTTTCTAAAAAATGCACCATCAATTCTAGCTCTGACTTTCCAACCACTTCAGTTTTTCAGGCTTTTCGATTCAATAGAGCTAAGCTAGGACCAAGAGTACCAACAAAGTGGCCATGCCGAAAAACCAACATAGGAATGATATAATTGCGAAGTGCCAAAGCATTAATTGATCAAGACAAATTCGGCATGTGACCTTCAATTCTGTTTTCACCATTAAAGACAACTCAACCACTCCTGTTCCATAATAATGTCACCGTTTTGAAGTTGTTTGCTTTCTCTACATATTCATTTCATTACGTTTAATCATGCAAAGTGCAAACCTAGTACTTCATAAATCTTTCAATATCCTTCTACAATCAACAAGCATGATATTCGATAGCATGCATGTTAATCTCATCGTTTCATCTACAACTCAAAGCTTAAAGCTGAGGACATATAAATTTACAGGTTCAAAATTTTACTCCAATATGAGCATTTGAGTCTCTTGGGACTATCTCTTGCAATACTTGTCTGTGTTTCTTCCATATTATGTTGAGAATTTTGGTTGAAGTTTTCTGAAGATTATAGAAATTTTGTTTTGGTTTCCCTGGTTTCTAATCTTTTGAAATATAGCCTTTCTTGCTTCAGCCTGTTCGGGAAAATACGGGATTCACTTCAGCAGAAATGCGGATTCGGGTCTTGATTCAGAATTGGATATGGCTGTCATTCAACATTCAAAGCTCCCACGAGTTTCTTGCTAAAGTAAGGCTTTTAGATCCATTTTTATGCAATAAGATTTATAAGTGAATCCATGATTATGTTAATGAAAGTGCCTTTTATGACATTTTTTCATTTAGGATATGATAACCTAGAAAACCCTGAAGCAGACTAGGCATGACATTTGCAGGACCTGAAGCTATGTCGGTCAATTGGGTTATCAGAGATAGTAACACGGCATTATCAGCGTTTAATATTCGGCCGCTCTTGTGATTGTTCAAGTGTCGTCTTAATTCGGGTTCACCACTCACTAAATGTATGAGTGTAGATGTGACGGAACTAGTTTGTACATATATATTCATGGTAGTTCGTATTGGCTTTACATTTAATTCAATTCAATCAGTCAATATTGTATTATTGTACTTCTATTCTATGTTCCCCAAAAAAAAATTTAAAAACTATAAATAAAGAATTATATTATTTTTAATACATTAAAAATTTTTCAATATGGGCAGTTTTCGGGGACGGGTTGAGTGTTTATAGCGTACTGAGCAATGAGGTAAACATTAAATTCAGTTTAATGGTATTGTTGCGTGACTTGTGTGGTATATTTTATGAAATGACACCCTTTGTTATATGTATAATACACTCCCCATTCAGAAAAATAATGTTCGTAATTATTGAATAACACTGAAAATAGTACTGTTTCTGTCCGAAAAAATAGTCCACATTAAGTTTTCAAATTTGTACTAAAAACATACAAAAATCAAAACTCAGTATGGACTATTTTTTTCGGACGAAGGGATTTTTTTCGGACGAGGGGTGTACTCCTTTCGTCCGAAAAAAGTCGTCAATGAAGCCATATATTGACAACAAATGGGTCATCAAAAATTCGTCGATATAGGTCCGTTACTAAAGCCTCCTACTGACAACAATCTTGAAGCGGTCAATAAAACTCCATATATAATGACGGAAGAGTACGTCGTCACAATAAATATTGACGATTTCTTGTTGTCAATGAGATATGGTCAACACAAACACTAAATGGTCAATGTAGGGTTATACTTTTATTGACGAGAATTAACTTTGACGATAAAAAAATTGTCGAAAGAGTTAATATGGTCAACCTATTTTGTATTTAGTAAATTCAAAAATACTGAGCTTTTTTTTTTAGGTATTGTTTGAACTAAACTCGAGACGATAACATGTACGTCATATTTTGGGTATAATTTCAACAAAAAATGAAATTTTATATTTGACAATCATTTCTGAATAAAACGAGTAATATTCATAGTTAGAGAAGTGTTTGATTTAGCAATATGTGGTTTACCTCCTACTCTCCTTTCTATGTTTTCTTGATTTCAGACATGAAACCTATTACTTATGACTTATTAGACTGACAGTGTTTAAAGATGATTGCAGTTAGGGAGATAATATACAAAGTAAAATCATAGATTGTAGTTTAAATTAACATTTATATAAATACTCTAGAAGTGTTTTTCAATTACGACAAAATTAACAAGTTCGGTGCAACTAGAACTCAACTAAATTAGTGAAATCATATAGTAACTGTGAAACAAAAAATGAAAAGTACCTTTTGATGAATGCTACTAGTGTTACTATTAAGCAAATCATTTGATGACATAAGTGACATTTTTAACTAGTTTCAATTTTGGGTTTTCATTATATTATTTTCAAAAGGCAATATATTCTATACAAAAGCATGACTTTTATTTTAAGACATAGAAGACAATAACATGGATGAGATGAACAATATAAATTTTAGAAAAATTTAATTAACAAGATACATCATCAATTATACTAATCTTTTTGTTAAACGTTCTAATATTCTAATTTTGTTTTGACCATTTTCATTTAAGAAAAAATTATTTCTTTACAATTGTAAGGGATCAAATAATAAATATTAGGGTGCCATAGTAATATTGTTGAAAGTTACAAGGTCTAATTTAATTATTATTGGGCTAGGCCTCAATTGGGCTAAGACCAAATATGGTACTCATAAGTGTGATGAATTTTCACTATGTAGCAATCCAAAATACAAACACATTACACAAGCCCAATACCATATGGTATTGTGCTATACGTAGACTAGGCTCAACAAGTCCAATTACCCCATAAATAATAACAAGTTAAACCTTTTATTCAATAAGTAAAATTTCAATCTGTACACTCATTTAAGAGCAGATGGAGTCTTATTTATTCTCTGAGATTTTTTCAAATTTCAAAATTTTATATCTCCAAGAATATATAAAATCACGGGCAACAATAATATACATTGGGAGTGAAGCCGTAAATATAAAGGTAAACACATTTGATTAATTTTATGTATACGTTGTAATTATCTATTTTCATTTTTAAACTCAGCTTTTATTTTAAAGAAAAAATTAATGCAATATAAGAAAATAAGATTCGTAATAATATATCGCATAACATAGTTATATCAACTATAATCCCTTTTTATTAATTTAACTATTAATTTATTATTTTGCACGATACTGATATTTAAGCTAAAATAAAAAAAAAAAATTGAAATAGTATATTGACGACCATTGTCGTTACTATTAGACATATCTAGTAACAACCTGTCTAATAGTAACAACCATTGTCGTCAATAGCATATTACTTCACTTAATATCCAAGACCAAACGACCTTCAATACTCTTATTGATTCTTCTCTTTTAACTCCTACTGAATTTTAGTTTTAGTTAGCCAAAGTTAAATTTTTCATTTTCATTAACTTGATTAGTAATCATCTAACAGAACCATTTCTGCCCTTTCCTGATACCTTTTGTTTCTCAAAAAACTTTGAGACTCTCTCAAGCTTTAATGGATACCGCACCAGAACAAGATGAGGATTGGATTCAGAAGCCGTCAACAGCAACAATGTCCACAAATTAAAGCTCACTCGAGTTTCTTGCTAAGGGCCTATGGTGGTTGCGAAAAAGTATAGCCCAGCAAGATGCGTAACATCAACAGCATGAGCAGCCGAAGTAAGGTCCTATTTACATTCGTTGACTAAGAATCTGTGTAACATCAATCATTAATGCAGAATACGTGCAAAACATTGTACTCATAGGATGGTTTTTGTAAACGTACGTGGTTTCTTGGGTTAATACAGTTCTGTCAAGACACTATTGTGGATGTAACCACCGAGTTTTAATTAGAATTCTTTGTACTTCGGAAACTTTATGAAAAAAATCAACTTTACGTAATTGTATTTAGCGTTAAAGGACATATGCGTGTTTTACTTATATAGTTATATATAGCTTCAAATTAGCCGGTATATGGTCAAGTAGGGTATTAAAGCTAACGGAACTGGTTAAAAATCAATTTTAATTCCGACAACAATAAGCCTACTTAAAGTGTTCCGCTGTGGGGGAAAAAAACCAAAAAAAACGGCATAGCATGGGAGAAAGAATTATGTAGGGAACGTTAATAAAATAAATAAATGAAAGAATTTGATGATACTCTTTTGACACATTTTATACCCAAAATAAAAAATAAAACAATTGACATGTCACTTGAGTTTCTTTCACTGCAAAATGATGAGTCTAAATTTGTATAGTAATTACTCAAGCTTGTCTTATGGAGACTCCTGAACACCAATTTGAATAATCAATAACAAGCTGAGTCCAGTGTTTGCTACTCTGCTGTATTGAAAGGAAACAAAAATCCATAATGGCGAGAAAAATAATCTTTTACTACATTATGAATGTTGGGATGAGCTCCCAACTATGTGGGTCAAAAGCCCAAGTAAATTAAATAACATTTGACCCAACTTATGCTATGTTATCAACCCACCTTGAGTCCACTTTAAAAGAGTAAAATGCAGCTAAAAATCAGAAGTGTATCAGAGCTGCCATTTACGGGAAAACAGAACCAAAAGAGAGAGGGAGCATAATTTTTCCAGAAAGGGTTCTACTGTAGCAGCGTCTGAAAATTTCAAGTTTGGGGCAATCTTTGTTCGTTGATCCTGAATTTGGACTGGAGTTACAAGACTCATCAATCTTTATTTGCACCAAAGGATTTTGGTTTTCGTCGGCTAGATTGTGAGTATTGTACTTTTGAAGTTGCTGCTGGTTTTGTAGATGTTTAGTTGATCTTGTATTGATATTCTAGTGGCTTTGTAGCTTAGTTTAGCTTGGGTGAGGACTAGATATCTTTGTTGTATTATTGGATTGGTGTACTCCTACTCTTATTTGGTGATTAGTGGATGTGGTATGCCTTTTTGGTCTCGTGATTTTTACTCCTTCACACCGAAGGGGGTTTTCCACGTAAATTGTGTTGTGTGTTGTTTTTTGCTTTCTTGCTATTCCATTGGTAGCTTTACTTCCACTTGGTGTAGTTCGTATTTTCGCTCCTACTAGATTTTTGCAAATTGGAGAGGCCTTGGTTTGTTTCCATTGTGCTTAAACTAGCTTGTGTTGAGTAGCTACTCTGTTTGGTTTGCCTATTTGGTCCTTGCCTCCCAACAGAGTGGTATTAAATCACATGTTGGTGGCTTTGATTTGATTTGCTTGAATTATGGAGGTTAAAACCATGGATGTTACTAGTAGTAAGATGGTATCTTTGGCTGGTATGAATTATCAGTTGTGGAGGGTAAAGTGCAAGATTTGTTGTTTGTTAAAAGTATGCATCTATCTGTGTTTGGTTTGGGTAAGCCGGATTTTAAAAGTGATGAAGAATGAAAGTTTGAGCATCAGCAGGTGTGTGGCTTCATCAGAATGCGGGTAGATGACAATGTCAGAAATTTTGTGGCAAATGAAACAAATACAAAAGAACTCTGGTTGATACTTGAGAAGATGTATGCTTCTAAGACAGGTAATAAAAAGTTGTATCTCTTGAAGCAGTTGATCAATTTGAAGTATGCCGAGGGTAAACCTATCTCTAACCATGTGAATGAATTTCAAGGTGTGTTGGATCAATCGTCTAATGTTGGTGTTACATTTAGAGATGAGATACTTGGTTTATGGTTGCTGAATACATGTGAATGATTATATCTTTATAGGCCATGAGCACATTACAGTACCATGTAGTAGTTCTTTGTGTATATTTTGAATTTGTCAGATTTACAAAAGAACACTCTGGTGCGATAAAAAAAGCAAATGTAATTCTTTTAGAAAGAAAATGGTTTAAGTTGAAGAACCAAGATGTGGCTAAGAGCCAAATGAAAATCATTTAGAGATGATTTGAATCCTATTTATTGGAAAATGAATCGCAAAATTATGTTTGTTCTTGTGAGGAATTTTTATGGAGAAGCCATAAAGAGTGTCGATTCTATTTTGAAGAATCATACTTGGAAGTAAGTTTACTTCACATAATTAACCAAAGTAAATAAACAATGAGTTTGTTTAGATTACTTGAAATGTATTCTATCGTAATGAGATTGAAGGATGTTTCCTTTAACGAAAACCTTCAACGAAAAAATAGATCGGAGCAACCTGAGGGTTTCAAGCTCCAAGTATTGATAATAAAAAATGGTAGAGTCTAATTATACCTGGAACATGTCCAAAAAATTATCAATAGAAATCAAATAGTATGTCTATACCAAAAAGACATGAGAAGTCTAAGGTATTTGATGTCTATATGAGAAAGGTATACTTAAACTGTCGGTATCGATGGAAAGTTGGACAAGTCCGTCAATATGTTAAGCATGAAATTTTACGTATGGGACTTGTTGATATGATTTTAAAAGGTTAAAATCATATAAAGAACTAATGGTCTTATCTCGAGTGAAAACTCATAGGAAAAACTCTTGCAGAGTTTGAAGAGAATGATTCTAGAGTTCCTAGGACAACATGAGATGATATTTTATGTTTATCCTAGTTATGTGGAAAGAGTACTATTTAAATAGAATACTCAAGGATAATCGAAACATTAATGCATCTAATGAGTTTCACTATGCTTATGAAGTAAGCGAGAGTGATTTGCATACACGAGTAATCTAAGAGAAGCACATTAGAATGCTATTGTTAAACTGCTGAGGTACTTGCAATATACTCGTGATGTTGAGTTGTATCATACTAGATATCCAATTGTTCTCGAAGGATACAAATACAAATTGGATATTGGATGTTGATTACTCAAAATGCACTAATGGCTGGTTATGTGAATGCTAGCCTAGACATACGTGTCTTTAAGATCCCTAAACTAGATTATGATAGCCAGGTCCACGACGGAATCTGAATTGTGTATATCAGATAGTCGTGTGATACAGGCCAATTGATATTGCTAGTTTTGAATACGGGGATAATGTGCCACTGATCTATCAATCATAGATGACACGTGGTCGATTGTATAATGATATTCTAGACATTGTTTTGTCGTAGATATAGTATCATTATGCAACTGTTCTCAACTACATATCTTGTTTGACTACATGAAGTCGAAAGATAACATCGTGGATCCACTAACCTGAGGGTTAAATAGAGAGATAGTTGAGAAAATAACTAAAGGAATGAGAAAGCCTGTAAAGTATAAAAGTTTTTAAAAGGAAAACCTAACCTAGTTGACTGGAGATCCCAAGATCTAGGTTGAAAGGGACAATCTAATTTTAAGACTTAGTGTGGTCACTGTGGGAATAACCTTAGCTCATTCTTGTCATCAAATAGTGACATGATGGAAAAGGGTAGTAAACGGTTGCTTTAATGACACTTAAGTGAGTAATATCATTTACTCGAGACTTAAGAAGTCACTTATGTAAGAGAGAAGTGGGGCAGCTTCAAAGGAGAATTGCTAAGGCTCAGTTCTTTAGAAACTCTCGCAAAACCAGGACGTGTTCATGGCCAAAATGAACAAAATTATGAGAACGGAACAAAACAGGAATGGTTCCTGTGTATTGTATGTGGATCCTTTATACAATACAGCCGAACAGTTCAAGGACATCGCGTCTACTGGACAGCTAGTAAAGTAAACATACTTTACAAGGGAAAGTTCAAAGGGTAACACCTATTTTCTCTATACAGGAATCGATTGATGAACATCAAAACATAGCCAGAAACAATTTCCATTCATGTGGGGGATTGTTGGAAATAAAGCCAAGTTATAGGGGTGAATGAGAAATCGGTTTCTCACGTGATTGGACTTGTCAAATGTGACTTGGGTGTAGGTGCGCCTACGAAACGCCGGACTGTAACTCGCGGACCTGATCAACCCGTGTTTTACTAACGGTTTCAATTTTTCAGTCAATTGAATGGAGAGTTATGGACAATTAATTGGAATATTAAACAGTCCATTCATTTCCAAAATTTGAAACTGTTTTATATTAATCTATACTTTTATTTTTATTCATCAAGGAATGAATAGTTGCATTTAATCCAATTAAATTGATAGCCACTGTTTTGTTTCCTCTCCTCTCTATAGATAAAGGCTAACTTCTAAAATTCCAAAGAGCACTAAGAAACATGAACCAACTTTCTCTTTTCTTCTATTAGCCAAAATCCTACTAACCTTCCTTGGTGTTCATCACTGATGATTTAGTCTAAGTGCAAGATAAGATCATGTATCCGTTGTATTCTGAGGAACAGATGCTCTTACATCCTCTAACACTCCGTAAGAAGGAGCGAATCTGTTTTAAGGAAAACATATTTTCACGTGCCTCGAAATTCCCTTTTTTCTTGAATTTTTGTTGTCATTACAAATACCCCTATACACTTTTTCTAACAAGACTGAATGATATATGTTCAAGATTTGTAACAAAAAGGAAAACAAATATAGGTTGACATGATTACTTTGTCATTTAGGATATGATAGTTAAGAGGAGAAAATCGAAAAGGGATAATTAAAAGGACATGATTGTTCTGCGAATTGAACTACCAATGAGTTGCCCATTTCGACATTTTTTTTCTCCCGATAGGTGCAATAATGAATGATTTCCTCAATTCCGGGCGGAATAAGTTGAAGAATGTGAAAGCATTGTTCCGTGAGGGAAGTGAGACAATTGGAAGATGAAGCGAAGCGGATTGGGGAAAAAAATTATTACGTAGATATAAGAGGTTGAACAATCGTTGACAGGAGATTCCAACTCGACACGGTAGACATGCTTCTAACCCTAGAATCAAGGCTGGCAATTGATGGCGGCTAAGTCATAGATGCAGAAGACCTCACCGAATTAATTCTTGCAAGAGGTAGCTGTGAAGGGATAAATCATCCGATCGTTAATTAGTTGGCTGCTAGAAAGGGTGAAGTTTTTTTTTTTTCCCCACAAAAATTCATGGTAACTAATTACTGTAGGCTTTAGCATCATACATAATCAATTCAATGAGGTAATATTATCTTTTATTACGGACTGAGCAATTAACGATGTAAACCGTAAATTTATTTAGTGATGTTGTTTATTTAGTGACTTATATGGGAGAAAATGGAGAAAATATAATGAGAAATCAATGAGTACTAAGAAATTGCACCAAGATGCAAATTGAGTGTCCTACATCAATTTTCTTTCATTAATTTCACGTCGTTCATGAGAAGTAGATGAGAATAAAATAGTAACATTCGGAACCGTTAATAAACTTTTCGTCATTTTTTCCACATAAATAAAAAACAAAAAAATGAATTTATTTTACAACAAGGGAACTGGAATCAAAGCAAGAAAAATGAGTTACATACCTAGTCCTATATCCTACTATATTAGAAACAAAAACCTCACTTTCAAACACCTCATATGATTGTCACGTGGCATGTAGAAAATACTAAATTACCCTTTTGTCTAACCATAACTAAATTACTAAATCTCCCTTTGCACTTTACGTGACACGTTTTTTTTTTTAATTTTTTCTTTATGTTTCATTCAACTAGAGTGGTTTTTTAAATTGAATTGATCAATTAGGTTTTTTGTTACAAAGTGTCAATTTTGTTTTAAGCGTATATCCTTCGGATGAAGCTTATTACAAAGCTATTAAAAATCTCCAAAACTAAGTATTGATTTGGCACGACCAATGGAGAACATCAATAAATCATCTTACTAATATTTAAATTTATTAGGATGCTTTTATATTTTATCTAACATTTACTTCAACACATATATTCGATTAAGACTATTTATATTTAATAAGTAACACTTATAAAACATTTCTAAAACATACATGGCGAAATACAATTTTTTTTTTTTTGCAAAATACAAATATTTCTATGATCACACTTATAAAACATTTCTAAAATATATCGCTCCAAATACAAAATTTTATTTTTTTTCAAATAGAAATATTTCTAAATATTTCTAGGTTTCACCTATTCATCCACGTCCACGGTACTTCAATATATTTAGTTTTGTCCATCGCCTAAACTTGAGATACATTTCACTTCTTCAATACCCTGACCGAACTATTGAGTTTATGAACTCAAGTCTTGATGTTGAGGAAATTAGTTTACAGGTTCAAATTAAATTTTCGCTCCATTAGTTTTGAGCTTCTTGGAGTAAATTTATCTCTTGCTATATATGTTTACCTTGGTCCTTCCAATGTTACCTCAACATATGTAACCTTCCTTTTGTTTGGGAAGTTTGGTTGCTGATTTTAACTGAAATTGTAATTGTTATTTTTCATTTCCTGGGTCTATATATAACTCATCTAATGAGCTGATATATTTTCTTGCTTTAGTTTCTTTGCCAACAAAGTACAGGAGAAATTTGCAGTGTTAGTTGCTACCTTATATCTTTAGTGATGTTAGTCTTATAAACTCAGTCAGAGACTGATAGAGGTGTCGTAACAAGATTCATTATGTTTACTATCTTTGAGTTGTGTTAAACAAGGGGTTAGATGATTATACCACTCAAGGGTATGCTTAAAACTAGTTTTTTTTTTTTTTTTTTAACATGTATATCATTTATATTAACTACAGCTCAATAGTAACTATGGCTTGTCTATATGCATTTTTTTTTTTTTCATATCGATAGCGAATAGTAATAGATAATTAAGATTTGTTTACTTAGAAGTATAGCTAGAGTAAAAACATCCAAGACGGATTGGGGTTTGAAAACTGGATGTGTCATATGAAATCGCAGCTGAAATTTTGATCATGTTTATCGCAAACAACTATCTTTAATCTTTCAAAACCAATGATCTTAGTGAAAATTAGAGGAAGGGAAAAAATCTCCATTACAATGTGTGATAGCACGATTAAACTATACATTCTATATGTTAGATTAAAATTAAAAAAAATAAAAAGCGGCACTACCGTTAATGTCATAAAATGCTAATCCTTCCCGTCCTATTTATAAGACCGATATCCAATTCCATGGTGTTCCGTCTAGACTTAATTACGTATGAATCTTTGTAAGGTAGTTGGTTTAAAGGGTAAAACGTGACTTGTATATCTTTCTTATTTTCATCAAAATAATATCGGGCAATGGCCGGCTATATAATAATAAAAAATAGAAAATTCCTTGGTGTTTCCCTCTGCACGTACTATTTTTAATTTTTATTTTCAATCAATATTCCTTTGATTTCATTGATCCAACTCCAAGCCACTATTTCTCTTGGCATTACTCTATTACATTTATAAGTTTGATATCCTAACTCTCCAAAACTCTGACCCTCCTCGCCATGTTAATTGTTTTATTAACGACTTTAACCTTGATGTTGAAGGCACTTTGTGGCATGCATCCTTGAGTGTACATCTCTTGATATCTGTCTGTTTTGTTTCCATATAATTTTATTACCTTTATTACATTTAATTTGTTCGGGAATTGTGCTGAAATTCGCAATAATTTTGTACTCTCTCTATTCCAAAATAAGTTTCATCCTATACTTTGTTCATAATCTAAAAACTCTTAAATATAGTAATAAAATTACTTGAATATCCTCAACTAACTCCACTAAAAAAATATCCACCAATAGTATTAATTCTTTTAAGGGTAATTTTGAAAACTTTGGAAAAAAAAGTGCATTGAAATGTGAGAACGACACTTATTTTTGAAATTTCTCCATTTTATTAAAACGACATTATTTTTTAAATTTCTCCATTTTATTAAAACGACACTTTTTTTTGAACGGAAGAGAGAGTACTAAGTATTGTTTGTATTTGTTTGGTCTATTATCATCGCGTGGACTGTGGACTGATTTCTGCTCTTGATTGTAGTTTCCTTCGCAACAAATACCAGATTGCTTCCAACTATGGTACTTGGATATGGCTTTTAAAGCTAAATTGAAACAGGACATAAACACGGAATTATGAATTAAATCACGTTATTTCATATCGACGGGACTTTGAGGTACCCAAAACTCAAGCTCTCCCTCATTTCCTATGGTTGGGAGTCTGAAGATTTTAAAGTTTGAAGATAATACATCACGAAACCGCCCTTGAAATCGATGGTAAAATGAGATTCCATCAAAAGCCAATCTCGCATTTACGAGCTGCAGTTGAAAGTTGAAACCAGAACAACACAAATTAATTCTATGCAACTAAAGTGAATTATTGGTCTGACTTCTCAATCAGTTACTTCAATTTCTGGCTACAAGGAGTACATTAATCTCTATAAAGTGTTCATCTCCAAAAACCGAGAAAAGAACTGAGTTCAATTCAAAGCCTGAACATGGCTCAGATTATAGGACGTAAACTTATAAACTGATCATTAAATTTTTGTCAGCAACCCTTTAGGCCTCAATAATGTCTTCACCATCTAAACAACTACCTCTATTCAATATCAATGAAGTCACCGTTTCGGTAATTGGTACTGCTTCTCCTCTATATATTCATTTGATCACTTCATTCATCCAAGGCCACACCCCTAATTCTTCTCCAATACATAAGCTTCAGAGTTCAGATACTCTTCAACTCTTCAACCCTAATCTTGATATACAGTTACATGGTTTTCTCAGCAACCTTAAAACTTGACGTGGAGGTTATTTACAAGTTTGATTCCGGATTGCAAGCTGGGATTCTTTCTTCCTCCATTATTTGATCTTATTGGGGTCTGTGTCTGTCTCTTGCTATATTTTTTATTTTTCTCTTTGTTAGCGGCAAATTTTTGGTTAAGTCAGCTAAAGCTGTAATCTTTAATTTCATTTCATTGGTTTATAGTCCTCTAATGGACTGATTTATGTTCTTTCTTCTAGACCTCTTTTCTGAACCAATGTGAGGCTCGCTCCAGCTATTTTATTTGATACCCTCCCAGAACAAGATAAGTATTTGATTCAGATGTTAAGCTCACTCGAGTTTCTTGCTAAACCAAGTACCTCTTGCGTCACCGTGAATGTTCTCACCCACCAAACAACTCGTCATTTATTTCGGGGTCCTTGTGGCGGGAATATTAGACAAGATTCATTTGATATTTTATAGACGTATGTAATTGGATTTTCAAATGTATCGAAATACTATTATTGATGTATACATTTACCGAGTCATTTGGAAACTCCATCTCTTATAAGAAAAGTTTATGGAATTTTTATAGTTCAACTTATGTAAATTGTATTTGAACGTTAAGGATATCTTTTGTCAAGCTGTTTATTACTATGAATACAGTTCCCACAATGCCACTACAGTGTTACTACTTAGTTTTCAAATTAAAAATCGATTTTGATAAAACGCACATTGTCAAATCATAGGCGAACATTTTCTGGTGAATCCGGATCCATCATAGATGAGCTTGTCTAGCAGTCCCTTGTAAACATTTCTTAGCAAATATGATTTTTTTTTTTTTCTTAATCTTCTTAGCAAATTATAATCAATTACCCATGGGCACCCTCTTCGTGAAATTGTTTAAAAATATTGTTTTCAATTACTCATGGGCACAGTTGTTGGATTAAGTTGACGCCAACAATATAAATGAAAAAACACATAATTTACTAAAATAATACATGAAATTTGAAAGCTTAACCGGGAAACTTAAAATCATCAATTACAAAAAGGTGAATTATAACATCCTTAAATCCTGAAAATCACAGTATAGCTAGATAACTATAAATTTTTGCCCAAAAAAAAATGTGAATTATTGGTCGGAGTTCGCATTCACTTCACTTTCAGGCTGATGTTGATGAGCCCAAACTTTATAATATGATGAACAACCTGCTCAATAATATCCACGAGTACTATAAACTTATAATAAAGTGGTCATGTCTAATAAATTAAGGAACTGGTTTGGACACGAAGCCTGATATTGCGCAGATTCATATTGGACGTAAAATTTAATTGATCAATAATTTTTGGTCTGTCGCCAAAGTCGCACCTACTAACCATTATGGTCTGTTGAATTAAAATATCCGTTTTGATGTCGCCAATGTCGACTCCACCATTTTCATATTGCTCCTTTGTTTTTCCTTCTTTTATTCTCCGTTTTTTTCATCCAGACCACAATATATATCTTTTGAGCAACATCCGAAGTTTAAACCGCTCCAAAAAATCCTCCAAACTTTCATACACTTCTTATCCGTTTTGATGTTGCTTTGCCTTCACATATTCATTTGATTCAATACCCTCCATGAATGCGCCTTAGCATCTGTTACGTGTTTAGTGGTTCAACGACGTAAAGCTTTAGATGTTGAAGACATTTCTGGCTTGGATGCGAAGCGCCAGCTTGGGCTCTTTTTCCTCCATTATTTGAGCTTCTTTGGGTACATCTCGTGATCTTAATAGCCTGCGTGTGAATTGAACTAAAAACCATATAAATCACCAGAAATATCTATGAACTGTTTTTCTGGGACACGGGACTAATTGTTGTTTGAATTTCTTTTTGGTTTATTATCATCGTGTGGACTGATACCTTTTCTTGATTTTTAATTAGTCTCCTTCACAACAACAATCAAATTGGCTTCAACTATGATCGATATGGGCTTGGTATCACCGTTTAAGCTCTCTCGAGGTTCTTGCTATGGTAAGGCTATAGTCGCGACACATTTCCGGAAGGTAGAAGTGCAGATCAGCATTAAAATGGCGAAAATTGGTGCGAATTTTCCACGATCTAGTTGATGATAACTGCTGAGGCGGGTAGATGCTATTGCTTGCCTGAATGTCGTCGCCTTCTACATCACGAATTGAGGTGCTTAATGAATTGTGATAGGGCATGATATATTTGCTTGAATTCTACTGAATTACGCCTAGCCTCCAGCCATGGGGTCATCAGTACGATGAGAATATTGAAGATCCAGGTTTTGATAACCGCATCGAATTGAAGATCCAGGTTTTGATAACCGCATCGAATAATTAGATGTAAGACTGATTAATGAAATTAATATCACTAGACGGGTGTAAAATCCGGATGTTCTTCTCGTTGTGATGCAGATTCATGACGATGAGGCAGATGACAAGGACTTCATCTTTATTATTATTATTATTATTATTATTATTATTATTATTATTATTATTATTCCCTCTATTCAAAAAAAAATAGTCCACACTTTGTTTTGAATTTTTTTTTATTACAAATATTCAAAATTGTGTGATTATTTTTTTGGTACAAAAGTAGCTAGTATTATTATTATTTTTATGATTCAACCATGGTCTAGTTTTTTGTGGAGAATCATGAAGCCTACTAAGACCTTGAACCGCCGTTGAAACTAGAGGATCAGACGATCAGCAGTAATAAAAGTAGTCTCTATAACCACAAAGTTCACCTCGACAGACCATTCTCTGTTAATCAAATCTCTGATCCCCCGGACAATCGCAGGAGGCGTACTCAAATACCATAATCCTCTCCCTCGATCACTGTTAGAATACACTGACTGTCCATTTCAGCAACACTTTTAGGCTCTTTGATCTCCTACACTAATTTGTAGTCCCTGGAATAAGTCTTATGTTTCTGTCTCAATAATAATAAGATGAATAACCCATATTCATCGCAAAAACTGTCACAACAACGGCCCATCTGAATCCCGCACTACTCCGGTTGATGCCCATTAATTCCTTGAACCCGGTTAAAAGAACCATCCGAATTAAATTTTAAATAAGCAACCGGGGGTGGACACCAAGAAAATCATCTTAATCACCCTTCCAAATACTCAGATAGGACATAAAATTATTTGATCAATAAAAATGGACAAGAAAATGCCTCTCCTGGTATAAACAATTGTCCAATTCAGATTTTCCTAAACCTTTTGTACAAGTTATGGCGTAAAAAAAATTTAAACTGACCAATTATTTCTGAATGGAAGGAGGAGTATATGTATAATTGATGCCACCTATCGTATAAGCGTTAGTCATAATTGCAGTGTACTCGCAGTCATGAATTCTATCAAATACTATCCACAGCAGAACAATGTTAATTAATGGAGTAATTAGTAAATATTTTTTTCCATGCATAATTTGGTCTTTATACACAAGTTTTTTCCTTTTTCTTTTTTCTTTCTTAGAATAACTTTAATTTACAGTAATACCCAAGTTCATTCTTTGATTCGGTTTTGCGTTGTAATTTAGATCTATACCCATTGCATTTTTCCCCCCACACATACGTGATGTACAAGTTCATAGTACTATATCGAATTATTGCTCTTGACTTCCCTTTCTCTGCAACAAATAAGACAACCGATCAATAAATTCAAATTAAAGGAACGAGTTAAAATTCAAAGTCTGAATATATAGGCACCAGCAGACCTAAAAATTAATTGATCAATAAATATTTTTTCCGTAATCCTCAATAAATTTTCACCATCTAAACAACCACCAACCTCTATTACTGAACATATTAGTCTTCCACTTAGGGATTAGCTTGCCTGTATCTGTTCTTTCTAAGTAATTTCATCCATACTATCCCTTCAATATGTTACTCGTTCAGTCTTCTTCTAAATCATAAGATTTGACAAACACTTCTATCATTCTATACCATTACCGAACTTCTATTACATGTTCAATGATTTTATCAGCAACTCAAGGCTTGATGTTGAGGATATTAGTTTACAGGTTTGAATTTCCGCTCCATTGTGTTTGAGCTTCTTGGGTTCCTCACTTGCTATATTTCTTCTTGCTCTTCCCAAATTAAATTAGCAAAAACAAAAACTTTCCTTTCTTTTGGAACTTTGATATAAATTAGCTGAAATTGTAATTGCTGTTTTTCTGCTTGTAATTTATACTACTTTATATTCATCTAATGGGACGATATATTTTCTTGCTTTAGCCTCTTTACCAACAAATGTGTTTTGAGATTTGCTTCATCAACGTTATGGATAGTCAAATTCTACAAAGTGATCAACTGATGATCTTGATCATTGATTGTGCATCAACAAAGTGATCAACTGATGATCTTGATCATTGATTGCGCATCATATATATAGAGTGATGCATTTGGAAGATAACAACAAGAGATGGAGTTTAACAACTATACAACAACTACTTAAGTTAATCTAATATGATAACTATGACACGCCCCTTCAAACTGAAGACGGGATTGAAAGTAGTCGAAGTTTGTCAAGAAACGTGTAAAACGGGAGCTTCGCCAAAGGCTTGATCCTTTTGAAACAAGTTTTCCAAATTTGCAAACATCGAGTTTTCCAAATTATTTTATTTTCAATAAATATTCCTTTGATTTGATTCATCCAACTCCAAACCACTATTTCTCTTTGTAGAACATCTGGACCACTCCATATTTGTTCATTACTCTTTTACATATACAAGTATGATATCCGGCCAGTATTGAAAGTATTGAAGATCCAAGTCTATTTTCTGGTCAACCATGAGAGTACCAAGTGGTTTTGCAAGAAAGGGAAGAGTGATGTGATCCGCCAGCTGATTAAATAAATAGGCAAATTCTGATAGAACTACAAAATGCTTTAAATCAAGTGACTGCACTGCATATATATCACTTTACAAAAGTGGTTCTTAATATTGTAACTAATGAAATTGAAAAGTAACTATAGAGATTTCCCAAAGCGTTTGTCTATCACTCTATCAGTCCCAACAATCATTTTGGGTACGAACGAGTAGTATTTTTTGGGCAAAAGATCTTCTGTGACACTTTTGTGTTATACTTTGTATGACACTAGTTAAATAATTGATACGTGTTTAATCAATTATCTAAATGAGTTAACTTTCCATTTGGTTAGGGTATTGCATTAATAATAAGGACGCGTGTCATCCATTTAACTAGTGTTACACCGAGTGTCACACAAAAGTGACACAGAAGATCTGAAGCCGATTTTTTGTCATCCTGATTTATTAGTAAATAATACTCCCTTCATTTAAGATAGATTCGTTTTAAAAATCTCACAAAACCAATAATGAAATCTATACAATTCATCAAAATAATAAAATTCCAATCAAACACAATTAATATTTTTTATAAAAGGGTAACCTTAGAAACAATGCATAAAAAATGTCTTGCATGATTATGTAAAAGCACATGTATTATGAAACTTTTATGTTAATTTACAAGGTCGTATGTTTGAAATGGAGGGAGACATTGATTAAAGATTTCTTTACTTTAAGGTTTATAAACTGAGTCATTATCACATAATCCTCTATTTTCATTGGCTAGATTGGGTTTCAAATCTGAATGTTTGTGATCAGAATCGCGCGAACACAAGCTTGTATGTTTGTTGCTATTTACAAACGTGGTTTTCCAAATATCTTTGATCCTTTGAAACAAAGCAATTGATACAATTAGAATATGTGCCACATACTCCCTCCGACCCTTTATATAAGGTATTTTGATTTATCTTGAGTTTTACTTAGTATGTAATTTTAATTGAAAAAAACCTCAAAAATATTTTCTTATAAAAAAAACACAACGAACGTGAAAAATGTATTTTTAAATGTTTTTTCTTCAATAAAAAATGAATATTAAGTGAAACTTATGACAAAATCAAAATACCTTATATTAATGACCGGAGGGAGTGTATGGGATTACACCGCAAATTCTAGTTCAGACAATTGATTATCATTTGAAGAGATTCATCAAAAAAAAATAATAAAATAAAATAAAACTCTCGCATTTACTCTAGCTGCAGTTGAAAATTGAAACCAGGACAACATAAATTTATTTGATGCAACTAAAGTGAATTATTGGTCTGACTTCTCAATCACTAATTCAATTTCAGGCTACAAGGACTATCATATCTCTATAAAGTGTTCATCTCCAAAAACCAAGAAAAAGAACTCAATTCAATTCAAAGCCTGAACATGTCTCAGAATATAGGAAGTAAATTAATTTCGATCAATAAATTAATTTTGGTCAGTGACCCTTAGGCATGAATAATGTTTTCACCATCTCAACAACTACCTCTATTAAATATCAAAGAAGTCACACCATTTTGGTAATTGGTCTTTCTTTCTCCTCTATATATTCTTTTGATCACATCATTCATCCAAGACCACAACCCTAATTCTACTCTAACACAAAAGCTTCAGAGTTCAGATACTATTCAATTCTTCAACCCTGATCCTGATATACTCTTACATGGTTTTCTCATCAACCCTAAAGCTTGACGTGGAGGTTAATTATTTACAAGTTCGATTCCAGAATCCGGATTGCAAACTGGGATTCTTTCTCCTCCATTATTTCATCATCTTATTGGGGTCTGCCTCTTGCTATTTGCTATATTTTTCTCTGAGTTCTTTCGTATCATCCTTATAACCTCTCTATAGTTGCGAGCTTTTGGTTAAATTAGCTGAAGTTGCAAACTTTATTTTCATTTCGTTGGTTTGTATTCATCTAATGGACTAATTTCTATTCTTTATTCTGGCCCTCTTTTCTCGACAAACATGAGACCCGCTCCACCTGGATATTATACGGGCCTAGAACATGATAAGGATTGGATTCAGAAGTTCAGCTCACTCGAGTTTCTTGCCAAAATAAGTTCCTCCCATTAAATCCTACAGCTCACGTGGATTGCGTTTGGGAGATGCGGCCGGATAATGCTCCCGAAATTAAGATTGTAGGAGTTGATAATTACTGTGCCCGCTAAGCCACTACGGGTGTTATTACTTAATTTTTAAGTTATAGTTCCACTTTGTTAAAACGTGCATGGTCAAACCATAGGTCTTCTATGTAATTCAAAGAAAATCACAGATAGACCTTATGGAACTCAATGTTATAGCCCTTTTTAATAGACCGATTTCTCGTCTTTCTTATAGCCCTTTTTTTTCACAACAAAAATGAGGCTCACTCTAGCTTTAATATTTGATACCCGCATAGAACAAGATAAGGATTGGTTTCAAAAGTTAAGCTCACTCGAGTTTCTTGCTAAACAAAGGGCTAGCACAATCCCAAAACGGAGCATGGCTGGAGAGAAGAGGGAGGCATCATTGAAAACTTTGGTTCTAAGTTTCATGTGAATTATATATAATGTACGTATTTTATAAACATACTTGGGTTCTCCTTCTACAATTGTTCGAAAACATTATTATTGGTATATCACCATCGAGTTTTGGTTTTAATTTAATTTCATGTTGGAAACTCTATAAACAAAGTTAATGGAATTTCTATGATTCAATTTATGTAATTGTATGCAACGTTAAGAATAGGCGTTAGAATGATGAGTTTTGTTTATATATATATATATAACGGTTAGAATGGTCAAAGTAGCAAGAAATTCTAATTTTGTTTTATTAGGGAAAATTATTAAAAAGGGCATCCCAAAAATTTATATTATTATTAAAGGCATTGGCAATTTTTATGATATTTAGTAAATTGAATAAATACAACTAAAGTATTCTGATAACTTAAAAGACTATTTCAGTCTCCCTTCTACTAAAATGATTTGGCTCGTCTTCTTCTCCAGTAAACAATAGTCGGCTTTTCTTTCTCAAAAAAAAAAAAAAACAAAAAAAAATAAAAAATAAAAAGCAAATACATAAATCAGTTTTTGGGGTGGCTTTGTTCTTTTTCTACTCTTAATTCAGAGTGTTAGATCAGATTATCGAATTTGATTACTAGTTCAAATTTTTCTAACCCTCTTAAGTTTGAATTAAGATAATATTAAGATTACAAGTTCAAATTTTTCTGGCTCAATTTGATTCATAGCTTAAGTTAAAACAACGCATAGTTTAAGATTACAAGTTCAAATTTTTCTGGTTCAATTTGATTCATAGCTTAAGATTACAAATTGTAAGATAAGCAATTGGCATTAATTTATGGGATTGATGCAAACTTTTAATAATATCACATGTAAAATCAACATTTACCTGGGCGCTAGGGTTTTCTCTCTAAGCGAAAGGCGCCCATTGGCGATTCTACTGTTCCTTATCACGTTCTCAACTCCTTTGCACTCTGCTTCTCTTCTCCCATAGTCATCGACGGAAGTTCATATAATCCCCTCTAAGAAAATTTGGGCTCTCATTGGATTTTTTTTTTTTTACAATTTATCAAACAATTAACCAATTGAATTAAACTAATGCATCAGTATCTAATTATTCTTTCATCCACATATACCATTAAAGGGAATAGATGCTCGCAAATCGAATTGGATATTGGTGTGACAAATCTCAGAATGAGCGGTGGGTGGTGGTAATTAGGAGGAGGAGAAGGGTGAAGATGAAAGAGGAGAGTGAGCGGAAAGTCATGGCGGCAGGTGAATGGTCGACAATGAGTCCAATTAGATTTTATGTTTTCACGGTTTAGTAAAGAAGAATTGATAAAATAGTAGGGGTTCATAAAAAGGATAAGAAAGTCATTTAAATTGCTGTAAAATATAAATTATATTTCAGAAATTTGTAAAAGAATAAAAAAGTTGTAATGCCCTTAAAAATAATTTTGATCCTTGCCATGCCCTTTTTAAAAATTTTTCCTTATTTATTCTAACTCAAACTATAATAAAGCATGTCCTAGAGCTGATGAAACTGATTAAGAATTAGTTCGAATTCTGAAAATAATAAGCCGAATCAAATGAAAATAAAATAAAAATTTAATAAATTAGGTGAAAATCGTTTAATAACCAATTTGCAAAAGGACATAATTACAAAAAGTTTAATCTTTTAAGAAACCAAGTGTTGCTATCACTAAAAAATTAACGTGGACCCATCCAATAGCACGATCATTTGTTCGTGATATGATGAGAAGTATTTCACATCGCTCATGCGTAAAGATTTGTATATAAATTTTTTTTGAGTCGCCCAAACCATTACTAGTTGGTTTTGATATAGTACCTCTACTTTTGATATGATATAAAATCAACGCATATGAAGATAAAAATGGACAAATTTGAAAAATCGAGTCTATGACGGAAACCATAAAAACTACCGTCTTCATAAAAACTACCATAAAATCGAGTCTATGATGGAAACCATAAAAACTACCGTCTTCATAATATTTATAAGGTAGGAATTAAAGCTAACTTCTCCGGGTCCAATTTGCAGATTCATCCCAAATCAATCTCGCGTCAGAACCTTACAAACTAATTCGCACCAATGAACTAATAGTTGTCTAACTTGTCATTCACTATCAGTTAATTCTGGCTGCTATGTTAATGATCTCAAACTGAATAATTTAGATGAACTCCTCCGTCACAATTTCTATATATATGAACTTAGAAACTGTTTAATTATGTCCAATAACCACGTAAAGAACGGAGTTAAATCCAGTGCCTGACAAGATTCAGATTCAGATAGATCGGAATGCTTAATGGATCAATAAATTTTGGTCAGTGAGAACTCAATAATGTATTCACCAACAAAACAACTACCTCTATCGACTATTAAATACCCAAGTCACCGTTATGGTTTATCCTCCATATATTCACTTCACTCATCCAACACCACAACCCTTCAATATACATGCTTATAATCCTCCCCAACACATTCTTCAACCCCTTTTTCTGTTCTTTTTCTTAGCCTTTTTTCACAACCAATATATATGAGATCTCGCTCCAGCAGCTATATTTGATACCGGCCATGAACAAGAAAAAAATTGGATTCAGAAGTTAAGCTCACTCGAGTCTCTTGCTAAAGTAAGGTCCTCCATTCCCTCCTTTACAATCTCCTCCTAATGCAAACCTACATGGATAGGCCAAGAAAACGGTGATTGCTGGAGATGATGTTCGATAGAGAACAATGTTGATGTTTGCGGGTGGTTGGAGAAATTAAAATAATGATGAAATTGTCACTTATGTTTCCGGAAAAGAATAAATCATATGGTAATAAACATAGGTGACTACTTAAAATGACAAGATACAGAATGCATATAATTAGAGGATTATTTACTGTACAACCTTTCACTTCAATCATCATTTTTGTGCTTATTCTTGACTCTAAATGATTTTCTAGAAAAGTTCTACTAAAAAAGTTTATCCAAAATTTGAATTGCTATCATTACACTTCCCACAACATCACTACCGGGATAATTTCATGTTCAACCTGAAATATCACTTCCGTATGTAGTGTCCAAAACAATTATCTCGATTAACCCTATAACTTAATCATGACTGCACATGCAAAACACAATTTTGTTTGTGTAAATCAGAAAACACAATTATTATAATTATTATTGTTATCCCAATTAATTGACACTAGTCGTGTTTTCGAATTAACTTATTTTTCTCTTCACGTCTTTATCTTTCTCTTATTGATCTATAAATGAGAATCTATAGTACTACACCAATATTATTGCTCTGCCCCTGACTTCTCATTCATTTCAATAAAACCCTTCTAGGCTAGATTCTTATATTAGAGCAGCAACTCTTCCACAGTACAAAGTAACAAAACAAAAATGGTCATGTCCAAATACTAGTAAAGAAAACGAGTTAAATTCAAAACCCAGTATAGCTCAGATGGATAGGAATAGGATATATATTAATTGATCAATAAATTTGACCTGATGTTGTTTTCCTCGTAAAATTTTCATCATTCATTATTAAAAACAACCAACCATCTCCGTTTTACGTATAATGCCTCCATTTTAATGTTTTTTTTCCCTCTATATGTTTAGTATTCATTTCATTTCATTCATCCATATTCTAAACTGCTTATATTTTTTTGAAGTACTATAGGTACAAACCACTTCATCTGCGCTGAAACAGATTACCAGGTTGAGGTACAAAGATGATGCTAGCATGAATGAGCACTTGAGTTCGTTTCAGAGTTTGTTGAACCAGCCAGTGAATGTAGGTTTAAAGTTAGCTGATAAGGTGCAAGCTTTGTTATTATTCAATTCTCTTCCAAATAGTTGGGACACTTTAGTAGTATCAATCAGTAATTCAACCCAGGATGGTGTCTTGACCTTGGATCAGGTCAAAGAGGCTTTGATGAATGAAGAAGTCAGAAGAAAAGAGCAGAGTATTGAGTCTCAATCGCAGGCTCTGGTGACAGAAAAACCAAATAGAAGAGGGAGAAGTAAAAGCAGAGGGCCACGTGATTGGAATGATAAGTCCAGGGGATGGTCTAAATCCAAAAGAGATATCGTGTACTATCATTGTCAAGAGAAAGGGCACTTTAAGGAGTGCAGGGTTCTCAAGAGAGAACTAGCAGCGAGAAAAGGTAAAGGTAAGAAAGATGAATCAAGTGATGATGACATTACTGCAGTAGTAACTACCAGTGATGTATTTGTGTACTGTGATGATGATACAGTTAATGTTGCGAGTCACAACAGTGATTGGTTCGGTGATTCAGGTGCGTCTTATCATGTGACGCCTCACAAACACTTCTTCACCTTTTACACACCTGGAGATTTTGGTCGTGTAAGAATAGGCAACCAAGCCTCATGCGATGTTGTCGGGATGGGAGAAGCATCATTGGTAACGAATACAAGTTGTACTATTGTCTTGAAGAATGTCAGACATGTTTCGGATATGCGTCTAAACATTATTTTGGTTGGCAAACTTGATGATGATGATTATCATAGCAATGAAGGTGGTGGCCGCTGGACAATTACCTGAGGAAATTTTGTTATTGCTAGAGGAAAGAAATTGAGCTCTTTGTATGTGTTGAATGCAAAGTTGAAGAATGAAGAGGTGAATGTAACTCACAATGCCTCCATTGATCAATGGCACAGAAGGCTTGGACACATAAGTGTCAAGGGGCTGCAGATTCTTGGTAAGAAGTAATTTTTCCCTGAGGTGAAAGGTACTACTCTAGAACCTTGTGTTGATTGTATCTATGGTAAACAACATAGGGTTTCCTTTCAAAATTCTCCTCTATCTAGAAAGTCCAGTTGGCTGGTGAAGTCATGTAGACAGCAGTTGATTTGATTAACCTATCTCCCTCAATTCCGTTGGATGGTGATCTAACACAACGAATTTGGATAGGGAAAGGTGTCTCCTTTGGGCATTTGCGAGTTTTTGATTGTCGTGTCTTTGTTCATATTCCCAAAAATGAAAGGTCGAAGCTTGATGGCAAATCCAAATAGTGTGTATTCTTGGAGTATGACAATGATGATTTTGGGTACAGACTTTGGGATCCTATAGAAAAGAAAGTTTTCAAAAGCAGAGATATGGTCTTCTTTGAAGACCAGACCATTGATGATATAGGAAAGGGCGAGATTCCAGAATTTTCACCTGAGATTCCTGTTGATCTAGATCATGTTTCTCCACAGTCAGATGATTCTTCTGAAGGGAGAGCTGAGATAGAGCAGGATGGTGAGTTTAATGATAATCGTACTTCTGAGACAGAGACACCACCAGTTTCATCACCTCATGTTCAGCCTAGGAGGTCCACCAGAGACAAGAGACCTTCCATGTACCAGGTACAGTGCTCATGAGTATTTGTTGCTTACTGATGGGTGGTTATGAAGAGGTTCTTCGTCGTGAGCAGAAAGATGAGTGGTTATTTTAGGTATACAAGAGGAGATAAAATCCCTGCATGAGAATAACACATATGACCTGGTGAAACTGCCTAAGGGCAAGTGAGCACTCAAGAATAAATGGGTGTTCAGATTGAAAATAAGTGAGAACAGCTCACAACCGAGGTACAAAGCCAGATTGGTTGTAAAGGGATTCAATCAGAGAAAGGGCATAGACTTTGATGTGATATTCTCTCCTGTTGTAAAGATGTCTTCGATCCGAGTGGTACTTGGGATAGCGGCCAGCTTGAATCTTGAGATTGAACAGCTTGATGTGAAGACAGCCTTCTTTCATGGTGATTTGGAAAAAGAGATTTACATGGAGCAAATAGATGGGTTCCAAGAGAAGGGGAAAGAGAAGTTGGTATCTCGTCTCAATAAAAGCTTGTATGGGTTGAACCAAGCTCCGAGGCAGTGGTACAAGAAGTTTGATACCTTCATGATAGGACAAGGATACCAAAGGACTACAGCTAATCACTGTGTGTTTGTGAAGAAATTCTCTAATGATGATTTCATTATTCTTTCGCTTTATGTCCATGACATGTTGATTGTTGGTCATGATACTGCAAAGATTGTCAGGTTGAAAAAGAAGTTGAATAAGTCCTTTGCGATGAAGGATTTGGGTCCGGCTAGACAGATCATGGGGATGAAGATTTCTCGTGATAGACAGAATGGGAAGTTTTGGGTATCTCAAGAGAAGTATATCGAGAAGTTTCTTGATAGGTTTAACATGAGCGGTGCTAAAGGAATCTCGACTCCCCTTGCGGGGCATTTTAAGTTACGCAATACGCAGTGTCCTAAAAGTGAAAAAGATAAGGAAGAGATGAAAAAGGTTCCTAATGCTTTGGCAGTTGGCAGCCTGATGTATGCGATAGTTTGCACAAGGTCAGACGTAGCTCATGCAGTTGGTGTTGTTAGTCGGTTTCTATCCAATCCTGGTAAGGAGCATTGGAATGCTGTGAAGTGAATTCTCAGGTATCTTAAGGGTACTTCCAGATTGAGTATTTGCTTTGGCAATGGGAAGACCATGTTAGATGGATATACAGATGCTGACATGGCGAGTGACCTCGATAGTCTGAAGTCCACTTCTTGTTACTTGATGACTTATGGAGGGGGAGCAGTTTCATGGTGGAGTAGGTTGCAGAAGTGTGTTGCGTTGTCTACTACAGAGGCAGAGTTTATTGTAGCTACTGAATCTTGTAAGGAAGCACTTTGGTTGCAGAAGTTTCTACAAGAGCTTGGCATGAAGCAAGAGAGGTATGTGGTGTATTGTGATTAGGGGTGTTCACGGTTTGGCTCAAACCGGTGGAACCGCCCAATCCGGTCATTGGTTCGGATTAACGAGCGGATTATAATTATATTTTTAAACCGGCGGAATGAAAAATTAAAAACCGATCAATCCGGTCCGGATTACGGTTTGACACTTTCAAACCGTATGTCAATCCGGACCGAACCGTATATATATTATAAAATAATAATATATTGGTTTTGGATATATAGCGTCGGATAGAGACTTTTACCGAAAGTACTAAGTTATCCCATTGGCATTGTTGTTGTTCCCTCTACATTAGACCTTGCTGAAGGTCGTGTGTTCGAATCCCCCATGGACTAATTTTTTTTTTTTTTCAAGAAAAGCCTCCCAAAAAAAGGCTGAAAAAGGCCCAAAAATTTTCAGGAAAAGCCTTCAAAAAAGGTCCAACAACAAAAAAATATTTAATTTTTTGCCCAAATAAAAAAGTTCAATCAGAAGCCCAAACCGTCAATCCGCCCAAATCAAACCTTTAAAAACAAATTGGATTGCTCCGGATTATACACCAATTCGGTCCAATTACGGATTGAAAATTTTTCAAACCATATGAACGGTTTGGTTACGGATTGCTATCAATCCGAACCAATCCGGACCGTGAACACCCCTAATTGTGATAGCCAGAGAGCTATCCACTTAGCTAAGAATTCTACATTTCATTCGCAGTCAAAACATACTGATGTGAGATATCATTGGATACGAGATGTGCTACAGTCCAAGGCATTTTTCTTGAGAAGATCCATATGGATGACAACGGTGCCGATATGTTGACAAAGACTGTGAGTAAAGACAAGCTCCTGTTTTATAGACAGGAAGCGGGTTTGGTTTTACCCCCAATTGAGGTGAAGGGAGAGATTGTTGGGCCGGTTTTCCCCCCAATTGGAGGCCCAGCAGTGCTGGAAACCAAAAGCCAAATTAGTTTTGATTTTGGGTTTGACCGAGAACATCCAAAACTGACTACAACTTGGGTTTGGCTTTTGGACGTGTTTTTGTTCTATAAAAGGAGGGCCGTCGTGCACAACTTGGTGCGTGGAAATTTGGGCAGCAAACCGCACTTGTTTTGTGCGAGAGAATTCAGCCGCGCATCTTCGTGTGTGCGAGAGAAAAGAGAAGAAAAGCTAGTTTGGGTTTTGGCGTTGAGAGAAGAAAGTGTTTTACTTTGAGACTTTGATCGGGCAACGAAACAGAGTTAGTTGTTGGTGCAAATTTGCATGTGTATTCCTCTCAACAAAATCTACAAATCCTCCGATTTAGTTTTCCAATTAGCTCTCTTTTTGGTGAGATCTTTCCAATCCTATTTTGTAAATTAGGTGTGTATGGAAGAATATTGTTGTAATCCATCTTTGGGTAAAGTCTTATGTATCCACCGGTTTGTGAAGACTGATTTCCCATTGTTGTGATAGTGGAGTTTTGACTGTTGTTACAGTCCCGTGATTTTTCCCGATTTGGGTTTTCCACGTAAATCTGTCTGCCTACTTTACTTTATCAGTTCTTGAATTATTTGCTTGTTTGATTGGTTGTCCTATTTTATTGGTAGTAGGAAAAGAGATTTTCTTCATATTCGACTCCACTGATTGTTGTGTTTATACCATTTCCGCCACAACACCTTCTTCTCCATTATTCGAGCTTCTTGGGTAAGTATGTCTCTTGCTCAGTTTGTTAGCATTTTCCATGAAATTGTTATTATTATTATTATTCCCATGAAAATTCTAATTAAGGTCCCTTAAAATTTTTAGTAGTACTTTGATTTCCTTGGTTTATCGTCTTATGGGCCGATGTCTTTTCTTGATTTCAGTCAACTTCACAACAAATATCAGATGGGCTCCAACTATGATACCGATCCAAATCGGATACTACTCGGGTTCAACGTCTAAGCTCACTCGAGTTTCTTGCTAAAGTAAGGATTAATTTTCACTTTGGTAAATCTCAAATAATAATATATATCTTAATTTTTTTAATGATAATGGTTAAACTGAGAAGGAAAAAACAACTTAGCTATAGTCTTCCCGACAAAAGAAAAGAAATTAATATAGCGGAATCTGGAATGATAGCTAAGAAATCAGTCCTATGTTTACTGGCAAAATTAATTAGACCTACATATACTAACTGAATTAACAGGAATAGTAGGAATAGTGGTCATGATTAATTCAAAGTCCTATTAATCCATCTTGAAAAACATAATGAAAAATGCCGAATTTTTGCCTGATAAGGAGATCAATTTCATGTCATACGTAATTATGTACATACGGTTTACTATACATAGTGTTGAATGAAATTATGCTAATGAGATGTATTTTGACGGGACCCTCAAATAGGGTGGGATAATAGGGTGGAGAATAATTGTTGAGGTCCATAAAGTTATGTATTGCATTCACAGATTCATGATTTCTGTCCACATAAAAGGACCCTCAAAACTTAGGCTATTCTCGACTAGGGTTGATAACTACCTCACGATCGAGATAAACTTGGATTGGGCACTTAAAGAGTAGTAGGACGGCTATCTTTGGTCTCTTCATGCACGAAATTTTGTGAAAAAGAACAAAAAAAAAAAAACCAATTTCAAGATTTCTAGAATAGTCAAGGAGGCAAAACTAATAGCAAAAGGCAAAATTGGAACTTTAAAAAAGAAATATTTCTAAAGAGTAGGAAATTAGACAATTTTAAAACTTTCGAATCCTAATTTGGTTCATCTTCTTCGTCTAATTCCCACGTTATAGTCCTGCAACGGTCGGCTTCCACAAATTCTGACGCTGGCGAATTTAATACATCATAATCTCAGACTCGATCTAGAGTATGGGTTTCTTCTTCCTCAACTCATTCACTACCAAGGTGGAGGAGGGGACTGAGGCTTAAAGGCGGAGCCACCAAGGGCTTTGAACTATCTAAGCACTGTTATTGCTTGATAATGGAATTGAAAAGAGCATCCAATATTATTTTCTTAATTATTAAACACTATCGTATAGTAACAGAAGTTAGGTTTTAAAGGTTACAGAAAAATAGAAGCGTGTGCATTTAGAAAAATTGTTAATTGGTTCCTGATTGTAATGAAGATTGCTATTGCAACAAACATTTATAGCAGACTACATATACGGTAATCCGTACCAAATTTCCCTTATTTGTTCAATTTTTTGTGCTTGGTTTTTTAAACCTTACAATTGTACATAATTATCAGTACCATTGGCAGTTTCATCCAAAAAGTGAATTAATTCCTTTTTAAACCAAAATAAGAAATAATTAACCGCGCGTCTTGGAGGCAAGGGCATAATATGTACATATAAACTTCTTTATTATTGTCCATGCTCAGTATCCAAAATAATGGTCATATTTGTTACTATCCACATTTCAAAATATAAGTTATTTTAAACTTTATATGTAAAAATACAATCATTTAACAATTATATTGTGTGTCAAATACTCCTTCCGATCCTTATTATAATTTATTTTGATTTGTTCTAGATTTCACCTAGTACGTATATTTACTTGACAAGAAAATATTAAAAATATATTTTCACATTCGTCGTATTCTCTTGATCGTTAATTAAAAATGCGTACTAAGTTAAACCTAAAATAAATCGAAATGCCTTATATTAAGTACCGGAGGGAGTATTATACATGCCCCTCTCAATATACTTTTTGGATCAAGCCGTTGTTCTACTACTTGGAAGTTAACTACGTCCACTAATTTCCGATTTCGTCGACTTTCACATTGGTAGTAAAAATTTTACGGTGATAACTTATAATATAGTTCTGGTTGTCAACCTTTTCATCAACTTCTTTTCTTAAACACACACACACACACAAAGCTATATATAATGCAACTTTTGATTCTGTAAATTCCCGGGCAATAAAATGACACGGTATAGTCTAAATTACGACAAAACAAGTCCAGTATATAAGAGTTCAATGGATATGAGGGGATCATCTGCTCTAGTCCAGCAACGGTGGCAAGATGGTTTTAACATCATAAATTCCGAACCAGTCCAACAAACCTTTTCAATACTCTTCTTCTCCGAAACATAATCTTGAGAAATACTTTTCAAAGTTTTCCTTTCCTGCTGTTTTTCTTAACAACTAAAAGTTTGACGAGAAGGATATATATTTACTAGTGTTGGGTCTTCAGATTGTAAGCAGGAGATCTTTCTCCTCCGCCATTTGAATCTTTCCATCGTTTTGATAAACTAGCTGATGTTGAAATTTTTATTTTTTATTTCCTTGGTCTATTTATCATCTGATGGACCTATATCTATTCTTTCTTTCATCCGTCCCTCTCTCTTCAAACACGACGCCTCTAAGCTACGCTGACGATCCCTGCATAATGGGAGAAGGATTAGATTCATCATTTTCAAGCTCTCTCGAGTTTCTTGCTAAAATAAATCCCTACTCTGGTGGTGATGAACGATATGTTTTTTTCACCGGTTCTCCGACAACCCATCCGGCGAGAGTAATGGCAGCTGTAGCTTGGAAAAGAGAATAGAGGCAGGAATGGTGACAAGCTTCCATTCAAGATCCTACCATCGTTTTCAAACACTATGTTCTATATGAAGAAAAATAATCGAATTTATACAAGTACATCAATGTCGTACATGTTGAAAATGTTGTGAAGAAAATTATGAGTTTTGGTATAGTTCAACTTTTGTGCCTAATTATGTTTAACGTTAAGGGATCGCGTGAAATAGTCAGTTTCATGATTTCAAGTTTTATTACATATTGAACGCATATCATACCCAAGTTTGTCTTATAAAATCTTGTCTTAGAGGCTTAGAGCTGGATTACGATTCGGACATTTACTAATAAGCTCACTCAAAGTGTTTACTATGGAAGGGGAGAAAAAAAAATTACAAAGCTCTATAACGTGAGAAAAGGAGCGCCTACTATACATGAAGGAAAAGAAATAGTACAACTACCAAAGAATCCCGAAAATAAAAATTTTATCCAAAAAAAAAAAAAAAAAACTAACTACAACTAAACTAAGGTTGACTATGTGCACTAATGACTAATCCAATGAAAAGAACCTGAATTTGTTACTTACTATATATAATTTAAAGAGCAGTTCAATTGCATTTTCTCAATGGATCTTGATTTGCAATTGACAGAACTAGAGCAACAATGAACTAATTCCAACGGGACACATGATATGTAGGATTAATAGAGTGAATTCCAAGTTCATTCGTTGAGCGAGAGTAGCGTTTAGTTTAGAATTTTTTTATTTTTTTATTTTTTTGGTAAAGAAGTTAATTTCATTACCGTGTGAAAGAATTTGGTACATCGCAATCATGACTGCCCAAAATTACACATTATGCATACGATAATTCTTATCCAAGCAAGCTCTAGCGTTTTCTACTGAAAACTACAGGACTCAAATGTACTCTATTACACCATGCTAAAATTTTAGACGAACTCGGAACTTTTTGAATTGATGCATATTTCACTTTCAAACTGAAAATAGTTTGTTGCATTACCTTGGCTTCCACTGCTTGATGCATATTTCACTTTCAAACTGAAAATACTTACTAATTTAGAAGTTATTAGTACCTTCCGATTCATTCGTTTTTAGAATGACTTCATTTATTCAATCATTCTATGAAAAAGGAAGAATGATTCTATCATCAGTTTTATCATGAACCTATAACTTGCACATAGAAAGCAAAATTATTGTCAATCCCATTATCCTTAATCGTCTCTTAAGATGGTTTTTCTTTTTCATTGCTTCTGTATCTTCCTCTTAATGATCTATTCATCAGAATCCCGCCAATTCTCCCAACAACAATCACATTTATATACAAAATGATGATCGAGAAATGATGATCGAGCCTACTATGAAGGAGAAAGAGCAAGATGTTCGAAATGTTTTGCTAATTATGTTATATACAAAATGAAATCATACGTGTTATGCTAATCTATTCAGCATTTTGATAATGAAGACTACTCCGGAGAATTAAATGATCTTCTAAATAAGAAAGGATTATTCACTATTGATGTCAATAATGATTCCGAAATTATCCATGGACTCTGAAAAGTGACGCGTGCAATTATTTTCAAATCCCAGATTGAGCTTGTGTTGCACAATTTTTCTTTCTTAATAGTTGTAGAACTCAATTTTAATACTTTTTTGGTTTAGTGAAAATATGTAATAATAAAAACAATACAGAAGCTTATAAGAAGGACCTTTGATAAGAAACCTTTTTTTAATTGTTTATTTACCCAAAAAATAATTTAGGAGTTGATATTCAATTTGTTCACAGTTTATTATTTTAATCCTTCTACATGTTACAATGATTTTAATCGTTTAAGTTGAAGATACGAATTTCAATAAAAAAAACTTGAAGAAAATGTCACCATGATGATTTTTTTTGGGGTAATCATGTAACAATAATTTTTTTGTTTAAACGAAAAAGCATATCTACAAAAATAAAGGTGAAGGGAAAGACACCTTCGCCTTGAAAACAGGATGTGCATGGGTGGCAAAAAACCCTATTATAAACAAAATCGGAGACCGGTAATGTTTTGCTAATGAGGGCAATATAATTAGTTGATGTTGAAAGTTGAAACACATGGGTAAAATGTAGATTATCAATGAACACAAATTTGTATATCAAAGTTTGATAGTTTTTCCTTAATTTTCAAGTCTTATCTTTGTTAAATCCTCTGTTAAACTGGTTGTGTGCATGATTTATTTCAAAAGATTTGTATTCTTTTAACAATATCATACATAATCAATTTTGAAAATCTTAACTATAAAAATGGTTACTTAATAGTCCTTTTTTAAAAAAAATTTAAAGTTGTTCTAAAGGTGAAAAGGAAAATGGAAAAAAAACACACACACACACACACACGAGCCAAGTCTCCCATCAGAAGTTTTTAAAAATTTAAAGAAGTTGTTTGATAAAAAAAAAAATAAAGGAGAAATTAAATAAAATTTTACCATACAAATAATCCATTCAAATTAATGACCAAAGCTCCGCTCCTGCTCCTCACAATAAACTACCGTGGTAAATATATTTGTTTTATCTTATCTATAGTATTACACTAAGAAAGAAACCAAAGAAAAAAATTCAAAGATGATTTCTAAGCGTTCACGTCGGATAAAATTCTACATCTCAATTTTTGTCAAAAATTAAATCTAAAACAGTTAAAAAATTTTACCTATGTCCCCTACAAATTAACTATATTAACCAAAATAGCCTCATTCATCCATTACAAGGTTTAAATCATAATGATGATATCTGATTATAATACACACACATCAGATATGGATTTTGTTCAATATAATTAAATAAATAAAATAAATACTTTCCAATAACACAATCCACAAAATCTTCAATTATTACCTATTTCTCATCTAAATATCAATGGAAAGGATAAATAGTAATTAATTTCTTATTCAAAACCCAAACAACTTTATAGTATGTGTATTATACTAAAAGAGAAATTAGAGTGACAAAACAAAACTTTTCCTTAAATGATTTAATTAGCATGTATACCCTAAATGAATGTAGGCAGTATATAATCAGCTATACGTCCAAGTACATTTTTCAACTAATATTTCAATTAAAACATCATTTAATATGTCCTTACACTTACAATTATTTAATAGTAAAAGTCATATCCCTAAAATTGTTCTAATCAAATTGATTGATATTTTAGATTGTCTCTCACCTTTATTGATCTCAGTCATTATAAAAGCTGGGAAGATGTGACTGATTTTAGACTCTTCGCCTTTCTCTTCCCATCTAATTTTTTTATAAAAAAAAAAAAATCCTTTTTCCTATTGTTACAAGACAATTACCATCCCCAATGGCTTTGATTTATCCTCTCATTTTCTTCCATCCAAGAAATACTTCAAGGGTAATATCGATTGCAAAGCTTTTTTTTGTTGTTGATGTTGTCGTCTTAAATAATAAATATAATTTTCCACGTCCGAAATCTACTTTTTTTCCACAATTCCCTCATATGAAATCGTAAATGAATTTTCATTTTTAAGTGGTGAAAAAGATCATAAGGGAGCACAACAAATTATTAAAATTTTTCTCAGGACATTTATTTTATTAAAAGCTAATTTTATCGTAATTAGTTAGAGTTTTTTCTTGAAAATTTCACAGTATTGACTTAATATATTTTAGACAGGAAAATTTTTAATTACAATTTGATTTTTATCTTTTATTTCCTCTTTAATAGTTGTTTTAACGATAAAGTATAAATTTATTTTTAAGCAAAATGACGTAGTAGTGTTTTGAAGGGAAAAAGTTTCATCAAAGCACGACACCTCATCATGTTATGTTACTGCAGCTTTTGCTTTAATAGAGTAATATTGATTGATTATTGAACAACAAAAATATATGAAAACATAATTATTTGTAGTAAAATTGATAACTTAAAAAATAAAGATAATTTCAATAAATCAAAAGTAAATTACTTAAACTTGGCAGTAATCTTTAATACTTTTTGTTGTTATAAAATTTTTCTGAAATGCAACATTTTTATGAAATGCAACATTTTTGTTTTTTTTTCTGGTAGATGTATTTATTTTTAAGTTGTATTATACTCATTGTATTATTACATTACTATTACATTTTCTCCCTACAATCTATAGAATACTACCACCGCATAGAAGATGCAATATTTTTATTTAAGATGACGACATAAACGACATAATTTACTTTTATTATTCATATAATATCTATTATTTTGAATCATTTACTTTATTTGTATTTATTATATTTAAAATTTTGAAATGTATTATAAATGTATATATTAATAAATTCCGCACATCGTGCGAGTTTAACATCTAGTATCTCTATATACATATAGAGAGTGAATGGCCATGTGGATCCTAATATAAATGTCAATATAAGGACCATATTTTTCCGCTCCTAATATACTATTGGTGTATTGGGCATTTGGGCCCTTCATTTTTGGAGATCCAGTCCATGGATGTTACTCGGGCTTGGATCCAGTATGGTCCACATTTCAAGCTTCTTAGAATTTTCTTCCTGTACAAGGTAAAGTTAGCCTGAATTTTTTGGTAAATTGAACTCCACGGTAATAATTTTTAGAGTCATTTTATAACCCATAATTGGATCGAATAAAATGCTCCCCTACTGTCCCAAAATGGTTACTATTATCTCATTTTGAATATTAGTACAATTTTTTATTTAACTGAATAATTATTTTTTGACGGGGAGTATGTTTTACAGCTCTATCAATAAGTAACAGAAAAAAAAAATTGAAATTATGGTAGAGGAGTTGCAGTAGCTAGGTCGATCCAGTACCAGTGATTGAACTTCTATTTGGGTAACTTATCTTAGCATTTAATCATCGACCCTGCAATATTTCTTCTTCTTCTTTTTTTTCTTTTTTTTTTCGGCTTTCGACGATTGATATGTTGTTCAATTTTTTTACATTTTAACAAAAAAAAAAAAAACAATTTCCATAATATTCAGTATATATAAAAAGAGACAACTGGATCTTCTTCTTCTTCTTCTTTATCTAGTGAGACATGGTTCGATATCTCCTCAACTACTGGCTCTGATATTTTCTTACGTACAACTCGAATAAAGTTCTGATTCTATTATTATTAGAATACAAAATGTATAATATAATAATTTATACAAAATGTATAATATAATAATTTGTACGTTATTATCCACGCAACAATGTCGTTACTATTTTAACAAGGCTACTAGTATACAAACCCTGATTTTTCTCTAATTACTACTTGCACTTATAAATAACTCCTACCCATAATCATCTTTCAAAGGTTCACTAGAATTGGACTATTTTCGCTGCATGACAGGATATTCAACTTTCATTCTGCAGAACAAAATACGACTTACTTGAATGATAAAGGATTTCATTTGTGAACTCTATCTTAGCGAAATGCTGTCCATACTTGTTGAACGTGAAGCAGTAATTCTTGGGACAAAAAATTAATATTGAATTTTCAAATTTTGTACTTAACATAGGGATATAAATACTCCCTCCGATCCATATTATAAGGCATTTTGACTTTTCTTAAGTTTCATCTAGTAAAATATATTTTTAAAGTTTTTTCGTCGGTTAAAAATGTGTACTAAATTAAATTTAAAATAAATCAAAATATCTTATATTAAAGACGGCAAGAGTATTAAATTAACGGAGTCAAAACTCAAAAGTCCAAGTGCGCAAGTGCATGATGATGGATTTGAGGGTTTCTTTTTCTTGGTCAAAGTGGTCAACTGTGGTCCATCTGGATTGAAGCAATATTCTTCAGTCATGTTGGGCGTCTCCAAAGTCCAAACAATTGAGAAGATACGAGTATTTGGGAAAGCCAGAGTAATACTAGTCGACATTGGCTACGGTGTGTGTCAATTATCCAATGAAGAGTACTTTCAGTTCCTTTCAATGAGGGCCTGCCACCATATGTTTTTTGCATCTTCGTAAATTTTCCAAAAGGAGAATACACAATAAATTGTCTCAGTCCCCAAAAAAAAACAAAAAAAAACAAACCGTCATGTTTGAAAACTTTTATGGCCAAAAGAGGAGAGTAATGTGTTTTTTTTTTTTTTTTTGGTTCAATAGGGCTCACAAAAAAAAAAATTACCTGATTATTATTTTTTTTTATTGTCCTCAAATCCACGTTTTTCTCCAGAAAAAAGCACATGGTTCCAATTAATTGAGTTCGCAGAGAAAATTAATAAACATTTCCTCGACAGTTGGACAGTAGAAAAAGATTTGGAACAAAATACCTGCAGTACGTACCTGGACTCATCTTGTAACATTTTGCATGTGTTTGTGTACGTAGAATTGTTTTGAATTTGTTGTGAAATTCTTAGGGAAGTGAATAAAAGACCCATGTACAACGAAAAGGGTATCTTTAAGACTGGCTGGCCAGAGGAAAATTATTATTCCAAAGACAACGGAAAGTAGAGATTTAAAAATAAAATAAATTCTAACGCCGGAATTTTGATTCCAAAGATACAACAAATGAAATGAAATACTGGGTTCGATGTTTGATTAAAGTATATCTAATTAATTTTCGGATGAGAAAATGGAAGTAAGATTTATTTTCTCTTTATATTGCGCTAACATTTTTTGCGTTTCTTGTCTACATATTTTAGATGCCGCCCTTTCTTAAATAGTATGATTATGACTGACGATCATGCCAAATTTTTTAATAAAAATTGATTTTATTAAGCATTCAACAAGGACAAGTAAATAATCAGTCTTCCAGTAATTATTCCTCTGGAAAATGACATGGCCGGAAATAATTTCGTTCCCGGTTAATTGTTTCTTACTCTAATGTAAGGAAACATAATTTTAGAGCATCTTCTCCAAAAGAAGGAACAGAGGACCTACATTTTATTTGCAAAATCAACACATCTTACATAGCACTTAGTAGTTAGTATACTGGAGAATATGCTAGAATAATTCGATTGTATTCTAAAAATAAGGCCCATTGATCCAATCATTGTAAATTTAGATGAGTACGTCACAAAACCAAGTTGACACCACAACCTTTTCTGGGCACGAAGTATTTAACACACCACGCCCTGATTCCTGCAATACATTTTATTCAGTCAAAAGTACCAATAATATTAGGTTTCCATCACAAGTTGATATTTTTAGGAAGATCGTATAAACGGACGGGATAATATATATGGACTTTTCCACTTGGCAACATGCTAACAAGGTCATCCATATTAGGAGCTACAAATTACTGATTCTCTAGTGACACGGAAGAATACATACAAGGTACAATACTTATTTCATCTCCACCTCCATTTCGATAAGTTATTTTATAGAACTATAAAACAATAGTAAAGAAGACTATTTTAAAATATTGGAACATAAAAAGTAGTACTCCCTCCGTCCCATAATTATTGTCCAGTTTGAATTTTTATTTTTAGTTTAAATTGTACTAAAAAAATGAAATCTCAAACTGGACAATAATTTTAGGACAGGAAGAGTATGTCACAGTGAGTCAATGACAACTTCCAAGATCCAACCGTCCCGCCGGATAATCAATACTATCAATTAAATAATTAATTAAGTTTACGTTCAACCTTTTTGTGTACTTTTATGTGTAAGGATGGATTTTATTGAACAATCACATACTTGATCATTATGCTCTAGTACATATCTGATTGGTCTAAAAAAAAAAATCATTTTTGTCAAATTATAATAAGTACACACAACAAATATGACTTTTTTGGGGGGGAGATAATAAGAACTAATATCTTCTTTATCAACACTTTTTCCCCCTTCTTTTGCAACGTTAAAACTACAAATAAGATGGCAGTTGGTAATAGAAAGACTACTGTACAAGTAAATTGTTTAAATACTTTGTAGTTGTTTATCGAAACTAGAAAAAATTTTCCGTAACAAACATTAGTTTAGATATAGTATTATATATTTGTTTCTAATTCGATTGAAAATGTACGTATATATTCTGATTCCTGAACATTAACCCCTCCCCCAGATTTTTCAGTTTGAATACACCAACAAATATAATTGCACTTGCTGGTGAAGGCATACTTGTGGGTATCACATCAAAACTTGGGTGATCGGCGATTCGCGAGTTAAAATTGCAGTGGACCACTTGCAATTATCAATATATAATGACTAATTATATTAATCTCTAGATACTAACCCAAAGGATAGTGTTTTTTGGGGGGAGAATTTTGTAGACGATTAGATGGTAATTGGTCATTTATATATGTATGTTTGTGTGTTGACATTTAGATTGATTTACAGGCATGAGCCATGAGGCACAGCTATATATAATATGTTCTGACATATACGACCTAAACAAAATTTAATCTGTGTCAAGTATAATCATTTCATAATTCAATAAAGACCACATATTCACAAATAGGGCCGTTCATTTCAAGAAAACCGACTCGAACCGAACCATTATTTTGGATCGGTTCAGAAATGGGGCAAATTTCCTTTGAATATCTAACGGTTCAGTTCGGATCGATTCGGGTCAAATTTCGAATCTGAACCGAACCGATCCGAAATTAACCGTTTCATTTATAATGATGTCATCAAAAGCAAAGATGATGTCATCTCGTCGGCGCCGATCACTGGTCATCAGGAAAATTCAAATTTCTGGCAGGGTTGCCGGAAGTTGCTGCCGGCGGCGGCGATCGACGGTGGTAGGTGGCGGTCAACGACGGTCAACGACGAAGTTATATAAATTATTATTTTATTTAAATTATTCGGTTCAATTTTGATATTCAACAGATCCGAACCGATCCGAACCGTTCTATTTTTTAAAATTTTTTATCCGAGTCGAACCGAACCGAAATTGAAATTTCGAACCGATTTTGGATCGGTTCGGGTGATCGGTTCGACCCGAACCGTGATTCAAAATGACCAGCCCTATTCACAAAACTTGTTTGGCTTGTTTTCTTATGGTAATTTCAAAATAAATAAATATTAACTGTCTCATCCCAGCATATTTTTTTATATTTCTAATACACCTTTTTACATTCCCAATACAAAAAACACCTAAAAACACACTTAAAAAACGATCCAAATATAGACCTTTTAATATAAGCAGGGAACAATTGGAGAAAAATTTCTTCCTCTTTTATTTTGTCTCCTTTCCTCCTTTTGAAAGTATACCCCCAAAATTTTGATTCGGTGATTATAATTGATTGGTTTACCGATAAATTTTAGACATGCATTCTATATTGATGTTAATTGTTGGGATTCAATCTAAAATGTTTGCAGCGCAGTAGGTCTACTTACTAACATGACAATAATAATAATATATAGTATTATTCATCCATTTTTTGACCTCCAAAGTGGAAATATCTATATCTCATCTCATCCATTGACCGAAGAAGGGTCACAACTTCACAAATCCAAAAGAAACAGAAGTTTTTGACTTGGTACAAATCGAATCCAACAATCATTGTAGGGACGATATTGACCTTGCTCTCAAAGACTTCGGCTACGTTTGTTTCGGAAATCAATCATCAATACATCTTTTACGGTTTGAATACCCCTCTCTGTATTATTTTTTACACATTTTTTTTTATTTATGATAAATAAAAGAAAACTTCTTAAATCACAGGTCCAATAATTTATCTCAAAAGGGTAATTAAGTAAAGTGTTTGTTACTCTACTAGGTAAGGTGCAACAAAAATACCTCTAGACTTTCATGTTTCTTGTATCGTTTATTCCTTTTAACGCAATTGATTTTATTTAAGGAAAAATAAAAGTTTAAGTAACTATTAAAATACACGGTGTTAGATCGAACTACTTTGTTGACGAGTCTGTATCCAGTGCACCGAGAAATACCGTACACCTCAAATCGGAATTAACAAAATTCGACGGCTCTTCTTCTTCGTCAACAAATCCGACACCCCAAATCAGAATCAGAATCCACCGCCTCTTCTTCTTCGGCCTTCTCGTTTAGCACCGCCGCTACCAGAACCGACTCCCGCAGCCGCCGAAATCGCAGGTCACCAACCCGCCCCGGCTTCGCCGCCCTGTCGAACACGCTGATTTTTATAAGGTGAGTCCTTTTTCGTGTGTGTGTGTGTGTGTGTGAGGAGTGTGTGTGTATGTGATGAGTGTGTGTGTGAGGAGGCGGTTGGGATCGATTGACCGGAATTCTTGGGGTTTAATTGAACGCGGTCAAGGGTGCGCCGGCGGAATTTGCAGAGCATAGGAAATGGGTGGATAACCAGCAAATTGTATTGACAGATAGCTACATAAAAGCACATCTAAAAAAAGTATGATTGACCAGTTTAAACCATGTGGATAACTAGTATAAAATAGGTGGATAACCACAAACAAAGTTTGGATAACCAGTTTACAACTTGTGAATAACCAGTTTACACCTTTTGGATAACCAGTTCACAACTTGTGGGTAACCAGTTTACACCTTCTGGATAGATTTCTATTTCTATTCTATTAGATTAGTATTAGTTAGTGATCCCGGCTTAGTGAGCCCCTCGTCCGTGATGAACTGTTGATACCCGTCCTACATTTTGTCTCTGGGGACCGGGGGCTCAGCGGGAAGAGGGGTGTGCCATGAGAGAAGCAAGGAGGTCAACCTCTTTCAAATATACAACATGGATTCTAGCAATCCAATGTAGTTTGACTCTCCTGTCGATCCGAATGAATCATCCTTTCCACGGAGACGGAGGTAAATCTTTGCCTCCGAGGAAAGAGGGTAGCAAGTTACAAATTCTGTCTAATAACCAGTATAAAATGGGTGGATAACCAGCAATTATAGCATGGACAACCATCACATAATATTGCTGTTAATTAAAGAAGAAAACTGTGTGTGTGAGGAGAGTGTGTGTGAGGTGGCGGTTGGGATCGTTGGCGGCCGTAATTCTTCAATTGAAATTCATTTTGGAGCCGCCTGAAGTTGCAGGATGCACCGGAATTTGCAGGGGTATACGGTGCCCCCGGGTGCATCAGATAATTTGCCTTTTTATGAAGCTATATATATATTTTACTGAAAAAATACCTTTAGAGCATGATTCTATTAGATAACTTTCTATTTGAGCAAATTTTGGGATTGCCGCCTAAACAAAGACACCATCCTCATTTTAACATTTTTTTTTCTAATAAATAACAGAGCAAGTACGTAAGGTTAGTGTAAAATGGATATTTATTACAGACTCTCTCAGTCTCATTTTAATGAATGAAAAAAAAAGTAAGTAAAAAAAACATGAACGAATCTATTTCAATTAAGTAGTTAATCTGAACAGTGGTTTTTTTTTTTTTCTCGAGCAAAGAGGGTACTGATTACTTCGCAATAAATAAGCATTCAAATTTGCGTGTCTGTACGGTATAGTATGACACTTGAAAGATTCCAAACGCTTGCTTGCTAGTTGCTAAATCAACACATTTGTTTGTACCTCGTCAATTAATCGCACAGATTATATGAATTAATTACTTTAGTATAAAGTAAGCGTGTAAACAAAACAAGTGTCATTGGAAAGGTGGAATCAAGGAATTAGGAATATGTCAAACTTTAGTTAGTAGCGGACTATATATTCATTTCGAGTCTCATATTATATGCAGACGGATTGTCAGATGGACACTAGTTTAGTAATTACAACGTTTACGAGTGTTATTTCACGAAATAAAAGGTTAACCAAAAATAATACTCCTTCCAGTTGTATTTATAACACATAATTAGTTTTTTAAAATAAATACGGCTCGAAAAGCTTTTTTTTTTTCCCCCATTAGTTTGCTTGTGTTGTGTACGTGAATTACTCATGAGGGCAAATAAAATAATTAATACATTTACGAGATTTATATATTTGTAAGATACAAATAATATTAAATTTGTTAGAAATTGAAAATATGATTGGAAAATCAGAAAGTGTATACGAATATGATCAACATGTTTGAGATAATACTTTCACTAAAATCATCTAACGAGAGATATTGAGATCATCACGAATTCATGCGGCATAAGTTTTTGAAAATCACCAAATTATCGCTACCAATGATCCACAGCCCCGCCTATGTTGTTATGACTTTGAAAACCAACTCCGGTTTAAACTTTAAACCCATGGCCGAATGAGCAAATCAGAAAACTACAAATATCAAAATTCAATTTAAATTATTTTTTCAAAACATAGAGAGTCATGCACAAACCCATATACATATATATACATATATATATATGGTAAAACCGTAGATATAACTATCACTTGCGAGTTTTTATCCGCTTACAAATTAAATCGTTAATTATCTTATGAAATCTTAAAATAAATTATAAATCTCGTAAACCGGTATGTGTTGAATGAATCTTCAATTGGTGTGTTTTCTCAACAATTATGGTGAAGGAGATAATAGGAAAAAAATGTCCGTATGAAAAAAAAAAAAAACAAAACAAAAGTTTTAGGGATGAAGGAAGTTATAATGTTACATATTTTGAAACTTCAAGATTAATTAGTACATTGCAATTTTTGTTTCGTAGGAACTTAATTACAAAGTCAGCTTCGCTTTGTATTTTTCTTGTTTGATTTGGCGTATTCCTTTGGTACACGTTTTTGTTTTTGAAATCACGATAAAACAATGTCATCACCATTAAATTTCTTAAATAGTTAACGAAAATTAAAAATACACAACTTCTGTGATTAGATAAAATGTGTAAAACAAAATGTAATATTTTCTCCTTCCCAATTTATATTATACAATGAAAATTTAAACGGATTATAATTTTGAGACCGAAGTAATAATTCCGAAGTAAGCAATAGGAGAAAACTGCAAGTTGGCACAAATAGACCACAGTCGACATATTTACCCAAGTTGACGATGTGAAGGATGAAGAGAGCGCCATACGGAAACAATGCGTAGATGTTTCCTCACACACGCCGTCCCACGCGTATATGGTCTAGTTCTTCAGCTGGACCCACCACCAACTTTGAAAAGCGGATGGCCAATTAGGTTTACTGATGAGATAGAAGGAGATAGTGTATGTACTGTTTAGTTTTTTACTCGCGTAAAATGGCTAAACGCCAAAAAGTATCTTGCCGTTGAATCCGGATAATATGAATTTAGGCCCGAAACCAAAATGGACCAAATAAAAGAGGAAACAGTTAACAGCATCGCTTGACCGTCCATTGTAGTCAACTTATTGAGATTCAACAGCTCAGATCAAAAATGAAAAATCTGTATGTAATAATAACATTTCTTTCTCCGCCGTACCGTACTAACTACTAACTGGGCTGTAAGGTTGATATCATCTTCCTTGACGTAAATTTTCTTTACAAATTTTCGTTATTTACTACTAGTACTCTTCAACATTTCTTTGGAGGTAGAAGAAATAAAAAAAAAATAATTAAAAAACAAATGAACTCACAAAGCCATGGCTGTGAACGGCAAACTCGGATAACTCGGATCTTGTTCTGGGTGTTTGTATGATTAATAACTTCCAAGTATTCCATTTTTAAGCCAACCAGCATCAAAATTTGTTATCCACTTATTTAATTATTTGATTTTTCAAATATATTTAAACATATAACGACACTAAACGTAAGAAAGAATTCACAACTATGAATCTTGATTTCTAACAAAAAAAGTTGTGTTCTAAAAACTGGACCGGAAAGTGAACCGTTAGCATGACCGGGTTGATAGATTCTTTTAACCGGTTAGTTTGTTTCTCAAAACTTGTGAAAATCGGTCAAAATAATATTAAAAAATATTAAATTTTTATTGTTTAAAAAATATATGTAAAAACAGGTTCGCTACCGGTTTCTGGTCGAACTGCGATTTTGTCCGTGTTTGGCCGAGTTTGACCGGCTTTTACTAAATCTAATTTTTATAAAAACCGTACCATTGAGGTTTTCGGTTCCCGGACTAACCGGTTCGACCGTCCAGTCTGATCCGATTTTGAAAACACAGCAAAAAAGTACTTTCTCTGTTGTTAAATAATTGTTCAGTTTAACACATTTCGAATAGTATCAAATTGTACTTATAAAATTGAAAATCCAAACAGTACAATCACTTTGGAACAAAAAATACTAATTTTGGTTTTGTAACTTGTTGTCTTTAATATATTTTTGAAACCACACTTTTAATAATTACTAGCTCTATAATAAATAATCATATAGCATTGTACATGTTCCTTATTTGTATCACTACTTAATTCTACTATCGATTTTTAGTGAATATATATTATTTTCCCCATTGTAAAAATCGGAGACATGATTGATTGATACTATAAAATAAACGACATAAAATTTACACAAAGTGAATGCACACATTAGTACATTACACATCCAAAATCCGATTAAATAAAGTGTTAAAACAAGATATATTACCCCTCTCAATAAATGCATTTCATAACAAAACAAGAGACAAATTTAATTTCACACAACCTTCCTTGATTTGTGCCATGTGTTTTATTTCTGGCGCGTGACAAACACTGAAACGCAGCCCATGTGTTGTGTTCACATACATAGTGTTTATCTGTAATAAAAAGAAAAGAGCGTTTATCTGGTCCGGTCTGTCCACCAGATAGATATTAGTAACATACTTTTTTCTTTTCTTGGTCGGTAAAAACAAATATTAAAAAACAAACCAGATATTTTCATCTTCTCCCAGAAATAAAATACTCACAAAATACAAAACAAAAGACGAGTTCTTTTTTATTTTATTTTATTTTTTCTTTGTCTTGAAAAAAGCCGGTTTCGTTTGTCTGCAAATACTGTATATATTAAACCTCCCTTCGATACTTTCTGCTCAGAGAAACAGAGTGCTCTTTCTCACAATCTCAGTTCTTCCCCCATCAAAGCCTGCCCTGCTTATTTCCTTTTTCTTTTATTTTCACTTCTTTATATCTCCATTCAGACACACCAATTAACCACATTGTCACAATTTGTCTGTATCATACATTAGTTTTAGGACATTTATCTATAGACAAAAAATTGATTCGATTTTTGATTCCTTTTTCTGATCGAATCCCTCCTCCGGAGCTGATTGCAAGTCCGTCCCCCAAAAAAAAAAAAAAAAACAAAGAGAAGCCAATTCCATTTCCTTTTTCATTTTCCGTTTTCATTCTTCTGCAATGTTTTAGGGAGAAAAGCCCCACCGGGATTTTCGTGGAGACATTTTATACTTCTCCGGCGAGAGTACCGAATATTGGTTGTTAATTTGGTGGTGGTGGTGGGATTAGTTTAAGTTTCGAATGGGGCGGAACAGGTTAATAAAAATGGGATTGTTATGCTTACATGGGGTGGGTTTATTGTTATTGTTATTGTCTTCACCGGCGACGGCAGTGAAACAGGACGTGCCGGCGACGGCGGCGGCGCATAAATTTGCATACGCGACAATGATGTACATGGGGACCCCACGAGACTACGAGTTCTACGTGGCGGCGAGGGTGATGTTGAGTTCACTGAAGAAGCTGGGCGTCAATGCCGATCTCGTCGTCATTGCCTCCGTCGACGTCCCTCTCCGATGGGTCCAAACCTTGTAAACTCTCTCTCTCTCTCTTTCTCTTTCCTTTTTTTTTTGGCTAAAATCCCCTTTCATGATTTTCATCTTTCTTTCTGCATTAGTATTTTCTCCTTTTTTTAAAAAAATTAAATTTATGCGAGGGCATTTTGGTCATTTCAGTAAACATGAGCCGAACAAAAACGCGTAGATTCACACCCAATTAGTTTTTCCAGTGGACTTTAGGATTAGTAGGGGCGGACTCGTTCCGTGTGTAAGAACTAAAGAAACCGAGGAACTTTGGGAAAACACTTTGGAGAAAACGATTTGACTTTGTTTTTGGAGTTTTTATTGGGTGTGGAATGAATCCAGGGAAAAAGGGTGTATTATAGTCTGGCAAGACTGGCGTAATGCCATGTGACTGGATAGTGGGTCCCTCTCTCATTTTCTTTGGTTTTAGATCCACAATTACTAATTTGGGGGGTTTTTTTTTTTTTGTTTTAAAAAAAGAGGAAATTAAAAAAAATTCCTTTCTGTTCAGTTTTGGGTGTTTTGTAGTCCTCAAGGTCTGAATTTTTCCATGTGTTATTGGTTTGATTTGTTGTCCTTTTTCCAGCTGCCTTGAACATTATGAATTTGAACACAACTACTAATCATAGGAGTGTAGGACCTACTTCGTCAAGTTAATTTGGACCGTCCACAGCATTTTTTATGATCACCAGTTGTGATAAACCATCAAAATCTCAAGTAAACATTATATACCCAAATCAGATAATGTCCGAATTAGTTCCGGTAAAATAATTTCGGGACGGAAACACGAAAAATTAAAAACATGGTAATGAAACATCGGCAAGTAGGAGGAAACTTTCACTTTGGTTACCTTTTTTCTGGGTCAAAAGAATGGGAGGAGAAAAGTGGGATCGAGTCAGCATTTCATTTCAGCGTTGATTTTACTTACACATCAAAAGTTTCAAAGACTAGAAAACACAAGAACTCTGCTACACTGAAATTTTCTTTCACTAGTTTTGGAAGGAGCAAAACAATGGATTTAGTGTTTGAGTCAGCATTTCATTTTCGATCGTAAATTTTCATTATTACACCTCAAAAGTTTTCTGTCGTACCTTATTAAATGGACATTATCGTTACTTAATCGTGTTAGCAACGTCAATTTGCATATTATGTGACGTGTTCATTCACCCTTTTAGTAAGTAATAAAGTACATTTTTATGTAACTAAAATATAATGATTGAGGCAAATATATGATAAAAGTGCATGTAAATGCCATAAATATCTCACGCCACTTCTTCTAGCTAGCAGTGGCCCTTCCTAGTTGTTTTGGTCCATAGAAAATGTACCACCGTTGGCCCAACTTGAAAGGCCACTTGGATGGAAAATTTTAATTGAGTAGATCAACCAGAATATTCTTGTTTAATCCCAAATCATGGCCTCGTCATTCATCCTCATTTCTCAATATATCTATTCTCTATTTCTTCAACACCAACCATATGACTTATATAGTCTTAATTATTATGAATCTAAAAGAAAAATGATAGTGACATTGGAAACCCACACTCAAACGAGATACAAGTTGATCCAGTGTATTTATAAACTTTCACAATAATCATAATAGCGAGATTTAATGATTTTGTTATTTCATAGTTCAGTATCTAAATTCATTATACTCTCTCCGGTCCTTAATGTAAGGCATTTTGATTTATTCTAAATTGAACCTAGTACATATTTTTAATTGACAAAAAAACCTTAAAATGTTTCATAATAATAAAGACAACGAAGGTGAAAATATATTTTTCGTCAATTAAAAATTCGTACTAGGTGAAACCTAGAACAAATCAAAAGACCTTATATTAAGGACCGGAGGGAGTATTATTTCTACTAGCTCTGTCGTTACTCTTAATTTTAAATGTTTTTAACTACTCAAAAGTCAGGTCTAGTTTCTTAATTTTAGGGAATTAAGCTATCCAATGGTTTGATGTACTAAGGTATGACCTGGTTTCTTAATTTGGGTGTTTCTTAAAATATGTATGTAAGGTCAAGTGGGGGCCAAGTCAGAGCTATTTGATTAAAGAGGAGATAATGTTTTGAGTGTTTCACTTTCACGCGTATTCTCTTTCTCCACTTGGCGCCCCTTTGCACTTATTGTTAAAGACTTCTTGTTTCTTTTCTTGGTTTTCTTCATACTTTTAATGACTCTTCTTTTGTCTCTTAATTGTTGTCTGTGAATCTCATTGAAATTTAAATTTAGAGATGTCCGAAACCTTAATTGGTAAGTAGGATTGCAATACTTTTGGGATAAGGTTACGTATGGTTTGGATTATTTTATCAGTATTAATAAGTTGTCTTTAAGGTGAGCATACTCCATCAAAGTGATTTGTATTAATCAAAAGTTAGCAGTTGTCAGCCAGGCCCATTTTTTTTGAACGTGGTAGCTAAAGTATTCTAACGTCCTAACTGGTGAAGGAAGTTGGATGTGACATCGGATTAGTGGATGTATAAATCCTTTGAAAATAAGCTCAACAGCAAGTGTGACGCTTATCTTTAAAGAATTTAATACAATGAAAATCAATATCGATGTAACAATCATATTGCATAAGTTATGCTATATCGAATGAACTTCTAATGTGATATGGTACACAAAGATTGTCTTGGGAGATCTGTTGAATATGGGGTGTGTATTTGGATTTAAGGGCACATTAAGAATAAAAGAAGACATTGAAGAACATTCAACAATCACCACTTTTAGTCCCTCAGCGTGTTGATTCTGTGCTATATCTGGGTCGAAATGAATTATAAGTTGCAAAATGAACTGCGTTTGGAACCCTTAATCTTAATTTTCTTGATTCATTTTTTCTGAGTTAAAAAGTTGCAAATGTTAAGCATAAAAGATCGATATAATTAATTTTGTTCACACATTCTGCTACAGAGAACGCGATGGTGCTAGGGTGCTGAGAGTTCAAAATCTGAACAACCCTTACTCTACTCAAGGAAATTTTGATTGGCGGTTCAAGTTGACAATGAACAAACTTTATGCATGGAGCCTAGTTGATTATGAAAGGGTGATCATGCTTGACGCAGACAATCTTTTCCTCCAGAAAACTGATGAACTCTTTCAATGCGGCCAGTTTTGTGCTGTTTTCATTAATCCATGCATCTTTCACACAGGGCTTTTCGTGTTACAGGTAAGAAAACTTTGCAAGGGTTTTCTCCAAGTTATGTCGCAAATATTTTTTAGGATTATGACAAAATTTCTTGATTATGTGTTGTTAATACCTTCGAAAGGTCACATTTACGTGCTTGGTAGAATTTGCTGCACGTTTCTTTCTTACGTGTGCCGTAAAAAATTTCAATGCAGCCGTCCAAGGCAGTTTTCAAGGACATGATTCATGAGTTGGAGGTTGCTAGGAGTAACCCCGACGGTGCTGATCAAGGATTCATAGGAGGCTATTTCCCCGATTTGCTTGATAAGCCCATGTTCCATCCAACTAATAATGGCACTATGCTTGATGGACAATACAGACTTCCTCTAGGCTACCAAATGGATGCCTCTTACTACTGTAAGTACTTTAAAAATGCATTCATCTTATCCAGTATAGTGATTATGTTTTCCTCTACTGGAAGGCTCTTGTATGATGTCTTTGGAGGTTAGGACAGTGAAAAAGGGAATACCAATGTTGAGTTTGATAACATTGATTTTATTTGATTCAGATCTTAAACTTCGATGGAGTGTGCCATGTGGTCCTAACAGCGTAATCACCTTTCCGGGGGCTGTGTGGCTGAAACCATGGTATTGGTGGTCATGGCCAGTGCTACCACTCGGCATCCAATGGCATGAACAGCGGCGTCAAACTATTGGGTAAGAACTCATTGGGCCTTCCCAAGCATTGAAGTTTTTTCTGCTTCGATGATCTAAACATGCGATATGTTTCCAATTTCGCTGTTTTGGTACTTCATCACCACTCAAAAATCATGACATTTCTAGTATATGACCTTATGTATATTGTAATTGAATACGATCATTATCATTCTATCACTGTATGAGAGCTTTCTATAACCTAAAAACAATATCGTAACCCTAGGAGAGAAACCATGTTACTGCCAAGAATCTGATCAATTTGGCCTCACATCTTGCAGGTACAGTGCAGAAATGCCCCTTGTATTCATCCAAGCAGTATTTTACCTGGGAATAATGGCAGTAACTCGACTTGCTCGTCCCAATTTGTCTAAATTGTGTTATAGACGAGAAGACAAAAGTGTTTTCCTCATCCAAACTGGCCTTAAATTGGTAGCTATATGGTCTATTCTTGCAGCCTACATAATTCCATTCTTTCTGATTCCCCATACTGTTCATCCTCTAGTAGGCTGGGCCATGTACCTGCTCGGTGTTTTCTCTCTATCCTGTGTAGCCGTCAATGCTTTTCTGCTGCCAATGCTCCCGGTTTTAGTACCATGGCTTGGCATCTTTGGGTCTCTTTTGGTAATGGCCTACCCTTGGTACTCTAGTGGTATAGTGCGGGCGCTTGCCGTGTTTGGCTATGCCTTCGTCTGCTCTCCTATATTGTGGATATCATTGGTCAAAATCATGTCAAGCCTAAATTTATCACTGGAAAGGGAAGGCTTCTTACCCAGAGTAGCTGAATCGACAACACCTTCCGGGTTCAACAAATTGTACTAGACATTATTTGATGCAGACCAAAGATGACCTGATGATGATGAACGATTCTTGTAAGAAATCTTTGAGACATGATAGGCAGCAGATTTTCCAGCCTTGAGGGAGAGCATAAGGTGACATTTGGCGATCTATACCTGGCTTTCCTCGTTCTGTGCCATTCAGTTAATTAGGTTTGTAGAGCTGATGGATTCTTTCAGGGATCTTGAGTTGATTATGCTCATTAAAATCGACTGTGTCCCATTCGATTTTTCTTCATTGTAATAGGTTGTATATGGGGACACGCTTGTATTCTGAAGTGGGGTGGATTCTTTAGGAGTTTCCATTCATCAGAATCATTGTATTATGGGAATACACACTACATTGAATGAACTTACAAACTGACGAGATCAAACTCTTTTAAATTTTGTATCTGCATATTTTCATGGCATCTATTTTGCAGGCTAAGATATTCCAAAAATCCTGGGAAGAAAAAAATGCTTACTTCAAATGTTCTTGTGCAAATTTCAGCATTGATGAATGTGTAGCATGATTTAACAAAAGCAACTTAGTATTTATGTGCAGGCAAATCTTCTGGGATGATGTTTTATTTTAGCAGCATTTCCTCAAGCAAATCAAGATGTAGCCCTTCAGGTATAATAAGATAAAACGACCTAAGCTGCTTCGTGGATCAAAAACCAGATCCTACTTCCTGCATTAGTTATGGCTCTGTGTATATACATTAGTCTGGCTGAAGAAGTATTGATCCACAAAGAGAAGATCGAGTTCTGCATATTTAATCTTTAGTATTGCAGACAGGAGGAAAGTGATCAGGCAGCTTTGGAAATTGATATCATCTCTAAACATAACATTAAAGCCACCACCGAAATTCCAGAGAAGTTGGAAAACCCACAAGCTCCATCCATTTCGGATAAGTTCAATCATCCTGAGTAAGTTCCAGAAGTTCATTGCTACCTGATGAATGATCCCAGTGACAATATTGAATTTGTGAAAGCTTGGGCAGCTCAAGCACCAGGTTCTACTCCTACTGTTTCCTCAGGATCCCACTATATTGCAGACAACATTAGTCAAAGTAGGAGTACGTTTGAAGGATCAATACGAAAGAGGAGGTCTGTGTTCAATGCCTCCAGTTTGGCTGCACTTAAAGGCCAAAAGTGGCACTAACACTTGGGTTCTTACTGCCACGGCAGTGAATTGGAAATGCACAATGTGGGTCATGAGAAGAGCTTTGGTTATCAGAAGCCGTCCTGTTTGTTATTTCCAATAAACCTTGAGGTCAAGAATTGGTATATCCGACTAGTTCCTGCAACCTCATTCACTTGGAAACATATTCTGGGGTAACCATGTCCTCGCCACGCCTAATGTTGTAACAGGAAACTTCGAATTAGATATGCTGATTGGGAGATTGAAGGATACAATTGCACGCATTAACAATGTTGAACGTCTCATTAAACTCATTACAGGTGAAGAAAGATCAGCAGAAAGTGTTGGCAGGTTCCTGGAGGAATTGAACAGAAATGTCGTGTGGATTGTGTATCTAACGAGGTATTGTACCTTAGGGTACAAGTTTTTAAAATGGGAGTCACTTTCGATAAACCTGACATGAAGATGTATGAGAAAGATAAAAAAAAATGCAGGCATTTACTATCTTGGATGCTAGTCCTTTCCAAATGATCAAACATTTGTTGCATCAAAAAAGTTTACCCCCTCTATCTCACTTTAATAATCTACTTTGTTGAACTATAACTGTACAAGAAATTTGACTTTCAAAGTGAGGCGAAAGGGGAATTAGGGACAGTTTCTATGTGTTCAAAACCTCCTTTTCAAAATGAGTTCAGGATATACTAGCTAGGTTACATGATTAGAAGAATAGATTTACCTTTTCTTTACTTTTGATATGATGATGTTTTCTTGATGAATTTGTAAAGGGAATTAATGATTGATGAATTATAGCATATCTCCATAATCTAGATAGGTCGATGCTTGACTGATTTGTGCACCCCCACCATCCAAAAGTTTAAAAAGGTCACAGTTTCCTTGTGGCCTTCCTACCCCTAACGTAGTCAATCGTTTACCTATCTTTTGGAATTATCAAAAGAAAGAATATCCACGAGTTATAAAATTAGGGTCGAATTTAAATTAATTGGATATAGACTGAGTGCGGTTTTATTTTACTTTGAATCTTTAATGATGAACATTATCATAAATAGTTATCAGAAAGAACTAAGAGAAAGGAAATACTTCAAACTTTTCAATGCTTAAGAAAATGAAAGGAAGATAAAATAAAAAATAAATAAATTCATCGTCTATTAATTTTTACAGTCTCTAAACTAGTTGTAAATGCGTGATTTTTCGAGCCTCAAGTAACTTGGTTAGAGAATGACCATCACTAAAAATTGCCAACTAACGTCACAACAAAATTCATTCAAATGTTAAAAATAGCCTAACTCCACTTCTTTCTCATTCAAGTCCATTGCAAAAAATTAAATAAAATCAGGAAAAAGAAGAAAATATGGAGTACTATGATAATAGTTGTTTGTCTCCTCTCGCTTGTACTAGAAAGAATTACAACGTTCGGATTTATAAACATTGACCTCTAGCCATCTAAGGGACCCAAACTTTTGAGTATGAAAACTTCAAAAGAGACACAGTTTTATAGTAGTGGGCCTCCTCAAAACGGGACCGCTCATCAGAATGAAAGGCAAAATGGCTACATTACAAAATCATTTTCACCCATCACAGGACCATCATCCTCTTACGTGCAGTCCACCACGATTATGAATGAAAGTGAAACTCCGGAATCAAATTCCACTGACCGTTTTTCTGTTTTGATCGGACTTTCAGATACAAAAAAGCAATGCATTAAAAATTGGATATAGTTTAACTCGTCCACCGGTAAATAGTGATTAAAAAAAGTAAAATTTACTCTTTCTGTCCCATAATTATTGTTCAGTTTGAATTTTCATTTCTAGCTTAAATTGTATTAAAAGTGACATCTCAAACTGAACAATAATTTTGGGATAAAATGAATACAAGTTAATAAGAAAGTATAACAATATCGAGTTGCTAAGTTTAGTGTGCGACTACATAAAATTACCACAATCTTTATTAACGTTAAAGGTTAAGCATTTCTAAGTTAGAAGCTGTAATTTTCTCTCAGTCATATTAAGGATGAACGGAAGTTAAAAAAAGAAACAACGAAGAACAGATCGAAGTGCATTTATTTTTAATATTCCCGTGGTAGGTTCAGTAAGATACATTAGCCTGCACTCTCCAGGTACTATTGTCTGATCGAGTAACGTACAAACAGACTTCCATAAACCCAATTCATCATTTACACAAAACTGAAAATGACCTATCATGTTAATTGAATTTGTTGCAAAATGCAAATTGACCTCAATGATTTTTTTTTTCTTTTTTCTTTTGAGCCTGTCAGGCATACAATATTATTAATGTGTTTTATTAAAGATTCAATTTTTTATCTTATGTTACATCTGTTCTAAAATTATTGTCCAATTAAATTTTTTTACTTTTAGTATAATTTGTACTAGAAATAAAAATCTAAACTGGACAATTATTTTGTGACATAGGGAGTACATTTTGTTCATATAAAATTAGAGGAAACGAAAATATAGCTGAACATGAAGTGCAAACTACGGAAAATTTCTTGGATTATTACTAATAAGCATATCCTCCAATAAGATTCTTAACTATTTTTCCTACTTTATATATTTGCTCACAAACTTCGTTACATTGACACAGATGACACATAAAATCTAGATTAATCACTATTATTATTATCATTGATAACTTGACTTCAAAGGAAATTTGCTGGCCTATATAACCTAGCTAGAAGACAATTTGACAACAAAATAATTCCAGAAAGCGAGGGAATCATATGGGAAAATATGACCGTTGGAATATGAACCGAAGAAACCTTCATACATATAAATTCTTTCCCTCCGCCATTGCTCATCATCTTTCATCTTTCTCTTACTCACAAAATCGTAATTCCCCTCTTCACAAATATACATTCCTTCAATTCTCTCTGATCCCAAATTATTCTTTTTTCCATATTTTATATTATGACATTTCTCAACCCTCATTTCCTAACATGTTTCCTGTACATTCTTATTGTGCTACCACTAGAATTTAACGTACCATCTTTGGGAAGTGCTTCATCCAGTTTTCAGCATAAACTAAGCGCAGAACTCAAAGAAACTGATCAAATATTGTCATACAATTCTAGTATTACTACTACACACGGGCACCACGGATGGATAGGGCCGTCCGGCCACCGTCGCATCGTCGTCGACGTGAATGGGTTCGGAGACTTCAAGTCAGTGCAGGCGGCCGTTGATTCCGTCGAAGTGAACAACCGGATGAATGTGCTTATCCAGATAAATGCTGGTTATTACATGTAATACCAATGAATTCTTTCTCTCATTCATTTCAATATTTTTTCCCCTCACTTTCTCGTGAATGAACAGTATATTTGGCTTCTGAAATAATCTCATGCATGCATGATGTGAAAGATTTCCTGTATAACGTTTGACCCTTTTTGAAATGTGTCTTTGAACTTCTATTATACCTTTGCAAACTATAGTGCGTACTCCTAATTTTTCCCACAATTAAACAAGGCATTAATCAAACTTTAAACTGTTTATCTTTTGTGCGCTTTTTGATAATCCTCACTTGAAAATATCGAGATTTGGTACAAGATAAGAATGTGGGAAGCATGTTAATCAAATCGAAACTTTACTATAGCGAGCTAGTTAATTTATACTATACTTAATTTGTTTAATTTTTTTTTAATATAAAAAAATTTCCTTATCAATACATAAATAATGAAGTATGTGAGTGGGTTGGTGGTGGTGCAGAGAAAAAGTGGTGGTGCCGACGAGGAAACCATACATAACATTTCAAGGAGCCGGAAGAGATGTGACGGTGATCGAGTGGCATGACCGGGCAAGTGACCGTGGTCCTGACGGTCAACAGCTTCGTACTTACCATACCGCTTCTGTCTCCGTTTTTGCAAACTATTTCTCAGCCCGTAACATTAGTTTCAAGGTACCTTGAAAATCATGTCTTTATGTATCTTAACAACATCTTTTAGTAATCTAGAGTGTTATAATGTGATTTTTTTTGCTAATAAGTACAATGTTACACTATTCGGCATCTCCGGAATTACTTTGTATCCGCTACTCTAGAATAATTGTGATAGATGGAAATTGACTTTGATATTGTGAAAATATAATACTAGAACACAGCACCAGCACCAATGCCCGGAATGCAAGGTTGGCAAGCAGTTGCGTTTAGGATATCCGGTGACAAAGCCTACTTCGCCGGATGTGGATTTTACGGTGCACAAGACACGCTTTGCGACGACGCCGGACGCCATTATTTCAAGGACTGTTACATCCAAGGCTCCATCGACTTCATCTTCGGCAATGGCCGCTCCATGTACAAAGTACGTCTCGTAACCTGTTATTATAGTAAAAATAATATTTTATTTCGCCTTAGAAAAATAATTCATTTTATTAAACTAAAATGGTATAATAAACTAAACTCTTTTTTTGCATACTGAGGAAATGGAAGAAAAATCTTAAAAACTGTAAGAGGAAATGGGAGTATAAAAATTTCTTTCTTTTTTTTTTTTTTTGTTCCTGATCGAAGGAGTATTAAAAATTTTTTGTTTCATTGTTCATCATCATCATCATGAAGGACTGTGAGCTACACTCAATAGCGACTGAATTTGGATCGATTGCGGCCCACGGTAGGAAGTCACCAGACGAGAAGACTGGATTTGCTTTCGTAAACTGCAGGGTGACAGGTTCAGGCCCAGTTTATGTAGGCCGTGCAATGGGTCAATATTCCAGGATTGTCTACTCCTTCACCCATTTTGAGGATATTGTTGCTCATGGTGGGTGGGATGATTGGGATCATATTAGCAACAAGAACAAGTAAGCCACTTCATCTTCAAAGAAATTAATTACTTTTGAGTTTCTTTCCCCCTTATTTTGTTCAAAAGCCAAAAATAAAGAGGTACAAGTACAGAGTGTTGAGCAAGAACAACTTACAGTTCAGTTATTGCAATCTGCTTCTTTTTTTTTTTTTTTGGGCGGAGTTATTTGCTTATTACTCCTTTTTTTTTTTTTGGTTATTTGGATTCTTCTGAAATTAATTCATGAATCAATTGTTTTTTTTTTTTTTTTTAGAACTGCTTTCTTTGGATCATACCAATGTTGGGGTCCAGGAGCAGCAGCAGTTCATGGAGTTTCATGGGCCAGAGAACTGGAGTACGAGGTGGCCCATCCATTTCTGAAGAAGAGTTTTGTCAATGGAAGGCATTGGATTGCTCCCTCAGATGCCTGAAGCAATTTCACAATCCAACAGTCCACATTATATTCTTTATTTAATTACTATTATTTTTTTTTTTTTACTCCTCCTACATTTATTTAACTTCTTTTTCTAATTTATTCTTAAAATAAAGTCTATCCATAGTGACAGAATCATTATGATTATTCCAATCCTCTCCCATTAGCTCCATTCTTTATGCGGCCACAGTGCCATGTATAAATTAAGAACAAAAGACGAGCCTATATGTTCAATTCATTGTACTATGTATAAAATTCGCAATTTCACATATTCTTCCTTACATTTTTTATTTTTATAAAAAAAGATAATTAGTGAGCTTCACAGAAGGAGTTGATTGGAAGAACAAGCGAACTCCAACTCCAAGGACTTTACCTCCAAAAAAGAAAAATCCGAGGATCATTATAGAATTCACTACCTCTTTCGGTAAAACATACTCTTTCGGCCTAAAAAGAAAGTTTAAATTCAATTTTGAGATTTATTCTATTTTGTACAAATATTAAAATTTAATGTGAATTATTTTTCTTGAAGGGAGATATTTCTTTATAGTTAATAGGGGCGAAGGAGTATAATTAATGATCAAAATCTTGATGGGAGAGTATTGAAAATGTCGAAATAAGGCCATGGTGGGTGCTTCATTTGACATTATTTTCTATATTTACTAAACTACTAATATCATGCTATCAAATAAGTCTCTTTCGTTGTGAATATGCTGACCACTTTCTTCATTTTACCGCACGCGGTCAATATTTTCTTCTTTCTCTTTTTTTTTTTTTGTGTTTTTCTTTTCCAACTTGGGAGAAGAAGACACAAAATTGGAACATTAACAATTGACAAGAAGGAAAATGCTGGCGTGGATGCATAAAAAATCGCCAAAAACAACAATTTATTCTGCTAAATGCGAATCCAATTTTGAGGGGTTACTATGTTTCTAGGCGTTTCACTATCTCCCATACCCGACATAGATCCATTTATGCTTATGCATGCAGTTTAATTTTCCATTAGAGATAAGTTTATTCTACTTATTTTATCTACAAGTAAACCAATGGCCGGCGAGATGTCTCTCGTTCTCAATTATTTGTAAAATTAATAAGAAGAATATATTCTATTAATTCATGCAAAACTGCATAAATAGGTGGCCAAGTTACATCTTCTTCTTACCTCTGTACAGGGCCAATCACATCAGTATAGTTCCCACAAATATATCAGATTTTTATCTATTATCACTCTTGATCAGATATCAAATAGTGATATCTTATAAAAGTTCTCATTGAAACCGGAGGGTGAAAAATTTCGGGAAGGAAAATATATATACCTCCCGCACACTGCAAGCTCCGAACCTAATGGATTTGGGTATTTTGGTTGTAGATTGCGGAAATGTATGTGATGGTCATCAATTTGCCCATATATGTTTAGCATACAAGTGAATTTGTGATTTCAAAAAAATTACTGCAAAAAATGAAGAAAATTTGTTGCGTGGGCTGTTCGTTCCCGCAATTTTTTAGTTTATTTCGTTTATCTTCATTTGAAGTGTATTTTCGTATAGTGTATATAGTGTATATTGTTTTTATGGGCTTTCAATTTTTGATAACCTAAATTATTTATAATTCACTAATGAATTTTTATATATTAGTTTTACATTTTCTTGATAAATATTTAGAGATACATTTTATCTAATAGTTACTTAACTTATAAATTTGATGAGTGTCTTAAGTCTTAACATGATATTCTATTGTGACATATCTTTTAAAATGTCTTAACAAAGTTTCCTTATGTGTAGCAATAAAGGAATGTCTCAATTGCACATCTCTTGTGACATATGGATATTATGTTTTGATTTTTTCGTTAAAATAAATTTTATTATTATTAATGCTAAACTATATAAAAAAATAAATATGACTTTCTTTATATAAATAAAAGTAGGAGTTAGAAATGTGCTCGAAGTTATTTTCATAATAGAGTATAAAATACACTTGCCATTAAAAATCATATAGTATATTTTAATGGCTCTAAGAAAAATTTAAAAGAAAAAAAAGAGGTGATTTTGTTAATTTATAAATTTTTGAGTTATTTTTGTATTTTTTCAAAATATAGGGGAGTTTTAATTATTACATTGTATTATTTTATTAATAAATTAATGGAATTGGACTAAATTGGCCAGAAAGTGATGCGGATGAAATTGGCTTCTAAGAATTCTTTTGAGTTAAATTGGTCAGGGAGTTGAAGCTTTGGGTCAAATGGACCATTGTCTCACTAAATTTGGGTACAATTAGGTTTGATTAAATTTAAAAAATTTTAGAAGAAAAGTTATTTTTAAGTAAATAGTGGAAATATATTAATTAAAGCAAACAAAAATTATGTATCTACCATTTCTAACAATCTAAGGGTTTGTTTGAGACAAACTTGAAAAATTATGTAACAAAAATTGTAACAAAAATTATGTATCTGCCATTTCTTAAGGGTTTCTTTTGAAAAAGAACAAAACAAAGACATGCAAATTACAAGTTTGACAGAGAGAATAGACACATATATGGGAAAAAAAAAAAGAAAAAAGAAACTGGTTGCACACGGGACGCGAGATATTGCACCGAACTGAAATCCAGTACTCTCTCCCTCATTAACACTAATGCAGACACAAACAAAGACTTATGGGAATCAAGGCTTCTTCACACTCCTTTATCGAACCCTTTTTGAAAGCAATTGTAGCACGTAGTACTACTACTTCAGCGCCACCCTAGAAACACCAGCCGTCAGCCTTTTAGCCCAAACTGAAGTTGGCACCGGCATTAACCCCGGCGTTACCCGTAGCGGTACCTGTGACCGTAGCGCCAGCATTAAGGCCAGCGCCAGCGTTAGCGCCGATCTGAGCATTAATGCCAACGCCACCAGCACCGGCATTAGCATTAAAGGTGCCGCCAGCGCCAGCATTAGCGTTGGCGCCAGCATTAGCGCTAGCGGTGCCTGAGGCTGTTCCGCCAGCATTAGCGCCAGCAGTAGCCCCAGCTCGAATATTGGGAACATTGATGTTGAAGAAGTTGCCCAAGAGGCCGCCAAAGAGGGGCCCCAGCTGCCTCCTTGCCATTTGGCTCTCACTTTCGGAAGTCAAAACCCTCGCCATCGTTGGGGTCATTCCCGAAATAGCAAGCACCACAACAACTGCATCACCCCATCCATCCAGAAAAGATATTAGTCTTATGTATTGATATTCATTTCAAATCTTAGAATAAGATGAGGTCCATCTTCACTTTCAATTTCTTTTCCGCAACACGTAAGTATTGAGTGATGAAACGTGTATGCATGTTACTTGCGTACTTTAATCTCTCAACATGTTAAACACCGTTCAAAAACTTTGAATTTAAAAAGTTCATATGAAATTAATAGAGTGAGTGTTGTACATAAATATAGACCATGAACAAAAAGATAGGGTTTTAATAGACCAACGAAAGAGACTTACCAAACACTGCGACGGCGGCTGTGGAGAACTTCGCCATTGTTAACAACAAAGTTCGTAATTAATTGCAAGAAGTTTTGAACTGATAGAAGAAGAAATAGAGAACAAATTACTTCAATTTGTCCTTGCATTTTGTGTAGGCATGGTCCGGCTCTATTTATAATAGATCGAGACTGAGACACACACAACAGGAATATTGAAGTTGATTGGGGTAGTACCAATCTCATTTTCGTGACCAACTATTATTTCCTGTTAATAAATACCTTCATTTTATTATACATTACTTTGAAAACTACATTCCAATTAATGGTCCCCTAGCTAGCTCAGAAGTTGATGACTCCCCAACAAACTAAAATCCAGATGTGTAACATTATACTTTCACCCACGGCCATCTTGTACATATCTCCCGCTCCATTTTGATTTATTTACTACTCCTTTCCTCGCTTTTTAAGATTCGGTTTTGTTGATTTAATACATTACACAAACATATTTTATAGATCAATGGAAATGGAAGGAGCATTAGTTTGGGAATTTAATTTGCCATTTGATCGAAGAACAAGATTTGAGCCACCGCAATGACAGATTTCTACTCAAACTTAGGAATGGCCGGTTAAAATTAGCTCGTTGATTAGTTGGTTTCTTTTCCTCCCTCTAAATACAATACTTATTCATCAATATTAAGATATATTTTGGGGGGCTAGGCATGCTGTTTTAAAAATAAATTATAAGATGTATGATTTTATAATTAATTAGTTATACCAACTGGGAATAATGCCCAGTAACTTATGATTATAATCGTTTCTCTAACCATATAAATAAAAGAATAATTATAAATGAACCGTTCATTCTAAATACATAAAAAAAAAAAAAAGAATTCTATCGCCTCATCAACTCCCTCATAATAGATGAGGTACTCTCGGTTGATTACTTTCTATACACCTCTGGTCTCGTTTTATGGAAATTGATGAAGTGGAATGACATGTACATCTCAACTACCTAGCTTCTCATTTCTTAAATGAAATTGGTTTCTTTTCTCCCAGATGGTCGTTAATGAGTCATGAAGGTCAACTCATGCTAATCAATCAAATGATGTAATGCAATAATAATAGAAAAAAAATGCATACGTTTTACCAAACCCAAGTGAAAATTCAACCACGCCACCTCATTCCCTTCTTTAAACAAAAAATAAATTAGAAAAAGTGAGGTCAACTATCTCCAATATTGAAGGAGAAAACTCCAACAAACGTGGAAAAAACAGACAGAAGTTTTAGTTACCGCTATTACTGCCTGAGGGTTTTTGCTAGTTTCTTCTCCTAGGGCATTCATTGAATTCTGTCAATTAATTAGTATTAAATTAAATGGGCTCAATCAATCAAAAAAGATTTAATCTTTCACATCGAAGAAAATTTATAGAGATGACATTTTACTCTCGCGTAACAAAGTGGAGTATTCGATATACCTCAAACATTCTAAATGAGACGATTGTACCAGCATAAAAGTTGTTTATATATACCAACGCATGTACTTCTTCCAGTTTCATTTATAAGATACGATTAAAAAGATAAAATTTAGTTTAGAATTGTAGGTTAATTATAAGTAAAACTCGAGGGCGTGTGCATTGCATGTATCTTTAAAAAAAAAAAAAAGAGGAATCACAAATTGACATCGTGGCAGAGTGATTGAGTAGTGAATTAGCGGGGCAAATCGGACCCTTTTTTTTATTGTTATCTTATCCTAAATCTTTTTGCAAATGTACAAGTTTGTTGTATATTTGCGTATTTAGTTTTCTTCTTTAGCCTTTTTGTCTATTTCATTGTATTATCTCACTATTATTGTCGTTCTTTTGTAGATTTTTTATGGCAATGATTCTCTGTCCAGTAATTCTTTTAGTTGTACTTATAATGCATGAATGCTTTTGCTTTGTTCCTTTGTTCTTTTCTGTTTCCTTCTCATAGGGTTGGAAGGTTAAAACTCTTGGTTGTAATTTAAAAATTGTCCCAAAATGTTAAAGAAAACACAATCACCGTTTTTTTTTCTTTTTTTTTTTTGAAAATCACCGTTTAGAAAATCGGGAAAAAAATTGGGGTAGTAACGAACTAGCTAGGCTCACTAATTAGTCAAAATGTTACCATTCCGTTAAATTGATAAGATCATCAAAGTTTACAAATTTGGTTATATCAATCTTGTATCATTGTAATAATTGGCAAATACATTGTCTACTTCGCAACACGAACTATTCACAATACAATAATAACAATGAATGAATGTTTGATCAACTGTTCTCATCGATATATCAATTAATTCTAGAACACTAGATTCAGAACTTAAAGACTACTGATTGTAGGAAAGAGTGGCTAATAAGGGGTTGTAATGAATAAGTTGTAATTAGAGTTACTTGAGCCTTGCGTGGTGGAACAGGAGTCAATGTGTGTGGTTGATATGATATTAGATATGTCCCCTTACAAACCAACTTTTGAAGTGAGTTCCCGTCAGCTTCATGAAATTGGTCTAAAAAAAAGATTAAAGATATTCTATGATTTCTAGATGCAGTTATGTCCAATCGACATTTTGTTGCTAGAAGGTCATCGATTCAGGATATTGATGCAATAAAGGATCGATATAATTAGCCTGCGATACGGTGTCCAGTTCATGATTGTGGAACAATGTATGATTGCAGGATCATACTATAGTGATCAGGTTATTGAAAACCAGGATTGACACAGGCTAGACCTATATACTATCACGCACATCAAGGTCAAGATTGACCTGCATAGATTGTTGAATTAGAATGTACAATATTTTCCCTATACACTATCACGCACATCAGGTTACACTGTAAACTCCGTACCCTCATGGTACATTCTATAATACTACCTCATTTTCAAAATATAAATCCACTTTAATTAAGTGGCACGAGAATAAAGACTTATGATTAGTAGATATAAAAGTTCTATTTTATCTCTAATTAATAAGATAAACTTATTAACAACCATTTTTCCAATATCTTATATCCATATTTTAATCATACCTCAAATAAATCGGTTGTATACATTGGTATTCTACAAGTATAATTATAAAGATAAGGGTAATTTGGACAAAATAAAGGAAATTAAGTATTGAGATACAAAGTGCACTTATATTTTAACAAAACCAAAAATAGAAATTGGACTTATATTATGAAAATAAGATATAGTAGAAGAATGGAAAATATTTTTTTTTGACACTAGAAAAGTGCAATTTATGCACCTACAGGAAAAGGAAACTAAGCAGCAATAGCCCCCGGACACCAACTCCATTTTCTGATTCCTTTCGACAATTTAACTTACTACCTTAGACAATGAGATAAGATGAAAAGAGTATAAAACAAAAAAAAGAGATAACATAATGCGGAATTTCACTCTGCAGCCGTGGCATATGTAGCCTCAATGCAACTACAATTAATCCGAAACCCTTTTGGAGAAAACCAAATGCGAACTCAAAATATTTATGTGGTCGATCAAGTCGATCAAAGAAATTCTAAATTGAAATACATCATTGATCATTCATCATACGACAATTCTGTTGAGATTCTAACATCGTCGGCACAATTTGTTAGATGAATGCTCAATATGAGCTGATGAGCCCATTTAGATGTGGTTACCAAGTTCAAAAATAAATTAAAAAAAAAACAAAACAAAACAAAAGAAAAAATGTGTGTAATGATCATCAAGGCTTACAATTGTCCGAAATTTGATATAGATCAAAATCCGTGGCGAACTCTTGAACAATGTCCTTTGGTGGTTGCCCACAATCTTACATTTTCGGCATAAGCTCTAAATCTTATTGAATTACTTTGGCTCATTTCCATAAACTATGTTTAATTCCTTTATGAGTTGGTTTTGCTGGGAGGGTTCTTCCGTTCTTAGTTTGACTATGTTGTTCTCCGACCATTTAGGATATCCTAACCTATGTCAACTAGTATCACAGTTATTGAAGCTCAGTCTCCATCTAAATTCAAGTTTCCTAGCAACATGTAAGCATCAGTGCATTACTATCCTGCATACTCAGCTTAGTAATTAAAAATTCAGGTATCTTCTTAATTATAATACAAAGTTCCATGTAGACAATTTTTCGAGAACATACGGAATAACATCTAAATAAATATATGTCAAAAACTATTTTTTGGTGATGGAGAGGTTAGTAATTTAGGAAATACTTGAAATAGTATCAATCAGTAGAGATCCTTAACCGATTTCGGTCCGAAGCATATGAGTAAATATCTTGGTGTATAGTTGAAATGTCTATTTGGCGGGCTGTTCTCCAATTCTATTCACTATTCAGCCTCGAACTTGGGCCTACGTCAAATAATGCCATTAACACCTGGTGCAACCAGATTACTAATGCATCTTAGATAGTTTATGTCAAAATATTACAAATAAACACTTAAGGGCCGAAACAAAATAATTCTGGTTTGAACTTCAAGGTGATCAAAGGGATTTAAGTACAGCAGATTACGCTTGATCCAAGTGATTTAAGTACAGCAGAGAGATTATGGTTGTGGTAAGATATGTTCCCTTTTTGGTAGTTTTGCTTTCAATTTTAATACAAGATAGCCAACTCCAAGGCGGAAACATACATGTAGTGTAGTAACTATCAAATTCTAATACTCTCTCTGTCCCACAATTATTGTCCAGTTTAATTTTTATTTTTAGTATAATTTGTATTAGAAATGAAAACTCAAACTGGACAATAATTTTAGAACGGGAGAGAGTATCATTTGATTTTTTTTTTTCTTTTCCATTACTTATTTCCTTAATGGAACAACTTTTTTTTCCCTTTTCCATTAGTTATTTCCTTAATGGAACAACTTGTCGGAATATGTATGTGTGCAATATATGCAGCGAATTTATTTTTTCTTATGTTTATTATTATGATTCAATTTCAATACAATCCTTCAAACTTGAAGATGACAGATGGAACATCATATTCTGTTAAAATTTCACTGTCTTATTTTTTTAACTTATATTTTTGCTAATTAAAACAGAAGAAAAAAAAAAAAAAAAGAGACTGAGGTGTATAAACTCTAAAGTCCATGCATGGGAGATTCGTGAGCTAGTCTTACTGGGATTTCTTGGTTAGAGCCACGAGGTTTATGGGCCGATACCCATGTCTCTGGCCTTTCTAAGCTCTAAAGTTGGGGGGAAAACTCATTTCGCATTATATTGGGCTTTAGTGCTTGTAATAAATAAGAGGCGAATTGATACAAAAGGTCGTGTAGTTTAGAAATGAGCGAGCGCACGGCGGTTCCACCATTTTGAGTGTCGGTGTCCACAAATGGAGCTTTATTCTATATATATATATATATATATATATATACATATTTTAAAGAATTTCGAAATCTTTCGACTACAAAATTGCTTTGTGCAGAAACCTGAAAGAGATCAGATCAAGATTGTACCAATAACATATATTCCCTCCATCCCACAAAAATAGTCCAATTTGATAAAAAATCTTATCCCAAAAAATAATCCAGTTTCATAAAAGTCAAAATTAATTCAAGTTAAATTACTTCTATATCCTCATGACAAATAAAAGTTAGGGCGCCCCAAACTTTCCCGTGAAATTGCCGTCAGTAGAGTTCTTCCTTCTTCTCTACCTTCGATGATGCTATCTTCTCGCCGTCAGCAATCAATCTGTCCCTTCAACGTTTCCAACAGTTACTACGTTTCTATTTTCCCCATTGAAGATCGACTGAGATCTATGGCTTGATTCGAGTGATGTATAGCGTTCCTCCTTCTTCTCTGCCTTCGATGATCCTATCTTCTCGCCGTCAGCCGATCGATCTGTGTCTTCAACGTTACGGTGGTTACTACAGTTCTTTTTTCTCTATTGAAGATCGACTGAGATCTATGGCTGGATTCGAGTGATGAATTCAGTTAGCGTTGCAGTTTCTCGAGTTGATTTATTGGACTTCAGAAAGGCAATTTCAATTAGAGTTTTTTTAATTTATTTTTAATCTAAATCCCGTTTGATTGAGTATTTTTCTTTGTTTATTGTGACCGATTAGAATTTGATTCATAGATCTTTAATGAAATCGGTACGTGAATTTTGGAATCCCATCGCTTACGGGAGATGCCAAACAGCAAGGAAAGGTTGCACAAAGAATTGGATTGGAACATTATATTGGCTGTAGTCACATTCTTCGTAGCCTAACCACAATTGTGTTTTTCGATAATAGGGGAAAAGGGAAAAAAAATTGCAGTTTTATGTTTTCCAGCGAAAGGGGAAAAGGGAAAAGAATTAGTAGCTTTTGGATGGCAAGGATGTTATTAGAAGTTTGAAGGATTAAAAGTGTTGTACTTTATTGAGGTTGATTAAATCAAAAAAGTTATACATTTTGAAAGTGAACTATTGTTTTTAGGACGGGGAGTATTATACACTCATTTCGTCCAAAATGATCCTTAAAACAAGGAACAAGTATATATATATATATATATATATATATATATATATTTATATGAATGTAGAAAAACGTAGGGGCAAGTGGGTTGGTTATTTTAGTGATTTAGTGGCTGTCATTGTTGATTAAAGAAAGAGTTAAGTCCGGTTTAGTTGGGGATGACAGGACGACGTCCACGTTGGATTAAGAGAGAAGAAATTGTTGGGAGAAGGGAATTAGGGAACCACGAGATTCATGAGGAGTCTGACCAACTCAATCACAGGGAAATCAATTCAGATCATTTCATCAGCCCATCGTGCAAAATATTAATATCAAGTACAAGTAGTGTACGAGGATTTTGTTGTCTTAACTGAGATCTGCTGTCCAATATTTTCTTTTTCTTTCTATAATATTCCCTCTATTCCAAAATAAGTGTCTTTTTAGCAAAATAGAAAAATTCTAAAATAAGTGTCGTTCTCACATTTCAATACACTTTTTGTCAAAAGTTTTTAAAATTACCCTCAAAAGAGTTAATGCTATTGGTGGACAATTTTATAATGGGATTGGTTGATGATATTCAAGTAATTTTATTACCCTATTTAAGAGTTTCTTAAACTATGTGTAAAGTGTAGGACGATACTTATTTTGGAATGGAGGGAGTACTATAAAAGTTTAGTACTATTTGCTACCACAGCACCCTATGACTATAATATTAGGGAAAAGGGGCTAAATTTATTTAGTAATCCTGTATATACCCACTATATATATATTCTTCTGGTAAGCATTCAACGAATTAATGTTTTTAAAGGTTTTTGAAGATGTTACGCTTGAGTCATATCATGAACAATATAAAAGATTATCAATCGGTGCTGATATAATTGATATAATTTGAAATATGAAATATGATAAGGATGTTATTACTCGTGAATAAATGTGAATAAATTTATCTTGTTATTTAGAACTAAATAAAGTGGAAGATTAAAATGATTAAACTCCTAAACTCGGAGGGCTTAGAGTGTGAAAATATTTCAATAAACACCAAAAATAAAAAGTCTTTCTTCCAATTGTTGGTGCTGCTACAGCTGGGAAAAAGATCTGATTAATTCAACATGTGTGAAATTTAGAGCAACAATAATATTTGTCTCCATCGTCATATGAGAAGGACCACTCCGTTGACCATCACCGTTCACGTCCAATTCATCTCTCTTTTTCTCTCTGCAGGGGTTATAAACATGGAGGCCAAAAATTACGTATAAATCAAAGCAGAAACCCTTTTTGCATCAAGAGTTTCCAGAAAACAAAAGTGCTTGCGGAAAATCTCAGGGTAGTGGGCTCTTTCTCTTCTCTCCATAAATAAGCTTGGAGGTAAGTAACAAAATCTGCGCACCCATGGATGTGTTTCGTGAAGAATTTTTCCAACTATGAACTCAGTTTTGACTTTCTTTTTTTTCCTTGGGGGTTTGTTGTATATATGTGATGCTTAGCTAGCTCTTCAAAAGCTTGATTTGATTCTTTGCAATGGGGTTGAGTTAAATAGGAGTATCTAAAAATGATACAACATCTTCAATTGATAACGAAGTTCTTCTAGAAGGCCGATTTATTTCATACTTGTGAAAGAATGTCTAATAGATATTAATTGTTTTGGAAGTTTCTAGATGGAGATTAGTTGGGATCATGGTACTGATCTTCTTCTTCTTTCAGGTACGAATAGATCAGAGTTATATATGCATATGGATTCCTTGCAAGAAACATGGTCTCCATTCTCTCTGGTAAGATCCATCACAATTTCTCAATTTCTGAGAAGTGTTTTGGTTTTGTTACTTTAAATCTTTAATTAGAGAGAGGTTTTGGCTTTGGTTTTTTGTTTTTTTTTTCCTCTCCTAGCTCATTGTAAATACATAATACTCCGCTTATCTGAAAAAGATAATCCAGTTTGGATTTTTACTTTTTGGTACAATCTGAACTAAAACTGAAAATCCGAACTGGTCAGCCATTTCAGATAATCGAGCCCTTGATTACCTAAGAACAGTTTGATTGATAATATTGATTGTCTACTATTATAAATTTGGTCAGGATTCAATGCTGGAGGATGATGATTTGATGAACTTTATTCAAACTGATTTGGAGAAGAACTACAGCAACTCTATGGATCAACCAACAACAAATCAGTTATTACCTTGTTCCTTTTCCAACCCTGCTGATATACCTTCATCTGAAGAAACTGCCCCTTTTAAGGTTACTTTGACTTTCACCAAATCTGGAAATCAGAGAACAATTTTATTTGGAAAATCCCACTTCACCAACTTCATCGACACCTTCCCAGTTGATATCTTTTGGGAGCTCATCATCATCATCATCATCATCATCAAGCAGGAACTTAACCAATGGAATAAAGGAAAAAATCAATGATGCTGTGATAAGAAAGAAGCGGCAAAGATGATTTCATTTAAGAATATGGATTTCTCCGGAAGCAGCAGCAGCAGTTCTTCTTCATCTTCTTCCACGGAAGAACTGCAACTATGGGATGATGATGATCAGTGTAACTTTGGTACACTCATGAATGATAGTCCATTAATGCCTGTTAAGAAAATTACCAGGACGCCATTACAAGCCAAATCTCATGTTATAGCAGAAAGAAAGAGGCGAGAAAAGCTGTTGAAGCGATTTAAGGATTTGTCAGACTTGATTCCTGGCCTAAAAAAGGTAAGTACTTAGTACCCACAAAAATATGCTCCCACTTTTGTTATATTAATATATACTCTCTTTCTCTCTCTCTCTCTCTTTTGTTTGTGTGTTTTTCTTTCATCTCTATCTTCTTCTAGATTAATAAAAGAGCTCAAGCACCACCAATGAATGTGAAAATAAATACCTAATATGTTTCGAAATAATTGTTCAGTTTGAATTTTCACTCTCAGGATAAAATTTGTCTAACGTGGAATGATGAAAACAAAACTTTTATCTATTTTATCTCAAGAGAGTGGAAAATGCCTAGAATCGAGATCTAGATTTCCGATTGTGTTTGAATACTAATTATATCTTGGTCCGTATTTTTAATTTTAAGATGTGTTTCCACCCATATGTATATGTACAGTCGGATAAGATGTCGATCATCGATGGAGCTATCAATAGCTTGAAAGAATACGACCGACAGATCAAGGATCTAACACAAAAGCTTGACGAAGAGAGAAGAAAATGGAAGGAGGGTGTAGAACATGTTGATGATGTTGATGATGATGCTAAGGAAAATCCTTGTCTTTACGGTGATGCTGATTTTGAGGTGGATTGTCACCAGTTGAAAAGAAGGAAACTTCAAAACTAAGTGGCGGTTGAAGTCAACACTTCCAACAAAATTTGATTCCGAAGAACATGTTCCCGATTGAGTTTGCGAAGCTTTATTTATGCGCGATTTTATATCTTTTATGTTGGTGACAAAGACCAAGTTGTTTTTTCTTTCTTTCCTTCTTTTTGTTTTTTAAACTTGAATAGTAGTAAGTGCATTTTATTTGGTACGTTAACTAATTAATGATTCTGATGTTCTTCCATTTTCAAATTATTGGAGCTGGTTAGATCGAAAGCAATTAAGTTTGTTACCTTAGTTAAATAATTCCTCGGTTTCAATCATGGATGTAACACTTGCATTTTACTAATTGACTCGGGTTTACAATCTTGTAGTAGCATTGATTGTCACCGGTCCAAGATGCATCATGCATGATCGTCCAAAGCCAATTAATTGCAAAAAAATAAAATAAAAATAAAAAAAATCTTTATTTAATTCATCATCTCTTCGTTCCATTTTTAATAGCTTTGAAAAAATTTTCATAAAAAAGTTTATTATACTCCCTCCGTCCCATAATTATTGTTCAGTTTGGATTTTTATTTTTAGTTCAAATTGTACTAAAAGGGAAATTTCAAACTGGACAATAATTTTTAGATGGAGAAATACTATCTTAGTTTCACGAAAAAGCGCCTACAATTAGATGGATGAAATGTATAACAACTGAATGTACGTAATTTGTCATTCATTGCTATCGATGCGCCACCCTTCATGTCTAAGCTAAAACAATTCAGTTTTCCTCCGAAGTTTTACTAATTGACCACTTTATATATATCTTAGCAAGGTACAAATGACTAAATTATTATTCTCTTTTCTAAAATAAGTATAGTTAGATAAAGTGCGAACAATTCAGTTTTGGACATTCGGTAAAATTTAAATAATGTTACAGTTGAGCATGTTTAGACTTTCTAAAAATTAAAAAAAAAGAAAAAGAAAAAGAAAAGAAGATAAAGTGCACATAACTTATGTAAATTACAGTCACCGTATTATCTGTTGAGCACCGAAATGAGACTAATGTTACCATATTAATCTGGATATTATTTTTGAAGTGTTTAACATAAGATCACATAACTGAAAATACATTGAATTAGTAGCCTTAGACTCATGCCTTATGAACCCCATTCATTACATTGTGGACCTTTTGCTTGTAATCAGTTGTTAAGAATAGTTTCCAGCAATTGAAATATCGAAGAAACCGAAAGGCAAAAGCCAGGTTGGGCAGTGTGACAAAGGGGGAAAAATACATTTATAGTACTTTCCATTGATGGATGCATGGCTAGGTAATTTCTGGTAATTAAAATATTTTAGAAAGGTTAAATCGAAAGGATAAAAGAATGACTAAATGACATCTAACAGCCTTTAACTAATTCAATTCTAGAAACTCATTCTCCCTGTATTGTCCCTTCATTTCTGTTTTACCCACTGAACAAATAATATTATTCAGTCTCAAACAAATAATATACAGTATATTAAATTTTGTAACTATTCAATTGTTAGTAAAGATATCAAAAGCCAACATGGACAATTTTTAGCACATAAAGAAAATCTTATTTGTTATATTAATTAAATAAGACAATTAGAAAGGAGGAGTAAATAAATTCATGACAAACAAAATATAATGTAGAACATGAGAGGCAGCTAAACTGTCGTTATAACAGTAAAAATAGAAAAAAAAAAAAAAAGGTGAACTCCCAATTCGGTGCTCAACAGATAGATGGTGATTGACGGACTGGTGGTGAATCAGTTCAAGGATAGACAAGATAAACCCTATTCCTATTCATTTGGAACAGAAAATAAAAGCTGCTAAGAAAAAAGACAAAATCATTATTCCAAATTTACCAATGATACAAATTATTTACTCTCTCGATCCTAAAATTATTGTCTAATTTAATTTTTTATTTTTGATATACATGAACTAAAAATAAAAGTTCAAACTATTTGAGACAAAAGGAGTACTTCGCTTTCCAGATTTGTGAAAAGGGTGCCCAACCCTAATCATTTCCTTGGACTTCACCAAAATGAAAACATTGTATTAAAACTAGCAGGAGATGCTAAATTCATGATACCATATGATAGCAACCTGAAGCCATATAGATGTATGTATCACTAGGTTCTGCATAATATTCCTTCTATTTCAAAATAATTGTCTCAACTGTTGTTTTGAGACGGAAGGAATATAACGAAAATTAATTCGTCGTAACTAATGAAGTGCATACATATATATGTGCTAGCTAGGACTCAAACTCTTCCAAGCAAGTACTTCTTTATCAAGCTTACTTTGCAGGGAACATAGATCCGTATCATTCATTTGACTGGCTCCCTGAAACAACAATCAAAGCAAACCTTAATTATAAGCATTCATAACACATGCAAATACAAAGAATGATCCCTTTTTCTTTTTTTTAGGGTAAATACCTCTCGATCTTCAGTATGGATTCTGCAATGGAAATTTTCATGAACTTTGGTGTTCATGCAGTTGACAACATTCAAACCTTCGTCGCGCAGAACATTCAGCACCCTCGATAGGGGAAAACAATTTCCATCTTCTGATGAATTGCCGTTAATCAGAATCTCAATTCCACCGGCCGAGCAAGATCTGACCGTGAAGTCAACCTTGGACCACAATCTTCTTGCAAGAACATTGTTAACTTGGACGCCTTTCCCTTTATTACCAAACGAGTTTCTGATCTTATTTCTATTAAGTTCAAGTTCCTTAATCTCCTCTTTTTTGTGTTTGATATAGTTTGCAACCTGATGTAGTTGATCCACAATACTGCGCTGTCCCTCCAGGAAACAAAAAATTTCAGTCAAAGCACATACATCTTTAACTAATCAATTACCATCTTAATTATTTGGTACTCTTAGTTAACCATCTTGCAATGATTTTGTCAAGCTAATCAAATAGAGAGAATTCATCTCCAAACTAAAGAAGAAATCCAATGGTAGCATAAAATTTAGCCCTATTTCCTAAACCCTTTTTTTTGGTCCCCAAATCATAGAGTCACGTTTCACAGTCTTAGCTTTGACATGTTCTACTAAACTGATTGTTTGTATTTGTTTTTTCTTTTAATCATGTAAAAACATAAATTGAATAAAACATGATAAATAACTCTACTAAATGTATACTAACCTTTAAACATTCAGGAGGGAGTAATTTCCTGAGAGAAGCATAAAGATCAGCCATTTCTTTCCTCCTTTGACGCTCCATGTCTCTATGAAGAACCCGATACCGTAGTTTCTTCTCTAAAGCAGCTTTCTGATCATTCTTATCATCATGTTGAGATTCTGATGGTAATTTACTCACCTTCTTCCGCTTCTTGCCGGTCATGGCGGTGGCGGTGGCTGTGGCTGCGGCGGCGGCGACAGCCTGATTGGTTTCAACATGACATGATGGTATTGAATCAAAGACAAGTCCAGAATCATTTGAAGGTGGTATATTAGGGTTTTGAACATCTGGAAAGAGAGTTTGGTCATCTTCTACAAGGTGGAAAATATTATTGGTTGGGATTGGTACATCTTCGTGAAAAAGAAAAGTGCCATCCATGTGGTACCAAGGAATCAAAGAGTTATCCATGTTCCCAGCCAGATAGATTGAAGATTTGCAAATCCTTAATTATTGGTTAACAATTAGTACGTACTACTGTACAAATGATCTGATATGATACGATACATTTAAATAGTACCTACATATACATGAAGAACAAATACTTTTATTTTTGTTGCTTTTTTTATTAGCAAGAATTGTAGTACTTTTGATTATTATTAGTGTAATTATAAGGGGAAGACGAAATCTGTTGAATATCTTATAAACAAATAGATTTCACAGCTCACCGGCCACTTGTTTAAAAAAAATTTCTAAGCTTTTTGGTCGATTTGAGATAATTAATCCAAGGCTTGGCCGCTACTTTAGTTCACACCTCTACTTTCAACTTGCATATACATACCTTGTTCTTATCTAAATATTAATAGTGTTATTATTGGGAGCTGGAACGTATTTTCATTAAAATATATACTTTCTCCGTATTCTCCTTCTACCATCAAAATAATTGTCTTACTTTTTAACTACATCAAACTATTTTAATTTTTTAATGTTCCATCTATATCTCTCACAAAATTAAATACACGATGTTATAAATAGTACAGATTATATATTTAAAATTGAAATTTACAATTTATAATATGAACTGTTTTTATGGAATAGAAGGAATACTATAAACTACGATAATCATTATTTACAAAGAAGAATACTAGCGTATTATTTTGTCTATGATAAAACTTTCTAATCATCAAATCACTTGACTGATGGATTAAACAACTAAATAATTACTGTTTTTAAATGATTAGAGATATATGTAGGTGGCGATGATTTGAGGGCTTTCGAACCTTTTTATGCGATTTTTTTTTATTAATTTACTTTTTGTCGAGACATAGTAGGGAATACATTCCTTTTTATGCGATTTTTTTATTATTATTATTTTTTTTTTGAGGATGAGTGACAATTAAACAGTGACATTGATTAGTTAACCTCATGGAACTTTTAGATTATTACTTTTTTACTCTAAAATTACTGTCAAGATTAGATTTTTTACTTTAAGCTCAATTTATATGAAAAATAAAAATTCTAAGTTTAGACAATAGTTTAGGGACAAAAGAAATATTATTTTTAGTACAAATTTCAAAACTCCATATGGATTATTTTAAGAGATGACAGCACCTTTCCCAACATAATTTTATTTTTAAATAGAAGTCTTGTAGTAATTAATCAGTTCATGTGCAATTAATTTGGATTAACATGTACTACCTCTGTTTCAAAATTATTGTCCAGTTTGAGATTTCACTTTTAGTACAATTTGAATTAGAAATAAAAACTTAATCATGGTTCAAAGTCGTAAACTGAGTCACCTTGACACCTCAGGGGAAAGACAACTTTCTGCACTTCCTTTTGGTTTTATTTTATTATATCATGAACCTATTTTATTGTCCTGATAATTCTGCACTACCCTGTACTTGTTTATGCAGTCCCGCATGAAACTAGTATGCTACCTAAGTTAAATTCAGCTACCATGTTGTACAGTCCCTCCGATCCAATGTAAGACACAATTTTGAATTGATCTTGTTGAAACTTTTGCTTTATAAACAGGATAAGAAAGAAAATCAGAGAGGTTATGTACATAATATCGACCAACTAAAATTTTATTTGTGACTATCATGATCAATAGTTGCACTTACGTTTCAATTACAAAATTGAATACTAAGAAACAAGTTCAATAATATTTTGGCTTGATTACCAACTTGCGTGGTGCTTGCAGGTGGGGTTATAATTGTTACGGTTTTTCCGACACTTCTCAGCGTGAGATAATGTGGGTTTGACCCACCATTATCTCCGGTCTTTTACTTTACTTTTTTTTTTTTTTTCTGGTCTTATACACTTTCTTTCTCTTTTACAAGAAAAGCAATTTTATAAGAAAACAATTGAAAGAAACTTTTACATTGAAGCTCCGTTTGGTTAGATTGAATTGTAATTGAATTAAAATTACAATACTATTGAATTGAAAATGAGATATTAATATTGTAATTCAATTTCAATTCCTTTGTTCGAGAAATCTTGAAAATTTACAAGAATTAAGGTTCTAATTCCAATTCTTGTGTTTGGATGCATAAAAGTTTGAATACTTTAGAATTGAAATTAGTTTGTTATTGTATAACTAATACTAGTACAATTTATACTTCTTGTCAAAAACTAAAAAAAAAACTAATTTTATTATTGATTTGTATAATACAAAAAATAAATAAATTCATTATATACATGTATATTTGACTACTTTGTGGTTGTTTAGCTAATATACTTTTTGACTTTTTTTGTTAAAAAAAATTATTACTTTTAATTAATTTTCTATATCAATTTTGTAATTTATTATGTACAGACATTTTTGTTGGAAACAAAAGAAATATTATTATGTATAAGAATTATTAATATGATACTTAAAATTCTTACTTAATACACAAACAAGTAACACGTAAAACATCCTTGTTTTTCTCTCTTTTATTATTTTTCAAAATTTTTAATTTTTTATGTTTTGATTTATATCAAAAAATTTAAAAAATTTATTATATAACATTGTAAATTCAGTTTATAAATATTGAGGTTCATTTATACATAGATTAACATTAGTATATAATATATGCTTAAATATTTTTATTCTAGTATATAATTATATATGAAATAGAGCAATGATAAAGATAGTGACTAATTACAGTGAAAAATTATAGTGACTAATGAAACGAAAAATACACCATCCTCACTAAATATGTGCATTTATTAATAAAGGGTAAAAATGTAATTTTAAGGGCAAGATAAAATTTTAACGGAAAAGTGACAAAAAACTAGGGTCCAAGAATAAGCCACATCACTCACTATCTTTTTTCACATTTTTTTTTTCACTAAATATATCATTTTCCTGTGAAATAATAGATACTTAAAACTCAACTTACATAATTTTTGGTGAAAAGATGCCATGAATAGTCTAATATATATATATATATATGTATTATAATATAGGTGTATACATGGAACAATTTCTATAAAAAAAATTGAAAATGTTATGTTGTTTACTATGTCATAATATAATAAAAATTTAACCCAAAACTAAAATATTTAGTTATTAATTTTTTTTTTCGGGTACAACTATACTTTTGATTTTTTTGTAGAAAAGATACAATGTTAATTTTAGATTGATTTCGTTGATAATTATTAAAATAATATAATAATAATAATGATGATGATGATGATGATGATGATGATAATAATAATAATAATAATAATAATAATAATAATAAGACAAACAACCCAAGAAAAAAGAAAAAAGCGATTAAAGCAAAAAAAGAAAAAGAAAAAAGTTGAAAAACAATAAAATTAAAATAAAAAATATATATATATAAAAAAAAAAGGCCAAAAGACAAAAATGAGAGGGTGACCCGTTTAGGTTATAACCTGGAAATGACCCGGTTATGACCTGCATATTTTTTTTAAGTGCTTGAATTTAGATTCCAATTATTTGCTCCCATAAAAGAATTGAAAATAAAGAATTGAGCCCTATCTTGAATTATAATTTCAATTCTTGGACCTCTATTTTTACCGACCAAACACAAGAATTGGAATTAAAGAGCTCCTATTCTAATTCTTGGTCCCAATTCAATGCAACCAAACAGAGCCTGAGAGCTTTTTGTTGTTGTTCTTCTTTTTTTTTCTAAAACTTGTAAGGGTGACGATTTTGCCACAATAAATTTTAGCATCCAGTGCATATTTTTCCCATTTTCCCACATTTATCCCTAAAGTCAACTTTATTAATTTCCTCTCTCCCTCGTCTCTCTCTCCTATTCAATTATTCCCTCAATCATAAGAATTATCAATTTTCTCTTTCTTTCCCTGGCTCCAGACACATCGTTTTCTCCTCCCATAGTGAAATTCTTGCGCGAATTTGAAAAATGTAAGAACTTTATGGCAATTCGAGCAATTGTCAATTGATGAGTGAAATTGGATGATGAATTTGATAAATCATTGATGCAAATTGATCCGGAAAATATTTTTTAGGAAACTTATTTTAATGTGTGAGTGAGGAAATTAATTAGGAGGCGCGAGATACAAGAGAGCTTCAAAGATGTCTATACAAGAGCTTCACAAAATTCTAGCAAAAAAAAAAAAAAAAAAACTAACATTGCTATGGATCCACTAATAGGGAGAAGTTTCAGAGGGCGGGCTTCTTCTTCTTCATACGAGGAAGGTCGGAGCAACGGAAAACATATATTTGTCTTGTTCTTTTTTTTGCCATTTCATTTTTGTGATTTTTTTTTGGTTTAGCTTAATTATTTGAATAATCAATTTGATATTTGCTTTGATAAGTTCTATTCTCGAAACTAATCATACTCGGATCGATAAGTAAAATTTGGAATGATTCAACCCCTGGTATGTCGTTCTTTCCCAATCTAGTGTTTTACTTGAGATCGGATATATAATTTTGATTTTCTTCCTTTATGCCTAATATAACTTGCAGCTTTATGCCTAACAATTTACTAACAGGATGGTGTATGTATAACTAGCTAATCAACAAGAGTTCAAATATTACTGCCAGGACGAAATTTTATGCTTTCTTATGTAAAACAACTGAATTCAAGAAACAAAGAGATGAAGGCAAAGGTCAAAGAGCTCTGATGCATGATTTTTAAAATTAAATATAACTCAATACAAATCTTCTTCAGGCTCTCCTCCCCATTCACACACCAAAAAAAAAAAAAAAAAACCTGCATATGAACGCCACAAAACCCACGAATTAGAAGACAATATATCAGGTTTTAAACACAATAAAAGTTCCCAACAACATGCTACGACATATTTGACTCGATTTCTAATTATTGGACAACAGTAAATACGAAGAATGAGAGTCATAAAGCATATCAAAACCTTTGTATAAAGTGTTATTCCATTTGTTTCCTTATGGAATATGTTGCTGAAAAAATTATTCTTAGGAAAAGAAAATCAAACAATTGGGATGCATTCAACCCATTATCAATCGTATTTCAATTCCTAAAAAACACAAAAACACATAGGAGATAGAAAACTTACTTGATTAAATTGAAGAACGAATTAGATGAAATAACATAGAAGCTAGTCCACCTTTGATTTTTTTCCCCCCTTATCTTTTCAAGAAGTACAATTAAAATAGAGAATTTTTCCCCAAAGATGAGTAGGGTGGTTGTTTAATTCGGATCCCTAATATTATGCTAATAGATGATTTTTGGAGGGACAAGTTTTTCATTGTTTTGGAGGGAAATTGATAGCCTTGTGATGTGAGAGAAACGCATAAAAAGGAAGGGAGGAAGAAGTAAGATAAGAAAGTTGACTTATTAAGGGTAAATGTGAGAAAATGAAAAAAATATGTACTGAATGTTAGAAATTGTTGTGACAAAATCGCCACCCAACTTGTGAATAGAAATGTAAATTGAGGATGAAATAGCTAGATAAATATCATTATACGTTAGTTGATTTGTATATATTACAGTAACGCACATGTGTTCTGAACTCAAAATAATGGCACAACTCATTCCATATATTTGGAATTCATTTTCAATTTTTGATGCAGATATATATCAAATAAAAAGAAAAGAATAAAAGAGCTACAGAGAGATTTGCGGGTCATAAATTCACGATCGTACCTCTCTATTTGTCTCATTTTAACAGTACAATTACTTTGTCCAACAATTTCAATATAATCTATCCTTATTCCTCACCAAGCTTTCCTTCTACGTCCTTCTATATATCATACTCCTTCTGTCCCGAAATTATTGTCCAGTTTGAGATTTCACTTTTAGTACAATTTGAACTAAAAATGAAAACACAAACTGGACAATAATTATGGGACGGAGGAAGGAACACAAATGGCATCTTTACCCTAGCTTTCCTAGTTCTGACTTCGGAGAAACAACAACTGGAGTTTATGTGAAAACAATTAATATAGGTACGTGAAGAAAAGTTACGCTGATTATTTAAAAATTTCTGAACAACTTTCATTAATTAACCATCATAAGGCTAATGTTTAATTATGAATAAGGCTTCTTCTTTAGCTATAAAAGTATTAAGAAAAAACCCCTAAATGACGTGTATTCAAAGAAGATCTCCGGGGGTTATGTTTTAAGAAGATCGGCTCAGGATTTTGTCCGGTTGGCGAGAGGCACTTTACATGTAGAATACGTATTCCAGCTCACTGCGTAATAGTAACTCCATTTGATACTATAATTATTGGCAGATTATCGTTCTTAACCTTCTATTTTCTAGATATTTAAAGAAAATTAGAAGTGATGAGATCTTCAGTTGGCATCACATATGAGATGTGTGACATGTAAAATTGTAAATGGTGAGGGTCTCAGGCAATAGTAGTTTGGTATATATAAGTCTAGTGAAATGATGAATTAATCTACAATTACAATGACAAATCTTAATATCAAAAGATTAATGATGCATGCAGCAATTTTTTTTTTTTTTATGCGAGTAATAGCGAGTCGATTAAATGTAGACTATTCACTGAATTTAAACTGATATATTGTAGATGTGAAATATGAAAATAAACGGATTTAATTTAGTGCACACTATTTCTCATAGGTTGTCCTAGCGAATTTTCACATACGTCATTACTCGCTCAGAATTAATTAAAGAGGTATACAAATTAATGTAGATGAGTAAATGCTAATTTATAACGAGCTACCACTCAAGGATGGAGTTTTTAATAAACAAGAAAATCGCCTGTATTTATAGTCGGTGTCATGAGTTACTTAGCTGCTTTAATGTGTTCTGTTGTTTACTCGATGTTCAATTTACCAAACTTAGCAGAATAAATGATTCAAAAAACATGATTTTTTTCTTTCTTAATAAAAAAGTACTGTTTAAAAGTTAAAATAAATAAAAACACGAACAATAACGTTTTATGCCGTGCAGAGAAAACGTAACACAGCGCCGCCATTTTTATTTCATGCAAGCTATTAATACGTAATAGGAAATCTTACTTTATATGCTGACAAAACTCTCGAAATATTAGGCACATAGTGCTTCTCCTAAGTCCTCAACAACAAAGATTTCAAGAAGCAAAATTGAGGATGAAAAAAATGGTTTCTTAGCAGCTGCGTTCCCTATCCATTTATCTAATCCAAAGCCGTCTCAAATATCAATAGATACATACTTACCGTTATTTTTTAATATTCTTTTCGTCTCAAAATTATTATTCAATTTGAATTTTCACTTTCAGTTTAGACTGAACGATAATTTTGTGAATGAGGGAGAATTTTTTATTATACTCTCAGGTGTTCAAATCCACTATCACTGTGAGACATTTTTCATTTTCAAGAATAGGTAGTTACCAATATTTAATTACTCCACCACGATCAAGAATATCTATGATCAGACGACAATAAATAGCTAGCCAACAGCAAACTTGCATCAGACGTCCGCAAACGAGTTTTGGTGAGCAGTAAACTCGTGGGAAAGCATGTTGCCAAGGCGGACTTGGGCGGAAGTAGTGAGATGTATGTTATCAGGTTGAAGAGGCAGTCCCATGGCATCCACATATTTTACATTTGGAAGTTCTATGTTGAGTTGTGCTTCTCTCACTCTTTCTACATATTGAGATTTTGATATTTTCCCTAGTCCTGATGCAAGTGCAACCTACAATACAAAGTGATTAATAACCTTAAAAAAATACGATCGTTTGAAAAAATAAAATGATGCACAAAAATAGTTGGTCCTTTTATTATAAAATCAGTATATCGAATCAGACAATAATTTTAAAACAGAGAGGCGGATGCATACTTGAACTTTGTAAAGTACCTGAAGAACCAAAAGGTCAGGCAAGTTGAGATCTGTTCTCAAGTCCATAATAAATTGTTGCAATCTAGCTTTGTATGCTTTGGCATCTATTAGGGTTGTAGTGTCGCTCTCTCCTTGATACCAAAGAAGGGCTTCAATAACATTCTCATTACCATTTCCATCACCATTTTGCAAAGCAGCCATGGCTCTATCCATCAACTGGTTATATAAAATGGTTCCTTTTTGCCATAATATGATGCTCGTCCCCGATACGGCACAAGGCACCAAACCGATGATCCCGTAATTTGGAATTTTTTGCAACAATAAATTGGCAAAGGGCATTCCGGGTCCGATTCCATTTGGACCTGGGTCTATGCCCGCATGAAGAGGTTCTTCTGCCTCCTCCCATTGAAGCATTGGGTTGAGTTTGAGGATGTTTGGATTCGGCCGGCTTTCCGGCGACACGACACCGTCCCATGTGCCGTTAATCAAGCCACCGTGGCCGGCCATATTGCTCTGACCGGCCAGCAAAAATATGTGCTTTGTATGAGAATATGCAAAATTGATCGTGTTGATGAAAATTAAAAGGGCTATTAATGAAGATGTTTCCATGACTGAACTTTAGTGCTAATGTATCTTGGACTTCTTAATTTGAACAAATTTAAATGAATGATATTATATATAGTGTAGTGTAGTGACTGGTGATCATGAACATTTTGAACAGGTGAACCGACTTGATAATCAATTGACAAGTTTGTTTATGCAATTAATATTATTTAGGGGGCCTTGCCAATGTTTTGAAATTGAAAAATTAATGTTTACATGTTTGATGCCAAGATCTTCACGGAAATGGTAAATGGACCCTGAAAGGTGAGTATAATTACAATCGCATCAAATACTTAAAGAGTATCAGAGGAGAGGAGCAAGTACACTCCATCCGGTTCTTAATATAAGACATTTTGATTTGTTCTAAATTTTACCTAGTACGCATTTTTAATTGACGAAAAAAATTTTAAAATATATTCTCACTTTCCTTTCTTTCCTTGATTGTTAGAAAATATTTTTAATATTTTTCGTCAATTAAAAATGCATATTAGGTAAAACCTAGGACAAACCAAAATACCTTATATTAAAGACCGGAGGGAGTACATACTTAAACTGCCACGGATATCTTTGCACCTCAAATTACACATCAAAAAATCATCTGATTGAGTTTCGGTACTAAAATTCAGTAAATTTAAGGTGCTATACCCAAGTGAAAATTGCAATGATATCATTATTTCTTTGTTATGCGAGACTTTCTCAAATAAATATATTGTATACTTAAACTAATTCTTATTCGACATGACTTACCTCTTTTAGAGATTTGATGGTTACGTTATGCTAGATGTATTGACAACATTATGGAATTATACTCGGAAGATTTTTTATAAGTTATTCCCTCCTGCCCTTATAGAAAGAAAAAAAAAAAAACCGGCAATAGTTCTTTAGCGATTTGATGAAATTTTGGGAAAAACTAGTAAAATTTTTTAATGAGTACTTACAAGTGGTACAAAATTTTAAGGGATTGTTGAAGTGATCATTAGCATTTTGAACAAGTGAACCAATTTACTTGGCAAAACTGGTTTATGAAATCTTAATTTATGGGAGTTTTCCCTATATGGATCATGGAAAAGTGGCAGAATTTTTATTAAAATTTGCCAAAATCTGAAAATCTGGAAGTTGCGGCATGCATGCGTGGCGCACGATTGATTGCGGCCATTTTTATTTTTATTTTTTTTAATTTTCAGGCTTAATTTGGATGCAGAAAACATCCAAATTGGAAACGGAAATAGGATTAACCAACCGATTATACAAAATGCTTCCTCTTCACCACAAAATTAGACTCGTCCCGGATAACGTACACCAAAGCGATTGTCCAGATAGCAGAAATATGTGCTTCGTTTGCGAAAATGCAGAACTAGTTGTGTTGATTAAAGAGCTATGAACAAATGTTTTTCCATGATGTCTTTCGAGCTAATTTAGTTTTTGTCGAACAAATTTTAATAGATATTGTATGTCGTTTTACTCCCTCCGTCCTAATATTATTGTCCATTTTGGATTTTTATTTTAGCATAAATTAAACTAAAACTGAAAGTTGAAACTGGACAATAATTTTGGAACAAAGGAAGTACATTTTGGTGAAGTGAACATTTACGTTTTCAACAGGTTAACCGATGGAGTTTCTAATAACTTCCGCAAGCTTTTTTATGCAATAATGTTTGAGAAGTATTCTCAATTAACGGTCTTTAAATTACAGATATTATCCCCAAAAATATAATTAAAAAAAAAATTCAAACTGGGCAATTTCAAGCTCATCAAATGCTCTTCGAGTAGATCTACTTCAAAACATGCTTCAGGTCTCCGCCTTAGCTTTTCGCATAAAGATATCTATGTTTTGACCATCTTAATTATGGATACTAACATGACAATTCGATTATGATAACTAAGAAACAATGAAAATTCAGAATGCACAAAAAAGAATCCCTTTGTCCTGAAATAGTTTGTCTTTTTTAAATTTTTACTTTTATGATAAAATTTGTACTAAAAATAAAAAATCAAACTTGACAATCGTTTTGGACGAAATAGAGCAATTAAAGAGAGTGGCGCAGGTTTCGAATTACGCATCCCAAAAATTCACAAAGATCAGATTCATTCAGCAGTGTGGTCGTTATTATTTAAATTCACAGCAGCTGTCGACTTGTCGTAATTATTTGTTGGCGAAAGTTCAGGTATTATAAATTAATTACAAGTTGTATTAGTTACTCTGATGTACAGTAATACGATGAAATGAATCACCAGAATTTCATGAGGACACATTCTGATTCTGTACAATATCGATAACGTACGTGAAATACATCTATGTCTTTTTTTTGTTAATATTATTGCACCCAATTAATGAGCATTAGACAAATTACTTACATAAGCTAGCTAAAATGGACTAATAAAAGCATCAGTCAACAAATTTCCCAGCTGGATTTGGCCAGTAGTATTGAGATGCAGTTTATCACGTTGCAAAGGTAATCCTCTAGCATCCACGCATCTTACATTAGGAAGCTCAGTGTTAAGTTGTGCTTGTCTCACTATGTCTATATAATTTTTCCCTCCTGATGCCAGTGCAACCTACAATCAAAACAATATATTTCCTTCGTCAAAAACAAAATTTATTCGACCAAAATTGCACAGACTATTGCTAGCTATCTAGTAAAAAATACTCCCTCTGTCCCAAAATTATTGTCCAGTTTGAGATTTCACTTTTAGTACAATTTGAACTAGAAATAAAAACTCAAACTGGACAATAATTATAGGACAGAGGGAGTACCTCAATAATCAAAAGATTAGGCAAATTCAGATCTGCTCGTAAGTCAATGATGAATTGCTGCAATCTTCCTTTATATGCATTGGCATCTGCTTGGCTCATTGTGTCACTCTCGCCTTGATACCAAAGAAGGGCGTCAATGGTATTAAAACTCCCATCATCATTTTGCAAAGCAACCATAGCTCTATCCACCAACTGATTATAAAAAATAGTTCCTTTTTGCCAATCTATGATCTTCGTCCCGGATATTGCACAAGGCACCAAACCTATGATCCCGTAATCAGGAATCGTTTGCAACAATGAATTCGCAAATGGCATCCCGGGTCCGATCCCATTTGTCACGTTGGTATCTATACCTGCAGCACGGTTTTCGTAAAATTCGCTTTAAATCGAGAAGAAGATATACCAGTAGCTTATTGATATTCCTTTCATCTCAAAATAATTATCTAGTTTGAATTTTTATTTTTAGTTTAAGTTATACTAAAAATAAAAATTTCAAACAGAATAATCATTTTAGAAAAAAGAAAAAAGGGATATATATACCTGAATGAAGAGGCTCTTCTGCTACCTCCCAAAGTAATTCTGCATTGAGTTTGAGGATGTTCGGGTTAGGGCTGGACTCGGGCGGGACGAGGTGATCCCATTTGTTCTTCACAACTCCACCTAGTCCAGCCATATTGCTCTGACCAGCCAGCAAGAATACATGCAAGCTTTGAGAATGTGCTAAATTCATCGTATTGATGAGAGATAAAAGAACAACTACTTTGTACAACATTTTCTTGATTGATAATTTTGCGATATTCGCAGCCATTGATGATATTACTAGCTAGCTAGGACTCCTTATTATTCAGTTACAGCTGATCTTATATTGATTGTAATTGGTAGCTTATGATCGATGGCTGAACATTCTGAATCTCCAACAATCTTATTTTATGAGGTTATATTAATCGATCGTTCTTTACGTGGTTTGATCAATGATTTGTTTTGGTCAAATGACGCTATACAAATTTTGTAAGATTTAGAATTCATTTTCTTTTTTAATTATTACAAGTTCGGTCGTGGCATGCACTATTCCATTTTCAACCCAAATAATGAATATCCAACTTGTCATTAAAATAGTGAGAGCTAGCTAGCAATGGGGTTTGACTACCTTTTGGAAATCTGATTTAAGGAAAGTCCTCATTAAACTTTCTGTGAGGACAAAATAGAAACTAATTGTGTCAAGTTTGCTTAATTTTCAGATCACTTGCAAGACAAAAATTTAATTTGAATTTCCGTTTTATAAATAAGATCATAAGTGAATATACTAACAAAAGCAAACTATGATCCACTAATCGAGATTTGCAAGTTGGAGGGGAAAAAAAAAATCCGACCAAACATAATATTCCAACCCCTCCAAAACTCGTGGTCGACAAAAAATTTATGGTCAACAAAAGAAAGATTCGTCGAAATATCATTCACATTCTAATTAATACTCCAACTGACATATTAGTACTTGGAGAGAGGACAGCCAAACTGAGATACTTTGATATATTTATAGTAGCCGAATTACATCTTCATCGAAGGTATTCTTGAAATGAATTAATACTTTATGGATAAAAACGAACAATTCCTTTTGCCTGAATAATTACTCACCTTTAAATATGTATCTTATGAAGGTAGTGATATTGTCAGAGCAGTTTTTAGCCTCCAGAAATGTAAGGCATAAATCAATATTAAATGTAGTTTAAATTATTTCAACTGCCCATCTTATAATTAGGATTGGAGAAAGTAATTGATAAAACTGAGGCGCGCATTCTTAACACCAAAACATGCGGCAATAGTTAGTATTGGTGAACCGAATTTGGGGGGAAAAAAAATGTCATCATATAAAACTTCAAACGAGTTTGCAGCTATCTTTTAATTTGTTAAATTAATTTGCATTCGGTACTTAAGTTAGATATTTGAAATAATTTAATATACTGAGTTGTCAGAATTTCACTAAACAAATTTACTACTTATGAACAGTATCAATTACATGTGCACTTGCGGTATACTCGCAGCAAATGCTGATGCAAATGCGACCGTCAATTCTGCGGAATGATCAAATAAATGTATACCGATTGTTTAGTAATCATCAAGATATTGAACATTTATTTGCCAGTTAGCTAGCTGATCTATCAAAATCTGATGTAAGATTTAGAAAATGAAGTATATATGTACTCTTTCTATCTCATTTTAATAATTCAGTGTATCGAAATAAAACAACTTAACAATTCATTTTAATAATTCAGTGTATATAAATCGCAAACGAGTATTCCATGCACTTAAAATTGCACATCTTGGGAGGTTACCGTTAGTCAACATATATAATTCTAAAGACGATGAATGCTTCTGAAGTTAAAAGCTTTTGCACCTCAGTCTATTATATGTGATTAAAAAGAACAAGATGTCTTTGTGGTTACTAACTTGTTTTGCACTTGAAGAAAGGAATATCCCAAATATTTCCAAAGTCATATGTTTGTATGATGGACTTCGTGTTAATCTGTTGAAAACTAAAAGGAAATTAACCTCAAACATATGTACATGGAAGCCCGTCATCAGGATAGATGGATTTCCCCTCTACGTTGTTGCAATTTTAATCTTTTTAGACTTTTCTTAACAATCTATACGTTTTTATTCATCTCGCACCAAAATTTAACACGTTACTAAAACAACACATTGATAGCTTTGGGACACACTGGATCCACACCCAACAGATAGCCCAACTTGTCACATTTGCCATCAGCTAGATGGTCCTCCTTCGGTTACTTAACCAAAAAAAGAGCTGTTGATTGTAACTAAAAAAAAAAAAAAGGAAAAAAGAAAACAATCTATATATTATCAACACAGAGGGACTATTTCATAGTCTGCTCATTTTATTTTAATAATATATTTTCTTGGAATACTTTACACAATTGAAATGAGACGGTAAGTTTATGTTAGATATTCATGGAAGTGATCAACCTACATTTTCAAATGGATGTCATGTCATCCACCTTTAAAGGCATCTGATCTTTTTTAATACATCAACCAAAGTAGTAACACTTCCTCTGTTTCTGAAATACTAAGAAAATTAATTTTACATTAGCTCAGAGAAATGAAGAAAGAAATTAATAGACCTGGTGTAATCAATAAAAGCATCAGAGAGCATATTGCCAAGGCGGACTTGGGCAGAAGTAGTGAGATGCAAATTATCATCTTCAAGTGCTAATCCCATGGCATCCACACATTTTACATTCGGAAGTACAATGTGGAGTTGTGATTTTCTCACTACCTCAAGTAAATACTCCTTTTTTCCTGACGCCAATACAACCTATACAATACATAGTTTCATCAACAATTACATCAATTTGAATCAGTTAAATAATGATACTCCACGTCCGTCCCATTGTGATAGTCCACTTTGACGTATTAACAAAATGTGAACTAACAACTTGTAAAGGCAGAGGGAACAAGAAATTACCCCGTTATAATTATTGTATAGGACTTGGACGAAATTACTAAGCTGGATAGGAAAAAGTACCTGAATAATCAAAAGGTGGGGCAAATTCAGATCCGTTCGTAAGTCTGTAATAAACTGCTCTAATCTTCCCTTATATGCATAAGCATCTCTTTCATTCTTAGTGTCACTTTCTCCTTGATACCAAAGAAGCGCTTCAATAGTACTACTGTCATTCCCATTCTGCTTCACAGCAGCTTGGGCTCTACTCAACAACATATGATACAAATCTGTTCCTTTTTGCCATTGAACGATCCTCGTCCCTGATATCGCGCAAGGCACCAAACCAATTACACCGTAATCCGGGAGTTTCCGTAGCAGCGAATTAGCAAAGGGCATTCCGGGCCCGATTCCGTTTGTCCTGATATCGATACCTGCGTGGAGAGGTTCTTCCGCGGGCTCCCAATTCAGTGCTGCGTTGAGTTTGAAGATGTTTGGGTTCCGGATGCACTCCGGCTCCGGCACAACGTGATCCCACCGGCGCTTCGCCACGCCACCAAGTCCGGCCATGTTGCTCTGACCAGCCAGCAAAAATATATGTTTACTCTCACAATGTGCTTGATGATTGATGGCATTGATAAAAGCTAATACAAGTAGTATGAACAAGTTCTTCATGATTGATGGATGATTTTGTGCTTAATGCAAAATGTAGCCATTTAATGCCATTGACTTGGAGGACTTGGAAAAGGTACCCCCAACATATATTGTTTAATCATATTGTGAAGTTTTATGCATTAGTTTCGTTGATTCGAGTTGGTGAAAAGATGCTAAAACTTTTTTTAATTCAGTTTTTCAAACTTGTTGATCTGATTCGGGTGCGCTCTCTCTCTATAGCTGAAATCAAGCAAAATATAAAGATCCACGTTCCGATTTATTATACACTCCTTTATGACACAGAAACATAACTCACTTTACTTTATTATTCTAGATTTTTAGTTTAATAAATTAGACTAAATATATATTTGGATGGACGGAGTACTAAACTAGTAAATTATGGTTTGATCTTTTAGCTGGAAAACAGTTGTAGCAAGAAGTTGCAGATGAAAGTCATCAGGTCTTGTTTCAGCAAGGAGAAACTTTCCTCCGCAGGCCAAGGACGGAACCAGGTTCTAAGTTGTGCTTCACCATGTGACAAGGGGGAAAAAAACAACAAATTAAAAATGAACATTTGAAAAAGGTCTATATGACATGAGTATTACTTAAATGTATTTTTCTAACTAGCCCACTAAAAAAGTGCAACATTAATTAATAAGCGGTAAAAAAATCACGAACATTAAAACAATTAACAAAAGTGCACAAGAAAATAGTAACAACTCATATAGTTTATCAATGAATCAACTTAATTTTTCACAAATATCTAATAATAATTATAAAAAAAATATACGACTTCAATAAGAATTCTACCCACCATATATTAATATTATTCCCTTCAATTGAACGGTCATCGTAATTCCGAAGAAAAACCAAACTAAAGTTTCCGAGAAAAAAAAAGAAAAAGAAATGACAATGAAATAATGAAAGATACAAGACTCAAAATTATTAGATTATTTGAATGGAATCCTGAATTAGCAATTTGGAAAATGGAACTTGAATCTTGATTCTTGATATTGAAAAACTTTTGAGCCTTTGAGGAGGCGACCGAGGGGTTTTTTTTCCTTAGTTTTTTGGTCGACTTTTGAGTTAAGAAAATTTAAAATGTTTTCCCTTTTTGAAGTAAAAACGTAATAGAATTGAGGAATTAGAATGGATATTGTACGCCACTAGACTTATTCAAGAATTGTAAGCAGACAAAATTTATACATTATAAAAATTACTGGAGATGCTTTGTTTAAGAATAAAATATTTTAAGTGCTAGTAACAATTTCTTTTCTTTTCTTTTCTTTTTCTTGCTCCAAGCCCCTCACCAAGTCCGTCCCTGCGGGTGGCTGAAAAAAGCATCCGATGAAGAGGATGGGGATTGAGAGAGCTTGGGCAGTTTTGGTAGATTAGAGTTACCGTAAACCATCACGTATTCAACTACATTTTGGTGTAACATCAAGAGCTTACTCTTTGATAAATGTATACTCTCTTTCTTTTGGAAAAGAAAGAATGTCACCTGATTTAGAAAAGTTCAAACTGCCCAACGTAAGAAAGGCCTTGTGTATACTATGGTTCCACTAATCGAGATTTGCAAGTTGGAGGGTAGAAAAAAAAAAAAATCCGATCAAACATAATATATTCCAAACCCTCCAAAACTCGTACGTGTTCGACAAAAAAAAAATTATGGTCAATGAAAGAAAGATCCGTTGAAATATCTTTCACATTCTAAATAATACTGACATGTATATAAGAGATGATTGGTCATTCGAGAGAGGACAGCCAGCTGACATACTTTGATAGTTATACTTGCTGAATACATCTTCATCGAAGGTATTGTTGAATGAATTAATTATTTTATCCATAAGAAACGAATAATTCATCTTGCCTGATTAATTCATTACCTTTTTTCTATTCCACTCCGGTTAGCTTGGGATTCATATGTATCAGCATTAGGTAGAAATTCATATTTGGAGTTTCTAAAAATAATAATAAAGGAAAATAGAGAGAAGAGAAATATTCTTTCACTAATCATAAATAAGAGTAGAATTTATCACAACATTTCTATGTATGCTCTTTCAACAACATTCGTCACATTTTACCATGTGTATTTAGCCACCTCATTATACTTCGAGAAGAGAATAACATTTAGGGTGTTCAAGAGGGAATTCTGACCTAGTTAATAATTTCTTCCAGGGATTTTTCCTATGAATTCAAGGACCCAAATCCACAGGAATTCAGAATGGGGATTTTCCAACATACTTTCTCTGGTCTTGATTTATAAGACGTAAATTAATACTACAAGTAGTTCAATAAAATCAAAGAAGCATTTGATCAATATAAGGCGCACAAGATATAAGACCAAACATTAGGGCATTAACGATTAAAAAAAAAAAAAAAGATCAAAGATGACCACATGCGGCAATAGTTAGTAATGGTGAACCGAATTTTTTTTTTTAAAAAAATGATCATATAAAAATCCAAACGAGTTTAAGCTATCTTTTAATTTGTTCAATTAATTGCATTCGATTATTAATTAGTTTGGTATTCGAAATAATTTAGTTTACTGAGTTGTAAGAATTTCAATAAACAATTTTACTACTCATGGAATGATATCAATTAAATGTGTGCTTGCGACTCACAGCAAATGGTTATACAAATACGATCGTCAATTCTGCGAAATGATTAAATAATTGTATACCCATTATGCATTCTCTTTCCCTTTAAGTGAAATACTACTACTTTTTTCCTTTTCTTTTTCTTTTAAGAAAATACTACTCCCTAGTTCCTCCCTCCCAAAATTACCATCGTTTGGTATGCCCCTTCAATGAACCATTCAAATTTTCTTTTATGAGACAACCACTTGTTTTTTGTTTTTAGTTTGGATTGGGAGTGTCCATACAATTTTTAGCAAAAAATGGTAGATTACACAGAAATATACGAGAGTCATGAGTACTAGATCCTCATGTCAATAGCAATATTCTCTTATCAATTTGAATTCAAACAAAAAGTTTTTTCATGCGAGATTCGTCGACGTAACTGCCACGAAACCTAAGTCGACGGAGATTCGTCCTAGTCCAACTTTCCTTCGCGTAAAATAAGTGGAGGATAACATTGCCAATATCTGTTATTTCCTAGTTTGATTAGCGGACTTATAAATGTATTTATGATTACTTATGTAGTTTTAAAAATAATTATGGGATCATAATTATTTATTTCCCAAGAGAATTCAGGAAATTTCGGTTCCAAAACCAAATTAAAACCGGTTTCAGGGTGCTTTAATTTTGGCCGACTCTTATAGACCCATATAAATATACGGCCATATGAATAGTACTAACAAATTTGCATTTGATATTCGAACAGTTGATTTGCCGTATTCATTCTAATTCCATAGTAACAATGGCGTCGAAAAAGGGCAGAGTAATGAGAATGACAGAAGATTCTGCGGTGGAGGAAGAGGATGTAACGCGGATACCTCTGCAAGCCATTCTCCTGGCTGATGATTTCGCTACTAAATTCCATCCAATAACCTTACAACGTCCAAAGGTTTTGCTGCCTTTGGTTAATATCCCCATGATTGAGAGTACACTCTATCTTGGCTCGAATCCGCCGGAGTTGAAGGGGTTTTCGTGATCTGCTCTTCTCATCAGACTAAACAGGTGATTGAGCATTTGGGTAATTCTCAGTGGTTCAATCAACCCAATTTCTCAGTGAAAACAATACAATCCAATGGCTCAGTTGGCGCAGGAGACGCTTTGCGTCTGATTTATGAACACAGTGTGATACGCGGCGATTTCATACTTGTCAGCGGAGATACTATTAGTAATATCCCGCTTAAGGATGCTGTGAAAGAGCACAGGGAGAGAAGGAAAAAGGAAAATAATGCTATAATGACCGTGGTGGTTTCTCCGGCGTCGTCGACGTACCAATCTCGTCTTGGAACTGAATATCTGTTAATGGCAATTGATCCTGGTACCAAACAGCTCCTGCATTACGAGGAAAAGAGGGCCGATGACAATGATATCGGAACAGTTTCAATTGACAAGAACTTGCTTTCTTCTATTATGTATCTTCATAATGACAAGAAGGATTGCTACATTGACATTTGTTCTCCTTAAGTCCTCAGTCTTTTTGCTGATAATTTCGATTATCAGCATCTGCGACGCGACTTTCTGATGGGCTTACTCGAGGATGATGATATTTCCGGTTACAAGATTTTCACCCATGAAATTCAATCGAGTTATTATGCTGCCAGGATTGGCAATTTCCCAAGAAATGACACCATTAGCAAAGACATTATTCGAAGGTGGACGTTTCCTTTGGTGCCTGATGTCCAATTTCTCGGAATTAACACCACTGCAACAACTAAGCTCGAGAGGCAGGGGATATACAGAGGATCAGGAGTTGAACTGGCAAGCTCTGCTCGGATTGGTCTTTTTACTGTCTGAAATAATAGTGTGTGATGGGGTGGTCATCAAATCAGGTGGGATTCTTGAACCCGGTGTTGTTTTGTCGTACAACGTAGTAGTTGGACAGAATTTTGTGGTTCCGGCTTCTTCAAAGGTATCTTTATATCAGCAACCCAACATTAGACATAATAATAGTGATTGTGCTGATCCATCATTACTGCGGTTATCATTCAATCTGGAAGCGAGAGATTGTGCTGGAGCTTTGTTCTATTCAATAATGAAGTTGGCATTGACCATGGGTCATGTTTCCCGCGGCGAGTTACTGAAAAATGTCGCTAGGCTGCTCGTCAAATGGTGGAAAGTTCTAACGCATTACATTCCGAGCATAGATGAGGAGGTCGAAGTGATTGCGAAATTCCAAGAAATGTGCTTGGCGGAATCAACCAAGGAGGAGTACTCTCAGATGTTTTTGGACATTCTGATTCTGCATCTATTATATGAGAAAGATATTGTGAAAGAGGAAGCGATATTGACGTGGGCTTCCGAGGAAGAAGGTGCAGATGAGAGCCATCAGGTCTTGTTTAAGCAAGCACAAACTTTCATCCGGTGGCTGGAAGAAGCATCCGATGAAGGAGAAGATGGGGATTGAGAGAGTTTGGAATTTGGCAGTTTTTGGTTGATTAGAGTACCATCATGTATGTATTCAACTAATTTTGTGTAACATCAAGAGCTTACTCTTTGATAATGTTACCTCTTTTTGGAAAAGTGAGAATGTCATTTTCCACTACTTGCTTTATAAAAAGTTCAAAACTGCCCAACATAATTAAGAAAGGGCTCATATTAATTGTGTCTACGACATAACCATTCTCATCGGTTTACAATTTAATCAAATATTTTCTGTGTTACATTTGTTGAAATGGATTTCTCTACATGTGCTAAGAGACAAACTAATTATTAATGAAAGCATCAGCTAGCAGATTGCCGAGGGCGATTTCGCCGCAAGTACTGAGATGTATATTGTCAGGTTGAAGTTGTAATCCCATGGCGTCCACACATTTTACATTAGGCAAGTCAGTATGGAGCTGCGCTTGCCTTATTACCTCTAAATAATCTATAATTCCCGATGCCAATGCGACCTACCAAATATTATCATTATCGAAATTAATAAACGATATACATACATACTCAATGTACTTTCACTCGGAATAATAATTTCAGACGCCAAATACACGAATTATAAAATAGCTGATAAAAGTTATACCTGAATAACCAAAAGGTCAGGCAAATTCAGATCTGATCGTAAGTCCAGAATAAATTGTTGCAATCTTCCTTTATATGCATAAGCACCTGTTTGGTTCTTAGTGTCACTTTCTCCTTGATACCAAAGAAGGGCTTCAATAGTATTATTACTCCCATTCCGATTCTCATTCTTCATAGCTGCTTGGGCTCTAGTAACCAACATGTCATACAAATCTGTTCCTTTTTGCCAATCGATGATTTTCGTCCCCGATACCGAGCAAGGCACCAAACCGATGGTCCCATAATTCGGAATCTTTTGCAGCAATGCGTTTGCAAATGGCATTCCCGGCCCGATTCCATTTGGCCACCTATCTACCCCTTCATTGAGAGGCTCTTTTGCAACTTTCCATTTCAGTTTCGGGTTCAGCCGGAGGATGTTTGGGTTCCGGCGGCATTCCGGCGGAACCACGTGATCCCATGTGTCGTTCACCACGCCACCGAAGCCAGCCATGTTGCTCTGACCGGCCAGCAAAAATATGTGTTTTGTTTGAGGATATGCTGAAGTACTACTTATGGGATTATTGATGATGAACAGTACCATAAGAAGAACTACTAAGATGGAAAAAGGTGTCATGATTTGCAACCTTGTTCTGAAATGCAGCCAGCAATTAATTAGTCCTAGTCTTAAAGAAGAAGATTGTTTAGTTATTGGTATAAATTAATTAACATTTCGAACAGGACAAGATGCATGGTTCTGGATTCCAGTTGGTCACACATGATGCCAAAAATTTGATAATTCAGTCTTCAAATAAGGTTGTTATGTTTGATTCTTACTTGTTCTCCAACTGTACCAACCCAAAAACGAAAACAAAAAATAAAATAAAAAAATTAATTTTTAAACATCCAATTTGTCATTAAAAATAGTGGGGCTAATGGGTTGTCTCTTAACTGGATGATACAGTTTTATTAATGTTTGACTTAAGAAATGATATGGGTTGACTTTAGCTGGCAAACAAAATCGATCAGTACTTTTGGATCTCTAAATATACGCATTACAGTTAAATTGTGATAATTGTTTATGCACTGTTTTAATCTCACAAAGAAATTCTAATAAGGTATAATATATTTCTTTTTGTGTGTGTAAAAAATTTTATAAAATTACTACGTTGCGTTAAAAATGATAGCGAAGATTTTTAATTGACAGAGTGTAAACAGTCAAGTGGATTATTTATTTGACATCTCTTGAAGAACTGAAGATAATTTGAATTTTGGTCTTAACTTGATAATTTGTAACTTCATTAATTTTATTTGCTGTGGTTAAAACATTATTATTATTATTATTATTATTATTATTATTATTATTATTATTATTATCATCCTTTTATATATACCCTATTAAAGCAGAAGACATGAAACTTATGTGGCAACTACGTATGCATCTATTTTGGCTCCAATGCACCATATTTCAGATTTCAGAAGTTTTTTTGCCACGTGTAAATATCTTTTAATTAGAAGCTATATAATTCTTTTTTAAAAAAAAAACACATGTTTTAAATGTGACACTTATCCAATGGAAAAATTCTACAAATAAGAATCAGTTACATTTCAAACGAATGGATATATTAATTCAAATTCAAATGTCCAATCGTACAGTTTTGCAGGCTTAATATAAACAAAAAATAAAAAAACCTAAATCCAGTAATTAAGAATAATGCCTTATAAACTAATTATTTATTATTCCCTTATAACCTCAGATTTATAGGTATATTTTTTTAAGTCTCAAACCATAGCATAAATAATATATACGCCAAATTAATTCCTCAAAAAATAGTAATTCAATTAGATTTTAATAAAATAGTAATTTAGAAGGGGCGTCCGGGCATCTGCCTGGGCCAAACATCTAGTTATTATTATTATTATTACTTTTGGCCTTATGCGCAACTTGATGAAGTCTCGAACGTACTCCAATTGCTTAAGTCGTTCCTATCGAATTGTGGTTTAATTAATGTTGCCGCTTGTACTATTCAAGGCTTCTTATACATGTGATTTCTAATCCTAAATCTGTAGCAGCAAAATTAAATATTTCCACCAAATATCATGATTTGCAAGTTGATGAAATAAAATTCAGGTACCAATCACCATACATTAACAGGTTCCAATTGTATGTCTTAAATCTTTTTTTCTGACTCGAAACTTCATGTCAATTGCTATTAATGAAATTCAACTCATAATTTCTCACGGAAATTTTTTTTTTTTATATATTACGCACCCAGTGTCCGAAATTGTTATTTCGACTGATCCAAATTCTAGCTGAGTAAGTCTTTTTCAACTCCTTTTCAAAAAAAAAAGAAAATTCTTTTTCAACATGCAAATTTTCCCAAGAAATATTTTTCACTTTGATTTTGAATATCCTTATGACAAGTCGTCGTCACATTAGTCAAATAATAATTACCTACTTAATACAATTACTAGTAGTAAAGCAGAAAGCAGGGTCGATCCCACAGAGAAGGAATACTAATTACCAGGTATAAATTACTCCTATTATTATCTAGATAAATGATAATCTCATATTTATAAAATTTAAACCTAAAATAAATAAATAAAATAAAAGCAAATAATATTAATTCAAATAATCAGACAAAGAAAACCTAGGACATTGGGTTCACCTACCGAATATTTGGTTTAGTTCAATTCACAAATATCTGACTTTTAACTTCCATTAATCTCACAACGATTCACCTAATTAAGAACTATTCACTCTCGTGTTATAATTCTCTTACTTAGATTAACCCTATGACTACTCTCGTGACTATAGTGATTAACAAAAGCACATTAAGACCATTAAGAATCAAATATTGCAAAGGTTATAATCTTACTCTCGTAGCTTACGACCTAAGTTTATTATTCCTACGAACTAATATTAATCTTCCACTCTCACTACTTCGATTAATATCTTCAGACATGCAAATAGCGGCCAATTACTTACACGAATTAAAAAAAGAATAACAAATATTAATTAATAGAAAAATCAAATAATAATGAACCAAATAAATGACCAAATAAATCCGGTGGCTACACCCAAGCCCTAGATTAAAATAATTTAGTCATTAAACATTATTAAAAATAATTCAATAATATTTAGAGACATAATAAAAATAAATAAATTAAATAATTAAACTTCAAAACCCGAATGAAGCCTAAAGCCGCCAAAACTCCCGGACGGTTGCTGCTCGCTTCGTTGGTGATCAATGATGATGCCGCTGCGTGTGGAAAAGGAGGAGAAGCTGTTGATGATGGTGGTGCTCGGCTGCTTCGGTGGTGCGGCATGACCAGGAAGGCGGAGAAGAGGAGAAGGTGGAGCAGCGTGGAGGTGAAGAAGGGCTGGTGTGCGCGAGGATGGTGGCTGCGTGAAGGAGAAGGAGCTGGAGTTGCGTGGAGGGTGCTGATGCTGCCGGTGAAGGAGGAGGGAATGTGGTGGTCGGCGGCGGTGAGAAAGAAACAAGAAGGTGGATGGCGGTGAAGAGGCAGAGGTGATTTGCAGCCGTAAGGTTTTCGGCCAGTTTTCGGTTCAGTTCTGTTATAAAAATAAATCCCTAATCCTCTTTTTATAGGCTTCTGTCTAAACCCTACTTCTTGAAGAGCAAGAAAACTTGTTTCCCAAATAATATCGGGATTAAAATTGTTATCCAATTCCAATCCCAAATCAGCCGCACCATCATCGTAACCTTCGGCTAATTTTCCAAAAATTAAACATTCTAAAATTGCATCATTGGCCCTCCAATTCTCTAAACTCATTAATTTCTCTCCCATCAATTGCTCCAATCTTCAATTCTTTCCCATTGAGTTACTTTTAATTCGATTTTAGCTCAAAACTTCAACAATTCCTCCAATTGAGTACAATTCCTACAATTAAAGGTAAAATCACATAAATAGTATATTTGTACTCAAAATATATTGCAAAAATCACAAATTAGGAATATAATAAATAGGTAAAATATAAACATATCACCTTAGTAAGTGTGATAGTAGGAAGAAAACTCAGCACCTTCACAGCAAATTAAAGCAGCAAATATATTACCAAGGGTACTGACTAATTACTTAATATAAAAGCATCAGATAGCATTTTGCCAAGGTGGACTTGGGCACAAGAAGTAAGATGCAAACTATCAGCTTGAAGGGGTAATCACATGGCGTCAACACATTTTACATTAGGAAGTTCAACGTGAAATTGTGCTTCTCGCACTATGTCTATATAATGCTTTCTTCCTGAAGCCAATGCGACCTACAAAGTAAATTTACCAACACTCGTTAATTTTATATTTAGAATTTCAATTAGTAGCAATTCTAAACTCCATTCACTTTGTATACTCTTTCTGTTCAGAAATAATTATCCGACTTGATTATTTATTTTTAATATAAATTATATTAAAAAAATTTTAAAAAGTAAATAGGATAATCATTTAAGACAATATCACGATTAACATGTCTTGTACGTGCTAGGACTATCCATTTGGTTACCGGAACCTGAAAACATCTCCTCATAAACCTTTACCACTAACTTAGGACGTTTACCCAACCTACAGGATAACACACAAATGTGATGAATTAAGTCATATCAAATCCAACTATCAATCAAACTCCCCATAAAATTGCTTTAAGAAGTCCATGCCCGACTAATTACCACCATTCAGTATACTTCCCCCATACAATTCAAACAAATCGAAAAATAGATTTTAAAAAATTTGATTGACCTAAAAGATTAGGGGAAAAAAAGATTATTTTTGTGGGACAACTATACACATGATGATTCATATCCACGGGGACCAAAACATGCACAAAATAGCTAGTATAAAAGTACCTGGATAACCAAAAGGTCAGGTAAATTCAAATCTGAACGTAAATCCGCAATGAATCGCCGTAATCTGCCTCTATACGCATATGCATCCGTTTGGTTCAGAGTATCAGCCTCTCCTTGATACCAAAGAAGCGCTTCAACAATATTACCCGTTTTATTATTCTTATTCTTATCACCATTATTATTCTTCATTGCAGCTTTCGCTCGACGCACCAACTGGTTATAAAAAAGGGTTCCTTTTTGCCACTTGCTGATTTTCGTCCCGGATATTGCACGAGGCACCAAACCAATGATCCCATAATTCGAAATCCTTTTCAGTAACGAATTTGCAAAGGGGATTCCCGGCCTGATTCCGGTAATCGGGTCGTGTATCCCTGAATGTAGAGGTTCCTTTGCCACTTCCCATATCAGTTTTGCATTGAGTTTAAGGATTTTAGGGTTCGGGTTGCACTCCGGTGCCGGCACGAAATGGTCCCATGTGCGATTCACAACGCCACCTTGTCCGGCCATGTTGCTCTGACCACCCAGCAAGAACACATGCTTTCTTTGAGGACACGCAAAATTCATTGGGTTGATTGCGATGAAAACAAGAAGAGCTATGAAAATTTGATTTTCCATGAGAAATTTCTTCCGCAAAGAAAAAGAGGGATCGCCCCAGAGAAAAACTTTCCCTTTTGTTTCGTTCAGGTTTGTTTTGTAACCGCTGCGGCGACGCATCTCCACTCTAGTACGTCTAATATTACATAAACAAATTAATGACCTTCGTAGGCTTCACCTTCACCTCTATTTCAAGAAGTGACTTTTCCGATGACAACAAGTAATTAAGAGTAGTAAAGTGTTATTGAACAATCAAGCTGCTACGTGCCCAAACATATTTTAAACGTCTTGTTAACCAGAAACTGACCACAAAAAAAAAAAAGACCCTTTAGGTAAAATTAGAAAATATATAATTTTCTTTATAATTTGGAATTTAGAAATGACCAGAGATTGATTGCATCCTACCTATGCTAGCGAGGAGAAAATAATGAAACCTTTCTCTATAGACTATACCACATTATATCACATTATAAAAATTAGTAGTAGTATCATTACAATAAGTTAAAAATAACAATATTATATTAACTCGTGTATATAGACTCGAAAATGGAAATCAATCACATCTAACACTAACAAAGAGTGTAACCAAAAAAAAAAAAAAACAGTAACAAAGAGATGATTCCGATCGTCCAGTTTGTTGAGTTCTCAGCGAGTCCGAGCTAATTTAAAAAGACCACAGGAGCATACTACAAGAACACAACTGCATCCGGAGTCGCAATCACATCCCCACGGTCCACACCAGTTGAAGGTTCCACAAGCATTTATATTCTTCACATTATTATTATTATAATTGATCTGGGCAGATGTTTCATTTTTGAACGAATCCAGAGCCGTTGATGTTGTTATTGCTGTTGTTGTTGTCGTTGTTGTTGTTGCATTGTTATGATCATCATCGTAAATATGGTGTTCATGATCCAGCATCAGTTTTCTCGGGTTACCACTACTAATATTGTTGGTTGCTTCAAACAAAAATCCATGAAAAAATACAATTCAAAAGTTATAATTTAAAAAAAAAAAAAAAGCAAAAGAAAAAGGCAGTTGATTACCATGAGCTGCGACGAGCAGAAGGAGCACACAGACAGCCAGCTGTTTCGCCATTGAACAGAGATTTCTTCAGTTTTTCGAATTTCTCTTTTGGGAGATATGTTGTTGGATTTGGAGTGAAGTATGGCGTCTATAGATTTGGGCAATATTTGTAGAGCCAAAAATTTAACTTAGTACTCCGTGTGAAACAAAAGAATATTGAAGTTGTTAGATATGGTAGGTGGCATGAACTGCATGATGCAACAAGGACCAAAAAAGACAGAGACGCCCCGCCCCAAACCAACCCCCCAACCCACAACGTTGTCCCCACTATTCTTTGTCCGAATCCTAACCTTCCCACATTTTCGCGGGTCAAGGCACTTCTCCTTTACAAGTTACAATTGCTTTCCCTCGATCACATATTCATGTTATTTGTCTCAAAATTGAAATCGAAATCCTCCTCAATATTTTCCTTCATTAACAAATCATGTCTAGAATTCTAGATCCTATTTCCATATACTTATCATTACTTTTAGAAAAAACTATCATATTCATATCTCCCTTTTCCTTGCTTAATTAGGCCTTCACATTTTAGTATTGTACATCTTTAATAATTTTATATATGGTAGACATTGTTTCGAGATATCCTGATATTGATTATATGTTATGCTCTCCGAAATTATCATTGTTTTTCTTAAATTTTTTTTTGTCACATTTTAGTCATCTATATTATTAAACTGAAATAGTACAGAAAACTAGACATATATTTGCCTTACTAGTTAAACTAATTTGTCACAAACATTTTGATTTTGGTTTTTTTTTTTTTTTTGTGTGGTTCCGTAAACATTCAAATTTGAAAATGCCACAGTGATGAATTGTCGAAATTGTAACCTTGAAATCCAGACTTCTTGCTAGATCTTTGTCAACAGAGGAAGCTGCGCGCCTCTTGGCATGATAGATTTTTTTAATAAAATGGTTTCCAAACTTATTCTTCCTTATGACATTAGAGAAAGAGAGTCTCAACAAGGGCGCACTAAATTGTAGCTAACATACAATCTAAGTCGACCACTAAAAAAAGACAAGTGACGATCATCTAGTCCAAACTAACTATCATAAAAGGGGACATATGCAAATTAGATAAAGCAGGCAATAACATGTAGAACTGCATTCACAATTCCCATTCATACACCGGCTACCGGTTAGCCCTGTACCCCTAGTACCCCCACATTCCAATTCATCTAGTGAAGTCCCAAAATATGTTTGGGAATCAGCTGTTGCGTTTTTGAAGGAATTCCCTGTTGTTGTTGTTATTATGGAATATTGATCATCATCAAGATGGCCTTCACGATTCATCAGCTTTCGTGGATTATCGGTCGCACTTGTGGTCTTCATCACTACTAGAGATACTGTTGCAAATGTAGAAAATGCAAACTTAAATGAATATGCGTTACATTAAGGATTACTTATATTGTTAGTATAATCAGACTCTAAAAAAGAAGAAGAAGAAGAGGAGGAGAAACTAATTACCAAGTGCTGCAACAAGCAGAAGGAACACTAAGGAAGCCAGCTGCTTTACCATTTTGGATCAATTTTTTTTTTTTCCTGTTTTCTGAAATGATGCAATTAAATGTTGGGCTGGAGTGAAACTATGCCATTTGATGGCCAAATATTTATACGGCCGAAGAACAGCAAGAAGAAATGTAGAGTTAATCAATTAACTAATAAAATATTACCCAATTTGTTTACTAGTTTGTAGTTAGCGATCCATGGAAATTTCCATAACTGGAGTCTTTTGGACAAGGAAAGTGATGTATGGGTCCCTGCAAGGCTGCATCGTCTAATATTCCCCAGTCAACATCCTCAGCTTGGCTCCAATTTGATATACTCACGAGTGACAGTCTCAAAATAAGAATCTTATTTAATGTATCTAACATCTTCATAAAACACTCTTTTTCTGTTTTTTGAGAGAGGCTTTACCTCCTAACACCTACCTGCTTTACCTTATAATTCTTGTATCCCAAAAAAAAAAGGAAAGGAAAGTTTTTTTTTTTTCTTTTTATATCTCAAGGAAGCCATTAGCCTTGTAATTGTAAAACATCCCCATGGGAGACCTATGATGAATTTTTTACCGAAATAATTTTTAATGGGAGTATCTGGACAAATCTAGTTGTCTCGGATTTGCCAAATTTCCTTATAATATAACTACTTGATATATCTTTTTTATGGGGTAGATTCGGATTCCGAATCTAATACAAAATGAATAAATTCGGATTTGGCAAAACCGTGACAACTATTTGTCCACCTAAAATAGAAAAAAAAATTAATTTGTCCACATCTTTTTTTAGAAATTTATTTGACCGAAACACCCATGGGATGATCCTTAATTATAAACATCTAACGTATCCCTAATAATGGACATAGACGTTAACAAAATAATCGTTACCAACTAGGCACGAGAAGCTGAATTTTGTTAGAGCTCAACGACATTCTGATTATGTCTCAATTATAAAAGTTTATTTCTCTGGGTCTTTATCTAAGCCCAAACACTTTGCAGCCTTGCTTCCCCATTTACTGGGAATGTTAGGAATTTGGGCAAGTCCACCGCACAGGAACTCTTGCCTATGCGTAAACGCCACTAAGTCCACTCATGTTGCCGTGTTCATTTCCGGATCAGGCCCAAAATGATTTGAGCTAGCAGTTGTTTACATTGAAATTTTGTGAAACAGTGGAGATGATTGCATTGAATGGAAACCAAATTATTGTTTCATCATGATTTTGAAGGTCTTTTTGTACTGATTAAATGTAATGTGCTGTTCATTGATCAGAAGTGATTTGCCCACTTACCACATTATCAAAACAGCAGACCAAATAATGAGCACAAAAATTCACAAGGATTGATCTCATACGATCGTATCCTTCGGGTTTAGGATGTTAAATTTTTATAGGTCGCGGTCGTGACAATATGATTTTCATATATGCAAATTGCGGATAGTGCATTTCGGAAATATACAAAGAAGATTGAGATGATCTAGTGCAAGGATGACATTTTCAAATGGAGAAATTAATAATGCGATTGCATATAAGTTGGCTGAAATGACTAATTAATTAGTAAAAGCATCACACAACATAATACAAGGCGGATTTGGGCAGAAGTAGAAAGATGCAGATTAGTCCCATGGCGTCTACACATTTTACATCTGAAAGCTCAGTCTGGAGTTGTGCTTCCCTTACCATTTGCAAATACCGTATTCCCCCTGATGCAAGTGCAACCTGTAACCAATTAAGTTAAATTCGTCAGTTTTATATATTTTCATAACAAAATGATTCATGTTTGTACTTAATCAAGAAATACCATATGTTTTCCTTACAATCCAAATGTGTATGGTATCATCATCATTTCTTCAAAAACAAAAAAAAAAAAAAAAATTCTCTGTAATTCAGAGAACTTAATTAGATGCACCAAATAGCTAAGCTTAAAGTACCTCAGTAACCAATAAAAAGGTCAGGCAAGTTCAAATCTGCTCGCAAATCCATAACAAATTGTTGAAATCTGTCTTTGTACGCATTTGCGTCTGCTTGACTCATAGTATCACTCTCGCCTTGATACCAAAGAAGGGCTTCAATTGTATTATTCCTAACACCATTTTGTACAGCGCAGCTTTTGCTCTACTCACCAGCTGATCATAGAAAATTGGTTCCTTTTTTGCCATTGAATGATTTTGGCCCCGGATATAGCGCAAGGCACCAAACCAATGGTACCGTAATCCGGAATTTTCTTCAGCAGTGAATTTGCGAAGGGAATTCCGGGCCCGATTCCATCTATACCTGCATGGAATGGCTCTTTCTTTCGCCACCTCCCGTTTCATCTTTGCATTGAGTTCGGGGATTTTCGGATCCGAGTTGCACTCCGGGCGTCACGACGTGATTCCATTTGTTCTTCACAAAACCACCTTGGCCAGACATGTTGCTTTGACCCGCCAGCAAGAATATATGCTTTCTCTCGTTTGTGAATATGCAGGATCAATGGTACTGGTCAAAACTAGAAGAAGTATGAAGAAATGTTTCATGACCAATGATGAGTTTGTGGTTATTATTAATGCAGCCATTGCATTGACTATATATGACTTGTTAGAACTTAGAACTGATTATCTTTTTTTATAACAGAATATGAATGTCTAGTGATTGTTGACATTTCGAACTAGACACAACCAACAAAACAATGATATATGCTAAAAGTTTTTATATAGTCCAGTTAGCCAAATTTGTTATTTCAATCTTGTTCGTCCTCTATAAAAAAAAATAAATTAACCCCATGAACATACTATATATATATATGTATTGGGTATAAACAATATCGGTTTGTTCTTAGAGGTACATTCATTCTAATTTTAAACACTATTGACTTTAAGTGGAACATTTTTATTTTATTTTGTTCGTTTGTTTCCTTTTTCTATCTGGAGGACGCTTAAACTAGCTCGTAGAGACCATGAATGGATGGAATCAAGTTTCTATTGGCCCCATTTCAATTCATTAATTTAAATAATCACTTCAACTAACTCTTGCATATTATCGACGAAAATTCCTGGATGTTCATTATTCTCTACGAATAAATATGTCTCAACTTGGTTATGGTGGAATTTCTGTATGTTGACAAGTTTTGGAGGTTACTTGTGATATATTTTTCAAAACTATATATATTGAACGTTTGGCCATGGTGATAATGCTGTTAATCTGCTACAAAGTTTAGATATATATATATATATATATATATATATATATGACATTGTTTAACCTACTTTCAAATTTCAATGATCCGTTTGATGGTAAAAGACAGGAAAAAAAAAAAAAACTATTGTAATGAAGATACAAGAAGGACATGTACAATCGAGAAATTAATCATGATGTATTTAGAGGATGTATATATACATCCATGTGTTTGAGTGTATAAGTTGGTTGATATTGGGGTTATTGAATAAAAGCATCACACAACATACTACCAAGGCGGACTTGGGCAGAAGTAGTAAGATGCAAATTATCACGTTGAAGTGGTAATCCCATGGCGTCAACACATTTCACATTAGGAAGGTCAGTTTGTAGCTGTGCTTGCCTTATTATTTCCAGATAGTGTTTTCCTCCTGAAGCAAGCGCAACCTACATAGTAGTTATTCCATCATCAACCATACTAGAAAATTAATTAGTTTTCTATGATTTGATGGGTAACAAAAGAAACACAAAAAGACTCATTTTAGTAGGAGGTCCATTTATGAAAATCTAATTTGATAAGATTCGATCCTTGAACCTATATCAAATCCAATTTCAAGCCTTGCTTAACAAGTTATGATCCTTTTTGCTGCACGCATTTGTTAATCAGCGTGTTTATCAACGTAATAATCATGATTTTAATTAAATACGATAGTTCTAAATTTGCATATGTGATATGTACATGTAGAAGGAGAATTAGTTAGCTTCCACCAACCAATTTTTTTGGTAACTACTCTTTAATATCCTTAGAAAGATTTATAACCTCTAACAATATTATTACAAAAAGTGTTACATTTCACCCAAAAAAAAAAAAAAAACGAATGGAACTCAAGACCCGCACAACATATCATTACTCCAATGACAAGCTAGATGCAAAACGCTATACCGTCTTGTGTTTATGTGAATTTACTCAGTTATAAAGTTGATCGGTCGTATGAAAAATTTCCAATACTCATCCTATCAATACATGCAATTCAACTGCGAAATAACGAAATTGTTGTAGTAAAAATACCTCGAAATTGTTGTAGTAAAAATACCTCAATAACCAAAAGGTCCGGCAAATTCAAGTCCTTTCTTAGATCAATGATAAACTGCTGCAATCTTCCTTTATATAGATTTGCATCTGTTTGGCTCATAGTATCACTTTCGCCTTGATACCAAAGTAAGGCTTCAATAGTATTATTCCCACCACCATTTTGTACAGCAGCTTTAGCCCTATTCACCAACTGATCATAAAAAATGGTTCCTTTTTGCCATTGAATGATTTTGGCCCCGGATATAGCACAAGGCACCAAACCAATGGTCCCGTAATCCGGAATTCTCTTCAGCAATGAATTTGCAAAGGGAATTCCGGGCCCTATTCCATTCGTCACATTCTTATCAATACCTGCATGGAGAGGCTCTTTTGCCACTTCCCATTTCAGCTTTGCATTGAGTTTGAGGATGTTCGGGTTCGGGCTGGATTCGGGGGGCACGAGCCGATCCCATTTGTTCTTCACAACTCCACCTTGTCCAGACATGTTGCTTTGACCAGCCAGCAAGAATATGTGTTTGGTTTGTGAATATGCAGGATTTATGGTATTCATCAAAACTACAAGAAGAATGAACATCTTTTTCATGGTTAATGATGAGTTTTTGCTTTGTAATGCAGCCATTTCATTAACTAGGACTTGTTGATTAATGATTAGAAGTGATGATGATCTTGTGATGACTTTGATTATATTGTGATTGTTGACATTTCGAACTAACTAGTTAAGGTACACCAATAATAATAATCTTATTTATGTTGGAAAGAATTTCAACTGTTGTTATTGGCCCCATTTTAAACTTCTATCAGGAGCGGGTCGAATCAAGAATTTTCAAACCAAATTAAAAATGATATATTGGCCCCATTTTAATTAATATATATATATGTATATATATATATAGCTTGCTTTTTCAAAGTATTTAAATGTATAGCTCAACTAGTGTATATTGTTAAGGTGATGATATTGACAGGGCAAACATTAACTTTCAGAGCAATTTATATATATTTTCTCTAAATTACCCTTTCTTTGGTTAATTGACTTATTAAAATTCAACTAGCCTTCACTAGTTTCCACCCACACTTCACCGTCAATCATCCCCGACGCTTCTCAATCATGAATTGGAGGCGGCTTTTTTTCTCAAATTACAAAAATATTCAAGATTGGCCAAGGTTTAATTCATAGTGCCTTATATCTACAAAAATCTTGAGTTGCTCCAAATCAATTCATTCAGTTTGATCTCCAGTGAAGAAAATGTGCAACTTTGAGTGGTGATTCTGTTTGTAAGTATTCAGGATTCAATTTCCATAAATGATTGAGTTGATACTAAGAAAGATAGTGGAGGACTAAGCAACTGAATCAAAGAGCATCCGTGATTGATTGACATGGTGACATACAGCAATAGATCTGATCAATTTCTGGTTACCTGACTCTTTCTTAAGCTATATTGCCCCTGCGGTTTTCGAACGATTCGATTCTTGGGCTCGTTTATCAAGTTACTGGTTTTCCAAAGAGGGTTCTTAGAATTTAAGCAATCTGACTATGAGATTCTATTGAAAAAAATCGTAACTGTACCCTTTTTTTAGCTTTTTCTTCCGTTCTGATGTGATGTATTTTCCTAGCCATGATTATTAAAAAAAAGATAAATGGTTTTGGTTAGATGTGAGAAAGAGAACTAACGTGAAACAAAACTAGGTCTGCTAGACTGCAAGGAGAAACTCTCATGGCAGACTTATCCACCAAGAACCGAGATAAGGCAGAGAACTTAAGTCAATTAACCAAGAGTAATTTAGATAAAATACACATAAATTGCTCTGAAAGCTAATTTTTGTCCTGACATTAGCATCACCTATATTGTTCACATAATTTCGAGGTGTTTTCTATACATACTCTACAAATTAATTAATTTATACTATTTCCCAACTTGGTTATGGTGGAAGTTTGGAGGTCCAGAAAATGTTTCTTGCACGCTTGGACAAAGATTAAATTATTTCACTTGCTTTATTCGTTCCTATTAAATAATGCTTTATCATTACCAGTATATCGTCATTGGCGAGCTGAAGAAAATCACAAGGCATTGTTTTCCTAACCGCTTGAAAATCCGGACTCCTCCCGTTGTTAAGATAAATTTCCTATTTACGTACAAAATATAAATTTTTTTTCTGACAGATGGAATAATTTATTTCTTAAAAAGAGAGAATTATCATGGTTATAAGAAAAGAAAGACTCGTCGCATTCTTATTTATGTTTTTTCGGTGAAGATTTTGATCGGTATCCTTTTTATTTCTCTTTTCGATGCACTTAACTGATTCTATTCTAGAAAAAAGAATACTTTAAATAATTGGCACTATCATTGCCTTTCTGTTTTTTTAAAAAAAATAAAATAAAAGATTTTATTTTAACTTCACTAAAATTCGACCAACAATGATTGACATGAAAGTGATACAACCACTAAAATATGACAACTGCCTATTTAATTTAAAACGGTTGCCTTCACTACAATTCAACCGATCTAGATCTAGATCTATTCGGTTAAATTTTTCAATTGTCGGACATGAAAATGATTAAATTATTCAGATCGATTGATCATCCTTATTGTTAAAAATGAAGAACATTCCGGAGCTTTGTAAATTTAGCCAAATATATCCAGATTGATTAAACCATGTTATTCGTTGATATTTTTTCCCCTTCTTTTTAAAATTTGACATGCATTCTTAATTAAGCAGGTACGTAATTGGCCACAACCAAATAAACGATAAAATTGGAATGGCACTGGAACCTCATCCAAAGTTAAGTTCATGACCTATTATAACTGTTTATGGATTATACTGTGAAGTTTATAATTATTTTTTAACTGTATACAACTAATGGTACGTTTTAGAAATGTTTGAAGATTTTAGAAATATTTTATAAGTGTTACTTCTTAAATATAAATAAACTTGATCAAATATATGTCTTGAAGTAAATGCTAGACAAAATATAAAAGCATCCTAATAAGTTTAAATATTAGTAAGATAATTTATTGATATTCTCCATTGGTTGTGCCAAATCAATACTTAGTTTTGGAGATTTATAATAGCTTTGTAGTTAGCTTCCTCCAAAGGGTATACGCTTAATTGTTGGAACTATTTCTTTCAAAAGTTTATAGGTAGTAAAATATCAAAAATATGATTTTCAAACTGGTTAATTGTTAAAACTGGTTGATCACAAATATGAGAATGAAAATAATGTAAATTTGCGTAGGTTTCAAGATATAGCAAAAAAGAACTCACCTCACTATGGCAAATAAAAAAAAAGTAAAAGATAGCCCATTAAAATTTGAGAATTTTTATTTTTTCTGTAGGTAAAAATGATATATAAAAACACAAATAAACGTAGAAACATCATTCCTTCCCTCTCCACCTCAAATTCATAAAAGGATTCCCTATAAATTAGTTAAAAGAAGCGACCTGAACTATTTATATGATGAGGAACTAAAAAAAGTCCAAAAACCAAATCTAAAAAAGTATATTCTTGAAACCCCGAACACAAAAAAAGAAACGTACTTCATTTGCAAATAAAATAATAATAATAATAATAATAATAATATAATAATAATAATAATAATTTGTCAACTGGGAGTATGAAACAAAATCAAAAACAATTAAACAAAGAAAAAACAACTTCATAATTGGCCATATACGAAAAAAAAATCTGAGACTCCATAATTAAAAAAAGAAAACCACTCTAATTGAATGAAACATAAAAAATAAATTTAAAAAACTACACTTTGTAACAAAAATCCAATCAATCAATTCAATCCAAACATAACTAAAATCATATAAAAATTCTAAGATAACTAACCAAATAAGAAATCACATCATACTACCTGACAACGGCTACGGTAGCTGTAACGGATGGACGCATAAAAATAATAGTAATCACACTATTCTTGAACGGGAAAAACAAAAAATAGTAAAAGCCAAACCAATGATCTGTGGAAATAAAATCATTTAAATTTTAATACCTGTAATGGCACCACCCCAACGGCCGAAGCAAGATCAATGAGAATTTTTTTTTTCCTTTGTATTTATATAGAGAGGTAAAGAGAATATTTTTTGAAATTGAAATTTTATCCGATTAAGATGTAGTTGATCATCACTAATGAAAAGATTGAACATGCTAATAGGAAAGGAGTATATTTCACCACATATTCTCAATTGATGATTAATGAGAAATTTGTTTTTTTAAAAAAAAAAATTATGAAGAAGGGATTGATTAAAGAGTCGATTGTCGTGGAAATGGGGATGAGGATTTGGGTTTTTTATGAACCCGTGATTTTTTTTTTTGTTTTGACGAAAATAGGAGGTGGAAGTGAATTTAGACTGCATTTGCCTTTTAAATTTTGGAGATGTAGTAATAAAAATTTATTTTAAAAATATGATGTGGAAATATCACATGGCAAATGATGGTACTTTCTCTTAAGTGTGGTTTTTGTTTCTAATATAGTAAGATATATTACCACTAAGGGTCCGTTTGATAAAACTTAATTTGGATCTGAAGTCTGAAATCTGAAGACTGAATCATAAGTACTGAATTGATTAAGTTTGTCGTGTTTGATAAAACCAAAATCTAAACACTGAATAAAATGTCTGAAATCTGAAGTCTGAACACTGAAATTTAAAGTATCTAGACTTATAATTTTATCTAAAAAAATAATTGATGTATATGAAACTATGATAACAAAAATAATAATATTATTATTAAATAATATAATAAAAATATTTAAATTTTATTATGTCATTATTTTTTCAGTTAATAATAATGTCATATTTTATCATTGTCAAAAAAAATCATATTTTATGGTAAAGATATATTGATCATGGAATTTAATGGATTTAAATTTTTATATAAAAATAAATATTTATTAAATAAAAAATAATTTACATAAATTTTAATTTAGAACTAGACATCATGATTAATAAAAATATTTCAAGATAAAATATCAAAAGTATAAACATTAAAATAAATAAATAGAAAAAAATCGTCTCAAGAATTCAGTTCAGACATAAGTGATAGGCCTCTCACTTATTTTTAGGCTCACATTTGTACTAGCATTTCAGACCCACTTAATTTATTAATATATCCTACTTTGAGTTATCAAACACACTTAAAATTTAAGTCCTTCATAAATTAAGTTCTTAAGCAATTAAGTTATTATGATAGTGTGTTATCAAACAGTACTAATCAATTAAGTACTTAATTAATAAGTTTAAGTGCTTACTTGGTTTATCAAACAGAACATAAGTTTCACGGGTTACTCACTTCACTATATAAAAGAAATCATTTGACAGCGAAAAAAATAATTTATGAAGTTTATATAGTGATATTATTGTTAAACAGGTGTGATAAGAAGAGTTTTACAGTCATGTACAGTCCGTCCCTAAATGGGTATATATTAGCATAAGTTCTTAGGCATGCTGTTTGGATCGTTAATGCTTAACTCATTCTTAGGCCTCAGATATATACAGTACACCCATCCATGAATTTTCAAAAAACCTATGACCAAAATTTCCATGGTATGATAATATTTTTAACTTCTCTATTAAGAACGGGGGATTAGGAGTTATAAAAAGTAAAGGCGAAAAATTATTTTTTAAAAAAAAAAAATTGTTGGAATAAAAATGATTATTAAGTTACAGGAGGCGATTGCCCCTACTAGTTCCCTCCATCTAGTACTACTAGTATTATACTCACATGTTGCGCGGATTTTAATATGTTTTAGAATAACATTAATATATTATTTTTTTCTATAAAAAATGTTATATGTTTTCTTTTTCCCGTTTTTTGATATAATAAGCACTCGGAGTCCGAAATCGAGAGTGTCATATGTTTTTTTTCCGTTCCATAGTGTTTGAAGTCATTGTTCCAACTAATCTATCTTCGAATCGAGTAGGTCCCTTTCGGAAGACAAACCTCTCCCAACAATTATTACTACATACCCATGCGCAGATTTAATCATAGATCGTAGTTAACTTGGTACAATACTTTTAGCACTTTAATCAAGTGCTTGTATGGGTTTTTTAAAGTACAAATTAATATGTTCCAACTATCTAATATGCTTCTTGTTTAGGAGTGTTAGTATATCAAAAAAAAATTACATTTGAATTAATATGATCAACTATCTACTATGCTACTTGTTTAGGGATATAAGTACGTAAAAGTTATTTCCAACAATAGAAATTAAATCATGTATATTCTAAAAACATATTGACTGAAACGCATATATTGTTTACTTCTAGTAATTGAATCAAATATTATAAATAATCTTTTTTGGGCATAAAGCAAAATGGAAAAAGAAAATTCTAACAAAAGTAAATAAAACACAAAAATAGGGGGGAACCTTAAAAAAAAACAAATAAATCATTTTGAAATACATATCCATGTTTGTCAAACTTTTTCCTTAGTTATGAGTGGTTTTCGAGGTACTCATTTCAATCTTTTGCCATCATGGTGCCACACTTCTCTTGTAAAACTAAAATACAGATATAATCATACACTTAAAATAAATATGTTTAACTATTGATATCTCAAATAAAGTATATATTTACCTTGAAACTCTAGAGTATGAGCAATTTTGTTTTAGTCTATCTGTCTCCTTTAGAGTGAGATTGATGCATAACTATTTTATAATACATGTAGTTATCTCATGTTGAGCTAATGATGAGTTAACAGTTCAAAACAAAGGGAAAAAACTATGTAGATTTTTTTTCATTGATGAACCTTTTATAATTAACGACCACACTTCTCATTGTTAATAAAAAAAATCAGATGGAAGGTCGTCCACAAGTATCCATACTGAAATAAGTTAACGAACATTCAGTCAACACAGGCAAAATTAAGAAATCAAGCGAAATTCTAACAATCACTATAAACATTGAGTTAATAATATTAAAAGTATAACTTACCATGTCAATCAAAATCTATCACACTCCCTTTTTGACCAATAAATGAAAAACATCCATCTAAAATTACAACCCAACAGAAAGAGGTCGGTGTATACCTTTCAGACAAAAACGGAAATTCAGATGGAAGGAGAGGAGGGAATGGGAAGAGATAGAGGATGGATGAGAAGGAAATGAGCTGAAAGAATTAGAACGTAACCTTTTTATTATTTTTTTAGTGACTAATCTTTTTTTATTTTTGAAAAATATGTCATATGGGATTCTGTGAAAAATAATACTAACTTACATTTAATGTATCCATATTTGATTTTAAATTGTATTCTAAGCAAAATTATTTGGTACTTATCTCTTTTTATTTTTAGTAATTCAAATCTTTTTGTTTTTGAAAAATACATCAAATGGAATCATCTAAAAAAAAAATTAAGAATAACCTACATTTAATGTGTCCGGACTTAGTTTCAAATTTTATTCATAACATAATAATTTGATAACTAAATCTCTTTTATTTTTGATAACTAATCTTTTTTTTTTGAAATATATCAAATGAAATCATCTGAGAAATAATATTAACTTACGTTTAATGTATCTAGATTTGATTCGAATTGTACTCATAATATAACATTTGGTAAGTAATCTCTTTTTACTTTTAAAAAATATATCAAATGGAATCATGAAAAATAATGTTAATCTAGATTTAATGTATATGGACTTGGTTCCAATTGTATACATACATAGTATAATTATTTGCTTACTAATCTCTTTTTATTTTTTGTAATCAAACTCTTTTTATTTTTGGAAAATAGATAAGATGGAATTATTTGAAAAATAATATTAGCATATGTTTAATGTATCTAGACTTGATTTCGAATTCTATTCGTAATATAATCATTTGGTAATTAATCTTTATATTTTCGGTAATTAATTTTTTTTTTGGAAAATATATCAAATGGAATCATCTAAAGTAATACTAACATAAATTTAATGTATCTAAACTTAGTTTTGAATTGTATTCGTAATATAATGATTCGGTAACTAATCTCTATATTTTTGGTAATTAATTAATCTCTTTTTATTTTTGGAAATGTATCAAATAAAATCATTTGAAAAATTATATTAATTGACATTTAATTTATCCGGACTTGGTATTAAATTGTATTCATAATATAATTATTTGACAACTAATCTCCTTTTATTTTTTAAATTAATCTCTTTTTATTTTTGAAAAATATATTAAATGGAATCATCTGTAAAATAATATTAACCTATGTTGCATGAATACAAACTTGGTTACAAATTGTATTTTAGTATAATTATTTAGTAACTAATCTATTTTTATTTTTGAAAAATATACCAAATGGAAGAATCTGAAAATTAATATGAACCTACGTTTAATTTATCCAGATTCAGTTTCGAATTGTATTCGTAGTATAATTTTTTGGTAACTAATATATTTTTTTGTTTTAGGTAACTAATATATATTTATTTTTGAAAAATATATAAAATAGAATCATCATAAAAAAATATTATTAACCTATGTTTAATGTAATCAAACTTAGTTTCAAATTGTATTCGTTTATTTATTTGGTTAATTATCTCTTTGTTTTGGTAAGTCGTCTCTTTTCATTTATGAAAAATATACCAATCATCTAAGAAATAATATTAACATAAGTTTAATGTAGGCAGACTTCGTTTCAAATTGTATTCGTAATATAGTTATTGGTAACAATTTTTTTTGGTAACTAATATCTTTTAATTTTTGGAAAATATCAAAAAAATCATCTAAAAATAATATTAACTTACGTTTAATGTATCCAGACTTAGTTTCAAATTCTATTATTAATACAATTATTAATTTGATAATTAATGTTTCAAATAATCATCAAAAGATTTAGTAAAATTCAAATAGTGATTTATTTCTTCTCCAAAACATGATGTACTCAAGGGGTTTTTTTTTTTTTTTGCCGCCAGTAATCATCAAAAGATTTAGTAAAATTCAAATAGTGATTTATTTCTTCTCCAAAACTTGATGTACTCTTGCGAGGAAGTTGCTTTTGAAAGTATCGAAGCAATATTTATTATTAGTATAAAACAGTGTTTTTGGGAAATTATTACAATTTTACACTATGGCTTTGGCAAAAAGGAACCTGCCCAACTATGGGTAAAGGAAGATACCCATAGTCGTGCGTGTGTAACACATGCGAGGCTGGGAGAGTGAGCTTTCGCATAAGCGGAGCTCCTCACTTCAAATTTTGATTTTTTTTTTTTTTACCAATTTTTTCAAACAATCATATCTTTTAATATATAAATATTCGTCCAGGGTGCCATCTGTATTTTTAAATTGATTAAATAAAAAATACGAATCATTCTTAAAAGAATAAAAAAAATAGAAGAATGAAAAATCGATTGAAGGGACAGAAAGTGAGTTATTACACATAAATCTATGCCCAGATTTATAACATTTAATTTACAACAGTTAACTTATGCTTCGGTTTACATAAATCATAAACCAATATCAACAACAGAAGAATAAAAAAAAATCCTTTAAAAATTAAATTTCTTTCATGACAGCTTATTTTTTCTCTGTTATAGAAAGAGATGGATTGATAATTGATGTCAGATTTTAAGTAATTGATTTAAAGGCTCGGGTGTGAGAGAGGAGCGGAATGGAAGAGATCCTTTGAAATTAGGGATTGGAAAGACATTACTGGTGTTTCACTTGATTTAAGGGAATTTCCTTATATTTGATTTGTCAACTAAATATTGTTGTTTTAAGGGATTAGTATACACTAATAATTAAGAGATTTTTTATATAGCTATAATTAAGGGATTTATGTATTTATCTATTCCATTTTTTCTAATTAGTTAGAGTGTCACGTATCAAAAATGATTTTGTACTGAAAATGGCTTTTGGCGGGAAAATTTTCATTGTGGTGCTGACACATGTCCTTTTTGTTTGCTGATTTAATTAAGTACTATAGATGTTAATATTTTTGGAGTTAAAAATTTTATCCAAATTTACGTACTAAACCAATGTATATACACTTTAACAATTGTGTATATATGTTGTTTAACAATTATGTATATGAAAAGGTAAATTATTATTTTTTTTCTTTTTCATTTATTCTTCACTAATTACATTTTTGTTTTTTTTTGTAATTTTTTATTATTTGTTTCTTTTTAATATATTTTAATTTTTTCCACAAATTATTTATATTTGATTGTATAAGAATTTAATTTATGTTTGTTTAGTAAAATAATACTTTTATATCACATTTCTTTTCTTTTTAACTATTTGAATTTCATCTTTCAAATTTAAATTTGTAATTGCTATTTTTATTTATGTCAAAAAAATTTTGTTATCAATTTATTATTACACTCTATACATAAATCGTATATCTCTCTCTATATAAACATCTTTACATTTCTCAATATCCATATTAGTATGCCTTCGTATACATGTGTATGTCTTCATATACATCTCGTAGGCTTTCGTATACATTGTTGCATGGTTTTATATACATGTATGTCTTCATATACATGTTCGCATACCTTCATATACATTGTCGCATGCTTTTATATACATGTATGTCTTCATAAACATTTTCGTAGGCCTTCATATACATCTCGTACGCTTTCGTACACATTTTGCATGTCTTCATATCCTATGTATACGAAGGTATACAAAAATGTATATGGAAACATACGATATCGATTATTTTCATATACATTTTCGTATACATGCATATACATTCTTGCCTGCTTTTATATATTCGGATATCTTCGTATACATTTTCATGTGCCTTTATATACATATATACATATCTTTATATGCATTGCCATATGTCTTCATATACATTCACATAAGCATTCGTATACATTTTTATATGTTGTAATTTGTCTACATTAAGATATGTGTCTTCATTGAGCATACGTTAGGGTTTAAGCATTTCAATTAGGTTAGGGTCTAGTGTTTAAGGTTTAGGGTTTAGGGTTTAAGCATTTCCATTAGGTTAGGATCTAGTGTTTAGGGTTTAGGGTTTTGATTAGATTTAGGATTTAGGGTTTCAATCAGGTTTAGGGTTTAAGCATTTCAATTAGGTTAGGGTCTAGTGTGTGGCCTAACACGATTAACTTATAAATTTTAGGATTTAGGGTTTAGGGTTTAAGCATTTCAATTAGGTTAGGGTCTAGTGTTAAGGGTTTAAGGTTTAAGTATTTCAATTAGGTTAGGGTCTAGTGCTTAGGGATTAGGGTTTAAAATATCTTAATGAAGGCACATTACTTTATATATAGAGACATGTAAAAATGTATACGAAGGTATACAAGAATGTATATGAAGACTTACGATAATGCATATAAAGATATGTAGATATGTATATAAAGGCATATGAAAATGTATATGAAGATATCCGATATATACAAATAAGGAAGAATGTATATGAATGTATACGAAAATGTATATGAAGACATACAAATAGGTTTATGAAGGTATACTACTATGTATATGACTTTAGTTTTGATTTAAAATGATTTTATCAAATTTATGAGTCATTAACTTCATTAAATTATTTAAAATTTGACATAAATTAAAATAAAAATTACAAATTTAAATTTGAATGCCCGATTTTTTTAAATTGTGAAAGATTAAACAAAAAAAAAGGAAATGACAATTTACTTTTTCATATACATAAATTAAACAACAAATACATTGTTTTTATACATAAATTCTAATAAAATTTTTAACTTACAAAATATTAACAATGGATCTTAATAGCAAGATCTCGTTGCGCAGATTAATTTGATATATGGTATGTTTTTTAATTATTTATATATTGAATGATATGATCATTTGAAAAAAATAGGAGAAAACTGAAAAAAAAAATAAAAGAAAAAGAGAAGTGAGGCCAAGAAGAGTGTGAGCGAGAGACGACAAGAGAGAGAAATTTGTGGGGCCGCGCGCGTGTAATTCACGCACGTGCGGTCTTTATGTTTTTTTTTCTTTTGTGGTGTCATAATGGGCTATTTGGGCCAATTTCTAATTATTAGTAGGGACATGGTCTTGTTATTGATTGATTTTGTAAAATTTTTATCAATAACGAGTTATTTCTTAGTTAACTTAGTTTTTTCTTCAAATTTATAATTTAAATTAAAAAATTACCATCAAATGATGGAGTGATGTGGTTGCGACATGTGGACTTGGGTATCTAATTTTTTTGCCACGTGGATTAACCTATCTAATTTTGCGTCACGTGTCCGATTGAAAACTCGTCTTTCATATATATATATATATATATATATATATATATTCATTATGCAAATACTATCATTAGCTCAACATGAGATAACTACATGTATTATAAAATTAAGTAGAAAAAAATGACAATAATTATTTCCAAATTCTTTATCATAAACTCGACAAAAAGTACTCTTTTTATTCTAAAATTATTGTCCATTTTGAATTTTAATTTTTAGTTCAATTTGTACAAAAACTAAAAAATTCAAATTGTACAATGAGGAGTACATTGAAAGAACTGCCACACTCCGAAGAATCGAAAAAATTGGCCGATCTATCCTAACCTTTACCCTCGTTGTCAATTTTACCCTAATCTTTTTCAATTAGCTTATTTACCCTTAGCTATCACAACTTTCGTCAATTCGTCCTTTTTGCCCAATTTCCATCCAAATTAACGGTTTTCACATTTTTCCGTCAAATGGGCTATTGTTTTATTATAAAAAATTAAATTGGGCCCTTTCCATCAGATTTATTCCTTAATCACTTTTGACTTAAACCTAGTTATGTTGGGTCAAAGTGGAGGGAAATTTCCCCCAAAAAAATTTGTGGGCCCCACATGGCCCAAAACATTTCCAAAAGTCAATTTTTGGAATTTTGGATTTTTTTTCTTTTCTTTAAAAGGGAAGACTAGAACGACGAAACAAAGTCCTCCATTCTGAACAAAAAAAAAAAAAGTTAAAAATATTCCATTTCCGAAAAATCCGAAAACTCAGATTCGTGACTTCCAGAGCAAAAAACGGGGAAAGTAGTAGATAAAAAGAAATTGTCAGCGAGAGGAGAGGCATTCTAGCTATATCAGCGGTCGAGATGCTGGATCCACGGCCAAAAGAGAAGAACAATGAGCCTCCACCTCAGTATGGTGAGTATATTTTTTAAAAAAATTGTGACTTTAAGTGTCAATTTGCATAAAGGGGATTCGGGAAAAGGGGATTTTGTTTCTTTCGTTCCTACTGCGAAAATGGGATTCGGGAAAGAATGTCCCTTTATTATGATACATGTGGGTTCCATTACTGATGGATGAATTTGTAAAATAATTGGTTGTAATTATTTGTTAATCAATTTTCTTAGGGCTTAACCTCGATTTTGATTTTCGTGGTCCCAAATTCCGATTGTATACATGTGTTTTCTAGTTAAATTTTGGTCCCTCGATTGCGGTTTTCTTATTGTGCACAATGCAGTTTTCAGTTCAATTTTTTTAGGGTTTAGAATCCTCATTGTTGTCCCTTACTTTACCACAGATCCTGTTACGCCTATGGGAAGCATTCAGATGCATTATGGTGGTGAAATGATATATACACCATCCCCTATTTATTTTGGAGGAGAATATAGTTTTTTTGATAATGTTGATTTGGAAAAGCTAGACTTTGAAGACCTGGTTATGATGGCAAAAACAAGTGGATTGGCGAATAAAGTCAAGTTCTTCCATATAAATGAAGATAATGTGGTGAAGGGTGTATCGGATGATTGGGAACTCATGGAAGCACGTGGAGAGGCACTTGCTGGTGATAGATGGATGGAGTTGTACACTTTAGAAGTTCCGGAGTTAGATGAACATAGTACCGAGGGCAATGAAGGTAATGACTTGAACAATGCTGGTCATATAAGTGACACTGAGGGGTTAAACAATGCTGATGTATGTGAGAATAAAGAGCCAGATAATGATGGTGATGATGATGAGAGTGATGAAGATAACAAAGATTGGAGTGATAAGGATTCTAAATACGATTCAGAATATGATGATCAAGATTATGAAGAGAATGTTGATGAAAGTGAAGCAACCTGGGGTGGTGAAAATGGTTATAGTGAAGGTCCTGCAAGTGTGGTAAAGCCTACAATCAAAAAAACACTTGTTGCAAGTAGTAAAAAAAATCAGCAGCATGGTTCAAGGATATGTCTTCAAACTGGAGATATAGAGTTCACACACACAGGGGCTGCGGATATAGAGGAAAGTGAAGATGAAGTTGTTGGTGGTCGACTAAGAGATGTGAATAGAGCCATACCAGATTCTGATGATGATTTTGAACCATTGCATGAGTCTGATGAAGAAGCCGAGCCTGCTCTACAACAATTTGATCCAGTGAAAGACATGTGGGATCCACCCTTGAAGTGTGGTCTTGCTTTCAATAGCTTGGAACAGGCAACACATGTTATCAGGATATGGAACATTATAAGGGGTTTTCAGTGGAGGTTTAAGAAAATTAAAAAAGAAAGGGTTAGTGCCAAGTGTCCTGATCGAAAATGCAGTTGGAAGATTTATGTAGGGAGATGTTCGGATGGGACTATTAGAGATACCAGGTTTGCTCCGAAACACAGCTGCACTTGGGTGAAGAACAACCCGTGTATGACTAGTAGTTGGATAGCACTAAGGGCAGCAGAGCTCATTAAGGAAAAGCCCAATATAACACCTCGGGAATTCAAAAAGAGTGTGAAGGAACGATACAGCATCGACATGTCCAAGGATCAATCATATAAAACCAGAAAGAAGGTATTCCAACTGGTGTTTGGTAGTGTAGAAGACCAATTCAATAAGCTAAGATGTTACTGTCATAAGCTCCTTCGATGTAACCCTGGAAGTTCCGTGGTTCTTAAACCCTTGGATGGCTGGACACACCCCTCAACAGGTCAACAAAGATTTCAGAGACTGTACATTTGTTTTGCAGTAGTCAGAGATGGCTTTTTAGCTGGTTGCAGGAAGTTTATTGGATTGGATGGCACATTCTTGAAGGGTCCTCAGAAAGGAGTTTTGCTCACTGCTGTTGGTGTTGATCCCAACAACGGAATTTATCCAATAGCATGGGCAGTGGTTGAGGTCGAGGACACATCATCCTGGAGATGGTTTATGGATCTCTTAAGACGTGATCTTAGAATCGAGAAACAAGACACTGATCAGTGGACCTTAATGAGTGATAAAAGCAGCAGAACTTGAATTTCCTCGAGCCGACCATCGATTTTGTGTGAAGCATTTGCATGCAAATTTTGTAGACCATGGGCATGGGGGACATGCACTTAGGAAAGCACTCTGAGCAGCGGCAAAGGCAACCACTGAGGGGCAGTGGAAGAAAGAAATGGAGCAGATGAGGACCATATCTGAGGATGCATATACCCTGGTTAAGCAACATGCCTGGGAATCAGTGGTGCAGGGCATTTTTTCCATTCAAATGTAACTGTGATATTCTACTCAACAATAACTGTGAGTCTTTGAATGGCAAAATTCTCGAGGCAAGAGCAGAACCTATCATTGGACTTATCGAGGGAATGAAGAAGTACACCACTAGAAGGATGTATGAGAATAGAACAATGGCAAATGAGAAATGGAACAACAAGGTTGTTTGTCCAAGAATTTTCAAGAGGCTTTTAGGATACCAAAAGTTAGCAACTGAATGCGCCGCAGCCCCCTCATCAACTACTCATGTGGAGGTTGACCATCCAGATGATGGCTAGTATGCAGTTGACCTTGCTGCAAGAAAATTTAGCTGTAGAAAGTGGCAGCTCACAGGTATTCCATATATACATGGAATTTCTGCTATATGGTCTATAAAACAAGACCCAGTTGTTCTTATTGATAACTGCTATTCTGTTGAAGTATATAAAAGGTGTTATGAACCTTTTATCTATCCTTTGAGAGATGAAATAGATTGGGAATGGGACAAGGTAATAGAGCCTCCTATATTAGCTCTTGTTAAACGAAAGGCGAAAGGAAGGCCTACTACAAAAAGGAGAAGATCTACTGCTGAAATAACAGTCATTCAGGAAAATAAAGAACAAAGACTACCTAGAAAAGGTCAAAGAAATCATTGCAGCAGATGCGACACAAAGGGCCACAATGTCAGGTCATGCAAAGCGAAGCCTAAAGGTGATCCGGGTGCTGCTTCTGAAAATGGTGCAAGGGAGAACTTGTCAACAGAAGTCCATGTTGCTGATGGATTCCATTATACTGAGGTCCATTTGGATGCTCAAGTGAGTTCAAGGGAGGGTTGTCTAGATAGCCTTGCAGATGTTCATGTTGAGGTGTGTGAGGACATTGGCTTAGAAAATGAAACTGAGGTACTGTATAGTTGATACAATCATTTAATTACTTAAAATTGTATACAATCCTACTAACATGGTGATGTTTGCAGGTTGGATTTAATAAGCACGTAGCTGATATATTGCGTGACAACATTGAGCAGCTTAAACCAGAGGTATGATGAATTAAGTTTCATTTGGCTTAAGTATTGGTTTATTGAGAAGCCTGCAAATGACTATTTCTCTAAACATGTGACAGGTGAAAAAACAGATGTTAGAACATGATGTTGTGGTGTTGCAGTATTCTGATAAGCAGCGTAGACCGATGATACATGTGGGACGTGATCCACCAAAGAGATCTAACAAGGCTAATCGAGAAAAAGTCCCGGGATTTATAATTCCTAGGGAAACAGGTAACTACCTGGACAGACTGATGTTGAGACAAATCCTCCACTGAAAACAAAAAGAGAAAATTCAAGGTTTGTTAAGAATTTTGATTTTTTTTTCTGGTGAATATATATACTAGTTATGTTACTTTATTTCAGTAGAATTAGAATAAGATAGTTTGAATACTTATTATGTGAAGGCTCATAATATTGACAGGCTGCTAGTTTATCTCAACCTGAAAGAAAGGTTCGCAAATATGAAAAAGGACGAATTCAGCGGACGTCAAGTTCACAACCTCCCTTCAAACTGGTTGATGAGAATATTGATGAAGATCCAACCACAGACAACATTCACAGTAAATCGAGTTTTGTGGAAGCTTTTGGACATGTGGCTGCACCTTCTTCAACCCCTAAACTCCCAAAAAGTGTCAGTGATAAGAATTTTGTTGCGGATACATTGGCCACATTTGAGCAACTAATGTCAACAGTGGAGAATTTGATCCCTGATGTTCCACGAGTGAAAAGTTCAAAACCTCTTTATGACTTCTATCAAGGTTCTCATCGTAACACTGTCAAAAGTAGCCGTTTTGATGGAAATTTCAGCACTAAGCCTGTTAAGGGATCTTCCTCAAATAATCAGCAAAGAAGGATGGGAAGAAGAAGTCACATGTCAAGTGATGTAATTCAATAATTTGGTTGTCTTCCTATTTTACTAGAATATTTACTACTGCAAGGTTGCGTTAAAAGTAGTACTTTTGTTTAGACCTTGGCACCTTTTGCTTTGGAAATCACTTGTTTTTTTTGTTGCACAACATGCCTTGAACTGTGTAAGGTATTCATATGTGATACTATTTTCACCTTGCATTCAAATGCTTCTTTCTTTAAGGTTTCTTTATATTTTACACCAACAGTGAAGATTAGAAGATGTGAAGTGATGCTTGGTTTAACCAATTATTTGGCTAATGTTGTCTAACATGTTTCACAAATTTCGCTAATTTTACCCAACAGTTTGATATTTTTGGCCAATTTTGTTCTAAACATTTGACCAATATGGCCAATGTTGTCCATGAACTGGCCTTTTAACATATTCCCAACCCAACACAATCAAATTCAAATGGATTCAAAAGTATATGGAAACGCTTTCCATTCCAGAATTCAAAAACGACAAGAGATACAAGGGAAAACCAAGTGCTTACTTCTTATCATCACCCAACATAAAAAAAAATATTACTACCTAGATAACCTACTGAAGATACAAGACAGTACTGGTCTTGATTTTTATTTTTTATTTTTTTATAAAGTACTGGTCTTGATGATTGCTATGAAGAACCTAGTTCCTCATCAAACACATACACACCACCACAATGGTAGTAGCAGCAACATAAAACCAAATTCGCCGCTCATGCCTTTGCAATCTCAGATTGTCGGCTTCTAAGATGTTCATCCTGTCCCTACTGTTATTTATCCACCTAAGCAGACCTTGGATGATCACCCGTCCTCTGACCTCCAACTGGGGATCTAGTCACACAAAAAAATTGCACACCCCAGGATCTGGCCAATGAGGACATGCCAAAAACCTTCTGCCCAAGTTGTTGCCTCTCCAACAAGTGCGATGTGCTGCAGGGCTTCCACAATTGCACAATTGTGCCATGCTCTGTTGATTCACGATAGAGAGAAAAAAGTGGAGAAGAAGAAAAAAAATTTCCAGTTGAAATCAGTGTGGAATCAGTGTGAAATAAGGGGTTTGACCTTTTATAAAGTGGGAATTTTTTTGGGCCATGTGGGGCCCACAAATTTTTTGGGGGGAAATTAACCTCCACTTTGACCCAACATAATTAGGTTTAAGTCAAAAGTGATTAAGGAATAAATCTGATGGAAAGGGTCCAATTTAATTTTTTATAATAAAATAATGGCACATTTGACGGAAAAATGTGAAAACCGTTAATTTGGACGGAAATTGGGCAAAAAAGACGAATTGACGAAAGTTGTGATAGCTAAAAGTAAAATAAGCTAATTAAAAAAAATTAGGGTAAAAATTGACAACGAGGGTAAAGTTTAAAGTAGATCGGCCAATTTTTCTCCAAGAATCGCATGCACACCATAATGCAAAAAATTAGTGAATCGTGAAAAGAGCAAATGGCTACGGCTTCGGGTATTTTGATATTTGACTAAAGTTGAAGGTTGTGTTGTGAAATTAAGCCTTTCAATTAAAATTCTTTTCTACTGAAACACTGTAATATTAATTAATTAATTTCCGAAAATTAAAAGCAGTGCATCTGAAACTGAGAGAAGAGAGTGAAAGGCCAAAACAAGCCCTAAGGCACCACCACAGAGCTTCTGCCATTTCTTCTACATCTCTTTCTTCTCGCCGCTCTCTTCTTAATTCATCACTCTCACTGTGTGACTGCGTGTTTTATTTTTCTCGATTTTTTCTTCTCTTCCCTGATTTTTTCCAGGTAAACCTCAATTTTATTATCCTCATCATTTATCATTAGCTAATCAGCTTTCGTCCGCCATTGTTACCTCTCCCTTTAATTCTTCAATTCAATGTTTAAGCCCAGTGCAGTATCCCTGCATTCCAATTTTAAATTTTTGAAAGCTTTTATTTATGTGAGTATCGTTTGGTAATAATTTTTATGCAATTCTTATTACTGAGGAAGAGCCCTTCAGTGTGACCGACTTGGTCATTAGCTTTGCTGGGCTAGGGGTTTTAATTTAGTATGCTGTTTTGGTTTTTTGTTTGATTAAGATTAGATTTAGCGATGTTTAAATCTTTGGGAACTCGTCCAAAACCCTTTTGGAGTTTATTGATGAGTTGGATAGATGAGGCAGAGCATGTTTTAATTTGCAAATCGAAATTTTGTTTGGTTAGAAAGGTGTAGCTTACATTTGTGTATTAGGGGGAAGAAGATGAATGTGCCTGTTTGATTATGTAAATGCCAGCATTAGATACTGGCGATTGTTCTCTAGTTTAAGTGTAAGATGCTGTAATGCATTACAAACTGCACTTTAAATTCCATGAAAGTACTGGGACTGAGATTCTTTGGGTAATGGATCGACGCAGGAGTTGACGCAAGTTTAGTTTAAGCAAATGGGGAGTCGAGAGGTTTCGGATGACGAAGATTTCAGTGAACTTTATAAGGCATACACTGGTCCTTTGGGTTCAAAAGCTGATAATTCCCCACCCGAGAGGACTGCGGCTGCTAAAAGATCTCATTTGGGACCTGAAGAGGAAGAGGATGCCCCTGATCCTAATGCTGTTCCGACTGATTTCACTAGCAGAGAAGCTAAGTTTTGGGAGGCTAAGTCTAAAGCCACGGAAAGAAATTGGAAGAAAAGGAAGGAGGAAGAGTTAATTTGTAAAATTTGTGGAGAATCGGGGCATTTTACTCAGGTAATAACATTCGTTTCCTCTTAGAATTTCGATATTTTGGCTTTAATAACCTCCTTATTAATACTAATAATAAGAATAGAAATTAATGGAGGATTTATCTGAGTTCGGGTTTTATTTGGTGGTATCTCTGGATTGCTTAGGCTATGTTTGGTAGTGCAGTTTGAGTATTAATATTCTCCTAATGTTTGATAACCCTGAGTATGCTTATCGAAAGTTTCTGATGGATAGAGTATGGGAAGTAGTGTTTGTCATCCCTGTTACATAGCCACCTTTTTCCCTTGTTAAAATCAATCATGGATGATAAATGATTGGTGAAGTGTAACCATGTACTCATGCTAAGTAAACCAACTCAGGGTTGTCCTTCTACGCTTGGAGCAAATCGGAAGTCCCAAGATTTCTTCGAAAGAGTGGCTGCAAGAGAACCTCATGTTAAAGCATTGTTTACCGAGAAGGTTGTGAGTGAACTTGAGAAAGATATTGGGTGCAAAATCAAGATAGAAGAGAAATTTATTATTGTCAGCGGCAAGGATAGGTTGATTTTGAAAAAAGGAGTCGATGCCGTTCATAAGATTAAAGAAGAAGGTGAGAAAAAGGATTCTTCTATGTCTCAACTTTCAAGATCCAGATCACCTGAACGAAGAAGTCCTCCTGAAAGAATAAGCCCTGTTACCTCTCGATTCTCACGTTCTGACTCGCAGAGATCTAATCCCAGCCCCCAACGCGCCTCACAATTCCAGAATAGGTTTGGCAGACAAGATAAAGTTGTGGAAGTCAGTGTGCGTGAGGATTTGCAAAAGATAGCTAGAAATTCGCCCAAAGGTAGGAACATAATAAGATATCTTTTGCTGTCATATAGCGGTAGTCATTCCTTGCATCCAATGTGATGCTGCTGTATATCCTGACTCCTTTCAAATAACCCAGCTTTGTTGTATTATATTGTTTGCAGCAAGAGGTAAGTTCTTGTGTTCAAGAGTTCTGTTCAGTTCTGATGTAACTTTGTCGGTGAGTCTGAATTGAAAGGAATTGACCTGCAAAATGATGTTTTAAATCAAAAGCCTATTGGGATTGTCTGCTTCAGATAGGCTTCTCTATGAGTTTCAGATAGTTTGTGTTGATAAGCTGCTATCTCTGTTAGAGATCGTGAATGGACGTGCTTAACAAACTCTTCCTTTGGTGAAGCTTATGGTAGTGAAGGTGTTAGACGTCAATCAAGCCATTCGAGATCTCCTGCACGTCCGCCTTATCAAGTTAACAGTTATAATTCATATGACAGCCATAGTCAAGGCCGGGGGATTTACAGGACAGAAGCATGGGATACCGAGAGACAGTCATCGGAGATGCAGTTTGGACGTAAGTTTGACTATCCTGCATTCCCACAGACATTAGAGGAACTAGAATTAGAACATAAGAGAGAGGCAATGGATCTTGCTAGGATGCGGGATAAGGAAGAAGATGAAGAAAATTACCGGCACCGTGAGGTACGAAACGTGGAATTTATTTTTGCTGTCATGTATTATACTTACATCTAGAGTGTGATTTACTATTGTTGTCTTGTAATGGTAGGCCGTGAGAGAAATTAGAGAGAATTACATGAAGAAGCTGGCCGTTTTGCGGGAGACTCATGCAAAACAATGGAATGAGTTTCTTCAGCTGGATGTCCAAAAGAGACAACAGCAGGTGCAGCAGCACTTGCCAGGTTCTGGGTTCAGTGGATATAAACAATCCAGTTATCCCGAGTATGATAATTCTATGAGCAATCATCAATATTCTGGAGGCAATATGTCTACGGACTCTAGAGGCAGGTATCCAAATTCAATGGGGAACTTTCCTTCTTCAAGGCCTCACGATGCTTATGATGACTTCCAACGTCAGAGGCGCGATGACTATGGAAAAACGTATAATCGATATTGAGTTGGTAACTTGGAGTTTATGTATGGTGAGTAGTTCTAACCTTAAAAAACATGGGCATTAATGACTAGTGTTCCTAATGCTTCACTTAAAACAATAGTATTCATCATCACTAGGCCAGTTCTAGGCACAACTCTGATCCATTTTGAGTGGTGTTTGTTGGGATGTGATCAGTTTGGCACCTGGAATATCTGTACATAGCCTTTTGCAATTGTGAATAATATTTATATTGTTGCTAGGATTCTGAGGATATAAGTTGGATGGTAGGATGACAGATGCAGGATTTGTACATTTGGCTATGTAGAATCCTTTGTTTAAATTTCAAGCACCTAAATTGTCACTTCGAAAAATTTCAGGATGCATTTGTTGCTTGGGTGCAACTAATTTGGACAGGAGCCTGAATGTAGGTAAGTGCATTAATTGGTGTTCCAGGACAGTGGAGAGTTCGCTTCAGTTGAGATTATTAATTTATTATCGTATGTATGTAGAAAACGTCAAAGGTTTTCAAACATCAATGTAATGAAAAAAAAAATAAAATAAAATAGTCAGGCTTGGTTTGGTTTGGTTTGGTTACATTTTGTGATCATCTGTTCTTGAGTACGACTTGATGTTTCAATTCGATAAAGAAGACATTTATAGTTGTGCAAATGTGGATTATCCTTTTATTGTAATCCATTTTCACTTGATTACGGTAGATATCCAATTTTTTTACCCAAGCAAATGAATAGGTTCTTTCTAAGCCAGAGGTTATGCTGTTGAAGTTGAACCCCCCTCGTTCTGCGGAATGATTGAGCTGCGTTCACAGTTTGGTTAAACGCAGTCTCAATAGTTAAAAAACACTTTTCAGGCAGGCATGATGAGTTGAATCGGAACAGCTTTTGCGGTATTCTGTGCCGGAAGCATTTGGGTGTTGTCGAAGGCATTTTTGCCTTTCCCCGCGAATTGCTTGTTGATATTGTGTAATCCCGAAGAAGTTCTAGGAATTGAGTGATTCATTTACGATAGATTTCGAACGAAGCTTATGAAAAGCCAACTTTTTCTTTGTTTACTCTCCATTTCCATGGTATGTTTTTAAGTGCTTGTACCAAAAATTAGAAGTTATTGATAATCTATTTTGTAAAGGCAAAAAGGTTTCGCTGGTTCTTCATAGTAAGATAGAGAGGTACGAATGGTAAACGAAGGATTTTAGCACTATTAAAAAGACAAACAAACTGAAGTCCATAGAGGTCGCAAACAAAAACTGAGTGAAAACTTTACTGTGAAACAGATCATGGATTGATGTGACAATAACAAATTACATAATCATCAGTTGTCCTTGTATAATATCGCAAATAACTTGATATAACTAAATTAATACTCCCGTTGTTTCTTATTATAAGACAGTTTAATATTTTAGGTTTCATTTATCGTATTCTTTTATAATTAAAAAATAAAACTTTAAAAAAATATTTTTCGAAGATTTATTATTTTTAATTAGAAAAATAAAATAATATTTTGTTAGTCTCCGATCAATTTCTAGTGTAGGTGTTCAAAGGAGGGGTCTGGATAGTCAATCTCTAATCAAAGTGGAGCAGTTACTTAATTCTGAGACAAAGAAATGGAAGCCTGAAATCTTTCACCAGATTCTCATTCCTAATGAAGTAGAACAGGTTATGCAGATACCTGTAAGTAAGTTTGGGGTGAGGGATGAGTTGGTATGGGGGTTGAATCAAATAGAAAATTTTTCGGTCTCTTCATCTTATAGAGAGATTGAAAAGATTAAAGGAAATGGCGATAGTCAGACTGAATCAAGTGGGGGGAGGATGGAGGCGAGGAAAGTGTGGACCAAAACTTGGAAGCTGCCTATCAAAGCTAAACTGAAACATATTATCTGGAAGTTGTATAAGGGTTGGATTTCAGCCAATTCTGTCCTGATCAGAAGAGGGCTAAATGTGGAGGAAACATGTAGAAGGTGTGGGGAGGGAGGAGAATCAGTACACCATAAGCTTTTTGCTTGTGATTTCGCCGGACTGGTTTGGGAGATGTCGCCGGTAAAATGGGATGGACTGCAACATTTAACAAACCAATTCTCTGATTGGTGGGACGCCTTAATGAAGATTGAAAAGGGAGAGGAAGTCCAGGCCAGAGTAGAACTCTCCGTTTACATCCTATGGCAAATCTGGAAGGCCAGAAATGTATGGTTATATGAAGGGAAGAAATTAGAGCCAATGGAGGTTGTGCAGCGAGCTATGAAAGAATGGGGGGAATTTAAACAGGTACAGGACCATAAAAAGAACACAATAGGTGTTGAAAGAAGAAGTGAAGGACAGCAGGTCGAAAAGCACCTGATCAAGGATTCTGTAGGATCAATTGTGCTTCAGAAATGAAACTGGATGAGAAAACAGCAGGGTTAGGTTTCTGCATAAGAGGAGCAAACCAGAATTTGATCATAGAAAAGGCAGCATTTCAAAGTCATGTGCTAAGCCCCTTAGCAGCTGAACTTGAAGCAGTAAGAATACTTATGATGGAAGCCTATCAAAGAGGAGTGCAAAAAATTGAAGTCCAAATAGATGTTAAGAATATGATTGCTTGGTTACAGGGTAGTATAACTCCCGTTTCAGAGGTAATCACCATGGTCAAAGACATATGTTTGCTGAAATCATTATTTTATTGTTATAAATTCATGTTTATTTGAAAAGAGTGGAACTCTTCTAGTCACAATCTTGCCAAATTAGGCTTGTCTTGTAAATGTACATAAACATGGAGTAGTAATGCTCCTTTGTGGCTTGATGAGTCGTTTAGGACAGATTGTATTAGTGCTCAGTAAAGTTATAATCTCTATTTATTTTTTTATTATGAAATGAATATTGCTTTTGACCAAAAAAAAAAAAAGGCACCGATCAAATTTACCGGACGATTGAAATTGATCCTCATGTATTTATAGCTTTTCCTGCATTCTCTTATTATTCATCTGAGAAGGTGAGAATATATTGTTTTGATAACTTACTTCCCTCCTTTGGGAAAAAAGACATTTTTTTCTTCCTTTTTCTTAGTTTCCCGCACGAATTTCTTCTATCAATGTCCTACAAACTAAATTAAAAAGAAAAAAAAAACTATATATATTGGCTTGAAAAAAAAATCATAAATTTTTTTATATCGATTCGTCGGTACATATCGGTTCGCCAATTTGGGTTACAAACAAACTAAATTGGTTCATACGGTTATTTCATATATTTGGTTCAAGTTTGGATTCGGATTAATTATATTTTAGTGACTCTTTTTAGAATTAACAGTGTTCAATTTACATGTATATCACTCACAGATTTGGATTCTCCATATACCCCTAAACGCGACAGTTCAGATCTGTGATCCGAAAGAAGCGAATCACGATGACAAGAAATTTAGTCTGTAGTTTTTCTTTATTGAGTTACTAGAAAAATAGTTTTGAAAAGTTCGGAAAATACCAGACATTAGACATAATTTTGTATAGGTCCAATTAGATCTCTTTTGAAGTATATTTACGGATATTTAAATCTCTGACTTTTTGACGGTCTCTTGTATAGGGTAAGTATTAAGCACTGCATAAAAAAAATACTTCTGATTATCTATAAATTTTCCAGGTATTTGCCTGGTTTAATTTTAAAAAAAAAACCATAAATTTTTTTTCCTCTTTAACGGAAAAAGATAATTTTGCTTATAACAATAAAATTACATAATTGGCGGGGACAAACGATAACAAGTCTTCCGACTGTGGCCACTGAAAAAGCCGATGGCTGTGGCGCTCTCTCCGGCGGTGTCTCTCCGCCTGAAACCCTTCTCCGCCGTCCGTTTCTTCTCCCTTTACCGGAGAGCTTCCAAAACCGCCTTATACCACCAAATTCATCACTTCCACTCTTATCACTTCACTCCTCACCCCACCCCACCACTCTCCACATTGAACTCTCACCGGGGCCGGAGCTTCTGCTCTGTAGTCTCAGCCGCCCTTTCCTCCGGCGAAGCCACAAAGACCGAATCTTTCGATAAAGAGGAAGTTAAAATTGGAGAAAAAGTTGGGGAGTTTCGGAAACGATTGAGGATTGTTGATATTAAAGGCGGCCCAGATGAGGGGTTGAATCGGTTGGACGAGACCTTGGTGGTTAAGGGCTGGGTTAGAACTGTTCGTGCTCAGAGCAGCATTTCTTTTATTGAGGTGGGTTTCGATTAATGTCTTATGGTTTTACTAATTTTAAGGTTGTTTGATGCATGCCAATTTGAAAAGATTGGGTTTGTGGAGTTGGAAATGGTGACAATTTTATGTTCTTGTTGTACATTAACTCAATCAAATGTACTTTTTTTTTTTTCCATCTTCTCAATTTGGTTTTTTGGGGTGGAGCATGTCTTTGTTGGGATTTATCGAAATATGACCAGTTAACATTTCTGTATCTTTTTGTAACAATTTGATTTCTGTTTTTGCAAGCTCGAACTTTGACCCTATAATTGGCACTGAAGGTTCTGTTTTTCATCTACAGATTAATGATGGCTCTTGTCTTTCAAACATGCAATGTGTGTTGAGTTCCGATGCTGAGGGTTATGATCAGGTAGAATCTATTTTGATCGGAAACATTATCCCTTTGTCTTTGATATTACTTATACCATGTGCTTCTTTGCTGGTAGGTGTACACTTAAATTCTGATATTTGAAGTTGAATATCTTTGGTGGTATCTGTAAATTTTGTTAGTATCTGTACATTTAATTATCTCCATGTGCATCTGCTTATTCAGTGGCCAATTGAGGCGAACTTTAGTAAATTGTACTTTTGGATGTGGTTTTGTTCAAATGAACTGACCTGTGCATGCTTATTGATAGCGTTTGCACTTTCCGTATGGTCTCAGAAAGTATATCTCTGTGGGGTTTTCTTAAGTTTCTAGTGATTAATAGTTTTTTTTTTCTTATTTAACATGCTTTTCACGTTGTTGCGACTTTACTTAGATGTGTTTAATTGCTCACTTAATGCTTACTGTGGGCCTTTCTGATAGGTAGAAAAGGGTTTGGTCTTAACCGGGGCGTCAATTTGGGTAAGAGGTGTTCTTGTCAAGAGCCAAGGATCAAAGCAGAAGGTGGAATTGAAGGTTGAAAAAATTGTTCTGGTAAATAACCTACCTCGATTCTTGAAGCTTATAGTTAATTGAGCTAGAAATAGTTATTTTGGCTGTTTCTCTTCATCACCTCAGCATTTGGGCATATTTTACCATCAGCATCTTTGGTGCAACTTTACAAATTCTTTTTAAAGTTTTTAAAATGCCTTCAATATTTATATGTTTTAATGTGCAACATTTTTGTTCTGCTTTTATGATTTATTTATTCTTTTTCTTGCTCACTTTATAAGTTTGTGAAAATATTGGTTCATTCCCTTTTAGAGTTAACTGATATTCACTGGATTTAATGTAAAAGTCAAATTGAAATGTTTAGAATGAATGTGGACCTTAAATCAGGTCAAGACTTTTGAAGGAACAGCCTCAGAAACACTTTCATCTTTTCTTATATATCTGTTTATATAGGTTGGGCCTAGTGATCCTTCGTTTCCAATTCAGAAGAAAAGAGTCAGCCGAGAATTTTTGAGAACTAAGGCACATCTTCGTCCCAGAACAAATACTTTTAGTGCGGTATGATTCTTGTTCTTGTTTAATTTTAATCTTTCTTCTACTATTTATAGTTTCATTGCTCAGATGAATTCTTTTATAGATTAAGATGCTAATATGAGAAGTAGAACTGTAAGTTACTTTCTTGCTTATTCACAGTTGTTTCTTACTTATTTACTAGTGCTGATTATCAACTGTTATTTTCTTCTACTTTGTCCTGAATTTTGGTCAAATTTTGCTTAAATATTTCCTTTTGTGTGCTAGTATTTTACAGATTTACCATGTGATTTTTTGTTTTAATTGCTGGGAATAATGTCTACCACACTTAACAACTTATCTGTCTTTATTGGAAGGGTTCTCCCCTTCCCTATTAGAACCATGAAACTGCAAATTTTGTGTTGTTTCTGTGAGATTTGAAGGTTTAATAGCCATCTGTTAGGTCCCAGGTGTTTTTTTCCTCTCCGTATTTCTTCCTGTTTTTTGGATTTTTTATGGTCATCTTTTTTGCATGATTAGTGGGAGGTGAATGAGAGTGGGCATATAGGTCATAGTGCTAAAAACGGGTAGAAATTGATCACTCAAAATAGCTAACATTTTCTTTTAGTTGCTTGAAGCAGCTGAACAGTAAATAAATTTCCCTTTCCTAGTTAGTCTCTTTTTTCCCGGCTATATCTAAATGTGATAACATAATTTATTTTTGGTTATCTTTGGTGCTAATTAGTTTCTTATTGAATAAACAGGTTCAGTGAGTAATGTTTTCTTCATTTAGACGCTGATACTTCAAATTACATTTGTGCCTCTCCCAGCTGCCACCGTTTTTATATTTAGAAATATGTTTATATGGCTCCTGTGGTGATCTGAAGCCTTAATGGACAGTCTATTTAGCTTATGGACGCTGACTGAAATCCCATTTTTGTCTGGTTTACATTTAGGTTGCTAGGGTAAGGAATTCCTTGGCTTATGCCACACACAAGTTTTTTCAAGATAATGGATTTATTTGGGTCTCTAGTCCAATCATCACAGCTTCTGACTGTGAAGGAGCTGGGGAACAATTTTGTGTAACTACGCTGGTATGGTACCTTTCATACTGTTTATCTTTCTATATCTCACTTCGATATTTTAAATTGTCTTGCTTATCACTTTTTATATACTTATATATGCTATTAAACACCACATGTTTCTGTTTTTTTTTTGTTTCCTCTTAATTATACCTGCCTCCTCTATTGCAGCTGGTGTCATTCTCGCACTCCTCCTTGTCACTTTCTTCAATTTGTGATCTCAATTTTCGTGAAGGGGGGTGCTGGAGATAATTTTTCAATTATTAATGAGTGGGTAGTGCAATTTTGTTTTTGTGAGAGTTAAGAATATATATTAGCAAGACTTGCCTTTGGATCATCACTCGTTTCTTTGTGTTGACTGTGGATGTTTTAACCATGCAGCAAACCCATCCCTCATCTTCTGTTTTATCTTTTCTTAAAAAGAGTGATTTTTATGGCGATGTTCTTACTTCATATTTATAGATGTTTCTCTCTTCCAGCTACATGCATCTGAATTACAATCTCCTCTCTTTTCGTGGCAGGAAACAGTTTTGTTTCAATTACTCACGTGGTCTTATATTTTGTTTGTTTGAAAGGTTCTTTCTTCATGCTTTCTAAAACATTACTTGAAATGAACAGATTCCTGGTTCCAGAGAAACGACCCATACTCCTGTTGCGGCAATTCCAAGTACAAAAGACGGTTTAATTGACTGGTCTCAGGTAAGAATGCACTGAAGTTGAATTTTGCTGTACCTTGATTCAGTCCAGAGATAGCAATGTTGTATGCTATATGTGGTCATGAGAATGTGATCTTCTCTCTTATGGCAATGTGTCTTTGCTGAATGGAAGAACTCTTGGGAAGTTTTAGAGGCTATAGTGTTTCTTCGATTTCCTTAGTTTGCTGTACTTTTTTATTTTGTTTCCTACCATATTTGCAGTTTACTTTTGTGTTCCCTGTGCTTTCACTGGGTAGCTTAAAATTGTGTAACATATTGAGTACTTTATGAGAATACATTTGCTAAGGTGAGTCATGTGCTGGAAACTTAGAGTGCTTTTTGCAATTTAAATTTGTTCTTTCCATTGCAGGACTTCTTTGGGAAACCAGCATTCCTAACTGTGTCTGGACAGCTCAATGGGGAAACTTATGCAACTGCTCTTTCTGATGTATATCCACTTCTTCGGTATTTGTGTTGTTGAAATGCTTTTCTTCTTCTTGATTTGCACACTGTTGTAATGTAATTAAGTTTCTGGAATCTGTGTATTATCTTCCAGGTGTATACATTTGGCCCCACATTCAGGGCTGAAAATTCCAACACTTCCCGACACTTAGCTGAATTCTGGGTATGCTAGATTAATCATCTGTGCAACTGCTCGTGTTTCATTTCTTTTATTTTGTTTCTTATTCAATGATATTACGTATGTATGGTCCAAGTTAATCATGTAACCTAGAACTGATTCTTTCTCTTGTAAGATGATTGAGCCGGAATTAGCCTTTGCTGATCTAGAAGATGACATGGCATGTGCCACTGCCTATCTCCAGTACGTAGTATGTTACTTTCACAGCTTTAGTGGACTTATTATTTCCTTACATTCTTCTCTGATTGCATCTAACTTTATGCTTTTTTTTTCCTTGAAGGTACAATATGTTCTAGAAAATTGCCAGGAAGATATGGCTTTCTTTGATACATGGATAGAGAAAGGAATCATCAAGCGACTAACTGTATGAATTAACTGTCCCCTGCACAATCTGTTGCCAACTTTTCTAGCATTCCGAATGAAGTTGATAGTATACGGAATATATTCTTTTAGAAAGTTTATTCCCAGACTTTGGCTCTTGGGTCCTCTTTAGCTTTGCCCTGAACAATATTCTTTTTCCATTTTCTGTACAACAGGATGTCGTGGAAAAAAATTTTGTGCAGTTGACATACACAGATGCCATCAATCTTCTTTTAAAAGCAAAAAAGAAGTTTGAATTTCCGGTAATCATTTCACTTCTTCTTTCTCCAACATGCCTAATCATCACACTAGAATTTCTAGTGTCCGGACGAGTCATTGTGGTTTAATTTAACACTTCTATCTTCAAAATTTAAAGTTTCAATGATCTTCTTGACCAAGCAAATGGCTCTAGTAGATTTGACGATCATAACTGTGTACGAGTTTGGGATTTCACAGGTGAAATGGGGATGTGATTTGCAAAGTGAACATGAGCGCTATATAACTGAAGAGGCCTTTGCTGGATGCCCTGTTATTATCAGAGACTATCCAAAGGCCTGTCTTTTCCCCTTAGATTACTGAGTGTGAATTATCCTCCAATTATTTAGATGATACTTAAATTCCATGAGACAACTATTTTCAGGAGATTAAAGCATTTTACATGCGAGAAAATGATGACCAAAAGACTGTCGCAGCCATGGACATGCTGGTTCCACGGGTACTGCTTCTTCATCTGATACTCCTTTTTCTTTTTCTTTTGGTGGGAAATGGGAATGTGGGTGTACGGTGTTGGTAATGTGTGTGTGCCAAGTGAGAATGTTTTGAAGCTTTATTCGACTTGGAAGTGCATCAGTTGAAATTGGAAATTTTTTGAATTTGTATTTTTCTGAACTACTATGCGCTGTTTATGCCCTTTGGCAGAACATGAAATACTAGTGATTAATTCAAATCTGTTATGCACATATTTGTCTGTTTACTCATTCGTTGGTTTATACCTTTTCTGGTGAGACAGACTAGACACATAGGAGTAATCTAAGTGGTTCCCTTTATTATCAGGTTGGTGAACTTATCGGGGGAAGCCAAAGAGAGGAACGCCTTGAGATGTTGGAAAAACGTTTGGATGATCTAAAGCTTAGTAAAGAGAGCTACTGGTGGTATCTTGATCTGCGTCGTTATGGTTCAGGTTGGTCATTGAAGTTGAAGTTACTTATTTTTTGTTAGCTCTTCTCATATCTTCTTTATTCTTAATCATCAATCGCTCATTCATTTTGTATAGTTTTGTGGGTACATGGCTTACTGGGATCTTTGGATGCATTTCGCAATAGCCAGAAACTAGGTTTGTCGGGTGTGCTTTGAGGACTAACTTTGAAAATGTTATTTGCCTGGATGGTTGTTTCAGTTCCTCATGCTGGATTTGGATTGGGTTTCGAAAGACTAGTGCAATTCGCAACTGGTATTGATAATATTAGAGATGCCATACCTTTTCCGAGGACGCCCGGATCAGCGGAGTTCTAAGTAGAGCATTTGGCTTATGGATTCTTTGGTACAAACAACAAAAAGAATATTCTATGTAGTATATGTACTGCTGATGGAGAAAACTTTTGAGTTTAGATTCAGAATATTTAATATCATTTTTTAATTGAATGGAGCTACTTTGCTTTGCAAAATTGCAATAATCACGATTACATAAACAGTCGTCAAATTGTGTTAAAACTTAATATGCATTTTGCAAGTGTATCTCAACTAACCATTTTGCCTAACACTTTATACCTTTGTTATTTTCATGTTTTCAACTTTCTTTTTCAGCGCATTTTCTGATATTCAACATTTGCTCCAATCCTCAGTTATTTATTTTTCTTCCTAAAATTAAAATTTCAGTTGTTTTTTTCAGCTCAAACGTGCAGTTTTGCTTTTAAAAATTAACCATTGAGTTTCTTGTTTTGTATCACCCAACCACCCCCTCCTTTTGTAGCTTTTTTATTGTTTCTTATTACTTATTTGACCGGTTTAAACTAGGAGTGTAGACGAACCGAGTCGCTCACAAGCTACTCACAAACTGGCTCGGTTAAAACTCGACTCGAATTCGAGTTGACTGAGTTCGAGCCGAGCTCATTAATCAGACGAGTCGAGTTTGAGTCCGTAGGAATGTGGCTCGAAAGCTTGTCGAGCGGCTCGGCTATGCATATATATTTTAATAAATAATAAAATTTTACTTATATTTGAGACTTCTTAAATGAAAGTTGGAACCTGGAACCCACCAAAGCCTTTTCCATCTTTCAAAAGCATCTGACGTCTCTTTTCTCCATGTCTTCTTCTTCTTCTTTACTTTTCTTTTTTTTTTTTGCTTTTTATTCTCCAAAAACAAATCTAAAAAAAAACCCTGATGTTTCCCTCCTTCCCATTCCATTCTCCCCCCTCCCCCCTTCTCGAATCTTAAACAAATCTCCCACTTCACAAAATTTAGGAACATTAAGAGGAGCTAAGGCCCATTGTCGATTTTTTTTTTCTTTGTTGATTGTTTGGAAGTTTGGTGTTTAGTTGTTGGAGAGTTTGGTGCAAGGATTTCAGTTGATGAAGGGCATATTGATACTCAGTACTTAGATCTATATAGATATAGAGGCTTTTCATTTATTCTTTTTGATCTGAGGAGGAATTGGTGACTCACAAATCTCTTTTATATAGAGAATATATAGATTCGAAAGTTTTTAATTGGAATTCGAATGTATAAAAATCATACCAATTTATAACTTCTTTGATTTGAGACTTTAGATCTATGCAGAATTTTTGCATCTTGATTCTCGATGCAAATTATTAATAGATTATTTAGTTTTTTTTTATTAAGAAAATCGAGCTCAACGAGCCGAGTTTTAGCCTTCTAAAATTAAGGCGAGCCGAGCTCGAGCAAAAATTTTTCAGGCTCGATTGAGCTCGAGCTCGAGTTCGAGCCAAGTGAAAATGACTCAAGCCGAGCTCGATAAGAGGTCTGCTCGCGCTCGGCTCGACTCGTTTACACCCCTACTTTAAATCTTGGAACAGTTTCACTCTGAATTCTGAATCCACCAAAAAATCTAAACTTCGGTGCTAAACGTCCGAAAATGCCACAATTATGGTCCGGTACTCATAGGCGGATTTAGGGTGGGGCACGTCCCCCACTGGAGTGGTCCCACCTTTAGAGTGTTTTATTTATATTTAGTGATTTATTGTTCTAAAATTATAAAAAATTATAATTAATTAGGTGAATTACTTGGTTGGGAGAATTAATGTGAATTGGACTTTAAAAGATATTAATATTTCATGTTTAAGAATTCAAAAAGCCCATTAATTGCCCGTAGTAAGAAAAAAAAAGCTATGTTTTTAAAAAAGATTATATTGTTAATTAAAATTTGACTTCTTTCAAGGGAAAAAAAAATTTAAGAGCAGAAAAATCATTTAAAAATTTAAAACTTTACTTTTATATCATACATAGTGATATGTGTTTACAAAACTTTGTTCTCCAATTAACTTATTCAAGCAATAAGAATGTATGAGACAAATATTTGTTTAATACGAGAATAATTTTCACTAGCATCTTTTATTTAAAAAAAAAAACATGATGTCAATACTTGACAGTGCTCCCAGTGAGATTTTTTCCTAGCTCTGCCACTGTCGATACTTTGGTTTGGTTAAAACCGGATTTAGGTGTTTTCTTTTTCTTTTCTTTTTTTTTTTTGTTTTTGTTTTGCAAAAATGATTACTCTCTCATTCTCAAAAGTAAAAAAAAAAAAGTACTTCTTGGATTATGAAAAAAATCATGGGATTGAGACATATTGCTATACAATGTGTTGATAACTCCAATGGAGGAATACTTGTGTGGTAAGGTAAAGGGCATGCTTTTCTTCAGCTGAAACTTTTCTAACCATTGTGCATGATTATCCTTCTGTTCATTGGTACAAATTAGTATGAGGAAAGTACTTTACTCCAAAATACAGCTTTATAGCTTGGTTAGCTATACTTGACAGGCTTCGGACCAGGGAAAGGGTGGCTCAATTTGACTCTTCTATTAGCACAGTTTGTGCTTTTTGTAGTATGCAAGTTGAATCCAGAGAACATTTGTTTTGTGAGTGCTTACTTTCAAATCATCTCATTAGTAATACTATGAATTTTGTTCAAGTCTTTGTTCCTCTGATTCCTTGGAAGGATTTGGTAGTTTGGGTAATGCATCATTATGGTTCTAGCTCTGTTATAGACAACACCATTAGAAATACGTTTGTGACTACTATTTACCTCATTTGGGATGCAAGGAATAAACTTATTTTTAGAGGTGAGGCTCCTAAAGTATTTGAACTTGCTTAGAAGATAAAAGTTAAATCTGGCAAAAGTAAAACAGATGAAGAACACCCTGAAGAACAAGGTTTGGGCTAACACGATGGGGATTACCCAAGTTTCTCTTAGATAAAACAATGTTGTGTTTTTTGTAATAGTTGGTAGGTTTGTGATGTAATTTTGTTTGGTCCAGAAACATCTAGGATGATGCTTAGCCTAAGTAGTTGAGTTTTCTGAATGGAGTTTTAAATTGCTATTTTGCAAAGTGGAATGAAAATAATTTTATTCCAAAAAAAAGGTCAAAAGAAAAGTACAATTTTTAATTTACAATAAAATCGTGAGATTTATTTTTAGTATAATTTAAATTAAAAATAAAGTTTAAATTGTACAATAATTTCAGAGGAGTGAATAATATGTGAGGGGAGTTAAAAGTCGTGTCCATGACCAGAATTGTCAGCTGAGGGCTTTAGTTTCCATTGTCATCAACGCATTAGTTTGGACCGTTTCAAAAAAAAAAAAAAAAATGCATTAGTTTGGCGAAAGAGGTGGGGTTCAAATTTGGCTCAACACTGTCCTCCATCCATTTCTGGCTTTCTTACTTCTTCGATTCATGATGGGCTAATCCTACTCATACCACATATCCTATAAGTAAAAATAGTTCTAACTCCATAATTGCCTAATTTTGTAATTATTTGTACACAGTATTATAGAGTGACCGGCCTTGAATGTTTCAGATATCAGGCGCTTAACAACGAGATTGATGATTGATGGTCAATTTAAACCGGAAAAAAACAAATATTCATTGTCTTCAATCTAAGCTAAGGGTTGTTTCCAAATAATTCTTTTGAAATGAAACAAGTAATCAAAAAGAGAGTACCTTATCTATCATTGTAAATTTGTAATCTGTATCCCTTTCATTTGCTTTTCCCCCTTGATGAGTGTCAACTTCTCACTTCTACAAGGGGACTCTTTAATAAATGAACAAATCAAAAAAGCTGTACAGCGTAGCGCTTGTGCGACCACTTTCGAAATATAATAGAACGCCAGATGGTGCACATTTCTTTCACGAGATAGTGAACCCTGTGTCTAAACTAACTATAAGTAGCTAATTAACAAACTGATTTTCACATACAAGGCTAAGAGCTTCTGGTGATTTGCGAGAAAGGAAAATAGAAAAGAAAATTTCAATCATATTCCTCTCCATGCGACCCGACAATTCCAGCAAGGTTGCGAGCACTGACCGATGGATGGAGCTGCAAAATTCCATATATTTACATCCTCACGCGTGTCAAAGATCTACATCCTGAAGTTCATCACCAAAGCTCCCACCGCTTCCAGACGAGTGCATCAATGTAGAAGCGCCTGGAGAACGCATTGCTGGTCGGGACATCTTTAATACCTCCGCTAAAGGTCTGGCATCAGCACCACCAGCAATCTCCGGACTAAAGCTTCCCGGAAAACTACCTCCACTCCATGACGCTGTGCGTCGTGAGTTTGATGCAAACCGTCCATTAGGATTTGCTGCCTTCATAGACGAAATGCTATTCATGCTTCCAAATCTCTGCATATTCGTCGAGGATGAAGGTGGAGGTGACTGGAACGGAACCTCCGCACTAGAGATCGAGGGGTTTTCAGTAATGTTATGACCATTTTGTACGCTCTCAGTATGGCTTTCAGTTGTATCTACATTAGAGGATACTGGTGCAGGAACAAAAAACTTTCCGTTTGCATTTGCATTGGCACTGATGGAAGGCTTAATTGACGATACAGGAGGGGACTGGTACAAGTTAGTTTGGTTCCCGCCACCCTTGTTAAATGTGTCAACATACCTGCAGAAAAAAGGGGGAAAAAACAGATGTAACAGATGATTGTATATTTCCTACATCTTGGCAAATATGACCCCTCAGGCAGGCATGCAGTCTTAATCCCCAACGATTTCAGAATAAAGTACAAATCAGTATCTTGATTACCTAGACCGAACCCCCACCCGAGAACGTGCCGAGTACTGATTGGTTGTGGGTGGAAGTGGCGGTATTCCTACACCCGGATCCAACGGTGGGGTCTTATATTCTGGGCTCCCGTTGCTGGGTGGACCTTCACTTTTTAATGCAGTTTTAAGGTTGTAATCTGATGTCCCATTCTGGAAAGTTGAAGTTGGCAGAGGAGGTGGTGCTGTTTCCATTGATGGGGGTTCAGCACCTTTCTCAACCCACATTTTGAGGTTCTGGTCAAAATAAAACTTATTCTCGTCGCCCAGCTTTGCCTATCATTATCCAACAGAACAATTGAAAAAAATATATATTATTGGTTAAATGATCTTGGGAAACCACATTCACATACAATATCGATAAGAAAGAACAGAAAAACAACATAAACATACCTGACGACCACCTCTTGGGGTTAAAAGCTTCTGGAAAATCTGGGAGCCAAAACGGCGAAACCGCGAATTTCCCGCACTTGATGTTTCGCCCTGTGTGCTTGAAGCACTTGTTTCTGTTGATCCATCAACCTGATCCTAGATAATTTGGCAAAAACCTAATGACATTAGTTGACAAAGATGATAATGTCTACATATCCTAAGCAACAAAAAATTAGAAATGAATTAAAAAAAAAAAAAAAAAAACCTGTCTGGGAGATCTGCCAAAATCAGGCTCCGAAACACTTCTATTGTGCATGGACCTTTTATTACTATCTGTCCATCCATTACTGGGTTCCACTGCAGAAGGCATCAACGAAGACATTGCCATCGTTGACTGACTTGTTGATACTCTAGCTCCCGTTTGAAAATGACTTTCAGTACTTGGCACATTGCCAATAGATTGTGAAGGAGCGGGAGGCAGCCCCACAACGCGATGAGCAGTAGAATCAATGAAGTTGAAAATTTTACCCAATTTTCCAGAAACCAAATTCATGGAGAAACCTCCCTGAAATTTAAAGTTACACTTACGTTATGATAAAATATTACTCGTATTAAAGAGAAAAAGCTTCAATGGATAGAGCAGGACCTGTTGGTGACTTTTAATCCTGTCCTCTAAAGAGGTAGCTACTTGCCTCAATGTCTCTACCTCAGGAGATCGGCCATTTTTTAGTGCTTTTAGTACTGCTTGACAATATCTGAAGTAAAATAACATGTGTCTTCAGCAAGTTTATAAGTAGCGAGACATAAACATTAGCTAACAATTCAAAGCTTTCAAAGCTTACTTTAGAGCATCTGACACCCTGCCAACTTCAACTAACATGTGCGCATACACAAGCTTATATGGTTGAAACGGAAGAAGGATGAACTGTGGATTTCCAAGTACCTTGGAGTACTCATAGACCTCCGTTCTCTGTTCATGCAAAATGATCAGACCACTAAACACCCATTACATTAAGGCCTATAAAGTAAATGGTACAAAAGAAACATAATGTTCCGCTAAACAACTCCCGCACCTGAATAGCCTCTGGACTTGCATAAGTTCGAGGAAATTTCCAATGATCTGCACCAATAAGACAGAGTCTTGCTATATCTGAGTAAGGCTCGAAATTTGCTTCTGCAACTAGATAACACATGTGCGCAGCAAAAACCTGATTCATTGTTTGACAATAAGATGATGAGAAAATCATATTCAAAAACAGAATAACAACGTTAAATAGTTTGTTATGAAAGGAACAAGTGGCCTAACTTACATCACTGTTTTCCTTCCATAAGCAATCCCCAAGATGTATAAGCACGAGTTCATCATCTTTGGTTCTATTGGCAGTTATCACGGCCAAATTTTCCTTCCAATCATCAAGCATTCCCTTTTCACCGAGCTGGAATAACCCAAAGAGGACTGCATTAGATACTAAACCCAAAGGAAAAGAAAATTCAAAATCTACTAGAACAGAAACCCAAATACGATAGCAAGATCAAGAACACCGCAACACACCAAGATGGCAACCTGTCATGAAATTTTACAAAACATAATAACTAATGAATATAATAACTTCTCATTCATAGGCTTGCCTGTGTGGGCTGTTGAGGTATATTTACACCACCAGGCACACTGTTAATAGCTGTGTCATCAGCGGTAAAAACAGCAGCCGGTTGAGCAGCAATCAATAGGCACAATGTTCTCAATGGTGAACCTGGTACTAACTGCTTAAGGGCCATTTGCGTAACAGTCTCAACATAGAACTGCAAAAGGTAATATATTTCATCGGTAAATCAAAGACGTAAGAAATTTTAAATAATAAATGAAACATAGGCCCTTAGTATTAGAAACCTGTTCTCCAAGCTGTGCTGCAAGGACAAGTGCAGGTCCCCACAGTTGACCATCTTGTGCACATTTCAGAGCCTCTTTTTTCTTTCCCGAAACTAGAAGAATTTGAACCTCCGCAGCAGTGGCCTAAACAAAAGATAAAAAATAAAAAAAAATAATCTGATCCATAATTTCCAAAACTACACAAACCTTAAAAACTAACACATACATACCCGTAATTGCCCTTCAGAAGGCAACTGCTGCAGGCAGTGGGCAACAGGACCATAACCGCTAAATTGTGTATCATTCAATTTGGGGGATGCAAGAAGCTTTGCAATAGCTGCTTCTGCCTCATTCTCCTGTAAATTTCAAGAATTCAGGGTAACATTAAAACAGGAAAAACCAAATTGAGTAAAGATTAACTCATATCAAAGACCATTGGGCAAGACTAAGAGGCAAATGACCTCAAAAATATACACAAGGGATTTCATGGTCATAGAAATTGACATGAGTGCAGACATTACACGCTAGTACAAATAATACGTATACATACATGCGTAAATATCTATAGCTATCTCAACTATTACTGCTTCTGAATAAATGCACTAGAATGACACTGATAACATCCAAAATATCCTTCCAATCCTTCGTAAGCATCGTCGTCATCCACATCCTAATTTTATCTTACTCCGTATACAATTAGCCAGGTGATCTAGCGCACAAACTCACATTTGAGTAGTTATTCATCCTGTTGATTCCCTCCCTATATGAGAATCCATTTTACATCCCTTTCCCAAACACCCAAAACTATAGAATCAAAAAAAGACAATGTCATTGGGCTCCAATAAATAAGAAACATAACAAGCTGAAAGGCTTCAAACAGATGCCACAGGTTATTTCAAGCCATATTCATCAGCATCTGATGGTATTCCTTCTCAATTCGAGTAGGAACAAGACAATCTCAAACAACAAGAAAAGCATTAGCAAATAGATAACTTGCCTTCAAAACCACATCTGCCCCAAAAGGGGAACGAAGTTTGCCCTGGTACTGTACTGATATTTTCAACAAAGATAAAAGCAACTTCAAAACCTCTCTTTTCTCATGGCCTATATGAGGAGACTCAGTGCTGCTAATCCTCTCATCAATCCATTTGTTAACGGCAGTACTTCCACCAGAAAGTGGACCAGGAAAGGATTGCCGACAAAGGGAACGTAGATAATCAGATGCATCAACATTATCAGCAACAACATCCATGAAGTTGAGAACTGATATTGAGCTTCCAATAGGATTCTACAAAGAATTGGAAAAAACTAAACAACTCAATGAATGACCTAAAATACAATATAATCAAAGTGCAAAAAAGTTCCAAGGTAAACCTGGCCCTCGAAGGATGAGGTTCCAACAAAGTTACTGCCTTTAGCAACGATAAGCTTTCCTCCAAAGCCAAATGTGACCAGTGCACATGGAGGACGTCCATCAGAGGACCTTCCAGGCTGCATAGCAGGAGAGAAATGATAGGCACCTTGAACATGTTGGGAAAAATTAACTGAATTCTGCACAGGAAAAATATCACCAGAAACACGACTCTGTTGCTTTTGCTCATTCCTAGGCTGAATCCATTGCGGGGTGAGGTTCATAGCATTAACCAAGTTATGTGAGCCTCCAGAATACTGATTCTGCCCAACACTTACTTGCTCATGAGACGACTGTGTTCCCCAATAACCACCAGATAACTGTTCCTGAGCATTAATGCTTCCACCAAAGTTTGGCCTAAAATGGTTCTCTGATTGCTGAGATAGCTTGTATTCTGAACTAGATCTAGCCGTGACAGTGGCTTCCTGATGCACCTGCTGATTGTAATGGCCGAAAGATTGAGCCCCATCGTAATGTGGGGTTTCAGCACCAAATCCCTGTGAAGTAGCAACCTGTCCATACATATCTGATTGGTTTTTATAATCGCTACCAGGCAACGATTCAAATGGTCTACTATCCATCTGTGTAACTTTATTTTGAGTTTCAGAGGCTGATTGCAATGAGGCAAAGTACGTATCCAACTTATACCATTCCCCATCATTTGTATCATAGTACCAATCAGGGAACTGAGGATCAAACACCATATGAGGTGGGTATACATGATTTACGGACTGTGTCTGATTCCAGTCTACTATACTGGCACCTGTTTCATTCCCTTGTGGCACCTGATTCCAATCAGAAGTATCATTCACATGCGGTGCCTGATTCCAGTTAGTTACACTGCCAGTAGTATCACCAGCATTCACTGTCCCAGCAACAGACTGAACACTGTTCTGAAGGTAAGAAACATCAGTCTTTCCATCAGAAGTAGCCCAATCACCAGATAAACTAGCATCAGCAGCGGCTTGAACATTTGCACCCGCATTATAGTCATCAACACTATACCACTGACCAGTAGATCGATCGATTTTCCAGCCAGGATAAAGACTCTCCAGGTATTCGATGCTATTCGGATCCTGAATCCCAGCAGTCTGCTGACTATCAGTGCCAGAGTTAGCACCATCATGATTGCTCCCATATCTTTGCGAGTAATTGGAATCAGGCAATTCATTTCCAGAAACAGTTGTTGCCTCATAACCAATATCATTAGCCACATTGCCGCTTGATTGGTCAGCATTCTCACCCAAATCAGAAAAAAAATCTGAATAGGATCCAAACCCGGAATTATCCATCTGTTCCCCACTAGTACTGAAGGCACTCCACTGCACCTGCTTGATACCATTTGCTCCAGTGTGATCACTCTCACTCAAATTGCCATTAGAAAAAACATCAGTGCCAACAGTCTCTTGATTACCCTCAAGAGCACTAGCAAAGTCAAATGAGTTTGATGACTCTAAAGTACCAAAATCAAATGACGTTGCGGGCTGCAAAGCACCATTACTGCCATGCACAACAGCTTGCTCCACCATAGCGAACCCTCCACCATTGCCATCAACCTCTTTTACCTCTCCATTTGGCTCACTCCCAACTTTGATACCTGAATCATCCGCACCCTCGACCATTTTGTCAGTATCATTCAACTCGCTATCATCTGTCTCATTGATACTCAAATTTGCAAAAGCCTTAATCTCATCAGATTCATCCCCGTCAGTGAAGACGGGGGCGGATGAAGTGGCAGTAACCTTATTGAGACCAACGTCGTCGTCATCGTCATCGACCAATTTATCAAAGAAATCCTCATCAGTCTGATCCTCCAGTAGGAATGGAGGACTCGAAGCCATCAACTCAAACCCTCGATCAAATCTTTCCCTGGACGAAATAAAGAAAAAAAGATCCCCAAAAAAAATTCACAACCACCTAAATCAGAACCCCAATAATCCCAGCTACTACCTACCCAGATCCAATCACCTCAAACCGTTCGATCAAACAACAACACCACCGACCAATAATCGATCAAAATTAAGGAAGATCTAGGGTTTCCAAAATCAAAAGAGGGAATTACGAAACCAAAACTCACCGGATAAATTGCTCCAACTCAATTCGCCAAAAACGAATGCCAATTCATGCAAAACCGTGCACGAATTACTTGTATACAGATCGAGCTCCAAAACCAATTGCCAAGTCGCTCGTACATTAAACTTTTCCAAATTAATTCAAACTCAGAAAGCGAAACAAAAAAATCGAAAATTAAGAGAAAATACTGTATAATAAAGAGGAAGAGGAGGAAGAAGAGAAGACAAATCCTTGATTCGAACCGAACAATAAACAGGCTAACGATGACAATTTAGCACTGTTGTAATAATGATGGATTTTAATTTTTGTTTTTGTGTTTTAGGGATTTCTTATTTTTATTGTTCTTTATTTCTTCTAGTTTCCAGTCTCTCTTCTTTTTTTTAAATTTTTATTTTTTTTTACTGTGATGGTTAGATTTTTTGTGACGCAACCTCTCTCAAATTTACTCACCTTTCTTCTTCTTCTTCTCTTCTTTTTCTACTTTAAGAAAAATGTCAATTTTATTACCTCTAAAGTTAGTTTTTACCGCTAAAATTAACTAAGAATATGAAAAAAAAAGAAGAAGAAGTTAATAAGAGGGAGTATATACATTTGTTGGAAAATTTAGAGTGTACATATTTGTCACCCATCCAATAAAACCTTGCCACGTGGGAAATAAAATTAATAAGTCATAATAATTATAGAATTATACTTTATTTTCAACTACAATTTTTATTTTATTAGCTGTGATGATATTTATGTCTATCAATTGAAACTTTTTATATAATTCTACTAATCAATTAGTAATGTCAATAAGTATTCGTGTAATTGCATTTAGAAAAGGGAAAATATTTGAAACTATTATTTTACTATAATATAAACACCCTCGAAGTTCAATCATTTAAAGATAAATGGAAACAATTTTAAAGAGATTGGTGCTCAAAATAGATTGTAAGGGATTTGGCGTTAGAATTTTTATGTATCATAATACGAGGGTTATTTAAAAGGCTTTACCTATGATAAATATGTTATAACAATCCTTTTTAACAAAAATTAATATGTGGCAACACACCATTGGATGCATGACAAATGCTACGTCAGAATCATCCTAGTAAGAAAATATTTTTCTTGTAGAATTAAATATATTTAGAAAAAAAAAAGCTGAGAAATTAGATCTAGTGGGGATGGAGATAATAGAACAAGACATTATAAGTATTACTAGATGTTACCCGCACGATGTGCGGGATATAAGAATTTACGCTTTATCATCGATTGGTGTATTTATGTAGTGTAAATACATATGTGATTCATCATGAATAATCTCAACTACATCATATAATCATCGATTGAAGTACTCCTGAAGTGCTTCATGTTTTGGTCTTCAAACAGTCCCTTCAGGATCTTTCAAGGATTTGATGACCAACGCCACAGTAGATGGGTCGTGCAAGATAGGGTTTTTTATGCGGAATTATATTCATAAATTGAAAGACTCTGAAATAGAGACTTATAAATTGAGAGATGTGATACTGCTTGCTACATTGAGAAGAAGAGAGATTCATGCTGTGGATTAAGGTTAAGCATTGTACGGACTACCTCCAAAAGTCATTAATGTAAATGTTTTATAGGAAAAAAAAAAACCAAGAAGAAGAGATAGAAGCATACCTTGGCCATTTTTTGAGATTTATAAAACTCAACATAAACTATTTTTTTAGATTGAAAGAATAAAATACTATAAACTGGTGGCTCTTGTCTGCATTAAATCACCAAAAAATTTAATTTATCAACACGTTATAAAGAAAATAATCATTACAACATTTGTTATTGTATCATCACTTAAAAAAATAGCATTTTAATTTCATGATGAATGTAAATTATACATACCCATCAAATCAAGATTTTAATCAACAAAATATTAAATAGTAATAAACTAATTTTTTAAATGAGAAATACAAATGCATTCATCATAGAGAGAATTCATTAAAATAAACAAACAAACTTGTTTCGTACTAATGCTAATAATTGGCGCTAGTTACTTGATTTGGCAATATAACCTGCAAAAGGTGTACTCAGAACTTCACAAAAAAGCGAGGCTTCACAGAGAGATATGAAATTTTCTTGAATGTGGTTGCCCCTCTTCGTGAAACCGATGACCTATTTAAATTGTCCCTTAGGAGAAACCAACCACCCTTCAAAGCATTTGATAACGTTAAGCTTTCTTTCTGAGGTTCTTCTTTTTGGTTCGCAATATGAATACATTTTCTTTTGACTCTCATTCACAATCACCAAAAAAACTGCAAAAGATCCAATCAAATATTTGTCAGACCCCAATATAGACAATGAAATCAGGCTTAGCGAATAAAAAATGAATACAGATTGGGATTGTTTGAGAGTTTTGGGATGGAGTAGAAATACAAATATGTGTATGTATATATATTTCAAGAAAGAAGATTGGTATGTATTAATTATATTTGATTGAATGAAATCCAAAATTAACCATGACTCCCTTCATCTTTTCCTAATTATGCGGCACATTTAATTATTTTAAAATTTGAAATAGTATTGTTAATAATTAGCATTTATAGTATAATGAATAAAATTAATTCTTACTTTTTTTGGGTGACACATAATAGAAAATTTGAAGATTTTCCGTTTTTATTTCATCTCACAATTACGAAATAGAAAGTTTTTGTTGATTATGGTTTTTGCTGATTTAGTGGGTTTATTAATTAATGGTTCATATATTCAATTAATTTCAAAATGGTAACGAATGAATAACTGAAAATTTAGAGGACATTTGATGTAATTGTTGAAAATAGTTTTTGTTGCAACCAATTGAAAACTGACACATAGGATTTTGTCCTATGTGTCAAAGTGGGAAGAAATTTGATTCCCTCTCTCTGGTTTCTCTCTTAGTATAATACTATAGATTATTTACACGTATAATATTAGACGCGTACATTTTAAATTTTCATGCTCCTTTATTTAACCAAAAATTGTATACTCGCCATCATTTCTTTTCCTAATTATTTTTAAAACATACACGTATCAAGCGGAAAAAATACATTCAGAGTTTATAAGGGAAAAAAATAGAATTGGAAACAAACATATACGCTAAAATTGTGAATTAGCCAAGAATGATAGGGTCGAATGTAAATATGTAATACTTGGTTGCATATTCCATCAACCTTTAATTAAACGCAGTTGGACGATTTCCAACATACGTGAATGAAAATACTTTCTTTTTACCTCAAAAAAAAAAGAAGAAAGTATAAACTATACTAGCCGACATAGAATAGAAAAAGATTTTTCGTTGGGTTATTTACATCTGTTGCTGCTGACTTTGATCATTGAAGTGTTATCTAGGTTTTGTTTCTAAAGGCCATGTTGGTTTTTTTTTTTTTTTTGAAAGGGTACCTGTATTACGATTAAGTACCTATGCTATTACATCTCATTTTAGTATATGCTAAGTTGTGTACATCCCGTACTTCATTCCTACTGACTTTAATCAGGCAGTTTTGAAAACTAGACTTTAACCGACGAATATTAGTAATTACGTCTTATGCTTCTGTAGGAAACAAAGAAATTGGTTGATCAGAGGTCAATGTCTCACAATCCGTGTAAATCTTGACCCTGTCGATTCCCAGAATTGAGGCGTCCTGTAATGCAGTCAGACACGTCATAGCCTCCTCTTGAAGCAGTGTAAGGGCATTTAGGGAGATAGATTTGATCTGCATTAGCATTCCCGTATGCGAAGTAATCTTCCAGGCACCTGCAGCTTTCCTGGTATGTGGATTGGATGAAGCATTAAAAATGATTTCTGTGCTACAGTTTGGGATACACAGAACCCTGTATGCCTGCATGAGAAGTAGATGACTGTGAGTTTTCTTTCCTTATCAGTCACCATGAGTTCACAAGATCTACAGCTTGGTTTCTCTATACTTTATTATTTCTCTCAATCGAAATACGCCAGAAGATTAAGAGGAATAAATCCAAATCATTAGAAGAAGGATGGGACTGTATCCAGTCAGAGAACTACTGTAAGATGGAATGTACTTGACCACCAAGGATGGACTGAAATTTGGGGTATGCAAACCTCTAAATTGCTTGAGAAATTGGGCATGTAAGAATAGGTGAAGGTTATCCTCCAAACCTGTGAAACACCTTGGACATGTGGTATCCACTTGTAATCCCCTTCTGTTGAGTCCTTGTTTTGATGGTAATACATTAACAGCAGCCCTCCAAAATACAAATTTATGCTTAGATCATACTCTAGAGTTCTAGAGCTTTTTCCAAGCCAGGTTTCTCGCCTGTGAGATGGTCTGATTTGGTTGAGCAGGAATAGAGATTGAAGGAGTAGAATTCAGGGCTTCATGATAACCAGATTGCACAGTATATGCACCATGATCAGTTTTTTGCTCCATATCAATACATCTTTCTGCGATCTCCTTGTAGGATCCACATAGATACCTGTTATGTAGGGGATATATTGATCAGGAAATATAGTGCGTAGGAATGGAAGTTTCCACTGTTCATCAGTGCGGATCAGATCATTAACCATGAGGTTGGACTGTTGAGCTAAGAAGGAAGTACATTAGATTGGATTAGTGTGTCCTGGAATCCAGTTACCTGCAATCGGAATATCTCTACTAGAGATAACCTTCCATTTGGTATTGTGTTGGAGAAGCCTAACTCCCCAGAATACACTTTTATATCCCCAGGTAGAATTAGAGGGAGGGGATAGCTGTGGAAAGTTATCCATAGTATAATGTTTAGCTCTATAGACTCTTAACAGTAGATAACCTGGCTGAGATAAGATTTTCCATGCATACTTGGCTAAAAGAGCTTGATTAAACTCAGTAGTAGCTTTTAAACCTAAACCACCATGGAACTGTGATTTGGTTATTTCTTCCATGATCTCCGATGCACCCCTTTGTTTTGGTCTATCCCCTTTCCAAATAAATCTACCAATAATCTCATCTACCTTTTTTAAGGTAGACATTGACAATTTAAAGACTCTCATTGGATATACCAATATTGCTGAAAGTGTTGCCTTAGCCAAAGTTACTCTTCCAGCAAAACTGAGAAGCTTAGTTTTCCAGTCTGTAAACTTCCTAGTTAGTCTTGAAAATGAAAGTAAAGGCATTGAGACCAACATTAAGTCTTGGGACAACAAACAAACAAAAGGAGAGTTCCTTTTGGCGTAATTTGAACTAATAGCTAGGATTAATTATTAGATCTAATAAAGGCTTGAAGAAGCGGAAAAGATTTGAAGGCCCCAAAAGCGATGCATCGACTGCATGTGGACCATTTGGCAATACATTTAGGAAGAATTCGCCAAATAATCATCCACTTTCTGGGGGATTAGCTGACGTAAGTAAACAGCCAAAATAGTGTTAGTAAAATTAGGGATTATTGGAACCGGTGTGGTTAGTGGTATTGGAAAGAACAAGGATGATGATTGAGTATGAATGGTTTAGTAGTTTTGGGAGAAAAGGGTCCTTCTCACTTGAGGAAAGAGAGGACTTTCTCTCTCTTGAGTTTTAGAGAGGGAAATGGTGGAACAATAAACAACTTTATAAAAGCCATGTTGTGAGTTAAAGGAAACAAAAGGGTACAATATATTCCCGCCGGTCTTTATTATAAGTCACTTTGATTCGTTTTAAGTTTCATTTAATATATTTTTATGATAAAAATTAACTTTAAAAATATTTTTTAATAATTAAAAAATATAATAAATATGAAAATGTAGTTTTAAGATTTTTTTCTTAATAAAAAAATATACTAAGTGAAATTTATGAAAAATCAAAATGTCTCATAATAAGAACGGAGGGAGTACTTCTTTCAGTCAATCCTATTAATTGTATAAAACTAAATTCAGTAGATATAAAATAGAGGAAGTAATCGGAGTAAAGCTACACACAATTATATGCACTTTACTGCTTCTGATAGGATGTAATTTACCAATACTTAGTTCTTGCACAAGTCTACAATAAAAACGCACTTAGCAAGAAGATAGTTGAACCCTAACTTCCAATTACAGTGCGTGCTAATTATTCTTTCATTCTATATATAAACAAGGTGTTCAAACGTATTAAAGTACCTCTTATATTCCACCACCACCAAACATATGACATTACATTTTGGATGTCTTCAATTCAACAACAAATCCACAATTTGATTGGCCAAAAATGACTTACAAATTGTCAACCCAAGAATTAATTTTGCTTCATTATTTTCAATCACGTCAAAACAACTAGCCACAATTTTAGTTATACTCACACAAAATAGGAGTGTGTCTAGTGTTTTGTAAATTGCTCCATCCAAACAAACCATCCGCATGCACCTCGCGAGGACCAATTATATCTTTTTCTTCTTCATTTCATTTTCATACATCTTTAGATATTGATATATTTTTATACTACCCCCTCCGTCCCATAATTATTGTCCAATTTTACTAAAATGAAAGATTTTATTTTTGGTCAAACTTAACTATATTTTACCTTAAACAACCGGATATACCCCTACATAAGTAATTGTTTAACCACTAAGATTTTATGGATAATGTTTTTTACTAAGGACAAATGTGTAACTTAATTCATAAAAAGTCAAATTGGACAATAATTTTGGGACAAAATTTTTTGGCAAAGTGGACAATAATTATGGGACGGAGGGAGTAATATCTTGTTGGAAATCTTATATCGACACTAATTAAGAACATGTAACGTCTCTCAATCGAGAGTCATTCATTTTTATTAAAAAAAATTTATTTCCTTCTGTTTCAAAAAAAAAATATATATATATATATATAAATATCAAAGCTCAATGTAACTATTTTTTTAAGATAACACAAATTCTTAAAATTCAATATGAACCCTTTTTTTGTTTCCTTGAGACATAGGGAATATGATGTATAATAGAATAGAACTTTAGAGACCAACACATTTGTTGTTTTCTTTTTCGCCCAATAATCAAGCGATTTATTTTCCAATTATAATTTTGGTTGCAACTCACCACTAACCGTATCCCGTCTAACTTTTCATAGTAATCTGAATTTGTATTTCTTTTGTTTTAAAATTATTGTTGAATTCGAATTTTTATTTTTGATATTATTTATAATAAAAATATAATATAAACTGGAAAAAAATGACAATTATTTTAGAATAGAGTAAGATTATTCAATTGCATCACCAAGGCAGTATGTATCATTTTTGGGATAGCATGTCTGAATATTACTTTCTCCAGCGAAAGGTTTGAAAGCACGAATCATGCACGATTCATAATCAGCTTATAATGATTTAGTTGAATTTCAAGGGGGGGGGGGAATTCTGTTTGGTGACAAGTTTAGTTGCTTTAATCTCAAAAAAATCATTACCCGACCAATTTGGAACATTTTAGTATTGCTTTGGAGCTTAAACACAGTTTCTGTAGTTTTTCTTCTGTCCGAACGTAGTCCAATTTTAAAATTTATGTTCTAATTACTTAATCTTATAATATCCTCTCTTTGTCTCAAAAAGAATAATCTACTTTATTAAGTTAGAACAGTATGATAAAGTTACATTATTTTTTTTTTAATATGTTAAGGGTAACTATTAATGCGATGAAATAGATAAAGAAGTGCGTTTGATTATCAATTTCATTTCAATATATATATTTAAATGGTTCAAATCCCATAAATTCAAATTATGAAACCTTAATCATCCAACAAATGGGGAAAAGAATTTGGAAAACGTTTCATTACACTCAATGAGGTATACAAAGGCAGAAATATTTCTCAAAAACCACAATTAAATACATTTTGCAAACTGAGTTAGGAGTTACTCTATTCGTGATTGAATTCGACAGTCTTTTTTCATTTTTTGTGGTCAAAGTGATGGCTCAGAGAGTAGAGAGATGGCTCAAACAAAAAAAACAAAAGCGTGGTTGTCACATTGTCAAAGGGAGTGAAAAGAAAAGGGTACTGGATCGATGTTGACCACAAAAAAAAAAAAAAAAACTGAAAAAAGTGGTTTTGCTGCCACCTCGTCTTTTGTTATACAGTTGACTTTTCCTCTGGTAGTTGGTAGTACCCGGTTTTCTGTTTCCAGTTAACCGACTGACAGAGAAAAAACAATCACGAAGGAATTACCGAACCGACAATTTATTTATGTATTTATTTTTCTAGCCCATTTGTTGTGTGTAATTGTGACGTTTTTTTCTACTCTGTAGGATGGATGTTGTCATTGTGTAATTGTCACGTTTAAATTTTTGGAAAAATTTGTACAAAAAAATAAAATTGGAAAAAATAAAGTTCATTAACGATATCATTGCGTTAGACTTGATCCTATTAGAAACTGGAATATGTGCTCATCAGTTTTTCAAATACATTTATAACGGGTGGAGATCTCCTGCGACAAAAACTTTGTGTCACTTCCTATAACACAAATTTATTACAAATATATGATACAGTAGTTTATTTAGTTAAGTTATTACAAATATATGATAAATCAGACTATTAAAACGGAATAGATATAGCAATAAACAACCATTTCTATTTTGTACGAATTTTCTGGATTGATAAAGTTTAGTTCGTTATACCAAGATACATTTATGAGAAATGCTCTAAGGAGGAAAATTATACTGCATGTGAACTTATTGATTTCCCAATATTTATTTGTACAGTTCATCATAATGGACGCTTTTTGGAGCTCACAACATCAGGCCCAAAATGGGTACTCCTCTTCAGATTTGTGCCAAACTTCAACATCGTGAAAACGTAGACGTTGTGGCTACGAAAATGCACTAATTAATTCAATGGAATCGTTGGCAGCCCATTTGGAGATCCAAAAGAAAAAGGGGGAAAAAGTGCACACATGAAGAGAAGGAATATTGACTCTTTGACTTGATTTGCAAGCATATATCTAAAACTTAATTAATAGTCAAACTAGCTAGCCCGGCATGCGAAGTTTCAACAATTCCAATATGATCTGTGCATTCCGAAATAGTGCCTCTATGTGACTTTCTACTTCCATAATCAATCTAGCTTTTGATTCCAAGCCGGGTGGAAAAATCTGCACGTGTTATTATAGTAGATGAAAATTAGTATTTCCTCTGTCGCAAAATTATTATCCAGTTTGAATTTTCACTTTTGATTCAATTTATACTAAAATTGAAAATCTAAACTAGACAATCATTTTGGGACAAAAGTAATAATATTGTTTAAGTGTAATATCTGTCTCATATTACCACCGCGAATTGGTTTTGAGATGGGAGCTCAAAGTGTTTATATTACTTTGAAATTGTATCAGAGCGTGCTGGGTTTGTGGTGAAGTTTTGGACCGGAGGTGGCCTGTAGTAATTTTATATCGACCCACTTGAGCGTTAATTCATGGGCTTGTTGTGGACCGATCCAGCGGTATAACTGGTTTTTCCCATTGGAGCATTGACTCATGGCTTATCGTGGACCGATACAGCGGTATAACTAGTTTTTTCCTACTAGAACGTTGACTCGTAGGCTATTCTGTTCTTGTCCTGATCCAAGTCCATTTTGCAAAAAGTTCAAAAACCCATTGGACTTGAGGGAGGGTGTTAAAGTGTAATATCTGTATCACATTGCCACCGTGAAAAGAATTGACTCAGTATATAAATTCCAAAGGCCACTCACTCATTATCAATTGATTTTGAGATGAGAGTTCAAAATATTTATATAGTTTGACAAATATGTTACCAAAACATTATAAATCATATATTCCCGAAAGAGTTTCTCATTTCAGTGAACAACAATATAACAACAATAAGTTCAGATAATTAAGATAGTTCATTTCATAACTTTTCTACGTTTGAAATTTTCCCTTCAATAAGCCGTCGGGTTCATCACTGATTATGATGACGAATATTTCTAAATCAAACTGCCCATGGTTTGTGTAGGCGGGCGGGGACCAAGTTTTTCAAACTCTCTCTCTATATATATATATATACATATGTGTAATGTATGTATTCACCATCTTCACCACCAAGTGTGTGTGCTTGTATAGCTGTATGGTCATCATAGTTCCAGATAAATGGTTGTTTTCTTTATCGTTTTTCCAAATCTGACCATTTACAAAAACACCTTTTTTGCTTTATTTGCATGGATGGAACCGTGAGATATATGGTGCAGAGTTCGTTTAAAAATCGGGAAGGGGTGATTATTTTAGTAACATGCTTATTAGTCATTACATTGATAATGGGAAAGAACGAACAACAATAATTGGATCGCTATATATGCACAAAAAGTTTAACAAAGAAATGGTTCTAGAGTTGTCGTTGATGATTTTCAAATTTTGTTACCGCTCATTTCCTAATATTGGTCATCATTGTTCCAGTAAAAATTGCATGCTGGATCATTGAGTGTGTGTATGAGTAAAATCCATTTATATTAGTCTAGTAGAGTGCATGAGTGCACTAATAATAAACGAAAAAAGTATGGTATGTGCTCTGCCCTTTACGTAAAATTATTGTACAGTTTAACTTTTTATTTTTTTAATTATCCTCTTTGTATTATTTCTTTTTATATGAAAATTCAATATGAACAATCATTTTAGAATAGAGATAATTTAATTTTTTCGTTGCAGTCTGCAGTCCTTGATAATCATATAAGGATTGCAAAAAAATAATAAATTCTTTAGAACTAAAACAATATAACAAAACAAACCATTTTTTTGGGACTGAGTACATATATGTTAAGGAACTCTTTGATCATAACTAAGTAATGTTACATTATTTTCGTGGTCCAATAACAGAGCCAAAACACCTAAAATCAAATTAACACATTACAAGCATATGTTATTCCTGTCAAATCACTCTTCAATCACGATTTAGCAGTTCGTTGATGGTGTTTCGAGTCATTGCAACCCTCCCGACCCTTTATACATCCAAAGAAACCAAGTATTCGCTATAAAATTAGCCTCGCTCATTAATAAAACATGACTCGCTAAAAATTAGCCCGTCGGTGGTGCATTTTTTTGTTTTTTTTTAACATATAGTAAAACATGTCTCGCTCATTTCTGTTGTTGGTTTAGAATGCTAAAGAGTAACACATTCATAAGACTAAATCGTCATAGGTCTAGATTTCTTCTTCTTCTTCTTATTTTTTCCAAGAGTCACGAGATTGGCTTGGTTTTCTGTACGAGGTGGGGCTTGGTCTATGTCGTTTAAAGTATAAAAAACAATTAATTTATTATTTGCCAAAAGATTCATAAAAAAGAAGAAGAAAAAGAAAGAAAAAGAGACAAACTAATTCATTGATCCATACGGTTGAAAAATGGACAGCATTATGGACAGAGACAAGCGGCCTTCGTGCAAGGGAAGGTTCGTCAATCCAAATGAAAATGGAGGCGACTGATTAAAATAATAACCAGATCACTGATCTTAAATGGCTTGGAAAGAAACTAGTTATAATCAAGTTGGACTATTGGAGTGCCGTCATTTTTTGCGATTATCTCCTTCAAGGACTAAGTGGATTTCATTGATTCCTTCAAATTTATCAAAATTGAAGGAATACGTATGAGTGTTTGTTTAGTATAGGTTTGCCATTCTTGTAGTATGGATGGTCGAAGTGAAACATATTTTTCCAGTAAATTTTAATATTATTTGATTCAAGATCGATAGTTAAATCGCGACCGAAATATAATATTTACGTTTTCCACTCACTAATGGAGTAGAAAGATTCAAGTTGTTAAACCAGTAAACCTCATATGTTATATTGTACCAAAGCCAGAAAAAGAAAAGAAGAAAAGGAAAAAAAAAAAAAAAAAGGGAAGAACATGGTAAAAATGTAGATCATGTTATGACAAGATTAAAGCTAAGAAGACGATCATAACGTGACCTTTTGAATCTCTGCCGGGACATTAATTTGATCTTCATAAATGGAGATTCTGTAGAAAAAGAAAAAAAAGGGTAGTTTTGGGCTCTCAAAATTTCCAGCTAACCAAGAAATCACATGCACGAGAAGTTCATGGTAAGCATAAATTTCCGTCTTATTAAGCATTTTTCTTTCTAAGTCAATTACTAGTGGCATTACACTTTATTTCTTCACTTTTCCTTATTAGAGATCATGGTCCCAGGTTGCTTAATTTTTTTTTTTTTTACTCCCCTGGCTTTGCCTAACTGAATTTGTTTTTCATTACTGCCAATTGCACAAAAATCTATTAATGTTTAGCCCAAAACATTGGACCAGATGATGTAATTAATTTGAACTTCTAGTCAGTAAACCTATTAGAAATGTCAATTGACCAGCATTGATTTAAAGAATTTGATAGTAATAGGTTGATCTGTTGAATGCGAATTACTTCCTTTATTTCAGAAAAACAGTTCATATTGAGTTTTCAAATTTCTACTGTTTTTAATACAAATATCAAAACGGAGTATTTTCCCGAAACAGAGTAAGTATAATTTTGATTAGATTACCGAAACAAAGTTCCTTAATCACATGACACATTTCGAGGTTAATTGAGGGCATTTAGATTTAGGGGGTGGTCATTCTTTTTGGGGCGGGGAAGAAGATTCTTCTCCTGGGAGGGACAGTCATGAGTCATGAAGGGCAGAAGGAAAGAAAATGGAAGACTGTAAAAATCTGGCCTTTAAGCAGACAAAAGCTACTAACCCAATGATGAGAGAGAAAAAAGAAATGGTATTTTTCCAGTTCTTTTTTTCTTTTGTTTTGTTTTGAAAACACACAGTACACACACCGAAAGAAGTGCAAAATCACCAAAAGAACAGAAGTATACTATAATACTGCCACAGCTGTAGTGTGTAGACAGGGAATTGAGCTGAGCTTAAACGCAAGTAGCTCTACACATTCAGCAGCAGACACAGTACTAATTTAATTTTGGGACACAACTTTTTTCCCAGAGGCAATGTTCTTGTTTCACAAGCAATATTCACTAGGCATACACATCTTGCCACACACACACACACACACACAAACAAGAAGCCAAACCCATCCACATTGCTAATGGTCGGTCAGTCTTATGGTAAACACGGCTAGAGGTCAATTAATCACATTCAGACTCTCATTCGTTTGAGATGAATGCATAAGACATAATCGTCTCATCACTTGCCTCTTCATGAGCGAATTCGCTCCAATAAATTTAGTGCATGACCCTGTAATCCTATTTAACATAGTAGCCGTGCCAAACTAGAAATCAATTGAACTTAACAAATCCCAATTGCAGGAAACCATTGATCAAGGAAATTAACACATCCATGAGAATTAAGTACATTCCAAATTCGATATGATTCTTGGGGGTGGTCCATACTCCATAGTTAGAGATAGACTTTTTCTCGTCTGGGGTGAGAAAATAGAAAAATAAATACACGTTGAAGCGTACAGTAATTAATAATGTAGATTCCAAGGATTCGTGACAGCAAAATAGTAGCTAACCTTAGAAGCAATGCAAAATAATAATAATAATAATAATAATAAATTTTAGATGGTAATAATAAATGCTTAAGAGTTTAGAATAATAATGGAAGTCTGTGTTTGCCCTTCTGTAAGCTAAGGAGAAGTTGGGTGGCGCCCCCCACAGGAGTTGAGAGGCAGGGGAAGCATCAGTAGTTACAGCGAAACTAACTACACGTTTTTTTGTGACAATATCGAAGCTCCCAAAAAATAACAAATATTGTAACTACCAATGAATCTATTCAATGGGACTGAAAAAAATAAGCAAGTAACAAATAAAGCTGCAAAGTGAGAACAAATGGTCATAGTGACCAAACCAAAATGATCCATTTTATAAGAAGGGTTGAGTAATTTCTATAAATAGTTAAAAACTGAATTGAAGAACCGAAGTAACTAAAAATAGCCTCCAATTAAAAGAGAACCAAAAGAGAAGTAAACAATGATGATCATAATGGCAGCAATTGAGTTTTTCAATTTTGGACCTTCCAAGTTGTGCCAGCAAATTTGCTAAGATGAAATCAGCATCTGATGATGAACAAGTCTTGTTCATTTCTTTCATGATGATGATGATGATGATGATGGTGGTGATGGGGATGATGATCATCATTTTCCTCTCCCTCTTCCTCTTCCTCTTCCATTGGTGCTGGCAAGTTGAGATCTATCATGAACATTCCAGCGTGCTGGGACTTTGCAGAATTTGATGATGACGATGATGGGACTAACAAACTCTCAGAGTTTGAGACCACGGAGGCGGTTGTGGTGGCGGTGGCGGTTCCGGCGGTGGTGGTTGTTGTGGAACCCAAAAAGTGTGATCTTTTGTGCCCACCAAGAGCTTGACCTGACCCAAAAACTTTGCCACAAAATGGGCACTCATGCACTTTTGTGTTTTCCATCCCATTTTTTGTTTTCATTCTACTTCCACTGTTGCTGCTACAGACATTTACAACATTTCTGGGAAATTCTTCATCATCATCTTCATCCCAGCAATTAGTCTTCTTCTTCTTCTTCTTATTCTTGGTTTTGTAATGATCATCAGAATTTGCAGTAGTAGTACTATTATTGCAGCTCCAAACATCCCTTGAAAGCATTACCAAACACATGGCCAGATCTTCTTCTTGTGTAGAATTAGTTGTAGTATTTGAAACTGTAATAGTACTGACCTGTTGTTGTTCCAATTCCACCATTGACTCCGTTGAACTGGGCTGCTGAAGGAGAATCTTGCTGTTCACCACCATTCTCCGAGTTCTCTTAGATCTTCTCCGAGTTGGTTTCTTAGTTGACTCGGTCTCACTCTCTATGTCTTGAACCACCACTAAACCACCGCCGGCGCCGGCACCGCCGTCCGGGAAGTAGTACTCCTCAGGAGGAGGATCTGTAGCCAGCCTGAAACTCTTCTTGGGATTTTTCCTAAGCTCATAAACCAACCCCTTTTGATCCTCATTACTGCTGAAAGTACTATTCTCATTGTTAATTTCTTTTTCCTCCTCAGAAGAACACTCGGAGGAAGTTGAAGACCCAGTTAAGCCACCTTCAACCGCCGCCGCCGCCGGCTGGCTCTGTATCCTCTGTTCTTCCTCCTTCTGGGGAGTCTTGGGTGGCAGAGGGAAATTAGCCAAATGGGACCTCATATGACCACCCAAAGCTCTCCCATTTGAAAAGCTTTTCGAACATAACTTGCATTTGTGCCTTTCCATTCTCACCATTTTCATCATAAAAAAAAAAAAAACAAAACAGAGCAAAAACACCTGAAAACAGGAAAAGAAAAACAGAGCAAAATTGAACCCTGTTCTGCAACTACTGCAAATAAGCCTAATTCAACTAAACATAGCTCCGATTTTAATCCGCTCTCACTTTGCAAAAAAATCTGCAGTAAGTAAAAGCTTTTGAGTTGAGGAGAAGGGAAAGGGAGTAGAAGAGAAGTAGTATAAGAAAAAGTGCAGTGAGTGAGGAACTTAAGAGGAGTAGGTGACAAGCATTCCTCCACCAAAAAGGCACTCTCTTACCCCTCCAAAATATACTACTCCTAGCTAGTTGTAGTACTAGTCTTCCCATTTTCCATTTTTCTTTTTTCTTTTTTCTTTTCCATATATATATATATATACATATATTGGTTTGGAATTGGAAATAAAAGGGAAAGATTTGTATGTTAAAAGTTGTATCATCTGTATTTTCTGTTGGAACTAAAAAAGGTTTGGGGGCCTTAGTCAAGTGGACTCTGGGATGTATATTATATTATATTATATAAATAGATTATATCTTTATCTCCGTTATCACATTAATAAGGTCAGTGAAATGATATTACATTGTCGTTGTACACTAAACAAAAATGCTGCTTTTGTTTTAATTTTGTAGAAAATTGTTATAATTCATTCTTCTTATGGATGGAAATATCCACGATTCTCACTTGTTTCAGTTGGAGTTGGAGTTTGGGTTTTTCTTTTTATGTTTATGAGGAAGAAAAAAAAAAGAAAAAAGAAGGGAAATTTGAAAGGAAAGGCATGAATGAGAATGAGCAGATAAAGAGGTTAAAGAGGGACAAGTAACATGCATGTCATGCCATTTCCCTTAGTTTTTGGTTTTCTTTATTCCAAACTTTTGCTATGAGTTCCCTTCCCCCCCCCCCCACCCCCCCCAAAAAAAAAAGTTATTTAACATTTTTGTGGTTTTGGTTTATACTTTCTACTAGTACTAGCATTAGTAGTCCTCATGGGAGATTGATGTTTCATTTTCAATGTACATTTGGATTCTTGGATAATAGTAGAAGAAGCCATATGGATAGGTCAAAAAAGGTTCCAATTTTGTGCACACAAAATAATTCAAATTATTTGGTTGCTTATAAATTCCTACTATCAAGTTTAGTTCAATCGGAATAATTCAAGTTAGGGCAGTCTTCCTGTATTATAAACATAATACTTCCTCCGTCCCAAAAAAATTGTTCACATTGAGTTTTTAAATTTGTACTAGTTTTAGTATAAATTTAAAAACTCAATGTGGACTATTTTTCTGGGACGGAGGTAGTAGTATGTTTCAGAAGAATAATTATGGCCGTAAGTTAATTGTAGTAATCCCTCTCTATTTGACCTTAAAAAGCCACCGCAGCAAATTGTTAGCGTAACAGAGTTATAATTGCTCTGCTTCCATACCTAACAGACTAAACTTGTTCTTTTAGAATGGTTAATATCTTGACAGCAAATTGGTCCACTCTGTGATTAAAGTCTTAAGAGATCCCAAAACCAGATATTAAGTGCAAATATTTACCAAACTCAAAAGAGTAGCCGAAAACAGACGATGCGTGGCTAACTTGTACAAGTCAATAAAACTGTTGGGGTTTGTTGTAACCAAACGGATAGGCCATCTTCATGATATTATATTCTTGGCATCAAATGGATCGCCCATATTGTTTTTCCGTCCCAAAATAAGCGTGATTTTGAAAGACTACTCCAGAACGATTATAGTATTTCATCTTTCATGTAAGTTGTAAATACTAAATAGAATACCCCTTTCCATTTTAGTTATAATTATAAATATAAATTTTGGGGAGTCTTGCATCGAGTGAATAGTTTAGGCTTCATAATTTTTTTTTTCAAAAATAATTTTGGCATTAATTTCCTACATCGTGTTCTTCAGTAAGTATAGTGTGCAGCAGTTCTTCTACCGTCTAGCTAGCATGTATAGTAGTACTGCTCCGCTGTCAACCTCGAATTTGCAGGCCAAACCAGTGGGCATCCCAATTGCTACTGTAATAATTTGGCCGAATCACATATGGAATAATTTACTACTATACTAATTAAAAAAATTGCCACGGTTTGTGCAAGTGCTTCCCACATTTTAGTTGACTTATAAGCTAACTAGATAGACATAATTTTGGAGACATGGCACTGTCAACATACCACATTACACTATGCCTAACTCATGTATTATCACATTCTATTCGTCTCAAAATTATAATTAAATTGATTGATTTGACAGCAGCTTCAAAATCTAGATGATTGAAACCAGTTTAATTCAATCAACAAGCCGACTCTAATTTTGACACAAGAGAATTACTACTTCGACGACCTCGTATTATGGATCAAGTGAATCTTCATAATTTGTGAATGGCTCCACAATTATCGATTTGTTTAGCTATACTCGTTGCACCATGCCGGTAAGACCTTAATTAGGTTAAAATAATAGTCGTGTTTGACGAGTTATTTAATTTTAATACAGTTTTAAGTAATTTGTCTTTTTTTTTAAAAAAAATTTCGTTTCCCCCTTTTTGGCATTACTGAGAAAGTCTGAAATAGTACTATTAGCTAGAAGTATATTTTAATGTGTTGTGATCAGAGAAGAGAAAGCGGGAAACAGTGAAGAAGGTGAATATATAGAGATAAAACTCGGGAAAGAACCATACATATGTAGTAGCATGCATGCAAGCTTTGCAGCCAACAGCTTTTTCCATGTTACTTCTTCCTTTGTTGAGTTCCAAAAACAATGTTTCCTTTGGTTTTGGCACAAAGTACGTCCCAACAAGAGATCTTCTGTGTTTTTGTGTATCTGTTTATGCTTTATTATTGTCCTCTTTCCCTCTCTAACTAAATAAACAATTAATTACATGGCTAGTGTGTTCTCATTTTGAGAAATCATGTCTTTGCTTCTAATTTCTACTCCTATACATATGATGGTGTGCCTATAATTTACTGTCTGTAACGATGGCTCATTTGCAAAGTTATAGTTAAATACCTCGATGGTGTTAGACATCTAACCAAAATATAAACCTTTCCATGTTTAAGAACGATGGATGAATCGGGTAGAGAATTATTCTAATTTAGTCAGCAGGTTTTAACCTTTTCTATTATTTACGTTCTATTGTCGTGAAGTTTTTGTCCCTCATCGTGATACTTATATGTGTATTAATCTTTTCTTTTGGTCAAGGCATTTCTTTTGTTTTCTTTTTTTAATGGTTTTTTCAATTGTCTCATCCCATTAATTATATCTTTTTATATTTTTAACACAATTTTTTACATTCCTAATCAGTGACGAAACTAGCGTGACAGATTTGGGGGAGAGGGGGGTTAATTATGGGTTTATGATTAGAAAAATCATCGGACATACATGGCGAGAGGTAAACCATGAGTACGATTAAGGAGTCCTCTGGCCGGCCGAGAGAGGGTTCCGCCACTGTTTTCAATAAAAAAATACTTAAAAATACACACTAAAAAAAAAAAATCCAAACATATTGTCTATGCTGCGATGAATGACTTCCATCCAATATTCTTTCCATTTTGAAACAAATATCATTTTAATAAATAACGTTTCACCCGAGCTTGTCACCCCGAATTTGCATAGGAGTGCCCAATGTTATCAAAAAACAAAATAGATATATTCTAAAATAAATATTATTTTCATATTTCAATACAGTTTTTGTTCAAATTTTCTAAAATTATTCTCAAAAGAAAATAGTATTATAACGTAGGTTGACAATAATTTCCTAAATTACTTACCATATTTAAGTATTTTTTAAATTATGTGTGAATTATTTAATGACACTTATTTTAAAATGGAAAGAGTACGACTTTTAATTGAATCACATTTTATTTTTTCATTTGAAATTAATTTCTCCATACTTCCACAATAAAATCTTTGTGTTTCACTTTAGACTAATCCGTGATAAATCGTACATTTCCTTAATAAATTTGTGAGTGCGTAAACAAACAATTTGCAATTTAGTCAGCATTTTTCTTCCCCGACATAACCCCATTTATAAGATTTAAAGTAACATTGGTGTACGAGTGGAAGAAGAAAGATTGAATAAAATTAGGTGCTGTAGTATGTTGGTATTCTGTCCATTGCAAATAGAAACAATTCTTTTAATTCTGTACTAATAATGAATTAGATCAAAATAACTATGTAACATTTCAATGCTTCTTCTATTAATGAAATTGATGTAATGTGTGTCGTAATGGAAATATCCTATTTGTATGATTACAAGAGTAAGACTGTGTATAACTACTGATCCTCTATAACCCAATTCAGTTGAGACTATACTAGGTACATTATGTTGATGTTGACTATGTTGGTACGAAGGGATACGAACTGTGTTGTTGATTTGCCTCAAACATGACTAGGCAGTACAATCTTCTACTTCCAAGGCAAAATACAAATATTGACATCCCAATTCAATTTCGAGAAGGGGAAAAAGATGGCATTAGTTTTATGCATTGGGTTCCTTTTGTTCTTGCCTTCTTGGTAAGTATTTATGGCCTGTCTGATTTTGCTGCTGCATTTGTTCAGCTATTCTTGATAGAACACATGGAAGTCAACACATTTGTGCCAAATTAAAGTTTATCAATTTCTCTGAATTGTTGATCTTCCCCTTTGAAATAAATTAAAGATTGTCTCCTAAGTTTACGTGTAAAGTCTAAAGTGACTTATATTTTGAAATGGATGGAATAACAAATTTGGCATTTGATTGGGAATTGAATGACACCCTAGTGTTGTTAGGATGTTGTGCTGGGCTCAATTTCCACCAAAGGATATGTAAAGGAGATTTTAAAAGAAAAAAAAACTTGGCATTTGATAAATACTGTAAAAATTTGTTAGTACCGAATAAATCTAGTAAAAATTTCTTTTTTCCATAATAATGAATTAATCTATTTTCCATTTGGACTTTATATATATATATATATATATATATATATATATATATGAATAATGATAGGTATAAGGAAAATTACAAGGAAAAATAACAAGGAAATGATCTCACTTATTTATTTAAAAAACTTTTCATTCAGGGTTTAAACATTTAAGGTTAGAGTCCAGTTTTGATGTTTAACACATCATTCCTTATAAATTTTTCTTGTCATTTTTTCTCTATACATATCACTACTATTTTTATATTCAACTCCAACTTTTTACATTTCTAATAAAAAAGATACGCTGAAAATCGTCCCAAATGGAAAGATTTTTCAAGATTGTTTCAATTTTGGGCCATACCCAGTTGGATCAGATAAACAAATTATTGGGGACAGTGTTAGTAAACCCACATTGTCGAAATAGGCCGAGAAAATAACAACAGCAAAACACCCAAAGTAGCTGCAAATATGGAAAAGAAAATGCCATTAATCTTGGTATGAATTTATTATCAGTCAATTGAATGGATGTATGTTGATCCACTGATGAGCAGGATCAAGTACAAATGTATATCAATGTATGTATATCTATGATTAAATGTTTTTTTTTCTCTCAGTTTTGTACCAATAGTATATAAATCTTCTGCTTCTATATATTGTGTGTTTTGTGGGAGTGGCTTTTATATATGTGTTGTTGAAGCAATTCCCACTTGTAACCAATCTGAATCTTTAAGATCACTCAACTTTGCTATCTTCTTCATCCTACAATCCTCCTCCTCCACATCTTCTTCATCATTCTTCGATTTATTCGCCGCGATTTTAGTACACTTCTGCTGCTGTTGATGATGATCGCGCTCTTTGTCAACCTGTTGTTGATCCTCATTTTTCCACAATTGCAAGAAAGTTCTTGCTGGAGCTTCATAGTAACTTCCCATGTTGAGATTATCAGCTGCATTGTTCAGCATTGGAGGGAAATTGAGATCAAGTTGGGCCGCCTCGGATGATGAAGCCGTTGCCAATGGGAGCATGTTATGAGGCTTCTTGAAGAGTTGTTGAGTGTTACCAAAGTTGAAATCTTGCAAGTTTTGTATGATGGAACTGTCTGGTAAATTTGAGGTCAACCAATGACATCTTTTGTGCCCACCTAATGCTTGTCCTGATGAGAACACCCTTTGACAAATGGAACATTGATGAGATTTGGACTTTTTGTTTGACAATGTTGAAGAATGATGATTAGGATTAGTACTGTTTGGAAGCTGATCATGATTATGATTAGGTGAATAATCAAGATCAATCACCCCTTCTGCAGCAGGCTGTTCAGAAGGATTTTCAGATTGGTTGAAATGAAGTTCCTCTGCTTGTTGATTGATGATCAAATCTTCTTCATTGATGGATGATTGATCATCATTTTCATTGAATTTGGAAGCATAACATCCTTTCACCTTCTTGTGACTTGCTCTGTGTCCTCCTAAAGCTTGATGTGAATTGAACACTTTCTTACAAGCTTTACATTGGAACAAACCTTTGTTGTTGTTGTTGTTTTCCGCGTGATGATAATTATTAGTACTACTACTAATCTTGTTTGTCCCCTGCACCTTATTAGTATGATCCTCAGACAGAACGAATGATCTGTTTGACAGCATTACCAAACAATTCGCGAGATCCTCTTCTTCGCTCGAAGCAGAACAATGCCGATCATGATCTTGATAATTAGTATCGGATTTCACTCTTGTGGACTTGATGATCATGTGATTCGCCTCTTCAACTTCAGATTCAGATGATGACATTGGGGACAACAAATACTTCCCCGCTGCGCGATCATTGTCAACGATGCCATGTCGCGGAATCAAAGATCTCCTCTGATTAATGTTATTTTCACCGCGAACATGATGATCATCGCTAAAACTACTCCGGTAGTTACTCATGAATCGATTAGTATTGGTTCGGAGGAAGTAAGAATGTTTTGCATTTTCACCTTGTTGATGATGATGATGATCGGGATGTACCTTGCTCCTGAGATTATTGGGAATCCCAAACTCTTTATTATGATCATCATTAAGGCTGCTTGAAGAAGATTGATTATTATTGTTATTAGTACTCCAACGTGCATCTCCAACAGCATGGCTTCTCATATGCCCTCCTAAAGCTCCAGCGCATCCGAACCCTCTTTTGCATACCTTGCAATAATGCTTAAAGATTGGTTCTTGATGCCCTTTCTGTTGCTCTTGTTGTTGTTGTTGTTGCTCACTATTATGCACCATAATTTGATCAAACAAGTGAATGTGTGTGTGTGTGTGTGTGTGTGTGTGTGTGTGTGTTTTAGTGAAAGAATGAGAGAGTAATTGAGAAGTAAGAATGGGATGGAATGTAGTAAAAGTGGTTGTCTGAATGTGTGTGTGTGTGTGTATGTGTTTGTTTAGTTGTAAAAGAGTAAAGTAATGGTGTAAACTGATATAAACATGTCACATAAAAAGAGGCAAAATTAGAGGGTAAAGACTAGAACAGTGGGTTTGTGGTGGTGGTGTGAAATTGAGCAGGAGGAGGACTATTTTGTAGTTGTTTGTGTGAGTGAGGGAAGTCCTAGTTTTTAGTAAAAGTTAGTTGATTGTGGATGAGAACACAACACTCAGAGAGAAAGCAAAGGATGATGGAGAGATTAGAGTGAGAGGTTTGTTACCCCCCAATAAAAATGAGTAAAAAGATGCGGGGCAACCCAAGTGAGAGGCCATTGTTTTTGACAAGTGGAAAATGGGAGAAAATAACCAGGCCTAATTCAGTTAAAAATTTGTTGGTTTTTTTACTAACTTAAGCGGTGGAGAGACGGTCAACACGACACCGACACACACACACACACACACTCTCGAGTTTACTATTTTAGTGGACTAATTTGAAACATGGGTCGTGCCCAAGAAATGCAAAATGTTGTACCCAATTAAAATCTATCATGAAAAACATCGAAGTTGGATCGACCATCATGTATTACACTCTTGACTATGTCCAATGCCTTTCAAATTCGTGTGGATCAAAACCTTTTGTGGGTTCAATTGATGAGCTGATTTGAAGATTTGTTTGGTTCTTCCTTAAAGAGCTTTTTGTTTGTTTCTTACATTACAAATTTACAAAAGATTGTTAGACTGATTATATGACGATTAATCTATACAACTTTATTTGAGACGAAAAGTAAGAGTATATGTAAAGTTAGAGATTGACGAAAAAATAACTTATAAAGCGGCGAAAGTGAATCTCTTTTCATGTATGAATGATGCTTGTGCGTACTAGTAATTACACTATGTGCGTACTAGTAATTAACTTATAAAGCGGCGAAAGTGAATCTCTTTTCTTAACAATGGACACAATGTGGGGGGAGAAATAAGTTCAAAACTACCACTCTTGCGGACACATTATAGGACAATACAGAGCCAATACCAGAAAACTTCCATTTGTACATTTTGTTAGAAACATTCAGTATATCATTCCTTTCGGCTAAGTAATGAAGACTTCAGAGTACCCCACAACTCTTCCAAAGCTCCTGAATTATCCATTCAACTGCTTCTAACTTTAAACTCAACCTAATTTTATAAACAACTAAATTGCAGGTACAGACCATTTACTGCCTTTTCCTCCAGAATGAACCATCCAATGATCATGATCAGACATTTGTAAATCATGGAACTGCAAAAAAGACTTTTAAGGATTGGAAACTTCTTCCATATGGTCTAAAAAAACTGTCATTTGAATTTAAAAGCTCTGTTTTAGCTACTCATTCTTTCATAATCTCTTGGATTACTTGCTATTCTGATTCTTCAAATATACACATTTTTATGCTTTATGCTGTACAAGAATAGCTGAAACTGCTACATTTTCATAGGACAGAGTTGAGAGAGTCAAGAATCAAGATAAGAGAGGCTTCTCCACGTCGTACTCACTTTCTTTTGGTACTTCATTACTTGTCATGATCTTTTCCTTTTCTTTAGCCCATAATACAGTATAGAGACCAGCAAACATGATGGACATTCCTGCAAGACTGCGACAAAAGAGACACAAATGATTGTTAGGTGATTGTTGATATTTCATGCTCTCGAGCGAATGAACCATAACTTCTTTTCATGTTTTACCTTCCTATGGTGAAGGACTTCTCCAAGGTGATAACAGAGAGGATTAGTGCAATAACAGTTCCAATTGGATTAAATATGGAGACTAAAACTGGCCCTCTTTTCTTCATTGCCCATGTATTGAAGCTAATACATACTCCACTAATGCAACCTGCCTGATGCATTCAAAAAAGGTTATGATCATGATCAGAAGTTTCTGATTCGGTTTCTTTTGGAGTAATGTATATGGCAAGAATCACGAAACAGATGAGTCTGAAGGATAGATAAACTTACCACAGCAGAATAGCATATCAAAGTTTTGAAACTTAACAAGGGCCATCCAGTCTCTATTCTACCATGTTGAATCCACTGGACCAGTCCTGTCAATATCACTCCAAACAAAGATGTGATTGCAGTTATTGACATTGGAGCTGGAAGATCGCCCAATATTGTCGCCTGCAACATGATGGTAAGAAAGCGATTCAATACTAAAAATGTGAACTGATCCTCTATTCAGATGCACAGGCTGTCTTTGAATTACCTGCAAGACAATAGTGCTTGACAGAAGAAGGACCGCTACCATTAGATACATGCAGCCAAGTATCTTTTGTGCATCAAATAAGGTATGAGATGATAATGAATGCGATTGTCTTGCTGTTTTACCATCCATGGTACTTTGCAAAAGGCTCATTATAACAGCGCCAATAACGCACAGCATTGTTCCTGCAATTTTCGCTCTGCTATATTTGCAGCCCAACTCAACTTTCTCCAACCTGCACAAAATGAGATGACTTGAGTTTCTTGCGAGCATTTGAACTCATAATGAAAACTTAGCAGTTGTTAATACTTCTAATCAATTCAACGATCAAGTTGATTGTTCTAATGCATTTTACCTATCCAAATAACATTAAGATTGAATTGCTAATCACAAGTTGTAGACCATGCATAAAGTGATAAACATAAAAAGAGAAGTATTCAAAATCTTATGATTAGGCCAGATTGATGAAACATGATTGACTACAAGATTAATCAACTGTACTTGAAATCATCATGAGGGTTATATCTGTTGTCCGATTTTAATTTGTGTTTGCTACAATTCACACCCCAATATGTGCTGAAACAAGATTTGGCAGCCTATAGAAGTTCTAGTTTCATATTCTTAATACATATATATATGCCATTTGAATCTTATACATAATAGAGGATCCAGGCACACAACAGTTCCAGATTCGTGATACCTGAAGAGCCAAGCGATAAAAAATATGAAACCAGGAGCAAGGTTTGGCATGGCGGTTCCCATTGCTGGTGACGTGAGATTTATTCCCTTCAGGAGCAGAGGCTGACACAATGTCACCCTGTAGCACAAAAAACAAGCAGTTCATGAAACTCATAAATGTGCAGCTCATAAGAGACTGCTGCTAACTCAAAGCTGCTTTTGTTCTTTATTTCCTCCACAGTGTAAGTCCATAAAAAGATAGTTTCAATCACTAATTTAGTAAACATCAGCATCCAAAAGGTTTCCTTAGTCGTTATGACAGATATTCATAACAGAGCGAAAAGTTTGAAGGACTAGTAGCAATTCAAAGTTCAACCCTTTGCTCTGCATCTATGATAGATATGTTTTTCCATTTTATCCTGAATTTGCAGGCTAAATATAAGGATTTTTCTTTTGTATAAGCAATAAGAAAACATGTGTTTCTTCCACTTACCCTCCAAAAGAAGCTAAAATTAGCTTAATCCATAGCTTCAGAGTAAATTTTCTGGGCCATAAGTTTCTGTACCAACAAGCACAAAACGTCATGAAACAGCAAATAACATGCATCAACATTCATTCAAAAACAAATGAAGGAAGACAAAGAACAAACCTCTCGAAAATAATCGTAAAAGGCAACAGGATCAGGAATGTAGCAAAGGAATTTAAGATGACCAGAGATTCTGTTGTGAATCCTAACATCATAAGATAACCAAGAAGTACAGAATTCCCTGCATATATGAATTGCAATCCTACTAATCCTCCTATAGTCACAACTTCTTCAATGTGTTCTCTTCTTGATGATCCCGTCATCATCAAAATCGTTTCTTCTTTTTTTGGGGGTGGTCCCTTCCTCAATGTGAAATATATTCCTTTTATTTTGCTATCTTCAAATGCATGGCCTAATCATGCATGGAATTACCGCCTGCGTTTCTCTCTGAATCATCATCATCATCATCTATCAAGAAATCATCAATGGATTTCTACAATGTGGCTTATGGGATTTTCGCCCGGGTTCGATTCGGCTTTCTTTCTTCAACCTTTCAGCTAACATTCAAAGTATGTACAAATTGTACAAAGACAAAAAAAAAAAAAAAAAGATTTCTCTCTACTACAAGTCCTTTTTCTCTCTTGGCACTGTAAATTATGAGTATGAAAGTGTGACATTCACGTCCTTTCTGGATTATTTTTTTGGGATTATGGTTCTTTATCTGGTTCGAAAGATGAACGGTTTCATTACGGTTATTTCTTCGCTGCCTTGATTTTGTTATGTTTGTAATAATGAACATCTTGAAAATTTTGCAAAGGGATGGCATAATTTTGCTCAAGCAAAATGGAAGGTTAAACTTCAGGGTTTTTTTACTCCAAATTTGGATGGCTATCCTTCTTTTTTACAAGTCACGCCCGGGCTTCCATCCATTTTTTTCAGTTACTAATTTTTTTTGTTGTTCACCAGATAAGTGAATGAAGTTATTTACTAATTATTATTATTATAAGTTAATAATATTTGTAGATACCCAAAAACTAATAAATCGGAGGAAAAAAAAAACCTCCCCTCCCTTTTTCTCCTCATTTTGGAAACCGCCTAAAACTTAAATTTATAGATTTATAAAAAATCCTTCCAAGCTCCAAGTGGTACTCATTCATTTGTTTCATTTTTTTTATTGTTTTTTTAAATTAATATATTAATAACTGCTTCATCACATGATACCTTTTTACATTTCCAAAACAAAAAACACCTAAAAACACACACTAAAAAAACAAAATAAACATATTACTTCACCGTTCAGAGTTAAGAGACATGTCATTGAACTAAAACAATATAATAAACATGATTTTGGGGGAGAGAAAGTATACGGTTTATTGTAAAATTCATTTGATTAATGTACATTTGGGGAAGCGGAGATGGGGATGAAGAAAGTACAACATCTGGATATCTATGGTTTCCAAGTAATACAAATCTCACAAATGGTTTCAGGCGAATCCTTAAACCGATCGTAGCATCAATCCTCTAGTGGTTTACCAACAGAAAATAGTCCAAAAGATTATGTCAAAGGTTCTCGCAGATTTTAGAGAGAACTGAGAAGCACTGTTTCAAATGCGGGGGATAACTCAATCGTAACTCAAATATTCTTTGCGCAATTCTCCACCCAATCTTGCTGCAAGCGGTGACAATGCTAATTTCACCCTACAAATTAGAACATAGGCATTCTCATGTGAACTGTTGTAGACCGGTCTTTACTGTAAGTCATTGTGATTTTGTCTTAAGTTTAATTTAGAATGTCTTTTTAATTGAAATAAGAACCTTAAAAATATTTCTTATCAATTAGAAGAACACAACGAAAGTGAAATTTTTTTTTTTCCAATTAAAAAGACATTTTAGTTAAAACCTAAGACAAAATCAAAATACACTGCTTTATAATAAGGACGGGAGGGAGTATATCCCTCTCTTATCTTAAGAAGCCAATTTGTTGAGCTAAAAATAAAATAATTCTTCTAGTCCATGTTGTTCCGAAAGAAAAATAAAAATGAAAAGGTGTTAAAACTTAAAATAACAAATCTATTACTCTCTTGCACTTTCCTCCTGTACTTATTGTATGGTATTTTAACTTTTTTTTAAAAAAAGTTCATCTATCTTGTTATCCCAATTGAAAATTAAATTTTAAAAATATTTATAATAATTTAGACAACACAATAATTGTTAAAATACATTTTAAATTTTTAATTTCTACATAATAAATGAATTTTAGAAGAAAAAAAATTAAAAAACCTTCCAAAATTTATACAGAACCAAACGTCTTACAAAATCACAGTAATCAAACGCACACAGTAGCTTTGTTCCGATTCGCGTTCTGAGCTAATAAAAAAAGTCCCCATTTAAAATCACAAGACTAGAGGTCTGGAACTTTCATTCACCCAGTAGCTGTATATGCTAAGATACATATCTAAACTCAAGAATCATCACTTGCCATTAGCGTCCATTTCCAAGCCATCTGATTTGTTGTTGAAGCAGATTAGCTTCAAGACTGAACCTTTTCCAGAAAATGAAACGATTTCCAATTCAGGGCTGGCCCAATTCGGCCTCAACCCTTGTTCCAATCCGAATGACCGTGAGTTGGTCCGTTTGATCCGTGAAAGTACCCGCAACGATTGGTTCTCGATAGGTCAACAGCTTCACTGCCGAGCTACAGCATCAGGGCTAGATTCTAATGTGTTTGTTTCCACGGCTTTGATCAATTTCTACCTTAAGTTCGAGCTCATAAATGAGGCCCATAACTTGTTCGATGAAATGCCTCATCCGAATTTAGTTTCTTGGAATTCGTTGATTTCTGGGTATATTCGTTCTGGGCAGTGTAGGAAAGCTCTGAATCTGTTTATCCAGCTGGAAACTTGTGATGTTTCTGCAGATTCTTACTCTTGTACAGCTGCTTTATCGGCTTGTGGACAACTGAGCTTTTTGTTGTTGGGAAGATCAATTCATTCCAAGATCGTCAAACTTGGTGTCGCTAGTAGTGTTGTTGTTGGAAACTGCTTAACTGACATGTATGGCAAATGTGGAGCTGTTGAAGATTCTGTGCGGGTTTTTGAGGAGATGAATGAGAAGGATGTTATATCTCTTAATTCGGTTATAGCGGCTAATGCTAGAAATGGGAGGCTTGAACAGGCATTGAATTTCTTGCATCAAATGAGTGGTCCTGATACAATATCATATAATGAGGTTATTAGTGGCATTGCACAATTTGGTCATATTGAAGATGCTATTGACATTCTATTCAAGATGCCCCAGCCAAATTCATCATCATGGAACTCTGTGATAACCGGCTATGTCAACCGTAATAGGGCAAGGGATGCTTTGGAATTCTTTTGCAAAATGCAGTTGGCTGGTGTTCGGATGGATCAGTTCACCTATTCAAGTATTTTGAGTGGAGTTGCAAGTTTGTCGGCTATCATTTGGGGGATGGTAGTACACTGTTGTACCATTAAGTGTGGTGTTGATCAATCTGTGGTTGTTGGAAGTGCCCTTATTGACATGTACTCAAAATGTGGGAGAATAACTGAAGCTGAGATCTGTTTTCATTCACTACAGAATAAGAATTTGATCACCTGGAACGCAATGCTTTCCGGTTATGCTCATAATGGACATTTCATCAAGGTGATTCAGTTGTTCGAACAGTTGATAAAAGTGCAAGATTTACATCCAGATGGGATTACATTTCTCAATGTTTTGTCTGCCTGTTGGCACAGTAGGGTGCCTTTGGAGGCTGCAAATCTATACTTAAAGTCGATGATGAATGACTATAAGATTGATGCTACAGCAGAGCATTGTTCTTGCATGATTAGGATCATGGGAGAGGAAGGAAAGTTAAACGGGGCAGAGAACATGATCAATGAGTTGGGATTTGAGTCGTGTTCTGCAGTTTGGAGAGCATTGCTTTCAGCTTCTGTTGGTTGTGGAAATGTGGAAGCCGCAGAATTGGCAGCAGAAAAGGTAATGAAACTGGAAGGTGATAGTGAATATGTTTACGTGGTGATGTCCAACCTTTACGCTGGTAACGAGAAGTGGAAAGATGTTCGAAACATTAGGGCATTGATGAAGGAGAGAAACGTAAGGAAAGAGGCAGGCCATAGCTGGATTGAACTTGAAAATGCATACTCAAATTGAGCCACATTTGGGACTTTCAGAAAATATATTGACCTCTTCCTCGCGGGATTGTATACCAGGAAAATGAAGTGTTACAGTAAATCAAAAAATGAATTAAAAAAGGTCCTCTTATACATCAAATACTCCCTCCGGTCTTTATTATAAGTCATTTTAATTTCATTTTAGGTTTAACCTAAAATATTTTTGTAATTGGAAAAAAAAAATCTTAAAAATATACTCTTCTGTCCCAAAATGATAGTCCAGTTTGAAAATATACAACTTTTTTAATTTGGTCAACACACCAAATATACAACTCATTTTATGCCCATAATTTCCATTAATGCCCTTTTAGTTATTTCTATTAAAGTTAACTACATATGCATTTATTTTACAACATAAATTTGATCAAAATTTTTATCTAAAAAAATATTGATAATAGATCTTGATGAAAAGATCTCGTTACGTAGATTAATTTGATATATGACACATTTTTTAATTATTCATGTATTAAAAGATATAATCATTTGAAAAAAAATGGGAAAAACTAAAAAAAAGAAAATCAAAGGAAGTGGACTTTGTTTTCCTTACCACCACTCTTTTGGATATTTAAGTCATTTCAATTCAATTAATTTTGACTTTTGTGAAACTGGACTATTTTTTTGGGACAAACTTTTTTATTAAACTGAACTATTTTTATGGAACGGAGGGAGTATTTTCACATTCATTGTGTTCTCCTAATTATTATGAAATATTTTTAAGGATTTTATTCCAATTAAAAAGACATCGTAGGTGAAACCTAAAACGAAATCAAAATGCCTTATAATAAGGAACAGATGGAGTAGCATCAATTAATAATCATTACAAATCTTAGCTCTCCCACACATCGAGGTGCCTACCATGAACGAGGAGGATTAGTCACGGTTGTCGGTGGACACCCTGCAATATGGAAAAAAAAATCATTACAAATTTGCCATTGTTTAACAATGCAAGGTGCGGTTACTGGATGGAGACTCTCTTCTATTACTAGTATCATAAAGTAGATTACCAAATCCCTTCTTAGGTTCTGAGGGATTGGATGGTAAGTGCACTCTGCTTAACGAAAACCACCAAATAAGATGTGACATCTAGAATAATTGCATAATCTGAAATATCAAGTGGGGTAAAAATAAAATTGTGATTCAATCGGACAGAGGAGGTCGTGATTTATTCTCATGTAGTAGATAGCAGGCAACACTAAAAATGATAGTAAGAATAAAGGTACAATTGCTGTACTTATTTTCCCATGATGTCCATTACGAAGAGTTTGCAACTGATTTGATAAATCTTGCCCTTTCATATTTCTCCTCTCCTCTTCCAAAAGCAGTTAACATCCTCTCCTCCCCCTCCTTTATAAGGCGCCAATCCTGGTGTTTCCTATACAATTCGGAATTACGTTTTTCTAAGTTGGCGCATTTAAATTGGAGAGATTGGACTTGGTTTTGCAACTCTTGTTGATCAGAGGAGACCACCATTCGAGATGCATAAAGTACTCAAGTATCCTTTTCTTCACACTCGGTATTGCATCGGGGGCAATTTCCACGGCGATGATCACCGAGTCGAAGAAGCCATTTATTGATACAAGATTTACCATAAATGTCACCACACGATTGTTTGAGTCAAAATTGTATTTGAAAGTGAAGACTGACTCGACTCAAACTAATTTCAAACGATTGTGTGATATTTTAAAATCCGGAGTCCAACTGTTAAAATTATCTAGATATATCAACGCCTTCGACTCGCGATGAGATTGAATATTCAAGTGTTTGATGACGAAACAATGAATAGTTTCAAGAAAATGAATAAAACAGCCAATCAAGGCCAGCTTTATTGAATTGATGAGAAACTAATCGGCTATGAACAGCCAGAAACATCAAGGAGCTTACAAGAATTAATACTGAAACGTAAAAGAATGCATGAAAGCTTGAAAGAAATAAACGATAAAAGGTTACAAGAATTAATACTGAAACGTAAAAGAATGTATGAAAGCTTGAAAGAAATAAACGATAAAAGGTATAAAGGAACTAAGAATATGATTTCTGTATGATGAGTTGTGTCTTCTCCCGTCTCTCCTTTACAGCTTTTATAGAAGATCCGCTAACCCTAGTTGGAATGTAACCAAAGTCGAATCCAGTAAGGACTTCTGTTACGGTTGAAATCCGTCTCGGACAAGAACTGTAATGTTGACGATTCCTTCTCAAATTCGAATTGTTGCCCACTGCTTCTTCTTTGAGCCTTAAATAAAATCCTTGCGGGCTTAATGATTTTATTTCCTCCCATTATTATTGCTGCGATCAGTCCAACTCATGTGGACAAGATTCGCCAAAATCGGTCCAACAGCGATAAACAACACACTTGATGCTCGCCGCCGTTCGATCAACTATCCATACAAATAGGGCAAATCAGCCCATCAACTTCATCATCATCTCTCTTTTTCAAGTTCATCAGTTTTGGTGTTGGTTCTAAAGCAGTAGCATGAAAAGAAGGAAAGTAGATTTGATTGTTGATAAGAGGACAAGTAAATTTAGAGAAAACCAGAAAAAACGATGAAACAAGTCTCTTCCAATAATCCATAATCATTTTGGAAAAATACATTAGGATAATCTGACCTGAAACCTCTTTTATATTCTTTTTTGTCCTAAAATAGAAGAGGGTTGATTGTTAATGCAAATACATAACACACTTCTAGTTAAGATCCCTAGAGGCAGAGTTTTACAGCTTCCACCTTCGTAGAATATTTGATGATTGTTAAGTTTCATTGCATTCAGATGTTACAAATGTCTCTCACACATTTCAACTTTGATTATCGTTTAGTGAACAGTGACTTATCATATCCACGGGCTGCCATCCTTCTTGGTTTCAGTTGAGCATTAATTTACTATTCATGAATCATGGTCGAAAAACCCTGGGCATATGATGCAGATAAAGAGGAATACACAAATGACTCTTTGGTGACTTTTGTCTATTTTCATGATTCATTGTTTTTCGCAACAATACGTGCAATTATTTGTACACGGACATTAGTGAGGGATCGTTAAGGGAAAAAATTTTCGACCCAATTCTTTTTATTAATAAAGTGCAACCAACTTACAAGTAAACAACTTTCAACTCTCAGAGTACTAGAAACCCTAAAGCTGGATTAAGGTTCCCCCTAATTATGTGCACTTAATGCTTAAGGTATTCTTCCATCCATCAAGCAAGATCGACCATGAGCGAGAGGTAGACCGTGGACACCCTCCAATATGAAAAATAAAAATGAAAAAATAAAAAAAATAAATGGTTAAGGTAAATTTTTCCCTTTCTACTGTCGGAAATAAATGATCCCAAAGCAAAGCACAAAAGAGGATAATGATCAAAGGAATCCCAAAACTAATCATTCCACTTCTTAAGTGAACCATTGGAATTGATCACTTTGACCCAATCTATCAAGGTTGAAAACCGCCGAATTATCCAGATCTTGATAGAGGACTCCTTAAGCAAATTTTCAACCTTCGTTTCTAAGGCAGCTCATTTAGATTCAAGTGAGAGGACTTGATTATGCAGCTCATGATCAACAGAAACGATTCGAGATGCGTAAAGTGTTCGAATGTCGCGGAGTCTGCACCGGGTGTTGCACTGTGGACACGTTCGGGTACCTCGATAAAGCCACGACTTTATACAAGACAGCCCATATACGTGACCACATGGAGCACAACACACTTGATGCTCGCCTCCATCCGTCCAAAAATCCCTACAAACTAGGCAAATCAACCCATCAACCTCATCAATCTCTCTGTTCGGTTCTTCTTTAGCGGTGGTGGTATCACAGAGAAGATAACGAAAAATTTAATGCATAATTGGACAAGGGTTCTTTAAGGCAAAATCTGAAATATAAGAAAACGAATATATAGGCTTGAAAAAGAACTGTATTTATACAGACATAATAATTGTAGTTGTAGCCTTGTAGGAATAGGAATAGTGTTTTACTATATGAGGGTCTTTTGGTAATTTTCTTTGCTAGTGATTAGGGTTTAGTTTTTAAAGATAAATGAAGATAATTTGTTGAAAGTTTTATTTTTACCCATAAAATTCAAAAACACCTAAAGATATGTACAAAAGTCTTCCCAAAAAAATTGCACTAAGGATTCCTCCAAAAGCAGGGGCGGAGCCAAGCCCCAAAGATATAATTTTCAAAATTTTTTAATTTAACATGTTTACCCATTAAGATTTTCAATTTAGGTGGGACAAAAACTAAAAAATCTTAAATTTTAAGGGGATATTAACCCAAAAACAAAAATTCAGCTGGGGCAGCTCCGGCCTTGTCCAAAAGCCTCCCCACAAAAAAACCATTTTTCCCTATCAGAAAAATAGAGATCGACTAAGGGCCCATTTGATAAAACTTAATTTGGGTCTGAAGTCTGAAATCTGAAAACTAAATCATAAGTATTGAATTGATAAAGTTTGTCGTGTTTGATAAAAACCAAAATCTAAACACTGAATAAAATGTCTGAAATCTGAAGTATGAACACTGAAATTTAAAGTATCTCGACTTATAATTTTATCTAAAAAATAATTGATGTATATGAAACTATGATAATAAAAATAATAATATTATTATTAAATAATGTAATAAAAATATTTAAATTTTATTACATTATTATTTTTTCAGTTAATAATAATGTCATATTTTATCATTGTCAAAAAAAAATTCATATTTTATGGTAGATATATATATATATATATATATATATATTGATCATGGAATTTAATGGATTTTAATTTTTATATAAAAATAAATATTTATTAAATAAAAAATAATTTGCATAAATTTTAATTTAGAACTAGACATCATGATTAATAAAAATATTTCAAGATAAAATATCAAAAGTATAAACTTAAAAATAAATAAATAGAAAAAAAATCGTCTCAAGAATTCAGTTCAGACATAAGTGATAGGCCTATCACTTATTTTTAAACTCACATTTGTACTAGCATTTCAAACCTACTTAATTTATTAAGACATCCTACTTTGAGTTATCAAACACACTTAAAATTTAAGTCCTTAATAAACTAAGTTCTTAATCAATTAAATTGTTATGATATTATGTTATCAAACAGTGCTAATTAATTAAGTACTTAATTAATAAGTTTAAGTGTTTAATTGGTTTATCAAACAGAGACTAAATTGACCATTTAGATGATCATCAACTTTTATTCATATATCATATGTATCTTTTATATGTTTTTTATTTTGGATTTTTTTTTTGGATAAATGGAGTAACTTTTACAATTTTTTTTTCTATTTAAAATCGAGCAACACTCACGGATAAATCTAGTATATCTATATGATGTAGGACTAGATTCACACCAATGCTACCCTCCACTCCAAATAAGTCGTGACGTCTAATTCCAAAGACTTTGCAACTGATTTAGTAAATCCCGCTCTCATTAATCATAAGTAGGAACAACTATCCGAGATGCATGAAGTACTCGAATATCTACTTTTATGATCCGCAGCCATTTGTGGCTAAATATTTTTGGGGTCAATTGTTATTTATTAAAGTACGAGGACATTAATATGTCTGTGATTTGCTTCAAATATGTTTTTAGTAGTTTCTTAAAGTTTCGCATGTTTTTGGATACCTAAAGTGTGTACAACAGTTGCTTCCTACGATTTGCTCGTCCGCTACTTGTTGATTTACCTGGAACGGTAACATGTATACTGTCCAACATAAAAACTAGAGAAACTGGAGAAATTGTTCGAGGGAAGGAAAAACTTTTTCGACCCAATTGCGCATATGTTGGTGGTGGCCGTAGTAAAATATACTTACACAAGAACACAACTAACTGGCAAATCTCTAATACTAGAAACTATTAGCTGGATTAAGGTTCACCTCCACCAAGATCCTTAGTGGTCATTGGGGATTATCAACTTCTGAATGCAATAAATGAAGCCAAGGAAAAAGAGGGTACTGATCAAAGAAATCCCAAAAATCTTAAGAAATTCACCCTGCAATTGGCGCGCTTCGTCAAGCCTAACTAGTCCTTCGGCACTAGCCTTATTGCCAGCGTTCCATCTTAGTGAAAAATCGGAATTCACTTTGACCCAATCTTTCAAGGTGGATAACCACCCAATCATCCTGGTTTTGATAGAGCCTCCTCTTATCATCTCTTTCCAACGCAACCTCGCAACCTTCCTCTCTAAGGCGGGGCACTTAGACCCGAGAACCCGGACTTGCTTTTGCAACTCTTGATCATTCGTCTTGAAGTCTAAGCATTTAGATTCGAGAATTTGGACTTGATGTTGCAACTCTTGGTTATTCCTCTTGAAGGAACCGCATTCCGATTTTAGATATGCGACTTCGCTTTGATACGCTTGCTCGTGCTTCTTCAAGGCGGCGCATTTGGATTCGAGCGAACGCACCTGATTTCGATACTCTTGATCTTTGTCCTCTAAGGAGGCGCATTTAGATTCAAAGTATCGGACTTGGTTTTGCAACTCTTGATCATTGTCCTTCAAGGAAGCGTTTTGAGATTCGAGAGACCTGACTTTCTCTCGCAACTCTTGGTTATTCTCCCTTAAGACAGCGCGCTCAGATTTAAGAGACTCAAATTGATCTAAGAGATGTAAGAGATTTAAGGAATCATATTTAGACTCAAGGGATCGGATTTGCTTCTGCATCTCATGATCAACAGCAATTATTCGGGACGAATAAAGTGTCCGAATATCTTTGATTACGCAGTTGCTGTTGCATTGTGGACATTTACCGCCGCTATTTGGATGAAGAAGCCATGTCTTGATGCAAGATTTGCCATATATGTGACCGCAGGGTAAGCAACACACTTGATGCTCGCCGCCGGTCGTCCAAACATCCCTACAAATTGGGCAAATCAACCCATCATCATCGTCCATGTTCCATTCTCCTTCAGCGGTATCCCCGGGAAAATAACGAACAATTTTTACCATGATTAAACTAGGGTTTTAGGCAAAACCTGGAAAGCCAAATAAAACAAACATGCAGGCTTAAAAGAACTATGTTTATATAGATATAATAATGTCGAATCAAAGAATTCTCTAGGTCCCTATTTCTAATAGGATTAAGATTAAACACATACTTTCCTGTTTCTGATAGGAGTAGAACCAAATTGATGGGACAAAAAAAATTTAATTTAAGAAAGATAAAAAGTCACCACCTGCTCTCTAACACTATTATTTCTCTTTTTTGTCGATACAAAACAAAAGAAGATAGCTTGTAAATTAAACTAGTATATATTTTGTGGACGAGATAATCCCACTACACCGTACTCTAACCACCGCTTGATGCTTTCTGGAGGTTCGGAAAGATGCTCATAGTCATAACCACCTCGCCTTTCCGCCCGCAGCAATGTCAAAGAATTAGCAGCAAAATTGGCTTCTTTATCAACATGTTTGATCGCTATTAGCCATTTCCGCCTGTAGAGATTAATTATTCTTCGGATTAATCTTCTACGAACACTATGACATTTCTGCTGGTTAGGGTCAGCAATCATTTGAACAATGCTCTTATCAACAACTTCTGCTACAACTCTTCTCTCCCCTAAATCCCAAGCAAATTGAAGCCCAAGAAACAAGCTCGAAAGCGTTGCCCCAAACATCGAATTAATCCCAATCCCAATGTTCATCATAAATCCACCATTCCATCGACCTTGGTCATCTCTAACAATTCCTCCGGCACTAACCTCACCGGTTTCCTTGTTCAGAATACCGTCGACATTCAATTTAACCCAACCTTCCATTGGAGGCAACCACCGAATTATCCTGGTTTCTTTCTGGTTTCTTTCAATGCCCTTTTATTCCCATCTTCAATAATACAACGTTTCGTTTCTTCCTGAGTTAAATCTTCAACCTTCTCCTCCTCCTCTAAGGAAGGGCATTTAGATTGTTGAAGGGATCGGAGTTGATGTAGATACTCTTGATTATGAATTTCCAAGAGCGCGCATTTGGATTCAAGAAATTGGACCTGATTTTGATAATCTCGATCTTCCTTCTCCAAGGCAGCAACTTGCTTTTGATAATCTATCTCCAAGGCAGCAAATTTCTTTTGACACTTAATATCCTTGTCCTCTAAGGAAGCACATTTAGACTCAAGAGATCGGATTTGGTTCTGCAACTCTTCATCAACGGAAACAATTCGGGACGAATAAAGGGTTCGAATATCTTCGATTTTGCACAGTCTTTTGCATTGTGGGCAATTGCCACTGCCTTTAGAAAGCCATGAATTTATACAAGACCGGCCAAATATGTGGCCGCAGGGAACACAACATACCTGATGCTCGCCGCCGGTCGTCCATCCCTCTTTACAAATCGGGCAAATCAAGCCATCAATCTGATCATCATCCCTGTTCCGTGCGGTAGGTGTAGGAGGTTTTTCATGGCGGAGACGGCCAAAAATTTGACCCATAGGGATGGGTTTCCTGCGAAATCTTTTGAAAACTAACTTTATGATGCTTAATTGCTATAGATTAAGAAAAGAATCCTAATTATATAAGGAAGGAATTGTTATAGTACAGAATCACTTTCTTATAAAAAGTAAAAAAAAAAAAAAAACCGGGGCCAATTTATAACATATCTATTTCTGCGATTGATTTCAGATTTCCAGAGATACTAGCTGATGACAGTACGCATTGGGATCATCTGTAGTACTATGTAGAATATCAAAGATCAGCGAGAGCTTCTGATGAAGATTTTATAGAGATTCGTCCGGCAATTAAAGAGAAGCGGCGGCTATGACGTTGAGTGCATTCCTCTCCGGCCGGTGTAATCCTCCCTCCTTTCTGTCCAAATCTCGGGTTCCGATTTTTTAAGGATTCGTATTACCGTGCCAAGAGGGCAGCTGGATTCTGTTAAACCTTTTCAAGCAATGGTGTTTGTAGCACAAGATTGGAAGATTAAAAGTACTAATGATGACGTCGAATACGTAGTTTTTGAGGCGGGAGAGAAACCAATTCGTCCCCCTATTGCCTGTGAGATGAAAAATGCCCATCTTATTGAACTAAAACAGATTAATAAAGCAAATTACTTTTGTGAGACAGAAAGAGTAATTAACTGTAGCTTAATGGCTTTTGCCCCCTACATATTCATCCTGTTTGAATGGTTAATTACTCCAATATCACTCTCTTCAGTTGGCTCAAGCATTTTGGTCCGGTTGATTTCTTCATAATAGTAGTAGGCTTATGGTTATTTAGGACTACTTTATGTTGTGCAATTGTTTGGATGTTGGGTCATGTTTCAATAATTTGTGTAACTAAAATTATTAGCTTGATATGCTACAGGTACTGCCAGTTCCTTCCTAGGAACAACACTAGCTAACTATTTTCATATTCCCTTTGTCCCAAAAAATTAAAATAGTCCACTTTGTTATACTATTTTAGTTCAACAAAGGAGACTACTTTTCTAGAAGGGTAGAATATATCATGCTCATGATGTAAGAGTATAGAACTTCTGAAGCTTAAATGCAATGTTAGTAAATCTCATGATACACATGAGATATAAATTGTAATAATCTGAGAGAAGAATTATAAAGCTACAAAGTCTTGATATCGTTACTTATTACAAAGATGAATGTCAAAAAGAATTCAATCAACCGCCCTATGGTGGTTGTAACAAAATTACAACACGCTACTTTCTTATTAAAATTGTAAGTGTGTTCGTTTAGAATTGTCTCGTGGTTCGTGCCTGCCCAAATCCCATGCTTGTCATTCGCCATTCCCACTCTTTCCTACACCATTCTGAATCCTTCTTCTCCAAATAAGCGCATCTAGATTCAAGAGATTGGACTTTCTTTTGCAATTCTTGTTTATCGTGGTCATCATCAACAGCTACAATTCGAGATGCATAAAGTAACCTAATATCCGACACTTTGCACAAGCTTCTGCATTGAGGGCACTTGCTTCGCCAACCACCACGTTGATTAAGCCACCTCTTCAAACAAGACGTCCCAAACAGGTGACCGCAAGGTAGACAACACACTTGATGCTCCCCGGTGGCCGTCCAACTATCCATACAAATTGGACAAGTTAAACCCTCCGTATTCTCAATATCATCCTTCTTCTCCGGTTCTCGTTTCGCCGTGATCTGTTCACCATTTTTTCCAGCAGGTTTGTCAATGTCCATTGGTGTTGAACGGGAAATTTCATCAATGTCCATTGGTGTTGGGTTGGAAAGGGAAGAGAACAAGATTCGATCCATAATTATTGTTATGCATGAAATTCTGCTTAAAGTCGATTTATCTTAGTCGAAGTTTTCCCAAAACTTTAGCTTATGTTAAACGCAGTTCCAACGTAGAAGGGAACGGAAAACTTCAGCTTATTTTAAACGCAATTCGTATGTAGAAGGACTTTAAAACTTTATTATCTCTCTTCAAGTTTTTTTTTTAAAAAAAAAAATCAAAATTGAAAATCAAGTGTTCTACTACACTTATCAGATTAACAAATGGGATCAACAATGTGTTATAACAAAAATTGCTATTTCTATGAAGAACAGAATCGCCATTTACGAAGAATCCACCTGATACTAAACCGACTCTGACTCTCTTCTCCGTCGAAATATAGAGTAGAATCCATGTCCCTTTTGTGTGCTTCTTCTGACCTCAACCAACTCCACAAGATGAACTGTGTAATTGTGCCAAGATTTTTCAGCTGCTTCTGTAAATCCCCTTCTTTCTTTTCCCAGTCCTTCTCTTTCATAAACCATTCCTGTTCTCTCTTTAGCCATTCCTTCTCTGTACTAAACCATTCCGCGTATCGAATCCTCTCTTGCAACCCTTCTTGATCATCAAGAGCAGATTCAAGAGTCCGAATCTTGTCGCGCAACTCTTGCTGATGATCCTCGTGAGCATCGCATTCGGCTTCGAGCTTTCCGATTTTCTCTTGTAACTCCTTTCGGTCACGAAGATGAGTCCGAATCCTGCCTTGTAACTCTTGCTGATCATCGAGATAAGCCGCGCATTTGGATTCAAGCGATTGAATCTTTTCGCGCAGATCTCGTTGATCATCAAGAGCCACGATTCGGGCCGCGAAAAGCACCCGAATGTCTTCGGTTTTGTAGCTGCGATTGCATTGGGGGCAACTGCCCCGTCGGTTTAGCCAGGTCTGGATACAGGACAAACCGTAGATGTGACCACATGGTACACAACAAGGTCGGTGTTCGCCGCCGGTGGTCCAATTGTCCATACAAATCGGACAGGTTGATGCTTCATCATCATCATTCATCAATTCAATCGGCGGTGTTGTTGGGTGGAAACCAACCTTATCATCAAAAATACGGAATCGATGCCTAAAGAGTATTAACAAAATCGGAAAAGCCGATGAAAGACATACTATCTTCCAACACTCCATACTCATCGATCAACTGTTTCTTTTCTTTTCTTTTTTTTAATTAAACACTAACTTGGGCTTAAACCTTAATTTATTCATAGAGAAGACGATATCATGTCATATCCCGCGTATCCTATTATTAATACAATTCCTAAAATACGGAAACAGCCAAGATACTACAGAACTTAACTTTCCTAAGAAATATAGGACTTCTGAAACCCTAATTCTGCACTGTCCTTTGGTCTTTAGATTACAACGTCCAAACATAATCATTCGTAAGAGAATGATAAAAATAAATAAATTGAAATTGTCTTGAACTAGATTTAAAAATCATTGGTGCTTCTAATTAAACTTACTTTGTACCTCCAATCCTACTCAAAAATATAATTTTCTTTTAAGCCACCATAAAGACACTCTGTTTTGACACTAAATTAATCTGTGCTCAAGGGGCAGCCCCTGCAGCTAAATGATCTACAATTAAGCATAATCGAAACTATTATGTAAACGCAAATCGTAGCCATAACTCGAGATCAAGCGTGGAATGCAAGTGTTTGTTATTGCAAAAACGTACATTTTCATCACTGTTCTTTGCAGTATGAACAAATAAGATTGCATTATTTAACCAAACTTCGAAGTACATTTCGAGAGGAAGTAGCTGCAGAAACTTTTTCCTGTTGTGAAACAAAAAGATAAATCTATGCAATCATTACGCAAACAAATTTCCGGTCAAAATAATAAGTGTGTTTGATAATCTTTTCAGAAAATGTTTGCAGAGAATACAGTAAATCAAAAAAACCCTGCTAATCCATTCACAAGGACGTGGCTCTTCTCTGGCAATGTCAGCAATCGATGTCACCTTGGGACTGACAAACCCAGCTCTAACAATTCAACAAATAGAGAACAAACTGTATCAGAATCACGTCCCATCATATTCATCTGGGAAAAGGAAAATTCTTGTTACTAACATTCCATTTCAAGCAAATGCACAAATCATCAAATACAGAGATTAAATTTCTTAAACGGATAAATTTTCAGCGAACAGATTTATCATATGATCGAGTAAACTATCATGCCAATGCAGCTAATTTCCCTGGCAGCAATTCAAAAAGAAAAGTTGAAAAGACGTATTGATGTCACTTTCAAGCACACGAGCTTTTCTTATCAGAAAGCAACACTTCAATTACCCTACTTTTCTCAAGAAAACAAACTATTGTAATTTGGATTTTTCAACCCTGCGCCATTTATCAATCACCCTATAACCAATGCAGAAGAACACTTGTATGATTCCTTTGCCAAACCAACCATCAAAACAATTTAACAGACCAAAATGTGGGGAGTGGGGGAACCTAATATTCGATACTCTTTCACCAGCAAAACTACTTCAAAACTCCCAAAAGGAAAGACGAGATAAAGGCAACTCATATGCTCATGAACTACCCTCAAAAACCAACTTATAAGTGAACAAAGAGTTATGGATCACAGCTCAGAGATATGAGGGAAAAGTTTTATGTTATTTAATCCTCATTTTAATATTCATTGAAAGTAGCTCTCTTATCCAAAATGCCACACTTGAAAATAATGCAACGAGAAATAATCGGAAGACCTTGTAAAATGGCAGTATAATTCTTTCAAGCTTTTGGAAACTCATGTGCCTGCAGGAAGCATGCAAATATTCCAGTCAGATAGCAGATCAATGTCTTCTGCCTTTAAAAGTTTAGTTTGTCATATGGAAATCTTTTAAATAAGTGAAACTAGTAAATGCTTAGGGTGAACTATTACCGCATTTTTCTTTACAACTATATTGTGGAGGAAAAAGATACTACTTAAGTTCCCATTTCAAGCAGTCACACACAAAATGTATTGACAAGTCAAGCTGAAACTCGGATATTTAACAAGGTTCATCCTCAACAGACCATCAGGATTCTGTAATACATTTCTCTTTGACAGGGACTCGATTGTTTAGTAGAGCAGCTTCCCAAATTACTATTTGATTGTTTGGCAGAGCAGCTTCCCAAATTTACTAACAGACGTATTATCTGTACAGCATTCACTTTCATTCCCCACTTTTGATGGATAGAGCCTAGAAATACTTTGTCTCTTAAGTTCAAAGACCAAAATTAAACACTTCAAGGCCTACAACTAACTCAGAATCAATCCCACATAGTACACCTTAGTTCTTAAAGCCCCAAGACAAACAGCCTTGAATTGTTAAGATGATACAGAGGCAGCAATATGAGAAGAAATCGGACAATCAAATAAGAATGACAAACATGAGTGATCCATGATCTACCACAGGGGAGCATACATTAGAGCTGATTCATGTACTTACAGAAAACTACCAGCATCATCCGAAAAAGTCAAGGACCCAAAATAGCGGAAAAAAGCAGTAACCTAAGATTTGGATTGGACTTTCAACCAATATTCCCACAGTTCTTTCTACTCTGAAAGGATAAAAAAAATCTGGGAACTAAGGTTTGGGTAGTTTTAAACAGGAAATTTAATTTATCAATTTTTCATTCAACTAACATTCACTGAAAATGAACAAAGGAGCAGAAATGCATGTTCAATAAGAATCAATAGACAAATTAAAATTGGGAAAACATACTATTTAAGAATACTAGAGGTCTGGAGAAGTGCAGCAGAGTGTACCCTGTGAAAGTGCCCTACAGCTCCTCGATGTTGTGCTTAGGCATGACGTCAACCTCGCCGCCGCCACCGTGCTATGCAGCGGCAGCATCGACTGCACGGCTCCCAATTCCGACGGAATCCTGAAATTTCCTTCCCTCAATTAATATACAGTATGTTTTTTCCATATTTCGAACAAATACGAGTAATTCAAGTACCAAAAATCTCTTCGAAAACTAAAAGAGAAAGAGGTAGACCTTGAGAAGAGTGAGAAACGGCGAGGAGTAGATGGCGCGGAAGCAGGTATTCTCGAAAACGACGACGTAGGCGGTGTGCAAGCAGGGGACGGAGCCTTTTTGAAGGCGGATTTGAGGGATGAAATTGAAGTTCTGTTGATAATTCTGCTGCATTTGGTGGCCATCATCGGAGAAGAGACGCTTTTGCAGCTGTTAGAAGTGAATCTCCGATCGAATTGATGAAATACTGTTCGCAGAAGTAATTTTGGAAGAGTATTTTCTGATGAATTGTTTTTAGCAAGGTTTAGGGTTTAAGGAAGCACCCACGTGAGAAGTGAAAATTGCGATTATTGTCTCTGAAGTTTTGGAATATTGCATTTTTGTACCCCTAAACTTTTTTTTTTTTTTTTTCTGTTTCTTCTCCCCAAAAAACTCATTTGACTTTTCTTTGCTTTTCAAAATGAGTGATGATATGTAAAGGAAAAAATGCAAAGGAAAAAATTTATAAGGAAATTAATAGGAAATGAGTTGAATGAATTTTAATTATCTCTGACCTTTAAATAGATAATCACCTAAAGGAAAATTATAGTACAATAAATCATATCTAATTTTTTTTTCCATTTAGTAGAAGTAAAATTTCTTTTCTGTTTTTGGTACAAAAGAGAAGGTCGAGACTTAAAGCTGTGATATTACAATATTGCACGGATAGAAAACACATATCATATCATAACTCACTCATGATTTCACTATCGTAGATGAATCATCTAAGCTATAGTATCCTGCTAAATTTGCGGCCGCTAATGAAGCTAGACAATCAATTACAAAATTGGCTTTCCAAAATTCAAGTCGAACTCAAAGACAATAGCTGCAAAATTAACTTCCCAAAATTCATGTCAAACTCGAACGCACCATTGTCGGGCTAGCATTTCCTTGATTGCTTAAACAAATCCACTTCCTGGGCAATAAATGAATTCACCACACTGCTACTATCAACGTCAGCAATTAGTTGGCGATACCCTCAATCCCAAAGTAGCCGTAGAACGTAAAATAAGTCTCATAACTCTGCACCGTTAATCATACACTAACCAATATTCACAAAAAATTCACCTCTCCTACACACAATTTTTGAACACAAAATTAGATACAATGATTGAAATTGAATTTAAGTAACAATTTTATAAAGTTAATTTCATTTACGTTTTACATACAACCTAATTAAACGTGATGGATAAAAATTTTCACAGGCATATATATATATATATATATATATATATATATATTTGCGTGTGTATGCTTTTCCCTTGCACCAATTGAATTAGTTATATGATGACTTCGGTTAAGCCTCAATTCGCAATCTATTAATACTTGGGGCGCATATTCCTAGAATTTCATATTTACACATTATAATACAAAATTATAACCTACCTATGGTCAAAATTTTACCTAATGATGAAGATCTATATCTATATAATTGATTTCAACTATTGAGGAGAAGAACCAAAACGGTTGTGGTAGAGTGGAAGGAGCTCCTCCACCCTTAACTATAGGTCGAGGGTTCGAAACTTACCATGGACATGGAGCAACTTTAAATATTTTGGTCAGTTGTCCTACCCATCGAGGTGACTACAATTCAGTGAGGGGATTAGTCACTGTTGCCGACGGTGGACATCCTGCAAATATGCCCAAAAAAGATATTTTGGTCAGTTGTCCTACCCATCGAGGTGTCTACAATTCAGTGAGGGGATTAGTCACTGTTACCGACGGTGGACATCCTGCAAATGTACCTAAAAAAATTAGTCCCATCGAGGTGTCTACAATTCAGTGAGGGGATTAGTCACTGTTGCCGACGGTGGACATCCTGCAAATGTACCTAAAAAAATTAGTCATTGTTGCCGACGATTAGTCATTGTCATTGTTGTCTACAATTGTACAGCTAACTAAGCTGTACAACTTCAAAACCTTGTTGGAGCTACCTTGGTTCCTCGATTGATGGTAAGATTTGCTTGCATAAGTGGAGACTCACTGCTTACCGCTTAGTGCTTAGATCATATGGTCTAAAACTAAATAGTAGAATCATGATGTAACGCTAAATTTATGTGCAAAATACACAACACAGAAATTCTAATTTGGTAAAAGGGGTTATACATCTTACTATATTAGAAACAAAAACCACACTTGAGAAAGCACCACTATTTGCCTTGTGGCATTTCCACATGATATTTTTAAAATAATTTTTATTTACACATCAGTTTTCTAGACTTAAAAGGTAAATGCAGTCCAAATCCACCACCACCTCTTATTTTCGCCAAAACAAAAAAAAAAAAACACAGCTTCATAAAAAACACAAATCCTCATCTCCATCTCCATGACAATCGACTCCCTAATCAATCCCTTCTCCACAATAAAATAAAAATAAATTACTCATCAATCATTAATTGAGAATATGTGATGAAATATACTTCTTTCCTATTAGCATGTTCAATCTTTTCATTAGTGATGATCAACTACATCCTAATCAGATAAAATTTCGACTTCAAAAAATATTCTCTTTACCTCTCTATATAAACACAAAGGGAAAAAAAAATCTCATTGATATTGCTTTCGGCCGTTGTGGTGGTGCCATTACAGATATTAAAATTTAATGATTTTATATCCACAGATCATTTGTACGGCTTTTATTATTTTTTGTTTTTCTCGTCCAAGAATAGTGTTATTACTATTATTTTTATGCGTCCACCCATTACAGCTACCGTAGCCGTTGTCAGGTAATATAATGTGATTTCTTATATAGTTAGTCAGCTTAGAATTTTTGTATGATTTTAGTTCTGTTTGAATTGAATTGATCAATTGGGTTTTTGTCACAAAGTGTGGTTTTTTAAATTTCTTTTTTATGTTTTATTCATTTAGAATGGTTTTCTTCTTTTTAATTATGGAGTCTCAGTTTTTTTTCGTATATGGTCAGTTATGAATTGTATTTTTTCTTTGTTTAATTGCTTTTGATTTTGTTTCATACTCCCAGTTGACCAATTATTATTATTATTATTATTATTATTATTATTATTATTATTATTATTATTATTATTTTTGCAAATGAAACGCGTTTTTTTTTTGTGTTCGGACTTTCAAGAATATACTTTTTGGATTTGGTTTTTGGATTTTTTTAAATTACTCATCATATAAATGGTTCAGGTCGCTTCTTCTAACTAATTTATGGGGAAGCCTTTTATGAATTTGAGGTGGAGAAGGAAGGAATGATGTTTCTACGTTTATTTGTGTTTTATACATCATTTTTACCTACAGGAAAAAAAAAATTTCCCAATTTTTAATGGACTCTTTTACTTATTTTTTTTTATTTGCCATGGTGAGGTGAGTTCTTTTTTGCTATAACTTGAAACCTATGCAAATTTACATTAATTTTCATTCTCATATTTGTGATCAACCAGTTGCAACAATTAATCAGTTTCAAAATCATATTTTTGATATTTTACTAGCTATAAGCCTTTGGAAGAAACAGTTCAAACAATTAAACGTATACCCTTTGGAGGAAGCTAACTACAAAGCTATTATAAATCTCCAAAACCAAGTATTGATTTGGCACGACAAATGAAGAACATCAATAAATCATCTTACTAATATTTAAACTTATTAGAATGCTTTTATATTTTGTCTAATATTTACTTCAAGAGATATACTTGATCAAGTTTATTTATATTTAAAAAGTAACACTTATAAAACATTTCTAAAATATTCAAACATTTCTAAAACGTACCGGGCCAAATACACTTTCTTTTATTTTGCCAAATACAAACATGTCTATGATCACATTTATAAAATATTTCTAAATTTTTCAAACATTTCTAAAATATATCGGGGCAAATACAAAATTTTTTTTTCAAATACAAACATTTCTAAGATCTACAAATATACTAGGCCAGGGTCGCGCATTGCGCGACCAGACATCACTGGTATATATATATATATATATATATATATATATATATATATATATATATATATATATATATATATTCAGATCAGTTCAACGATTAACTGTTCCAACACTTTAGACCAAACGATTGCATGAAGACTAAACACTCTTGGAGATGAAAGCTACAAATCTATTTTTTCTTTTTTCAATAATTTCTATAGATTTATAAACTCAAAAACCATATGAGAACCATAGTGCCCGAAAGCGTTTTCCACCCTGATCTTCTCACTTCCACGAGAGAACTCCAACTACTTGATGATGATGGATTCAAACAACCGTGACTTTTAGATTTTCACTTCTTCGATCCATACAAACATTGTACTGCTTCCACATCCTCATCCGTGAGGTCCACTTTTTTGGTCCTAAAAGGTAAATACGGGTACATAATCGCCTCCTTATCTAGGGTACATATTCTAGGGTTACATAATCAGGTAACCCTAGAATATTTCCAATCTCACGGGTCGTCACCGATTCCAATCAGGTAACCCTCCTTATTTCGGCCTTGTCCAGATGGATTGATCCACCTTGTGGCGGGGTTGGAATGGAGTGGGCCAGATCTCCCCTCGGCCAGTCAAATGGGTGACCGTTGCCGTGATCACCGGCGACAAAGTGATCTTCGCCGACGGATAATTTTTGACCTCCTTGAATTTGACCGGAATCACTGACGACCACCGTGCGAAGGACCTCTTGAAGGGGGACTTTGTAACGGATGAACTCAAGTAGTCGATCATGCATTCCGTTGATAATGCGTAGGTCAACTTTAACGTCTCCGGCTTGGTTTTCTCTTTGTCAGCGAATCTCGGGCGCCATGTAATGTTGTTTTGGTCGTCGGGGGTTGATTCTGTTAAAATGCCACACATTGTTCTGGAGGGAAGAACGCTGGGAGTACAGTGGAGAAGAAAGAAGAATAAGAAGAGCACATAATGCTTGTGATAACGGGAAAACGGTAGCATGGTTAAGTTAGATGAATTTGGTCAGGTTTATGTTGTGCTGTAAGCTATGATTTTCTAGGGAGATCTATATAAATCAAGATTCAAGAGTAGAGGAGTATATAGGTTTTGGAAATCTCATAATCAGTTTGTTGGGTTATTTGGTGCCTAAATACTATTCCCTCCCTTCAAAATAAATTTTCGATTTGAATAATAAATCTCAAAATAGACAATTATTTATAGACAGAGAGAATATATTTGAAGAACCCAAAATGAAATACCACCTTACCCAATTTTGAATCCACTTATAGGTAAAGGCAGCAGAAATTTTATTTTGGTAAATAACATAAGCAAAGACTAATGCGTTACATTAACACATTTTGCGAGTGGAGAAGACAATCACGTCGTTTCTAAAACTTTGAACCACGGTTTTACTTTTACAGCGAATCATGTACTCCTCCGTCCCATAATTATTTAAGGAAAATACTTTCCAGATTCTGATTAAAATTCTAGCTAACAATGTGGGCGGTGATGATCCAGTTCTTGGGTAATAAGAAACGTACTTTTAAACGGAAGATACGCAATAACTCAAATCATATCCCAAAAAAAAAAAAAAACAAAACAAAACAAACAGAAATAAGGAGGAGAAGATAAATGCCAGAAGATTCTTAAAACGTATTTCAACATAAAAATAAAAATGATATGTATATATAAAAAGAAAAAAAGAAACAACAACCTAACTGATCCTAAGATAGTAGTTGATCTTTCGTTACAAAAAAATGGCACAACGTGCAAACAACGATTCATAATAATAGAATTAAGTAATTAAATCCCACTCACAGCAAACTCAGAGAAACTAAAACAAATGTCAAAAGCGTATTCCACCCGAATCTTCTTCTTCTTGTCTCCATGAAACCACTCAAACTTGTTGATGAAGAAGGATCGGGATGACGATTGGGAGTATTAGGAATTGCACCATATAACGCTTGTATTCCCGCAATGTCATCATACGCCAGTTCCACCTTCCTTGTCCTAGCGGTTAAATTCGGGTGCATCACCGCCTCGATAACCGTCGAATCCCTCAACCCTAGAGTGTGACCAATTAAGTGGACCGCCGCGGATTCCAAGTCGTAGGCCATCTCGGATGGATCCACGGCCAGGTTCACGGTCCACCTCTCGTCTCCGTCCAGGTGGAGCCTCCCGTCTCGTGGCGGCTCCGCATGGCCCACCTCTCCTCCCGGCCCGTCGAACAGGTACCCGTCCCCGTGGTCCCCGACGAAGAACCCGATGGTGATGTCCGTCTTCCAGACTTCCGGGAGCTCCATGAAGTTCAACGGGGTCACGTCGGCCCACTGGGAAAAGGCGCTTCCGAAGGCAGCTCTGATGTCGTCGAGGCTGAGGTAGTCGATCATGTATGCCGACAAGAAAGAGTAGGTCACCGTGGCCGCTAGATGTGGTCCGTCACCCCATGTCTGCATGTTTGGATAAGTGTCGTAAAGAATTCTTTCGTGCGAATTATTGTTTTGGGAATTCTGTTGAGATGAAGACTGCGGCGTACGACGTGTTACGTCGGCAATGTTACGGCAACTCGATGGGGTGCAGTGGAGGAGAAATAAGAACAAGAAGAGCAAGTAAGTGTAATTCTTGTAATAACTGAAGAATGTCGACATGATTATGGTTTTGGTGGTCTAATTTTGCAGCTACTTTGATTCGTCTGTGGGACTGAGCGCAGAAGGCCTGTGTTTCTGGAACTGCAAAGGTGTTTATGAGGGATATATATAAAAACTTTGTTGGATAAAACTAATGTTTCATTGGATTTAGAAACCGCCATCAGTTGCTCATGATTTGGGTAGCTTTTGGGAAATATACTAGTTTGAAGGCAAGCTTTTTCAATTTGATTACCTTTTTTTGTTCCTTCTTTGTTTCCTTTTTACCATCTCCCTTCCAATTTCTGAATTGGTTTGTTTCCAGAAATATATGTTCTAATTTAGTGAGACGATTTTTTTGTGAGATTTGGAAATTTCGTCAACACTTAAATTCCTTTTTTAAAAAGAAAAGAAAATAATCGACCAGTTTATACTATTAGAAAGGGAATCGTTAATTAATTAGAGACTTTCCTTTTTTTTTTGAAAAAAAATTTTAGTCGGCCAATTTAATTTTTGGAAAGGGGTCGATTGCACTACCTATTAAACTTTACGTAAGTTTTTCTTCCGCGCTAAAAGAATAATTCACTCATCAAATTATGTTAGTTCTTCTTTTGATTGTAAACATGGCTCAAATTAAATTCTTCAAGCGGACCTTTTACAATCGGATTGCATGATTCATAACAACTTTGATACGTACTAAAGATTGTTGTGTGCGTCGATGGTTTGTTTTAATTATTTCCCTACATTATTAAAACAGGCTAACAGTACTGGAGACATTGGTATTATTACATCGCATGGGCTAGGGATACCGTCAACGTTATCACCGAATAATCAAATCACTGCAGATTGCGCGAATCAAAACCCCATTAACAACTTCCTAATTAGACTTAGCCATTAAAACAAATCGACAATCTTATATGATCCCACCATCCAAATGCTGACAAGTTAAGGGGATGGAGAGATGAGAGGAACTATGCTTTCGGCTTGTGTGAAAAATTAATACTAATAATTAAATATAATAATGACCATAAACATTAACTGCGACCAAAATATTATATTGAAAAAAATAAAATAAAATTAGTCCTACAATAACCTAAGGTAGACTAGGAAAACCATTATGCCCAAAATCATGCTCGAGCCCGAACTTCTTCTCAATCCCTGCAGAGTACTCCAACTCGAATTCTGAAAATCATGCTTGGAACGATTTGACCCATATAGTCCTTGTATCCCTTCCACATCATCAACGCTGAGCTCTACCTTTCTGGTACCCGATATTAAAGTTGGATACATAACCGCCTCATTAATTGTAGAATGACCCAATCCTAGTACGTGACCAATCTCATGGAGGGCCACAGATTCCAAATCAACCGCCCTTTTTAATTTCAGTTTTTCGGAATCAACCGCCCATATTTCCGCCCCGTCCAGATGGATTATCCCGGTTTCCGGCGGGTAAGCGTGGGCCGTCATTCCCAACGGCCCATCAAACGGCAACGTGTCACCGTGATTCCCCGTATAGAATCCAATGCTGATGTCAGCATGACGTAAGTCGTCCGTCTCGGCAAAGTTGATCGATGTTGCGGACGACCACCGCTCAAAGGCCCGTTCAAAGACGGGCCTAATTTCAGAAACGCTTAACTCGGGGATCATATGATCCGGCGAGAAAGCGTACTTTAGTGTTATCGGAATTTGTCGTTTCCACATCGGCGTATTTTTTAAAAACGAATAGTGCAATATACTCGCAATACTATTGTTAGTACTAACGATTATTTTATCAGGATTGCCACACCTCGGCGCTATAATCAAGTTCATGGTATCATTGTCCAGTTCTCCGGAAACGGGCAGTCCCATATTCTTCTGGTACGCTGAGACGGCAGATTCCATCTCTTCATCGTACAAATCGGTCAGATTTTTTGTGGGGTCGTTGGAGAGATAGCCAAAAAATTGCAAGTACACCTTGAGGTCCGATAATCCCTTGACTTGACTGCCCTTTTCGGTATCCACGAATCTTGTAAATTTTTGCCACGTACCATAGTTTTGGTCGGACGTTATTTCAGTTAATCGGATGGAGTTGGCGGGAACAAGTGCAAGAAGGAAGATTAAGGAGAATACATTATACATGGTTGTTGTGGCTAGTAACCGGAGAACGGCGAATAGGATAGGAGATGGGGTGCTTAATTAGGTTCTGTTCAGTTACTTATTTTTTTGGGCATGATGATTATGTTTAGCGTTTAAATAAAAGGAAAATTGTTTATACCTAGGGTTTTTCCGAAGGATTTGAGTGAGATTAATTTATTGCTCCGATTTTCGAACATAGGAATAAATTTTCTTTTTGAAGAATTGGTTACCTTTTTTTTTCGGACATAGGAATTAGTTACTTATTACGAAAGTAAAAGGTACCAATTCCGAAAATTAGGTCCGAAAACATAACTATAATTAATTTGGTGGAGGAAGGAGTAGAGAAACATAACTTATTAAGATAACGCAGATATACGGTTTTCCTTTTGAAGTTATTTAGTATGTAGTTAAATTATGCCATCTTCATTCTTCAATCCCCCCGGGGGCCAAAAAAAAAAAGGAAAATTGCCAATTAATTGATTGCTATATTGTGAAAAATAAGTTTCTATCATCTATCGGGAAAAAAAATCCAAAGAAGTGTGATCAATAGAGTGATTGCCGCCTTTATAAATCATATAATTTATGTTAATTCATATATCATAGATACATATTTTCAATATAGATAATTTTCATATTCTTATTTTATTTTTTGTAAGTATTTTAATTTAATAAAATTTAACTATTTTTATTGAAGTTTAAACTATGAAAATAAAAATAAATAGGGCCTACCCCGAAAAATGTGAGCCCTTACTTCTAAAATATCTAATTTCAAAATGATCAAGAATGGTGTAAATATTAACGTAAATGATAAAATTCAATGGTGTAAATATTGAATGGTGCCACAGAGAGTGTCACATAAAATAGCACAGAGGATCCCGTGCCCTTTAACCCGCAGTTTGTTATTTTTGTAATCATTTAGGTCTTTGCCTCTTTCATTATCCAAAAAAAAAATTAAAAAAATTGATCAATAGAGTATTTTGTTTATACGAAAGTAATTTTATTCATTTTGGAATCGTATTTTAATAAAATATAAAAGAAAATGAGATTGTCTTTTAATTAAATATAGGGTGAAAATAAACTGATTCGGCCATATCATGGTATATTAGGAGTAATTTGTTAGGTGTCAACCTGTGTAGGACTATATTTTTGTAATTAGTATTTTTACCAGACACATTTCAGTTTCCGACTTTCCGTGTAGCGATGTGTCTGGTAAAAATACTTGTTTGTATCCAAAAAAAACTAAAATAATAGGGAGTATCATCCTTGTCAATCGACTTCTCTCTTCTCCCTTCTTGACGTAGCGGAAGTTCCAGAACCAAACGAACCATATTAAAGGAAGACAAAAGTAGTTTTTAACTTCATGAAATACTCAGAGTGAATCATCAGGATCAAAGGAGTAAAATCAAATCAAGAGGAAGAAGAAAAGAAGATGAATGAAGGATGCAAGCTGCTTGTAATATTTCTCATAAGAAAGAAAGAAAAGTTGTTCAGTATTACGTCTGTATTTTCACATTACATTCTTTCTGTACAGCATCATATATATATATATATACATCAAACCAAAAACTTATCCAGCTTTAATCCCTAACTAATCCATTTTACAGTGTATAAAGAAACACACTAACATCTAATCTGGTCCATCAATGAATTAACCAACTTTCAATCCGAAGGTTGATAATCAAGGACCTTTGCATGAATCAGATTGATGACTTGGATCATCAAGTCGGTGTAAAGGATTGGAGAACAAGTAACCTTCCGTGTGTGCTGTGTGTGACATTCTTTGATCTTGATCACCTCTTGCCATGTTAGCAAATCCCGGAAATAAGCTGCCTGTTATACACGCATTCATCTGGAAGCTTCTGTCAGCTTGTTCTTGTGCTGCTGCTTCTGAGTTGAATTATGTGTTGTCCGGTGGCTCTTCCACACATAATTTCAACATCTCCTCCTCAAGTGGAGCTTCCCACAAGCTCAACTTGGACAATATATGAGTGAAAGGACCAATGCCAAGCGATTTGGTGAATACATCAGCTAACTGCTGAGCTGAAGGGACATGATGAAGGATAATGAATCCGTCTTTATATTTGTCTCTCACCACATGACAATCAATCTCTATGTGCTTAGTCCGTTCATGGAATACAAGATTAGTAGTAATTGCAATTGCAGCTTTGCTATCACAATAAAAGGAAATTGGCAAATCAACTGATATTCTGAAATCCCTCAACATATAAGAAAGCCACTGAAGTTCCTTGACTGTTGAAGCCATTGCCCTATATTCAGCTTCAGCTGATGAGCAGGAAATGGTAGTTTGTTTCTTTGCTTTCCAAGACACTAAGCTGGTCCCCAAAAACACACAGTATCCAGTGATTGAGTGCCTGGAGGTTTTCCAAGATCCCCAGTCAGCATCACTGTATGTTGTAACCCTGAGATCTGTCTTGCTAGAATAGAATAAACCTCTGGAAATACTCCCTGATAGGTACTTCAAAACATGCATTCCAGCATTCCAGTATGAATCATGAGGTTTATGAAGAAATTGACTCAGTTGCTGTACTGAGTTAGTGAAATCAGGTCTAGTGTAGTTTAAGTATAGCAGTTTTTCCACTAACCTTCTGTATTTCTCAGGATTTTGATACACAGGTGTGGTGTCTTTATCCTCTGAAGGAAACTTGAGGTCTTTTGGGAAAGGAGTAGAGGTTGCTGTACAATCTAGCATTCCAGTGTCTCTTAGCAAATCAGTAATATACTTCTTCTGACTAATATAAATGCCTTCAGTTGATCTTACAATCTCCATTCCCAAGAAATACCTTGCTATGCCAAGATCTTTGATGGTAAAGGCTTTATCCAAAAATTTCTTCACCTGTTGTATGGCATGATCTAATGTGCCAGTAATCAACACATCATCTACATACACAAGAAGATATAACTGCAAATCACCATGATCCAGGGTGAAAAGACAATGATCATGATAAGACTGTTAAAAAGCATAGGATTGGAGTTTAGAGGTAAACTCCTTATTCCATTGTATGCTTGCCTGCTTTAATCCATATAAGGACTTCCTGAGTTTACAAACCTGTCCCTTTCTAGCCTTTTCATAGCCTAGTGGTGGATGCATATATACCTCTTCTTCTAAGTATCCATGCAAAAAAGCATTATTAATGTCAAGCTGATACACAGACCACTGTTTTGCTGCTGCAATAGCAAACATCATTCTGACTGTGACAACTTTAGCAACAGGTGAAAAAATCTCAGTGAAGTCTTCTCCTTCTATCTGGTTATAACCCTTGGCAACCAATCTTGCCTTGTATCTCTCAACTGATCCATCAGGATTGCATTTTACCTTGTACACCCATTTTGATCCCACTGCTTTCTTTCCCTGAGGTAAAGTTGTCAGTTCCCAGGTTTCATTGTCCTCCAAAGCTTTCAGTTCTAAATTCATGGCATCTACCCATCTCTGATTAGTTCTAGCCTGATTATAATGACTAGGTTCATGGATAACAGATAGATTTGCCACAAAGTCATGATATGCAGGACTGAAAGAATATGTAGAATTAGAAGGATGACAAACTGGTAAAGCATCATCACAGAAGAAGGATGTATGGAAATCTGTCAGTTTAACTGATGATTTCCTAACTCTTTCACTTCTTCTGAGAGGAACAACCATTGGAGCAGAACTGGTACTCTGATGATCACTACTATGTTCTGAAGAATTTAAAGAACTGCTTTCTGGATCAGTGGAAGAAAGGTTATGATCAGGAACAGATTCTGAGGGATTTGGATTATCAGTAGGTGAAGGAGTTTGATCAAAAGGGGAATTCTGATAAAGGTTATCACTGGAATCATATATTTGGATATTAGGCAAAGGAATGCAATCATCAGTATCTGTGAGTGAAGGATAAGTATCTTCATGAAAAACAACATCCCTGGATACTATGATTTTCTTTTGATCTAGACAGAAAATCTTGTATCCCTTTTGTCCTGAAGGATATCCTACAAATATTCCCTTGAAGGATCTAGGATTTAGTTTGTCTCTACCAGGTGCATTATTAATTGCAAAACATAGGCATCCAAAATTCCTTAAATGTAGGAAGTCTGGTTTCTGTTTATATAAAATCTCAAATGGTCTTTTCCAAGATAACACTCTGGAAGGCGATCTGTTTATGAGGTAAGTTGCTGTCAGAATACCCTTCCCCCAAAATGTTTTTGGCAACTTGGATTGAAATAGCAATGATCTAGCCACATCCAACAAATGCCTATGTTTTCTCTCAACAATTCCATTTTGCTGTGGGGAATATGGACAACTCCTTTGATGGAAAATGCCCTGTTGATCAAGAAATTGCTGGACTGATTTGTTTAAAAATTCGGTTCCATTGTCAGTCCTGATGATCTTGACTTTGGAATTGTGTTTTAACCATAGCTACAAAACTTTCTAACAATCTTGGAACTTGGCTTTTATGTTGGAAGAAATAGGTCCAAGTGCATCTGCTACAATCATCTACTATGGTTAAGAAGTAATGACAGTGAGATATAGTTCCCTGATGAAATGGCCCTCAAACATCCATATGGATCATATGAAAACAAGTATTACTTTTCCCATCATGACTAGTAAAAGGTAATCTGTGTTGTTTAGAAAGAGGGAAAATATCACATTTATTGATTTTAACTTGTTTGTCAAAAGAAACAGTACAACCAGGGATATGTTGCATTACATCTATGGAAGGATGTCCTAATCTGCTATGTAAGGTTTCAGAAGGAACTGCAGTAAGAACATTATTACAAATATTTTCTCTATGGGAAGATATCTTATACATGCTACAGGACTGCATATAAGATCCATACAATTCCTGTGACTTTGAAATAGCTTCTGTGGTAAATGAATATGAATCCAAGATGTAAAGTTCTCTGATGACTCTTCCTGCAGCAAGGACCTTCCCAGTTCTAAGGTCCTGCAGAAGACAAAAGTTAGCAAAAAACAGGAAAAACATTTGTGAGGTTTTGGCTAGTTTCCTGACTGATAAGAGATTATATTTGAAGCTGGGTAGGTATAAACAGGAAGTCAGAGTGACTGTTTCGGAGAGAGTTACATCACCATAATGGCTAACATGTTTAGTACTACCATCAGGCAACCACACAAGGGTATAGGATTTAAAAGGACTAGCATGATGCATTAAGGAAAAATTTGTGCACATATGACCTGTGGCTCCAGTATCTACTACCCATGCAAAAGAACTTATGTCATTATAAAGACTAGTACTAAGTTGAGAATAAGTTGAGCTGCCTGCAAATTCATGAACATGTGCCAGATTCACCATCTGTCCTCCTGGTGTTGCTGACATCTTCCCTTTGCTGATTCTTTCCAGCTCCTTTTGGACTGCATTGTTGAACATTTGCTGGTATGATCCTGTAGGATTAGCATAGAAATCCAAAGGTGTACTTCCCACAGTGTCATTTCCATTTCCTTGTGCATAATTCTGAACCATTTCCTTAGTCATTCCTTGTTGAGAGTAAACACTGCTTGGTATATTTCCCTGCACCATAGCAATATTGCTTTGTGTGGTTCCTGTGATTTGTCCCATACCTACCATGTTTGCTGCACTAAACTTTTGTCCTCTTTTCTTAGGATTAGGCCACCAATCTAGGAAACCTTTCAGCTTAAAACAATCTTCCACCAAATGACCAGTCCCCAGGCAATGTGTACATTTAAGGTGACTCTTATCCACCTTTTGATATCCACCAGATTTTCCAGCATTATCCTTTTTCCAGTTTCCTATCTTAGCAAGCATTGCTGTATTTTCTGGTCCTCTCATCATCATAGGTGTTCCCTGCATACACATAGCTGAATTTTCTGTGCCAGCAGCCATATGCACAATCACCTATTTAGCTTTCTCAGAAGTGGTTATCATGTTATAAGCCTTATCAATTGATGGCATAGGATCCATGAGCAGTATTTGACTTCTCTCTGATTCATACACATCACTCAGTCCCATCAAAAACTCCATTACTCGATCCTCATTATCTCGCCTTATGATCAAATCACCTACTGATCCTTCTACAACAGGTACAGGCCTTAACTCCTCATATTGATCCCAAATCTGCTTGATCTTACCAAAGTACTCACATATAGTCATATTACTCTGCCTAAGGCGTGCAATTTCTCGTTTCAATTCAAACAGACGTGGCAAATTAGTGGTTCCAAAACGCTATTCTATGCTCTTCCACAATTTCCGTGCATCATGTATAAACATAAAAGTATTCATGATTTCTGGAGACATAGAACTTTTGATCCAGGAACATACCAGTCGATTTGCTCTTTTCCATTGAAGGAGGATTGGTGAATTCTCGGCAGGCATAGGAAAACTTTCGTCGACAAATCCGACTTTCATTTTTGCTTCTAAAGCAGAAATCATAGCACATCTCCAAATCAAATAATTTCTGTTAGTCAGCAACAGAGTAACCAATTACATTCCCGGATTCTCAGATCCATGCACATTCAGCTATTCCTCAACCAGAGAGTAAGCTCCTCTGCGTTCATATTGCTCTTCCATCTTGTCTTTTCAACTTAAGATCCTGATCTGAAAATCTTAAGCTTCTTCAAGATGAAATCAAAAAACCGGAAAACTGAAGAACATGTGCTGATCCAAACCAGTGGAGTATGGAGAAGAAGAAAAAAAAACAGCGGAATTCAGAGCAAGTTAAACCTGCTCTGATACCATCATGAAATACTCAGAGTGAATCATCAGGATCAAAGGTTTAAAATCAAATCAAGAGGAAGAAGAAAAGAAGATGAATGAAGGATGCAAGCTGCTTGTAATATTTCTCATAAGAGAGAAAGAAAAGTTGTTCAGTATTACGTCTATATTTTCACATTACATTCTTTCTGTACAACATCATATATATATACATCAAACCGAAAACTGATCCAGCTGTAATCCCTAACTAATCCATTCTACAGTGTATAAAGAAACACATTAACATCTAATCTGGTCCATCAATGAATTAACCAACTTTCAATCCGAAGGTTGATAATCAAGGACCTTTGCATGAATCAGATTGATGACTTGGATCATCAAGTTGGTGTAAAGGATTGGAGAACAAGTAACCTTCCATGTGTGCTGTGTGTGACATTCTGTGATCTTGATCACCTCTTGCCATGTCTGCAAATCCTGGAAATAAGCTGCCTGTTATACACGCATTCATCTGGAAGCTTCTGTCAGCTTGTTCTTGTGCTAATGCTTCTGAGTTGAATTCTGTGTTGTTCGGTGGCTCTTCCACACACAATTTCAACATAACTGTCTGAAGGATTGAGCAGAGTCCTGATCATTAATGATTTGTCAATATGTATCATGTATGCAATAATTGAAGAAAAATTAAGTTGTTCACGTAATTGGATCCATCTGCTTAATTGGACAATTGAATGTACTCTCTCCATTTCAAAATATAAGTCACTTTAGACTCTACAGGTAAACTAAAAAGACAATCATTTAATAATTAATTTGTGCGTTAAATTTCTATGTTACCCATCATTAATTGTTTTGGAATTATAACCAATATTAGATGAAAAGTGGTTAATATTATTTATTGGGTGCAAAATTAAAAAATTAGTCTTTAATTTGCATTGAAATTCTAAAACGACCTAGATTTTGAAATATTTCTCCAACATTTTGAAATGGAGGGAGTATCGGATATTATGGATATTTTTATAACAATCACTAATTTAATATAATAATAAAACTGATACAGAAAGAGATATAGCATGAAACTTGCAAATCTGTAGAAGAGAAAAATGATAATGACAATTCGTAACGATACTCTACACGTATACTATGCTTAGTACGTACATCGGTTACTAGCTAGAAATAGGTTGTGTCATGTCTTTCTTTTACCATATTTTTACAATTTTTTTTTCGTTTCTTGAATCCGGTTTTCTTTTATTAGTTGATTGGTTAAATATTAGCTAGCGTACGAGATGCCATAAACAAGGCGCGGGCGCGCGTATCGCAGAAATCAATTCGTCATTCCTACATAGTAATGTGAATGTTTTTATTTATGTTTTTTTTAATTTGTTGTTTTAGACGAGCGATTTAAATGACAACGACAGTCGTTTGGCATTTGTGTTTCTGTATTTTCATCCATTGGTTTCTAGCCGTCTTTGTTCAGTCTTACGCACTTCTTAATCTGTCTTAGTTTTGTGATAGATAAGTCTTATGTTTTGATTGGCTCATGTGGACCTAGGCATGATGGGTACGCTACAAACAAGTATTATATTTGAATAAGCAATCCCCAAGTTTGAACTATGTTCTTTCTCCAAGTTTGACAAAATTAGCTCCATTTACAGCAATTTACATGTACTCCTCCTCCGTTCCCAGTCAGAATTTTTTAGTAATTTATTAAACTATCTTAGTACAATAAACAGAACTCTTAGATTAAAACAGAAAATGTTATCGGGATATATATATATATATATATTTATTATAGGTCAAATAATTAATTCTCTATGCTTTTTTTTTGTTAGAAAAAAATATCAGAAAATCTAAAACAACCTACAGTGCACGCTTTGGTTCAAGAAAGGCAAATCAGTTACCCTCTTTCAAATCCCACGTTAGTTTTCACTACAAATTAAACAACCCTATTCAATTCAAGAACGTCAGAAAGAATGATTCTTTGGAAGCCTACAAATCTCAAAGATGCAAAAAGAATGTTCTTTACTTCCTTTTTCAATGTCTTGTTTTTTTTTTTTTACAACGTAAAAAAATTAACCTAAACTTGTATAAATCCCCATTATTATAAACAAAAACAAAATAAGAAAACCAATATTAATACGGTCCACCCAAAAGCTCTCCTCCTTTCCACGAGAAGACTCCAACTCGACGAGATGTCGGATTCATACAAAGAACTGTACTTGAAGTTAGGATTTGACCCGTACAGGGCCTGGATACCCGCCACGTCATCGATCTTAAGGTCCACTTTCTTAGTCCTCGGATGCAAACTCGGGTACATTACCGCTTCCTTAACCGTGGAATGAGCCAACCCAAGTATGTGCCCGATCTCATGGGTCGCCACCGACTCCAAATCCACCGCTGACTTTGACTTCACCTTCTCGAAATCCACCGCCCACGTCTCCGCCCCGTCCAGGTGGAACCTCCCGTTCTCCGGCGAGAACGCGTGGGCCAGCACCCCTAACACCCCGTCGAACGCCTCCCCGTCGCCGTGGTCCCCGTTGTAGAACCCGATCTTGATGTCCGACCCGTAGTAGTCCTCGGACTCCGTGAAGTTGACCGGAATCACCGCCGACCACCGCGAAAACGACCGCTGGAACGCCGCCCGGATGTCCTGCATGCTCAGATAGTTAATCATGTGGTCCGGCGAGAAGGCGTACGTCAGCGTCATCGGCGACGGCCGGGTCCACCTCGGCTGCTCGTCGAAATACGCGTAATGAACCGTTGCATGCAGAGTTTTGTTGTTCGTACTACTGAAAGAGGAGAAGTTCATATGAGTTTTTCTTACGTCAGTGATACCGCATCTTGGCGCCATGATCTCGTTCATGGTGTCCGGGTCGAGTTTCCCGGTGGCGGATAACCCGAGATTCTTCTGGTACGCGAAGACGGCGGATTCCAGCTCTTCATCGTACAAATCCGTGAGGTTCTTGGCCGGATCATTGGGGAGGTAGCCGAAACGCTGGAAGTATTTCTTGAGCTCGCAGATTCCGTCAACCTGGCTACCTTTCTGGGCGTCCACGAATTTCTCGAAACTCTTCCACACGTCGTCGACGACGGCTAATTGATCTTTCGGAATTTCAGGAAGAATTCTGGCAGGGAGAACAATCGGAAGGAAAACGACAGAGATGATAAGAAAGAAAAGAGAGTGGTTCTTGTAATAAACGAAGAGCTTCAACATGGTAATATTATGGAAGTTTTAATTAGTTAGTTTAGTTAGTTATTTTTTGAGGCTGGCATGAGTTTTTTTTTAAGAGAAGAGAGAGAGAGAGCGAGATTGAATATAAAGAGACATAAGGTGAAGTTAACTATGTATGTACAACATATGAACTTTGTTTAGTCCAAAAAAAACAAATCAAATAAATAAATTAAAAAAGTGTGGAAAATTTTAGAATAAGGTTTTATGTATATAGTAGTATATACGCATATACATATATTGATGAAGAGTTCACCAAATGGAAGTAATACATGAAGGAGAGGATAAGAACATTGCACAAGTAAAAATCAGGTTAAAGTTTGGAAGATTCTTCCGTGCGAGCCTTTTCCATTTCTGATTCTGACTTTTTGATTAGTATGCTGTTGTTGTTGATCGATGTTGTTGTGCAGGTGGGTGAACCACTAGTCTTTTATAATTTTCTTTGTTATCGCAGGAAAAATGGGAAAAAAAACCCCACTCAATGTCAAAAGAATGAAGTTTAACTACCATAAGCCGGAAATAATCTTTAGTTTTGAGACTGAGAGAATAATATATGTTTTGAGATTTTTTAAGAAAGAGTACTGATCGATTCAGTCGTTGGATGAATCATTATTTTTTAAGGTGGGATTGAAATTTTGGAAGTGGACTTACTGGTTTTTACCTATATAGTGAAAGGTGTTTTAGGAGATATGGTGTTTTTTTTGGGGGGGTTGAATAAATGTGATTAAGTTGGGAATTTTGATTAGTTTGTTGACCAAATTATTAGTTGATCTAACATCATCTTCTTTTCTTTCTTCTTCTTTTTTTTTTTTTTTCCTTTTCCTTTTTTTTCTTTCTTTTTATTGATAGCTTGCTTGCTTGATGGGATGATCTGAAGCATATATAGAAACTTGTTAGAGAGGATGCATAATCAGTGATGAATAAATTAAATAAAAATGTCTAAATCTTTGAGAAGCTCTCTTCTATATTTATAGCGGGGCCCCAGATAAAACTTACTTTTCCCCTGGAGAGTGACATAAACCAAAGCTTATTATTAATTGGATGGATGAACGAACCTGCAAATTATTAGTATTATTTAATATCCGTTAATGAATTGTTCTAAAAAGTTTTAAATTAACAAGCATATCCTCCAAGAACGCTATAACGCAAAATAATTTTTTTTTTTTTTTGGGATCATTATGAAGAAAAGTTCTAGGTCATCAATTCGATACAGTCATATATATCATGGTAAAGAAAAGTATATAGTTATGAAGCTTCCAACAAGTATGGAGTTTAAAAATTTATGTCAAATGAAGGATGCATTAAGTTATTATTATATTATTGCTTCAGTAATCATACGAAACACTCCTTGTAAATATGAATTGAATTTAGAGATAGAAATCATAATCTGCATGAAATTAAACTTTGGTATAGAGCGAGTGCATGATAATTAGCACATCATAACTCATAAGTAGTCATAAGTACTCTTGATATCAATTATTGCCAAAAAAAAAAAAAAAAGAGAGAGAATGTTTTATCCCCGTAACTATATAGCAGTGTAGTTATTTTAAGATTTTATCTTTCTCTATTACTCCAAAAAAAAAAAAAGCGAAAATTTTTTTTTTTAATACGTTTCGCTTTCGCTAAATCGTGTGATTCAAAGGGGTCTCTCCTAATCTAAAACTTAATTATGATGGCTTTTAAGTGTCATTTCCAGGAAGTGGACATTAAATAATTCGTCGCCTTTCGGAAAACTAATACTATGTGAATTAAGGCAGCAGTCTATTTTGGCCGGTCAATTACGCAATCCACAAAGTAGTTTTAGTTTGGTGTTCCTACTCCTACTACAGAACTCCTCCTTCTTCAATTCCTCCTATTCACAGCCACCAGAAAATTATTTTATTTTTTTTTTGGAAAAAGAAACTAAAAATTATATTTAATGGTATAATAGTGTCATTTCATACGATGTATACGATAATTATTTCCAATGGTGAAACAAAAACAAGAAAGTAGCTGACAATATATATGATCACGTAAATACTCTTTCTGTTTCATATTTATTATTTAATTTGGGTTTTCATTTTTAGTTTAAATTGTATTAAAATTAAAATTTCAAATTGGACAATGATTTTGGGACAGAGAGAGTAAGTAATTTTGGACTCTACGAGGCTGATAGCTACGGAACCAAACTTACAGTTGACAGTTAAAAGGAAAGAAAATAAGAAAACATGGGTGAACAACTGAAAAAAAATGAACAAAAAGGACGACACCAACGACGAAATACTGTGAGAGTACGAATATATTTATCCAACCCAAATTAATTAACATCGTAACCTTTTTAACGGGTCAAAAGAAACATATTTCCTCTTACTAAAAAAAAAAGGAAGTATATATATATTTTTGCGATTTTGCATTTATTAAGTTAGTTTTTACACTAACGCTTTTACTAGTACTACGCACGATTAATTCTATTACGGCTCCATAACGTATAATGATAGGTTAATCATTTGGTTGTTACTATCAATCTATCATATACGTTTTGTATCATTTTACTTGCAATAAATATTGCTCTTTTTTCTTCCGAATGGAGTACTCCCTCCGTCCCATAATTATTGTTCACTTTACCCAAAAAAATTTGTCCCAAAATTATTGTCTAATTTGACTTTTTATGGATCAGATTACACATTTGTCTTTAGTAAAAAACATTATCCATAAAATCTTAGTGGTTAAACAATTACTTATGTAGGGGTATATCCGGTTGTTTAAGGTATAATATAATTAAGTTTGACCAAAAATAAAATCTTTCATTTTAGTAAAACTGGACAATAATTATGGGACGGAGGAAGTACAATTTTCTTGTTTACAATCAACCATTCATAAATCAAAGATGATTTCTATGGTCTTGGATTACTTCAAGCCGGCAAAAACATATGTTCTTGGCTCTTAGGCTCCTCAAAACTGGCAAAAAGACACACATATGTACAAAGTTTTACTAATCAAAATAATTAATTTACTCAATGCAATTAGAATTTCCAATTTTTAAGGTATGATGATCAACCACTCTGTTTATATAGTAAAGAAAATTCCCGGTAAATGTTCGTATGGAGGCCCTTTTGTTGAACAAGTCGTTGAAGCTGAAATTAGCTAGGCAGAACGACGCCAACCTAATTTGTGTCTTGAATTTTCATGTGAGGCTACTTTTCTTAGTTGATGATGATCGTTCACGAAATTAATTATAAATCGAATAAATTAGTTGATTACTTAATTATTATTGTCAATTACAGGTACAGTAATTGACTATTTTAGACTAAAGAAAAAGAGAATCCATGTATTCTTAGTTTTATTTATTTTTATTATTGGCAATTTCTACTTATCACCATTCCTGGCTTAACTTGCTGCATCTGGTCATACGCCCGTAATAGATTATGGCTACCGTTTATGCCATAAAAATTTAATAAACATGACTTTTTTGTATTTTCTATTTGATGTTTTACTTGTATTTATTATATCTTAACTATAATATTAAAAATTGAGGTTTTTTTTTTCTATTATTGTTGTTGTTGTTGTTGTTGTTGTTCGTTATCACTTATCACAAATCATCTTCTTTTCTTTTCTTTTTCTTTTTTTTTTTGAAGACAAATCATCTTTCAATACAACAACAACAATAATATAACCTTTATATTTTTATATTATGTGAAGTAATATTAATCACATTATCATAGTGCACTTCATCGTATACTTTTCAAACCACACACCTTCACTAGAGCCAACAATTATCATAGCACATTTTTCCTGGCTAATCTAATCTGAGAAGTTTACAAAACCTTAAAATATTATCATAAAGGCAACGAAAGTACGAAAACATTTGAAATTTAGAATTATTACTATTTTCTTTATTTCGAAATAAAAATTTAAATTGAACAATCATTATGAAAGATAAGAAATGCTAATTACATTTATGACACAATCACAAATATTGAGTAAAGATCACCAAGACATGAAAGTACAAACAATGTTAGGTATGGTTAATCAGACCTGGCAGAAAAATCCTTTATTAAGGGATTATTCATTTTAAAAAAAAATCTCCTAAAAAAATTGAAACTCTTTTCTATTTACTTCCTGATATTTTCCTCGTAAAATCGAGTTCGATTCACGACTTTTGTGTATCACTTCTTCCTTCGAATTTTTAAGTATTTCATATAATTGGTTCCCTTTTTTTGTTTTAAGACTGCTGTCTTGTGATGGGAGTTTTTTACCCAAATAATTTTCAATGAAAAGACCTGGATAAAAATATATGTTCAGGAGTGATCTTGACAAATCTAGTTGTTTCGAATTTGCAAAATTCGAAACTACATAGATTCGGATTTGGTAAATCCGAATCTATCCAAATCCGTGACAATTAGTTTTGTCCACTTAAAATAGAAAAAAAATATTTTTGTCTACATCTTTTTTTTAAAAAAATTTTTGACCGAAGCACCCCTTGTGATGGAGAGCTCCTTATAATTTATTGGTAATCCTCATACTGAAATCAATTAAAAGAAACGTTTCAAGAACCGGATTGACGAGCAAAAAGTGGAAAAAAAGCGTACAAGCGTGAAATCTTCCTTAATAGTAATAATATCCACATCCATGCAATGTCGAGCTGTTTGTTAAAAAAACTTACAAAATCAATATTGAAATTAAAAATTTAAATTGAACAATAATTTTAGAGCAGAGAGACAAAGATGCCCTAATTTTCTATGATTCTTAAAAGGAAAATGATGAGAATAGTGAAAAATCATAGTGATTTTGATGGTAATTGATGTGTAAATGTGTCATGAGTATATAGTTTATGGGATGCTAATAACTATCTCTTATAAAGTAGCCAGTGAGTGATTTACACCTAGTCACTATACCAAAATTACTAATCCCTCCGTATTAACTAAAACTGCAAATCCAAACTAGATAATAATTTTATACTAAAACTAAAAATACATACTTGACAATAACTTTTTTTATTATACTGGAGAAGCTTGCGCTTAGTACAAAAAATCGACGTCTCTAGGTGGAGACGGATAGTCAAAAGATAGTGCATCAGTCACTATGGTAGGGGCCGTTGATAGTATTTGTAGCTCGGAGTTGACAATAACTTTAGGACTGAGGAAGTATAATTTTTCACTCTCTATGTCATTACTGAAATGACCATGATGGCCTGACATGTCTTCTGTTTGTGATCCGAGTTTGGTACTACGCCCATCCAAATTGGATGCGTTAGTCGTGTAGAGCCCAATGGACTCAAACCCTATATGATCTCATAGGTTGAGCTGTAAATTTTTTTTTTAAAAAAAAAAAATGTCCAAATGAAGGGCCTATGTTTAATGTGGACACTTGTTCACATCCAATATGCTTGCCTCATTTGTCGAAACATGTAGTACTAATTAAAGTAGTGGGCCATTGAAACTACCAACTCCGACAAACTGCAGTAAATCAAGAGTCCAGAACCCATCATCATTATTTATACTACCTTTCCCTCTTTGTTAGTAATGTCTTAATGATGCAATTTCTCCTTTTCTTGGGCAAAAAAGGTAGCAATATAAAAAAATTTGAGTGTAAATTATTCCAATAATCTGGACTTAAGATTCGATTTAGACCTTGTCTTCAAAAGACTCGATTTAGTAGTCCTCAGAGTTGAGCAAGTGATTGAATTAGTCCCTCAACTCGAGATGTGATACATTTACATGGTTAATCAATTTCATTAGTTAAATTATCTTGAACTCTCCCAAATGAAAGAAAGGTCCTTCTTCATCCGGTTGCAATTTAATTTACCACATGCGTCACAAATTTAACTCAAAAGTTATTATAATTTTTTAAACAATTTTTTCTGTTTATTAAGTCCGCTTCCAAATTCCAACCATTTGCAATTCTGTCTTCTAAAAACATGTTATCTCAGTCTTAAAATTATTGGATTTTGAATTTTAATTCAATTTGTATCAAAATGAAAAAACCAAACTACAGAATAATTTTAGGATGGTATAGTCAAAATTAACGTATTTGTTAGGAGAATTTTATTTATCGAAAGATATCTGTTCGATTCAAAAAAAAAATAGACATATAATTATGTCAAAAGTATCACCACTTGTTATTGGAGATTTATTTTTTTACAACTTGAGAATTTATAAATGTCACTAACTCTGCACAGTTCAATTCATCACAAAGGAATTATTATGGTTTGCTTGGTCGCACGTTGTTATTATTTTGGTGATATGAGCTCGCACGTTAATCTGTCCGTGGATTGCTCAAATCAAAAAAAGTTTGCTCGTTGTTCCCACGTTATTATCTCGTCATTGCTCCCACGTCTTTTCTATATTATCAACAAAAAAATTTGAGTTAAAATTTAAATTTAAAAGTAATATTGTTAACCTCGAATTTCAAAAAGGTAAAAAAAAATTACTACTTCATCCACTTACACTTATATCGTACCACCATGAAAAAAAATGTATTTTGTTTTAAAAAAAGGAATAACATAGTAGAGGGTAAAACTTATCTTATATGAAAATAAACAAACACTTTAGAGAGATTTACAATTAAAGGATAATAGTACAAAACTACAAGCATCTTTAAGAAATAATTAAAACAAATTAGTACAATCATAATTGTGTTGTGTAGATTAACCCTAAAGATGGAGATCTAACTTAGGAAGACTTTAGTTTAGTGACGAAATTGACTGGTTTAGTAAATCATTATTAATCATCACATGTAATAGTAAAAATTAATGTAACATGTGAAATGTGGATCATTAACTATACTGTATTAAATCGCGATGTAATTTTTTCTAATCTTAAATTCGATTAAAAAAAAAAAAAGAAGAAGTGGAACATTCACAAACAATTTTTTTACTGAAGGATAAAAATAGTAGTTGTGTATGGTAAAATTTTTCACAAGAGTTCATTTTATTCAACTACAGCTTTTGGATCAACGTAAGTTAAAAAAAAAGAAGAAGAAGAAGAAGAAAAAACTTCAGATTGATCTACAGTTGCAACCATTTTCACTCTCCCCTCAATCCCCGGTCCCAGTCCGACCAACATCATAACTCAATTTTCACTTTTTTGACTGAACACACAAACACATACACATTGAATCGCTTTCCATAGTGAGTTTCTGCAGACCCTCCAAGAAAGAAAGAAAGAAAAAAAAAAAAAATTGGGAACAGAGGCTCCATAAAACTGACCCACAATTTCAAACACTACACAGTGAATTCCCATTCTCTTCAAATCCCATCAGTAGCGGTGGAGAATAGCCCAGAAAAAGACGAACCCTGAATTTAATTCTCAATTTTAGGGTTTTTGGAGGGGTGGTGGATTTAGCATTTAATTGGAGGAACCCAGGAATTCTGCATGGGAGTACATGTGGGTGATGTAATTATTGTTAGTAATGACAAAAGGGGGGAAATTGTCAGTGTTGGAAGGTGAAAATTGTGAATGTAGTTTAATTGCTTGTAGTAGGAAAAGTAGTTGTGGGGAGGGAAGGAAGGAGAAGAAGAAGCCATGGGTGTGGCAAACAAGGCAGGGAAGTATAATGGTGGAGTTTTAGTGAAAAATTTGACCCTTTTTTATGATTTTGATAAAAACCCAAATCTTTCTAGTAATGGTGTTAGTGATGATAAGGAGAAGCAGAAGCCCACTATTGTGGAGCAGCATTGGTTTTCATGGAAATGGTGGAGGCCATGGCTAAATTCTAATACTACTACAACGGGGAGGAAACCAAAGATCTCTTGGTCAGTGAAGGTTTGTGGGGTTTTGCTTTTTGCTGTTGGGTTGATATCTCTCTTCACTGGACATTTGGCCTCTGATCTTGAATGGTACTCTCAGCGCCTTGTTAAGCGAACCCTTTATTACAAGCTGGTAATTACTTTTCAATCCTCATCCATATTTTTCTGTTCAAGAGGTTAATTAATTTTCGAGTTTTTCTAACTATTAGTAATTCTTTTAGGCTAGGTTGGTTTTCTGTCTCTCTCACCTGGATTTCTGTTAAAGTTTAAATATTTGTTTGGTTCATTTGGGGGGTGATTGCAGCATAAATGTGGTTAACAGGGTTTAGTGGTAATTTTGTTTAAAAGAAAATTCTTTTTTGCTGATTTGTCTTGGAATTATGTCTCAATGCTCTTTTTAAGACCTTCTGAACCTTTGTAATTTTAAGATATATCTTGTTGTTTTACACTTTTCATGGTAGGGAAGAGTTCAGGAAGGCTTATAGTACAACATTGGATGCAATTTGAACTGTAGCTTGTCTTTTTCTTCCAGCTGGCTACTCCTGTTTTGTATTGGTTTGAGGTTTTTTTACAGGGTGTTGTTTGTGAATGCTGGTATTTATTACCTTACTTGAATGTACATTCTTTAATTTGTTTGGGTTCATGGAAGTTTGCAGCTCAATCTCCTCTCAAATATTTCCAGAGAAAAGGCTTCTTGCCTACTCCCATTAGAGATGGATTTAGTTTGTGTAGAGATGATTATTTTCGTGATCAAGGGTTTGTTAATCCAGACCTAGCATCTTCTCTGGCTCTTTCTCTTAAAGAAGTCACTAATCTAGTTGCTATCCCTTGATGAATAAAAATAACCTAGACTGCTGCATTCCTTAAGTATATAGACCTTTAAATCAGGTTTTTTTTTTTTTTTTCGGGATTTATGTTACTGTCAGTTGTTTGTCTGGTGTTATTCAAATGATATGTGGTCTATTCTTGGAAGAGTAGTTTCGTAACTAAGAGTTTGTTTTGTTCGTTGGTGTCTGAGCAGACTGGGAATACTCGTCCCGAAGTTGATATTTGGAAATCAAAATACTCCAGCTTCTACTTTGGATGCAGTGAAAGAGGACGTGATTTTACTCGTAAGTTGGCCAGCCTTATCTCTTGTAGTTGTGATGTCAGAGAAATAGCAGTTTTCGATGATGTTTAGCACTTATTCTATTATAGTAACAGGTCGATATTGTTTACGATATTTTGTGCTTCTGTGAACTTATTGATTGGTTAAATTTATATGCCCCGTTTCATGGATGTAGCTGCTGTTCGTCAACGATCGTCCAATGGGTATTTACTTATTGCAACTAGTGGCGGGCTCAACCAGCAGAGGACAGGAGTAAGTTTGTTCATCATTTTTGGTGTCAACTTTGTCCACTCATTTGTTTCGAAGTCCCGTCTGAATTTATGTTGACTCTGTTTGTGTTTTTCAGTAATCTAATGTTACAAAATTTTCTCTTTTCCTCAGATAACAGATGCAGTTGTTGTTGCACGGATTCTTAATGCCACGTTGGTTGTTCCAGAGTTGGATCACCACTCTTTTTGGAAGGACGATAGGTGGGCACAGATTTCTGTTATATGATTATTCCTTGAGTACATAAATCTTTATCTACCTGTAGTATTGTTCTTCTTTGAGAAGAAAATGGGGAAATTAAAAGTTCTTCTGTTTGTGTGTATGTTACCTTTTCTGGAAAGTCGCTTCCTATCATCCTGTTTTTTTGGGTGAATATTGTTGGACTATGCAGGGAATAATTGTTGCATGCAGAAACTTTAAATACTACATGCAGAAAATGCTTAGATTATCTGAAACGTTCCCTCAAGTGAAACAGGCTTTGTACTAAAGTTATTTTTCTCTTCTGTCAAGGAACCTACCACATGGATAGAATGATGTATGGTTAAGATAAACTACTATTCCGTGTTTTTTTATAATATGCTTTATTTCATTATGCAGTGACTTCTTAAACATATTCGATGTTGATTGGTTCATCTCTTACCTTGCAAAGGATGTACCTATAGTTAAAAGGGTTCCAGAAAAGGTCATGAGATCAATGGACAAACCTCCCTACACAATGCGTGTACCCAGGAAATCAGAACCTGAATATTATCTTGATCAAGTTTTACCTATACTCTTGAGAAGACGTGTAAGTTTCCAAATTATGTTAAGCATCAGAGTTTGCTTTTACTTAGTTCTTTTTTCTAGTTCTTTCTGGTCATAGCATTAACATGCCACTTCATTTGAAGAACTTAAGATGTTTTATGTATTTATCTAAATTGCTGTAAAATAATGCTTCTTCTACAGCAAAGGCGTAAATGAACTAGTCTAGACAATAAGTGTCATGAATCTTGATCAACCACCGGAAGGCACAAGTCTGAATCTTTTTCTTGCATTTAAATGAATTTAGTGTACAGTAGATGGTACACGCAGTTTTTCCTGAATTGTTTATGAGCTAGTTTGAAGCTGACTGCAATGATGACCTTAAACCTCTCGATAATAATACAGCGCATGTGATGTTTAAGTTGCTGGAGAAAGCTCTATCGTTCTCAGCAGTAATTTATTTCAATGTTTTCTTTATCTGGCTTAGAATTGTGTAGTTGATCTCTGATAGTTTAGATCTATTTCCACCATTTACCAACTGATGTTAATGGTTTTCTTCAGTTGCCAAATAATAATCATGAAACCAATATTGACCGTTCATATATCTAGAGAAGACTTGGGATCAAAAGCATGCTAATGGATTAAATTCTGTATTTGAGATACACTTTTGTTTGGGTTCTGCATTAAATACAGCAACAAACCTTTATCTCACTGCAATGAATTTTGGGTTTGATTATTTGCAGGTTGTTCAGTTGACAAAATTTGATTATCGGCTGGCTAATGACCTTGATGATGAGCTACAGAAATTAAGGTGCCGGGTGAATTATCATGCTCTGAGATTTATTAAACCTATTAGGAACCTTGGTCAGAAACTTGTTACACGAATGCGGAAGATGGCCAAACGTTATATAGCTGTTCACTTAAGGTTTGTTATTCCTGTATGGAAATAATAACTCCTCCAGTTTTCCGTAGAATCAAGTGTGATTGAAGTTAACACCCTTCAGATAAAAAATCAATTGGTTCAATTTCTATGATGATTGCTTGCATTTTTTGTGAAATTATTGTCCATTTAATTTTGTTGATTGTGAAATTGTAAACTTTCCCGTTTCATTGATCAAATGTCGTAGCCACTTGAAGGGACTGCTACTTGCAACATTCAAAAATTTTGTTAGCATGAAACTTTGTTTGGCTCTTGATAAATGATCTCACTGGTAACATTCAAAATTGAAAATTTCATTGGTGGAACTGAAAATATTTTCCTCCTACATACCTATGTGAAGCTGTCTTTTGTAGGAAGCTACGTGATATGATCAAAATATTTTAGTTTTATGGTTCTTTTGATTTTTGTTATACACGTGTTTGACCTGACATTTTTAGGTTGAAAGATCATCATATAGTGGGAATTTTTATTATAATGTTTAATGTTCAAACACAAACAAGATTAATCTTTTAGACAGCAATCTTTTCCATGCAAGTGATTGACGAATCACAAATGCTGTGAACTTTACAACTTATGTTATGAAGACTTGTTTTGAAACTTATTGGGCATTTTGTTTAAAATTTAATCTAAAATCTGGTAAAATGCAATGTTCCTTCAGGGAAGAGTTATTCTAGAATTAATTTTGGTCAGAAAATAAAACAGCCTAAGGCTTTGGAGAAATGGGGGACGGGAAGACGTGCTGCACTCGTGTATCTTTGGGAATGTAACGTTCAGAGTCATAAAGTCATTAGCATTTTGGTACGGACTGATAAGAAGTTATGAAGTAGATCACGCTTCTGCTCTCTTATGTCATAATAGCTCTTTTTTGTTTGTCCTTAAAATTGGAAACTATTGTTATTTTCGTGTGAAACAAATATTCTTTGGTATTTTGGTACTTATAATCTTTGTAACTGGCATTTCATATTTTGCATGTTCAAATGGACAGGTTTGAACCTGATATGCTAGCTTTCTCTGGATGTTACTATGGTGGAGGAGATAAAGAACGATATGAGCTCGGAGAGATCAGGAAACGGTGGGAGACATTACCTGTGAGATATTTCTCCCTTCTCACTTTATACATGTGTGTGGTCAAGTTTGTGCCCTGGCATACCTAAACCGATCATCCTGTTTAGAGTTTCCAGAAATGTATTTCTTCACTGAAAGGATGATGTCAACAACCCGACCTTTTCAATATGATCGATATTCTTAAAATGTGAAGACTTTATTCCTAGTTGTCAACCTAACATAATCGATTGTTGACCTGGATTTGGGACCATCTGCTTAAAGTACTTATGGATACACAGTTTTCGAGAAAAAATACTTTCAAGGTTGTCAAACGAGAACTTGCACCTCTGAGTAACTGGCACTATAGGCATCTCGTTGCGTAAAACCTTCAATTGGATGTCTCCTTTTGTGATTTTCATGGAAAAAGAAAAAGATGCAGTTTCTTAGTTTTTGTAAATTGCTACAGGAAATGAGTCCCGACGAGGAGCGGTCACGAGGGAAATGCCCACTCACTCCTCATGAAGTGGGTCTGATGCTTCGTGCGCTTGGGTTTACGAATGACACATATCTTTATGTTGCATCTGGTGAAATCTATGGTGGCGAGGAAACTTTGAGACCACTGAGAGAGCTCTTTCCGAACTTCTACACAAAGGACATGCTGGCTAGCGAAGAGTTGAAACCGTTTCTCCCCTTTTCTTCTCGTCTTGCTGCCCTAGATTACATTGTTTGCGATGAAAGTGATGTCTTCATCACTAACAACAATGGGAATATGGCAAAGATCTTAGCTGGTCGGAGGTAATAGCAAAAATCAGTATATGATGAAACTTTCCATACTGTCATTGTTCTTTGAGCACCTTTTTTTTTTTTCAATCTTTCGCATATTTATACTCTTTTAATGTCACAGGCGGTACATGGGACACAAGCGGACTATCAGGCCAAATGCAAAAAGGCTTAGCGCATTGTTTATGGCACGAGAGAAGATGGCGTGGGATACGTTTGCCAAAAAAGTCAAATCATGCCAAAGGGGATTCATGGGAGAACCTGATGAGATAAAACCAGGTCGCGGGGAGTTCCACGAATATCCTTCTGCTTGCATTTGCCAGAAACCTTTCCACCGTACTAATACCACAGAGAATGACGATGAAGATCAGCCTTTAGAAGCCACCAACAATACCAATGCCTTGGCAAAACCACGGTATGCATTCATTAGAAACAATCAGAGTGAGAATGAAGTAACAAAAACACTAAAGGCCAAGGGGCCAGGATCCCTAGCGGATGAAACCGACCACGACAACTTTCTGTCAGACTAAAAGGTCTTCGCTTGTATACCACGCATTTTTAGCCTATTAGAACATAGTACGACCTCATTAGTTTCTGGGCTGTGGTAACTGCTTATATGAGGCAGGTTGTCGTCATCATCATAACATTCTGATCACAAGATGATTAAGGCTTTATGTATAGGAAATATATATATCTCTCGCGTGTATTGCAATTGTTCATATATATTAAATTAAGTTTTGCAGTTTATAGGAAAGAAAAAACAACCGAACTTGATGCCACAAACAGCAATGGCTTCTCTTTTATTAACCCAAATTTTCTGGAGTTCAGTGGCTATCCTAGTCCATTTTTCCCAGCCAGAATCATTGAAATGCAATTCCTCTAATTCGGTTTGGTTTTGGCATGTGAGACATCAACATGTTAAGTTCTTCCTCCGTCCTAGACAAGCCTGTTTGTTGATCTTGCTGGATAAAGAATTACCGCTACTTTGGCAGGGACCTTCACTGGTACTCTTCTTTCCAAGACAACCCAGTTCACTAGCATGCTATGACTGATAGGATGCAGAATTCTTTGCCTACTCATGAAACCAAAAATACTGCAAAATCTGAAAACTGGGTAATTAAAGCAGCTGTAGTGCATTTTGCACAATAAACTTTTTAAAAGGCCACTAGTCCAAAACGGGGTAGAATTTACCACCCAAAAACAAGAAACTACTTGATAAAACTTTTGATTTACAGCCTACCCATGGGTATTGTTACAGCTAACACAACTTCTGTAAGCTAAATCAATATTAACAGTTACTAACTAAATTTTACATCGAGAACCAGGCGACTCCTAACATCAACATCCCCAGATGCAATACTACCCACAATGGTATTCATATTATTTAAAAAAATATTCCGAGTATCCTTCAAGATTTAACGCATTTGCTGGTCACCAAGGATCCCTCTGAAAGAGAACCCATTCCGTTAAATTACTTTCAGCTAGGCACTCCCTGTCACAATAGGGGCGATCACGTTAGACGAAGCAATGATTTCACCGCTTTGGTGACAGGGGATGGGATGTCCAAGATGAAAAGAGAGAAGAATGGCAGAAAACTTCGTTACCTCTAGGTAAGCCTCTGCTATTGTTTTTCTGGTTTTTGTCATGTGAAACAGGTGGCATCTTGGGGATAAGAAGCGAACTCTGTAATCCTTCCAACAGCTACACATGACAGACATACCAACAACAATTATTGGATCAGCAAAAATCCCAAGTCAACTGACAAGATAAAATGTCTAACACCAGATGGGCACATCAATTAACATTTCAAGAGATCCACATAGAATGGAAATGCTGTAATTGCCCATGTTAAGAATACATTAACAATAATCCAAACAGAAACGGTGATTTACATACAAAATTGAAAAGCTACAAATACTGCCTGCTAGTTGTTTGCTTATCAGCGGATCAAACAACTAATCAAATCAATGGAAACTTGCAAGGGCATGCCAGTTTTACATGGATAAAGTTTGTCAAATACAGAAGTTGCTAACTTTAAATGCCAGCATATCATAACCTGAGGCATATAGAATGCCGGGAAATCTGTTTACTCACATAAATCCTTGAAGCAGAGTGACTGTTGAATCATAAATAAATTTAAGATACCGACAAGAGCATCATCATCATCAATTCCTACCCAATCAGCCTGAATTTATTCAGCTGAAAAGGCACAACACAATGTAATCAAATAACACAACTCTGAAGGCACCACACTCCCAACATTTATAAGCATTCCTTCCCCAATATTACAGTAAAGAAAATCTAACAGAAGTTGATATTGCAGTTAATGAACAGAGAAAAACTAAATTCAGACTACAACTTACCCTTGAAGTAGGCTGAATTCTGCGATTTGACCTACGGGGTTCAGCAGCTTCAGGAATAGATTTATCCTTGACCTCAACCTTGGCTAACTTCCCAACAGTGGGCGCAAGCCTTCCTTTCCTCATTCGCTCAGGTCTGGCGTTCGGTTTGGCTGCTCTCTTTGCAGCAACAGGCAGTAATGTTTCGTCTTCAGATGCCTCCTCATTATTAGAAGTGGAAACAAATTCACTCACATTCTGCTGACTTGATTCGTTGTCGTCATTACTGGTTCGATCCTTCAAAGAAGATACTGACGATGCAACAGAATTATTCTTCTGAGGTACTGCTCTACTGGACAAATTCGGATGTTTTCCAGGCTTCAGCCCCTTGGGTCTACTATTAGATTCCGCAGCAACTTGCTTCTCCTTTGGATCAACTTTCGAATTAATCTTCCAGCCACGTGATCCTGGTCCTTGTGGCATCAGATACTTCGTAAACTTCTCAGAGTCACTGGGAACGTTATTTTTGCTGCTATGTTCGGAAACATAATGCTTGCTAACATCCATAAATTTCCTTTTCTTCCCAGGCTTAGGAACACCAAAAATAACTTTAGAGCCTTCTTTCTGCAATCCAGACCGCATAGTTCTAAGTGTCTCAGGCTTCTTGTCGTTCTTGGTATTACCAATATTAAATATCTTCTCATTAGCAGATAACGGAAGCAACCTTGACTCCTCACTTTTCCCTGTTTCAGAGAAGTCTATACTTTTTGATAATTTTGCCTTCCCTTTGCTCTCAACTGGAGGACTTCCCATCTTAAGTCGCTTCTCCTGAGGTGTATCTCCCTGAAAATAAAAGTAAATATGACAAGGTTAAAATAATTATACCAACCACATGCTAAACCATAAGTTATACGAATTGAACCTTCAGAGACTCTCTGAAATTTGAACACTCGATCCAATCACCATCCTTCCATACAAGTGTTGGCCGCAGATGCCAAGCTTTGACATCAGATGTTTTCCCTTGAGCTGCACAGACAAAATACTATAAGACTTCCCACAACAACAGCAACAACAACAATAATAAAAATTATTATTGGTAAAAAAAATAATAATAATAATAATAATAATGATGATGATAATAATAATGACAAAATGAAAAGGTGTGTTCGAAGTAAGAGCCACCTGGAAAGTGAATGCTCAACGTAGTTTCGTCCTTTTTGTTCTTTTCAAGTATTACCCCTTCGCGCCAGCTGAAACACATCGAAAAGGCAATGAATAGAGGATATTATTCGTGCTTTTCAAAATCACCGCAAAACAATTGAAAATTGCCATTTAGAGTACCGAAGTTTCATAACATCAAAAAATTTATTTGTGCTTAACTCCCCTAAACATCTAATGAACAGAATCTCTTCCCTACAAGAGCAATAGTTCACATCAAAAAAATTACTGTTTGGGACAGTCAAAATTTACTTTCCAAAATAGAAAAGAGCACCTGCACTCATAAAGACAGGACAATCATCATGATGACAACTAATGGTGAGGTTTAATAGGAATCATACCCATTTTCAATCCATGCATCAACTCTTTCTCCAATAGACCAAGTATATTCTCTGTTTTCTGCCCTCCGTCTCTTCCTTGCCCCTTCATACAACACGATAGTCATAGGATGGGGAAGTCTTATTCTGGGTGGTTTACTCCCATCTGCTCCAAGAGGTACCCACTCTTTAAGCTTTCCAGACTCTACAATGCATTGTTCAAAACAAGAATTATTTGAAAATTTATACTTTTGCTTTCCCAACTCTCATCAGCAAGGAAACAAACAAATCATATTGAATGGGCCAAATATCTCTAACATGAATCAAGGGCATCAGGTTTGACAACAGCGTAGGTAGCTTACCGTCAACAGAATCCAAATCAGTGTAAGAAACTGAAGCTTTTCCACCCTTAAGACTCAGTACATTGGCAGAAAACCAAGCTCCAGTAAAATCTCCATTGTCTTTGAATACCTGGAGAACCACAGGTTCCACAAAAGGTGCCGAGAAAATTATGATAATTAACCACAGCTTATCTGATGTATTAACAAGTCTAAGAACAATGCAAGCTAAAAAGAGAATTAGAAAGGAAAAAAAAAACATGTAATAAGGCATTAATAAAGTAAATGACATGACCAAACAGACTATACAGCATCTTGAGTCCAATAGCAGATCGCCAGAAAGCTTTAAGGACATACCTCAACAAGGCAACCTTCTTTTATTCCCCCACTATCATTTGAAGTGACAGCAGTTTCATAGGCAGCCGATCTGGATATATCTGACTCAGGAGCCACACCTGGCGTCTTATTCAAACTAGAAGGTTTACGACCCTTTTGCCCTCTCAAGTCTTTTCCACTACGAGTAACAGATGGGGAAACCGCCTCAATTCCCTTTGTTGGATCTTCCACCAAGTTTTTGGATATCTCTGGCGGTAAAGGAGAAGAGTTTTGAATTCTAGCATCCTTACTTGATTGTATTTCAGGTTGCCCCACAACAGCATCTGCCAATTCCTGAATGCTATTCGTATTTGAAATGTTTCCTACAACATTTGGTTTAGCACCTTGTCCAGAAGGTGACTTTGAACCTTTCAGGAAACCTTCCGGGCCAGCCTCTACTAATTTATCTATGGGCAGAGGATCACCCATAGCAACCACTTTCCCTGCCTGTGACACAGCTTCTGCCGCCAACTCTGCAGCTTTCACTATGGCTTCCAAATTCTCAGCATGCCTTGCAGCAGCTGAAGCAGCCTCAATTTTCTTTCTAGCAGCTTCCCTCGCAGCAAATATGATTGAGCTGGAACCATTGCTTCCATCACCAACCTTTAAAATGGATGCAGGAGTTGCATTTCCCATGTTTACCATACTGGGGACAGATATTAAGTCTGCTTGTGCAGATTTTTGGGTTCCATTGGAAATCAGTGTTTCATCCACCAGCAATTTCGCTTGCAGAGCAACATTTGAAGCAATTTTAGCAGCTGCAGCAGCTGCTTTAGCAATAGAAGCAGAAGCTGCAATGACAACAGCAGCAGATGCTACCTTAGCCTCAACATCTGACATCAGACCAGAATTTTTATGCTTATCCAATTGGCACCACACATTCTGGCAATGTGTAACAGCTATAGCAGCATGCCCAGCAGCCTCTTCTGCTTGTAGTTTAGCTTCTTGAACTTTAGCAATATCTTCTGCTTTCAGAGGACTCTTTCCAATGGTAGAATTCCCTACTTTTGTGTGGTCAACAGAGGAAACTGGAGAAATAGCTGCAAGAGATTTATCCGAACTATTTAATACAAAGTTGGACGGGGTGGAAACAGCAACCGATGTAGAGAAATGGGATGTCGGAGCAGGATGAGATGCAACTTCTGTGTCGCTTCTGCTGACTAAAACACCCAGGCTCACATCAACAGCCACATCAGCTTTTCTTGGAGCATCTTTAGTTGTTCCAGGGGTAGAAACAGTTCCCATGAGAGGTAAAGGCACTGCAATCTGTCCAAGATCCTCACCAACAGAATTCTTTTTCCGCTTTCTAGATCTTTTCTCAGAAGAAGGTTGCGCGGTGACACTAACCTTTGCCACATCAGGCAGGGAAGATGATCCGGAAAGGACACCAGAACCCCCACCATGAGCAATGGGATTGGCAGGTGTAGATTTCACAGTGGACGAAATAGCAACAGAAGGTTCCGTGCTTGGGATAAGTTTTGAAATTTCTGCGACGGGCTGAGAAGTAAACCGAACATCAGCAGCAGAAGTCTGCACCGAAGAAACCAAGGAACCTGGGAAGGGGGCCTGTGATGGCCAGGTACTAGTATGCCCAGGAAAATTACGGACATTTGGTGTCTGATAAGCATGCAGAGGAGAAAGTGTTGCATAATCAAGAACAGCACCTCTCACCAAGTTGTTGGATGGTACGTCACCAGAGGGTGTAGATATGTTCCATAATGGTGACGAAAGAGGAATCATAGGAGTGACAGCTGGTGAAGGGGTACTCTTGCTGCTCACTCGACCAGCGGGTGTGGAAACCACTTTACTTAGACTGGACCCTTGTTTCTTCCCTTGATCCAAAGGTTTAAGACCTGAGGTGACAATTTGAACACAAGTAAGCAACAACAAACCCTATGCAAGTTGCACTACAATCACTTAAGTAGTGATCAACGTTACACCCTACAACTATTACCTGAACGAGATTGCAGAGGGGTCCCAGAACTGCTTGGGAGAGATTTCTGAACATGATGTCTTTCCAAACAAGCCCGCCAAGCAGGCTCCCATAGACTCCTGGCTCCATCTATCAAACAAGACCGTGAGACATTCATAAGAGACCCAAAGTTCACAGCAAGTTGCAAGAAATAAATTTTAAAACTAATCAGACATACCAAATGCCGACATCATACAAGCCTCGTCAGGTGGTACTCCTTGTCTGCTCCAACATGATTTTTGAAAGTCAGAAACTCATTTAAAAGATATCAGAAGAAAAAGACTAAAGATAATAGTTCATTTATGGAGAGAATGATACTACCACAATAGACCACATATTACACAAACTCTACTCAGCACTGCATATTATAACAGATAATACTCAAACATAAGGAAATGGGGAGATTCTGCATATTATCATTAACAAATAATACTCAAACATCATGAAGCAGGCAAATTCGATATTAATATGTAGCCAAATAACAGGAACATATGCATTACTACAAGCCAACTTTTACATGGTTCAAACGGACCCCCCAAGTGCATAAATTTACAGTTACATTTCACTGATACATCGCATGGCATATTTGATCGGAGAAATTTGAAACACATAACAGGACTCACATAATGGAACCATAAACCAAAATCTGGGCTCGTAATTGCACTTGTTGGGGATCTGTAAAAGGTTGCTGAAATAGTATAGATACTGTGGCTGAGGTGTTCAGATCTGGTAAGCTGGATCCAGGAACAGAAAGAACTGTGCCTGTCTTACCACCAGTGCGTTCCACACTTCCCATATCAAATCGTGTGGCTTGAACACCTCCTGTTTCTTTCACAAAATTTCCTTTTCTAGCATTTTCTTTCCCAGATTTAGAAGAGCCACGCCTTGGCTTTCTCTCTGAAGCACCTTTGCGAGTCCCTGACGACGCCCCTTTCCCAGGAGTTTTTTGACTTTCATGAGAGATTTCATGCACAACTGTAGGATTCGTTTGGCCGCTCCCAGATGTTAAAGGTGATCCATCCAGAACCTTCAATAATCATTTGGAGAAATATAATTGTGAAGGGGAAACATTTAAAAGTTTTTAAGAAACTAAATATTTCTTTTTGATTGCAAGTCAAGTGAGCAGAACACTCAACTTGATCGAGTTATATACCATGGATTTTTTCTGAGCTTTAATTTGAGAAGTTGTCTGTTGAGGCTTCTTAGGTTCTTCCCCAGATACACCTGCTAAGGGATTAATATCAAAAGTGAAGCTCTTCTCCCCTTCGGAGGCAACATTCACTCCAGGAGCCATGGAATTCGATGAAACCATACTAGTGGCCGCCTCTTTACTGTTGCAGCTAGAAAGAGTTTCAACTTTATCCTCCTTTACACCAGCTCGCTCATCAGTATCAGTTCGAGAAAGGCCAGGACCAACAACAACCTCTTCTGAAATAATGTTGGTTTTTTCAGTTTCTGCACCAATACCTTCACCTGAAAGCAGAAGAAAGGCAGTTTCAGATGAAATTTTCAGAAAAGAAAATTACTTTACACAAAAGGGCAGATTAAGTAGTCCAGCAAAGTTCTCAAATACTCCACGTAAAAAGAGAAGATGCAGGGTTAGAAACAGTCACCGGTTTTCAACTAAGAAAACAAAACAACCAACATAAGTTGAGTGATAAATTTGGGATCAAAATCCAAAGCATAAAAAAGCACATAATCAGTAACTAAATGTAAAGTAGATTCAACCTGAAGTGTTTTGAGATTCTGATGCATGATCTTTTTCTCTTAGAGGTTCTTCAGGCTTAGGGATTTCTGTTTCTTCTACCCCTCCCTTCAATTCTGTATTTAGTTCAGGATGAACAGGGGATAATTCCTTATTGTCAGAGAGATCAACAGAAGTTTCACTAACTACTTGCTTGGCGTTGTTTGTTTGGAGAGATGTTTCTGCCACTAATATATCAGCAGAGTGATTGCAAACCTCTGGTAAGTCCTTGACAGAAATATTATCAGATGATTCTACTGCAGATACTTTAGCCTCAGAATCAGGACACTGTTGCGGTACTTCATCTCCAGAGGCCTGCAATGAAGACTTCGCATCTGTTCCAATCTGCATTTCTCTGTCCTGGTCAACTTGATCCAACTGATTCTCCCCAGTGTGCATCAAAACATCCTCAGCGGCAGTAACAGCAGAAGGGGAATTCTCAATAGTCTTCGGCAACACATTGCCGTTGCCAAGCCCCTCAGAATTTGGCTCTGCAACATTAAAACAATAAGGGAAAAAGGAAAAGGCTGTTCATCCTGAGATTTGCAGAGCAAAACAGTGAAGAATATCAAATTAAATTTACCCATAAAACTCTTACTTGAGGCATCCGATTCTAATCCATGAATGGTCCCAACATTTCCTTCTGCTACTTCACCCAAAAAGGATGCAGCTACCTTTCCCTCATTGAGTGGGCCGACTAACTCAACCTCCAGTGTACCTGAGTCAGAGAGTGTGCTTTCAGCCACTTTCTCATGAATCAGAAGACTATGTGCATCATCATGCTTAGAAGATGAGAATTCTTCAATGATCCCTCCAGAACTAACATCCATCTGAGCCGGAACAAGAACAGGAGCACTTGTTTCCTCATTGTGGATGCCAGAAATATCACGTCCATCTTTCAAATCTGGAGGTATGACACTAGAATCATCTCCCACAGGAATTGAACTTTGCTTTACAACAGCTAGATCATTTCCTTGTGTGAAGGCTTGCCCACTCTGCACAGATTGAACCTGCATTCCAGGCAGCATATGCGACTCTGATAGATTATCTCCTTGTATAATGGCTAGTCCACCCTGCTCAGAAGATTGATTCTGCAATTCAGAGAGCACAGAGGCCTCCGCAAGAATCACTGAGGGCCCTGCAACCTTACGATGACCAGTATCGCGATTACCATCTTTCTCATCAGCAAAACTACCCTGTACATAAAATATCTGCAAATCAGATTGTTTCTTAAAGCTCAAAAAAGATAATTAAAAACTACTGCTGCTAAGCTCAATTAGCATTCATTATGATAGCGAACATCTGTATAGATATTGTATTTTCCTTTTCACATGTTTAGAGATACCCACTAATAGTAAAATCTGTCACCCTGAATCAGCTCTAGGGAACATACCTCTATAAAGGGTACTTCCATGGTCTGTAAATTAGAATTTCCAACAGGTGTCAAACTAGAAGGTTCCTGTGAATCACCAGGGGTGAATTCAACTGCACATTCTCCCGATCTTTCCTCACTTGGTGCATCCTGAACCGGATGATGAAAGTCATTGGCACATGTTTCAGCGGAAGCTTCATTAACTTTCTCGCCGACGAGAGGAACATCATGAAGCACAATACTATTATCTGTCAGAGAAGTAGCATTTTCATGAGATAAGTCGCTCTCCACAATCTGATAATCCAGTTTCTCAATAACTGGAGCAGTATCTTGCACAGGTCTTTCAGCATTTTGAATTTCCACCTCAGGGACAGAAGAATTGGCTTGGACCTTCTCAGTGATTGCAGAAGCATCCTGCACAGACTCTGCAGCATCTAGAATTTCCACCTTGGGAATAGAAGGATCATCTTGGATATGATCCTTCAAAGAGTTATCACCTACTGTGCACTCTTCCCTTTGATTTTCACTGCAAGACATTTCAACTTGAATGTTTATTTGTGTAAGACCTTGGCTAATTTTTTCACTAGAAGCACCAGCTGAAAGGTCACCCTCTTGTGCTTCTTCTGACATACGTCTACCATTACCCTCTTTGTCTCGATATTGATTTGTCTCGGAGACTTCCCCTACAACTTCAACCGGTGCTGCTACAGAATGAGTGTCTTTAACAATGTCCATCTTATCATTCATTTGATTGGTTAAGCTAGGCAATTCATCACCACCATTAGACTCTTGAATGGAAGGTTCCCCAGGGACCATTTCTTCCTGCCCCACGGAATTTAGTAGCATTTCAACAGTTTCAGATGAAGTTGCCTCGGACCAGACATTGTTATGCCTAGGTATGGGGCAGGAATCAGCCGCACCAGAACTAAATTCTAGTCCGCTACTTCCTCGAGAAAAATCCTCAATCCACTGATTATCTTCCTGACTTGGAATGCCAAGAAAAACTTCGTTCTCAACCAAACTGTCAAATCTTATTTGTGCCACATCAAAATCAAACTTGGGGAGAGAAAATGGCCGTAGAACAGGAGAAACTTTTGAGTTTTCTTCACCCACTAAATGAAGACCTGGGCCTTGATAATCACTGTCATCATTGTCCATTGGTATATCCCTAACAAGGAAAATAAAAAGAAAAAAAGGAAGACAACGAATCACAACTAGAATACCACAACATGCTTTATATTTCCACACCCTTATAGAAAGAAATATGAAATTTCTACACACTGTTTGCATCAACAGAAAATAAGTTTAAGAGATGAACAATTTTTTGTTCAAGAACTTCGAGGAAAGAATTCAGGATAAAGCTCTACTTCTTACCTAAAATCCTAGAAGCCTAAAGGGAAAAAAGTGAGATCAAACCAAGAAAGCAAGGGAAGGTAGAGAAACCACACCCTTTTAAAACTTTAAATGCTACAGCCATCTATGTTTCCCGAAAGGGAAAAATAAAAAGTTACGGTATCCATTTGCTGATGTAAAATTACTTGCCATAAAAGTAAGATTTTAAAAAGAAAAGGCTTCTAAACGTGTAATAACTAGTGAAAAAGACATCTTCAAATCAAGAAGCAATCAAAAAGCAAGTATCCAATCCTAAAGTGCACAATATTACATTATTTCTCAAAAAACTCGAAGCAAAAAAGCAGTCCACTAAACAACCTGCGGAGCATGCAGTTTCCAGGAAAAGGTTGGTCAGCTAAGGCAAAACGAAGAATTGGAAGTTTTATGAAAAAGTTTTTAGATCAATTGAAGGACATTTCAGATTTCCTAAAACATACAAAAATAATACCTTAAAAATATAGAAAAAGACTGTTGTCTAATCTTTAAAAATTGAATCTAAGATTAATGTCATGAATCCAAAAACCACAAAAACATTTTTTAGAGAACACAAACCACAAAAATTCTTAGTTGAAACAGAATTACAGATCTCAAATCCAACCCCATAGAAAAATAGGAAGTGATCTATAAGGCATACCAAAATATAGCACTGAGATTTTTGAATCCTCAATTCCATCAAGGATACAGTCATTGTTCAATAAGCTCATCAGATTCCAGTCAAAGTATCTCTAAACTTTTTTCCAGTCTAAAACTTAAAGCATCCAACCCAAGTCATAAATGGAAATGACCCTTCCTGGTTCACGCATCAAATTCACAACACCTCTCATTAGTCATGTCAAGTATTTTTCTCCTACCTCACGGATCCATCTGAAGAAAACCCATATGGTTACACTGTGTTGAAGGACCTTGATTTCTTTCTTTCCACTAATCAATTGATAGCAGCAGATGCTGAAGCAAATAGCATGGTCTTGGATATCTAATAAATACAAATCAAAACAAAGGGGCTGGGGGAACTCCTACATTTCAAAATCGTAGTCTGATCACATCCTGTTTTTCTCTAGTTATAAAACTGTGGTTGAATTAGCCCGTATTGGAAATGAAAAAGCAAGCAATTTTGTTATACTTTATTTCAAAGGAGATACTTTTACTTGATACATAATTATAGTGATTAAAAAACACAGCCTTAAACTTCAACAAACCCCAGTGAGTGGACTTTTTTTTTCTTTGTATGCCCCCACTAATACATTATTAAGCAATTACTCCAACCACAATAATTTTTTAAAAGAGAACCAGACCAGGCAAGGCATACTGCCATTTCTTAAGCCCGATAAACTAACCACGTTAATCAAGATAGATATCATAGAGCTACTGCATTATCCTTGCTTGGCACCAACGCTACTTCTTTAAACGCCAGGAAGAAAGTTATTTCGAGAAACGCTTCACCCTACCATGATAAATAAGACAAAAATGCCTTCCAAAAACAAAAGGAGTTTCAGGCAACTTCGCAATCAACGGCACTCCTCTTCTTCCAATGAAAATCTTCCCCTTAACAACACCGGCAGAAAGAAGACATAACCCATCTTCGTATATCCTGATATACGATTCCACTATTCACAAATCTTAGCACAATGAAAAACCACGATACAAGTGGCGTCAGGAGGAACCACTGAAACTAACAAAGCCTGCTCAAAACTTAACCTTGTAGGTATATGGTCCACCAGAAGAAAACAGGAAAGGAACAAATATCCCAATAACTGTTCAAACTAAAATAAAATAAACATTATAACTAAGCTTGAAAACAAAAACCAACGAAAAGCCCTAACTTTTTACCAATAGTAGCTCACTCAGACACCTTTACACCAAATAAAAACCCCAGTAATTTCTTCTTTGCTTGGAACAGAGTCCTTTTAAACTCAAACAAAGAAAAAAAGGCACCACCTTTAATGAACAAAATCAGCATTTCAGTCAAAATGGACTAAAAGAAATCCAAAAATGCAACCACAATCCAGCAGCACAGGTTTACAGGAGCAGAAGAACACAAACATGAGATAAATTTACAAAAAGCAAGAAGTAAAAGACGAGGAGAGCGTCGGGAAACGCTGTGGAGGAATACGAAGAGTACCAGAAGAAGTAAGTCTAGAGACGCTACCTCCCTCCATCCGGAGATGAAATCCTCACCGCAGAGCAACACTCCCCCCAAAAATCTTTTGCTTCATAACAATCCCGACACCCTAATTTCTAGGGTTCCACTAATCTTCCAGGGCCCCCCCCACTTCCCCAAAAACCACACTCAGCAGAATGAAAGTATGAAACCCTAGCTGACCACCGAACTCAAATACGACGTCGCAGCTGAGAAACTCAACCGTTCTATCCTCAAGAATATCAAAACCTTGAATCAGCACTACGATGCCGAAAATGATAAGACCGGTCTGCTTGCTTTGCTATTCGTTTTCTTTCTCTTTTTTTTGTGTTTAGTGTGTGACTGTGTGTGTTTGTGTTTTTGTGTTGTGTGTTTTTCACTGTGTGACTGTGTGAACCGATCAATTTGAAAAAAGGGGGTTGTTGTTGAAAATAAAATGGATTTTTGGGAGGTGGCGAAACAGAACATAAATGTGACGTGGTGGGATCTTATTGGCTCAAAACGAAAGTCGGAGCCGATGGAGCTCTTTTACTGTGGTGATGGTGTTGTGGAATTAGTGTGTTCTGGGTTACGGGTTGGTGACTTAATTAACGTGACAGCCTCATGGGATTGGTCGTCTACTAAGAGGACCTAACTAGAAGAAGTGTTGAAAGAAATGAAAAGATTATGGAATAATATTATACCCTATGGTCAATGGTTGGTAACTTGGTATAGACTGGTTTTTTTCTTTTTTTACTTTAATGAGGTGAGATTATTAGAAAATGTGTATAAATCGGAGCAATAATTTCATGTACTAGTAACAATACAATGTATTAGTTAAAATATAATCTTTTATTTTATCTTTTTCTATCTGTCACGTTACTAAAAATACGCGGGATGATTCTGAAAAAAAATATTAATTGAAAAAATGTGGACAAAAAGAAATTTTCTCTTTTGTGGACAAAAGTGATTCTCTTGGGAGTGAGAGGGTTGGGTGGGGTGATTAGGGGATTAGGATGGAGGATGGTTATTACCAGGAGGTCGAGAGTTCAATTCTCACTGAGACCATTCAATTGTTTATTTTTTATTTTTTTTTAAAAAAGTGATTCTCTTGAATTTGCCAAATCCGAAAGTTCAATTAATATAAAAAAAAGGAAAATTTTGATTAAGGGCGTTGGAAGGATCATAATTATTATCAAGGGCATGACCCTTATTTACTTTTTACTAATATTATTAGGACACTTATAATATGTTTTGACTCCTAAAAAGACTGTAACAACCTTAGTTTTCCATCATAGGAGTTGTCTTCTAACTAATGCCAAAAATCGGCAATCATGAATGCTTAAATTCCCGTGCGAATCAAAGTATGGAACATTTCATACAGGCCTATTCCCCTCTCCATCTAATCTAATTTTCCTTAGTCCTTGATCTATTTCTCTTTTTTTGCCATTAAAAATACCGGATGATGGAGATGCAAAACTTTATTTTGCAAAAGAATGCAAATTAATTTTCAAAATCAGAATTTATTTTGAGGTGTAGAATTGGTGCTTCAAGAACTAGATATACTTCTCGAGTTTGCTAGTGATGCAGCATGGTAATGCTAGTTCGCTCAAATTTTCATAATTTCTAGATCACTTTGGCTACTCCCAATTCAGGAATTGGGTTAAACTATGTGAAATTAATTAAAAGAAGAAAAAACAAAAGGGAAAAGAAAAAAACCAAAAAGGAGAAGGGAAGAAGAATGTTTTCTGTTTACAATTAGAATATCACATCTAATGGATTCTAGAATTCGATGATCTGAATTTTCAGCGTGTACACTTTTTCCGGTCAAATTTTGACGGAGTCACTCGTGAGTCATGATTCATCACCACCACTTCTGCAATAAAGGTTAAAGCAGTCATTTGGTTAATCTCAAATTACTAAAATTATTTTAGTATTCATATTATAATGAATTAATGAGGAACATGCCCTTTATAATAATAACCATCTTTCCAATGCCCTTCATCAAAATTTTCCCTATAAGAAATTCGGATTTCAGAAATCCAAAAGTCCGAATTTAGCCGATTACTTCAAAGATAGATATACATGATTCAGATATGGTTCTACCTTACTTTCGATTTCCGAAATCTAAATTCACCATACTTTCGGATTTGGCAAATCTAAAAGAAATACTTTTGTCCATAAAAAAATAAATAGGAGAAAACTAGATTCGTCCAATCCAGCTTTAGAATAATATATTTTGATAAAAAAAAAACTGTTACGGGTACTTTTCAACAAAAATAGAAAATTAGAGATTATTATTTTGTAAACAACAATCCATTACAAAACTTGTATGGTAAAAGATTGGAGCTACTTTTACTTAGAAGTTAAATTGGAATGTCTGTGTAAGTTTTGAAATAGTTGCTGGTGTTTGGATAACGTTTTGTTTTAGTTTTTATTTAGATTTGGGATGAAATTTAAAATGTAGTTTAGTTTTCGATTTAGAAAGTATTATAGTATAGTGACCATTTATAAAATTAAAATAGTTCAGTGGCCAAATAAAAACTTTACAATAGTAAAATGTCCAAATGTAAAACTTTACAATGGTTCAATGACCAAACGTAAGACTTTACAATACTTCAGTGTCAAAATGAATAAAGAATTTATAATAGTATTCAGTGACCAAAGTGAAAATTTTAGTGTAATGACCAAACGCAATATTTTAAAAGATAAATTAAAATATTGTTCGGATAGTGCATTGAGTTTTGTGTTAAGAAGTAAAATGAGACAAAAAATAAAAAAAAGGGGGGACAATCATACGAGAGAATTTTGTTACTTAAATCAATGATACATACTACGTGAATACGTCCTTACAAACATGCTATACTCCAGCTGTAATTCTTATTAAATAATAGCATACTACTAACCAACCATTAATTGCACTTCAAATCTTACTTATCACTTTTGGTACAACACTCGTAAAGTATTCTTTATTACATGTATAATTTTTATTTTTTCTCTACCATATATATAATTAGCCAGTTTCTCTCCAAATTTAGTGGTGTCAAACGGTATCATTTCAAATGAAGATTTAATGAATAAATGAACGCCTTAATTATTCATTAAATTCTTTTTTTTTTTAACTGTCCGTAGTCCTTAACACTTCTCCTCAATAGTAATCAAAGGGAAGAAGCTCAATGGCCTCCTCAGTAAATGCTCATCAAAGCTGGTGCACGTTTCGCATCTTTAAAAGTCGTTTAATTCATTACCTTCTTATATGTAGACTTGTTGCAAATGTTTTCTCAAGCTCCAGCTCTTCTTCTCCCTAGATTTATGCACCACGAAATTCTTTTCAATTGGCGGCGGATTGGATGGAAGCCATATGATGAGCAAAGGAGTTTGATGCACTTTTATATATATATGGTTTTTGTTCTTTAATCTTATAATAAATCCATGTTTTATTTACATTTTTCACACTCCCGTCTCAAAAAATAATCAGATATTTTGAGACGGAGAAAGTAGCATGTTTTGCATAATGACAACCTAAAGGCCTGATTATGGAGTTGATGCACGGGGTGTCAAGGTAAGATTCAAATCTTAGAATCATTTTTTGTTGTAGATTGATCCGGAGACGATAATTTTTTCGGGAAAGCTTCTCGAATCCGTGTACAACATAGAGATTAATTGCAACTTTTGTTGATGCCTATTCCACTAGAATAATCAAAGAATCAATATTGTTGATGTTATTGATATGTTTTATTAAGGTCAAACTACAACGAGTGGTGTGTTCTTTATTTGGACTAGATTTTCTTAGGTTTATTTTATTTTATTTTATTTTATTTTGCTGAAAATTTTCTTAAGTTTATTGGTTGGCCCGTTCAAGTAAAATCCACTATATGGATTCTTTCATATATATTTTCATGTCCAAGTTACTGCAACTCCAATTCATTGCCATTTTTCTTTACTGGGACCTTTATTTGGCTTTCAGGGGTTGGAAGTTTTATTATGTATGGTTTTTGTTCACTCTGATCGCAACTTTCTTATCCCGAATTCTCCATTCACATCGGTCCCAAAATGATTATCTAAATTTAATTTTTATTTTTAAAATTTTCATTATTAATATAATTTATTATAGAAATAAAAATATAAATCAGATAATCATTTCGTGTGAAATGACTCAAAATGTTGTAATTTTTGCCAAATCTAGAAAGTCACAGAAATTATAGAAAATCAATTTTATGGCACTCTCTGGATGTTGGTTAACAGATGTGTTTGAAATAATTGAAAACATTGATTTCTTGATATTTTGTTCAATGAGAGGTTGTAAACAACGATCATGCGGAATATATGACATCAGAGGTGTTTCTACTTTGTTGGTGCATATTACTTGTTAATAAGTATTTGTCTATTAGATAAAGTACATGAGTTGATGAGTTATTTTCGTTATATATTCAAAAAATCACCTACCAAATATTTTAACAATGAAATATTTGTTAATATTTCTTCCATCCTAAAATTATAGTCTAATTTAAAATTTTAATTTTACTTTCAATTGTACTAAAATCAAAATCTCAAACTGTATAATAGTTTTAGAATAAAGAGTACTTGGATTCACAATCGTAACAATAAAGTGAAATTATAGTGATTTTATAACTATTTCTATGAAGGCCCGCAAAACATACTCAACCTAGAAAAGCCGCATTCCTGAGTCACATTTCCTAAGATCTAAAATGACAACCCTAAATTGTCACTGATATTCAAATCAACTATGAACTTACATTATTAATTATAGAAGGCTAGAAAAAGATGTTCTACTTTCTTTTGGGCATATTTGTATAAGTCCTCTAATTTTAGGTTTATGATTATAGATTCCAATAAATTTTTGACACTTATATTCATTGCTGGTCAAATAATATATTGAGTACGCGCGAAGCGCGTTCGATCTAACTAGTAATTATAATATAACACTACAACATTAATGAACTTTAGTGGTGTAAGTAAAGTGAGTAAACACTTCCTGAAAGTATTATAAGAATCTTTCTACCTGAAATGCTACAAATTTCTTGTTTAATGGGTGTAGTAACCTCTCCTGTCATGTTTGATTAATTAATATTATTAATTTCTTTTGGTGATTGCCTTGTGCCAACTGATTACGATGATTATTGACATGATATTCCCTGAATAATACAATACACAAGTCCAAGCTAAATAGCTCCAAAATTGAGGTGGATGCTGGTTAAATAAGTTAAAAACGTTTTAGATGTTAGAGGAATAATAACTTCACCAAGTCAATTATTTTGTCGCGCTTGTTAGACTCACACTTAAAAGTTGAAGTTTAAGTTTTATTTTGATTATTATTATAACCATGGTAAATTAACGTGCTACTTTAAAATGAGATTGATGGATGATGATTTGTCGAAATTCAAGTTAATGGTCACTCTCTTTTTTATAGATCGTTCTTAAAGAAGAGACTTATCCGAAACAAAATTATAAATAAATGGCAGAAGGGAAAAAAAAAAAAAAAAAGATGACCTAGAGTTGGTCAAATGCCTGCGCGCCTTATTTAAACTTTATTACTAAATAAGGTGATGAACTTTTTCATAGTTTTGAACTTTTAATAAGCTTATATAAATTTATGTCTACGTAAAAGAATAATTCACAGTATTTTTTAAAAATTTGTTTAAAATATACTTTTTTTATTTCGAAATAATTGTTTATTTTGACCTTTTTTAGGTTCATATTGTACTAAAATTAAAATTCTAAACTGAATAATATTTTAAAAATTTATGAACTTTTAATTGGCAAATGGGCAATAGAAAATCATTTAAAAAAAAAAAACAAAAGGTGAAGAAATGTAAGAGGAAGGGAAAGGGAATGGAGGCCGTGACACAAGGTGAGATTAGATTTACTCAACAAACTGTATTAATAAAGCCCCAGAGAAACTGATGTACATCGTGACATTTGTTTAATCATCAAACAACTCACTTTCAAAAAAAAAAAAAAAAAAGAAAAAGAAAAAGAAAAAAGACGTGAGCTCAGAAAGTGATGATCACATGCCACGTACTGAACGCATGAGTTCCGTCGTCGGAGTAATTAATTAACGAATTCTTCTCCGTTGTGATATTATTATATTCTCATCCCAAATGGGTCGTTATATATTCACTCCTTCCTTCCGTCCCACAAAAATAATTTACATCGAGTTTTAAAATTTGTATTATTTTTAATACAAATTTGAAAACTCAATGTGGACTATTTTTTTTAGGACGGAGGTAGTATAATTTTGTTTGCCACAATATGTATTTACAAGATACTACTACATTGCATGTTTTTTTATCTTTTAAATAATTGTTCAATTTTAAATTTCTATTTTTATATAAAATTATGCTGTAAGTTAAAATTTATAATGAATAGTCATTTTTTTTAAAAAAAAAAAAGAGCAAAACCAAAAAATCAATCATACTGCCCCTAATAGTTACTATAATTTTCTCATTTTGCTAGGTCTATCTTTTTTTACCATTATTAGTTCTTTTTCACACACTTAGTTTAATATCGTGACATGATCTTTGGAATGTTGTTCTTCCATTAGTTCTCCTAATCCATTTAAAGGGGATTCAATCTCATTTTCACTTTTTTGAGATGGATCACCAAACTTCTTGTAGAAAATAGAAACTACTTCTCGAGAATTATATATGCGAATTTGAGGATAAACTTTGTCTTTTATCTTAGAGTGGACTTGTGCACATATTTCAAGAACGTAGATGTCTTCATAATTTTTTTTTTTTTTTTTTTGACAAAGTCTTCATGTAAACATTACTAATCATCTTGTATGTTTTAACATTTGAGAAAAACTAACCCATACACATTGATCGATATATTAGGAGGGAGGGATAGGATATAGAACCATTTTATTCTATATTTACGCAATCCATTATTTTGTATCACTTTTACAATTTTTTTTTATAATACTATTATTTTGTAATTATTGATTTATATTACAAAATGAAATTTTTATTTGCTATATGTATTTACATAAATTTTTATTTTCCTTTTGGGTCAAATTAGCTTAGATGGAAATATGAAGGTAAAGATCCAGTAAATTTCACCACAATGACATCTAAGATGAAGGATACAGTCAATGTTTATTTTGATCAAATTCATGAATAAATGAATACAAGTATATACAAGCTAACATACAGCAATGGACAAGTAGAAGAAAAACAGATATTTTTCTTTCGTAGGAGAATCCTCAGATCCCCAAAGAGAGAAACTTCACACCCACCATGGTTTCTCTGTCAACTCCTTTGCGAAAACGTACCGAAACCTGGGATTGTAAGGCAACCATTCGATAATCTGCGATAGTTTTCGGTTAGATGTGCGGTCTATACACTTCTTTATGGACTCATGAAGCTTCTTATCAACATTTTCCGCTATCCACTTCAAAAGTTCATCTGCTGGGATTCGGGCTTCTTTCATGTATCTTTCAAGCACTTTTGGTAGAAACACTTTCTTCGACTTCTTCACGACAATATTAGCTTGAAGGAACTCCCTTTTGGCAGATTCCAGTTCCTCTTTGATGTTGGATGCTGTATATACTCTCAGCTACAGATAGAAAAAGAAACAAAGCTCTATCACTCTGCTGGACTTGTTTGTATGTGAGATCAAGTTCTACGTATGGACAACAGGACATTGAATACAAACTAAGACCGCGAACTGCATAGCAAAATGCTAACTCCATATTTTCCTAATGCAACCGAATTCAGATGCCTGTTACTGCACCATGGATTCCCAAGCAGCCACAGGAACTGAGCTGATTGTAATATTAACTATGTCATGATAATCATCCATCGATATCCATCTTTATAAGTCATCACTTTTCAGTTATTTTTAAGGAACAAAATTACAACAGAAATACAAAGCCAGCTTCAAATTACCGTGGGATCAGAGAAGGCTCCTGTACAAAGTGCAAAACAAACAAGAGGCTCTGCATCTCGATGACCAAATCTGGAGCTGATAAGATGTCTTTCTTCTGAAGATTTTTTCCTTAAAGCAGTTGATACAAGAGTTTCCAGCCACTGTACAAGAGCATCTCGGTCATGTTATTACATGGTAAAAACTTACTGATATCATGATTAGCAGAAATGACTTTTCATTTTAGGCCAACTCTGGAATTCAATCATAATGGTTAGCAGCATGTACAACCTGCTTATAACCAATTCCTCATACACTTAGGCAACTTTATAATTGTTAGAATCGCCAATGAAGTGATCCCAAAATGAGCATTGCATATCATCCTTTCTTTTAATGCAACACAGTGGAAGCCAAAATATTCATTTGTTCACAAGAATATTAATAGTGCTGTATTATGGCGATATGTATAAAATTATACCTTTCCAATTCGAGCAGCACGAAAGTGAAGTATCGACTGTTCAATGGCATCCGCGTTTACAGCCATGCCACAAATATTATAGGCAGCCTGCACTACAGTAAAACCCAAAAGTCATCTACAAATCAAACTTCAAGCCACGGGAAGAGTTGCAGTTGAGAGAGAGAGTGAGAGGTAGCTTTCAAGCACAAGCTTTAGGTGAACATGAGCAAATTTAGCTAACAGTTAACATCACTTTGAACATAGAAGGAATTGAATACATTTATATAAATAAAACACTTGGATTACATACCGCATCAGCAAATAAAGTTCATATATTTGAGCATGGCAATTAATATGATTATTCACCAAGTGGCTAAAAGGAAGTTTCCATCGCAAAAAGGAAGGCCAACATGTTTTCCCAAACACTACTTTTCTGTCAATTCAGTTGCTACCCTCAAACATTCTACTACTAACTGGAACTAGAACTGAGTGTTTCTACATTCATTAAAAGTGAATTCTATTCCATGAGGGGTTGTTGTATCGGGCTGAGAAGAAAAGAGTAGTATTAGGATAAGGCCCACTGCCCTCTGTAAAGTTCTACTGGAATTATAAAGGTTCTAGTCCCCAAGAGGCACTTAGCTCCTCTGAATCAATTTTCTCATTCTTAAATGATATGCGTTCAGGGAACACTTGATAAATTTTTCCCAGCGATACAAAAACAAAGGAAAAGCAGAATCAAAATGCTTTCCAGTTGTCAAACGTTGATGAATGTAACACCAAAATCAACCATGCAAGCGAGAAAAAAAGTAAAATTTTAAAAACTAATGCTGCCACAGAAGTATACCCTCTTACTGTTACTACCTTGTGAAACAGTGCTAACCGTCTGAGAGAGCTGTGAGGTATCCCATATGCAAGGTACGCCTACATGAGGAAAGCACAAAATTAAACAAAGATATGCACACGAATAAAGTAAAACCAATAGAGACACCAGTATCTTATTGATTACATGCATAATCAAGGCATTGTATATATTTATCCAAAAAGCTATCTGGGCATCAGCTTCCATCTGATTGGCATTCACTCTTTCCAGCTGTTCCACTAAAATTCTGAAATACGAAAAAGGAAACGTATTGAGTTCCACAACCGATATTTGGAATGAAAATCATAGAATTAAGAGCAACAAGATCCCCAATGGAGTTGCACTATTCAGGGAGACAAGGTTCACATAGTAGTGGTTCGCAATATCTTTCCTCGAACGATATTATTATTTGAGCTCCTAATGTAATCATAACTCACAGGAGAAGTAAAACATATCTATATCTAGAACGATTTCCCAGGCAGCTTGTAGAGTCACGCCAAATTACCTCAATTCTTTTTCAGCATATTGGAACTGATTATCAAACACCAATATAGTATCACTAAAATTATGAAATAAGTATCACAATCCACAAAGCTCATTATACCCCTGAATTTTCTCGTCTTTTTTTTTCCCTCCTTTTCAACCTTCTAACGAAACTTTAACTGGGGATTACCTGTAATTATTGATGGCATAAGATGCATGCGAAAAGTTACTCTTATCAGTTGTTATATTGGATATTTCAACTGTACATTTCCCAGGCCAATCTTTTTCCTCAGCGATACCACGTCGAGGTAGTATAACACTCGTAGATGACCTAGACAACAAAGGTGATCGGTTTTGTTCTATATTTGTGGATGCTGTACTTCGAAGCCAGCAGTAGACTGCAGCCATACACCTGACCATCTCCTCTGACAACTTGCTTGGGCACTGGTTGAGATGATCTTTTAGGGTCCGCAAAACAGAGGGTCTTCTCATTGTTTGTGAATGTTCTTGAACCTGTCAAAAATCAGAATTAATCCAGAGAGTGATAAAAATAGGAGAAAAAATTCAGAATTACTTACAGCAAGCATCAGCATCGAGAAGTTGACGAGTAATAGGATTTTTGAGCATGTGATAGCTTTAAAAATCTCCATTAAGTTCTCATAAATCAATATATGCATTGAATGACAGTGCATGAGAATGTCCTGCTCCTATCTTATGTAATGAATTCTTTTAAAACTTATGTTGAAATCTGACCAAGAAGTAGCCTGATAACCAGGAGAAGGATCATGGACCAGTGCGAAGCCTTTTGACGGACAATAATAATCATACTCATCCATCAAATTTCTTTTCAGAAATTGCCTGTGCTTATCAAGTACACTGCACAGTGTGGTACAAGGGATGATCCATAGTCCAGGATCAATCAAGTCTTCTAGAGACTAAACCAGTTCAAGGAAGAGAATCACTGAGACAGATTGGTTGACTAAAAAAGAGTATACAACACAAACTTGAAGAAGATAGAATCTCTACCTTGGTATTTTCTGTGCAAGGCTTCTCAAAGTGGATATTGGCTTTGCCAGTAAAAAGTGAAGCATGTCTAGTCTTATACTGCAACAAGTCCCGTTTTCCTGAGTCATTTATTGAAGCAAGGGCGTGTAAAGTCCGCAAGGGGAACTTCTTTGATGAACAAAAAGCACTTGAGATAATACTTGGATGTTTCCTTGGCTCATTCTTTGCATGTGCCGGAGAAGTCATGACAGAGCTTTGTTCAGAGGATGACCTACTGATACATTGCTCAAAAATGCTCCTGTATAGAGATAGAACATGCTGCTCACGGTTTGCAACCTCCTCTTCAAGTAACTCAATTTCTGTTAACAACTCCTTTGTCTAACATGCCAAGAAATATTGCTCGTTAATTTTGATATTAGAAAAAAAAAAAAAAAAAAAAACCACAAACTGACTGCTTGAAAGCTTACCCTCAGCAATCTAATTCAAAGTTAGTTATTCAATTTACACAATAAAACTGTTACAATGATTCAGAGGTATTACGATTCCATAAGAACTCCATTGATATGCTAAATAGCTTAATGCAATAATTTAGCTAAAAGGAAGTTAGTACGTGCATGGATATCTCTCACAGTGGAAGCACAATTCATGGTATTTCACCGAATATGACAAGAAATAACATGGTTTTTTGGACATTTGGACAGTTATGAACTTCACTTGGCACTCCAAGTACTAAATTGATGGCACTGTTCATGTTTTTAGCATGTTAGGTTTTGAATGCAGGTTGAATATCTAGTTTTTGGGAAAAAACATCATCTTGCATAATAAGTTCATCTGCCCAGAACAACTCAATCTCGATAAAATTGCAATGCCAGCTAGAAATACAACCACAATGTGAGGGAAAACTACCTGAGCAGCAAAATGATGATGCCCAGGAGATAATGTGCTTGAAGCTCGACCCATTGCTCTCTCGAGGACCATACGCATAGTTCTCTCCTGCTGTAAACGCAATTGTAATTGCTCAATCTGCAAAAATTGTTAACCGTTCGTCAAAGATGACAAATGAAACTTACAGAACGAGAAAACTTAATCACCAATGCAGATAAGCCAGTTCTCCAAAATGAAGCAGACTGTTTATCCTTTGTTATAGGCATTTTGGCACAAAAAATAGGTTAAAAAGGTTCAGACCTATATTCTTGTTTGTGATAAGCTGCAAGGAACTTGTTTAGAAAAATCAACAGCTAAAGTTTATTTGAAATTTTAGTGAACCTGTTAATAGTACGGTACATTGTCAAGGTTCAGTTATTCTGGATCAATGCTTTCGATTAACTCACAGAGAGCAGAACCTTTTCCAAAAAGAAAAAAAAAAAAAAAACAGATAGCAGAACCAAGGGTAACTCCCATGGAAATTTATTTCGCCCACATCACCTTCACTTGGTTTCCATGTTCTTGTTTCTTAAAATGATCAGACAAGCTTAGAAGCATTAAGCTTAATCCCCAAAATAGTTTTTATAGGAGGGAACATTTGTGAGATCATAAAGCAATGGAGTCCCGTGATGTTGTTAAGTGTTATGATTGCCGCTAATAATGATATTCAGATTGAAATAATTAGAGTGCAGAACTTCTGCGAGCAATAAAGAGCAGTTTTTCCCTTTATCTAAGGTAGCAAATGACATTAAAACTCCATCCTTACATCTTTTTCCAGAGACGCACGATGTCTTGAAACAGAATCTTTATGTTCATCCATGGAACAGCCATGAAGAGTACTTGCTCTGCAACTTCCTGTTATGGGCAGTAATTCCTGCTGTTAACAATTAGGTTGTCAGACACATGGAAATTATAACAATCTTCATGTTCCAATAAGATGGTAAAATATAGCCATTCTTACAGGTGGTTGATTGACACCGTTATGCTCAGGATGTGACTGGCTCTGCTGTGGAACTGTAAAGTTCTTGTCAGAAGCACTGCAAAGAACACATTAACTGCTCACAGAGGCAATACAAAAGTAATCCCGAATCGTGAAATGTTTCGTTAAAAATCACATTTATGTGATCTTGCAAGGAGTCATTACAGTTATAACATATCTTACACCGATAACACACATTCATTGCAGTGCTATCTTTCTGCCAAAAGCAGCATCCCAGTTAGCCGTTCAGTTTTAAGCTACATGACAGCAGCTAGAGATGCTAAACAGCATCACTAATTAAATGCAGAGAAGGAAGTAAGTGACACAGTCACACGGATTATAACCTCTAGTGAATCACTCAACAGTAACACTAGCCACAGAAACTAAAACTTTCACTCCAGAGACAAACTATCATGGGTCACTGACCTAGCAGTCCCAGTGGAAGCTATTTTATCAAAGATGGACATTCATCCAAGTCGTCTCAGTAATATGTCAAACAGACACTGAAAAACAATGGTCGAATTCATCTAATAAAGCACCTCAGTTGTAAATATTTAGAGTAGTTACTACAATCCTGATCCATCAAACAAATTCTGTATGATTTGAGTTCCCAGGTGCCAGAAAAGGATAAAAAAAGCAAAGAAAAGCTACCGACAAAAGAAGTCAAGATATGCTAATGCACCTATAATGAACAACATGTGGCCAAAAGATATTTGATTTATACCATAATGACAAAAACTAGAATTGCCGAGTCCCCTTCAACCTCTCCGGTATTCGACAATTTAGAAAAAAAAAAAAAAGGCAATCCAAAACCAAACCCAAGGGAAAATAGAGAAAGGAATCACAAACGAAGTTTCATTTCTCTACTCCAGCTTTATGCAAATATTTGTAAACACCAAATCAGACAACGAAGAAAGCTGAAAATGCGGCAAGAACTGAACCTCTTAGAACGCCTGTGTTGAGCAAGAGCGAGTGGATGTGCCCCGGAATCTCCATTTTGTCTGTCGATAAAAACAGTTTTCTCAACACCACCACCTACAATTAAACCACTCATTATTCTCCACTTCTTTTGAAACCCAACACAACATTCAAAGCTTCCACATTCTTTATCAATATAATCCTACTAACAGTAGCTACCCCATAAGGAGTCATCTACTCATGAAGGAATAAACCAAGTGATATTAATGAAACCGGCCCCTAATCCAATTTTGTCTTTCATGAATCAATCAATGAATGAATAGAAGCAGCCAAAAAAAAAAAAAGTATCTTTTTTAATGGGTTTTGCACGTTGGATATTAAAAAAAGAAAAAGTGGATTCCCAAGACAAGATCTTTCCGTTTTCTTCTGAAGAATCTGTAAGCAAAAGGATTGAGGTAAAAAGGCAAAACACTTGGCGTACTGTAGATTACCTCAACGTGATGGGACCAAAGTTAGCTAACAGGAATTGAATTCCATCGCTTTTGTGCAGTTGGGGAGCATTGAATGAGGTTGATGATCATTTATGATATACAGTGATCATTGCTTTGTGGGGGGTGGCCTGTGTGCCCAGTTTTCACTTTCTCTCCGACTTTAACACAAACAGTTCGTGTGCAGCCATGATTGAACATAACTACTTGAGTTTCCCTCCCCCCCCCGTTTTTTTTTTTTTTGAGAAGGTTGATGAAACATGATCCTTTTTAACATTGGATTCCAAGATTTTTGAACTTCGCTCCTGAATTAGTTAGTAACGGCTTTCCATGATGCAGAGAGACCAGGCGGGAATTAAAAGGCCCACCATGGGCAATGGTTGCCAAAATGGAATTTAAATGGGCCGAGGGCCAGAAATGATCCACAATCAAGCGGGCTATGTTATATCAAGTATTGGACTTCTTATAAATAGAACAAGGAGTACGATCAGATTATTAAAATGTCAATCTGAGGTATTGTGATGGACATTGAGTATAAAGGATTTCTCTTTCCTTAACAATATAATTTTCAGGGTTTGAAACTTTGAATCTCGCAATGAATATTATTGTCTCACTAATCGAGATATTTATAATTTAGCGAACAGATTAATCACTATTATCTGTTTGAAAGGATATGAAAAAAATTAATTTTAAAAATGAAAAACGAAGATAAAATGTAACAGCTAAAATACATATCATTGTTACTTATGCACAGTAATACATGCAGATATATTTGTCATTGAGAACTCGAATTTCTCATCATAAAGTGAAATTTCATTTCACCATCTTACAAAGTGTTAGTAATAATATAAGGGAATTGTTTAGATATAATTGATTTGATTTTATATTTAATATTGTTGATATGGTAGAGCCTATCTCTTGTCACAAATAGAGCCTTGCAACTGGTCAATAAACACACAATTCTCCCATCCGATTTCTAATACATATATATATTAAATTTTTGTGATTAAAAAAATATATATATATTAAATTTATTTGGGTCGGAATTCAGTTAGATAACAATTTCATTTATTTGGGTCGGAATTCAGTTAGATAACAATTTCATAAAAGTAATGTAAATTATACACTCCTACCAAAATTGACTTTGGTTGGAGCTAAGTCTAAAAAAAAAAAAAGAGATTGGAGTTGACTTGAATAACAATGTAATAAACGTAAATTGTTATCATTAAGACTGTGACTCACTCCTCTGTATACTAGAGTCTAACTGCTCCGAATCTTTTGTGACACATTTGTGTGCTACTCCCTAACACCACCTAAAATAAATGGAGCCAAGATGACTAGTGATTTTCTCTCATCATAGACTATTGGGATAATTATTTCATAGTAGAAACAAGTTATTTTCGTTTATAGGTTAGTTTGCTGGCAATGATAATTTTCAAAAAGTCAACTAGAGATTAGGGCGGTTCATTTCAAGAAAACCGACCCGACTCGAACCGATTCGAACCGAACCGTTATTTTGGATCGGTTCGAAAACGGGGGCAAATTTTCTTTAGATCACTAACAGTTCGGTTTGGATCACTTCGGGTTAAATTTCGGGTCTGAACCAAATCTATCCAAAATGAACCGTTTCATTTATGATGATGTCATCAAAAAAAAGATGACGTCATCTCACCGGGGCTGGTCACCGGTTATCAGAAAAATTCAAATTTCCGGCGAGGTTACCGGAATTTTTTCTGAGAGTATTTGCCCGCTGCGGTGTTCGACAGCGGTCAAGGACGAAGTTATTTAAATCATTATTTTATTTTTTTGCTTTGGGTTGATTCGGTTCAATTTTGATATTCAACTGATTCGAACTGATCCAAACTGTTTTATTTTTAAAATTTTTTGATCTGAACCGATCCAAACCGAAATTGAAATTTCGAATCAGTTTTGAATCGGTTTGGATCATCGGTTCGGGTCATCGGTTCAACTCAAACCGTGGTTCAAAATGATCAATCCTAAATTTCAAATCGATTTTGGATCGGTTCGGTTCGGGTCGACCCCGCCGACCCGAACCACAGTTCAAAATGACCGGCCCTACCAGAGATTAGGACAAGTTACAGCCCACAAGTCACAATTCACAACCAGCCACAACCAGCCTTATTGTTGACATGATAAAAGACATTATGATGAACAAAAATCCCTTTTCCACCGAAATCATTGCAAAGTTCTTTTACGGCTTGCTCTTAATTGATTTAGAAAACCCTAATCATAACTAATTTGACCACATAGTTTTAAACTACCCGTAGTTAAATTACGATTTAATACGGTGAGTTCTCATACATTTTTACTCATAACCTGATAACCATAACCTTTAGGGTTTCTAATATGTCCCAAAAAAAACAATCATTTAAGGCAAAAAATAGTAATCTAGTATAGCGAAAAATTAGGTCGATTTATTTTCAATTACTGTGAATGTTTTATCCGGAATATTAACCAACCGACGTCTACATAGTTCTTCGATATGTATAAGGTGATTTGCATTTTGCTTTTCTCATTATCTGTAAACTCTTTTTTTTTTCCTGGATAAAAAATAATTTTTAACAAACTTTTATTCACTTAGTTGAGAATAGATTAATAAACATGACCCTACGTATAATCATAGAGTTACAAAATACATCATCAACAAATAAATATAACTTTCATTAACATTTTTTAAAGTTAAAGGGAGTGATTTTTATTTCCAAAAAAAAAAAAAAACTTTCATAAGTATTTTTCTTTTTCTAGATGGGAAGAAACGACAGGAGCAGAACTGAAATTTAAGCTAAATGAGAAACCTAACCATATAAATATAATTTTCCAAAGAGGAAGACCCCAAAATAGGATGATGTTACCTAGCTACTAGAATATAATTATTGACTATTCAGAACGAAATTGGATGATCCAATCAAAACAATTTGCCAGCTAAAGGAATATGGCATAAGTTCCAACTCTCAAAAAAGTTCCACAACAACGTTCTAATTAAACCACGTATTGAGACAAACTAAAGTATTAATAATTATGATTTTGCTTCCAAAAAATCAACAAAAAAGTATTAATAATTATGTAAACCGGGAGAGCTCAGTTTCTTTCTTGAAGAGACTTCTTCGACTGGAATTCAAAATAATTAAGACAATGATTTTAGACAAAAATATATATATGTTTCATGTATTTTAGAAAAATAATCCAATTTATGGTTGTGGACTATTCTTTATGAAACGAGATTATATAAAAAAAATATTAATGTAATAAGTGATCACAATCATTAACCATTATAAGATGCCCAGCTTACGTTGGTTTAGGTACAAATGTTTACAAAAACTTATCATGACATCGGAAACTAATCATTTACTTGGTGGTTTAGTTGCTTTTTGTTGAATTATATTAATTAAGTCTATCCAAAAAAATTTATTTTTTGAACTAATCTTAATTTTGTTCATTTGTAATAAAAACTTAGTCGTCGCCATGTAAAAATATTGTGCATTATTTTGAATCAAGGCCGGTGGGACGGCACCAATTAGTGGTCACAATTAGCTCTCTTAGGCCCCATGGTCGGTGAATATATTTTCAAATTCTATATTTTTGTGGTAATTTGCTAGCTAGTCTATGCACTATAAAAACCAGGTCTTGATGAAGCTTTTGATGCACCAAGAAAAAGTTTTTAGCAATTTAATTTGTGGGGGTTTTTTTTTTTTAGATTTTTGCTAAAACTTACTAGCTAGCTGTTTTATTTCTCTTGTGAAAAAACCAATGGTGAAGATAGCTTTTGGAAGCATTGGTGACTCTTTCAGTGTTGGATCACTGAAGAGTTATTTGTCTGAGTTTATTGCCACTCTTCTCTTTGTGTTTGCCGGTGTTGGCTCTGCCATTGCATTCAGTAAGTGATTTGTTTCAACAAATCATTCAATTTGTTGCACATATCATTTTTTTTCCCTTTTTTTTTGGTTCTCTAGTGAAGTGAAAATCGCTAACATTTTTTTTTTTGTGTGTGTGTATGGTTTTTGTACAGACAAGATCACAGCTGATGCAGGATTGGAGCCAGGGGGTCTTGTAGCAATTGCTGTGGCTCATGCATTTGCATTGTTCGTCGGAGTCTCCATTGCAGCCAACATTTCCGGTGGCCATTTGAACCCGGCTGTTACCTTTGGATTGGCCATCGGCGGAAACATCACTATCCTGACCGGCATCTTCTACTGGATTGCCCAATGCCTTGGCTCAGTTGTTGCTTGTGCCCTTCTCAAATATGTCACAGCTGGCTTGGTAATTCATTACCTCACCCTCATACATGTTTTGAGACACAATCTTGAACAAATTATGTAGTGTTTGCCATTCAGCAAATAGTACAATCACTGATTCAAAGTTACATAAATTTTACGTTGATAGAAATTGTGATCCGTCAACTTGGATAATTGACTGAACCATTTAGTTACCTTCACCATTATTAGTCAGAGGATGAAAGTCAAACGGCACCTTCGTCTCTCAGAGAATTTAAAATTCTCAAATTAATTTATAGTGAAATACTAACTGTTGATAAGAGTGTAAATGAAATTATCATGCTCTAATTCTTCTCATCAGAGCTACTTTAAATGATATCAGTTAGTCAAAGATGAAACAAGAAAAAGTGAAAATTGAATGAAAAAACTGAAAACATGTTGGAAATTTTTTGATGATTTGGAGATTCCTTTTTTTGTTTGCAGGCAATTCCAACACACACAGTTGCAGCAGGAATGAGTGGACTTGGAGGTGTAGTGATGGAAATTGTCATCACTTTTGCCCTTGTCTACACAGTCTATGCCACAGCTGCTGACCCCAAAAAGGGCTCCCTTGGAACCATTGCACCAATTGCCATTGGGTTCATTGTGGGTGCTAACATCCTTGCCGCTGGCCCATTCAGTGGAGGATCCATGAACCCAGCAAGGTCCTTCGGGCCAGCTGTTGTCGCTGGAGACTTCACAGACCACTGGGTCTACTGGGTTGGCCCACTTATTGGAGGTGGATTGGCTGGGTTCATCTATGGAGATGTCTTCATCTCTTCATACCAGCCCGTTCCAGAGACTTATGCTGTCTAAGGGGATTTGGCTCACTGCTAAATGTTGTTTTTCTGTGTTTTATTTTCATTTGAGCTTTGTAATTTCTGCTCAACATTGTAAAACAAGTTTTTCATTTCTCTGTGTAAAATAAAAAGTGTTTTCATAGTTTGAGGAATGTCGTCTTCTTTTTTCTTGTAAATCATTTTGATCAGAAATGAAAACTGGGAAGTTCTATTGCTTCTTTTTTTCTCCACCGAAAAACTTTATTTATATTGTTTTCATTTTTGTTTCAAGAAAAGTTTAAATTTATTTTGGTTGATAATCTTTCGTGATTAATTCATTTATGTGAATGTACAAACCTTGTCTGATTTTCTTTTCTTCACCGCGCAAGACCTAGGCTATTTGTTGGGAAATAGAATCCCACATTGGTGTCGTGAAGGATCTGTTACTTGTTTATAAGCTCCAAAGACCAACCCACTCACAGTTAATTGGTTTTGAGTGTGGAGCCCAAGGTGACTTTGATATGGTATCAATGCTCACGATCTGTGGACCTGTGATAACTATGGACCCGTGCGTCTAGGGCTGATCGCAATGATCCCCGTACGTGCGGGAGCCCGAAAAAGTTTTGGACCCGGGTTCCTTGGACTTGTGTCAATCGCTTCTGTACGTATGGTGGACTTGTGGTGAAGAATTGTGGACCTGTGTATAGGGCTGCCAATCTGTGTTGTATCCGGGTTGGTGTATCGGGTCGGACCCGAACCCGAATAATCTACAGCCAATCCGGACCCGACCTGTATAAATAATCATGTCGAGTTTTGCAACTCTAACCCGACCTAAAAATATTCAGGTCACCCGTAATCCGACCTGCTAACCCGAAGTTCCAAATCACACAAATTACAATCCTAAAATCCAAATCGCCAGATGACATATTACGACATATTATAACTTAAAATCCAAATTACCAAATTACAACAACCTTGATCCATGATCCAAACAAGTAAGGAACAAGCATTCAAATTACAACATTAAATTCAAATTACAACCTTTATAGTCTTAACCAAGAGACGGAAATTAGATGATATTCATAATTTGAGACCAACACAAGAGTTTCAACTCTCCAAACTTCAACTATTGATTGAAACATCAACATCATTAGCATCGGTCTCATTGTCGTCAATCTTAAAACCAATATCAAATTCAGTTTCTTTGTCAATAGGTTCTATTCCTGGTTTTCTACAAAAACAGAGACAACAAACAAAAAATTTCAGTGATCGACCCAATTTAAGAACAAATAGAGAAGCACAAGATTAGCAGCAAAAAAAAAAAAAAAAGAATATGAGATCAGTCTCCCATTCCTATAGTTTGCTTAAGCTCTTACAAAAATAAAGAGAAGCAGAAGGTTAAAGATTCGTAGTAGCAAAAAAAGAAAAAAAAATCCAAAGTCTTGAAATGCTCTATTTGTCTATATAACATCAGCCAACTAATTTGATCCCCCTGCCTCATCATCCTCCTTGGGATCAAACTAGTCCAGTAAGAAAATGACTGAAAAACTATGATTGCCACCCAATACAACAGGATACTTATATACAGAGAATCAATCAATTGAACCCATAAAACAATCACTCCCGTGAACAGAAAAAATGGTTTCTAGAGTATAGGAAAAAATCAAAAGAATTTAAGTCAGGAATAAAGACAAAATTTCACCGATTCAAAATGATTTAGTGAATCCACAGAGCACACTTCTTTGTGCTATCAAAATCAAGAATTTAAGAATCTGATAGAAATCCTTTTGGCTCTATATACAAAAAATCTGAAATATTTTAGAAAAACGGAATGAAATCAAATTTGTTGGAGGAAGAAACAAACCTGAGACACTACGTTGAAGGATGACCGGCTAAACTACGGGTGAGAGGATCTGAAGAAGAAGAAGAGTGACCCGTCGCCGTCGGCGGTAAATGATGATTGATCTGATCGAAATTTTGGTCGGAGACCGCAGTGAAGATACTGATTGATGAGCGGGAAAAACAATTTGGGAAGAACACGAATAAATTAAGTGATAATTTGGAAAAAAAAAAAATCAGAGCCGCTGTGAAGAAGAGTAGTAGAAGACAGAAACCCTAGAGTGAACTGGAAAATTTGTGCCAGATGAAGAATAAGGAGTATATATATGAGTTGAAATTAGGGTTGGGATGGCAGAAAAATTCCCAAATTACCCCTAAAATATACATAATTTACATATTTACGGATAACCCGGGTAACCTGTCGGGTTGACCTTAACCCGACTTGTATAATAAACGAGTCGACCCTAACCCGATCTGTTTATTATACGGGTCCAAATTCCTAATCCTAACCCTCTTATTCCGTGTCGGGTTCGTGTCGAAATTCCGAGTCGTGTCGGAGATTGCCAGCCCTACCTGTGTGCCTTGGACTTGCGTGAATTGCTTCCGTGCACACGGGTAGGTTTGGGGTAAATTATGTTGTGTTGTGTAACCCCAACAGGCCAAATACCCCATTGGGCTTGAGGAGGGGTGTTGGAAAATAAAATCTCACATCGGTGTCGTGAAGGATCTGTCACTTGTTTATAAGCACTAAAGGCCAACCCACTCACAACCAATTAGTTTTGAGTGTGAAGCCCAAGGTGACATTAACACTATTAATAACAACCAAACTAGCTATCAACTTCAAGAATGGTTCCAATGAAGAAATCCAAAAGGTTCAAGTTGGTGTAAATGATCATTTGAAGAATATTGCTGACTTAATGACCTGTTCTAGAATAAAGAAAATGCAAAAGTTCTCGACTAATTGATCATCAAAAGCCATTTCAAAAAAGTCATCCACTCCCGAGTTTATGTTTGGGCATTTCTTGAAGAATTTGAACCGTTATTTATCTATATTTCGAATGAAGCATTAGATTTCTCTGTTTGTTCCCTTTTTTTTGTTGGTTTTTTTAAATTATTTAATTATCAATTATCTTCTCTCAGTATACCTTTTTACATTCCCAGTACAAAAAATATTCAAGAGCATCTCCATCAATAGTTTAATTGGAGTGCAATGTCAGAAACTTTGAATGGTGTGACTGTTGGGGTGGGTTTTATGTTGGCAGAAGTTGAGCCAGTTTTGTGCGTTGAAACCTCCAATACTTTTTCATTAAACAAATAACATGGCCAATGTGCACCTGCATTCTTTGACTTTTTCTCCCCTCTTTTTTTTTGGTTTTAATTTACACATATAACCGTAGGAATTGTTCCTATTCCTTTTCTTTCTTTTATTTCCAATTATTGAGTTTATTACATTTCCATTTTTAGACAAATCTAAAAAAATAAAAGCACTATCTAAAATCTACAAATCTGAAAATATCGATACAAGGGAGAAAAGAATCTGCAAATCTATTCAGAATCTGAAACATTTATCCATTCAAAGAGATAAGAAAAAAATTTTAAAATAAAAGTTATGCACAAAAAAATTTCTATAAATACGACCAATCTAATACATTTTATATCACATCTTCTTCACCTTCTTATACTCTTCTCATCCATCATAAATAAAAGGAAAAACAAGAAATCTTCTCAAAATGATGAAAATCCGTCTTTTCCTTTCAATACTCTTACCAAAATTTTCCGTCATTTCCACCCCAAAACTTTCAGCCCAATATGCAAAATTTTGGGTATTGGTGCCCCGAATTTCCCTCCAATTAATGAAAATTCATCAAATTTCTCAAATCTATTCGTGATGTATCAACTGCCGGGTTACTTTTCTCAAATGCTTGGAAATAATTTTTCGCGTGGTTTTGGTAACACAAATATGTCGTTGGGTAGTCCATCAACACCGATTTCAACAAGAAGGGGCGTTTATGGGGGATCCGACTCTCAAAGGTCAACGCCTACGAAATCAATCTCTCAAACTTCTTTTCCACTATAGTCAACTCAATTTTGAATGGAAAATATTTCTTTATCGCAAGAACCACATAAAGAAAATACCTCAAATTATCAAAATTGCAGTGTGGATGAAGACCGACTTCACGCTCTACGTGGCTCACAACTTCAAATTGCAGTGTTACGATAAATTATCAGGACATGAAAAAGTTTTGGAAACGGATTACTGCATACTATAACGACAATAGAGGATCTTTTCCAGAAAGAGAACAAGGTCAATGCAAATCTCATTGGCATTGGTTTTCAAAATATGTTAAAGAATTTAATCAACACTTCAATAGATTGTGGAATGAGCACCGTAGTGGTTGGAATCATGAGCAAATAAAAGAAGTTGCTCGTGAATCATTTTACCAACAAAACAACGGTAAACATTTCCAACATGAACATGTGTGAAAAATTATGAAAGATGATCCAAAATGAAATGTTGTTGCTTCCGTTGAACACTCAAGCAAGAGATAAAAATTAATGAATCTGGATAATACACTTCATCATCAAATACTGACGCAAGTATTGAAATCAGTGACATTGAAGAGGAGGTTCGTCCCATTGGACAAAAAGCAACCAAAAAAGGAAAACAAAAGATGAAGAGAAAGGCAAAAGGAAAGTCACGCAACGATGATGATGCTGATGAAGTCACGGAAATTCGATCTACTTTGGTGGGCATTGAAGAAAAAAAATTGGCTCTTCAAGCAGAATATAACAAACTGTACATGAGACATGTAATTATCAAAGAGTGTGATATCTTGTTCAAGGATACTAGCAACATGACCGATGAACAATAGGAACTCTATAAATTGGCTGTTGCAAAGATTAGGCCTAATTATCACTAATCTTATTATATTTATGTTTTTCGTTTAAACGCTTTATTATATTGTAAGTTTGTTTTTATCATTAAAATAATATTATTATGTTTGTCTTGTAATTCTTTTTATTATATTAAATTTTAATTTTTAGAATGAATATCAAAAATAATTGAAAACTGATATAATACTAAATGCTTCAAAAGTAGTAATAATATTAAGAGTAGGCGCACATAATATATAATATAATCTAGCATAAATTAATTGAAAAAAGAGTTGTTGGGAAATTATTCATTATAAAAACTAGCCGTTACAAAAAAAAAATGTTGTTGGAAAAGCTACCATTATAAAAAAAGAGTTGTTGGAAAACTTGGAAATGGAAAAACTGTCCAGTTGGGTAGAGAGGTCGTTTCAGTTCCGGCTATCATAGGAGTGCTCCCACCGTGGTGCTTGAAGCAGTTGCATCTGCAGATTTATGGATATGGCATGCGTATTTTGGACTCGTTGGATCTAATAATGACATCAACGTGCTCAATCAATCTCCTCTATTCAACGATGTGTTTAACGGGTACACTCCTAATATTCAATCCACAGTAAATGGCACTCAATACAGGAAGGGTTATTATCTGGAAAATGGTATATATCCAAAGTGGGTAACATTTGTGAAGAGTTTCACATCACTAGTGGATGATAAGAGGAGACTGTTCAAAAAAAAATGCAAGAGGCGGCAAGAAAAGATGTTGAGCATGCCTTTGGAGTGCTATAATCTCGTTGGCATATCATACGTGAACCAGCTCGATCTTGGCATCGATCCAAACTTATATATAATGTACACTTGCATTATATTACACAATATGATAGTAGAAGATGAGGGAGAGGAAGTAACAAACTAGTTTGATGATGAGGATACTACTCACTTTGCACATTCTCAAGGGGCTATCCCAAATATTCAACAATACATTCAAAGAACTGCTGAAATAAAAACACACCAGCAACTACGTTCAGATTTGAGGACATTTTCGCCACATTGTTGATTTAAACTAATTTTATTAATTTGTCCTTTTTTTTCTTTTTTAGATGATTTCATTCTCTTTCATGTTCTCTCGTAGTGAATTTCACGTGTACTTTTTATTTTTTCTCTTTGAAATTTATGTATCGAGTCATGGTGTGGTTTAAATAATAATTAATATTTTTGTTATTGTTTACTTGTGTTTTTATTTTTTTTACAATTTTTTTATCTAAATACTAAGAAAATTATATATTTGGCATAATTATATTTAAATATAATAATTTTAGATAAATATGTAGTAATAGTGGAATATTAGTGGGATAGTAATAGTGGGGTAATTGTGGGTCCAAAATTATATAGGTGATGAGTGTAACATTGTTGGAGTAAAAAGTTGTAAAAAAAGAATGTGAATAGAATACTGATGTAACAGTCTAGTTGGGTGTAATGTTTTTTGTTTGATGAAGATGTTCTAAGAACACACACTAAAAAACGAAACAAACATACTAGCCAAACTTGTATTTTGGCTAAAATTAAGTTACAAATTCATGTAAGGGCATTCACAACAATAGCTTTTATGTGAATTAAATGTCAGAATTAAAATTTTGGCTATTGATGCATGTTGCGTAATCTTGTCAGTCGTGCAAAATATATTGCACCGATGAAACTGACAAAAGTGGGGCGCTGGCGAACTCATCTCATGGCCGGCGCCCCATTCAAATTTTTTTTGTTTTATTTATTTTTTTTAAAAAAATTAATAATATCAATTTTTTTCACATTTCTTTCATTTGCATTTTTTGACAGTTGCATTTATTTTTTCCAGAATGGATAACTTTTTTTTTCTTCTCCTTCATCATTTACAAAAAAAGTAGCTGTTTTAGTTACCGTTTTTTAAATTAATTATTGTACTTTATTAATATGATGCTTAGTCAATGATAATTAGGTTTTTTATTTTCTTATATAATTAAATTATGTTTTTTACATCCGTTTAAAAAATAATAAAATTCATATAAATGTAATTATATTTTTAAAAAGCATTAAAAGTAGAATAGTTGCAGAGTAATAATAGTGGGGTAGTTGTGGGTCTAAAATTATATGAGTAGTGAGTGTAAAATTATTGTAGGAAAAAGTGTATAAAGTGAAAATATAATATAATGCTGATGTAACAGTGAAAAGTGGGATTGAATTATATAGGTTGTTGTAAATGCTCTAAGGACAAGCGAGAATCGTTATATTTCAAAAGTCAAATTTGGTATAAAAAAAAATGGCGTGTTATTCTCTTGAAATCTTGAAAACATTGAAAAAAGACCAAATCTACCCATTAATGAAATGTAGTCAAATCTTAACTTTGAAGTTTAAGAAATATACGACTGAATGCTACTCCCTCCATTTCAAAATGCATGGCGTTTTAGATTTTTAAAAATATTTTAAAATGTATGTCGTTTTAGGATTTCAAGGCAAATTAAAGACTACCTTCCCAATTTTGTCCCCAATAAATTATGCTAATCACTTTTTATCTAGTTATAGTTATAATTCTAAAACAATTAATGAAGGACAAAATAAATATTTAACACAAAAATTAATTATTAAATGATTGTCTCCTTAGTTTACGTGTAGAGGCTAAAAAGACTTACATTTTGAAATGGAGGGAGTAAAAATCATTAAAAAATTTTATTTTTATGTTTTAGAGCTTTATTTTTAATTATTATCCGTTAGTAATATTTTTTTTATCTATTTTGCAGTTATCCGTAGTACTCCCTTCATTTCAAAATGTAAGTCTTTTTAGACTTGGCACTTAAACTAATGAGACAATCATCCAACAATTAATTTATGTGTTAAATATCTTTTTTACCCCTCATTAATTACATTGAAACTATAAACAAGACTAAATAAAAATATATTAGCATCATTTATTGAGGGTAAATTCGAAAAAATAGTCATTAATTTGCCTAGAATTTGTAAAACGACCTACATTTTGAAAAATCTCTCCAAACTTAAAACGACCTACATTTTGAAATGGAGGGAGTATTATAAACAAGGGTTATTATATATGTTTTAATCAAAGAATTTCCATTAAGAAATGATTAAGAACTTTCCTTACTATACTAGTTTCTTTGAACTACTTTGAATCTTGCATATTGTTTGTATTATGCACTTACTCCTTTACTCAGGGAATCTTCAACCCAACATCTCTCTAAACTCTATATTTAGAGTGGCTACCATGAAATCTCATTACTTTTATAGTTTCAACAGTGTCAATATCTCCAACCCATTCTCTCTATAATTCCATCTAAATAAATATTTTTTTATATTCTTTTGTTAATAATTTTATTTTATTATTAATAGTGTTTGTAATATGCATTTTAATGTTCTCAAGTAGTGAAAGTATACATATAGAAATATGATCAATAAATTAAATTATTATTATTATTATTATTAATTATTAAATTAAATTTTCAATATATGATTCAATTAATTATACCTAACAATGTTTATTAAATATTAATCATATTAAACAAATTGGTAATGGTAAAATATTAATCATATTAAATATTTCATATATTATGTTTATTTATATTTTCAGTTATGCTATTTAAGAATTAAGTAATAATACATTTTAGTGAATTACAATAATTAACTCATATTACCAAATAAAATACAAGGCTCAAGATAACCCAAAGCTTAAGGAATTACTAAAAGTTTCAAATATATACGGCCCAAGGTGAACAAAATTGGCTCAAAAATATCAAAAGCCCAACAAAATCCTAATTTGACCCAAAAAATAGAATAAAAAAATCATAAATAAAGGAGATAGGGGCCACCCGGATGAAGGAGCGGATGAACAGAACTCTTTCAGCCATGGCGGAGAGTGGAGCTCTTTGGCGGGGATAACGGAGCGGGGTAGGGTCCGTTGGAGCACTAACTCCTCCAAATCGATTTAGCGAATGCGTTGGAGATACTCTCATAATAAACATGTCAATAGGTAGAATATTTCATTTACTTGTTGCGCTTACATCTTTCTTTCTTTTATTTGTGATTGCAAATGTAATTTTTTTTTATATCGTAGGGTGTCTATCGTAAGTAAAATTGACTAATCCTCTTCACTTATAATAGGCACTGCATGAGTGAGAGAGCTGGCCATGTGATAAATTTAATACAATTATTATTGTTGGGTTCACATCCTCGTCCACAAATTAAGAATTCCTACCTCAAAACACCAGTTACAAGCGCTGAATGAACAACCATCATAGCTCACATCACCCTTGGATTCTAAATTTTATTTCCCTCTAATTTTAAAAATAAGTTGTTTTTGTCCCTATTTAATTAACCACTTCACTTTTCTATTTTTCCATATACACCTATTTAGCCTAGCTGGGACGTAAAAGCATGCCCAAGTTGTTGTCTGTCAACCCATTCGTGGCTTAAAAGGAAATCCATCCAAACCCGAAAAGGGCATCTGAAAATGGTTAAAATAAAAATGGAATCATATCATGCTGTCACTCTGTCAATGCCATCACAAGCCCATCACAATCCCATCTAATTTACTTTATGAGTTTATACTTTATACTGTTGTTAAATTAACAAACAAAATGCACGGCTTTCACACAGTGACCATGTAAAGCAACTTTTTGTGGCATACTATTTTTTTTATCATAGTATACAGTGTTTAAATCATATTAATCACTGGTTAATCCTTGACTATGCGATTCTCATTACTGTCAAAATTTACAATAATATTATAATTTCAACTCACCATGTGATTACGTTAAATGTGATGTATTTAACGTTTGATTGGTGACAGAGCTGGCATAAATATAACCGTGTCAATCAATTTTGTTTATAAACAAACGGAATGTTTTGAGTTTCCGACTCAAGAAAGAAGTTACTTATAAGTTCAGAGTTTTAATAAAAAGGTTACGAGTTCAATTTAAATAAGCAACATCTCTCCTATCCCTCAAAAATGAAAAAACAACGCCAAACGATGTTCAAGTCAATTGGGAATTTTATACAAGATGGGCGTGTTACTGAAAGTAGTTACACATAGAGTGGAGCATCATTGCTACTCACATGATAAAGGGGTGATGTGAATTGTGATGCTCTAGTAAAAGAAGTACATTTCAGATAGGGGATCTGGGAAATCTAGCTATTGAGAACTTGAGCCTAAAAGCATCTCAATTTTACCTCAAAAGAGCAAAACAAAATCTAAAAGTGGGAACTTCTACTTTCCCATCAGATTGTTTTTCAACATTTTTTAGGTCTTTTTTTGAGCACTTTATATCAAGCACCATCAGGCTAGCTGTATACTTTTTTCATTTATCACAAATATCACTACTACTGGCTATTCCAAAAGGGAATTTGGCATGGCAATCGAATTTCAATTCATTGATTGACCTTTGGAGGTTTACTCCATCCTTTTTCACATCTACCATCATCATAGTGCAAGAAAAGAAGCACAATGTTAAAAAGGGGGAAAAACAAAAGCATCTTTGAGACTTTAGGAAGCAAAAACACAGGAGCGGCATATTGACTTCGAAGGCATCCCTATTTTCCTATCACGCCCCCACCTCTTCTATAATTACTAAACTCATCGATGCATGGAAAGTATTATTTACTCATAGATTCATAACATATTTAAAAAAAAAAAAACGAGTTTGCAAATATTGGTAGAGGCGAAGATTAAATGTAACAAACATCGTCCAAAAAAAGGAAAAAAAGAGTCCAGTTATTTTTAAACACAACAAGAAGGCGAAAACCATCATAAACAGTGTTTAGTGTAAATGCCCGTGATAGAATTCTCCTTCATGCAAACTAAGAACTCCTGTCTTAGAATGATTATGCAGTTTAAAATTTTCTTTTATCATTATTTAAATTAAAAAAATAAAAATTCAAACCGAACAATTATTTTGAGAACACAGGAATATATAAATACCAATAACTCAAAATTATAGTTTTAATTTTATTAATTTTTTAAAAAACAATTATATTTTCATCTTTATGCTTCCCCAAAATTATGTCAGTTCCAACTCGACGGAATAATTGTTTGGACCACTTAAACACTTTGGAGATCTGGATTCAAAAAAATTTTCTTGGCTGGTATTATGGTGTCCTTAGCATAATTAGCAGACAATTAATTAACAAATTAAGGGGCGTTTTGAGCCTATAATAATATATCCCAGTCTTCCTTTGACCAGAATACCCAGATAGATAATACGCCCTTAGTTAGGACACCAAATATATAATAAGTAACTAATTGTGTTTCCTCATTAAGGACTTCTAAACAAATGCATAAACAAACAAGCTTAGATTTGGAATCAAGATGGGGACAGTACAATCTGATGCTGTAAAAAATTTGTGAGATACACGTGGGGATTGTACGATAAAAACCAATTAATATCTGATTATCCATGCTGTCTGAACTCTGAACTTTGACAACTTGAAATCTTAATTAATCTTTTTTTCCCCTTAATTTCATCTCCTCGGAATTCACCCCTCGTCTTTTATGGCCTCATCGAACTCCCAGATTACCGAAAGCCGGTTGGGGCTCTGTAATTGGTGCTTCCACAATTTTTTACCATTTCCTATTACCGACCACCGAAAGTTTTTATTAGAAGTAATAAACCACCAATTTGAGTTTTTTTTTTTTTGGTACGCTTTGGAGTGACAAATTAATACTCCTTCCTTCCCAACACGCCTCTTTGTAGGACGGAAGGAGTAATTAACCGTTTTACCGTAGAGAAAAATTCATGTAGTGAAATGATTGATCAATAACTCATACAACATACATAATACATAAGGTAGTTAAATTTATCACGCAGAATGTATATTGTGTATATCAGTCAGTCAGTGAATCAGTTCGGAAATCTTTATTTTTATCATTATATCGAATGTGAAATGCTTCTCCTACACATCAGCTATAACGTAAGTGTCCTGAAATTTGGAGGAGTGAAACCTAGGTTTTGCAATGTCTGAGGAATGTTGCATGGGCGTTGCGAAACACATTCCCCATTTAACAAGGAACACTGTTTTCCTTTTGGTTGGTCAAATTATCATTTTAATTTTTGTCGTTACCGTATTATGTTTGAGCCTAGCTGCCGTATATTTTGGGGCACGCGAACTTTATATAGTTTTTGTAAAAGGCGCTGAACTTATTTTTATCAAGAGAATGGAAGAAAACCCTCTTAATTTCTTTGCTTCTTTTATTTTCATTTTTTTTTTTTTTGTAGAATGTCCCATAAGTCATCCAGTCAAAGATCAATTTATTTAATAAATTTTGAATCTGCATGCATGCAGATGGTTAATAAGTTGTTAATTTGGAGAAAAGAGGTTATATAAGGTGAAAATATTGACAAGCAAATATTACACGTGTCAAATGAGGATTGAAATACATATATGATTCTTTTACAAAAACAAGGTATTTTTATACTGAACGGTTAAAATACTTACTCCCTACGTCCCATAATTATTGTCCTGTACGTGCGTATGAGTTTAGGAACGAGTAGAGAAAGAATATCCGCCCAAAAATTTGAGTCGAGAATACTCCAGAAGTGATTTCAACAAGGAAGGAATAATAAGCAAATAAATAAATCTTAAGTTTAAGTGCCCACTGGAATTCTTCTTCTCGTGGACAAATCATTTCTCGAAAATATTTGCAACCTTTTCTGTTCTTAAAAGATTGTTCAAATTGGATTTTCATGTTTAATTACGAATATTTCAGAAATTACAATTGAAATCTCACAGGACTAAATATTTTCCTTAACTAAAATAATCAAGGACTAAATTTGTAGGTATTTGATGACTACTAAAAACTACTTATACACACTCATTAAAAATGGTGAACCATGAACCATCATCATTAATTGAGTCGACAAACTTTGATTAAAACAAGCAATGGTTCCTAGTCAAAATGATTTGGCGTGTTGACCACATAATTCTTCTCATTTCATTTCTTAGATGGTAATTATTTTAATTAATTAAACTGTAATAATCTCCGTCTTCGTGTGAATTTTTGTTTTTGTTTTTTTTTTTTATTTCCCTTCTTTGATTTTTTAAAGAAATAATTTATATTAGTAATAATCATAGAATATTGAGACCCTCACCTGAAGTCCCTAAGGGGATCCAACTCCAAAGCACGAGACCAATACACATTATTTACATCTATGTGATAGTGTTGGCCACTAACATCATTCTACCCTTTCCTTTTTCCTCCCTTTTCACTTACCTGTCTCCTTCTATATATATACACACACACACACACACAAATTCACCTAAAAGAAAAAAAACTCCGGCTTCACTGAATTTGGAAGATTGAGAGTGCGAGTTGATAAAAAATGGAAGGAGGAAATAATCGTTTTCTGGGATGGAAGAAAAGCCCAAGAAATTGGCTTCAAGATCATCATCATCATCATCATCATCATGTAGATGAGGCTGATCATGAATCATCCATAGCTCTGCCTTCTGTGCCTCCACCAGAAACACCCAAGGAACCAATGGAGTTCTTGTCAAGATCTTGGAGCCTTTCTGCTTCTGAAATCTCCAAAGCCCTTGCCCAGAAAGAGAAATTAGAGAAGCAATCTTTTGAGAAGAAACTCAATTCCATTCCTGAAACTGTCTCTCCAAATCATCACCACATTGTAAGTTTCACTTCAGCTAATTGGTTAAAAATTTGATCTTTTTTTACTCTTTTTTTTTTTTTTTGTTGCACTTCTAAAACTTGAATCTTTTTTGCAGGCTGGGAAGGTTATGATTCCGGTACCTCAGGGGAGAAAATCAGGGCCAATTGGGAGGTGGTTTCAACACAAGGAATCTAACCATAACACAGTGAAGAAAAAGGATAAAGCAAGGATGGAAAATGCTCATATGCATGCTGCTTTATCGGTTGCAGGATTGGCAGCAGCATTGGCTGCTGTGGCTGCAGCAGAGAACAAGAAAGACACAAGCTCCAAGATGACTGCAGCTATGGCTTCAGCTACAGAGCTTCTGGCATCCCATTGTATAGAATTGGCCGAATCGGCCGGAGCCGGCCACGACCGTGTTGCCACCGCCGTCAGATCAGCCGTTGATGTCCGGGGAGCGAGTGATTTAGTTACCCTAACTGCTGCAGCTGCAACTGGTAATTTAATTTATATTCAGAGTGTTTTTCTCTGTTTTTTGTGTTCCATTTTGGTGTTCTGTTTCTGAAATTGATTTTTGGGTTTATTTTTGTTTAAAAGCTCTGCGTGGAGAAGCAGCTCTGAAAGCAAGATCACCAAAAGATGCTAAGAAGAACGCATCTATTAGTCCATGTGACAAGAGTTTAGCAGAAACTCAGTCTTTCTCTGCTTGTGATTATGAAGCTGCAGAAGTTCCCTGTGTTGGTGATTTGTTGCAACACACAAGAAAAGGTGATTTCCCTCTAGCAATACATATTAAGCAATCTAATAACCAGAAACAATCTCTGAAATTAAATGAAGCATTAAATTGCAAAAAGAAAGTTTTTATTTTATCAATTCTCAGAGTTCCTCATTGAGCTTTGAACTTCTCAGGTGCTCTGCACTGGAAGCATGTTTCTGTCTACATCAACAAGAAATCTCAGGTACTTAATTAAACCAGAAAAACCCCCCCAAATGAACCAAATTTGAAGCCCCTTTTGACTAAAGTTGCTTACTTTTACAACCGAAAACTTGCACAGCTAATGCCAACTTGTTAACCTCCTGGCAGGTCAAACTCAAAATAAAAAGCAAACATGTAGCCGGGGCATTTTCCAAGAAGAACAAATGTGAGTCTGCAACATTTTGTAATACATTATGTATGTATTTGCAAGCAGTGAATCAGGAGAAAGTAGTTTTGTTTGCTAATAAATACTATTTACTGAATCTGCAGGTCTTGTTTATGAAGTTTGTGATGACATTGCTTCATGGCCATTCAAGAAAGAAAGGGAAAACGTGGAAGTCTATTTCGGAGTGAGAACTGCTCAGGGTCTGGTTGAATTCAAGTGTAAGAACAAAGGCCACAAACAGAAATGGGTAGATGGGATTCAAGACCTCCTAAGGCGATCCAGTTTCATGGAAGATTCCGATAATTCTACCAGAATGTTAAACATTAATTATAGCATCTAGTTTTTCTACATTTTCTTGTTTTGGGTAATAGTAAACTTAGTTCATATTGAAATTCAGAAAAGTAACAAGTGAAGTGTTTTTTTTTTTTTTTTGGTTTTTTTGGTTGTGTGCACTTGCTCTAAATATCAGCAAAATGTGAGAGCTATGTGCCAATTTGTACAAAAGTTTGCACATTCGTTTCTGGTAGTTACATTATAAGATGAATCCATTTGCAAATAGCTGTAGAACAGGATTTTGAAGATCTTTGAAGCAAATAGTGTTTTTTTTTTCTTTTCTTCTTGAGCTAAAAACATTGAAAAATTATAAGGCACTTCCAATAAGTGCTAATGTTTACACTGAAAATCAGGCTCCTCTAAAGAGTGCAGTTTAACTAATAAACAAACCTATTTTCTAGTAGGGGAATGAATTATCTCAATCCAGCTTTTGTGAATGCATCTTCAAAATCATCATTGCGGTCATACCGAAACACCTCAGCTATCTCACAGTTGAAGTAGTTTTCAATCTTTTTTATCAGCTTCTTATCCCTGTCATTGCAAAGTAGGTTGAAGACGGCGCGCCTTAGCGCCCGAAGCGACCGGCTCTACAACGCGACGCAGGTATCCCTCATGAAGATCTCTTTGCTGATGGTCTGATCAACAAAAGCTCTGACATTGTCATTGAACGTGGCGGAAAACAGAACCACCTGGCAATCAGGGCTGCTTTGAACAATTAATCTCATAATCTTTTTCGACGAATCTCTGAAAGAACCCTCTGCAAGCATATGATCCGCTTCGTCGAATACAAGTATCTTCATGAATCTCAAGCTCAGTTTCTTCGATGTGATCAAACTGTCAATTGTTCCAGGGGTTCCGATCACAACCTGAGCGGTGATCGGAACCCGTTTCCGAACCGGAATAGTCCCGTTTAGAGCTAATTCCGATTGAATTCCGGTGAACTTCCCCATCTTTACTAAGACTTCCATGTTCTGGATGGCCAATTCTCGTGTTGGGCAGATACAGAGTGCCAGAGAGTTTTGGGTCGATTCTGCTTAACATTCCGAGAACAAAACAGGTTGTTTTTCCAGACCCATTGAGGGCTTGAGCCACCAGGCTCTTATACGGCGTGGAAAGAATCATTGGCAAAGTAACGGCCTGAATCTTACCGGGTTTTTCGAATTTCATCTCCAGATATAACCCCTTCAAGAGTTCAGGGGGATAGGTTCAAGTCTTCGAATTTCTTGGCTGATTCATATATGGTATCCCCAGTGGCGGCAATTGCTTCCACACAGCATTCTTCATCAGCATCAGCTTCATTCTTCAACTTTTCCGTGTCTTCGAGAGTTAACAAATCAAGACTAATTTCGTTGGCCATTGAAGGAAGAGATTATTAATCGATTTTTGTGTGATGGAGAGAATGGAGAAGAAAGTCAATCCGGTGCTATATTTATACGCGGCAAGTAGGAAAAGTAATCTTTTGCTAGTTCGGTTTTAGAAACCAATCTATATTTGGAAACAGGAATTACTAATTAGGAAATAAACAATCCTGTAAAGTAAAAATTAAATCCATCTTCTGTCGGAAAAAAAAAAAAAGGAGATAAATATCAACAGGGCGAAAATTGAAGACAAGTAAAACTTTAAATTTAAAGTGAAATAATTAAAAGTAAAAGGCAGTTCGGCTGTCAATATCTGAAAATCAGATGTCTTGGCCTAAAGAGTGAGTGTTTCATTGGTGTTAATGTAAACAATATGTTGGGTTATCTTTGATTTTCACCTGCCTCCTAAGCTCTGTCCCCAGATCCCGATCAACAAAAAACCTAAAAACACAAAAACAAAGAAGAAGAAGCTCATTGAGCAATGCAGTAACCTAAACGTCTTCTTGCTCTATTTGAACAACAAATAATGGCTTATTCAATCTCAGAAAACAACAGTCTTTTTATCTTCATAAGGCAACACGCGCAGCTCGCAATATGATTTTATTGCTTTCGACAGGCATTGCTTCTCAAGATCCATCGACTTCTGTACAAATGTCTGCAAATTATCTCTGTGTGAAACTCTCTCTACCTGAAATCAAAGGTTAAACATGTATATCACAACCCCAGTAGATGTAAACATGATAAAGACACTTTTACGGACAGTTTGCACTAAGAAATTTTTCCAACATCTTGTGCACGAACAAAAGTTACAGATAGTGATACTAGATTGCTAGGATTCAAAGAAACGGTAATGAGTTGGTGTAAGAAAAGCAACTCATGTACATTTTACGAGGCCTACAAACAAAGATTGATTCATTTATGATGGTAAGGTAACAAAATGTTCGACAAAACTTTTGTTTCTTGAAATCATACAAGACAATTTTCTGTTCGGAATCTAAAATTTTAAACATAGTTCCTTCCAAATAAGTTGTTTTTCCTTCCAAAGACTTGAAACATAAAGAGCCTTATAAACTTAGGGGTCAATGAACTTTTGACTGATGGAAACTTGAAAAGGTTATTTGGTTTTGGTACAGATCATCCAATCGGCAGATGGAAACTGACCATTATCATGGACCGGGAGTCACCAAACCATGATGCTTGCTCACTTTTGGCTGAAAAATTTTACCATAACAAAAGCCACTAATAAAGTTTTGTCCAAGCACAAAACAAAACGTGGACGGATTTTAAACGCCTAATAGAATCTTCACCGGCCCAAAAGTATCAGTACAAATGATAATCACACATGATAATGTGTTCTGTATATGTATCAGAGAGGTTTCTGGGCAAGCACATTGGTAGATATTAAAAATTTTGCAACCAATTTCAAGGAAACAAGCATGTCCAAAGGAAGGAAGCACCTGAGACTAAAAGAAAAAGTTCCAGGAAACAGATTTCCAGCAATGACTTGACTATTTCACCAACCACAGGAAACATAGTTTAAAACCAACATCCAGATAAATGAAGATGCATACCATTTGTTCAATGATTGGCCCAGCATCGAGTTCTTCGGTGACAAAGTGACTTGTTGCACCAATCAATTTTACACCAGCATCAAAAGCCTGAAGATGGCAATAATCATATTTCAGGTTATTAAAATAACACGGGAATGTAAAGTTCCAGAAGAAAGGTCTGCAGAGGGCTGACAAGTTTACCTGCTTAGCGGGATGACCACCCTTAAATGACGGCAATAGCCCATGGTGAATATTTATAATATCTTTTCCATAGGATCTTAAGAAATTTCCAGAAAGAATCTGCAGATATCAATCGAGATCTTGAAATACACCAGGCACATTACTTATAGAATAACTACTCCAAATTCAAAACTACAAAACAACTTGCAATAAATCCTTTAAGTTACAATATAATTTATAATAAGTCCCGAAAAAAATTTGCTAAGATCATAAAGTATAAGCAGTATCAGATGAATAAACAGGAGACTTTCTAAAGTCTGAAATACATAGCAAAGAGAATTTTCAGGAGTAATGACAAAATTCTGGAAAAAAACTAAAAGAGAAAAGCTGATAAAAAATGAACAGAATCATAATGTATACTCATATCATGTCAAAACATATTTACCTGCATGTATCTAGCAAGCACAAGAAAATCAGTATCCTCTACTAAATCTAAAATCTCTTTTTCCCTTTTATCGGTACGAGTTGTTCGCAGACAATGGTAAGGTATTCCATGCCTCTCTAGAAATCGATTCACATGGGTGTTAAGAGGTCTATCATGGTTGCTGCAAAAAACCATACTGTCAAAATTAATATTTTTAAAGTAAGAGCGGCACAATGGAAATAGTAGAATTTCCATTTACTTGCCTAATTACAGAAGTTATTTGAACTGGAAGCCGTCCATCCTGCCAGCCATGCAATAAGTCAACTAGACAATGGTCCTAGGCCAATACAAAAGCAGGTTAGTTTAAAATAACTGAGGATCAGGACAAACCAGCTCCAGTGTAGGTTTGGATACTTGACATTGATGCAACTATTACACTACAGTTTCTTTGAAGGACGAAGAGTACCTGCTTTGAAGCAAGAATGGCAATTTTATGTTTGGGATCCAGGGAAGGCACTCGAACAACAGAACTTATGGCATTGAACATCCTTGATATCTTCAGAAAGTCTTCTTCCATTTGTCCTTGGAGCCATTTAGCCGGATCAAAGACAAATTCACTGTAAAGTGCAGTGGTTTTCTGTATTACATACAGTTTGGGAGAAAATTAACTCTCATTGCATCTACTTTTTAACAAAATACTAGCATGATCAGAAGATAGAACAAACAAAGTCACACAACAATCTTTGAAAGCCCTTAGATGCACAAAATATCTATGGGACCTCTTTATAAGATAAAAGACAACAGTATGGACCTTTCAAAATAGGTTCGCAGAACTGAATCAATTCAAATTTGGTGAAGAAAATGCCCCTTGCAAGGTCAACCATTTTACCATCAAAGATATACTTAACAAATAACAATCAATGAAGGCTGGACCTTTTCACCAGAATATGATGTTCAAAGATCAGATTCTTGTAAACTCAAATATGGAGGTAATGATAGACCTACAGCAGCTGCTGTCACTCACAATTTAAGAGTCGTAGAAGCTCTTTATGTCATGCTCAACAGTGACAAACAATACGACCAGAAGTTCGAGAAACAAACTTCGATAAACTATTCATAAGATATGAACACCTTATTAACAACATATGCATACTTGTATACATCATACATCAAAAAATTTTAATTCGCCTAAAGCATTGATTGACGTAGAGCAACAAAACTAATCAGGATGTGATAGTTGACACCCTGCAGCCTACACTAGCTCAATAATTCAAAGGCAAACAACTTGAACAGAAACTTCGCCAGTTACATTTGCATTGCTTGCAATAATCCTAGTCAACCAACCAACCTATGAATTCAAATTTCAAAAGCACAATTTATAAATGCTGAGTAGTGAACTAAATAGCTCAGCCCGAAAAAATTCAATATCAAAATGTACATAAGTATAGAGCTGCAGGGCAGAAGACAATTGAAATGTCCACATAAACTCAACCAGAGAAACAAACCTATTAATTTGAGGCGTGAAACTGTATAAAGACGCAATGATGAGAAAAGATATATACCTTCTCGAATAAAATACATTCTTGTTCTCGGGTACAAAAACATCAGCACTAAGAATATTTCCACCTCTTGAAGCAATGCATTCCGATAACTTAGCAACAATGCCCACCTCATCCTGGAGCAAAAAATGTTCAAACCCAAATCAAAATTTCATCTTTTTTTTTTTTTTCCAAATTCACGTACCCTCATGGACCTCACATCCGAATCATATTTTAAAAAACACCTGTTTTTAGCAATCCAAAAAAATTGCAATACTTACAGGGCAATAGAAAACGTGTATTCCATGTATGAGGGAAGGAGAGGTGGATTCATCTAGGGATTCCCCTGGAAGTTTGAAAGATTTAAAGGGCCTTGATGAAATCCTGAAACCTTGAGGAGGAATGATTCTGCGAAGGAAGCTCATGTTCCTTAATTTTTTGTTCCTCAGTTCAATCTCATTGAGTTTGGCTGAGTTGGATAACCACTAATACTAATATATACTTTCTGCTATAAACGGAGAGAAGCCACTGGGTGAGTGGTGGGCTGCTGCCATACATTACCAGCCATTAGTTACAAAGATTGGAACTTTGGATTTTGGAAGAGGACATGGGGGATTTCCATGTTGGGTTGTTGGGACCTTTAGCAGTTGGATAATATTTTGGAGTTATCCCCTTTTCCGTCCCTTTAATTTTATCCCCAAGTCGGTTTTAGTCCCTTGTTTCTTAAAAAAAAAGAAACGCACCCCCTTATACTACATATCTATCCTTTAAACTTTCTCTATTTATGATTTAGTCATAAAAAGTACAATGCGTGAGGGAATTTTTTGCAGCAAAGTACAAAGTAGGGATCTCTAATTTTAGTTGTTTCTTCTTTGTTTCAAGAGTGAATAAAATTTCATCTGGAAAATATGCAAAATGATATAAGTCAAAATTCTTTTATAGTTTACATGTTAAAAAAAAGATAAAACTATGTTAAAAAAAATTAAAGTAGTAAGATGCCTTGACCAATAGGTCACGAGTTCAAGTCACGCCGAGGGTAAATGGGGCACTATTGATCCCTTAAAAAAAACATTATAGTGATAATTAACCTAAAAACCTTTAAAATTAACTATGTCTCCACAAATCAGATTTTTTTTTTTAGTGTTCCTCGAATACAATTTACAAATTATGATATAAACTATTTTTCGGGACGGAAGAATAAAATCAGGGGCGGAGGCAAATTATAACCAGCCAAAATTTAAAAAATACCCCTCATATACTATTAAATTATACCACCAAATTTAAAAACATTTTCAATCTTGTCCCAATAAAATTTGCATGTAGTTTAATCGCCCCACCTACTATTGAGAGCTTAGCTCTGCCGCTGAGCAAAATGTAAAAGACATGAACCTAGATAATAACATTGCTTGATTCTATTGATATGAAATACTAACACTATCGTGCTCAAAGCACCGAATAATCTCTACGACGTACAAATCTAAAAATCTCCCTATTATAGACATCGCAAAGGAAATAAAAAATAATAATAATAATCACAAAATTTGCCCTTCAAAACTCATATTGCACTCACCTCTACACCATTCACACTGGATACCCTCTTCAGAAAAGATTGAGTGTCGATTTCCATATTCACCCGTCCAAGTTCCATCTTTCAAGTCAAATTCAATATTTGAAAGAGATTTATAGCTCCACACCGGTGATGGTGCACAACCAAATAAATACTCATAGTAAAAACTCCGTACTATTTTTCAGTAAGATCTTGAACCACACTACTTGCACTCGCGATCCTCCCCTATCACGTTTAATAGCATGGTCGAAATGAAACTTTTGTCCCATTATTCACTTTCTTGGCGATGGACAGCAATACTGCTCAATCGAGGAGGAGGAGTGTTCCAATAAGTGTAATAAAGTTATTGTTTGTTGGGGAAACTCCTTCCATTGCCACCATACTTCAAATTACTAGTGGAACAAAAGTATCCATAAAACGGTAAAAGCGTTGTTCAATTATCATTATAGAAAATCAACAAAGTCATCATACATCCATTACAAGAGCAGAGAGAATGAAAGTGTACAAACAAATTAACACAGGCAAAATTAAGTCAATCATCAATCTCTCCGAATGTCAGAGCTTAATTCTCCGGGCGCATTATAGCCTTTTTTGCCTCTCTCAACGCAACGTTGGTGGTGCTATAACCACCGTCAACCACCAGATTCAGGCCGCTTATGTACTTCCCTTCATCACTCCCAAGATACAACGCTGCTTCCGCCACATCCTCCGGCCTGACTACGGCCTCTTTCAGATTCGCTATCCCAGAAACAAACCTCTCTGTTTCTTCCGCTTCCTTATGCCGGAACGCGTTCATCAGCATCGGAGTAGCAGCTCCGAACGGGGAAATACAGTTGACCCGGATCCCAAATTGACCCAATTCGACGCCCAATTGCTTGGCCAGCCCCACCACGGCGCTCTTGGACGCCGCGTAAGGATACGGGACATCGCCGGCGGTAACAGAGCAGACGCTCGAAGTTATGATTATGGATCCCTTCTTCGCCGGAATCATAACTCTGGCCGCGTGTTTCCCGCACAGGTAAGCGCCGAAGACGTTGACATCGAAAACCCTCCTGAAGTTTTCTTGATCGGATGGAATATCAAGCTGATTTACCACCGATACGTCGGATGAATTCCCCGGAGCTCCGGCGTTGCTGAACATTATGTCTAGCTTCCCGTACTTGGAAACGGCGGTATCCACCGCATTTTTGACGTCTGATTCTTTGGATACGTCGCAAATGACGTAATCGATGGTTCCCCCCTTTGATTGAAGCTCTTCACAAATGGAACGTGCCGGATCATCTCGCCGGACAGCAATCAAGACTCTGGCTCCCTGCTTAACGAAAAGCCTCGCCGTGGATTCTCCGATTCCACTCCCGCCGCCGGTAATGATGGCTACTTTGCCTTCTAACCTGTAAAAGATGAAAGATGGAATCAAGGATACAGTAATTACAAATAAATACAGTGTCATAGATAAATGTACCTTCTGGGAATAGCCGTAGAAGAAGAGTTTGAGTTAATTGCCATGTTTCTTCAAGTGCAACAGATTGATAAAAGTTTGGTAAAGCCAATACGAAGACTTTAGTAAGAAAAATTCTTCAGTGGGCTGTTCTTGTTAGGTGTGCTCTGCCCCTTATCATTTGGGGGGAGGATTTATGGTTTGTATGGATAATTTTTAAGTCTTTTTCCTATTTAAAAATATGAAAAATTACATTGAAAACTTTAAAAAGTTATATTAGAATAATAAGAACAACCAAAAAACCAACCAAAATTGAATGGCCCATATGCGCTTCAGAATTCACGTATACTACAAAATTGGTGACATTAATTAGTACTCCATCTCTACAAAATCATTTGTTCTGTTTGTAGGATTGGAGTTGATACAAAAAATTTAAAACCCACCCAAAAAAAAAGAAAAAGAAAAAGTTTACAGAGTTGGACCATCATCTTGGATGGAGACAAAGTTGGGCCGCAATTTGTTCAAAGCTTGAGTTCATAATATATTGCGAATTACAGCTAAACATAAGAGCTTTCTACTGTAGCCAAGGTATTATTGCTATATCACATGTCAGTGAAGGTTTTGAGTTATTTTTTCCGGCTGTGGAGCAGTGGAGCAGGCATGATGAATACATTATTTTCGAGCTATTAGGTGGAAGTGTGGGACTGGAACTCTATTTTCTAACATCTTTAATTTGTTCATGTTTTCTTTCTCTCAATAAATTTATATGATTTCCACCAAAACGATTCTCTTTCTTGGAGGGGGAATCTGATTCCGCTGACGAAATAGAAAACCGACTAATCAACCGACTAATTGATTATCTATGGGAGTCTTGACAATCTGGAACACAACAACAACAACAACGACAACAAAATTTTTCTTCTCACTAAGTGGGGTTGATTATATGAATCATGCATGTGTTGCGAGTGTGTTCGATTTTTACAAGATTTGATACACTATTAGATAATAATAATATTCATAAATCCACATTATATCCATTAATAATAACCGTAATATCTCGACATGTTAAAATAATTTAATTGAGTAGTTTAGATGTTTGATATTTATTCAAAAAGTGAGGGTGTTTTAGATATTTGATTAAACCTTGGGGTGCTTTTGCTAACAGCCCTAAAAGAAACCCCATGAGAAGTTGGGGAAAAGAAAAAATAAAATCGGAGCTCATTGATCTGACATTTCGATCGTCAACAGTCAGTTCCTCTAACACTCTAACTCACCATCTCCTCTCCTCCTCCGACCAACGACGATGCCGGTGAGTTACCTCTACTTCTCTCCTACCCCTAGTCCCACGCGCAAGATCAGAATTTCGCCCATTTATTGAATTCCATTAGTATTTATGATTTATTCAAAATGTTTGTGAGTTTTAATTTGGTATGATTAATTGGGTATTGAATTGGCAATTCCTTATTGGTGGCCTGCAGTTGCGGAGATTGATCGAAGTTGAGCCCCCGAGCCCATTAAGATACCTGATCGGAGTGGCCATCATGATGATCGGAGTAGTATTGCCTGTCGGATACATGATGTTCCGGAACAAGCGCGTCCCTTCTACTTCCTCTTACTCTAAGCAGACGTAGGTGTGCTTTTCTCAATTTCTTTTTGTTTTTGTTTTTGTCCCTTTTCTTAAGCTAATCAGACGAACGAGAAATTTTTGTTATGGTTTTTTTGGCTTGGGTTTAGGTATAGGTTGAGATTACGGATTATTATGCAATGTATTGAGCTGGATTTGAATAGGGTTGGAACTTAAAATGGGATAAATTTTGTTGTTTTTTTGGTGGATTCAGGAACAAGGTTTTGATCTAGAGAGAGGCTTTCAATTTGAGGCTGGATTAGGTTTTTTCAATTTTGGATGAAGCTGCCAAGGGACATGAGAAGAGGAAAAATACACGGTTTTATGGATCCGGTGGTCTTTGTAAATTTTACTGAACTTTCTACTTAGCCTAGTAGACATTGTTATGTTTTGTATTTTTGGTGGGATCTTACTAAAGTTAATGCTGATTTCTTCTATCAAGGAAGAACTGTGGAGTTTGTTCCGTTTCAGTTTTACTTCCTTAGTTTAGTTTTGTATCACTGAGGAGAGTAAAGTTCAAGATGCTTTTGTTGTTGTAACTCACTTCATTTGTTTTGTAAGGGATAATATGAGATCCTTAATCCCTTTTCCATTTCTTTTCTTTCTGGCACTGTACCAAATTGCTTCTTGCAAAGTTTCTTCCTGCAGCAATGCGGTTTATGACTTCGTTTTCTGGTTGTTTTATGTGTAAGATCGGCCGTCTCTGCAATGGAGTAAGGATTTTTGACTGATTTACATATTTCAGTCAGATTGGGGATTAATACTTTCCACCTTTGTAAGAATGCATATGTTTGTGTTTCATGGTAGCAAATGTTTGATCGTTGTACATGATTGTGAGCTATTGGTTGTTTCTTGCTTGTTGATGAGTGGAGTTTGGATACATACCGAGTCAGTAAAGTTGTTGGTCTGTTGGTATATCTAATCCCCTAATCAACTTGCTTTCATGGAACATGCCGGCTAGATAATTATTATGTGATATTGATTGGCCCTATTGATTTTGTTAGTGTAGCAAACAGTTCAGGATGTTAATACTGATGTTTCTGGATGCTCGATCGCAGCATGGCTGCTAGTAGTCTAGTTGTAAAGATTATATATGGTAGTGTGAGATCCGTGAATGCCTGATCTTGGACTTCCTGTTTGTTGTCACAAATACATGTTTATCTGAAGTGTTTGGTGCAACTTTAGTATTTGTAATGTTAGTGTTTGATTGAGAAGTTATCTTGAGAACGGAAACTCTTTACTTAAAAAGCAGTATGTGAATACAGGTGCGTGGAGTGCAGTTTAGACTCGTGTACCATTTGTATTCTGATATAATGTGGCATTTAATGTGAAATGAGAAATAAGGGATTTGATATCACCGTGGTTTAATTTTCCTTGCAGAGTGGAAGCATGATTTTGTATCATGAAAGCCTGTGTGTCATTGTAACATATGAGTTGGTCTGGGAAATGGAATGAATACATTTGGTTTGCACTTGTACTTCGAGTCCATATTGCACTATTGCAAGGTCAAACCTGACCAAGTGATTTTACATTTTACTGTTTTTCTAATTGCAATTTTTGATCCTAAAATAGAAAACCCCAAATGGTACAATAGTAACTACCGTTGAAAGATGATAAAAATTGTTTCGATTCTGACAATAAAGAGGAATATTTCAACTAAAAGAATTTGCTTTGATTAATAAAAGGAAGTTGTTTCTCCAGGTAAAAGACTGTAAAACTAGCCAATGTAACACTCATAACTTGTTCCTCTATATTTTCAATTGACAATTAGGTCTATTCCTTTAGAACCCTACAGATTCTTCAGCTTGCTTGCCTATACATTTTCCAGTCTACCAAGCACTTCACCCATTCGGATTCTGTCCCCTCTTTTAACCGAGAATCTAAATTTAGAAGGCAAACTGTCATTTGTAGATGAAGTAGGAGCTTGGAAGATCAGTACAACAGTTGATCCCATGTTGAAAGCCGCTACCTGCAAGGTTAAAGCAAAGATGTGCACATTCAATGAGGTTCTAATGTATTGTTCACGAAAATATAAGCAAATTGCTGTTCTAATGAATTGTTCTAATGAGTTATTCAGTGACTTGAGGCCTCTTTGCGCCATGAACCAACATGACAATTATAATAAGCCAAAATGTTGTCTAATGCCTCTTTGGGAGGTATACTGATTTGTGTATTATAAAAACTGATAAGCCAGACCACATCAGATAATTCCCTGCACTTCCATTTGATCTTTAGAGCATACAAAGGAAACCATTTTTGTCCAAAAGAAACTTAAGCATGAGATCAGAGATTTTTTCCATACCTCATCTCCTTTCTTAAGCGTAATTCCAGTCCCTTCAGGGCCATAAGTCTTTTCTTCAGGAGGTGCAGACAGAAGAAACCCCTTTATGGGCCTATTGGTACGTAGTGTTGGTTCAATGAAAAGCTGCCATGAAGTTCCAAGTAAGAGCAAAATCAGAAACTGAAATGATGAATAGATAGTTAAGATGAATTTTAACAATGGATGACTCAAAACAGAATACGGCCGATGTGCTTTGGCGCTCACCTTGACCCTATCCAAAGGAGTAACTGACAAGTTACTTCCCACCACTTAAACCTTAAATAGTACCAATGTAAAACAGCAGAAGTCCTAGGAGAGGTACTATGTTTAAAGGATAAGATCTTTAGTTGTAAGGCAAAGTTAAATTCATTCAATCATCATCTGCCAACAGCCACACTCGTGATGAACACTGCCCTACCCATCCCACACCAACCCTCTTTTGGGTATCAAAGACTGTGCGTATCATAATTCTTATATCACTTCCGAAATGCCAGACCATGGAGTCTATATTAACTTAAACAACTAACTTGAACAACTAACCTCTAATTATCTTCAGGTACATAAAACAATCTTAACTATTAAATAATCTAACAAGTACAGGGACCACCTCAATTGAACCGATGTTTGTTGCACCAATGGCTGCCATTGCCAGATATCCTTCTTTCCAATGACCTTCAAGCACCACCTGGTCATGAATAACAAAAGCATACCTTAGGCAGAGATAAGGAAAAGACAATAATCTCTTGGCACACAGTAATGAGTCTTACAGAAGTTGGGTTGAAGGTAGTGAGGCTATCTAAAACATCACACAAGACACAAACGCATGCAATGTCAAAAGGCTGACAGCTACTTTTGTCACCTGATATCCGCATTATGCAAGTTTCAGGTACATAGTAGTTAAAAAAGATTGGTATAATTTTAGCAAATTGTAGCAGAAATTATGTGTAAAAAACCTGAAACAATCATTTGAGTTTTTATTATTATTAATTTATTATTATTATTTTTTTTTATGACAACTTTAGTAAGGGAAGAACTGGAATACAATCAAGGCTGCGTACAAAATGTTCTTCTTTTCCGACAATAATGCAAAACCGTGTAGTTTGACATGCCAAGACAGTGGGTGAAATGAAAAAATAACAACGGGATCCAGTCATGAAGTCAATCACCGAAAACTTGGCTTCTAGAGCTGCAAGTTATAATAAAGATTGAGCAATCAGCATAGCAAGTTCTTCACAAAGCCATCGAAACACACTAGAGAAAGGTATTGTGAGAATAGAAGTGTTCGCCACCATTTCAAGAATGAGAACAACAAAGGGACAGAAATCAATAAATAAAGAACTTGAAAGTGTCTCTATCTTCCAAGAAATAAACAAATCAGAGTGAGATTATTGATCAAATCCTGTTACACAAAAAACAAGAGTTCTGTGTGCAGAAACTAAAGCATCAGCTTCAAAAATGTTATAGGCCTCTCAGGCTAGCAAGGGAATGGTTGCAAGTTGCAACTGCTACACAATTTCGTTAAGGATACAAACTATTCAGAAACTTCAAAAATTTGATGAAGAGGAAAAGGCTAGCACCAATAAGAATTACCCTTTCATTTTCAACATATAGATTTCTGATAGTCCTTGCGGCACGTTCGTTCACGGGAAAAAGTCGACCTGCTCAGGGGACGAGGGAACTATAGTTACAGAGATAGGTTCGGACTACCAGCAAGCGGAACATAATAAGAGGAATTATGTATAAATATTGCAAACTTCTCCAGAGCAAAATATATTAAACCATTTAAAAAAACAAATATCCAGGGACGAGTATTAGCATAAAATTTCCACTAGGCTGTCTCAGATTGAAAAAAGGATGACAAGAAACTTGATATGCATAGTGCTTTGGAACAAACCCCAATTACTTTAGGCCTCAGTTATACGTATATGTCAGAATATATTAGAAATCTAACCATAATACATAAAACAGGGACAAATGAGCAAGTAAATCTCAATACAGCTAGAAAAACTGATTTCTGTAAAACAAGGAAATTTCATGAAGACCAAGAAAAAACACATGGAAGAGCTGGCTGGAACATGTAAAAAGGGAAATCTAGTCTGACCCGAAAAATGTCGACGAACATGAACATTCCAATCAACTGGAGAGTGTATCCGATGGTAGTCTCCAGGTTTCAAGTAAATTACACAGTAAAATAGGCCCTTCAAAGAGCTGCATCAGAATATAACAGTTATATATTTACAATTGTGGGTTTAAGAAAAAGGCTGGTACAAGAGTTTAGGGTTTAGAGTATGTAACTGCTAATCTTGAAAAAAAATAAAAAATGAAATAACAGTTGAGTTTTACAAGGAGAGAAGCCATAAATCTTTGTCATTTATGAGTCTTGGTCAGAGTATGGACTTCAGAAAGTCTTTTACGGGTGTAAGTAGTAGCATAGTCTAAATTCACAAAGTTAATTTAAGTTTCCTTGAATGTGGCTTAAATGTCTTTTAAGATTGCCTAGGATATGTTATAAAGTATTACCTAGCTGGTTCTTCATCTCTAACTCTAGGAGAAGCTAAAGAAACACTCAAATATGATTTTTGAGCAGCCTCCTTAGAGTGCTCTTCTCCACCATTCTCTGGTTCAATGTTCTGTTCATTTGCAGCAGGAAGGAACTGTCTTGCTCCAAGAAGGGAAGAAACTGAATAAGAGAAACCTTTAACTTGCTCAATCATAGCCCCAGGTTTCAGCTCTCCAAATCTTAGAACAGTTCCATCAACCGGACTAATCTGCCAAAATGCCAAATGCGTAATATTTAGTAGGAGCCTGAAACCAAGATAATGGAACATAGACTACCCCAACATGTTCGTTACCAGTTACCAGACAATGTGGGTCTAATTCAATAGGCCTGGACCCTTCTTTCAACTTGCGAACAAAGAAATCCCTCAAAGATGCATATTCTTCCAAAGGCAAAGCTGCTTCTTCTAAGTCTGAATTAGAGGGAAAACAAAATCTTTTAAATTCAGAGATTACCTCAGAGCACTTATTCCTACTTATTGGCATATATTTTCATTCATTATCAACGGATTTATTAAAGTAACTAGTTCAATAAGAACACAGACTGAAAAATAGCATACTTGAATGGAATGCCCGAGCCCAAGCTCTGTAAACATGTGGCCGCATCCATATGGGATATTCCTAATCAAAGACAACAATTAGGTGGCAGTTCGTAGCGATGTGAATTATGTTAAACGTTATCGCAATTTTGATATTTTAACGTTTACTGAAAACTCACTAGACTGGTTAGATATCCCCAACACCTTGACATGGAACGAAGTGGTAGAAATCTCAAGAATGTGGCCTGTAGTTAAATAATGAAAAGGTAAAGACAGTTTCCAGAGGTTCATGATGAAGTTCATTAGGAAAAAGGTAGATGAGATAAGTAAAAGATAATCGAAAAGAAAATAAATCAAGTTCACCTTTACATCAGGCTGGAACTCCAATTCAATTCCTTTCTCTCTGGCCTCCTCTATCTACAATAAAAACCAACAGCAGTGAAACAATAAGTTATAGGTAGAATCAGTCTATTCAAACCTCAATGAGAACATGTGTTTTGACAGCATACAAAGGCAGAAAATGATCTATAGCGTCAAACTGTGAACAATAAGCATGATCCACATCATATACAAAAGGTAAGTTACTATGGTTTAAATATTTCAAATTCAGAAACTTCGAGGTCTCGAATTTTGACAGGATCAAAACTACCTTCTTATCATGATAGAGTCGACGAGCGTGCAGAGTTCCAAGCATAAGGATAGTAGCGATGGTTGCACCAGGAATGAACAAATCATTACCTACATTCTCCCAACAATAATTCCAACATTCAATCACATCAACATAAATCCCAAAATTTAGCCAAAATTTTTTTTTTAAAAAAACTCAGAATCAAACCAAATCAATTTACTGTCTATCGAGGCATAAATGTAACAATCAAAATTCAGAGTAGAACCTTGAGAGCTGCCACTACTACTACTACCGCCGGGGCCGCCAATGATCGAAGCACGCGCCGAAGAGGATTGTACCTTGCGGAAAAAAGTATTGAAATGGCGACGCTGTTGCCAAAGGTTATTGGCAGCTCGAGCTCTTCCAGCAAAGTAAAGAGGCCTCATCGTAACGATTCTAGGCTTCATCTTGAGAGAGAGATTGAAAGGTAGAGAGTTTCTGGAGAGTGATTAGGGTTTTGTGCACTGCACTAATTCGTTCAGCTGCTTGAAGGAGGGGAAACCGGCTCAATTTTTCAGAGCTTGTCGGAGAAGACGACTCATACGTTTCTTCCTTCACGAAGGCGTGATGTTTTTGGATCGGACGTAATGCGCCTTTGATAATTAGCGTTCTGTGGAGGGAAATAATTTCAGTCTAGACCTTGTTGTTTAAGGGGTTTTATTTTATGGATCAATTTTTTTTCATCCTGTTAATAACCATACATATGTTAGTACCCTTCCCGTCATAGGAAAATAATCTACTTTGAGTTTTAAAATTTATACTAAAAATAATACAAATCTGAAAATTCAATGTGGACTATTTTTTTTGGACAGAGGTAACACTACTTATTTAAAGCTCCAAGGGGAAATAAATATGGAGCAATAATATTTTAGTCAAATATATTCATTTAAAAATGAATTCACTAAGGAGTATAGGTTAATTTTGATTGAAAATGTTTCTTTTTTCCTTTTTCCTTATAGTGTTTAAGGAGTGCTCCCATAATCAATCAATAAATATTATACGAAAGAGTTTGATTTTTGTAATATGAGCTATGACTAAAAATTTGTAGAAGTAATACGCAAAAATACACTATTCTCCAATTTATTTTTTTCCAAAAAAACAAAAAGGAAAATACACCATCCCCTTCCCGTGTTTTTTTTTTTTTTTCCAAACTCTTTTTTTCTTTGAAGTTTGAACAATGGAACCTTTATTGCGTTGACCTGGTTTCCCCCAAAATGTAGGAGTTTAAAGGACGTAAAACCGAAATGTTGGGACTTGGGAGTAAAGACCACAAAATGACAAATATGATCCTTTCAAAAGGATAATTGAAGGCCGTTCACGCTTTTGAATTTACTTCCAAGTTCCCAAGTCAACAGCAAGAGTCAGCGTTTCATCCACACTAGTGCGGACTGCGGAGAGATAGAAAACACAGAAAAAACAAACAAGAAACAGAAGCAGAGTACCCTCTGCGACTGAGAAAGCAGCCTATGGCAACAGAATCGGAATCGGGAAGTGAAGCAATAATTAAATATGGGATAATCGGAGTTGGAATGATGGGAAGAGAACATCTCATCAACTTGTATCATCTCAGGAACCAAAGGGTCGCTGTTGTTTGCATTGCTGATCCACACCTCCCTTCCCAGCAACTTGCCCAAAGTTTAGCTGATTCTTATGGCTGGCCGATCAAGGTACGGTTCATTAACTAATGGATAATCCTAAAAAATTGGAATTTTTGTCTGCTTGAATTCCCGGGTTTGGTGTTAATTTTTTGTGGGGGCGTTGTTTTTTGAAGGTATTTTCTGGGCACAAGCAGTTGCTGGAGAGTGAGCTCTGTGATGTGGTGGTTGTTTCGACTCCAAATATGACTCACTATGAAATTTTGATGGATATTATAGATTACCCGAAACCCCATCATGTTTTAGTGGAGAAGCCTCTGTGTACCACTGTTGCGGATTGCAGAAAGGTCAGTGCTGGAAAAAGGTTCATTCTAATATCTCATTTTTTGTTGTCTACACAAGTGATGACTAATTTTCCACTATTAGTTTTGAGTATTGAGCATATTAAGTACTCAAACGTGCACTCATTAATTGAATGTCTTCCTATCATATTTACTGATTGTCTCTTTTCCGGCCATTATTTGCACGATTTATTTGTTATCACGAGAGAACATGAATTACACCGAAATATTTTTCTGTTTAATGCTGTCAAATTGGAATTTTGTAATCCTTCAAGTTCATAGTTACTCTCACATTATTTCAATCAGCCAGTATCTGCTTACTTTTTTATATTGTTTGTCTATCTTCTCGGAATATTATTCGATCTGAAGGACCTCCTCCATTAGAGGATTTGATGTTGCTAATGTGCTCCAAATCTTTTTTCTTTCAATTCCCTAACCACAATCAGCATACCATCCTTCTATGCCTCAACTGTCTGTTTGTCATTCGTTATAAACCCCTTGCTTATTTATCTTGTGTCTTAATCAACTCCATTGGACATTAACCCTCATATTTTCTGTCGTGCATGCTTGATTCATTTTCATGTCTTTAGCTGTTCCAACTTCCAAGTGCATTTCTAAGAATCCATCGGATCAGGTTGTAGAAGCGGCTAAGAGAAGACCAGATATGCTGGTTCAAGTCGGACTTGAGTATAGATACATACCTCCAGTTGCTAAACTGATAGATATTGTCAAGACTGGAACTCTAGGACAAGTCAAGATGGTAGCTATCCGAGAGCATCGATTCCCATTTCTTGTGAAGGTATCAAGCTTGTTGTTGTTTCCCCGCTCTTGCTTCCATTTATTTTTTCATAACACCATCTCATTGTAGGTGAATAATTGGAACCGTTTCAACTGTAATTCTGGTGGTACTCTTGTGGAGAAATGCTGCCACTTTTTTGATCTGATGAGGCTATTTGTAGGTTCTAATCCTGTTCGTGTAATGGCATCAGGAGCTATTGACGTGAATCATAAAGATGAAATCTATGATGGAAAGGTAAAATTTTCTGGACATTTAATTCTACTGCATGTAAACAGGCAGGAAATCTTTGCCAAGTGATACAGATTGCTTCAATGTAATGAAATGTACTATAAACTGACTCGTGACCACTTGCTAAACAGAGATGTTTTTGTCTGTCAAAAAGGTTTTTACTAGTTCCAAATCTGACCAAATGATAGTGCGAGAGATAATTTTCATCTAGACATTGGATCTTTCGATGGTATACATACACACATATATCTATCTTCTGTTGAAGTAGGCCACGATGCATCAGTTTCCTTAAGCATGTCGGTAGGGTTTGAGCTATTTGTCAAGTTCTGGCTGTTTTCTGTTATGCCATCAAGATATTTGGTAGTCCGATTCATATTTATAGCAAGTTCCACCTTGTCCGCATCAGAAAATTGAGCCCTTTCTTCAAATGATCATTGTGAATGTGTCAGTGTTAAAGAGTGTAGTTAAATAAGAAAAAACCTAGCAGAGGTTATCAAGTCAGAGACAGCTTTCTTTTTCTTTTTGCAATTTGTATTAATGCTATCATTTCCTGATAGTATTTGGATGTTTTAAATTTAGTTCATTTACACAGGATTATGCGACTGAAGAGTTCTCCTTTCATCATGTTGGCTTCAGGTTCCTGACATAATTGATAATGCTTATGTAATTGTTGAGTTCGAGAATGGTTCCAGGGGTATGCTCGACCTTTGCATGTTTGCTGAAGGAAGCAAAAATGAACAAGAAATATCTGTTGTGGGTGACATTGGGAAGGTACTCCAACTGAATCTATGGCAGGAATCTTAGTAATCATACATGATTCGCATGCATCTTGAACATGGGATTGCTTCTCATTTCTAATTCATAGTCCCCTAAGAAAAGAAATATCCCCGAAGTTGATCTCTGTGCAAATCAATTCATCAATTGAGATGAAGCTCTTGACATCAAGTTAACATCTCTAGCTTGATGCTCACTATTGCCAGTTCCATTTTTCGTAGTGGAAATGAAATTGCCAGAAATGTTCTCTTTGTTGTTCTCTTAACATATATTATTCTCTAGGGTGAGGCCTTTGTTCCTGAGAGCATTGTCCGTTGGGGTACTCGAGTTGATGGACGGGATGGTGTGAAAACTTTGCAGGCTGCTGATGACCGAATAAAGTGAGTTAAGATCTTTCAATTGTTTAGCTTTTATGAACAAATTGTGTGCTTTCCTCTTGAATCTGCTGGCATTCCTCTAACTTAGTGACAAATTTGTATAACAATCGCCCTTTCAATTACTTTCTAGGTATGATGGACTGCATCATGGTTCTAGCTACTTGGAGCACATGAACTTTTTGTGTGCCATAAGAGCAAGAGCACAAGCTCCGGCTGTTGATCTACAGGATGGACTGATATCAGTAGCTATTGGAGTCGCAGCACAACTTTCAATTGAAAAGGGAAGATTTGTCTCAATTCAGGAGGTCTTAAATCAATAACACGTCTATGATTTGGAACTGGCATATCCAGCAACAGGAAGAAGTCAGATTCTTTGAGCTTGGTTATGTGAAGTTTCTTTTCTTCATGTTTCTATTTTTGTTAAAACACGAGACATCATAATCCATTCTTGCGACACTATTTATAAAGTTGGTGCATTAATTTTTAGCTTTTTGAAAAAGGGGCATAATGACGCTGCACAAGATGATGAATTAAGTTTGAAGTGTTATGACATGATGTTAAAAGATCTACTGCAGCATATTTTGTACTGTTTACTGAGAAAAATAGTCCACTAGAACCTACGATGAAAGAAGGGAGTCAACAAAATTCCACCCATGTTCATTTGGAGACATACATTAAAGGGCACGAGCATTACCAAAAATCGAATTTCTGATTTCCTAGGTGATCAGTGTTGACGTTGTTCTTCCGACTGTCAGGTGCTTAGAGCTTACGATGGTCTTTGTTGGCATTTATGCCATTCCTCGAGAAATACTTCCCCTAGTTCGGCATATTGAAATCACACTGTTTGTTGGGCAATGCTGTCGCATGTGCCCCGCGGCGTTAATGGTTTAACCATATCACTTGCATATACACGAATTTAACAAATTTTAGGAGGTCTGAATGTTGGATGGTGAGGTACAAAGGAAGGTTGAAACCGCCGAGTCTTTCAATTGGTTCACTCATTCACTGAAACTATTTGGATAAACTTTGCTGGATTAGAGTTGCACAATTTTGTCAAATCTAGTAACACCTGTTACTGTAGAATTCACATCTATGGTTTTCGGATCTTTTGAAAAAAGTCTCTCCAGAGCATATTAGGTCGCCCCAAAAAGAAAAAAATGCTAAAAACATATCCCCGCAAACAGTATACAACAGTATAGCTCCATCTCTTTCTAATACTGAAAGTTAATTGGGTGCAGCGTTCAACCGCAGACGGATCTCCTCCACGAATGAGCTTCTGGGGACATCAGTGTCTATCGCTGCCGCAACATCTTTCAATCTAACTTTGCCTTCTTTTAGTTCATTTTCTCCAACAATAACCATGAAAGGTATCCTTGAATCTTTGGCACGTCCAATGTGCTTCATCAATCTTTTATCCAACATGTACTCGGCCTTCACTTTCGCATCCCAAAGCTCGCTCACTAGTTCAGCGGCTAAAGACAAGTCATCACTCAAGATACTCACCAAAACTTGAGTTTCATTTGGCCGTATTGCCTGCAAAGACATAAAAAACATGAGCCGGAATGCTCTCTTACCCAACAAGGCTCTCGTGAAATTCTCCCACACTATCCAAACTAAAAATCTATAAACAGTTCTTACCTCGTTCCTGTCTTTCTGAAGTTGTTCCATGATTGCAAATACTCGCTCTATCCCCAGACTGATGCCAACTGCAGGGATCTGGTCCTTCCCAAACATTCCTATGAGGTTGTCATACCGTCCCCCAGCTGCAATTGAACCAACCTGCATAAAGATGCATAATCTGAATCACAAAAGGGTACAGGAATCTCAACAAACTAACACCCACTAGGCAAGAGTTTCTCTCGTGTCAACATTTGTCACTCTGATGAGCATCATGTAAACAAATGAATAATCTGAATCAAACAACAAAAACATGACAAAAACGGACAAAAGCGAAAACTAAAATTGATATCCCATTTCCCTAATTGTGGATCACTGACATAGCTTCAAGCTTCACTATCTTCAGATTATGCTAACAATCAAGTGTTTGGCTACTACCGGATCTACAAGCAAAAAATTTGCAACTCAGAACTGCCAAACTTGGAAGCACTAATAATAGGTGAACAGAAAAGATTTTTAAGGTTGTCAATGAAAACGAGTAATAGAAGCTGATGTCCAAGAAAAAAGGCCAATCTTTTCATATAGGATATCTACCTGGGTAGCTCCTTTAAAGACAACTTCAAATATGACCCCGGTGTAGTAATCAAGACCTCTTGCAAGACTTAAATCAAAAACCACTTTGTGATCACAATTTGCCTTTTGTAGAGCTTTAAACAAGATGTCCAACTCGTTCAATGCAAGCAGGGATTCAGCATTCTCCAGAAACTTACTGCCCTCCTGTTTCAATTCATATAACATTTCCATTGGGGATCCCCTTTTTTTCACGAACGTACCAAGTGCATCTGCAGTTTCTTCAGTTAAACCCTTCTCATTAACCTAAGAAATACAAGATGCAATTTTAGTAAAATGTTTCCCACAGAAAAAAAGAAGATAATGATAAAAGTTGTCCTACTGGAGATGAACAATGCAGGCAATAGATATCAAAAACTTCAGCCCACCAAACTCAGAAGTATATGAAAGAAGTTTTCGAATGACTGTGAAGCATCCCCCAACATTAATTAGATAGTTTGACAGAGACATAGCTCCAAAATTTCAAATCAAAGAACAACAGATCCAGACAGGTACCAATTTATATGTTAATGATCCACTTAAGCAATTGCGACTTTGAGATGAACCATCAATACATCAAAATGAAAAGCCCTTGTACATCATGAATTATTCCGAAATGCGGAGCAACCAAATTACAAAGGTGAACAAAAAACAGCACACATAAAAATGCTTCTAGGGATGTGAGGCCATAAAAGATTAGATAGCAGCAATAACAAAACATCAGAACAGAAATGGAAAAACCACCAACAGTTGAGAAAATGAGAAAAATATGGGTAATATGGTCTTGGCATGTGTGCACTCAAGTGTCAAGTATGAACTGCAAAAGTTGAATTATGAACTCAAATTAATAGGGAAGGGAATAGAAAAGAGACTGTTAAAATGTCATGATTTAGTCAAAACTGAAAAGGAAATATATGTTTTCACAAACAGAAATAAGTGATATCCACACATTATCATATGCCAACCTCACAGAGCGTTAAAAGAGAGAGAAACAAGATGGTCTGTTGTTCATATCATGAGTACTCCTGAGGGTATTAGAAGTTGAGAATGGTATACTGACTTCAGCATGGAAATCAATCTTTTCCAAGAAACAATACACTGACATGCTATTCTCATCTCCCAAACTCTTTACCTGAAGTAATTCCTAACTAACAACACCCTGCAAACAGAGGTGAAAATTCCTAAATATTACACAGTATTCAGTTAATTCCTGCACCCACGAACTTGCCTACAACTTATCAGTTCTGCCTTTTGACTTGATAGAAAAAATACAACGGTCGCATGTACAGTTTGCCGTCTCAATCTCGCTTCAGACTCATTTCTCATTTTGCAAATACTTTATTTCATTTCCAGTGCACCTTTTCCAACTACTCAAATTTAAAACCAAATCCCAAAATTCATATAGACGAACTTACAGCTTTGCCAAAATCTCCACTTCCCTCGTAGTTCTGAAACTTGAATAAATTACAATACAACTAAATAAGAAAATTCGCTATAACTACAGGAGATGCTTTGCAACAGTCAAGTTGGTGAACCAATGCCCTAAAACCTCAAAAAAATAGAATGCCACATATCAATGACAAGGCAACAAAACTCCAATCAAACAACAGATAAGAGCAGGGTGTCAACTGCATTGAATGATAATATTTCTGGTAGATTAAATAAGGACAGAAGGGAAAAAAACAATGACAATGCCAACAAAAAGAAGTAACCAGTTGTCGCAAAAGTATATACTAAATTTTAACCAACTATTAATAACAATATATAATATATATATATATATATATATATATATATATAGATAACTACAATAAATAAAATTTCAGCGTCAACAATGGAAAAAGCTGTACCATTTCTTTCTTTATCTGTTCAAAAGGCTGTTTGTCTAGCTTATCAATGCTCGAACAAACAGTTCTGAATTTTTCAGGCGGCACCCCACATATGGCCATCATTCCATCAAGTAACTTTCGATGATTCAATTTTACCTAGACAAAAGTTACACAGAAGAAGAGAAGTAATTAGTATACAATAATCATAACTGTCATGGAAGATGCTTCAGAAATTTGCAGCGATGTTTGAAAGGAAGAAAAGATGTGGAAAGCAGAAACATATTATGCCAACAATGATACAAGATAGTTTAATATTCAAATCACTATCTGGCACTAACCTCATAATCCCCAATATTGAGCTCATTTAATAATTCAGTTAATATCTTTATAACCTCAAAGTCAGGCCCCATCTTGTCGTATTTTCCAGCAATGTCAAAATCACATTGATAGAATTCACGATATCTTCCCTTAGATGGATTATCCCGTCTGTATACCTTCGCTATCTGGTACCTTTTGAATGATGTAAGCTTGTTCTGTGCCACAAATCTTGCAAATGGAACAGTGAGATCATAACGTAGTGAACAAAGCTCTCCACCCTGTTAAATGGCCGTCGATAAAGTGTGTATGAGACAATGATTCGTTACAATAATGTCACTTACTATTGAAACTCATTCATAAATACGCTTTTCACGATGATTTCAAAGCATCACATAAATTATGTAACTGCTTGGTGCAGTTTTTTATCCGAAGAAGTACAATCTAGAAACCTGCAGGCTGAGCCTCAGTCAAATCATTATGATCAAACTAGATCATACTTCTTGCTTTCAACACCATCATTACCCATCCGCAAAGTATGAAACAACCATAAATCAGTGACACGACATCATTTTGATTAAAGCAGAGATGGGTTTTCCTAAGACCAACAGTAAACATGATCGATGCTAATCAATTCTAGAAACAAAACATAAACATTTTTCGAAACATTAATACCTTATTATAACTGTACCCATCATACAGAACAGTGCACACTCAATCAAGGGATCAACTTTGACAGACACAACACTCATGCAAGACCAAGCTAAAGAATAACAGAATCGAGTAACCATATGCCAGGAACAACCACCAGCTAACACTCCAAACAAACTTGAGAAAGGTAACCGAACATGTCTTCGCACATGCTGGTTGACATACCTGATCAGCGAGGTCATATATCAACTTTGAGTCTTCACCATATTTCCCCATGAGAGTTTCTCTCAATTCAAAAGCAGGAGTATCAAGTGCAGTGGCTCCATGCCTCTTAAATACGTCAACAATGATTGCAAAGGCTTTTTCTCTAACAGCCATCTGCTCTTTTGCAAAGTCTCTAGTACCCTATCAAACAAAATCACACTAGCAACTCAGTTCTTGACATGATGAGCAAACTTCACTGGATAATTCGAGGAGAAAACAGAACAGAGGCTTCAGAAACAAAAACAAAAGAAAAGAAAAAAAGGAAAAGAAGGAAGAGTACTTTTGTTCCACATACAGATATTAAAAATATGGACAAAGCACTAAACTTAAACATCGATATCTACATTACATACACAAGTTCATAGACCTCACAAAGAAATGTTGAGAATCGGTGAATTTGCAGAGTCCTAATGAACATCTGAGTTCTTGCATTGGCGCAATACATTGTGAAGCCTAAAACAATTGATGGAGAAACAGTTTTAAATAAGAGTATGCTAATCACAGTTGAAAAGGACCAACTCCCACCATGCGCCAAAAAAAAAAAAAAAAGGAGGAGAAAAAAACCCCAACGAAAGAAAGAGTTTCAGAAGGAAAAGATATAAATGATCAGATGAGTGAACCCTCTAAAAAATTACTGTATGCATTCTAAGCAGAAAATTAATTTAGATGAAGTTATGAGGCTTAAGTGTTACAATATTACAGAAATTAAATACCTTAGGAAGCTTGGGAACCCTTCGGCTCTCGTTGCTCTCCACTATCTCTTTCACTTTTTTCAGCAGAAGCTCAAATTTTGGTTTGGCTGGGTTAAATGATGATAGAAAATCCTGATACCAATTTTCCAATAAAGCCGAACCTTTGATAGGATTTTCTTCAGTAATGGCCCCGTCCAATATGCTTTCTTTAATAAACTGCACAAGTGCCGCCGATCCTGTCCCCAAAACTTTCCTTTTCTTTTCATTCTTCTTAATGTCAGCATTAGCAAGGGCATTGCCTTCATTAGTTGTAACCAATCCACTCGATGAGCCCTCAAGTAAAAGATAAGCCAATGTGGCCTCCCAAGAAACAGCCTTCCTTACACCCTCCAATAGAAGAAAAATGTTGTGAGAAAACCCAACATAGTCTTTTTCTATGAGAGCATCCTGTGAAGAGCGATAAGTTTGTTTGAACCATCCAATAGTAACAGGCCGTTGGGCACCCACATGTGCACGCAGCTCATCACCATCAGGTATTACATTAGCCAAAAGCTCAACTCGATTGCAGCTAAGTTCAGCAAGATTTAGTAGGGCCACAGCCAGAGATGACAAGGTGGCAGAGATGTCTAAAGCGGTCTCAGATCCAGTTTTAAAAGGGGTGCTCAACTGGACACGTGCATTTGAATGAAGAAGTCGACATTTTTCTCTGAAACTACCATGGGCAGCTGGTATCCCGGAGATAGAAATGTCAACAAGTTTTTTGTTTTGAACCAATTTGGAGTTAGTAAGGAAGACTTTGAGATCAGCAGCTACAGCGACCTTATCCTTAATGGAGGAACCATCACCAGAATCAGTTAGATCAAAGCCAGATACATTAGCCCTAAGGGCCTCACAGGTTAGGGCAGCAATGCCATCCACAATTGAAGCAAGAGAAGAGGAAATGTGGTCCAAAAGGGCAGATATGGCACTAACAGTGGCCACATCATAATCCAGATTACTTGGGGAGAAAGCGTCTTGTATTTTAAAACTCCGGTTGTGAAGGATAACATTGTTGAGGTCTAAGGCATTAGCATCATAAAGCTGGGCAACAACAGCAGAAGTTGGCCCGGCAGAAGGAGTTGAAGAGGATGAGAGTAACAGCTTATTCAAGAAAACAAGGATAGAAGCTCTCGCCTCTTCATAAGTAAGATAATCAGGAACAGAGAATGATGATTGGGAGGATCCAGAAGTAGTAGAAGAGGAATTTGATGAAGGCAACTTGGAGAGAGTATATTCATCAATAACCAGTGAAGCCAAGTTGTTGGCCACCAGAAATACAGAAGATGGTGACAGTGTCGATCCTCCTTGACCACTACCCAATCGCACAACCAAGCTTTTGTACTCCCCCATTAATAATCCGAAATTCTCCTTTGTCAATGCTCTTAAAACTGCAAATCCTGGACAGGGTCCTACGAAAAATTCAAGAAACGAAACAATAAAACTATTGTTTTAGTGCCAAACCATTATAGATACGAAGGTATCGCAAGTGGAATTTTACATAAGAAAGCAAGGCATAACTGAAAACTGGTAAAAAAGAATTCCCTAGAAAAGCATATCCATGGGTTCTTCATAATCTAAATTTGGTTCTTCCCACTGCTATCCAAATTATTCAAACACCTAACTGGGTTCATTGATATGGAAGGTTCGCTACAGTGGCATTAGAAACAGAAATTGCAACTTCAACTCCGACTAGTCTTTAAGGAGGCATAGCCTCCCCAAAATTTTCAGTTATAAAGCTTCAGAAGTTGGTATTAGTTCGCCAGCCACATTCAAACTAATCTCAGACGTCCAGTACCTCTCCACTCACCTCACCCATGAAATTCAACTCCACTTGTCAAAACACCAGCAAATTAACGGAAAAGGGAAAAAAAAAATTAAGGTACTTCAATGACTATCTATGCCAAAATAAATTCCAAACTTGATTTTGCAATGAAGCATAAAGCAAATACAATTCAGCCACAAGAAAAGCTCCGAAACTCGCACTATAACAGCAAATAATTAAGAACAAGAAGATTAATAATCCGCGAACAGAATAATCAAAAACAGCGCGTGAGGGATTTTTTCTTACCCAGTTATTGGTGAGCTGAGCTTCAATGGAGTTTTTAGGACTTGGTTCGAGTGAGCATTGGCAGTTGGCGGGGAAGAGTTGGCGGAGGCGGAAGAAGAGGCGGAGGCGTTTCGTTTATAAGCAGAGAGAATTAAAGGGTTTTCCTTTTCTATTATTTTTTAAAAGTCCTTTTTACCCTTTTCCAATTAGAAGCAGAATTCGAGACTATTTAAGTCCAGTGCGGATTTCAGCCGAGCACAAAATAAGCGCGCGTTTTCAAAACAAAACCCCATCATCATTTCCTCATCGCCGACGAGAAAATGGAAGAGTTAGACGATACCGGCGAGAAATCAAGCTTCGTCGTCGGTCTCATCGAGAACAGAGCTAAGGAGGTATCGCTTCCTCTTCCTCTCTTTCTCTTCCGCATTCTTTTTCTTTCAATTTCTGACTGTATTCCTCCGTTCATAAACGAATCACGAATCGTGTGTGTATACATGAATTTGAATTTTGTTTGACGTAGTTTTTCTTTATTTCTCGAAATTCCGGTGGAATATGTCATATTAGGTTTCCTGAACTCTATTAATTTTGTCGTGGATGGTCGAGTTGTATTTGGCAAGATCATCCTGCTTGTGTATATGCGTCTGAACTCATAGCTTCTTGACTTAATTGTTAATTCGAACATTTTCCTACTGATAATGAAGTTTCCTTAAGTTGGGATGAGCATACATCAATGGAGTGGGTCAGTTTTTCCGCCTTCTGGAACTCAAAAATCTCAAACATATGGTACTTATCATACATCTGTAAGGTGTTGATCCTTCAAAATCAGAATAATGCGCGGAAAAATAGGCTTTTCTCCATTGCTACATGTTACATTTAGGTACTATTTCTGTGTATATAAAAAGTAGCTGTTCTGATGAGCGAAAGGAAAAGAATATCGGGTAATAAAATAGAAACTCGAAGACCTCACAAAATTACTGCAAAAGATAATTTACGGATAATGCTATAAACGAATATAGTGAATGGAGAATGCTTCTTATTTTGACTTTAACTGGCTTTCGAAATCTTCTGATCAGGTTGGAGTAGCTGCTCTTGACTTGAGGTCGGCATCTCTTCATCTTTCTCAATACATAGAGACCAGTCGCTCCTACCAGAATACTAAAACAATGCTGCAGTTTTATGATCCTATGGTCATTATTGTTTCCCCGTATAAGCTTGCGCCTGATGGTATGGTTGGCGTCTCTGAACTTGTTGATAGGTTTTGTTCCTCAATTAGAAAGGTATCATACGCTTTCTGCATTTCTCTGTGTCTGCATAATTAATTTTGTTTTCGAGATTCTTATTTGCTTTTTATAATTTGAGGTTTTAAAACTTATTCATGCTCTGTTATAGGTCGTAATGGCTCGAAGTTGCTTTGATGACACGAGGGTAGATCTTACTCTTGTCAACCTTGTGATTGGTGCTGGACGCAAAATTTTATTTTAAGGTTTTGCTGCCTAATTTCGTAGGGAGCTGTGCTGGTAAAGAATTTAGCTGCTGAAGAACCCTCAGCTCTTGGGTTGGATACCTTCTCCAAACAATATTATCTTTGCCTGGCTGCAGCTGCCGCAACTGTCAAATGGTAACAAACTAATGTTGCTTCCAAGTTTTTCTCCTAAACATACAGGAGCATGTAATTTGCTCATACTGGATTTTGATATCCAACTGATATGTTTGTCGGGGGCATTAGATTGTTATACAAAGAAGCACACTTGAGTACCATGGATAATCTTAAAACTAAAGGCAGTATGGAGAGTTAGTATTTTGGCCAAATATGCTTTTCATGTGTTATTTATTTATTTACTTATTTTCCATCTTGCTCAGGACAGAAGCTGAAAAGGGGGTTATCATAACGAACAACTCATTGCTGGTAAGCTTTATCTCTATTACTCAGACATTTACAATTACAGAAAATCTACCAGTTGATGGTAGATTCACAGTACAGAATGCTGAACGCATCTCCATCTTGACCATGCTACTAGATAGTTGATTTTCAAGCAAATAAATCAGGGATTATTGATTTCAGATTTTGTAGAGTTTTTCTTGTTATCTTAAGTTAACATATTCAAATAACCATGTTTAAGTGTATTAATGATTTTATTATGGTGCTGTACTGACACTAGTATGAAACTGCCAAATCAACTAGTGGCAAGTAGCAACTAAGTGTCACTAGTAGGATGTTTTTTGAGGTTACTGTCCTTTGTCTGGGAGTGTGTTGCTTCATGTTATTATATCTTACAAATAGCATGCATAAGAGTTGCAATTTGCCATTCTGACGAATTGTAGCCTTATTACATGTTCCTCCTTAAACAGTGACCACTGTATGTGAGAGGTACCTTCTATGCTGGAATTTAAATTCAGGATCGGGGCAGTGCATTTTGTTCCAATAGAAAAATATCGGAAAGGGTGATAACAATTCAATATGGGGAAAGCTGCCTCCATTGTTTCCAATTCAAACCCTATTAACTTGTTTTTATCTTTCAGTTACAATTTAATCTTGTCAGATACTTTGTGATGTTGTTGAATTCGATATGAAAGCACTTCTCGCAATTTATGCCATGATATCATCATTCACTATTAATTTCGGCACCCTCCAAATGAAATGGTTATGTTCCAAGGACTCCACGGGGGGTGGTGGTGGTATGCATTTTGCCAGAATTTGTCCTTACAAACACATTTCTGATTCTCAGGTTACTTTCAATGGATCATTTGACCACATGAACATTGATGCTACCAGGTATCCTTCTTAACTGCAGGTTGGACTTCTCTCTTGGCTTATGAACAGATCAAGATTCACAGACATGATTCTATTTCACAAAATGAATCTCTGAAGATGCCATTGGCAGAGTGTTTTAAGTTACATTCCTGAAATTTTTCTAGATTCCTTGATCTTGATTGTTCATGAATTGGATATGAAACTAATCTTGTTACTCAATGGATGACAGTGTCCAGAACTTAGAAATCATTGAGCCGATGCAGTCCACTCTTTGTGGTACAAACAGCAAGAAAAGAAGTTTGTTCCAGATGCTAAAGACCACCAAAATAGTTGGAGGGTATGTCCTTAGTCAGCATTGTCAAAGGACTTTTGTTAAATGTAGTGCTTCACTTCTCAGTACTTAAGTTTGTGTCCTTCCAAAATTTTGTTCTGAGTCTGTTTTCCTTGTAAAAGGTTCTCAATCATTCTTTTTCTCTTCCTTGTTTCAATGGAAAAGTAGCATTTCAAAGTTACTGATTTACAAGCCTGCTAAATATTTATTTCAGAAGAGTACAGAAAATGAAACATAGGATTTGCTAAATTTAGCTGAATTCATCAGGTTACCAGGATGCAATATGTTTGATTATATTTTTTGATTCCTGATGAACAGGACTAGACTTCTGAGGGCAAATCTATTACAACCTCTGAAGGATATTGAAACAATAAATGCTCGCCTTGACTGCCTGGTAAGTGTTCACACTGACCTAGGTTTCTCAGCTATCAAACAAGAAATAATACTAAAATTTCAAAGTACTGATACTTTTCATAAGAGACTGTTAGAGAGGGCAAAAGCTCGCCCAAAGAAATTATTTGTCATCTTCTATCTGTTGGTACTGTGTCAGATGAATGTAGTGGCTTTCACAAGGTAAATACTTTGAAGGTCAAAAAAGCCTGGAATTGAATCTACAAAAGTTTATTGAAGTGTTTAAACTAGTAGGTTGCTGCCCCATGATTTTGAACTGAATATTGAGTATGTATTAATGATCACGGTTTCCTTAGGAATACCTAACTATAACAACTGTCTTATCTATGATTACGTGAAGCTTGGAGATAAGTATGTTTATTGCTTAGTCAAAAACAAAGTTTGTTTTAGGTTGTTAAATAATATTTTACATTAAGTTTCAGTGTTCTCTTGTAATCAGCAACCTGAATGATTGAAACTTGAATGCAGGATGAATTGATGAGCAATGAACAGCTGTTCTTTGGCTTGTCCCAGGCTCTGCGGAAGTTTCCAAAAGAGACAGGTAGTTGTAACCAAAGAAAGTTACTTATAAAGTTTCTGTCCTTTCTCAGGAAATGATCAACTGCTTTTCATGCAGATAGAGTCCTCTGTCACTTTTGCTTCAAGCCAAAGAAAGTTACTAGTGGAGTGTTGGCCATTGATAGCTCAAGAAAGAGCCAAATATTAATATCAAGTATTATCCTACTGAAGACGGCACTTGATGCATTACCTCTACTCTCTAAGGTGTAGTTTTCTTTTCAGTCATTGGGAAAGCTCAATATTGTTTGCACTTTGGTTTTCTAATACCCATTCATATTTCTCCATGTAAGGTTCTTAAGGATGCGAAGTGCTTTCTGCTTGGAAACATTTACAAGACTGTTTGTGAAAATGAAAAATATGCTTCCATACGGACAAAGTAAGTTCTGGATAATTTTTGCTGTTGTGAAATAGTGTATGTTTACTTTTCCTATCAGAGATTCTGACAATATTCTAAACTTGTGATAAGTTGGAGGACTTTCTGGTACAAGTTCTTTATTATATCTATATACCTTTTCAGAATTGGAGAGGTGATTGATGATGATGTCCTCCACACACGCGCTCCTTTTGTTGCACGAACTCAGCAATGTTTTGCGGTGAAGGCAGGAATTGATGGACTTTTGGATATGGCAAGGAGATCTTTCTGTGACACAAGTGAAGGTGTTTCATTAAGCAAGTCATTAGCTTCTTCTTGTGATTTCCCACTGAGAGTATTCTCATTAGCTTCAAATTAACAGCAATACACAACCTTGCAAACAAGTACCGCGAAGATTACAAGCTACCAAATCTAAAGATCCCATTCAACAATAGGCAAGGGTTCTACTTCAGCATTCCACAAAAGGACATCAAGGGAAAACTTCCAACCAAATTCATCCAGGTTGGTAATTCTATATTCATCTTTGTGAAAATATGGACTTATTTCTGTTGCTAATGTTTGCAAATTCTGTCTTGAAACCAGGTCGTGAAGCATGGAAACAATATGCATTGCTCCAGTTTAGAACTTGCCTCTGTAAGTATACTTTTTTTTTTTTTGAAACATCTGTGAGTATGCCGGGCATTCTGCCAGCCCATATACAACTGTTTCAGTACACCATATGTTGGCATTTAGATTAATGAAGCTGCGGAGTTCATTTTTAATGTACATCAACTTTTGTCATCTTCAGGTTATATATCATCTTTCTGTATGCTTTGAGTTTGTTCTATCATCCCTCTAAGAAAATGTCAAGTTCCGGAGTGAATGAAGCTTTTGTAAATCACTATCCTTGGCAAATAAGAAATTTAACTTCAGTCAGCTCGTGAAATTTAATTAATAAATTTATTACCTTCCCCCATGAGTTCAAGTGTCAATAATATTGCCTAGTTTTTTATTATAAAACATATTACAGTAGGGATATACCCCATCAATACATTTTTGAGGGATAATTAGTTCCTCCGAAACAACGATTTTTTATAGATTGACGCTGATATTGCACTATTTTATGCAGACTAATTTGCTGACTGCCGAGTGCCAATTCATGTAGCGAGTGTCTTTATGTTGTTTGATTATTGATTAATAATCACAGTAGAGATAGAGGAAACTCAGCTGTCTATATAACATTGAGCGGAGAAGAATGTAGTTAAATCTTTCTTTAGAAGTTTTAACTTATATCTGTGTTCATGCTTTAATATATTGTTGTAAGTGCTGAAGTTTGGATCTTAAAAAGTTTTCACCGTGGTCTGCCTTGATAGTTAAACGTAAGGAACAAGTCTGCTGCAAAAGAATGCTATTTAAGGACAGAACATTGTCTAGAAGGTATGCGAGTGTCAAAAGTTCTTCCTTTATAAACACTTTATGTGCATTAATGGGTATGCATCAAAGTCAACGACAAGAGCTATGTGGTTCAATTTAGTAGAGCTTCTCCGATTTCTGTTGGTGGAAAATATGCAGCATTAATGGAGGCCATACGCAAGGATGTATCTGCGCTTACTCTTCTTGCAGAAGTCTTATGCCTCTTAGATATGATAGTAAATTCATTTGCCAATACAATATCAACTAAGCCTGTTGATCGATATACTAGGCCTCAATTTACATGTAAGTGACGTAAATATTTATTTGGCTTCTTTATCTGTGGGTAATGTAGCAAGAATGCTTGACTCCTTTATGATATTGCAGATGATGGCCCTTTGGCAATTGATACTGGAAGGCACCCTATCCTAGAAACTGTACATAATGACTTCATCGTACGTCAGATGTACTTTATGCTGAATTTTGTTTCATTGCTGATTTTCAGGTCTAAGATTTACTCTTCTTTTGCAGCCAAACAATATTTACCTTTCTGAAGCGTCAAATATGGTGATTGTGATGGGACCAAACATGTAAGAATTTCTATTGGTATAGTTTTTCTTCTGGCTGTGACACTGAAATTTTCATGTAATTGTGAACTGAAACTCAAGATATGTTGCCCCCATTATTTTTCGTCAACGAGACGTTCACTCCACTTAGCAGTTTTAATTAAGATTATGCAACTGATGCTATATCTGTTTTTTCTTTAGGAGTGGGAAAAGTACATATCTTCAACAAGTTTGTCTGATAATAATTCTTGCTCAAATTGGTTGCTATGTTCCTGCCCGCTTTGCTTCTGTGAGGATAGTTGACCGTATATTCACAAGGATGGGAACCATGGACAACCTTGAATCTAACTCTAGCACGGTACTGAAAATTTCTATTCTAAATGATTTAACCTTCTTTTCTATATTTTGTAGCTAAGCTCATCACCACTAGTTTCTCTCATCCCTCTCTATCAAAGCTGAAACTACAGTACACTTCAATGTAACAAGTTGATTTTTACCTCTATTATACTTACAACTATGGTCATTACTGTTGTTCTGTTCAGTCCTATATTGTAAAAAAAAGAAGCTATATCTAATATGATGATGCTATTCATCTTAAGCGTTTCTTTTCTGCCTCGTTTATGATGAATGGTTCAACTGAATTTGCTGGGCTCCCATCCAACTTTTTAATTAGTGGTAACTATTATTATGCTGAGACATTTTCTTTGAATATGACTTGGTTCTTTTAATTATATTGTACACAGTAATATTTTTTATGCTTTGTTTTGTCTCTTTTCACTGCTTATATGATTGATCTCATGCAATTTCTTACAAGAACTCTGGCATTGTATAAATGCAAGATGATTTTTCGCTGACATAATTGGAAATTTCTCCCTATGTGATACAAGTTGAAATCAAGAGATACACTGGTTTTTAAAGCTCCAAATTATTACTGTCATTCCTGTAAACTGAATGCTGGGAGCAGATGATGTCAACATGGAAGTGTCACGTGCAATGGCACCAATTGAAGGAAATAATACTCTTTTGACTGAAACCATTGTAAAAAAGGCGCTAATGTAGTACATTGCATGTTGCAGTTTATGATGGAGATGAAAGAGATTGCCTTTATCTTGCAGAATGTCACTCCTAGGTATGCAAGTGACAAGGACATTTTAATTATATACAGATGGGCATCCATGAAGATATTGTAAAATTTTGACATTTTTTCTGAGATAAACAGGAGTTTGATTGTTATGGATGAACTTGGGAGATCAACCTCTTCCAGTGATGGATTCGCAATTGCATGGAGCTGTGCTGAGCATCTATTGGGGCTGAAAGCGTAAATTCCCTACTTGTACTTCTTAAATACTATATGATTGCTGTTCCTTGTATGATTCATGCCATTGTCACTTCACCGTTACTTTCCCTGCTAGTTCTTTTCAAGAATTTAACTTTTAGACGCTTTGTCAGTAGCATCCTAGCAGTAAATATTTAACTGGAAGTAATAATCTTTTTTTGTTTCAGGTATACAATATTTGCCACTCATATGGAGAACTTATCAGAATTGGCCACCATTTATCCAAACGTGAAGATTCTTCATTTTTTTGTCGACATTAAAAACAACCGTATGGATTTTAAGGTAAGATTTGATTAGTTCCCTGGGTTTATTTTTTCATTGCTGAAGTCGTTATATCAACCCTCTTTTATCAGTTTGAGCTAAAAGATGGGATGCGCCATGTTCCACACTATGGTCTCATGCTAGCAGGAGTGGCAGGCTTACCCAGTTCTGTGATAGAAACTGCTAGAAATATCACATCTAAGATTATCGAGAAGGTAAATTTTCCAATATATCATCTCATTTTAGTTGAAAGATGAGACGACGTGCCTTGGCGGTATAATAATAGCTGTCCAAGTAAAATTTTTCTTGCTAACTGTGACTTTCCTCTACAAATCCTCTGTGAACTGAATAAGAGAGTTAGAGTGGGGGATGGGAGAAATGAGACCGCAACCTTCTGAGGTCTTGGGTTTGATTTGAACCCTGATAGAAAAGAAGAGAAGAGAATCTATCTCACATAGTATTCAACTCTTTGAACTGCTTGTGATGTCTCTTATGCAAACAGGAAGTCCGGAGGATGAGAGTAAATCGGTTGCAGTATCAGGACATTCAAATGGTTTACCGCGTTACTCAACAGTTGATATGCTTGAAATTTTCGAACCAGGATGAAGAATCTATTCGGGAAACAATACAGAGTCTTAAGGAGAACTTTCTTAGTGGAAAACTCTAGTTAATATCACTCAACATTTGCCCTGTTTTCATCAAAACTTACCCAAATGCATTACTTTATAAGCTGTAGCCAAATCTTTCATTTTCTCTCTAATACACATTCCTCGATCTTTCTTTCGCTTGTTACTACCTTAGAAGTGAAACCTGAATCAGATCTCTCATCCTTGAACTAGGAGAAATACATTATCACAAAGAGGAACAATAAGAAGGGCGTAATCAAAGAAGAAAGGAGACAGTTTGATAACCACCAACAGGAACTTTCATAAGTCCAATTATCACATCAGTAATTTTTGTAAAATTTACATCCTTCTTAAAACAAATCAGCTGCAGAATTTTCTTTGCTCATCTATATTTGCGTAGTGAAAGTGATAAAAGCAAAAGAAGCCACACTCTGATTAAAAACATGACTGGAAATTGACTCGCGACGCATTTAACTGAGACAAGGTGTCAACTTCCAAGCACATAACGCAGTGGAAATGGCAGTTTAACCTCTTATCACATTTTGATGAAAGAAGACTATGAGAAAAGGTCAAAACCATGAAATGAATTCTTATGATTACAAAAATCGAGATAAAATACATAACAAAGAAAGTGGGGGCGAGGGCGAGAAAACCCTCAAATGATTTAATACAGAAAGAGTAGCAGGAGGGACCTGCAATCAGCTGCATGTCATCTTTCAATATCCACCATAAAGTGGTGCAGAAACTCATCGAATAAAAACATTCAGATCTGAATTCCCATACTCCGCCTGTACTTCCTCAATCTTCTCCACCGACTCTTCAACAGCTTTATGACAACTCTTTACCTTGATCATTTGAAGCATCGTAATGCTTTCTAGACAGGAAGGTATCTCCTCCAAATCCAGACAATAACTCAATTTTAACTTCTCAAGACACCCAAATTGGTCATCAGAACCACTCCAAGTGCGAAGCGATGAGAAATCCAACTTCAAGTATCTTAGTTTGGAGAATTCTTCTTCCTCCATTCTCCATGTATTGCCTTCGAATTCAACACTTATTAACTCGAGGATTTCGAGGTTTGGCAGTCTACCAATGCTAGAAGGACTCCTCTCAGACAAATGAAAACCCCATAGTGTCAATTTCTTCAGATTTGCAGGTAAACTAATATCAAACCTCATATGTTCAGGTATTTCATCCTTATCCACTAGCAAATAAAGTGATACTAGTTGACTCAAGAAGTCAGGGATTACAACCTGGACAAGATTTCCTCCATGATTGTGGAATCCGCAAAGCTCGCATCTCAACTTACGGATGTTTGGAAACTTTCTCATTACTCTTTCCATGTTGCAGTCAAGAGGTAACATCAGACCACAAATCTTATCCAACTCATATAAGTCAGGAGAGTTGTCAAGATTCTCCAGGGGCAACACAGCAGAAGCTCTCCTTACGTAAAAATGCTTTAGTTTCCGTAAATTCCAGAAACTATCTGCCAGTGAAATGACACTTTCGAATTCTTTATGAACAATAAAAGTTTCTAGATTAGAGAGGTTACCTACCGAGGGTGGGATGCCCTCGTACTGGTATCGAATTGCAAGGTAGGCCAACCAAACAAGGAGCCCGATTTCGTTTGGAATTTCACCAGCCAAGCAAACTTGCTCCAAATCCAACACTCTCAGAAGTCTGCACATGTGCATGAATGAGAAATTTCGCGTCCTTGATTCCTCATAATGCTTGAAACGCAGAGAACGGACACGAGAGCAAGATATTTTTGACTCTACAAAATGCTTTGCACTAGAGTGAATGCATAATCTTCGTAGATAGCGTGGCTCATTAAATGCTGACAACTCTTCATAGCCTCCTTCAAGGAAATAGAAGAACTGATCATCTTTGGCTTTTTGGGAACAAAGCTCATGAAGCAAATCATGGACGCGGCATGTTTTCACTCTGCCGTCAAATTTTCGTTCAGCAACCATAAGTAAGCTTCTGCCAATTAAATCATTGAGATACTCTTCAGCAACATCTGAAAGGCGCTTCATCTCAACTTTCTGAATGAACCCTTCAGCCATCCATAAATGAAGCAACTTCGTCGCCGAGACCTTCTCATCTTCTTGAAATGCCGCGAGATAGAGGAAGCATCGCTTCAAACGTTCTGGTAGATGACTGTAACTGAGCTCCAGTGTGTCCTTGCAGCGGTCTAATAAATTGCCTCTGCTTAAACTGGCCAGAATTTGCTCCCAATCCTCTGGACTTGTGGATTTTAGAATTCCTGCAACAATAAGAATTGTGAGAGGTACTCCATTGCATATTTCAGCAAATTGGATAGCGAGATCCCCTAATTCATTGGGTCTGAAATCTCCGCCATGTAAGTTTCTTTGCAATAAATCCAGGCTCTCTTCTTCGGTAAGTTGGCCTAGCTCAAATGGTTTTCCATCGAGCATATCAAGAGGAGCAACATCATGGCAGCGACTTGTAACTATAATTCTACTCCCCAAAGAATCATCCGGGAATGATTCTTGCAAGCACTCCCATGCTTCAGCTTCCCATAAATCATCCAAGACGACGAGATATGGCCTTCCCTTCAGACTGCGCCTCACCTGGTCTGCTACATCAGCTGCAGTCGACTCAGAACTGACATGAGAATATCTTTCCGGAGCAACTTGTTTCAATATGTCAATTAGGACTCTCTTCTTGTCAACTGCTTGCGAAACGGTGGTGAATGCACGGGCAGAAAAGCGATGCAACATAGAAGGGTCATTGTAAACTTTTTCAGCCAGAGTAGTTTTGCCTAATCCAGGCATACCAACAATGGTCACGACCTGCAACTTTTTTAATCCTCTCAAGACTCTATTAGCAATTGATTTTGCCTCATCATGGAAGCCCACTACATCTTTGGTCATCGATGCAATCTTTGGTTGCACGTGACTGTGAGTCCTGATTACTTTCTTCACTTTGATTTCTTTTCTCTTGGATTTAAATTCTGGTGTTTTGGCTTTGGCTTCTGACTTAATATTGATGATTTCTTCCATGATAGAGTCAAATGAAGTTGATAGAGAATCCGGAATATTACCAACCATGAGGGAGTCGATAGAGTCCTCCACTCGGTATGCCACTTCCAAAACACGAACCCCCAAAGTCTTGAGTTCCGGCTGATCATGTTGCAAATCCAAAATGACCCCCAAGAAAGATCTTAAGAAGACAAGTTCCTCTTGGATAGTCTTCACATGAGTCTTGGCAGTCGGTTCAGCATTGTTGCTACTTATCAGCTCCTCCATTTTTTGTAACAGTGAGTCCACAAAAGCCAATTGGGTAGTGCTTGGAGAGTAGTTGAACTCTGGTACTGGTACATCTTTCTCCCCAAGGTCCGCCAGAATTATCTTGATTGCTTCTAACAACTTTGGAAGAGGCCCAAGGTCCAGTTGTACATTTGTTTGGTACAATGAGAAAATGAAGACTCCAGCATCGCATACCACAGCTACAATGTCTTCCTTGGTTTTCAGAACAAATTTGTTTTCCTGCTGCTTGTGAATCATTTTTCTCAAGGATCTGAGTCCTTCATATAGCTCTAACTGTTGATCCTTCATAGGAACTAGAGCAGAAGTATTCCTAGGTAGCACTTCCCAAAGAAAAGAGATGAGAAAATTAAGCAGATTCTTCGTTGTTGTCAAAGCTTCATCCTCCATATCTTGATCATCATTGAGAGTAAGTGATTTCCTCGCCAACTTTGATGTAGTTAAGGCATCAGTGTAAGTCTTACAGACCCGAGGATCAATAGGCTTGATCTGTTGCAACAACGTCGAAATCTTCCACTGCTCACTTTCCTGGAAATCAATTCCATAATAAAACCGACGATGAAGAATTTCATTATATTTGTGCACTCCATTCTTAAGTAGGAGATATCCAGCATTGATAGCAACAGTTCCAGCATGAGCCAACAAATCCTCTCTTTGTTCCGTATTCCTCTGCGTGATAAAAAGGATGAGTGTTTGCAAGAATGTCAACTGCTCTTCCAAAAGTTCCAATTCATATACTACATCTTCAACGCAGTGTTCGATCATTGAACTCCGGAATTCAGCTTGATTCTCCATAAAGGAACCAATGATTTCCAAGACTTCATATGTCGTAAGACAACTTGATTGTCTTGCGGTATCCAAGAGGGCGACAGACCAGTCATCTATTCCTTTATCAAAAGATGCAATGGATCTTTGAAACATATCAGCATAACCCCATAAAGGAAGAACAACGTTGATCCGTTCAGCATTTCTGCGAACAGCATCGTCAATCTCTGCCAAGAAAGATCCAAGACTTGCATCGTTGCTCAATATTCTGGCGTAAAGAACAAAAGCTTTGAGATTCCGTAACCTGAATCTCAGTAGCTCCAACAGAAGAAGATACTCACGGTCAGAAGGCTTCGTGTCAAGCAGCAGATGAAGCTGGTGTAAGGCAAAATGAATAGAATCAGTAAGCGTGAAGGATATTTCTGCTGGATCAATGATCGTGAAGGGCACCTTGTCGGGGGATGTTTCTGCTGCTGGATCAATGATCGTGAAGGGCACCTTGTCGGGGGATGTTTCTGCTGGATCGGAAGAACAACAACGGAAAATACAATCAAAGAGAATGGAGGCCATCTTGTTGTTGAAATCTTGTCACTGGATGTGAAGAGCAGCAAAGGAATTATAGAGGGATGCGTTAGCTTGTAGGAAGGAAACAGCTGCGGAGAGTAAATGAGCTATATTGTTGAAATGAGAAGAAATATAACCAAAACTTTGATGCAGACTTGTGAATATTATCCCTTGAGAAGAAATATTGTCTGTTGTTTATAATTTATACAACAGCTGGGATTGCTCTGGATCAATACCAAACCTTACCACTTCCCCCTTAGCAACTCATTGCTGATTTTGGTGACCATTTTTGCATTAAACAAACAGATTATCACACAGTACACCAGATTTGAAATCTCACTCACATGTGACTAATGTTCCTGAGGTGTTGGGAGCTGAAACAAAGAAAGAGTTGACCTTTTTTTTTTTTTTTTTTGTGGACTTTAGGTGTTCCCCTTACCTTCAATATGGAGAAAAATGTGATTCTCTTAACCCAAATTAATTCAACCTAAGAGATCAATCATTGGATTCACTGGCATTGTTTGTGTCATATTAAAATTGATAAATGAAGCAGCAACCTGTCCAGTATTACACCTTGGAATGACAACTCAGCTGAACTAAATAAAAGAATTAAGACCGAAAGAGCTCCAGAGAGGAAACAGCTGAACTAAATAAAAGAATATGATCAATCTGAGATGTTATCCAGCCGTCCTCCCTCTCCATGATGGAGGCAAAGACAACTCAGGTGACCCACTAGGAGTTCACACTTTGAACGTAAATGGCAACGAAGGCAGTTGACCAGAAACATGATTGATTATGAAGAGAAAGAGGTGATGGGCAAAGGAAAAAAGTGACGATAGAATACAGAAATTTAGCGTGTTCATATCTGGAATGTTGATCCCAACTAATGAATGGCGAATACAGATTCCTGAAACTAGAAGAAGATCTCTGTTATTTCCCGCACCGATGGAGTAAAATATGGCGAGCAGAGTCGTTTACCTTAACGGGAAATGGTCCCCTCCTTTCTTGATTCAAATGCAAGAAGGGCAGATTTCAGCTGGACTAATTAATAGCACAAAATTCGCCAATGCGCCTGCTCTCACATCTTGTATTTGAACTTGTGTCTGAATCCCATTGCTGCAACTTAAATCTGAGAATCGAACTACCTCCATTAACAAGTAAAGATATTTCCATATGCAATCAAAAAATAAAAAAATAACCTTCAGAGTTGAATTTCCCAACGCCTCCTGTTCTTCCTCAATCTTGTTCACCAAATTTAATTAGTGTCTCAGCGGTATAGGAGGAGACCTCAATCGTCTCCAGTGTAGAGCTGTCCATAGAAAGCTACAGCTCCAGGATATCACAATGAACGGATAGTTTAATACTGCCACTGTCATTCAATGATCCATAGAAAGCTACAGCTCCAGGATATCACAAGGACATCAAGAAAAAAAACATAGTTCAACAGATATCATTTTATCTTCGGCATAGAAAAATCTAGACAACAAATATCCAGAACATTTCCCTCAGCAAATCATCAATTCAACAGCTACGCACAGGGGCAAAAAACACTATTCACTAAAACTCAACAACACGGTCAATTTTAAACACAAGTAGAGTTTAAATAACATAATACACAGCCAAAAAAAAAAAAAAATCAAAATAACCACGAAGAGGCATTCAAGCTCTACAGGGAAGGAATGCGCATAAGCAAAAATACCAGCAGTCTCAATAACCGTCCCCAATTGGCTTCAACGTATACACTTTCCAACAATTATGATAAATTTTGTAATTTGCGAGTTCAATCGTCACGGCGTCTCCAGTCTGTACACTCCTCACACAACCTCCCTTCCGATTCTAAAATGATAAATTTCTCCGGCAGCCACCGCATTCCTGAAGAATATTCTCGCGTACGACTCTGCCACCGGAGCGTGCTCCCGAATCCGAAATTATCACCACCGAAATGGATTCTTTATAAAAGAGTGTCAACAGCACAATTCAGGTAACTAGAGATCATAAAATACATAGCTTTAAACGCCAGAAATCCAAACCCAAATTGGAGAATAAAAGAGCAATGTTTTTGATGCGGAAAGAATGGTAGGAACAACATTGTGACTTCTTTTAATTTGGTACCGAAAAAAAAAAAAAAAACCCAATGGCATGGTTTTTGGATTATGACCTTCAGATCGGAATTTCCATACTCCACCATCTGCACTTCCTTAACTTTATTCACCAATTCACCCACAGTTTTATCACAGTCATTGACCTCCATCATTCGAAGCATCGGAATGCTTTCCACACACGAAGGTATCTCTTTCAAATTCCAGCAACCACTCAATTCCAACTTCTCCAGACACCCAAATTGATTATTAGAAGAAGCATTCCACGAGCGAAGCAACATGGAACTCAGCTTCAGGAATTTCAGCTTAGAGAATTCTTCTTCATCTTCTTCTTCCATTGTCCATGTGTCTCCTTCGAATCTTACTTCACGTAACTTGAGAATTTCAAGGTTTCGCAATTTGCCAATACTCGAAAGACTCTTCTGATACAGACGAAACTGAAATAATGTCAATTTCTTCAAATTTGCTGGTAAACTAAACTCAAACTTGATGCCTTCAGGTAGTTGAACCTGGTTTACGAGTACATGAAGTGATTCTAGCTGACTCAAAAATTCAGGAAACACAATCCGGATGAGGCTGCCTCCATGATTATCATCGAATCCGGATGTTTGGAAACTTTCTCATTAGCCCTTCCATGATGTTGCAGTCAAGAGGCAAAATCACACGACAAATCCTTTCCAAGTCATATAAATCAGGTGAGTTGTCAAGATTCTCCAGGGGCAACATACCGCCGTTAAAACGACTTCCTGTCATGCAAAAATGTTTTAACTTCTGTAAATTCCAAAAATTGCCTGGCAATGAAATGTTTTTTCCAAAATGACCATTCACAATAAAAGTTTCCAAATTCGATAGGTTAGCAATCGACGGAGGGATGCCACCAAATTTTTTTCGAATTGCAAAGTAGGCCAACCGAACAAGGAGTTCTATTTCATTTGGAATTGTAACACCTAAATCGATTTGCTCCAAATCCAACACCCTTAGAAGCCTGCCCATATGCATGAATGAGAAACTCCGTATCCTTGATTCCTCATAATACTTGAAACGCAGAGAATGGACACGAGATAAACATATTTTCGCCTCTACGAAATGCTCTGCACTAGAGTGAATGCATAACCTCCGTAGGTAGTGCGGCTCATTAAATGTCGACAGCTCATCGTAGCCTCCCTTAAGGAAATAGAAGAACTGATCATCTTGAGCTTTATGCAAACAGAACTCATGAAGCAAGTCATGGATGCAGCATGTTTTCGCTCCACCATTACATTTTTGTTCGGCCACCATAAGTAAGCTCCTCCCAATCAAATCATTAAGATACTCTTCAGCAACATCTGAAAGGCGTTTCATCCCATCTTTCTTAACGAACCCTTCAGCCATCCATAAATGAAACAACCTCCTGACTGAGACCTTTTCATCTTCTTGAAATGCCGTGAGATACAGAAAGCATCCTTTTAAATGTTCTGGTAGATTATTGTAACTGAGCTCCAGTGTGTGCTTGTAGCGGTCTAATAAATTGCCTCTGCTTAAACATGCTAAAATTTGCTTCCAATCTTCTGTGAAAGAATTATATTTGTGTGTGTATTACCGGTTGTACAATGATATATATATATATATACACAAGGATACATAAAACCCTAGCCGACTATTCCGGAAACCCTAATTTGATTTCCTTAATTACATACTCTATCATCCCCCTGCAATTGTAGTAGGATGAGGAATCATGCCTAGATTGGTTCGAAACAAATAGAATTTATCTTTAGCTAATAACTTGGTGAAGACATCTGCAAGTTGAGATTGTGTTGGGATATGATGAACAACAAGAAGACCAGCAGTAACTCTTTCATGAACAAAATGGATATCTAACTCAATATGCTTTATTTTGGCATGATTAACAGGATCGGCGGCAAGGTAGGTAGCAGATATATTATCACACAGAATAACAGAAGATGTGGGAAGCTTGATGTGAAGCTCAGATAAAACATTTTCTAACCAAACAACTTCAGCTAAGGTAGTAGCAATGGCGCGTTACTCAGATTCAGTAGAAGAATGTGAAACAGTAGATTGCTTTTTGGAAGACCAAGAGACCAAGGATGAACCTAAAAAGGTGCATAAATCGGTGGTGGAATGTCTAGTCATCGGACACCCAGCCCAATCAGCATCCGAATAAGCCATAAAAGGATCAAGAGGATCAGCGCGGATATGAATACCATAGTGAAGGGTACCCTTAATATACCGTAGAATGCGCTTAACATCCTGATAATGTTGCTCCCGAGGATCATGCATATGTTGACAGACAAGATTGACAGCATACTGAATGTCCGGTCTAGTGAAAGTAACGTATTGGAGGGCACCCACCAAATTTCGGTAGAGAGTCGGATTATGAAACGGTGGTGACTCATCAACAGAAAACTGAAAAGCCGGAGCAAGTGGAGTGGCAACAGGATTAGCTTCAGTGAGATGACTGCGAAAAAGTAGTTCCTCAGCATACTTGCGTTGATGCAAAAACCAACCATTGGACTGGGGAGAAACCGATACACCCAAGAAGTAACTAATAGAGCCAAGATCAGTCATTGCAAAAGAACCCTTCAGAGACTGAATAAGACTGGTGAGAAGACGATCACTAGATGTTATTAAGAGAATATCATCAACATAGAGGAGGAGAATAGCCATGTCAGTGCCAGCAGTGTAAACAAACATAGAAGAATCCGAGCGACTGCCTTTAAAACCCTGTGTAAGCAGGAAAGTAGTAAAACGGTAAAACCAAGCCCGAGGGGCCGCTTTAAGCCATAAATAGCTTTGTTCAGGCGAAAAAAAAGACAAACATAGTGAGGATGGTCTGGATGAACAAAGCCAGTAGGCTGTTTCATGTAGACAATTTTATTTAAATGACCATGCAAAAATGTATTTTTAACATCCATTTGATGGACGGGCCATTATAAGATGCAACAATACTTGAAACAGTCCGAATTGTCACTGGTTTAACCACAAGACTGAAGGTTTGATCATAATCAAGCCCAAGTTTTTTATTGTAACCCTGAGCGACCAAACGTGCTTCACAACGATCAAGGGATCCATCAGATTTGAGTTTCATACGAAAGATCCATTTGAAACCAATTACATTAGCGGAAACAGGTAGTGGAACTAAATCCCATGTATGATTAGAAAGAAGGGCATTGTATTCATCACTCATAGTGGCACGCCATTTAGGATGTTTATTTGCTTCAGTGAAAGATTTTGGTTCTATGGAAAGGGAAGGAGAATTGGTAGTGGCAGTGAGGGAGAAATCTGTTTAGATTTTCGTGTGTCATCCCGAGTGCAGGTGACCATAGGATGTGAGGGAGCAACGGAGGATACAGGAGCTGAAGTTTGAGTAGGAGCAGAAACTTGAGTGGCGTAGATTGAAGAATCTGAAACAGGAGATTTGCTTGGAAGGAAGGATGAGCCTAAAGGTGGAGCTTGAGTTGAAGAGGAAGTGACCAAAGGTAGAAGTGACCGAGGAATACGAAAGGAGGGATGTTTAAATGGGGAGTTCGATTTTTGTAGAGGCTGAGTCGAAGATGAAAGTGTGGGATAGGGAAAGGAAGTTTCATCAAAGGTAACACGACGAGAGATATAGATTTTGCGAGAGACGGGATCATAGCACCGGTATCCCTTGTAGGAATCCGAATAACACAGGAAGACACAGGGAATTGAGCGAGAACTAAACTTATGAGATGTTAAGTGACTTAGATTTTGAAAACAAGAGCAACCGAAAACCCGTAATATACCATAGGTTGACGACCAAACAAAAGATAGAAAGGAATAGCATTGGTGGTAGATTTGGTAGGCAACCGATTTAAGAGGTAAACACTAGTGTTTAAGGCTTCAACCGAGAACTCATTTGGTAATTTGGCTTGATGAAGAAGTGTACAGACCATATTAAGCAAGATTTTATTCATACCTTCAGCTTAGCCATTTTGCTGAGGGGTATATGGACAAGAAATGCGCATTTGAATGCCCTTAGATTTTAGAAAGGTTTGAAGGGAATGAGAGTGAAAATATTCAGCCGCACCATCCGACTGAAGAATTTTAATAGAAACATTAAATTGATTTTGAACAAGAGTATAAAATTCAACAAATTTCTGAGGAACTTCGGATTTATGTTTAAAAGTATATACCCAAAAATAATGAGTAAAATCATCTAGGAATAACACAAAACATTTAAAACCACTAAAAGAAAGACAAAGAGAAGTCCATACATCAGTGTGAATAATATCAAAAGCACTAAAAGTAACAAAGGAAGATGGCCAGAAAGAAAGTTTATGATGCTTGCCAATTTGACATGCTTGACATAGGTGAAGCTTATTTGAAGAAGTCATTGACCCAGGAAGGCTTCAAGTAGACACTAAACTTGACAGAACGGAAGGATTCGGGTGACCAAGATGTTGATGCCACACAGGAGAGGAAACAAAAGCAGCAAGCGCCGGACATGAGGATGGTACAAGAGATTGATGAAGTAGGGTTGAGGGAAAGGAGTAAAGAGAACCGGTACTATTGCAACGCAGATGAGGGGTTCTCATCCAAAGATCTTTCACAGAAAAATCAAAAGGGTCAAATTTAATAGAGCATTGATTTTCAGTAGTAAATTGACGACCAGAAATGAGATTTTTTGTAATGGAGAGAACACAGTAAACATGAGGAAATTTAAAAGAAGAACAAGGAAGTTATCCCATAGATTTGATTGGTAAAACATGACCATTCCCGATGACAACACTAGTAGAGCCAGTATAAGGTTTATAATTAGAAAAGATATCTTGATTAGGGGTCATAGTATTACTACAAGCAGTATCCACATACCAGGAAGAGTCAACGGACAGAGGAGGAGGTCGAGTGGGAGGAACGACAAAAAAAGCTAGCTGCTGGAATTGGAAACACTCCCGAGCCGAGTGATTGGGTTGATTACACAACTGGCAGCGAACTGAACTCGGCTGAAAGGAGGGAGCCGGACTGAGGAGAGATGGTGCACAATTCTTGGGAGAGAACACTGGAGCTGAATAATTAGAAAAGGATGGATAAAACGAAGGAGGAGAGTTTAGCGGCTGGTTTTGGTTTGTGTTGACACTGGTGGCTGTGGATTTCTCAGACCTAGCCATAACGTCGGATGATAAGAGAATAGAGGTAGCAATTGGCGGATATTTTTATTTTTATTTTTCATTTTTTTGGAAAGAAGCCGAAGAACGGTTAAGAGAAAATCGTGGTGAAGAACGGTAGAAAATGAAGCAGCAGCGGAGTACGAAAGCAAGGCCGTCGGAAGAAAACTAAAAGACAACGAAGCAGCGGCAATGAAAGACCTGATTGGAAACAATTCCCAAGAGGGGCTTGATTTGGTGTAGTGGAGTGGAGTTGGAGTTTTGGTGATAGGGTGTGCTGCCGTGAAGGGTGAAGGCCGGGAGGTTTGATGATTATGATTAAGGTGATGGTGATGGGCTACTGCATCAAGGAATTGCAGAAACTTTTGGCCGTGGGTTTTGTTACGTAGCTTCAAGGGTGATAGAGACAAGGGATTGCGTGGAGTTGGTGAGGTGCTGAAGAGTTGATGATGCGCAAGGCGGCTGGGTTTTGGTGGATGAAGAAGGAAACCGCGGACCAAGAAAGAAGAAACCTAAGGAGGAAAACAAAAGGCTTAACGGGGTTGAGAGGTCTAGGATCGATCGGCGGATGATACCATGAAAGAATTATATTTCTGTGTATATTACCAGTTGTACAATGAGATATATATATACAAGGACACATAAAACCCTAGCCGACTATTCTGGAAACCCTAATTCGGTTTCCTTAATTACGCACTCTATCATTCTGGACCGGTGGATTTCAGAATTCCCGCAACAATAACAATTGTTAGAGGTAGTCACCGTTGCATATTTCAGCAAGCTGCCTCCTCAGATCACCTAATCCAGTGGGCGTAATGTTTCCACCATACAACTTTCTTTGCAATAAATCCTGGCTCTCATCTTCATTAAGTCGCCTAAGCTTATGTGGTTTCCCCTCAAACAAAATATCACGGGGAGCAACATCATGATGATGACTTGTAAACATAATTCTACTCCCCAAAAAATCATCAGGGAATGATTGTTGTAAGCACTTACATGCCTCAGCTTCCCATAAATCATCCAAAACGATGAGATATGGCCTCACCTGTTCTGTTACTTCATCTGCAGTCGACTCAGAACTGAGCTGAATATACTTCTCGGGGGAAACTTGTTTTAAAATGTCAGTGAAAACTCTCTTTTTGTCAACTGCTTGTGAAACAGTTGTGAACGCACGAGCAGGGAAATGAAGCAATATAGAAGGATCATTGTAGACTTTTTCAGCAAGAGTAGTTTTGCCTAATCCAGGCATACCCACAATGGCCACGATTTGCAATTTTTTTGATCCTCTCAAGAGTTTAGTAATTATTGAATTTGACTCATCATGGAAGCCCACAACGTCCTTCTGCATTGATGCAGTTGTTGATTGCGCGCGACTCTAAGTCGCAACTGCCTCTTTCACTTTAATTGCTTGCATGTTGAGTTTAAATTCTGGGGTCTTGGCTTCAATTTCTGAATTAATGTTGATGATGTCTTTCATGATAGAACCAAATGATTTTGATAAGGAATGTGGAGTATCGTGATAATGTTCTCCACTCGGTATGCCACATCCGAAACCCGATTCCAGAAAGTTTGGACTTCTGGCCGATCATCATGTTGCAACTCCACAGCGTTCCCCAAGAAAGATCTTAAGATGAAAAGTTCCTCTTGGATAGTCTTCGCATGACTCTTTGATGTATGTTCAACATTGTTGCTACTTATCAGCTCCTTTAATTTCTGTAACAGTGAGTCCACAAAAGCCAATTGAGTGGTGCTTCGAGAGTTGTTGAACATTGTTTCTCCCAGATCTTTCTCTCCAAGTTTTTCCAAAATAACCTTGATTGCTTCCAACAACTTGGGAAGAGCCTCAAGTTCCACGAGTTGCACATCTATTTGAAAAGAAAAAATTAACACTCCGGCATCACACACAACAGCTAAAACGTCGCCCTTGATTCTTGGAACAAATTTGTTTCGTTGGTGCTTGAGAATCATTTTTCTCAAGGATTTGAGTCTTTCATATAGCTTTAATTGTTGATGCTTCTTCATAGGATCCTCGGTGACAACTATTGAGAGGTAACATTTCCCAAAGAAAAGATATGAGAAATTTAAGGAGAATTGTAGTTGCAATAAGGAATTGGTCATTAATGTCTTCTTGATTAGTGAGAGCACGTGAATTCCTTGAAAATTTTGAAGTAGTCAGGACTTCAATGTAAGTCTTACAGACCCAAGGATCAATAGGCTTGATCTTTTGGACCAATCTGGAAATCTTCAACATCTCAGTTTTTTCCTCGGGAATTTTTTTTTTCGTGAATAATTTCATGAGAGTTTCGCGGTCCAATTTTAAGTTGGAGATATGTTGCATTGATAGTGATGAAGTATCAGCCATGTCAGCTGGATTCTTCATCAAGTCAACTTTGCATCCTGGTCGCCACGCATATGATCACTCTTCTTGTCATCCCGAATCTTCCAACAACTTTCCAACTCAGCAATTTGCAGCACATGATCCAGGATAGTCTAATACGACAAGTCGGGAACGGAATTATTGTATAGATTTGACAGTAATAGTTTTTTTACAGTCATGTAACTTTAGCCAAGATAAACCGCCTTATTTATGTATATATATAGAAGACTCATGTACAGAATCTGATTGATGAAAAATACACACATTTTTCACACATTATTTTCTCTTTCTTCTCGAAACTTTCCTTCACTACCTTTTCATAACTAGGGTTATCGTTTCTTGAGATAGCAACAGTTCCAATATGAGCCAACAAATCCTCTCTGGCTTATGTATTTCTTTGCGTGACAAAAAGGATGAGAGTCTACAAGACTGCCATCTGCTCTCCCCAAAGGTTCCATTTCATGGACTAGAATTTGAAGAGTTATAGATCGGTTCATTCAACTCTAGAACTCCACTAGATTCTCCTGGAAGGAACCAATAATTTCCAGGACTTCATTTGTGGTAAAAGGACTTGATTGTCTTGTGGTGTCCAGGAGGGTGGCATACCATTCATCTAATCCGCCATAAAGCCGTGCGATGTCTTCTTCAAATTTATCAGCGGCATCTTTGAGATTAGCTCGACCAGTTGAATCAAAATCAAGATGAATAATGTGAATCTTCTCTGCATTCCTGCGAACAGTATCTTCAATTGTCGCTAAGAAAGATCCAAGACTTATATCGTTACCCAATTTCCTGGCACAAAGAGCAAACATTTTGAGACTCCGCAACCTAAATCTCACTAGCTTCAACAGAAGAAGGTGCCAATGGCCAGGAGGCATCATGTCAACCACCAGATCAAGATGGTGCAAGGAAGAATGAATACAATCAACTAGCACGAAGGCCATCTTGTTATTGGGGAATTTTTCATTTACGGGATTTGGAAAATGATGCAAAAAGGAAACAACAAACAACTAGTATATTTGTTGAAGGAAGAAGATATATAACCAAAATGAGATGCAACCTTGAATAATATCATCCCAAGTCTGTTGTGTATAATTGAATTGTACTACCTCTTGGCATTGCCATAATTGACTTTAGTTAATTGTTTTAAATTGATCACATCAGCAGTAAGCAAATGAATCCTAAGATTATTCTATGTTCATGTGACAAGTTTATTGTTGGCCAAGGAAACTTCTTCTCTTTTTGTGTTCTCACTCTATCATACATCATAAAATACTCACAACACATGATGATGAGCAGGGCAGTAAGGTCATCACTCCTCATCCAAAGAAATAGAAAATCAGGAGGTTGATATGGGCTAGTGTGTAAAGCAGAAAGAACTCTAGAGAGGAAACAGCTGAGTTGATTATTAAAATATAAAAGTATATGACCAAACTCAGATGACATCCAGTTTTCCTCCCTCTCCATTCTCTGAGCCAAGAAAACTCAGCTGGCCGGTGGTGGTATGAGGGTCATCCTTTGCACGTAAATCACAAGGAATACAGTTAACTCTTTACCCCAAAATATAATTTATTATGAAAGGGAGAAGGTGATGGGCAAAGAAAAAAAGTGACCAAGGCATAGAAATTTAGCTATTGGTTGGGTTCATACCAGGCGTGTTAATCACAATGAATGACAAGTACAGCTTCCTGACTCTTACAGAGTAAAACAAACATATTAGAAGTTGAAAAAATGGCCCATTTGCATTTGTGAATCATAAACTAAGGTCAACGTATCAGATTACAAGTCTCAATCGTGCATGAGGTTGGCGTTTCTAGAAATACGCAAGATGGCAAACTACAAAAAGACAATCTGTATATCCCGCAACTAAAACGCTGGAGTAAAATATGGCTAGATGCCTAGATGAGAGTAACTTACTGGCAACATGAACTGTAAGTCTGTAATTGAACAATGTATTACTCTGAAGAATTCTGTTTCTCAATTCCTCAATAAAGAGGAGATGACAAATAAGTAAACCATTAGCCTTGGCTGGGGAAAAGAATCAGCCAAAGAATTTCTCGACTCAAAGGGGGGACATGTGAAAGAATCAGCATTCTTCATTGTCATCGTTCCAATATCATCAAATTTCTAATGAAACAACAAAATCTAAAGAATTGAAGTGCCTCCTCCAACAAGTAAAAGAAATTCACTAGACTGATTTTGCTTTCTCATAGCTGAAGAACGTACTGAGGTTGTAATTCGAAGTTTCAATATGCATAGAATCCTCAAATTCATAAAGTCCATCAAATTACTCAGAAGGCTTACCTAAAACCCAGTCCATCATCACATCTTTCATATCCACATTTCAGGGATTCCTCAAAGTTTTCATCTTTTGAAAAGTCTGTGAGGTGGGTTTTATGCCAGATTTCCCCTTTTATGTTTTTATAGTGTTTGCCCCTCTGTATGAGGTTGGGCTCTAACATTGGTCGCTTGAACCGATTTGGGAACAGAATCATGCGCAACAACAGGATTTCTTCTGATCATTAATTTTGGAGTGTACTAAAATCCTTCTTTTAGAAGTGTCCTCTAACGATGTTATGACCATAATCGCATTAGTAGCAATTATATGGTGTCGTGCTATTTACAAGTACAACACTTTACATATTCATCTTTTGCATCTCTGATCGACGCATTTAAGCCATCATTCCGTCAATTTGAATTGCTTGTGATGGCCTTAAAAAGAAATGACTTGTGATATCTCTTCTGTAAACACAAATTCAGGGGGTGAAATTTAGAACCGTCTGCAATATCACAACATTCACAAGGGGTTACTCATCACTTGATACATATGCTTGAGATTCTCAAACCAGTATGAAGAAATTTTTTTTAGTGGATAGCTCTGCTGCTCTGGTAATTTCTCAAACCATGGATCTTTCTTTTTGCGGCAATCCTTGTTTCCATTTTCTAGTTCTACATTATCTTTGTTTTATCAAAACTTTAAATTTATCACACTTAAGGATCATCAACTCGAAACTATACTTTTTTACAATGTGACGTAATGAAACTTGGGAAGTGGTTATCTGAAAGAACCACAACCATGTTCCACAAAAGGGGGAGAACAATGAATCAGAAGTAACGGCAGGGAATTAAGAGGAATAATTCATACTGATTAGCAATCCAAAAATCATGTCAAGAAGCATCCCAGTCTGCATCGAAATAAATAGAAAAAGGGAGACTGAATGAAACATGTGTATGCCCCAAGAGATGAAAGATAATATGCTTTTGAAGATGAATTGAAACTATCAGTTGCATTGATGAGAAATACTATATGGTCAAGTTTCATCTGTCAAGAACAATGTCAAAAAACATGCACCTCTTTCTTCCCCGCCGAATACATATTCCAACGATAATGACTCCAACAGAGAAGGTATTCTATACACTGATATCAATCGAATGCCCATTGTCAGATCTTCTTAATCAATCAATAATGATGACCTTCAGAGTTGAATTTCCCCACGCATCCAGTTCTTTCTCAATCTTTCTCACCGAATCTAATAGAGTCTGATTGCTTCTACAATAGGAGACCTCAATCGTCTCTAGTGTAAAGATGGTCTCTAAACAAGGAGGTATCTCTTTTAATTTACGACATCCACTAAATACCAGCTTCCGAAGACATCTCAATTGATCATCGCAAGTTGCCCAGCTGACAAGACTCGGAAAGTAAAATTGCAAGACTCTAAGTTTGGAGAATTCCCCTTCTTCCATTTCCCATGTCCTCCCTTCAAAGTTTGTGCGGTCTAATTTGAGGACTTCAAGGTTTGGCAACTTACCAATGGTTGAAATATCACTCATAGACAAATCAAACACCGACATCGTCACCTTCTTCAGACTAGCAGGAAAAACTAACTCAAAGGAAATGTGAACAGGACGTCCGTCATAAGATGTCAGATTAAGGCTCTATTTGATAATCACTTAATATAGTGACTTAATTTATTTAAGTAATTAATGAAATTAAGTGTATTTGATAATCGCTGCTAAAAAGTCTTAATGAATTAAGTTTTGAATTAATTAAGTACTTATAAATTAAGTACGTTTGATAACAAAATTTCACGATCTGAATTAATTGAGTACGTCTGAATGACCAGTTCAATTATGAGCCAGAAAATAAGTGATAGGCATATCACTTATCATTTATCACTTAATTTCTGTGACGACTCTTTTTTTTCTTTTTTCTTTTTTTCTTTTTTTCCCTCGTCTTTATTTTGTCGCTTATTTTTACATTGTTTTTAAAAATTTTATTTTCTTAAGATAAATTAATTAAGAGTGCTTAAAGTTGAATTTATATTATGTGTATAAAAGATCTCAAACTTTCAAACTCAAATTAACTAAGTTTAATACATGATATTTGTTAAATAACAAGGTATACACATATATATAATAATCTAAATTTAATTATATTTTTATTATTTACGAAGTGTAACATCTACTTTCCTTATATGTACAAAAACTTATTTTAAAATTATTATTTTATTATTTAGAACAAAATATTAGTTATTTTTCTAATTAAAAAAATTTTGTTTATAATTCAATTTTAATGATATTAAAATTTTAAATAATTTTCAGACATGAGTATTCAGATTCAGTCTTAAGACTTCGAACTTCAGTCTTCAGACATCATATTAAGACGTTTTTATCAAACAATGTAAATTCAGTTTTCAGACTTCAGACTTCAGTGTTAAGTGTTAAGTGTTCAGATTCAGACTTCAGTGATTATCAAACAGACCCTAAGTGATTCTAGTTGACTCAAAAAATCCGGAACCAAAATCTTCACAGTTTTCTCATCACCACGTTCAACCACGCACTTCAACCTGCGGATGTTGGGAAACTTTTTCATTACCCTTTCTGCGATGCTCCAATGAGGAAGTAGTATACCAGATAACCTATCCAAATCATGTAAAACAGATGAGTCATCCACATCTTCCATTGGCAACCTAGCTCCCATTTTAGAATTGCAACACCTTATGTTAAGGTACTTCAATCTCCCTAGAACCCAGAGAGTATTTGGAAGTGAAATTCCATATCTTCCATATCTTCCACCATATCTTCCACCATTAAAATAAAAGTTTTCAACATTGAGAGTTTATCTATTGATGATGGGATGTCACGAATATTATCACCTCCAATTGCCAGAAAGGCCAACTGGACAAGCAGTTGTATCTCACTTGGAAACCCAGAACGTAGAATGATTTGCTCCAAGTCCAACACTTTCAGAAGGTTGAAAATGTCAGTCACAAATGAGATATTGGACAAATTTTCGTCTTGGTACTTTTCCTTCTGAGAACAGCAGTAAAGCAATGAACATGCGCGGGGACAAAATAACTTCGACTCTTCAAAATGATTTGCCTTAGAGTCAATGCACAGTCTCTGCAGCTTGTGCGGCTGATTAAATGCTAAAAGCTCTTCATACCCTTTCACCAACTGGAAAAAATTTTCATCCCTAGCTTTCTGTAGAACAAAATCATGAAGCAAGTCATGAATGCGACATGATTTGATCCCACCGTTCCATCTTTCTTTAGCAACCATAATTAAACTCCTGCCAATTAGATCTTTTAAGTAATCTTCAGCAATATCTTCTGCCTTCTTCGTCTTATCTCTCTAGACAAAACCTTCGGCTATCCATAGATGAAGCAATTTTGTGGTTGAAACCTCTTGATCTTCGGGAAATGCCCCAAAATATAGAATGCATGATTTTAAATAATCTGGTAGCTCTCCATAGCTCAGCTCCAATGTTTTTTTACAGTGATCTACAATGGATAAATTGCCAGAGCCTAAAAAATCCAGGATGTCATCCCAACCCTCTGTCTCTGTACTTGCTAGAAGTCCTGCTACTATGACGATTGTGAGAGGTAGTCCACGAAAAATTTTAGCAACTCGAATTCCGAGATCAAGCAATGCAGGCGGCCAACCATCACTTCCAGGAAATAACCTTTTCTGCAATAACTCTAGTGTCTCTTCTTCATTAAGTGCACGAAGAAAATGAGATGTGTTGTCCATCAGCATCTCAGGAGGAGCAACATCTTGATCACGACTCGTCAAAAGAATTCTGCTTCCAACATCATCATTAGGGAAGCATTGGGCTATGTTATCCCATGCTTTCCTACTCCATATATCATCTAGAAAGATGAGATATTTCTTTCCTTTCAGACTGCGCCACAGCTTTTCAGCTACATCTCTTTCATTTGTCTCAGGATTCATATTAGAGTTGGGAACAACTTGCTTTAAAAGTTCAAGAAAGAGTTTCCTTTCGTCCAGAGTTTGTGAAATAACACACAATGCACGAACATGAAAATATTGTGAGACTGAAGAATTATTAAAAAGTTTTGTTGCTAAAGTTGTCTTACCTAAACCTGGCATACCGACAATGCCAATAATCTTCAACTTCTTTGATCCCCTTAGCAGCTTATCAACAATTGCTTGTTCTTCATCCTGGAGACCAACAACTTCATTTGTATTTGCTATTGAGGGTGTTCTTTTTGATAGCATGTGACTGTAAGTCCTGGTTACTTCTTTGACCTTGGTTTTTGACACATCTGCCTTGATCTTCCCAATATCTTCCATGATGGAATCCAGTGACGTTGAGAAAGAATCTGGATTATTGTAATATTTAGTATATTTCCTATTATGTCCTAGTTTAGGGTTTGTTATTGTCTATATATAGTCTGTATATTGTGCACAACATATTATGAATCAAATACAATTTCCCTGTTCTAAGTTGGTATCGAGCTAGGTTACCCAATTTTTTTTTCTTTCTTCTCCTTTCTTTTCTCTTCCCCGCCGGTTTTCTTTTCTGGCCGTGAGAAATCCATCCGCCGTAGTCGGCCTTTTTCTTTCATTTCTTAGCCGCCACACACCGGTTCTTAGCCGGCGTGCCCCTTCTTTTTCCCCTTTCGAATCCGTTCCGTCGTCGGTCGCATCCTCCGTGCTGCTGCCGTCGTCGTTCCTCACCTTCCTGCTGCTGCCGCCGTTTTTTTTTCTGCTGCTCCTGCTGGTTCTGTTGCAGCCGTTGATCTCCGTTGCTGCTGCCGGTTCGTCGTTCGGAGTGCCTTTTCTGCTTCTGTTTTCTGCCCGATCTCGGCGTCGTCGTTCGCGCCCTTGCTGCTGCTGCTCTTCGTCGTCGTTTCCTCCTACTGCTGCCACTGTTTTTCTACCGTCGTCAGTTCTTCTTCTCTTTTTTTCTGACGTCTTCTTCGTCGTCGGTTCTGCCGTCTGTCGTCGTCGTCGTCGCTTTCTTCTCCCCGTCGGTTGGTGCTGCTGCTGCTACTGCTGCGTCATCGGATTTTTTTTCTGCACTGCCGCCGGCCTGCTGCCGTTCTTCTTCGTCGGTGTGCGTTTTCAATTCGTCGGCGTGCTGCTTCTTTGCCGGACGTGGTGCTTTGTCGGCGTGCTTCTTCTTTGTCGGCGTGCTGATTCGTCGATGTCCTCGTTTGCCACCGCTGCCTACTGAACTTTGATTCTCGGCCATTAAAAAAAAAACAAAAAAAAAAAAAAACAAATTGAGCCTTATTCGGTTTTGACTGTTGGCCTGGCTCGTGGATGGTCGATTTCTCAGCTTGATGTCAGTAATGCCTTTCTTAATGGTGTTCTCAGTGAGACCGTGTATATGGTTCAGCCACAGGGGTTTGTTGATCCGGTGCGCCCTCATTATGTGTGTAAACTGCATAAGTCCTTATATGGTCTTAAGCAAGCTCCTCGGGCCTGGTATTCTCGGCTGGCAGCATTTCTACTTACCTTGGGTTTTGTGGAGTCTCGTTGTGATCCGTCTCTTTTTGTCTATCGCCGTAGGTCTCAGTTGTGTTTTTTGCTGGTCTATGTGGATGACATTATTCTTACAGGCAGCACTTCTGGTTTGGTCCAGCATTTTATCTTTTGTCTTGCTAAGGAGTTTTCTCTTCGGGATTTAGGTCCATTGAGTTACTTTCTTGGGGTCGAGGTTCGTCGTACTTCCAAGGGTTTGCTTCTCTCTCAGCGCAAGTATGTCACTGATTTGCTACGACTTGCAAATATGCATACTTGCAAACCTGTTTCGACTCCTTTGCAGGCTAATGTTGTGTTGTCCCGTTTGGATGGTACTCCGTTGTCTCCTGATGATGCGACTACTTATCGTCGGCTGTGTGGTAGTCTGCAGTATACCACTCTCACTCGTCCAGATATCTCCTTTGCGGTTAATAAGCTTTGTCAGTTCATGCATCAGCCTCGCACTTCTCATTTTCAGGCTCTCAAACGGGTTCTTCGCTATCTTCATGGTACCGTTGATTACTGTTTAGTTCTGCATCCTATAGATTTGGGTATTCTTACTGCGTTTAGTGATGCTGACTGGGCTGGTTGTCCGGATGATCGTCGTTCTACTACTGGTTTTCTCATTTATTTGGAAACAATCTCATTGCCTGGACATCTAGGAAGCAGCCCACTGTGGCTCGCTCGTCTACTGAGGCTGAGTTTCGTGCGGTTGCTAATGTCTGTGTTGAACTGCATTGGGTGTGTCATCTGTTGTCCGAGTTAGGCGTTTCTTTAAATCGCCCTCCCTCTATTTGGTGTGACAACAGTAGTGCAGTTTTCCTTGCTGTCAATGCTGTGTTCCATGCTCGTACAAGACATGTTGAGGTTGATTTTCACTTTGTTCGAGATCATGTTCGGCGTAAGTTTGTTTCGGTCAATTCTATCTCTGCTGCTGATCAGCTTGTTGATATTCTTACAAAACCCTTGTCCAAAGAGTTATTCTTTCGATTTCGGGACAAACTTCGGCTACTCTCTTCTCCGCCGTAAGTTTGCGGGGGCGTATTGTAATATTTAGTATATTTCTTATTATGTCCTAGTTTAGGGTTTGTTATTGTCTATATATAGTCTGTATATTGTGCACAACATATTATGAATCAAATACAATTTCCCTGTTCTAAATTGGATGATCGCCAAGAAGTTGTAAACGGTCTATGCTCTCATCCACCTTGAATGCCACCTTCAAAAGACGGTCACACTGGGGTTCGAGTTCCTCCTGCTGTAGATAATTATCGCAGAGCACTTGGAATTCTTCCGGTTGTTGATGTCGTGACTGCACAATCTTTCCCAAGAAAGATCTTAGGAAGAGAAGTTCTTCATGGATGGTTTAAAGATGGCCTGTGGCATTTGGGTAACCTCCGAAATTTGTGACCTCCACCAATCTAAGAAATATAGTATCGGAAAAATCAAGCTGTTTTGCCATAATAATGTGTAACAAGTTCAGAAGCCGAGAAAAGTCAACTTGGGAATGATTCTGGTACAATGAGAAAATCAGGATTCCGGCATCACACACCACGGCTGCAATCTGTTGCTGAATGCTGTTGTTGTTTGGCTTCTTCTTCTTCAGATGCTTGAGTATGGCTCTCAAAGATCGAAGTCCTCCATAGAGCTCTTGCAGATGATGCTTCACAAAGGCTAAACGGCAAGAATCAAACCGTAGTAGCCGCCAAAGACTAGAAATGAGAGAATCAAGGAAAGTGATCAAAGTTGGAATTGTGGCGTCATCATCATACGCGTCGCATTGAGTGGTGAGAGGAATTGAAAGGCTTGGCAACCTAGAGCTGCTTAGGGCGTGTGTGTATGTATCAAACACTTTAGGATCTACAGGGTTGATCATTTGCAACATTTTTGAAACCGTAATCCCTGTTTTTTTGGATGGTCTTTTAAAAAACCACGATCCTCTAGAAAAGATGGTGTTTGTGGATGGTGTTTTAGAAAACCACAATTCTCTAGAAAAGATGGTTTTGAATGCAAAAGGAAGTCTCCAAGAGAAAAGGAGAGATGCAGTACTGATATAAACAGTTTCAGAATGAGCCAACAAATGATCAATGGGTTCAACACTTGTTGTGTAGCGAAGCAGATGAGACTTTGCAAGAATGCAATATGGTCTTTCAAGGCTTTCACATATGCTTCCATGGAAGTGTGCTCTTCAAAGAGATGTGGACTTATTATTTGCCCCAAGATTACAGAATGAAAATCCAGTAGAGTCTCCAAAATGCAACGAACGATTTCAGAGAGATCGGTTGTGGTAAGACAAGTGCTTGATTGCTGCATAGCTACGTAGCAATTACGTATTTCTTCCTGCAAAGACTTGTCGTCTTTAAGGAACTCAGAAGCAATACTATCATGCAACTTCGTCTGTTCCTCGCAACTTCTACGTTGAGGAACCTCAAAACTACTGCTCCATCGAGGAACCGCGAAAATGGGAATTTGCTGCAGGATCTTGCGAACAACATGTTCAATCCTTAGCAGCAGAGATGCCAAAGTCGCATCGTTGCCTAACTTTTTGTTAGAAAGGACAGCAAACGTTTTGATATTCCTCAACCAAAGGTTCAGTATCTGTTTCAGTCTCTTAAGCATTCTCGATTCGTCGTCAACGGGAGGATCGTTCGCTATTTCAGACTGCACAGCATCCAAGGCAGAAACAATACAAGGAATTACGGTGGAGGACATTATTGTGGTTTTGTTGCAAGAATCTCTACCAGATGATTAGAAACACTGATGGAATTCTTCACACAACTAAAGATGGAAGAAATGGGGAACTCCAGTCAGTCCTTACACATTGATCTTCATAAACTTCAACGTCATTCTGTCTTCGTGGAACCCTCGTCCTGTCCTTCGCGATAAAATACTACATCCTTCAGTATATTAACACATTATGTATATTCGGGGTTTTTTGGGAAAAAAAAAGAAATATTTTGATTTCAGAAAACACGGGGAACAGATAAAATGAAAAATGTGAGTTAGTTTACGGGAGAGTTGGCTTTACCGGAGAAAGTGTATAGTGACCCGTGAGAAGAGTTGGCTCTACCGTAGAAAAAATAAGAAGATGAGGTTATATAGTACTACCTCCGTCCAAAAAAAAAAGTAGTCCAGTTTGAGTTTTAAGATTTGAACTAATTTTAGTATAAATTTGAAAACTCAATGTGGACTATTTTTGTGAGACGGGTGGAGTAATTACTTATGATAGTAAATTTTATATCTCCCTTTGTTTCTGAAAGGATTGTTTGTACTATGTCCTAAAGGTAAAGAAAATTTTTTCAAGACAATCAATTTGAATTTGAAATAGAGGGAATATATACTTTACTTTGTAGATGATGGCTTGCCTCTTACTAATCTTCTTTCCAAGCCTTATACAGTTTTTCTTTTTCCCCTTAGCTTTAACATCCTGATTGGTTTCCTAATGATATCTCTCCCGCAAATGAGGCAGATGAAAGTAAATTATCTGCAAAAGCTCTACATCCAAAAAACTAACCGCGTAACATGCTGGGAATACTCAACTCAGGGCGGGGTTCCAAACAAGAAGCTGGGTTGAGTTTAAAAAATTACAACATATCCAGCATATTCTCAAACTCGGTTAGGGTTTAGAGAGTTAAAATATAGCCTTATTCCTATATTTCAATACAGAGAGATTGTTTAAGTAATATAATCCAAGATGCATTAGTGCACTAATGCATTGATTTTAGGAAATTTCACCAAATTAGGAAGCGTCAAAATTTAGATGAGGCATTTTAATCTAATCCATTATTAGCACAAAGCTGAAAGAATTGTTATGAATCTCTTCTAGCTTCATTTGCAATGGATAAATCTAGACAATTACAGCAGGAAAGAAATGCAATTGAATATGGATTACAGAAAATATAGACAGCAGTTACTTGAGATCACAACACACAATAACCATGTCACTGAATTCAGCACTAAATTCATACTCGCAATAGTAATAGGTCAAAGTAATGATATCAGACAAACACAAGGTTGACCACACAGTCATCTAACAACGCTCTTTCACAATACAATGAGTTCTGCTGGGCCTAGATTCCCTGAAGATCAGTAATTAGCTCTAATAGCCTGAACCCATCTCATGAACTTGCACAGCTAATACAACCTGCAGAATTTGAGACATCAAATTGAGCACTGCTTGGATAAAAGGCTGTGTCAGTTCAAAGAAAATAAAAAAAGATAAAATCCCCACTCGATGCCTTTGAAGGAGGAGTGGAGCAAGCTACTACACATACTTGTTCGTCCTTATAAACGAAAAACAAAGAATAAGACGCAGAATATGTCTATTTGTAGTGTTATGACAAGCCAAAAGTAAAAAAAGAACACTAGGGTGAATGGAATAAGAAAATAAACAAACCACAAAAACCTTAAACTTAGGCCTGGCATGATTGATATGTGGAGAAGCACTATTAGCCATTATTACATCTATTTAGCTCAAAATTTCAAAGGGAAACCACTTCAGAAGATGTAAAACATGACAATCTGCAAGATAACAAATTCACCTAAAGATATGTATGTCTTCAACATTGACAACACTCGTGAAAGTTCATATGCAATCAGCATCATAGACAATGCTTATTTTGTATAAAGGATAGAGGCACACCTATAAGCTATCTGAATTAAATGGCATCATGTTACAGCCATTTATCTGTACCTTACCATATATGTGATTCAGATCCATGATGTACTAACAACACATGTCTTATGCTTGTTATCCTAAAGCATCATCCTAATAAGTAGCACAGTGTCTTTTGAAAAACATTAACACCGATAAGTTTATTTCATCAATCAAAAGAAATTAAACTGCCCAACTTACATACAAAAATTAACAATTCCAAACTAATATGTGTGATTGAGCTTTGAACTAGTAAGGAAATGGTGAAATGAACTGACAGTTTAATACCACCGAGTGGTGAAATGAACTGGCAGTTTAATAACACCATAACATTCAATGATCCACAGAAAGCTACAGCTCCAGGATATCACAATGACAGAGAAAAAAAGAAGTTCAACAGAACACATATCATATTTACATTCGGAAGGCAGAAACATATAAACAACAAATATCGAGAACCGTTAAAGTGCTCAAAATGCAGCTCATTTTCCACAACAAATCATCACTTCAACTTTTAAGCACAGGGCAAAACACACTATTCACTAGAGCTCAACTACAAGGTCAATTTTAAACACAAGTACAGTTAAAATAACATGATATACAGGCAAACAAATCAAAAAAATTACCACAAAGAGACGTTCAATGTCTATCGGGAAGGAATCATCCCAGTCTTTCGCGCATAAGCAAAAATCCCACCAGCCTCAATAACCGGCCCTGCATCCCCAATTGGCTTCAATTGATACTCTTTCCCAGAAGTATGATTGATCAACTTGTTATTTGCGAGTTCAATCGTGACAACATCTCCAGTTTTACACTCCTCACACAACCTCCCTTCCGATTCTAAAGGATAAATTTCTCCGGTAGCCACCGAATTCCTGAAGAATATTCTCGCATACGACTCCGCCACCACAGCCGCCACACCGGCGGCTCCCAAAGCCACCGGAGCGTGCTCCCGAGAGGACCCACATCCGAAATTATCACCACCGATGATAATGGTAAAGTTTGACTTGAACTGATCCGGCTCCACAAAACGGGGCTGGTAAGATGAGGGGAGCCCACATAAAGCATACGACCCCAACTTCTTGTACTCTTCCGGTTTGGAGGGAACAAGGGTGAGGTATTCAGCAGGGATGATTTGATCAGTGTCGATGTTATCCCCAACGACGTAGCAAACGCCGTGGAAGGTGGTGGCAGCCTCGCCGGCGGCGGCCGCTGCGGAAGGGGGAGCAAGGGTGGAGAAGGGCTTGTGGTGGAAACGAGGAAGGGAAGAAGAAGAATAGGAGGAGGATGAGATTAGGGGTTTAGAAGAGGCGTAGTTTGGGGAAGTTGAGGTAAATTTGAGAGTGACTAATGGGTTCCGGGAGGAGTTAATGGCGGAAGGATTGGAGGAAAGTTTGGCGACGGTGGGGTTTGGGGAGATGATTGAAGCCGCAGCCGCCATTGTTGTGGAAATGTGCTGAAGAATAGGGTAGAGGTGTTAAGCTGCTTAAACTGAACCGAGGAGTTAATCGTCAGTAATTCGGTGGTCAGAGCCGCCAGCACTAATGCCCAAATTTTGTTTCTCTTCCTTCCTTTTCTTTTTTCACTTTTTTTTTTTTAAAAAAAAATTCCGCCTCTGTAGTGAGAATCGAAATAAAGTCTAATACTAGAAAGTACAACGTCTTAAATACTAAACTGTCATTTAATTCTCTCGTATTTTTTTTTTCACTTATTTAAAGTAAGAGTTCAAAAATTTTGTGTAATCTAATATTACACGTCCCAAAATAGTTACTCGAAATTTTTTTGTTAAACAATTAGCAAATATGAGATACAACATTTTAAATCACAGAAAATGCATCATAGTATATGAGATGATAATTCTCTCGTTACACTTTACCGACTTTGCAAGTAGTTACTTTCTCAAATACTTCCCATGTTCCATAATTATTGTCCAGTTTTACTAAAATGAAATATTTTATTTTTTATCAAACTTAACTATATTTTACCTTAAACAACCGGATATACCCCTACATAAGTAATTGTTTAACCACTAAGATTTTATGGATAATATTTTTTACTAAGGACAAATGTATAACTTGATCCATAAAAAGTCAAATTGGACAATAATTTTAGGACAAAATTTTTTGGGCAAAGTGGACAATAATTATGGGACGGAAGGAGTATAAAATCTATGATGTATTTGATCGTAGTGTAAACCAATTGTAATATACTTATAGTTTGATACTGTAGTAAAAGCCAAAAAAGTCAATGGATGTATGGAAAGTGAGCCAATAAAGCTGCACGAATGCATGTTCAGACTTAAACCAGCATCACTAAACTATGCATATACTCTAGAAATGTGATACTGAGCAATTGAAGCAAGAAAACTGTAATAAGCAACCACTATGTGGAGTTTGGCTAAATGATGACAATATCATTGTGTACTATACAATATCCATAACAAGCAACCACTATGTGGAGTCCGGCTACATGCATCACATGTTTGCAATCGTGCTCAGTCCTAATATGTATCTTTCTCATTTAAGTATGAATAAAGACACACAATATCATCTCGTGGCAGCTCAAATTAAATTCTCAAGGACTTTATAATCATCACATTCTGACAGCTGCTGCTTCTGATACAGGAGAAACCTTACGAACACCTGACTTTCCTTCGTCTGATCACGTGCAATCTGCAGCAATCACTCTCGCCCAAGAGAAATTTCAGTTACAGCTCTGCTCTGGAAGCGTCATCCCTCGCAGTACGTGGGGCAAAAGATGAGTAGGTTTTGATAATTGACACATACAGGTCAATCCCCTTCAAATACTCATCCTTGTTCAAATACTGCAAAAGGAACGCAAACAAGTTAATGCAATTAAAATTGTGTAATCTCAGTCGATGAAAACTTTCATAAAACAGTGGTTGGGACAAAACACGACAGTAAAACACCACGATGAAATATGCAAAACTTGTATTGGCAACTCTTTAGAAAGATGTAACACCATATAAGTAAGAATTATACTAACAAATCAACAAAAGATGCTGACAAATAGAAATTTTTTCTTCGAGGAGTTCCTTCATAGCATTTAAGCTTATACAACTTAGACCAATATCCTACTTAGTCACCCATATTGGCAGTCTTGTGGTATACGATAAATCAAGTTATCTAGGAGAGTCGAGAGACATAAGCTTACAGGTGCAGCGGTTTTGAACAGCTTTGTTTCATCCAACAAACATATTCACGCAACCAAACTTAGAGGAACGCATCACAGGGTTTCTTTTCTCAATTAGAAGTAATATCAGGCACTAACTCATATACAATCTAGTCATGCAAACATTCAGAGACTTGGTCCAACTATGCAAGATATAATGATCACCTCATTGTGGTCGTGAAGTAGAATTGGAGTGTTGGCCATAGGAGAAAAGCCAATAGCTGGCAAGCCTCGGTTGCGGAAGTAGCGAGCATCTGTAGAAGCTGGAAATATTTCTGGCTTTCCAAGAACGCCATTTGCATTCTTGATAGCTTTTTGTAAGAGTCCCCACCAAGGATTTGAATCATCAAGGGGTGTCACCATGGGTTTCCCAAACTTGTCATGAAGCGGGCCCTTTTGTTTGAACTGCCCAAAATTTGCAAAGTTAAAATAAGAAGAAATTTTGCTCCCCCTCATTTACTCATAAAGAAAAAAATTCTTCACAAAAGAAAGAGGTTATAAACCGAAAGAAAAGTTATCAAGGTTAAGCCTTTCTCTGTTCAAAACCATTAGCAAAAATCTCCAATACTTCCATCATCTTGTAATTAAGCAACTGAGAAATAAAAACACAACAGGTGCAACTTGCGTCCCTACCTCAAAGGTCATATTACGGGAACTTGGTGCCCATTCCTCAGCAATTCGTCTCTCCAAGGCCAAAGGATCAGCTGTTGGAGGAACTCGTATGTCAAATCCAGCTACAGCTTCAGATGGCTGCAAATTCATAACAAACCCCTGCCAAGCCCAAAATCCCAAAAACAAAACCAGTTCATAAATAGTTGTCATAGTCAAAAAAACACAGAATAGCAAACTCTCAAAATAGAAATAAATTAGAACAAGAACAGCAATAACAATTAACTTTAACCTCACTATATTGGATCGGCTATATGGATCATATTGCACCACCTCGTTCCATATATAGCAGTCAATAAATTTAAACAAATCATCTTACTAATTGAGGTCAATCGTGCTCCACCAATATAGAGCCATTGCATTCTATCAAACACGTGAGATATTTGAAATTCAAACATGTGAGGCCTTTTTCACTAGGTACTTTCCAAACTTATGCTTACAAATGTTATAAGCATTACTGCATGTGCATCTCTAGCTTGTCAGCACCACCTAAAGCATGATTCTATCTTTATTCCTTATCTATCGGGGTTATCTTGTTTCTAAGGCAGGCATTCATCACCTGATCACCGAATCAGTTCAATTTAAAATATACCTTCTTCCTAACGCAAGCTTTCATCTAATCTACTACAACAGAAGCCTTCTTTCTCACAAATGCAAGTATTCCCTATCAATTTCACCTATATCTGTTGCATCATCATCATCAGTAGTGACGGCATTTAAAAGGTAAAATACATTTAACTGAAAAACAAAAATAACTAAAAGAAGAAAGAATTTCAGACCCAAAAAAAAAAAGGAGATTCTACTTACAGTTGGGGAAGGAGTGCCAGCTTTGAGAAACACCATGTTGACAGAGATAACGTCCCCTTCAGCTCTGGAACCCGATTTAACTAAATCAAACTGTGCACTTCTAAACCTCCGTATACTCTCAATACTCTTGAACAAATTCTCCATAGCACTATTGTCATACAGCTTCGCGCCATGACCTGGTTTCCCAACCGCCTTAATCGACATCCACCATGCCGATCTCTCCCCATAAAAGACACGATAAAACCCATCCGGGCTCGCCAACCCTTCATCCAAAACAACCCCAACATTCATTTTATCGAACACTTCGGACTCTGCAAACTTCTCCGCCCCATCATGTCCCCCGATTTCCTCGTCGGGTACAAAAGAAAGGTACACGTCCCGGGTCGGTTTAAACCCGGAACTTCTCAGCTTCCAGATGGCTTCCAAGTACTGCATCCCGACGCACTTCATGTCCTGTGATCCCCTGGCGAAGATGTGGCCGGTGGAAGGGTCGAGGTGGGCCTGGAATGGCGGGTGGCCCCACTTGTGAGGCTCGGAGGGGACGACATCTGTGTGGGAATTCAGGAGTATGGAAGGAAGACTCGGGTCGGTTCCGGGCCACTTGAGGAGGACGAGGGGTTTTCCGGGCACGAACTCAAGGACTTGGGATTCAAGGGAGAGGGAGTTGGCGATGGCAAGGAGGAAGGAGGTGGATTGTTTGTAATCCGGGTCGGGTTGGGATGTGTTTATCTGGAGGTATTGCTGGAACCTGGATATGATTTCGGATTCAGTTGATTCTTGTACTGATGGTTTGGCCAGTGAAATTTGGAGGGATGATACAAGAAGAAGAAGAAGTAGAAGGGATACTGATAGAAAGCATTCGGGTTGAGGGAGATGAGGAGTAGCTGCCATGCTGGCAACGGTGGCTGTAGAAGTGGTGGTGGTGGTGGCGCAGTGGAGTGGTGGAGGAATTGGAGCAAATTGTTAATTTGTTATCGGAGTTGAGAATGAGAATCACAAGTGACAGATGGATCATCTTTTTTTTTTTTTCCTAAAAAATTCGACTTTCCGTCTTCTTTCGATCCAAGATTCCTTCTCATTTTGATTTTAGTTTGCCAACAAAATAGAATGAATAATACAAAAAAATGAATTTTTAAAAATGGGAGCAGAAAATTATCACTCTTTTTTCCTCTGTATCAAAAAAGGGGATGGATTTTTAAAGCCCCCAAATTTAGTACTCAAAGCCACCAAAAAAAAATTTGGACGATTTTGCTCCTGTCATTTAATACAGTAGAGAGAGAAAGAAAATCAGCCATTTAGAGGTAAAAAAAAAAAACTTAAAAAAGACCCGAACCGGGCAAGAAAACCGTCCCGGTTGAACCGGAGACGCCCAACAAACGCGTCCGGCCATTGAACCGGACGCGTTCATCGTGCGTCCGGACCGGGCGCGCAACACACGCGTCCCGGTTGATCCGGGAACGCGCAATATACGCGTCCGGTTCAATGGCTAGACGCGTCAAACACGCGTCCCGGTTGAACCGAGGACGCGCAATACACGCGTCCGGTTTAATGGCCGGACGCGTTTGTTGCGCGTTCCCGGTTCAACCGGGACGCGTGTGTTGCGCGTCCGGCCAGTGAACCGGTTTTTTTTTTTGTAATTTTAATTTCATACATGTTATGTTAATTTATTTGTTAATTTAATTAGTTATGTTAAGTAATTTAATTAGTTTAATTATATTTATTTATTACATGTTATGTTAATTTAATTAAGTAGGAATATTATTATTTTATGTGTTAATTTAATTATGTTAATTTATTGAAGGTTATGTTAATTTAATTAAGTAGGAATATTATTATATTATTTGTTAATTTAATTAGTTATGTTAAGTAATGTAATTAGTTAAAATTAGTTTATTTATTGCATGTTTTGTTAATTTAATTAAATAGCAATATTATTATTGTAGTTGTTAATTTAATTAGTTAATTTAAGTGATGTAATTAGTTGAATTTTATTTATCTAGATAATATTTATTTAGGGGGGAATTAAAGAATTTTGTGGAATAAGTATTTAATTAAGTATTGGAAATACAATTAATTAAATATATAATTAATCGCTAAATTAATGAATTCTAGCTTTTTAGGTAGGTATTGGGAAATTTAATTTAGTATATAATTAATCTATTTATGTAAATATATGTGTTTTTATTATTTATTATAATTGTATATCTTTTTTAAATGATTGGAATATGTGTTTAATTTAATTTATTATAATACAGATTTTTATTGTTGTAATTTTATGTTTAATTTGCAGGATTCTTTAGAAGATTTTGGTGGCGATGGTGATGATTATAGTATATTGTTTGCTACAGATGAAGAATTTGCAAAAAAGGATGATGCTGTTGTTTGGGTGAAAGGCATGGGCATGGCAAATGGTATGCTAATAAACGTAGTTTCTAGCAAGAAGAAGAATGTTTTTCTGATGAGATGTTGTAAAGGGGGAAAGGTGTCAGTTGATGATGGTGAATACTATGTCACATCAGATTCGAAGACACAAATCACTGGGTGTAAATTTAAGTTATATTTGCACTTAGTGGATGGGAAGTGGCGCATTCGGGTGTATCCTGGTGAGTTTGGAATGCATAACCACGAGCTGTTTGACGAAGATCATCCCACGAGGGGCCTTAGCGATGGAGTGAAACAGCTTATACAGGATATGTCCAAAGATGGGTGCAGACCGTGTCAGATCATGGCTGCGATTAAGAGGATCTTTCCTGATGAAAAAGTTAATAGACGGCAAGTGTACAATTTCAGGAAGAAATTGCGTAATGATGGGTTCCCGGTCTTGGGTGAATCGAGTGCCATGGATGTCGCGACGAAGACACTATCGGTGGCCAAGCATCATGGTTACATCATCATGACAGATTGCAATCAGGAGACATGTGTGCTGACTCGTGTTTTTTTTGCACATCCTGATGCTGTCAATTTATTTTGCAGTTATTTCTGGGTCATCGTGATAGACTTAACATACAAGACGAACAAGTACAAAATGCCATTGGTTGAGTTTATTGGAATGACACCGTGCAACCAGAACTTCCTGGTTGCATACGCCCTCTTGAGTGATGAGACTAGTGACAGTTATTATTGGGCTTTGAGACAGTTTAAGGATTTGCTTCCTAGTCATCTGTCTCCGGCTGTTATTGTTACTGATCGGGAACCGGGGTTGATGGCGCCGCTGGATATGGTATTTCCAGATTCATGCCACTTGTTGTGTGTTTGGCACGTTTATGAGAATGTAAAGCGACATCTCAACAAGGAATTGAAAATTGAAGCCAAGATTGCAAATGGTTTTGCATATGGGTTGTGGAAAGACGTTGTGGAAGCTAATAATCAGGATGAGTACAATAAAGCTGTTGCCGTAATAAACCGCCGATGGCAGTCTTTTCTGAGAGTTCTTAATTATATCCAGAAGACATGGCTAGTGGTTGACTACAAATTCGTCAAGGCATGGACGAATGTTGTGTTTCATATGGGCAACACTACTACAGGTAGGGTGGAGAGCGCGCACAAGCAGTTAAAAACTTGGATGGAAACATCCACTGCGTTGCTGGATAGACTTTGGGTTAAGGTGCACTTGGAAATTCAGAGTCAGCTAACCGAAATACGATAAGTTCTATTCCATTATATTAGAAGTTATATTTATTATAATATATTTAGTATTTATTTTGTTTTTATGGTATTTTACGTAGAATGTTTTACAGTAAGTGGCTACATTCATGTACAAACTGGAGTACTCAAGATAGAAAATTGGCACCCATTATTGCGGTTTTCCACTGAACCGCTTGAAGTGTCAAGTTTCACATACTTGTTTGCAAAAGCTGAACACAGAGTGGTCGAAGGCGCAAGAGTGGAAAGAAGAAACGAATGACCGATGCGATCATGTGGTGTACTGGACTTGTCGAATTCCATGTGCGTGCGCCCTCAAAAAGGCTGCAGATGCCGGCACATCGCTAAATCTTAAGCATATTCACCCATTATGGGCGACCCTTAATATCGGTGAACAGGCTGGTACGAGTGCTCCTAGCGATGTGGATGACGAGGTCCTTTATACCAGACAGTTGATGGAAGAGCTGAACGAGTGTCCTAAGGCAGTACGACGTACTGTAAATAGGGTTCTCCACGATATTATGCATCCAGACCAGTGTGGGTTCAAACAGCCCGAGGAGGTCAAGAGAAGGAAGGGGCGGCCTAAGGGGGCTAAATCAAAGACAAAAGCAGAGGCCAACACTCTTGCCCATGAACAATCCCCACAAAAAAAAGCAACTCCTAATGTGTGGGATTACAGGAACGAGGCGCAAGGAAAGTCGACCACAGTTACTAGCGATTCAAGTAAGAAGCGCCCCTCGTCTTCAGGTGGTCGTACAGATGCATCCACAGGTATATGTTAAGAAGTAATTGTTCAGAATATTCTTTATTTATTATTAATTGTTCCAAATAACATTGTTTCCGTGTAATGTACAGAGATCTTTGCGAGTGATATTTCACAGTATGGTTGTTACGACCTTATTCCATGGCCCATTCGGCCATATATTACCAGTTACCTTGATGTTGGTGCCGATGGCAATTGTGGATTTCGCGTAGTCGCGAGTAACATGTTTTTGAGCCAGGACAAGTGGGCGATGGCGAGAGAGGCAATGGCGAACGAGCTAGAACAGAATTGGCATCTGTACACTAGAATCTACGGGTATAAATACTTTTCATTTTCTATGTTATGATGTTTGCTGAACTTGGCAGTATTTTGCACAAATAAATGTATATGTAAATGCAGGACGTCCTGCCAGGAAGAAGTCCGTCGTATACGGTGGAGTGGACAGGGTTTCGCACCTGAGCGCCATTGGATGTGTGTGACGGACTTGTTCGTAGTTGCGACTATGAACAATGCAATTGTGTACTATTACGGTGCAGGAGAAGAGAACCAGTCGCTAAACTCTACATGCTGGACTATACTACCTGTCACTGCACGCGGTGAGGCAACATGTTCGGCATTTGAGATTGGGGTATGTCACCATGGTATTTACAAGCACTTCATTCGGATCAATTTGGACTAAGGAACATCAGCCTAGCGTTGCTGGTTGGGAATTACCACTTCTTCCTAGAATTCAAGATTGGTATAGGTTGGTCCCCTCCAATCCTGGATGTCCTATCGGGGATTATGCTAATGATTTCATTGATCTTAGTTTCTGAGATTAGATTCATGTTTGTTTGTTTGTTGTGAACTAGATATTGGTATTATCTAGTATCTAATTTGTTTTTTTTTTTTTTTATTTGTGAAATAACGAACCTTGTTGGCCATACTAGCAAAAAAAACCTTACTACACGGACACCAAATAAGCTAACTAATATATAACACACAATTCCATCATACCATAAAGAAAAAACTAAATGCAGTCCAAGAGAGAGAAAAACAAACAAATCCGGTCCAATAATACAACAATGATCATGGGGCCTTGTAATAACGGATCATCGTATCCTGCAGCTTCTCATCATATTCGTCAGCCAGGTCGCGATCGGACACTTTGACCTTTCTAATCAGGTCCCTCGTCAGCTTCCTCAATTCATTCATCCACTGAAAACACAAAAACCAAAAAAGGTTAAACTATTTATAATATAGAAATGTATGTCTACGAAAACTCAAAAATTAAAAATACAACTTACATAATCCTGACTGCTCCTAGCTGGTGTAGAGACCGCAGATGGGTCAGTTGTCGGCAGCAGAAATGGATGTGAATACTGCATGTACCATTCAAGGTACCCATCCTCACACTCTCCTACGATGTCACCGATATTGGGTCGCCATCTGGTCAAATTAAGACACGCTGGCTCCGGGAATCTCTTCCAAGTACTGAGTGTGTCAACAGCAGAATGCTGTACAAAGTACTGGGTAGTCCTGGGTCCTCGGAATGCATCATCAAGGGACATGGGCGAACGAGGAATGCTCTGTACGTAGCCACTCTGACGTATACATCTGTCCGGCATGTATGACTCCTGCAAGTTCCTATGCATTATCCACCCACTGTAGATAGTCCTAGGAACTATTCCTTGTTGGCCATGTCCAAATGGCTCCCAATTAACCTGCGAAATAGTATTTAGATTATTTATAAATATAATTTTTAAAAAATAAAATGAAATACAGTCAAATGAAGCAATCAAGTACCTCTAACTCGGTGAAACGGTCGAGACGCTCCCTAACCTGACGAAGACGATCTAGCACAGATGTCGGCCCCGCAAAAGATGGTGGTATCCAGTCATGTACTCTGGGCCTGTCATTACCCCCACGGGTAACTCGCCCTCCCTGGGGACGGAAAATCGGAAAATACTAGTATATCCAGGGTTGCAGTAGGGTCAAATAACCACCTAACTGAGTGCACTTTGCCCTACTAGACATCCCTAACTGACGATATAGGAACGCAAGCGTAGCAGAGCCCCACGAGTATGAACCCATATCCTCGATCCCAGCCATCAGCTCATGTACAAGTGAAACACTGCACCTCCCACCACTCTTGCCCATGAACAACGTCGAGGCCAACAATACCCACAAGAAAGCAGAGGCCTGGGTATTCTCGTCCGCTTTCTGGCATCGCTCAAGGATGAACCAATCAGAGACACCGCCATGACTCCATTTGTAACCATTCACATTCAGGCAAAGTATCCCTGCTGCATGTCTCCTCAACAAATCTGTCTCGGAGGGAGCTGACACCAACTCTCCATCGACCCCAATGCCCAAAATATGATAAACATCATGCATTATGATGGTCATCTCCCCAAACGGGAAATGAAATGAGTTGGTGTCCGGCTGCCACCTCTCAACAAATGCCTGAACTAAGCGAAGATCAATATCTTCATACGAGGTATAAAAAAGGTGACCCAATCCAGTCCCCCGAATCTTGCCTCTCACTACATCATCCATATCTTTATACCACATCTTCAACTTATTCAGAATCTTTTCGCCTTTAAAAATCTTCAATGTGGGTCTATTGTATCCATGCCAGAAATGATAAGCAATATGCCCAAGGAAGCTAGGAATCACGCTACCATCTATCGGCCCACCAGGTACTTCATATATCACTAGCCATGTAGTCGGATCAATTTCATCAGAAACTCTCGACTGGCTGCTGCCGCCTGTACCATGAATGAGTAAGCCAAATATTATTTATTACATTTTATGCACATACAACAATTCAATAAATATAAGTAAAAATAATTAATTAAAAATAATTACAGAATATTAAATAATTACAACAATTAAATATAGATATTTGGTACCTGATGATGCAGTAGTGGTAACTAGACGTGTAGATAGTCCAGTGGATCCGGGACCTCGGCTAGGGCCCACAGGATCAATGAGAGGGGGAGGACGTGTAGATACTCGAGCGGAGACGGGACCTCCGTGAGGGGACACGGGATCAATGTAGGGGGGAGATGCCTGAGCGGGGCGGGGGGGACGAGGCTGACTACCGGTGGATATACCCTGTGGGAATTCACCCGAATGCGGGAAAGAGAGACTATGATATGGACTGCGCCACTCACCACTCATAGGAGAAGGGATAGGGGTAGGGGGAGAGGGTAAACCGCGAGGACCAGGCCGGGGACAACTGGAGTACCGAGGAGGAGGGTAACTACTAAGATTGTACATAGGCGTATCTCTGTGATGTGCACCCATCATAACACTGTCCTGCACATCATCCTCATCAAACTCATTCTCCTCATCCTCCTCATCCTCATCCCCCTCTTCCAGGTCGTCCTGAGAATACTTGGGTACATGAATCGGCTGACTAGACCGAATCTGAAGCGGTACACCCCTCCATAGTGACCTGAATCATTTTCATTCACTTCTTTTTCTCTTTTTCCTCTTTTTTCTTCCGACGACTCATGATCCGATAACGCGCACGAACCTTACGCTTACTACTATCTTCAGTATCACTAGTATCACTATCATCATCATCATCACAATAAACCTATAAACAAAATTTTATTCATCGTCATCATATTTTCATAGTCTAAACAAATAATTATACACATTTCCTAAATCCTAAATAATTTAATAATTAAGTACAATTCATATAATAATTAAGTAAACTAAAGTACTTTACCAAATTTTTAATTACATTACTATTAATTATAATTAATTAAAAATACTCAACTATTTTACAAAATATTTATATTAATTTAATTAATCATAATCTACTTTACACACAATTTAAATTAGCTATACTAATCTACTATTACTTAAATTATAAATAATTTAATCAATTAAACAAATTAGGTAGTGAACTAATCTACTATTAATGAAATTATTTTTTAATATTCAACTAATTTACATACTATTTAAATTAATTTAATCAATCAAAATGAGTAACTTTACTAATCTACTAATAATGAAATTAAAAATATAACCTAAATACTTTAATAACTAATTAAATTAGTGAGTAAATCAATTAAACTAATTAGGTAGTGAACTAATCTACTATTAATTAAATTAGTTTTTAAAATTCAACTAATTTACATACTATTTAAATTAATTTAATCAATTCAAATGATTAACTTTACTAATCTACTAATAATTAAATTAAAAATATAACCTAAATACTTTAATACTTTAATAACTATTTAAATTAATGAGTAAGTCAATCAAACTAATTAATGAACTAATCTACTATTAATCAAATTAAATTATTTACACAATTAAATTAAATAACCAATCTAAATCACAAACTATTAATTAATAAATAACTACTTAATAACCCTAATTATATTAAATCAAACATAATTAAACACTAACATTGAATTAAACAAATTAAAAAAAAAAATTAACATTCTGGCCACCGGACGGCCACGGAAGCCGGCCGGCGGCGCGACCGGAACGCACAAGAAACGCGTCCCGGTCACGCCGCCGGACGCCTTCCTTGGCCGTTTGGCGGTCACACAACATTAAAAAAAAAAAAAATTTCCTTCCCGCCAGACGCGCAAGGAAGCCGTCCGGCGGCATGACCGGGACGCGTTTCTTGCGCGTCCCGGTCGCCCCGCCGGACGGCTTCATTACGCGTCCTGCGGCCAGAAGGAGTTTTTTTTTTTTTCTTACCATTTACAAATTTTTTTTTAAAAAAAAAACGTACCCGTGATGAGATCGGCTCTTTCCCGCTTTGATTCTTCCGTGTTGCCATCAACGGTGGATCAAATTAGACTTCAAATTTGGGTTTAGAAGGGAGGTGGTTTCAAGTTTTCTCTCTTTTTTCCTTTGGTGGAGGTTTGAAATGTGAGGGACAAAATAGTTCAAAAATATTTACGGTGGCTTTAAGTAGTAAAGATGGTGGTTTCAAAAACTAATGCCCAAAACCAAAACAAATATAAAAAATAGTCATCATTAATAATAGGCGTAATACACAAGAATCCCTCATACTTTTTTAAACCACACAAGAACCCCCTATAGTTTAAAAAGCACACAATAACTCCCTTGTGTTTTTCCAAAATATGCTAATCAGATAGAAGTGAATAAAACAAAGGGTTTATTCATAAAAACATCCCTTGTGGTATCTGAAACTACAAGACAAGCCTCTTGTGGTATAAATTCATCTGATAAACTCCCTTGTGCTTAATCCGAGATTTATAATATGGATGTCACTTGCTAAAGTTAACACTATTAACTGTGTTTTCCGTTTTACTCCCTTTATTTTGGCCTCTTTTTCCCTTTTCCTTTTATAATTAATTTTTTTTCATATTTTTTTTCTTAATGTTTAATCCCTCAGCTCTTTTTTTTTTCCTTTTTACCCAGAAGGCCAGAAACATGATCTAAAGGATATTCATCATTAGTTTCCTGTTTTATCTTTATGCTTAGAACATATATTGCATTTTTTCCAAACTTGATAATTTCTCCATATTAAGTTTTTAGTCATTATTTTTTATTCTCTTTAACCAAATTTTCAAATTCCACTACAATTACAATCATCAAAATCACAAATTCAAGATGATGATCTCCAGATGTATCCGTAGAACTATGAATACTCATGGCTGCAATAAAATCACTTAGCAACAATCCAATTATAATTAAACAAGAACTAAGAAGGTTTCTTTTTCTTCTTAAAATTGATGCGAGAAAGAGAGATGAAAAAAGAGGGAATAAAAGAAGAATGATAGGGGAGCCCGAGAGTGAAGCTCTGACAAGTTGCGTAGTTAGAATCTGGCAACTATGGAGATAAAAGAGAAAAAAGTGGGAGATACCTATAGGAAGAAGGGTTCTTTGGGTATTAAAATTATAAGTCAAATTATATTTACAAAGCCAACTTGCAAGTTTCGTGCGTGAGATGTAATCCCGGCTGTTTTTAACCCTTTCCGTCCATTTACAATTGTCGGACAAAGCACAATGAGGTTCATTAGATAATATTATACCACGAGGGGATTATCATGTACTTTTGAATACCACAGGAGGATTTTAATGAATTAATCCTAAAACAAACAGACATCTAACAGATCCAATCGAAATTACTAATCCACCCTTGATTCCAAGAAATAAAAAATTTACTCATGCCTACATTAAACATTTCCTTTTCAATCTCTTATTCTCTTATAATAGTAATTATTTTACTGTTCTCTTTCTTTTTATTTTCAATAACTTTAATTCTACAGAAATAATTTACAATCATTTTAATTTTACAAAAATAATTATTTCCTTTCCTTGATTAAATGTAATATTATTCTTATATTCAATTCCCAATTCTTCTTCAAATTGAAAGGCTATCACCATCATCACGACACCACTACTCAGCTGCACTTTTTCTCAATTTTACTAACATCAAATTATATTTTTTCATTGTTTAATTAAGAAACTAAGTAAAAAAAAATCAGAGATATAGAAATATGTGAAACCCTAATTCCTTGTTAGTTCGTGGTCCTATGGCACAAACTTTTCCCACCCCCAATCAACCCAACCCATCAAAATTAACTTCCACGAGGAACCACCCCCAGAAAGTTCTAAACATAAAAAAAAAGGACTAAAAATTAAACCCAATATTTTTTTGGTTACTGCAATCAATCGTAGAAAAAAAGACGGAAAAGAAATCGACGCAGCGAAGGAAGAGAATGAATCTTGGTGCCCGGTGGTGGGAACTCAAGTGGCAGCGAATATGGTGAGATACTGGAAATACCAGTCAACAGGGTTAGTAAAATGATAGAGGCTGAAAAATTTGGACGAAATAAAAAAAATAAATAAATAACAAGGCAAAGATTGACTAGAGAAGGGAAATGAGAAGATGAGAGATGGGTAAAGGGGGAAGATTAGTACAGAGGAAAGAAGAGGGGAGAAAGCAAATAGCAGCGGATGTGAGTTCACTTCATGATTAAGTACAATAAAAATATAAAAAGGTATTTCTGGAAAAATAAATTAAATGTGTTTACTTTATTTTACTCTCAGTTAAAACTAATCTACCATTAAGACGAGCACTTTCCATACAATTAACACATTTGGGAAAAGCACGAGGGGTTTCTCGTGTACTTTTTAAACTACAGAGGGGTTCTCGTGTGGTTTCAAAAAGCATGAAGGAGTTCTTGTGTATTATCCCTTAATATATTATAATTTGTGAAGGAATTCTATGGACCGCCTTAGGGGGACCAAGATAGTACTAGTTTATTACTCTTGTTTGTTTTATTTTTTTATAGTATTTTTAAATTAATATATTAATAGTTGTCCAATCCCAACATAACTTTTTACATTTTTAATATACTTTTTTACATTCTCAATACAAAAATACCTAAAAATACACACACAAAAAAATGAAACAAACATGAAAATTATCAATTTTCAGACGTTTCATGTCATTATCTCAGAATTCTTACTTTTTGGAGCTTAGTTTAAAAAAAAAAAAAAAATCTTTTTTTTGAACGTATGCATTTCCTTACAATAAAAGTGACAAATCTGTAAGTTGGCAACAGTGATATTCCTTTGGATGAACAGAAGTAATTGATAAAAAAAAAAAACGCAACAATTTTCTTGAGATTCATTCTTCTGCTAGGTTTATCTTCTTCCTGAATCCTGATCAATCATGTCATCCAGCTTCAAGGTTTGTCCAGCCGGATACTATTTTGACACATTCTTTACAAATTCCTTCAACGCCTTTCCTGATCACCTTGCCTTCTTCATTAATGGAATTCCTTCACAATCGATAATCATTTCCTGATCAACGCCTTTCCTGATCGCCTTGCCTTCTTCACAATCGATAATCATTAATGGAATTCCTTTGTACCACCATAATCTGTTGGTGTAAAACAGTAAAAAGTAATTTTGCATTCCTGCACAATCGATAATCATTTACAGATTTGTGGAATCTAACAAAGCTGCGACTTCAGTTTCTTCCACTCTCCAATATCGGAACTCGAAAACAAAATTAGAGATTTGAGTGGAACTTCGGTGACCTTAAGCTAAGAAAGTGACTTACATATTTTGAATGCTCAAGTTTGTTTACCGCCTAAACATTACTTTTGCATGATATTGTCACCATTACAACATGCTTATCTCCAAGTACATGCCGAACGCATATAATCAGGTCAAGTTTAGGGTTGTGTCTTCGGCGCTTCATTTTGATTAATGCAGCAAAGTGTGCTATAAAGCCGAACAATGCGGCATTTACGTTGCTACTAGTGACCTTTTTTCTCCAGAAACGGTTACTACAGCAATCAATATGAGAAGAAAGAATTACTTTGTAAACAAGAACCCGAAAAGGCGAAAACAGATCAGACCTAAAATTTTAGAATTACCAAATTCAGGACAAGGTGACACGGATGACATAAATGGTAAAGGTCAACTTATTGAACATCAATTGTTAGGGTAAGATTACAAAAGTCCTGGATGCTATTGAGCCAATTTAAAGAGCTCCAACCGACCAGAATCACAGTTTTGTAATGACCTTATATAATCCGGCCATACAAGATAATAAAACAAAGGTACAAAAAGAGCCAATAGGCAGTCATTCCTTCGTCAACTACCCAGCCCCGGCCATCAGCACCCTCCTCCCATCCTCAGCCTGCCAGCAGCCAAACTCCCCAAACAGGAAGAGCATGTTGCCAGAGGTCGATGTTTGCTCTCCTCCATCCATGCTACACATCAACCCCATAAATGCATTGTCCTGTCGATTCTCTGAGCTCCTTCATCACGTCGACATCAGCTTCACCAGATAAGACTTCAGAAACAAGCTACCTGTGTTTGCTGTAGCTTCCTCGTTCCTTCTCTCTCTCCCTCTCCTTAGACCCCTTGGAGTGCCGGGGCTCCTCCTCCCGATCCATAGTAGCTGCAACCGGTGGTGACGACTCATACCTCGATGGTCTCCTCTTGAAATGCCTATCATCATCACTGCTTTCATAATCTAATGAAGCAGCAGAGGTAGCACTTTTTTTTGTGCTTCCTGAAGGCACTTTGGCTTCATAGTGACCATTTGATGAAGCTTTATGAGTTCCTGAAGCAGTGGCTGGTGGCTCGGATGATGACGACAGCTTTCGCTTCTTCGAAGCAGCTACTTGATCTTCAGCAGGAAAACTAATACGAGAAAATACACTAGCCTTCTTCTTGTCTGCAGCTGACATGGTTTTACTAGATGGCGATGACGGAGCTTCCGGGGCTACTTTGGCAGCCGCTTTGGCAGCCAATTCTGCACGATGTTGACTGCTACTGCTACTTCGGTGAGGATGATCACGGTGATGGCGATCATCCTTGGGTTCCCGATGATGGTGATCAGTTTCCTGGTGGTGGCGCTCATCCTTTTTCTGGTCACGATGATCTCGGTGACGACTACGATAATGGTCATCATCGTGCTCAGATTTCTTCTTTGAAGATGGACGGGGAAGTTCAGGATCACGGGAACGGCGATCCGGGGAAGGTCTATCACGGGAACGGCGATCGGGGGAAGGCCTATCACGGGAGCGGCGATCAGGGGAGGGTCTATCTGACCGGTAACGATGGGGATGATCCGAGCTTGAAGCAGGCGGAACGGCCTTCTGAACAAAACCAAGACACGCAAGTTATGGGAACTTCACTATCAACACATGCCAGAAACATCTTATACAACCCATGTCAATATATTTTAGCCAAAAATTCATCATTTTAGAGTGTTCTAAAAGAGAAGAATATCTGATCCTGACCACTTTTATTTGACTCTCTTCTAAAGATGCAAGATTCTGTATGACAAGTCATTCACTATGCCAATTTCCAAAAGGGATCTCAAAGCCGAAAACATAAAATAAAATAAATAAATAAATGAAATATAATAAAATAAAATAAAAGTAAAAAAATTAAAATGGTGTTAATCATATCCGGATTAGAAATAGAAAATTCCCTCGAGGACTTCCATATTTTTTTTCATCAGAACAGAGCCAAATGCACTCTGCAATTCTGAGACTCAAAGAACAATGTAATGGAGTTCCATGATACATCATTCCTAAACTTCCTCGTTCCACCACCCTCAACAAGGATCTATCAAAGGAGTTTAGACAACGATGATGAATTATCACAGGGCATCCTGAAACTCTCTTTTTGGCGTACAAACTTTATCTCTAAACATTAACACCAAAAAAACTCTAGCATGAATGCAATCCAGACGCACAAGAACAGAAGAGAGCAGCTGAAATAAAACTTCAGAGGAAAGAAGGATGCTCCTAGACAAAGAAGAATGCTGCAGAAAGGGGTGAGGAAGGGGGCCCAAAGGTAAAGAAGAATATAAAAATGACTTCTGTACCAAACTTCATTACTATTCAGCTCCATGCCTTCCCCAGAAAGGACCAAATGTTGGGTCACGTTTAAAGAAACTAAGAAAGAATTCTGGAAGTCTTTTCACTGTCCTCTTTTGTACTCAAATTGAGACTTTGAATGCTGAACGACAACTTGTCTTTCATGCCCTCATTCTGAGTTATTATTGGACTAATAAATCCCAACCAGGACAACAGATGAAACAACAGGAAAAAAACCCTTTCCAAAACAATTACTAGTTGACACTTATACCCAAGACTTAACCCAAAAAAGCCATAAACAAAAACATAGAATCATGATAGAGGTACATACAGATTTGAACTTCAATGAGGACATGTCAATGTTGCTGCTCATTCCTCGGCCATCATAATCTCGATCTTTAGCTAGTTCTCGGCTGCAGACCCAACCAAAAAAAAAAAGAAAAAGAAAAAGATGTTAACTACAATTAAAGCAGTACATTCAGTTCGATTAGAATATAATGAATCCAGATGGAACACATGATATCCAGAGAAAAAGCATACAAATTCATCTACACCATTTAAGAAACACCAGCGTTGAGGTAAAATTCACCAATTGGCACATTAGGCAAGTTCACCAAACATAAGGTTGATTCACGAATTATCACATACACAAGATCCTTTTCCTTACCCATCCCGTCTTTCAATTTCGCGTTTTCTTTTCACGTTAGCTTTTCTAGCTTCAAATTCCTCTCGACTCATCAAAGGAGGTCCAGCATTAAACCCCATTCCAAAATCGGCAAGATCCCTGGAGTCAATCATACATCAACAACAACAACAACGACATCAGCGTACTCAGTAGTTCAACCAACCGGCAAGGCAAACTGACTCAGTTAATTAGGCATTATAAATAAAGGGGCTTATTAAAGATCAAATGTACCTCTGAGGCGGACCAAAAGGCAACATGCCTTGACCTCCAAAGGGATCCGGCGGTAAGACACCTCCAAAGGGATCCAGTGGACCAGGACCAAGACCAAAACCCATATAAGGAACCGCACCAGGATATGGGGGCATGAATGGATCCATTCCAGGCTGCATGCCTGTCCAGTAAGGGTTATAAGCAGCAGGGCCCATGGGCATCATGTAGTTCTCAGCTGCAAGGTCCTGGGCAGCTCTCCATTGCATATCAGCAGTTGCCATGCCTAAAGATTAGATCCCACCAAGAGAAGCACAACATCAATTCATTATGAAAAGTTCCATTCAGTATCTGAGTTTCAGTATGTCAACTTATTTGAAGAGATAACGGTCTCAGCATGCATACCAGGCATTGGAACACGAGTTTTCTTCTTTTTCTTCTTCTTAGCTGAAAAGGAGGAAGAGGATATTAGGATGCAAGCGTCAACAAGCAAATAACTCTAGAACGCATACTACCATAAGAAATATGATTCTGCATTAATAATTAGAAAATAAAAACAAATTTACCACTCATCAAGAACTATTACAAAACCAGCACTGGAAAACCACAATCCCACCACACGGGGAAAAAAAGGCGTGGATTCCACATTAATGCCTCCCAGTAAACAATTATAATGGATATGGAAGTTAAAATTTAAATCATACCTGCCTCACCAGGTTTCTGGTGAACTTCTTCATCAGCAAGGGGGGCACTTCCTTGAGATACTGGTTCCTTCAGGCTCATTGACTCATGCGTGGCTTCAGAAGCATCTGCAACTTTTGGTAGTCTCATTTTGTCCATTGTCTGCTGCGTGGCTGTAGCAGGCATAGCCTCCTCTATGACTTCATGTACCTTTGGAGTCTCTTCCCTTTGAGTGGGAGGAGGCATCTGCTCCCCCTTAGAAGCCATTGAATGTGTAGGAGATGGTGCCCTGGGCTGTGGTATCCGTGACTCCATATCTGCACAGAACAAGATGTTATAATGAATGAATGATAAGGTAAAAGAAGCAAAACTTGTCACTAGCACAAACCTTGTATTTGAGAAGCACCTCCACCAATATCTCCACTGCTGTTGTTGGACTCCAATATCCGGTTAATTGTATCCCGCAAGGTCTTGTTGGGTAAAAGATCATCAGCAAGTACATTTGTGGCCCCACATACACAAGCAGACTTTGAAATTATATATTCTCTTATACCTGGAAAAAGAATTTAACAAATCGAAAAATTAATATTCAGAAATGGCAATAAGACATCGGAGTAACAGTTTTAGATGATAATTTCTTCACACGAGAAGTTGTAACCAAGCTAGTGGTTGAAGCTCAAAGGCACGCGCATTAATGATACTGAAATGCAAACAATGATAGAGAATTTTTGAAGATCAACATCAGCAAGCCATACATTTGTCACAGAAACTCGTGAAACAGCACTTGCTTGTGAGCACAGCATCTTTCATAACTTGTTTGCATAAAGGACAATGGAGTTCGGGTGGAAGATCACCAACAGAACGTGTGGTAGGTAGACCCTCAATCTCTTTTTCAAAAGCCGCCCTGCAACAAACCCAAATGTTAACACATGATATTCCACAATACTGGCTAAAACAATAGAATAACAGAGAAGTGTAAAATAAACATACTCATTTGGTCTCAGAACTGCAACAGCTCCACTTGGCAATGCATATGAGCCATCGGGTGTCGCCATTAACATAGATTTTGGGATACCAGTCGGAGGTTTAACCCTCTTAATGTCATAATTAGGATCGCCATTTGTAGGGCAATGTTGAATAAAGTGACCTACATTGAAGTGACTTTTCAATTGGCATACAAGGAATCATGAGATAAACAATATCAAGCAACATGTGTAGAGATATGACATGAATGATCAGAGAGCACAGAATTGTCAGTTATCACAATATCTACATACCTGGAACCTTGCACCTGTGACAAATATAACCCTGGGGTGGTGTACTCCGCTCCAATCCACCTCGACCTGAAAAAGTAACATTCAACATTGGGTTCACAAATAAGAAAACTAAATGGGAAACAAATGATATAGCAGCATTCCGCATGCTATAGTCTCAAAGATTCATTTGTTATTCATGTTAAGACACAGGATTGGGTGGTTAACGTTTCTGAGGTGAAGAGTACCAAAAGTAGAAAAAGAAGACAATAGTAAATTAACTAATATTGCCAATCGGTATAGAAACAAGATAGAGATTAGAAAATCACCAAAACCACGGCCTCTCATCATTCTTCCACCCATACCACGTCCAAAACCTCTACCAGGAGCAAAACCATCAGAGGATTGGCTGAAACTCAAAGTAAGATTCTCAGAGATCACCAAAAAGGCAAAGTGACAAACCACAAAACTACACAGATCCAGTATAAAATATTTAGTGCAAAAGAGTTCTCACCGCTGCCAATCTAAAGCAGGTGTCTCGATCAAGGCCTTGATTTTACTGTCCTCATCGCCGGTACTAGGAGGAGGAGCATCCGGAACAGCATTGCCTGATTGGGTCGGCAATGTTTCCGGAATAGCATACAAATCATTCCCAAATTCATCCCATTCTAAATCTTCAGGCTGCTGGCATAAGAAATTGATGCCTACATTAGCAAACTTCTTTGCGGCTACAGGCCAAGCAAAACATTTTGGGAAAATATCTTACATATTTCACTTCAGAAGAATGTACTCCTATGAGGCCACTCTTTACAGTTTGGTTGTCACCAGTTTCATTTTCCATGTTCAGTCTGCAATGGAAGGCATACAGAACAAACTCAATTAAAGCCTAAATTAACTAAAAAGCCTACATTTAAGAGCTCTCATAAGTTAAGTTAGTCTATAACATAATCTATCTCATGCAATTTTTATCACAGAACGAACTTTTCTAGTCTCAATTGCAACAAACATGTCTTCTACCAATTACAACAGGTCTCACAGAAAGTAACATGTAGCTGAAACTGACAAAAGATACTTTCTAGAGATAATTGAACCCAATGGAACAAACTAGTTTAAGGGATGAGGATAATACTCTTCAGGTTCAGGAACCGGTGCTGTAACTATAGGCATTAGAGTCTGAGCAGGTACTCGACGAACTAAAACTGTGCTATACCTCGGGATCAAAGTTGAATCATCAAAATAATCTGAAATTCAAACATCCAAAAAGCTATAAGAACTCAAAAGCAAACTTTTGATGCAAAAAACACATTCTAAGCAAGTTCAATGTGCAATAAGACAGATTTCAATGGCATGATAGCGGTTATTCACAAGTGTTCTCCCTCTCCAGAATAATGGGGATAAACTAAAGCTTCAAACTTGAAAGAGAAATAACCGTATGATCTGATCTTAAAAGGACAGTCTAGCCAGGATGGAGCTTTATTACAGAGCACTCAGATCGTAAAAGAATCTCTCACAAAATTCAGGAGCACAAAAGCTACTAACCACAGTTTTCTGACAAAATTTAAAAAGATGCCCCCCACCATAGGATACTTAAGGTAACTACAAGCAATAAAGAATCCATGAATCCCACAAACTTAGACTAAATTTTAAGAGCATAAATATCATGATCTGTTTCACTGGCGTATAAGAGAATGTTCGATCTCCGACCACTAAAGTTCACTACAAGTTTATCAGCAAAGTCTCCATTTATCAAATTTACCCCGCCATTCGACAAACACCACTTGCCGTTTCCCCTGCTTAAATACAAAGTACTCTCAAACAAGCAAATCGACACATCCAATCATAAATTGCAGGACTTGATCCCCCATGTCCTCTCTTCAGGAGGTGACTTATGATGTTACACATCATGAGAGTATCACATGTCAATAATTCATTCAGACATTGAATGAAACAGGTAAAGGTTTTTCCAAACCAATTAGAAAAGCTTTTGAAACACAGCTGAAAACAGAAATTCCTAGAGACGGAAGGAGTAACCACAAATTTATAAACTAATACAAAACATCTACGCTTGTGAGCAAACTGATTTCACTAACTGGCTCTTACTCAGAACTGTTCAGGATGAAACCTACAGAATGCACCTCATTGAAAAAAGATAATAGGTTGACAGTAAGAGCCAAACCAACCTTCCTTAGTCTGGGAGTTGGTGATGATGAGGTCAAAATTACCCCTTCTCAACTGCTTGGATTCAATAATTTTTTCTTTCAAATTCCCAACTGTTATAAAGTGTCCATCAATTGGAATTGATTCCTTAACAGTTGAACTTTTAAACTGAAAATGAACAGCCATATTTGTTTTCGGGAATTTCCTTCAAAAACTTTTCTTTTCCTTTTTTTCACAGAGATAAATCAACAACAAACATGAATAATGGCCACCAAAATTTATCGTATGGCCTGTATTTGCACTCCCAAAAAAAAAAAAGAGATAATAATAGTACAAAATTCAAAGAAAAATATCTATGCTTTTTCTTTTCTTTTCTTCTCTTCAACAATCCAAAGAAAGATCAAACCAATTTCTCTTCAGCAACCGGCACGGGACGAATCGATGGTCGCATGGGCCTGATCAACAAAGCCTTCAACTTCTGCGCTGTAAACAGTGCCTCCGATGAGAATATCGATAAGAAAAAATCGATTTTTCCGCCACCAGCGACCAATCCGTCGAATCAGGAAAACACCGCAGATCGATGGAACGAACAAAAGCTCCTTCTCCTTGAGATGCCGCGAGCACCAAAACAGCTTCAGAATCCCTGACGGTAACTTTGAGATTAAGAGCCGCGACTCCAACCGAACAGCTGCAAAACTCAATTCGAATCACGAACCCTCCGGTTCTTCCAATCGATTGCGCCTTTCTCTTCCGAGCAGAGAAGTCGATAAAATGATTACCGTTCCTCTTTCTGATCAATTTATTCAATTTATTCACAACGAAAAATTCATCGAATGAATCGATGCATGAGTACTTGATATCCGGCGAGTTTTGCCCGGTAAATAGAATTGGGGCTAGGGTTCGTCGGATGAACTAAAGAGAGATAAATAGAGCCCCCATACATGAAAAAAAGAAGCTTCTCCGATAATCTGATTTGGATGAAAAAAAATAATGGAGAAATCACCGAAGAAAGGCGGGTTTCGAGGCATTTTATATAAGCCGATATGCAATGAAATCGTGTGGGCTGGGGCCTGGGAGTTGGGCCTGGGGAGCCAAACCATTTACTATTTTTTTGGTAAAAGTCAAACTGTATTACTTCGGACTGAGTTTCTTTACATCAAGGTGTATTATAAAGTAAACTATTTCTTAAAGCCTAATGGTATCAAGTATCGTATGTCGTCATTGCTACTTGTTCTACAAAAATTCTGGATTTTTCATGTAATTTCCTACACTATCATTGCAAACCTATCATATTCAGTTAATCTCCTTGAACCAAACTTTCTTTCATTTTTTTCAATCTATGATAGATAGCAGCTACAATACTACAAATAAGGCTGTTCTTCTCACTTTCCTATATCTCCATTGTTTCAGCAGTCTGCCAATACTTTTCCTCAATGTATTGATATTAAGCTTCAATTCCAGCCATTGAAGTATTTTGCCAATCAAATTCTGAGAGTATGGACAAGCAAAAAATAGGTGATTTGTGCTTTCCTGCTATCCCATAAATAATTCACATTTAACTGGAAACTGCAATATTCTCATCTTCTCGAGTTTTTTTTGTGTTAACAGTCAGTCTTTTAGTACAACCTAACAGACAAAGCTATTGTTTGCTATATTGTAAGCACTCCAAATAAGGTATGCTACTCTATACTTGCTTTTCTCTCCCATCAACCATTTATAATCACTGGCAGTAGTGTAGACCTTCCCTTGATTCACACTCTATTTGTCATTGCTAACCCCAAACTTGATCAGGTCCCTGATCTTAATGAGCTTCTTCCGCTAGCAACTACATCTTGAAACTTGAAAGCATTTCTTTTCTTTTTAAAAAAATAAAACAATTGTATAATTAAAAAATAAAAATAATGGAGTAACTAAACTCTCTTTTCTTTCTTTCTTTTTTTTTTTTTTTGTAACACCGAAAACCCACCAGAGATGGGTAAACTCTTTTAACCTCAATTAATTTTTAATTTTGTTAAAGATTATATGAACTCAACTAAGTTTGAACCATGATATCGTCTTACTAACTTTTCCATTCATGTTTGAAATAAACTAAACATGAAGTGAAATGTGTCTGATTAGGTGGATATCACGTTAATTTGCTGAGTTAAGGTAAATTTGGGTGGAGCTCTTGATTGGAAATCTGGTTTGGCTTGTGCAAGAGGATTCGTGTGATGTTTACAGTTGCCAGTGGGTGTTTTCATTGTGAATATGGTTTATGTGCAATCACGGGTGATGATGAATTATAAAATTTCTTTAAGCAACTTTTTTTTGGGGGAAATTAATAATAAAAAAGTTGAGGTAAAAGAAGATAATTGCTTTGCAAGTGAAAAAAAAAAAAAAACAATTATAACATGCGGCTCAAAAGACCAATTTTACAGGTGAGCATTTGACTTCTCCAACCCCAAATACGATATTATTGATATCCCATTGTTTATAAAATGTTATAATTTGAATTTTTTAAGTTTTGCTTACAATATTGTATCTGTTATAAATATTTAATAGTGCGGGGATCCACAAGTTAGAAGAGTTATATAAGGAATCAACTATTTAGAAATAATATTTAGTTAGCTAGATCTTATCATTATTTGATGTTATCCTTATATCTATTTTGTCTATAAAAGGAGATTATTCTCCACAGAATAACAGACATATCTATTCTCTCTTTCTGTCTCTCTACTTGTTCTCTCTCTCTCTCTGCATTATTCTTTCTCTATAGCTCTTCATATTTAATTTATAACACATTATCAACGTGACTCTCTATCCAACTGAGAAGATTTTAATCCGTAGATCTGGGAGTGCGGTTAATTTTGATCAGATCAAGGAGTGCAGCTTTTCTTGTTTTATAAATATTGGATACAACCAAGTGCTCTTATAATAGCCTTTTCTATTAGAAATTTCTCATATATTGAATTTGCTCCATTTGTAGCAATTTCATGAAAATACTCAAAGGGATTTTCTTCACTTCCTGAAGCAAGTGGATTTGAATATGTTCAAATATTATAGTCATATAAACTGACCACTTGAAGTGGTAAATATGAATAAACACATACGATAATGATTGAGCCTGTCAGTCAAGACAAATTATGGGAACATCACGAACCACCAGAAGTTGGAAATTAGTGATAACTATTTTTCAAACGCTTTCAATGATTGGATGAGTTTACATTCACGAGATTTTTGGATACATAAGTATAATGTCAAATTGCTCCTGTAGTAGCAGTTTATTATTTTTGTTAAATTTACTAATATAATTTTGTTAAGAGAAATCACGAGACCCCTTGATTTGATCATTTCTCACTTCTTGACGTAAGTGGAGAATTACTTTTACGAGTCAAGTTGCAAACTGTAAATCTTATATAACAATACGAAGATCACATATAAAATATGATTTTTCACCCGAAGTGAAAGATTAGTGAAAAAAATTAAGGAATTACTCCTTATGTAGCAATTTGTTTTCTTGTTACTATTAAATAAACTATTAAGTTTTTCTTTGTTGAAAAATTATTAAACTCGTCCAAATTGGACTACTGCATTTCCTGAAGTGGATGCAATTATCAGAAATTTAATAGTGGACAAATTGAAGCTCCAATATAATTGAGAATTGGTAATGATACGAAAAATATTTTTAATCACCAGAAGAGATAGATTTTAATGAAAATAAAATAATCCACCTGAAGTGAAAAATTGAAGAGAGCAAAAGGGTAAAAGATAGAAAGTCCAATTGTTATAGCATAAAAGATCATAAAAGATCATCACATACCTACTTTGTGCTAAAAATATATTGTGACTCTCTATCATAACCAGAAAACTATTTATGTTAACAAAAGTGTTAACGATATTATTATGGATGTTAGTTATATGTTCTCCCTGAAGGTGAACAAATCAAGAATCAGAACTATTTATGGATGGATCACCCTGAAGGTGGTGTTAGTTATCTATTCATAATGAAAACATCTAGTGGTAATCTATTTTATATTTTAGATTAGTAATTTCTTTATAATATACCTCATCGCATACTTTATTATTTTTTATGATTTATGAGTTCAAGAAATGTCATCATTCTTTTATTTGAACACAATTGATTTATTGCTCCTGTAGAGTATTTATATGAATTTCTTCACAAAATTGGACAAAATCTCCAGAAGAGCAGAATTTGCTATAACAAAATACAATATGTGAATGTTCCCTAATTACTGGGAATAAGTACATTTCTCCATAAATAAAATTGGATGAAATCTCCTGTAGAGCATCAGTTATATAATACTTTATATATGTGCTCCAAAAGAGTAAGAATACTTTGATACAATGAAAATAACTGATTAAACAATACTCCTGCAGAGTAAATAAAACTCCATTAGAGTAAATGCTCTTATGAAGAAGGGTTATTTTGACATGGTTGAATAACTAGTTATTTATTATCTCCGGAAGAAAATTTGTGAATTTGACTCTAAAAGAGTAAATAAAACGACAAAATGATTTTGCACCAATGTCAAAAGAATTGGAGAAAAGATTTTCCATTATCTCTTTACTTGTGTAAAAATAATACAATTTCCGAAGAAAAAAAATATCTGTGTATTTTTTTGTGTTTAAATACTGTACATGTATTACTATCATTGGGTTTTATAGTAAACCGAAAGTTTACTAAGGAACCAGAAGTTCATTTCTCGTACCAACAAGTTAAACCAGAAGTTTATATTGACTTAATTTTTGAGAAAATTGGTTTGCCATCCCAGCTTTATTACGATCTATAAAGGGTCAAAGAATGTTGTGACTACAGTGAAGAGCCAGAAGATTCTTCTATATAATGACTTTGTAAATACTTTTGTGTTTGTGTGAAATGATTACCACATTATTATCAGAAAAATTCAGGCTAAATATCTGGCATAATACAATGCATACATAATAACGCCGGTGGGTTTGTTCTCTCATGTTTTAAAACTATTTCATAATTAGGTTATTAACTGGTGTGCTTACGAGATAGCCACATGTATGCTTATTATTAACTTGCAAACCTGAAATTTGTGAATTTTTTACAGAGTTAAAGTGAAGTGCGTATCTATGTATTCTTCTATCATGAGAATGAAATATCAGAAAAAATATGAAACAGTCTTGCAGAATCGTTCGCTAAATGTGTTCAGATAATTAAAATCATTATGTAAGAGAAGTAAATACCTCATATACAATTGAGGATGTTTTGAAACACAAAAGACATAAATGGTATACATAAGACCAAATGGATCTTTATAGATATTCTCCCAAACGTTGGTTTTCAGTCAAAAACCATATCTATCAATCTTCAAATTTTAGATGTGTAGTTTATATTATAAATATTCCACCACAATGCACAAAACGATGGAGCTTCCAGAAGAGGTTAAGAATATATTATGATTATTTGCAACTTTAGCATTTGGGGTTATTGATGTTGGGTTTTACCATTCGAATGGTTTATTGTTAGTTTAACGAGTTAGTTACTGCAAAAAGAGATATATTTGCTACTCGATTGGCTGACAATCAGTTTGACGAATTAATTATCCTAACATCAGGGGGAGAAATGGAAACAACTGATTAATAAATTAAATGGACGATATCATTATCTCATTACAACCTCGATAGCTTGAACCTAAAGTTCAAGAGATAATGTTTACGACCAGATATTTGTAAGACTGTTGCATTCAAAAGGCTGTTAATGTTTAAAATTTTGATGTTACATTCCTGAAGGATCAACTACCACTATTGTTTAATTTAATGTCCATTTGATAAGTGGTAGAACTGTCGATTCCAAATATATGAATCCTCGTAAATTATAAAGTTTAAATCTATTGAGATGGTAAATACGAGTGATTAAATGGTTTTTCAATACTTTTAAATAAACTTTCAGAAGAAGAACAAGAATATTTGAAAAACTTGATGATTGTGAGATCTCATTAATATGGAAAGATGGAATCGATCGGCAATAAAATGTTGATATGAAATTTGCTTATGCTGCAGCAGTTAGTAAAATGAATGAAATGAGGATCATAAAAATGAAAATCTGTAGTGAGTGCAGACATTAAATTTTTTTGGCCATAATGAATTAAAAGACGCAATACACACACCAGAAGATGTGTAAGTAGAATTGAAATTGCTTGTAACTGTAAAGTTCTAACAAGTAATATATGGGCTTAATATTGTTGGATGATTGTGCGAAAGATAAAGAACAACCTACTTGTTGCATAAGTTTTTTCGAAGTCCGGATGTTAATCATGAGGAGATATATTCTCTGGTGATGGATGGAAAAAAAAAAAAACCTCTTCCATTATTTGCTATATCTGGTGGCAAATGAAGAAGTTAAAATGCATCTATTGAACATAGTGATCACTTGAAACTTGATACTTGATATCTGATATATGACATTTGATTGTGACGTCTATATGAAATCCCCGAAGGATTAAAAAAGGAACATGTGTCATGGGCTGCTCTTTCTAAAGCAATTCGTGCAGCACTACTCACTTAAACGTTTAAAGTGATGCTAGCTCAGTCTATCCAAAGCAAAATCTGCAAGTTTGGAATGAGAAATTTAGGAAGAAAGGAAGGTTCTTGACCTAACTCAAAGAAGACTTCTCAAATTTTTTAGAACCATTCAATTCTACCCTTATACAAATGAGGGGTCTTGCCACATTTATAGGCAAACCATTAAGGTCCTAGAAGTTTCTTCCACCCCCTCTACAAGAATTACCTCCAAATTTCTAGACTATTCTTGAACATTAACCTAGCATTACCTAGAATTTTTTAGTTAATTCCACATTGTCCTATATTGTACAAGATTCTAGAAGGTTCTAAAAAGTTTTACACCATTCTAAAATATTCTACATATTTTCACGATGTTCTACACATGCCTAGAATAATATATAATACTTTAGAACTTTCTAAATATTTCTAGAAATGTCACGACCGTGACACTCTCCTCCACCTGAATGGAGCATTGTCCCCGATGCCCTATGTGCCAACTCATTGTCTTCACGAAAACTTTGAGCTATGGCAGTAAGTTTACTACGAGATGGGCAGTCACGAACCAAGTGAGACCCTCCACATAGAAAGCAACCTTCAAATTTTTTAGTTTTCTCTACTTCTGACTTCTCTTTGGAGGCAATCTTTGCTCCTTCAAATGATTTCGGATAAGATATCGTGTTGTTTTCTCCACCTGTGTCATTGAAACATTTCTCGCCCGTGGCTTCATTGTAATTCTTATTTTGAAACTCCACAAGAGATTCTGCTATGCGCATAGCATGTTTAACGTCTTGGACATCTCTCCGTTGCAACTCTAGGTTAGCCCAACGATTAAGGCCATCCATAAACGTAACAAAAGCTTCTTTAGACGAGAGATAAGGAATTTCAAGCATAAAGTCAGAGAATTCTTGCACATATTCCCTTGTGTAGCCCTTTTTATGGTGTAAGCGACAAAGTGTGGCCCAAGCTTCAACTTCAGCATCAGCTAGGAGAAATTGCTTCTTAAATTCCTCCTTAAATCCTTCCCAAGTTGTGAAAACTGGTGCATCTTGGCCTACTAGTTTCATCATACGTTTCCACCAAGATAAAGCACTATCTCTCAAATAACAAGAGGCTTGATAGAGTCTTACCGAATCGTCCGTCAAGCCCATAGCGCCAAAGTACCTCTCAAGCCCATAGAGAAAATTCTCTACATCCCTTGTCTTGCGGCTACCAGTATATACATCTGGTTTTGGTACGTCGACCAATGGAGTCGGCCCTCCAACTCTGGTCGTCCCCTGTGCACGTAGAGCATCCACTCGTACCTTGAGCTGCTCCATTTGTGCACGATAAGTCTCAAACTCACCCCTGAGTTTAAGCACATCACCTTGGAGTATGGTGACCTTGGCTGCATTTCCTCGCAAGCCTTCGTGACCCTCTCAAACACTCTGTTGAGTCCCCCAAGCATTTCTTCACGCATTTGTTGCGTGATCTCTTGCAATTCACCCTTGAATTGCTCCATGCATTCCTTAGAGATAACTTCCACCGTGAAAATATGCTCTTCCCAACGATCTTGGTGGTTGGCCGCGGCTAACTCCACCTTGGCAAGCCGTTTCTCAAAGTCGACCACAGGCTCGCGGACAACAGACTTGTCCCTACGAGTAGTTCTCCTAGTTACCCTCTCTAGCTCCCTGGAGACATGATCCCCACCTCCCACCTCAACCTCTCCTAGGTTGGTGGCTTCAAATGGTGTTGCCATAATACTTAGCACAAGCAGAAGTGTAGCTCGAACGAGGCTCTGATAACCAACTGTCACGAGCTGCTCTTTTAATAGTAATCTGTGCAGCACTAGCTCACTCAAACGTATAAAGTGATGCTAGCTCAGCCTATCCAAAGCAAAATCTGCAAGTTTGAAATGAGAAATTTAGGAAGAAAGAAAGGTTCTTGACCTAACTCAAATAAGACTTCTCAAGTTGTTTAGAACCATTCAATTCTAAACTTATACAAATGAGGGGTCTTGCCATATTTATAAGCAAACCCATAAGGTCCTAGAAGTTTTTTCCACCTCCTCTATAAGAATTACTTCCAAACTTCTAGACTATTCTTGAACATTATCCTAGCATTACCTAGAATCTTCTAGTTAATTCCACATTGTCCTATATTCTACAAGATTCTAGAAGGTTCTAAAAAGTTCTACACCATTCTAAAATATTCTACATATTTTCACGATGTTCTAAACATGCCTAGAATAATCTATAATACTCTAGAACTTTTTAAATATTTCTAGAAATGTCACGACCGTGACACATGGTTCCGATTCTCGAGAAATTTATTCGAAAAAATTGTGCAAGTACTAGTGTCTTTATGTGTTTAGACAATATTTAGGTTTATATTTTTGAATGTTTGATTTACGCACTTGTCTCTATATACATGTTTTATCCGAATATGTTATGTTTGTCTATTAGTGATTCTCTATATGTTTGTATGATAATGATATATGTGTTCATTAGATACAAATGTCCATAGAACTCAGTTAACACTAAACTCTTGAAGAGTTTGAAAAGGCTGAATATTATCGTAACTCATTATGGAGTTCGAATAACCTCAAAATTCATATAACTCCTGAAGAGTTTATCATAGTTATTGAGACTTCAAAATTAAAAAAGTTCAAAAAGTTTCTGAATTCAAAAGGTTGCTATTTGCCTGAAGCATGAAAAATGAAAGTTGAATTTGAGTAGAATCTCAGTCTAGTTTGACCGTAGTATGTTTATAATCAACTCCTGTTAGACACACTTAATTAAAATCTTGATGTGCATATTGATCCTTTTCTGACATTCTAATAAGAATGTAAACCGATTTGGTCTTGAAGTACCATATTGTAATAGTTATAAATTATCGGTTTATATATCAATTACTCAATACATCAAAATATTACAAACATTGATACCTTTGGGGTACAATTCTTATAGATCTCTATTATTATGAATCATTCAAGATTAAACATGGTAAGTGAAGATGATCATCTCCAAGGGAAGTTGAAGTATCTGTTTAGCAAATCTATCTGTTATGGATTTCAAAATTGGTGAAACTGGTCAGCATCTTAGCATGCGGCGAGAAGATTACAAGTGATGTACTCAACAGGGAAAGTAACCCCACGACGTACTCTTATTTCTTTGATCGAGGTTTTGTCCCAATGAATTTTTCTGACAAGGTTTTTAACGAGGCAACGTCATATTCGAGAATGTACTCTTTTTCTTTTATTAGATTTTTATCCCACCGAGTTTTTTCCAGTAAAGGTTTTAACGAGCCATTATCCCAAAGAGTTGACATCCAAGGGGAAGTGTTATAAATATTCAATGGTGTGGATGTCCACAAGTTAGAAGAGTTATATAAGGAATCAACTATTTAGAGATAATATTTAGTTAGCTAGTTCTTATCATTGTTTGATATTATTTTTGTATCTATTTTGTCTATAAATTGAAATTATTCTCCACACAATAACAAACAGATCTATTCTCTCTTTCTGTCTCTCTACTTGCTCTCTCTCTATTATTCTTTCTATATAATTCTTCATATTTATTTTACAACAGTATAAAAAAAAAAGACGCTAATTTTTTAATAACGTACTCTCTAGTTTTAATTATAACACACAATTGCTACTAAAATAGTTCAAATTTGTGCTTCATAATTAAAGCTAGAGGAAGTATTACTTTATATCATAACAGTAAAAAGTTAGATAAAGCTAGAGGAAGTATTACTTTATATCATAACAGTAAAAAGTTAGATAAAAAGCACTTGGGCAACGATTCTCAATTTTGTATTTTGATGGTGACTAAAACAATTTACTAAAGAATGGGGAAGAGATCATTTTCCTTTGAATGGAACACTACAACTCTACAACAGTACAACTTTTTATGTAAATGTTTTGAACATGTACATATCACTTGGTCTATTTTTAATTGAATCCTCAGGACTGACCAGCCTCTCTCAACTCTCAAGTCTCAACATTTTTGGTTGCAACCTTTTAGTGGCGTTACCACATAGGTTGGTTCCGTTTCATTTGCTCGAAAAAAAAAGAAAAAAAAAAACAGTCAGTAGTATTGCCGAAGGGAATGAAAAAGACGCTGCTTTTTGAAAAATATAGGATGTTCTCGAATGCGTAAGAAGGAATGTCACTGTTCTTAGGGCTTTTCTTTTGAAGAAAACCGCCTCGAACCGAACCGATCCGAACCGAATCATTATTTTGATTCAATTCAAAAATGGGTCAATTTTTTTTGGATCACAAATGATTTCGGTTCGGTTCGGATTAAGTTTTGGGTCTAAACCGAATTGACCCGAAATGAATCATTTTGCTAGTGATGATATCATCAAGAGTGACGATGATGTCATCACGCCGGAGACGGTTACCGACCGAAGGAAAAAATAAATTTCCGGCAAAGTCGTCGGAATTTTGGTCGGAAGTTGTTGCCGACGGCGACCCGCGGCGGTGGTCAAAGGTGGTAGCGGCGATCAACGACGACATTATTAAAATATAATTAATTATTTTTTGATTTTGAATTTTTTCGGTTCAATTTGAATATTTTTTTAATCGGAACCGATCCAAACCGTTCCAACTTTTAAAATCTTCAATCCGAACCGATCTAAATCGAAATTTAGAATTTCGGTTCAATTTCGGGTCGGTTCAGTTCGGATCATCGGGTCGATCCGAACCGCGGTTCAAAAAGACCAGCCCTTCTGTTCTATCTTTGAAAACAATATCAGTTCATAAGAAGGGTTATGTCTACACAATTATTGATTGATAACATTGCTCAGAAATTTGACACTTCCAGGCTTCCAAGCAAAAGAGCATCAAATATGCGCAACAACGGACATAGGTATCTAATACGGAGTGCCTTCACGAATTTGATTAAATAGGATGCTCAGAAATGAAACATTTTATCTGTCTATACACACTTCCAAAACATCGTAAATCACCCTGCTGAAACTAATGTGAACCTTTTGTACTTGTCACTTTCCTCTATCGGTAAACTAAATTAGAACTAAACTGTGGAGAAGAAAGCAAAGACGGTGCATGAGGTAGGATCTGTATACCACCATCAATCAATAATCACCAAAATCAAACTGCTTATATGTCGGTCAAGATTAATGATGACACAACTACAACATAAGCTAGAAAGAAGAAAATTGCTATCTGAATGAAGAACTTTGGGTTGTCCCTCATGTTTGGAGATGTTACCGCCCTGCCAAAAAAAAAAAAAAAAAAAAGGTGCAACACTTGTGTCAAACTACGATAGACAGGATAAAACAATGTGCAGATGAAGAAGCTTAGACGAGATCATACCGAGCAATGCGCTGGGACAGTCGATGGAAAGGCATACTTTGAATAAAAACTATTCCAGGGCCTGTGAGAACGGCTGTGACTAGATTGTCACCCTGCAGATACAAAATAATTTAGTCAGTACACAATTCCTCTTGTTTGTATGTCCAAAATATGAGTTCAAGATCCAATCAATGTTGCAAGCAAACGCGCAAGTTTTGTTGTGGTTAAAATAAAACAAATCGATATGGCTCCTCCCACGTAATTGATATGGCTCCTCCCACGTAACGCGCAAGTAATAGTCAAGTCTCAACAAACATGACAGTGGAATATGGCAATAAGCAATCACATACTGCAGAGAAGCTTGACACGAAGATAGCTGCCTGTTAAAAGGATAAGAACTGAAAAGAAACGTACCCCAAATACAACTTTTCTGACAGGACCATTATATTTGACTTGGACATTTATCGTAGATGACAATGCAACAATGCTTGGCATGTCAACAGTAAGTACTTCTCCCACTTCAAGATTCTTCTGTACAACTAGGAAAACCAAAGTACAAAAAGTAAGGTATAAGGTTGTGTGGAATCTGACATGCATAAATAATCAAACAGAGAAGTTAGTAACTGAGAAGGGATACGGTTCTTTCTTAGGCCTGATGGTACAAACACCAACAAGGCTACAGAATCATTAGATTTGGAGTAATTTCAAAAGGGGTCTCAAGCCCAAAAGACGAATTTCTATTCTTTTGGAAGGTATGGGGGCATACAATTCTTAGGTGTTCCTTCAGACAGTAGTTAAGCTGATCCAATATTAACTTCATTGTAAACATCTTCATATCCAACACGATGTGAACTTTCATGTGCATTGGCATAAGACCTAATCGGCTGGGGCATCATATAGCCTTTCAATAAAAAAGGCAGGGGCAGAATTCAAACCATCTTTATGCTTGCGGATGATAAAACACCAAGAATTCTAAGCAAGATCCTTTCGGATGGAAAAGCATCACTGAAAATTTCTGATATCAAGTTCATTAAGCAATTGAATTTGCCTTTCCTCAAAAGTTAGGTGTAAAAAGTATCACGCAAAGATTTCACCACTAGAACCAACATGGTATATCCTAATACAACGGCAAAGGCATCTAAAGCTAACAAAATTAAACCATAAACTTCAAAAGCTAACATAATTAAACCATAAACTTCAAGCCAATTCAGTCCTTTTTTACATCTATCGACAAGAAACACCACGCAATTCCACAAGAAGTTTGAAATGAGACAGTGAAAGAATTTCAGTAGCATACCAGAACCACCACCCACAACAAATGCAAGCCCTTGGCCTGATATTTTCTGCCTCAAGAACCCCTGGGTGCCAGATAGTAAACGAGATTAGAAATTTCATCTATGATGGCCTGGTTAGCTGGAGCAAAATCAGCCCAAAAAGAAAAACTAATGTTATATCTTTACCTCCACACTGGCGACAATGTTGCGAGGTCTTTGATCCAAGGTATTGTTAACTTTTACATCACTTATCGAACAGAGAAATGCATCTGGCTACAATGACAACAAAGCCATCTAACTCAATCCATTCAAATGAAGAAAATAAACATATAAACTTACTTGCGCATTAAAAGGTGAATTTGGACAATGTATCAGCAAGATGTTCATAAAGTTATCGAACTGTTTATACCTGGCATAGCATTTCACCACCAAATATAGCTAGATCAATCTGCAAAACAAATCAATCAAAAACATAAAGTTGACACCACGACTTTGTTCATTCAGTGCAGAGCCATAAATCATAAGCCACTTGCAAAAAGAACCAACAATCAAAAGGTGTAAGGAAACATTTAGATAGAAGTAAGAGATACTGATGCTAACCGGGAGAATTCTTGCTAATGATGGTGCAGCAATTCCTACAAATCCATCAGTTGAACCAGTATTATGTAGAACTACACTGGTCACCGTCTTCCCAAAAAGCCACTGCCATACACCAGCTTCATTTTCAGGAGCATAAATATTGTCCATTTGGACAGATCCAGACATGTAGCACATAGAACCTGAAAACATGCCAGCAGTCATTTTCTGACTGTAATTGTTGAACCAAAAAGCCACATACGAGCTTACATTCCTCCCCAAAACAATAACACCATAATTGTGGACATGAATAACTATGAGACATGCACATCAAAATTCAACAATATCATCTGCATAAACCCTCAAGGACTACCCAAAAAAAAAAAAAAAAAAACTCAAGGACTATTGATACTGCTAACTAGATCTGACAACAACATGTTATGCCCAATAATGGGTTGGCTACTTGTAAATTTGACGCAGAACCCACCTATAAACATTACAATGTGCATATTTAAATACTTTTATCAGTGGAAAGCATCATAATTGGATTTGAAAACAACATATCCTACCATCACATGGCAAGACATATATATAAGGTTGATTACTAGTAAAAATAGTTAATACTTACACTCATGATTACTTACCAGGCTTTGCTGCAATTCTTTCTCCAGGCTTCAGCATAATCTACAAGCCATGTGAATACCCAAAAAAAGTTCAACTCAATCCCAGTTTGTGCATTAAAATAAAAAACAATAAGCATACGCAAGATATAGATTCCCCTGCTGGCGAAACACTCCCCCAAAAAAAAAAAAACCCACCCACCCGCCCACCCACACATACACGAACAAAAGAACAAATTGAAGCAGTAACAAAGTACCTGAACTATTTGAGCTTCACCTCCTAAAATCTGAAAAGGAGTTACAGCATCTTGGGGACTCTGCAAAATAAGTACTGATCAGTTCAACCAAAAAATTTTAATTTTATCAAAGAAGCCAGGTTTTATTTTTCAATAGATTTTGAGATTGGACTAGAACGGAAAGGGTAAATGTACTAAACTCTGCAGTGATTTTCCATACACTATTGACACTTCCAATTAGATTGATCTTCCTTCTGAATTCTGATAGTTTCTAAAGTAACCAAGGCAGCTTCACTTTCTATAGAACTATAATTAGAATCACCACTTCTCAATTCGAATATCCAAACAAAGTCCCTCAAAAGAGCTTCATTAAATCATGTAAATGTAACATCCCAATCATTACAAGGTGCAAAAGACAAGCTAAAAACTAACAACTAACCTACAGTTAATTCCATCATATGAATTTCCCCAAAAGAACATACTTATAAACCTTAAAAAAGTCCTAAATTAACACACAGTTCCTAACCTTATACTCAAATTAAAACCCATCTCAATTTTAAATTTTCTTAACATAAACTTCTGAGTTTAGACAGCATTCCTTGACTCTAGGCCAGCAAACACAAAGCATATTCAGTCATAGTTTAAAGTAACTAACTAAAAATTAAAATCCGAAAAATAAGAAGAAAAAAAAAGAAATCCCAGATATTTCCACGCGTTAAGTACCTGATAGACAAAAGGCTGAAAAGGCGTTGAAAAGAATGGGGCAGCCATGGCGACAGACTGTAATTATCTTACAAAAAAAATGGGGGAACGGCGATCGAAGAACAGCACAGCATTCAAGACACCATTTGAGTGCCAAAGAAGAAGATCAGAAGCTCGGAATTTCAGATCGCACAACTCCGTTGGTTCCAATTTCGCATCAAAACTTTCTCATGGTCTTGTTTTTCTTGGATTTGTTTCTTTTCTGCAGCCCCCCCTAGGACTAATTTCTTTTTTTCTCTTTAAATTTTTTTTTTTTTTTACTACGGGTTTAAGCGCCTGTTTTTCGAGTATACCGACGTCAAATAAAATGATGTGTCAAAATTCTACTGGGTTAGAATTTTCATGCGTGGCATACTTGTTCCATAACATGGACTTTTGGTTTAAGTGTGGACTTTGTAAAACTTTGATTCTTTTTGGGCTTTTTAACGGGTTAAGGACTGGAATCGGATCTCAGCTCAACTTCTTTAAATTGGGCTATAAATTGTGAACTTGATTTTTTTTTTCTTGTCATTATGTTTTGAGTAAAGCCCCGTATACTTTTTTTTTTGAAGCCCCGTCTACTGATGAAACTGCAAATCTGCGCTTCTTTTTTCTTTTTCTTTTTTTTTTAAGAGGCAAATCTGTACATCGAGATGAAATTGTTTGCACCATCCAAAATGATTACTTGATTGTTAGTTCACAACTTCACATTATTTTTGATATTTTTCATATTTTTAGTACTCTTTCCGTTTTAAAATTATTGTCCAGTTTGAGATTTCACTTTTAATATAATTTACACTAAAAATGAAAACTCAGACGATAATTATGGGATGGAGGGAATATAAATTTAAAAAATCATTTTGGGTTAATATCAAAAACACCCCCGAGGTTTGATCCATTATCAAAAACATCCCTCCACTTCCTTAAGAATATCAAAATCATCCCTTGACAGGTGAAACTTCACAATCAAAACGATAAGAGTAGCTTTTACCACCGGACATGAAGAGTGAAGACATCCAAAGTCCTCAAAGTACTTTTTACTCTTTAGTTTCTTAAAACCTTTTGGCAATGTTTTTTTGGTACTCTCAGAACTCCCATTCTATTGCCAAAGAGGATTATTCTGGTTCTCTTGACTTTTTCCATGTTACTACTGTTGTCGACTTTGGGGATTAACATTCAGCGAAGATTATTTAGTATCACTATCAAATTATCTTTATTTCTCCGATCTCCTTCATCATCATAACCATCAAATCTGTCTTGCTTCCTCCAAGATATCCTCCGATTTTGATTGCAGTGGTGATAGATAACGCCTGTAGAGGAAGCTAGCAACAAAAAATTTGGATCTAGCGTAGTTTGGTGGTGGGTAGTGGGTGATGGGATTGGCCGGCGGCATCGGGGAGCACCGCGTTAGATTTCTTTCCGGGTTTAGATGTTGACCATTGATTGTGGCAATTCTTACGGGTTATTATAAGGGATTCTTTGATTCCGGATGCTTATGTTTTCTAAATAAATTGGGATTAGATTTGTTTCAGGCAATTGTGGTGCGGGATACTTTTTATTTTATTAATCTGGGTTGCTTTCTCCTATTAATTCTTTGAGAACTGGGGTTGCTGTAGTTGGAGAATGGGCATTAATCCGAAGCCAAAAGATATTGCTGTTCGTAGATGTTGGCTGACGAGGAAGCAAAAAGGTTGCATTTCCTTTATATGTTAGCCAAAATTGTTACCTTTTTATTGCTTAAGAAACCTGGTTAGCTTTATTTGGGGTTGCTAAGAATTTGTTTGTGGCACTTAATTGCTATGCTTAGTTTTTGAGTTATGCAAACAATTATATGCAGATCTTCGTGCCCACTTCTTGTCTTTCACATTTCCTACATTTTGATAGACGCAAAACCGTAGTTATTCCATGATTCTAGTTTATAAATAAAAAATAAAAAACGGTTCAACTGCGATGTTACTCGGTGGTGTTAAAATGACGCAAAACCGTAGTTCTTCACATTTCCTACATTTTGATACGTCTCCTCGACAATTTTTTTTGCTGATGTCATATAGCTACATCCGCTTTCCGATGCGGGAGGGCTCATTTGATAGTTGACCGACCGGTCAAGTAATAATTTTGATATTCTTAAAGAAGTGGGGGATGTTTTTGATAATGGATCAAACCTCGGGGGTGTCTTTGATATTAACCCATTCAATTTTGTTAGATAAAAGGAGTACCTTAACAGTGACTAATCCCTCGCTCATGGTAAGCACCTCGATGGATAGGAGAGCTGTCTAAAAGATTTAAGGTTATTATATGTCTATAATAAGGTTCGAACCTTCGACCTATGGTAAAGGGTGGAAGTGAAAGAGTCTCTTGAAGGCCCACATGTGATTTCAACTCAAAGCCAATTTGCAATGGGGGGAATAGCATATGGGGTATATATGTTGATCAAGGTGGGTTCCCAAAACCAATGTGGGACAAGTGTCTTTCACTTGTTTTTCAAGTTCAAAAGGGATTTTAACACCCCTCTCTCAAGCCCAAAGGGGTTGGACAAGGCCCCTTTCTCACAATTTTGATTTTTGAGATTTTTCATATTTTAGTATAAATTTTTTTTTAAAAAAAAATTTAGATAAAAGGAGTATTTTTTTTTTTGTGTGTGCATATTACAGGGTGTCCACCGTCTACAACAGTGACTAATAGACACCTCGATGAGTGGGAGAGCTAGCCAAAGGATTTAAGGTTGCTCCATGCCCGTGGTGAGGTTCAAATTCTCGACCTATGGTTAAGGGTGGAAGAGTCCTTACTACTCCACCACAAACCCCTTTAGTTGTACCTTTTTTAGTTTAATAAATTATGAAATTATTTTGAGAAACGGGCTTCAAGTCATTGCATGAGAAACGGGCTCCATTATCCATACCACAACGTGTTCACAATTCTGTTAGTAATTAAATGTGGATTCTTAATTCTTTATGTAAATCAAATTGTATTTCTACCAACAACAGAAATATATGTGGGATACAGTCACTAAACAAAAGGTCTTTATCCAAATTTAATACGGTCTTTGCTAACATATTGACGGTAAGATTGTTTTCCGGAGAGGCATGACAAACATGAAACTCCCTACCCCCGAGACTAAAAAACCATGATTTCATTAAGTACCACATCCGTTCGAACTTCGGAATCGAAACTCAAGTTTTTCTCACTATTTTGTATAGAGCCCGTCTCAAAAATAACTTTTCAGAGACTCAATTGTGTAACGATTCTCATATCCTGAATTGCATTGCTTTGAGAAAAATGGAGAAAAAAATCAGACAAGTTCTGACACTATAGATTTCTAGGCAATTTGAGAGAAGTTGATGAGGTCAATCGAGATGATCTTTAAATTTTTGTAGACTTATATGCATCGAAAGAAAGAGTTTGGACTACTATTGTTTATCGTCTTGAATATGAAGACAACAAGTTTGAGGACCAGCTTGATAAAAAATCACGGTGATCAAGTTAAGAAAATGTAACTTTGTTTAAATTTTTCTCTTGATTCGAGACAAATTGAGAACTCAACTTATTTTTCTCGTTGACATAGACATAAACATTGAGTTAATAAACCTAGGAGTTGGCAACTCTCAAACTTCTTTCTTTTTTTTTTCTCTTTGTTTTCTTTCATTATTTGTTTTCTCGAGATCATGAACCCGACTCCAAAGGTGACGAAAATCCTTTGTTTTCGTTTATTTTGCTTTGTTGACGGAGCATCGAGATAATGTGCTTGATATATAAGTCGACGAACAAAGTTTGTGAACGAATTCAATAGGATAAGTCCAATGAGATGTCCTTTAAAGAAAGAATTATAATCATTTAGGGTGTGTTTGCTTGATGGATTTTAGAATAGGGAAATGGAATAATTTTAACTTCTAATGTTTGATTGACCGGTTTTAAATTGGCACGAAATAATTGATGACCAATTATTTAAGAATTTTTTAAACCTACCAAGAGGTCGGGTTTTAATCTGATTCCTATTTTGCAATTCTTTTGTCTTCAATTCTTTGTTTTCTAATGGTATTATATTATATCTAACTTTATTATTACATCATGAAAATATATTTTTTTCTCAATTATAAACTCAATCTTTTTATTGAAATTTTTTTAGTCAAATTTAAATTACGAACATCATTAAATAAAAATTTAAATAACATATGATTCGAATTGAGATTGAAATCTAGAATTTGCGTACTGCATTAAATTTATATTGAAATGAGAGCAATTGGGACTTTATCAAACAAATTCACTTCTTCAGAAAAAAAATATTTTATCCAAAGCATTCAAATTGATTTAATAAAAAGATTTATCAAATTTTTAAAATTAGTAGTTAAATTTGTGTACATTTAATTCAACAAATTAAATGCAAAAAAAAAATACTTAAATTAAATTATAAACCAAACAACTGTTTTGGAATGAGTATACCGATAGTAATCCTTTCCTGTTATTATACCTAATCAATAATAAAACTCATTAACAAACCAAACGCCCTTAGTCTCGTATTGAAAGGAATCAATCACAATATCAATTCGGCGGCAATGAGTCTGGATTCATAATTCGGTTTTGTTATGTTTGGAGGAAATACTTCGTCTTAATTTTCGGTTATTGATAACTACTTCGATCTGCTTCTATTTCTACTGAAAATTTTTGATGTATCTTCAAACCACAACAGATACATAGTCCAAAATGTGACTTTACATCATGCAAAGTGCAAACAAGGTTTTTTTTTTTTTTTTTTTTTGGTTTTTTCTTTTCGTCCCCGTGTATATCTGTGCTCTACATGTTCATCACTTAATTATAAAAATTAAAGAAATTTGTCAAATTGCAAAACTGCACCGAATAATTTATCGTATCAAGCAGCATGCTATGCGATCCGTCGACTTATAGACACCCTCTTTAACTGACATATAAAAAAGCAATACTTTTAAAACCACTACGATCGAACCCATTTGACTAATTATAATATATGGATGAATAAACCCGTTCAATGGATTTTTCAATAGAAACAGGTGCAAGATTTTAATTAAAGACGACGTATAGTATAACTAATCACTATTTTTTAAAGTGGATAATATAAATAATTACACGACTCTAATTAAACTTCTATTTTCTTTCTCGTTATAACATGTTGGCATTGGTAACGCATGCATGCAATGACGTCGCCTTCATAAGAAAAAGTAGTCAACCTTAACCACAAAAAAAAAAATTTGATTAGTCATTTTCCAAACTAAGAAACTATAAAACAGCTAAGATGAGTATCTAATTTAAACCCCCCATATGCGATTTAACGTTTCAGTTAAAAGGTTTATTATTAATGAAACGATGTAATTTTAGTACTTTGTTTGATACGTATGCGAGAACTTTCATCCCCCCGACAAAAACATTTTGAATCTTACTGGTATGCGACGAATTTAATATGACAGAACTAATCAACACGTATAATAATAAGTTTGATAGTAAATTGTGTAGGTTTTCTAAGGAAATTTACCAGGAAAGATTGTAAGAATGTGAGGTCTTGAGAAATCCCAATCTATCAAAGAATGCTTTCATTTTCATCATCACCATCTCATTATATATCAGAAGATATAAAAGGAAACAGACAGTTTGGAAAAAATTAAGATGACAGCCTGTAATATCAAATTTTTTTTTTTCATATTGTGTACTCCCTCCGTCCCATAATTATTATCCAGTTTGTGTGTTTATTTCTAGTTCAAATTATACTAAAACTGAAATCTCAAACTGCACAGTAATTTTAGGAGGAGTATCTCGTTTTCTTCTTTCTTCTTCTTTTTCTTTTTTTTTTCTCTTCATATCGCAATGTATTTACTATCGAAACAATAATGATTAATCTCATTCGCTAATTGTGCTCATATTAATGGGATTTAGTTCATATTCAACTTAGAAAAAAAGGAAAATTAATTCGAGGGGAAAAAAAAATGAACATAGCAATGTAGTCAAAATGTCTCTACAGAACAAATTTCCAAAAACAAATAGTAGCACACAAAAATGGAAACCTGTAGCCATCGTACCTTCCGTGTCTCACAACTCAACTCATCAACCTCTCTCTTTTTTCTTTTTTTTTTCACATTTCCCTCCACCTTCCATTCTTCTTCCCCGTTATTCTTTTGATCATTTCAATATCCTTTGATCCCTTTTTCCGATTTCCCTCTTCCAGAATTCCCATGAGTCCCATCATGGTATGTATAATTCAGTCTGATCATGATCGTTTTCACAATCACATGATGAATTCACATATATATATATATACATATATGACGCATCTCTGCATGCGACCCTGTTTTATTCATTCTATATTCGTCTTATTTTGCTTTTCTTAATCATTGATTCTTGAAGGGGTTTTTTTATTGACTTATAAAACGATGAAGATATGTTTAGCTTTTGTTTGTTTTCTTTTACTTTTTATTTTCTCTTCGTTCAGCTCTGTTTCGTGGCGGTTTTACAAGGATTTTGACTTGGTATGTCAGCTAACAGAGCTCTCTGTAATTTTGACCCATGATTTGGAAAGTTTTCGGGTGGTCTCGTTTCTTTTTGTTTGTGTCTTTTACATGTTGTAAAGTGATACTGAATTCTTTTGTCCCTAATAAGATTAATATAAAGTTTAAGGAGGGGAATTTTACGTTTGCTGGCTTAGATAAGATTGATTAGTACTAGTATTTAATAAAGGAGGGCATCCATATTTCATTCTGTATTCATTTCTTAGTCACTTATGGAACAATATCTTGCTGAATACTCTGCTTTGCAGTAGTAATAATTGTTACTACCATTTGCTAATGGAAAGTAGTCTCTTTTTCAGTTATTTACATGGAAAATCCCAGTTAATATTTTGCATAATTAGGTTGATGGTGCATTTGTGGAATAGGAATTGTTGAATCTGTAATTGTACGGTCCAACATAATCAGCTGATGGTATTAGGTATGGGGGGTTTGATAAAGCTATGGCTATTGAGTATTTGAGTTGATTCATCATTAGTATTTTTAAGTGGAGGAGACGTGTGTTTTGGGTTTGTTCTTATTTCAGTGAAGAAGTTAGGAATGTCTCTTTCTCATCATTGAAGTTCCACTAACTGTTTCTTATTTTTGTTACCTTTTTTTTGTTTTTTTGGCCTGTATATAGAACCCAGTTGGTCATTTTCATTTTAGGCTGCATAATCATAGGTGTTAGGAAATAAAAAAGTCAACTTCAGAAAATGAAGAAAGAAATCCAGGAAACTGGGATTTGAATAGTGTTCATTTGGCTGTAGAAGCTACCTTGTTTTTATTTCAACAACTGGTATGCAGAAGTTTATCCTGCCCTACTCAATGTATTCGACAACGAATTTTAATGCATTTTGAGCTCGTTCTGAGCATCAAGATTATTACTGTTGTCAGGACTATTCGTTCATCATCGAGTTAGTCCCAGTTCATGATCTGTTTTCGCTTTAAATTCCTTTGTTTGATTGAGCTATCGGGTGCTTGCTTCTGTTTCATTTTTCACATTTAGCTGTCTTTGAGGTTGCATGATGAGATAACTGAACTCCCACTTCTTAACTTAGGCACACTGGCACTGTTGCAGATAATGGACTGCTAGTCTGGAATGGCTTTGTTCAGATGTCTGTTAAAATGGGATTTTGAAATTTTCACCTGTTAGTCCATTCCATTTTGCAAAGATTGATCTTTGTAGTTCGAGTGGATGGTTCCACTCGAAGATGAGATGACTAAGTTATGGCGGCAGATCACAGTTATCCTCTTGTTCAGGGTAGATTGGAGAAAATTGTTGTTATTTAGTTCATTGCTCACCATAGTAAGTTTTGTTGTTCAAATTTCTAGGCTTCCTTATCCACTGAGAGAATTAGTCTTTCCTTCCTCGGCCATTACAACTTCAACCTACAAAAACATTAATCGGGTAACGAGTGAGAATACTCATTCTGCACCTGGTGTCCACTTAGCCACTCTTCAGATCACCCCTGTAAATATTTCTCAAAACTTTTCAGCCAAAACCAATCAGACAGAAGTTAAGGTAGACAATGTAGTTTCTTCAAGAAGTAGGCAAATAAATAGAACTGTTGCTTCTCCTAGAAGACGAAGAAGAGGAAGACGACGCAGGAAGCAGGAAGAAGTGGATGAAATAACAACTCCACCAGCACCTCCTTCATATGCTAACATGTCCAAAGAAGTTCTTGTAAGTTCTCAAATAAATGACTGCAGATAATTCCTTATTTGCAGCTGAAATCTTATGCTCCGACAACCATACTTTCATTTCTGCAGAGACGTATATGGTCATTGACACCACATGAGGCGCTCTTGTACGCGAAAAGAGAAATTGAAAATGCTCCACTAGTTCAGGATGATCCGGATTTGTATGCGCCTTTATTCCACAATGTATCTACTTTCAAGAGGTAAGTGAATGATACTTTCTCCTTTGCGTTACAAGAGTGAGCCTCGTGGAGTTTGACTTTTTCAGGTCTTAACTTGAATATAGCATTCTCTTTGATCATTTAGTTGGTTCAACTAGTCATAAAGAATCAAATATTAGAGATTGAAATGTTAGATTTGTCTTATATTTCAATCCTTCATAGAAGATCTATGATGACAGAAACCTTGTGAGTGGTAACTTATTCTGGCCTTTTCACTTATATGCTGTCTCAGATGATAGCATTCTTTTATTTTTATTTTTTTCTTAAAACAAATGAACACTTTCTTCGAGTGCAAGACTCCTGGTTGTAGTTTGTTTAAAATTTTCGATACATCCAGTTAGAAAAGATTTGCATGGAATCTGGCTTGATCTGCGCAGCATACCTTGTGAATGATTGCAGTTACTTCACATAAACATTTTTTAAATCCAAGGTGGTTGAACATTGTAGGAGCTACGAGATGATGGAGCTCATACTTAAGGTATACATCTACAAAGAAGGTGAAAGACCTATTTTCCATCAACCTCATTTGCAAGGAATCTATTCATCAGAAGGGTGGTTTTTAAGGTTGATGGAGGAAAATAAACAGTTTGTTGCAAGGGATCCAGAAAAAGCTCACTTATTCTACCTTCCATATAGTGCTCGGCAATTGCAGCTGGCTCTTTATGTTCCTAATTCCCACAATATTAGACCACTGTCAATCTTTCTAAGGGACTATGTGAACATGATAGCTTCAAAGTATCCTTTCTGGAACCGGTCTCAAGGATCAGATCATTTTCTTGTAGCTTGCCATGACTGGGTAAGAAAGTACTATGCATATTTTTGTGTCAAATATTCCCTTCTTTACATGTCAAATATTTTTAGCAAGTTTTCAGTAAATTCTTCACATGATCTGGAGTTGCTGATAAGTCCATATACTTTAACTTCTGGCATTAGTCCCTTGGTTATTTGTATATGCCTCACGAAACTAGTACAACAGAATTTTGTATCAAAGTTCTTAGATCTGATTAGGAGAAATGTCAATGAATGCAAGCAGATAAATTACAATCTATATGTACATCTTAGTAGTTACTGTTGTCCATGTTTTTGTTGATTCCGTTATAGTTGCAGTTGCCTATACTCGGATAAAAAACAGAATGCTTTCTAGCAAATCAAGGTCATTAGTTACTCAATTCTTTGTGTTTTTGATAGTGTGCCTTTTGTCGTCATTTGTTGGTTCATGCTGCTGCACGTCTTGCACTTTGACATTATGTACTGTAATTGGTTTCAGTAATTGGTTATCATGTTAATTGTCTTTGAATGTTCCAGGGTCCTTATACTTTAAATGAACACCAAGAGCTCAGAAGCAACACTATAAAAGTGCTCTGTAATGCAGACATCTCTGAGAAAGTCTTCATTCCAGGGAAGGATGTTTCTCTTCCAGAAACCACCATAAGAAACCCCAGGAGGCCTCTGAGGAACATCGGTGGAAAAAGAGTGTCGCAGCGCCCAATCCTCGCCTTCTTTGCTGGAAACATGCATGGAAGGGTTCGTCCAACGCTTCTCAAGTACTGGGGAGACAAAGACGACGACATGAGGATTTACGGTCCTCTACCTAATAGAGTTTCAAAAGTAATGTCTTATCCAGATCACATGAAGTCAAGCAAATATTGCCTTTGCCCCATGGGTTATGAAGTAAATAGCCCAAGAATTGTCGAGTCCATCTACTATGAGTGTGTTCCGGTGATCATAGCTGATAATTTTGCACTTCCGTTCAGTGAAGTGCTTAACTGGAGTGCATTTTCTGTCACGGTTGCTGAGAAGGATATTCCCAGATTGAAGGAGATTCTTTTAGCTATACCTCTGAAGAAGTATCTCATAATGCAAACCAATGTGAAGAAGTTGCAAAAGCATTTCCATTGGCACTTCAAACCTGTTAGATATGATCTGTTTCATATGATACTGCATTCAGTATGGTTAAGTAGGTTGAACCAGGTCTCGATAAATGAGTCAACACAATAGATATACTCGCTTTGTTGTTGTATGTTTCCGATTCTGTAAGTAGCTGGTTTTCCGTTTATCTGATAGGTCTTTTGTAAAAAAGAGTAAAATCTGTACAGAAGTAGGAGTAGTTTTTTGGGGGGCATTCAATTCTGTGATTGTAAAGAAAGGAAAAATTCACCTGCTATACCATACACTTCAAAATCGGCAGGCATGTTCGGTGTAGGTTACTAGATCAAGGAGACCTTTTTTGTACTTTTCTGTCTCAAAATAAGAGTATTTCTGTTTGTTATTTTGGAAAGATGCCTTACAAAAATGCGTAGCGAAAGAGGTGAGAAGCTCAAATGCCCATAAGAGGCGAAGCGTAAAATAAGAATGACCAAACAAATAGCGATTTTCATTTTCCTCAGGTATAAAAGGGCCAAAAAAGCAGTATCAAAATAACGACTGCTTGGGAAGTCTTCGCAGCTGCACAGATATCGCATTCTAATTACAACACCACAGACAAGAGTTTGCTGAAAATTTCTACGGAATTCACTACTACATTTGTATTTTTCATTCTCTATATTGTACCAGCTTCCTCTTATGTACACATATTCGCCTATGAAAAAGCTTTTCGCAACATGTTAAATGCGGTGAAAACGAGCAACACCGCCACGACCTTCTTCGAAGCAAATATCCGAAGATTAACCTTCACACCATGCTTTCGCATAAGCACCACCATTGCATTAAACAGAGCAACAAACCAGGAAAACAAAGAAGAGCAAATCATTTTCATGGCATCTGTTGGTCCAGTAACATTTCCTGCATCCCTTGACAAGTACACATAAGACCAAACAGGACCTTCGTTGCTGCTGTTTGGCTGGTTTAGGCCAAGATGTTCATTCAGCCAAGATGATACGTAGATGAGAAGGTTTACAAGCCATGCAATTTCATCATCTGAGGTTGGCCGCTTCATCCACTCACCCTTGTATTTGGTTTTAGCCACCATGTGATTGGTGAAGCTCCTAGGTCGAAATACCTCATCACGAGTTTGATGAGATGGTTTTTTGTCTGACTTGCTAGATGAAAAGTCTAGAATGTGACCACCAAATAAGGAGCCCACCTGGGCCTTGAGAGAATCTAGACATTTGCTGCTTTGTACTAGACTATCTCCAGATAAAGATTGCAACTCAGACTCCGCCCTCAACAGAAAGAGCTGCAATAAGTAGCACAACTAAGTTCCCGAAGCAGATGAATGCAAGAATGATAAGTAACCAGCAGAACAAGTACCTTAAGCAACTGCTGCCCACCATCATCATCTTCACTAAACAGCCGTAGATCTTTGTTCCAATTATCATGTAAAAATGACCCATCAGCATTACTCTCACAAAGGCCACTCTCCCAGTCCTAGCAGGGGAAAAAAATTTAAACAGGGAAAACGGAAAGTAACCTACCCACCAGAGATAATCAATGACTACCAAAAACGTGTCTACATTGCAGAGTTTTAACAAATGGAAGAAAATCTCAGGACACTTAACTAACCAAAAGGGGGAAAATTTATAACTAGAAGATAAGCCTTCAAATGCCAATTTGACATGATAACCTTCAAAATGTCATTCATATATCTCTACAGACAAGATGCATTAGACGACACCTGGGATGACTTGGATGGCTTATAAACTAGGTAAAGAAGATAATTACGTGGTTCGGACCATAAATTACGACAGTCAAATAAATAAGAGCAATCTACCGTCTTTTTCCAACAGAAGCCATCAACAAATACACCAAACTTGTCATCAAGTAACAAGGGCAGGAAAATAGTCAAGGGTGGGGGGGAAGGGGGAGAGAGGGGGTTGTGGTGGAGGGGATTGTTAACATGCAATCCCAGAATCTCACTCAGAAGCTGTACCGTATACACGTAAAACATGCAACACTGAGAATAAGGGATGGGGTCAGAAAAGTTGAGGCTCACGAGAGTCAAGGAAGGAAGTTCTTGGTAAATGGGATCTACTTACTGGACATTAACTGCTAATACGTAGTGCCACTTTTTAGAGTAAATTGTCCCTTACACAAAGATAAAGAGAATACTACTGGAAGCTAATTACTTTTTCACGCATAGCACAGGGTATCACTCACGAGGATAACAAAGAAGAGAAAAATTACCTGCAAATGTTCACGGATTACTGGAACAAACTTGTGCAAGGCATTAAGCTTTGATTTCGATGATCCTGTATGTTTTGAATGATAAACAGTATCCATATTCTTGAGCAGACCAACAAGCTCTGGTGACATCGTAAGAATGCTTATCACCTATATGCAGAATCAAGGTGTGTAAATTAGAGTGGGAAAACAAAACCAACCGCGAGATGAAAGTGTCCACTCTACCAGATAACCCAGCACTAGATGTTTCTTGACATAAAGTACAAAAGGCTATGCACCAACTCCTATAGTTAAAATAAGGACTTCATATTTGATCAATATGCAGTTCCCTAGTATTATGACTTAAACTCATCCAGGTACCTAATAGTGCTTCTCTTATAAAGGAAAGTTACTAGAAACAAGGCAATGAAAACAATTGGGAAAAGGCACTGACACCAACCTTTGAAACCATCTTTATTATAACTTCTGGATCTGTAAGAAGAAATTTATGCGCAAATCCCAAGAAATGCATGACCAGAGAGCTGTAGTAGAGGTAATTGGCAAGCACATAACTTTGCCAAGAAGGTGAGTAACCTGGTGACTCCCCTGCTGTATTTTCATCAGGTCTCCCCATTTTAGGATCGAGGTCTGCAAATTCTTGCAAGCTAATATTCCAGGGTTCAATGTAGTTAACCCAGACAGAGAATACTTGATACACATTTTTCACAGAACTTTGAACTGGGCAAAACAGAAATGTTCTTAGTATGAATCTGTATAAAGGCCTCTGAATCCATGTGTTCCAAGAGTATTTTCCTAAAGCAGCTTCCCTAAGATCTATAGAATCAGCTGAACCGAAAAACTCTCTCTGAGGGCTTCCATTAAATTCAACTTTGTCATGCTCCTCTCTACAGGCAACTGAGCCAAGTACCACATACCTAACAAACACATTAATCACCTCGCCCAATCCAGAAGTAGGTGGAGTTTCACCAAAAAGAGACCGGAAAGGCAGATTGATACCCAATGATTTGCACATACTCACAGGTACAGGTGAAAAATCATTGTCAACCAGCCAGAAGTTTATCAAGGAATTAATGAAAAACTCCGCTCTTTCCAGAACTGAGCTATCATATCCCCATGAATGATGGAGTAGAGAACTACGATAAGGTTGATGAGCATTTAAATCATGCATGGGTAGAAATGCCCGAAGGTAAGCATAAAGGAGACGGATGTACAAATTTCCTTCATTTTTCTGCTCCTTTCCCTGCTTACTACTGTATAAACCTGGTAGCGTAGAAGCCCAATTTTCTAACCGAGATTTTCTACTTCTCTGAACCCTTGAAGTGTCTAAACCCTCAGTATTACCTCTGCAGACAGGATAATAGACAAACCAAAACAAGAAATACTCAAAAACATTCAACTGAACCTGAAAACATGAACCCTTAGGTGAATCCTCTGTGATCCGGTTCTTCAATAATGGACACATATCCACCAGAACCCCGTAGTCTCTCTTGTTTTGAATCATATAGCGTATCCATTCAGGTAATCTCTCAACTGGAAACACATATTTAATAAGAGAAAGCTTATCAACAGCTGAAATTGAAGATAGCAACACTCCACCCGGCGTCAGCAGGTTGAATATTTTGCCTGCAATGAAGAAAGCGTAAGGGCATTGGTCAAAGTGCAGATTGCATTTTCAGAAGTATAGCACGGCCAAAGCACTAAATTCATGCAAAGTAAAAGTCCAATCGACATCAACGGATTTATCCGAGTCTCTCCCCCAAAATTCATGCAAAGTAAAAGTCCAATCAACATCGACAGATTATTCCTAGTCCCTCCCGGGAAAAACAGTAAAAGAAGGAAGAAGCACAAGGATGCATTGAAGACCTAAAATTCATGAAATGAAAAATTAAAGAATTAGTTACACAGACATAATAACATTTCCCTCAAGTAAGAAATATCTTAACTACAGATTTAACCTACACAAACATGCAAAATTCCAGAATCGAAAACCTAAAAAACGTCTCCAGTAATCAAAGGCGGAGCTAAAGAATATACAAAATAAAAATAAAAAAAGGTAAACAAGACTCTAACCAGCGAGCTCAGTATCCCCGGATTGGATAGCAACATCGACCCAACCGTTCGGTGCCTGCAACTTGGGAGCTGATGAGGACTCATCGAAGCCAAATATCCGACAAATTAGGGTTGGAAAAGTGATGGAGAAGAACCATCGCTGCTGGTCTGGCGTGTGCTTTTGCAAGAAATCCTCCACCGCGGCGCACGCGGCGGCTATTTGCGGCGGAGAAGACGCCGCCACCAGGATCTTCGTAGCCAGCTCCGTGGCCTTCGACTGGGCATCCGAACCGAACGAATGCACAATCATCTCTAATTTCTGCTCCGCCTCTTAGTTCTGTTCGTTAGGGCATAAACCGAGCGGGGAGTTCGCCAAGCTGTGAGCAAAAGTGAGAAAAGGAGCAAGCGAGAAGCTATCAGTGTGTGACAGTGTGAAAGAGAATCGATTAGGGCAGAAATGATTAGGCGGCGATGGGTGGCGGACGGGGGTTTTAATGGGCGGAGAAATATTTTTGAATGAGAGAAGAGGCAAATGGCGGGGTTTAATCCGGTCTATTCGGGGGACGGGGATGAACCGGAACCGGAGGATCTGGAAGGTAGGGTCGTACGTGGCGGTGGGATAGTGCGTGAATGTGACGGGCAGCTACCTGGGTCCACATTGGGGAAATGGATTTTTGAATTTTAAGATAATTACCGAGTCTCCCCCACGGTTCAAGAAAATCATTGATTGTACAAGGAAAAATTCAAAGTAGTAGTACTTGATTTTGGTCATTTCTCCTTCAAATATTGTTGAATTTCAGAAATTGTTCACACTAAAATAATGTTACTTTTATCATAATTTGACGAGTAAAATTTTCACTGAGTTTGATCCCTAATACAAATGGAACTGAAAGAGTCATCATTAACCATTTATTTAGTTTGCTACTTCAAATAGACTAGACTAAAATGATGTAATTAAATTCCAGTACTTCAACTATCAGTGAACTTGTTGAACATCAATATATCAAGTGTACTAATATGTTTTGGATTGTACTTAAATAATATCTCTACATCGAAATTCGAAGACAGATAATACTGCGTACAATTTGAACCTCAAACTCCAACAAAATTTGAATATTTATAGATATATTGAGGTTGTAGTTGTTGCAAACCTTCAAAACCGAGTAAAATATGCATATTTACTATCTTTTTTTTTCAACAACCCTAAAAGGAATTTTAAATTACTAATGATATGGAAATTAGGGAATTTGTAATTGCTTTTTTTTTTTTACAACACCCCTAAAAGGTTTTTTTTCCAAAAATGTTGTGAGGATTAAAATTTCTTGTCAGGGTTGTAAAAAATCTCTTGGCAATTTACTGTTGTTTTCTAATAAAAGTAATAATTTGTGAAAGGAATAACTTACTAGGAAAAGTAGGAACGAACGATGTGAATCAAATAACATCCACCGGATTTTAAAATTTTCATTTGGAGTTTAAATATTTAAGATCGTGAAAAAGTAGATCTTAAATACATCGTTGCTTGTAATTTTTCTTATTTTTTTTTCTATATGTATGATTGTTCTTTTTCGAAATTTCTTTTTCATTTTACTTAGTGTGAATCGAACCCGTGCACTGTGCATACTTCCGGGAGGCCATCCTTAACATTAGACTGTGATTTAATTTCCAAAATACAGTACTTTGTGGTGAATAGAAAATGATCAAATCCGGCATGAATACCTCTTAAATTTCCATTTTTTTCTGTCTAAAAAAAATGCCTCTTAATTTTGCTTTGATGATAAAAATATTTCATTTGAAAATTATGGTTGGGATTGGATCAACAGCATCTTTAACTTGGGCCTTCAAAATGAAATCTAGCTATGTAAGTCAGCCTATCTTTATCTCATTTTGGGCTTTAGCTTCGAACTCGTTGCCCAATTAGCACAAACAGACACCTATAAAACTTGAAGCGAAATGGAGTGATTTGTTTTGGCGGATCAAAAACCTGTTTTACATTGGGCCTCCAACTAAAGGGCAACACATTTAAGCAACCAACAAAAATACTCATTAAATCGACCTCGTACTCAGTTATATTGTTTTAGTTCAATAAAATTGATTATTTCTTTAAAAAGGGGAAATTACAATTTGGCTCTCCATATATTTAACTCATTTGATCATAACGATTTTCTGATTAGGAAAAATGGCGTTATTGTAGGATTTGGGATGTGTATTAGTAAAATCTTCTAGCAAACTGCATAGGTAGACAAATTTGATTGCGTGTTCAATTAATCGACAAATTAAATGCAATCTTATATTCACTTGATAATCAATCGTATAGAAGGGTAAAAGGTAAAACAGATAACATTACATGTCATTATTACTGGTGGGAATAATCACCTTTGGAGAGAAACATTATCTTTGAAGTCAAGAAAACATAGCCTAGAGCAGATTTTCCATGAATATAGCTTGAGATGAGATATATAATAGTTGGCTGTTGTAAGAAATTGAAGTCTACTGATGAAATATATTTGGAAAAAAAAAACACATAAGATTACTATAATAACAAGTTCATAGGTACATCTTGTCCAACGATGATGTACAAAGTTTGGATTGATTAATAAAGTTTACCTTCTTTACCAAAATAAAAAAATAAAAAAATTATTCGTTTCAACAGAAAACATGTCCTGCTATTATATAGAAAGTATTTTCTTAATATTATAAAACGATTAGAGTATGAGCTAACTGCAACATCTTTTGTTCTTCGTTATTGTTATGAGTAGTGATACATACATGAAAAATTTGACAAGATAATTTGGAGAGAATGATTTGGCTGAATATACTATCCCATAACCCTTAAATCTATTAACCTTTTAAAGTAAGATGTAGGTATGGATGGTTATGATTCATTCCCTGCTAAAATTATTTGTCAAATTTCCTACACAAAAATCATTATCCTTTTGTTATAGTATTTGAAACATTAGATTATCGTCTCAAAATTATTACATTATGAGAAACAAGTCTGATAACATCGCATGCTAGTTATGATAGAAGTTTCGACAAAGGAACGCATTGCTGACAATACCAAACAAATACTCCATATAACAAATTAAATTCGCTCCCAAAAAATATAGGTAACCGTAAAAAAATAATAAAAATGTACGTAACCTCTTCAACTGTCCAATTTGTATTGAGAAGCTCCCATACATACACCTAGGAATAAGGGCATCATATAAATCCCAAAAATTGTCTTCTTGTCCCAAAATTCCTTTAGCCAACTTTTGTTTCTACTCTTTCGTAAGAATACGTCAGTCATTTCTTCAAGAGTTGTTTTCCCCATTGCCGTTTCGAGGAATACTCCATGTATGAGTTCATCAACTCAAAAGTCAAAACAGGTACCTTCATCAACCGTCATCATGATGAAAAAATAAATAAATAAATTTTTTTTGCATGTCGTCGTCAAGAAAGTGCCCTCGATAGAGTTGTTTTAAAGTAAAACTAGTATCACTGTCCGGCCAGTTACCCGTGCGCCCGCTTATGGTGATTTTTGTTTTAAAATTAAAATTTTATTTTGTACAACCATAAAAAAATTAGGAGAAAAATACTTTTTTGAAATTTGATTTTAACATTGGAGAGATTGTAACTTGTAAGGAATAAGGATAAACAAAAAATGTGTTGTCAATCTCTTAAGTTTAAGGATTAATTTTCGGGTTTTAATTTTTTTCAAAGTTTAAGGATTACTTTTAGGAATTGATTTTTCTTTTAATGTTTTTCTTGGTTTTACATAATTTTAGGCGGGAAAATAAGTTCTCTAAAATTGCTACGTGTCCTTTTTGACATCTGCTTTACATAGGTAAAAGAGATTAAAATCCCATTCTCCTAATTTTGGTTTTTTTTTTTTGTGTGTACATTCTTATTTTTAGGACGAGAAGAGAAATTTAATATATTAAACCTACCAACCTTTCTTACTCATATGCGTACGGACATTTCTCTCAATTCTTCGAAAGTCGAAACAATAATGCAACAAAAACTGTGTATAACGAATGATTGATAAAACACAAAATATCTGTACGGTACCATATATGTCTTGATGATTCCAATATGTTCACTGTATACATATATTATTAGTTAATAGCTATAATCCAAATATGTCACATTCAAAACGTTACTTTTTTTCTTTTTTTTGTATTAATGCCATCGTCGATCAGCCACCTGTACCATTTTGCGTTCCTCATGATATGTGACCAGCCAGAATTGACCTTTTTCCCTATTCTTTCCACCTATCTTTTTCAATTTCATTTTTGATTCTTTGGTGGGTTTTTGTTGTTCGTACCCCAGCAAAGAAGCCACATTTCTTAAAGTGATTGGTGTCTTATATTCTCTCCGTCTCATAATTATTGTCTAATTTGGATTTTTATTTCTTATTCAAATTATATGAAAGTGAAATTTTAAACTGGACAATAATTTTAGAATAGAGAGTAATTGTTAAGAGCAGTAAAGGAGTTTGGAAAGAAAGCAAAATGTGGGCAAAAAGGTTTAAGGTTTGAAGATTGAAGGCAACGCTGCCATGTTGTCGGAGGCACGCCTCAACATCATTATACTATGTAAACTCTTCATACGTGGTCCAAATAATTTGCATTGAATTTGTGTTTGTATAACCTAGCCATGTGCATTGGTTACCTTTGATTTTGTAAATTTGGTGAAAGATGTGGTCTTGTTTAGTAGGGAAACTACATTTGGATCCAAACAGACACGAAGCCAAAATAAAAGTGCAGTCACATCCTTTCCATTTTATCCATCTACTAAATTTTTTACGTTTATCTTATTAGCAATGAAGCAATGATAGAGACAGCGACAAATTATAATGAAATGGAATAGTAATTAATGAAAAGATAAATACACCATCCTCACTAAATATGTGAATTTATTAATTGGACGTAAATATGTAATTTTTAGGGAAAGATAAAATTCTAACGGGAAAGTAGCAAAAAATTAGGGGGCAATAATACTCCACATTCACTTATTTTTTTCGCTATTTTTTTTTTCACTATACATATTATTTTCCTTATCTTATATTGTACTTAAAAATATCGTAATGTAATTCGTTATTTTTATGAGTCTCCACACGCCCTCTTGATGAAGTTTATGACTTTGTTACTGAATACTGATGATGAAATTCATGTCACAGTGTTGACTAAACATCATAGGGAAATTACATTTGGCTTCGTAACTCACAACTCACTGCATAACATAGTGTTGACCAAATTTTCATTGTAGGAAACTGGCAACATTTAGGTGAAAAAAAGTTCATAATGTAGGGTATCGACTGTGTTGAATTCAGGTTAACCAAAATGGACGATGAACCCACTCATGATCGGAAAGTTTTGACTCAATAAGAGGGGAAATGTAACGTTAATTAAAGCATAAACAGATTTAGAGATGATAAATGGCCTGTAAACTTTGTCAGTCATCAACTCTTTGATCCAGCTTTGAAGGGGTCCATTTTAGTGTTCATGCATATGCGCGGTCGTTAATGAAAATTTGATTTCTTTGTTTTTGTTTTGTGCCTTTGTTGTTACTTCTCATCTTTTACATGTAATTTTTGTTTTTTACAGTAATTAACACTAAATTACAGTTATAACTTTTTTCTTTTTTTTTTACATGTAAATGTTTGATTATGCATTGTATAGTTGATGATCAAGGATATATTCTAGCTTGAAAGGGAAGCGACTGAGGAGAGAGATCTAGTCCAGTGCATGGTGCTTTTTCCTCTTTGCATGTAAAATTAATTAATCATGTCTTCGTTTCGAGGTTTTGAGATAGCCAGCTTTCATTGGAATATACATTTTTCCCTCATGCTTTGATCTATTTTGACCATTTCACTGACTGGAAAAAGCTAAGCAAAGAGATACTAATTTCATTGGATTCTAACTTGGCTTCCAAGTTTTGACTCTTTGAGCTATATATCCTTCTTTCTCTTTATACTTTAACTCACTTTTATTCACTACTGGATTTGTCTTTGCATATTTTTAAAGTGTTCTTTTTCTTTAGAACATCTCCAGATCTAGGATTTCCTCCCTCTTCGTTCTTAAATTATACTCACTCCGTCCTAAATGTAAGGTATTTTGATTTGTTTTAGGTTTCACCTAATATACTTTTTTAATTGAAAAAAAACCTTAAAAATATTTCATAACAATCAAGAGAACGAAACGAATGTAAAAATATATTTTTAATATTTTTTCAATTAAAAATATGTATTAGATGAAATATAGGACAAATCAAAATGCCCTATATTAAGAACTACAGGAAGTACATATGAAAAATATGTTTTCGACCATTTAATTATTTTGTTCAATTGGAATTTGGGATCACTAATTTTCAACAGCGCCAATTTAACTTTCTTTCTTCCTAAAAAATCACAAAAAATGGACGACACGTTAAGAAAAAAAATCACAACACAAAATTATTTCTACGTATAATGAGAAAGTATGATGAATCTCAGCTCTGTTTGGTTGCATTGAATTGGGATCAAGAATTGGAATTGGAGCTCTTTAATTCCAATTCTTGTGTTTGGTCGGTAAAAATAGAAGTCTAAGAATTGAATTATAATTCAAAATGTAGCTCAATTCTTTATTTTCAATTCTTTTGTGGGAGCAAATAATTAGAATCTAAATTCAAGGACTTAAAAGAAATACGCAGATCATAACCGAGTCGTTTCCGAATTATAACCTAAACGGGTCACCCTCTCAATTTTTGTCTTTTGGCCTTTTATATATAATATATATATTTTTTATTTTTTTTCAGCTTTTTTCTTTTTCTTTTTTTTGCTTTCATCGCTTTTTTCTTTTATTTGTTTTTCTTTTTTTTTGGGCTGTTTGTCTTATTATTATTATTATTATTATTATTATTATTATTATTTTCATATATATCATTTTAATAATTATCAACGAAATCAATCTAAAATTAACAGTGTATCTTTTTTACAAAAAAAAATCAAAATTATAGTTGTACCCAAAAAAAAAATTAATAACTAAATATTTTAGTTTTGGTTTAAATTTTTATTATATTATGACATAGTAAACAACATAACATTTTTTATTTTTTTATAGAAATTGTTCCATGTATACACCTATATTATAATATATATATATATTAAACTATTCATGGCATCTTTTCACCAAAAAATTATGTAAGTTGAGTTTTAAGTATCTATTATTTCATAAGAAAATGATATATTTAGTGAAAAAAATAGTGAAAAAAGATAGTAGGTGATGTGGCTTATTCTTGGCCCCTAGTTTTTTGCCACTTTTTCGTTAAAATTTTATCTTGCCCTAAATAATTATATTTTTACCCTTTATTAATAAATACACATATTTAGTGAGGATGGTGTATTTGTCTTTTCATTAGTCCCTATAATTTTTCACTGTAATTAGTCACTATCTTTATCATTACTCTATTTCATATATAATTATATGCTAGAATAAAAACATTTAAGCATATATTATATACTAATGTTAATCTATGTACAAATGAACCTCAATATTCATGAACTGAATTTACAATGTTATATAATAAATTTTTTTTTAAAATTTTTGATATAAATCAAAACATAAAAATTTTGAAAAATAATAAAAGAGAGGAAAACAAGGATGTTTTACGCGTTACGCGTTTGTGTATTAAGTGAGAATTTTAAGTATCATATTAATAATTCTTATACATAATAATATTTTTTTTTGTTTCCAACAAAAATGTGTGTACATAATAAATTACAAAATTGATATAGCAAATTAATTAAAAATAAACATGTTTATAATGAATTTATTTATTTTTTGTGTTATACATATCTATAATAAAATAAGTTTTTGTTTTTTGTTTTTGACAAGAAGTAAAAATTGTACTAGTATTAGTTATACAATAACGAACTAATTTCAATTCTAAAGTATCCAAATTTTTATGCATCCAAAACACAAGAATTGGAATTAGAACTTTAATTCTTGTAAATTTTCAAGATCTCCCAAACAAAAGAATTGAGATTGAATTACAATATTAATATTTCATTTTCAATTCAAAAGTATTGTAATTCTAATTCAATTGCAATTCAATCTAACCAAACGGAGCTTCACAACTATCACAACTCGCAACACATACAAAATAGCAAGCCTTACTAGCTTCTTGCACCATTGACCTCTTCACAATTTCTTTCATTTTCTCGGATTGGGTCTGGTTATAATCGATTCATTTTAATAAGAAATCAATGTACTCGAAGCTATCTTCCTTGGTTGGAAACCATTAAAAAAAAAGAAAAGAAAAAGAGGCGAAATACTGAAAATATAATTTTTTCGAGGATTCTTTTAAGAAAGCCAATTAATAATGGAAAGAAACTCCTCCACATTTTGTTTATTTATTATTATTTCAAGAATTCAGTTCTTCTTTATTCCATTATCCCCACAAGTCTCTCTAGGAAAAGACTAATGAAAACGGACGCTTTAATTTTGTAGAAAGGGAGATTAAATCGAAATGAGAATGCATGCTTGTGCCAAAAAAAAAAAAAAAAAAAAAGGAAGGTAAAGCATACATAACACTTGACTAAAATATAAACAGACAACTATTGCCCACGAGGAAATCGAGCCGTCGACATGATCCCTCATTCTTGATACGGATGATTTCCAGTGAATAAGACCCTTTTTTTGCAGTACAATGTTTCCTGTATCAATTATACTCCATCCGGTTCTTAATATAAGACATTTTAATTTGTTATAGGTTTAATTTAGTATATATTTTTAATTAGTAAAAAATCTTAAAAATATTTCATAACAATCAAGAGAATACAACGAATGTGGAAATATATTTTTAAAGTTTTTTCGTCAATTAAAAATATGTACTAGGTGAAAACTAAGATAATATCAAAATGCCTTATATTAAGGATCGGAGGGAGTATATAGTTATTTAAATAAAATTATAATCTTACAGTGCAAGTTCAACTATCAAATTGATCATTTTACAAATTTCTATTGAAGAGTTTGAAATAATGAGAACCGAATTCCTTACATGTCTATGTAATTTTCTTTGAAGCAAATGTTTTTTTAAAAAAAAGATTAAATCCATTCTACAATTATTGTTCAGATTAATCATCTTAAGATTAAAAAAAAAAAGAAAAAGCCTGTCACGGTTAGTGGCCAAAAATAAAAAGATTTGGTTGATTCATTCCTCGAACAAGGAAATAAGAATTGACATTGCAACTAAAAGTTCAAATATTCCAAAATATATAGAGACGGGATTACACATTTTTGCCATTCTTGGACCGATCATGCACCGGCCTACTATCATCTCATCAATGCCCATTTCATGTCACGTAAATATGGTCGCAAGTGTCAACATAATGAATTTTTGGAGTTCAATATTCTAATTAATATATCTAATTCATAAGCACATCAAAGATCATGATTTCTAGCATTATAAGGAAAACATTAACTACGATTAACGGATTTCGGACTTCGGATATACTTTTACATTTCCAAATGCCAAAACTAAAAAAATCCAGTCACCGTTAACGTTAATAAATCTGGATATGCTCGCCGGTACAAATAAAATCACCAAATGTTGTTGCGGGAAAATGCATAGTACAATGATTCGATCATTATTGGTAAGCAGTTAATATATAGGACACCCAGAGCAATCTAATTAGGGAACTCCTAGATTAGACCACACGCGCCCACAACAATCCATTTGCATCCAACTTCTTGTTAATTACAAAACTAACACCGCTTCAAATGAAAAATATAAATAGTCACATTTTTAAAAAAAAAATCAAAAAAATTCACAAAAATCAGAAATGAATCGTCAAGATCTCCCAAAATCCTCCGACGATTTTTCACTCCAGATCTCTGGCGTAACTTCTTCTGGCGAATTTCCTCCCCAATCCTCAAGATTCCGTCCGCTAAATCTGCTACAAACATCTCTCCAGTCGTTACAAAGCGCACTTCACACCTTCGTCTGGTGAATGTTGTACCAGAATTTTCAAAACTCCATTCGGTGAATCTTCTGACGATGAAAATACAAAATCAAGCCCGCGATATCACTATAAGTATCTTTTTTTTTTCAAAATGAACTTTACTTTATTCAGATCTGGATTATTATTTTTTTTTTTAAGAATTAAGATTTTGAAGTTCCTTGATGTTCATTTTTTAATCTAGATTCAGAGACTCACGAAAAAAGGATAAGAATCAGACCAGCTAAAATTGCTACGCCAGAGACTACATCAGAGCCTAGCCCAACGTCATCATCAGATTCAAGCGTGGATGACTGGTATTGTTTATCTTGAGTAAATTTTTCAGAGATTCAGATGTTTATTTCATCCTATATGCTTTGATACTCATCCTGTATGATTCGATGTTCATCTTGATAGAGAATTGTTATGTTGTTCATCGTGTATGCTTTAATGCTCATCTTGTGTGATTCGACACTCATCCTGTATGATTTGATCTTCATTTTGACAGAGAATTGTTAGGTGATTCATCATGTATGCTTTAATGCTCATCCTGTATACTTTGACGCTCATCCTGTATGCTTCAATGCTCATCTTGACATAGAAATGTTAGGTTGTTCACACTATATGCTTCGATACTCATCATGTATGCTTCGATGCTCATCCTGTATGTTTTGATACTCATCTTGACAGAGAATGTGAGGTTGCTCATCCTGTATGTTTTAATGTTCATCCTGCTTCGATACTCATCATGTATGCTTCGATGCTCATCTTGACAGAAAATGTTAGCTTGTACATCCTGCGTGCTTTTAAACTCATCTTGTATGCTTTGGTGCTTTTAAACTCATCCTATTATTACATGTTCATAGTGAAACTGTTGATTTTCATCCTGTGAGAGTTTTGTTCATTTGCTTCGAGTTATTGCTCATCTTGTGAAGCTCAGTTGTTCATTTTATAGATAGGAAGTAGCAGAGAAACAAACAGTAGATTCATCGTCTGAACAAGCCAGTGAAGAGAAAGAAGATTCATCGTCTGAACAAGCCACTGAAATGTCTGAAATGTCTTTTGATCACTTTGAAAGTAGAAAATTCATTAAACTTTTTTGTTGTTCACTGCAACAATTTGAATGTGCATCCTGTTATACTGCAATGTTCATATTAGAGTCAGGGTCCTTATTTATCAAATGTCTTGTATGATCATCTTTTTAAACTACAATGTTCATCCTGTTAACTGCGATGTTCATCTTAGAATCATGGTCCTTATTTGTCAAAAGTCCTTTATGATCATCCGTTCAAACTACAGTGTTCATCCCGTTAAACACAATCATCGTCTTCAACAATCATCTTCAACTATAAGTTAATCATTTATTTTGGTTGGGGTTTTTTTTTTTTATGATGAAATTTTATAAGTTAATCGTTTTCCGAGATAAACTAGACCCTAACCTATAATTGAATTGCTTAAACCCTAAACCCTAAACCCACACGGAGATGAATTTTTTTAATTATTTTTTAATTTTGGTTGAAACGAGACCCTAATCGATTTAAAAAATTTTAAAAGGTTAATCGTTTTCCAGCACAACTAGACCCTAACCTATAATTGAATTGCTTAAACCCCCTAAACCCTTAAACTCTAAACCCTAAACCAACACATAGATGAATTTTTTTTAATTATTTCTTTTTATTTTGGTTGAAATTTTTTTAAACCGATTAGGCTAGGGTCTCGTGGTTTTAAAAAATTTAAAAATTTTATCGTTTCCCGGCGCAGACTAGTCCTAACCTATAATTGAAATTCTTAAACTCCCTTAAACCCTAAACCGACACGGAGATGAATTTTTTTTAATTATTTTTTTATTTTGGTTGAAATTTTTTTAAATCGATTAGGCTAGGGTCTCGTAGCCTAATTGGTTTAAAAAATTTATAAGTTAATCGTGTTATAACACTAACTAGACCCTAACCGATATAAAAATACTTAAACCCTCCCTAAATCCTAAACACACTTGGTTAGTATGCTTAATTCCAAACATCTTGATAAAAATTCAAAAATACATGAAAATTTTTGCACAATTTGGTATCAAATTCAAAATTTATTAAAACTTTTCTGTTGCTCACTGAGCAATGTACAATGTTCATCCTGTAATACTACAACGTTCATCTTGAATTCAAACGTCCATCATTGTGAAAAAATCTTGTATAACTACGATATTGTTCATATCCAGCAACTATCGTTTATTTCCACGCAGTCATTGCTCATCTTGCGAAACTTTCAAGTGAATTTATGTGTGTAGTTCACTGAGAAACTGCCAAATTCATCTAAAAAACTATGATGTTCATTTTATTCTAGACAGTGCTCATTCTGTAACACTATAATGTGCATTTTGGCCTGTATTTTTTGTTAGTCAGAGGAAAAAAAAAAATACTATATTGATATAGTAATAAAATAACAGAGCTATTGTGCAGGTTGATTTGTAAATAAAACATCATCAAAATCGTCAGAAATATGAAGTTAAAAAGTAAGATTTACAAGTAAAAAATGAAGAAAAATGAATCAAATACATTCACTACATTTTTAGTGTAATCACCTAATTTAAACAAAAAAGAACGATGAAGAGAAGAAATTAAAGAGTAAAATAACACCTTTTCATGCTATTTATAGCTATGGAAGTTGAATTATAATTAAAGTGTAAGAGGACTTCCACCAGATCTACTGTATTTTTGTTCAAATTTGCTCGGAAACGATGATAAAATAATCAAAATCTGCAGATCTAACTTTGGAATTCGCCGGACAGACGGATTCAAGCTAACGGAGATTCACCAAACGGAATTTTTGAGAATTTTGAAGGAAATTAGATATATATAAGAATATCAGCGGAATTAGAGATTAGATCTAGATTGAATCCCTTTTTTTGTTGACAGATTGCAAAACACAAAAGATAAGGTGAAAAGGAGAAGAAGAGAAGGAGAAAAAACGATAGAAAAATCAGATGAAAAGGAGAGAGAGAGAGAGAAGCGTCTATATGTACTTTTTAACACCCGACTTTTTAAACGTGCAATTTACGCGTCCGTCTCCATATAATATGCGATATTCATGAAGATGGAGAATGAATCAGCAAAGAAACCTAACAAAAGTACATGTAATTAACTCTCGTACATCTACTAGCACATGTTTTTTTTGTTCCTTACTTGGCTCTCGTTTTTTTTTTTTTTCCACTAAAAATCATTTTCTCAAGTAAAGAAAAGGAGTCATGCGGAAACCAATCTGAAAACCTCATTGAGAAATCACAAGTTTAATTCCCCACCGGTACAAATAAGCAACAACTTCTCTTGCTTTCATCTCAAAGAAAAAAGAATAGATTAATATATAGTATTTCAATGTATGTCTCGTTTTCATAATAAACTAAAAAAAAAAATAACATAATAAACTTTTAAGTGGGACAAAGGAATCAATTATAGTATTTTTCTTTTTTTTTTTTTGAAAAATTTCAATTTAGAGGCAAATGAAAAATGTGTTCGGCCTGGAAGAAACTTTTTCTTTTTAGTATGATGTTAATTATTGTTAATAAAGGAGGCAATCTAAGTATCAAACTACATATATATATATATATATATATTTTATAAACGAGTTGCTATGCAAAATAAATTAGGAAGGGCCTTGGATATTAAAGATTGAGGCCTTGTTTGATAAACCAATTCAGTACTTAAACTTATTGATTAAGTGCTTAATTGATTAGCACCGTTTGATAACACAATATCATAACCACTTAATTGATTAAGCATTAAAAATTTAAATTTTAAGTGCATTTGATAACTCAAAGTAGAATGTCTCAACTAATTAAGTGTGTCTGAAATGCTAGTACAAATATGGGTCTAAAAATAGGTGATAGGCCCATCACTTATGTCTGAACTGAATTCTTGAGATGATTGTTTTCCTGTTTAGTTACTTTTATGTCTATATTTTTTATATTTTATCTTGAAATAATTTTATTAATCTTGATTTTTACTTTTATGTCTATATTTTTGGTTATATAAATTATTTTTATTTAATAAATATTTATTTTAATATAAAAATTAAAAATCCGAATAAATTCCATGATCAATTATATTTGCCATAAAATATGATATTTTTTTGATAATGATAAAGATATGACATTATTATTAACTGAAAAAATAATTACATAATAAAATTTAAATATTTTTATAACATAATTTTATAATAATACTATTATTTATTATCATATTTTTATATGAATCAATTATTATTTTAGATAAAATTATAAGTTGAGATACTTTAAATTTCAGTGTTCAGACTTCATATTTCAGACATTTTATTCAGTTTTCAGGTTTTGAATTTTATCAAACAAGAGAAACTTAATCAGTTCAGTACTTATGATTCAGTTTTCAGATTTCAGACTTCAGACCCAAATTAAGTTTTATCAAACGGAGCATGAATGCTAGAAAGTGACATTGCCAAGTAAAGAAGTAATCGTACCAACAAATGCTATTTCTTTTGTATATTCTGCATATTGATCGAGATATAAAGCGATTATATTTTATACTGCACCTGATATACTTGATCAACTAGCCAAATTGTTTACAAAGTGAGAACTAAATTAAAAGAATTTTAATTCTTCCCTTCTTTTCCTCTCTTTCATTTAGCCAATTAGAACACTAGCTTCTTAAAAAGAAAAGAAAACAAAAGAAAAGCGATACTCCAAATATCCTTCTCAAGGGCTCTTTACAACAAAGTCTTTGTCAAACACAGAAAAAAGAACAAGAGATGAAAATAGAAAGACAGGGAATAAAGAAAAAAGAGGCGAAAACACGATTCAATATTTATCAACTTTAATCACTATAGGAAGCCAGCTTAGTTTATTCTGCCGACTTGTTAATACTTCTTTACTAGCTCCTTAATTTTGAACAAGAGTAATAATGATAGAGACAATAAACTTGTGAAAGAGATTTTTCATGGTGATTAAGATATGCGCCATTTTAGAATATAAGTATTGACAGAAACATAAAAAATATCAAGAAAAATTTAGTGAAACGAAAATACAAGAAAGTTAACTCTATTCATTACAAGGTGAAATACAATCGGGTGTTTTGATTTAAACATTCCACATAGGTTACACTATTTTTAATAATTCTGTCATTTTTCTTTAAGGATAACAATAAAGAAGATTATTAAAATAATAAAACGAGGTAGTAAAAGACATGTCATCTATAAAATTTCAGAATTACACTTGTTATGTTATAATTTGAAAAGTATGATTTTAATTTTAGCTACATATCTATAATTAAATCTTGATCACTAATGAATAACTGAAACATTAAATCACCAAAAAAAATAAGGCCTCTATTCTATCTGTCTATCATTAATATTCTTAGTTTGCTTTTTCTTTTTATTTGTTTTTTTTTCCTCCTCCATGTTCTTGTCTTTTTATGAATGACAAGAATGAAGGTTAATTACGAGACAATCAAACTCAACGACATCGATCATTATTACCACTTGTCATAAAAAAATAGTTTATTTTTACATGTGCTTTTAATTGGTCGAGTTTAGATGAGTGCACGAGGCCTTTTCTAGTAATTGCCTGTTATGATTGCCTTTGTATTATTCTTATGGCATACAATGCCAATAGTAGAAAGTTGAATAATCATGGTTTCCAACATGATCTTCACTTACAAACACTTTAAATTAAATCAATGATGATGAGATTGTGATATTTTTTTTGCTAAACCATCAAGGAAAATACTCAATTACATTGATTAGTACGTAATTGACTGAACAAAATTGGTATAATAAATGCATAAAAGTCAAATTAATCAAGAGTAAAATTAACCATTTTGTTCTTTCATGTATTAAAATGTGACTCACTAGTGATTAGAATGTTTTTAAAGGTAAGCGACCAAGGACCCGTCGAGTGACTTTTTCATTATGGTAATTTGACCAAGTCCAACTGATTAATTAGGTGAGGAACAAGGGTTCCTTGGATTTTTAGTTGGTTTTGTGAGGTTAGTGAAAAGAAACTACTACTACTACTACGTACTGTTGAAGAAAAGTGGGAAATGCATCAAAAGCATTTCAATCATTTGGTGAAAAGCAAAATTACATGCATTTATATAAATGCCCATATAGTTAGCCAATCGATGGCCCCCACCAATTTTTTTCATAAATAAATTGGCCAGCTAATTTTGGAATCCTCCCATGTCAATCTCAAATTGCAAAAGGACAAAAAAAAAACAAAAAAAAAACCCTTAATTGGCTGAAGAAGAAGAGTGAATAAATAAGTAATGGAGAACAACAAAAACATCGCCAAAAAGCGAGGCAAATGTTTCAGTTTTCACGTGAGGTTTGTTGTTTTAATTTTTTTTTCTTGTTGTTGTTGTGTGATTTCAAATCTGGAAGAAACCCCTTTCATGCACACATAAATCTTTTTAGTAGTTTGGCTCATGAATGACATTAATTGATTCTCTTTTCCAACTTTTTTTTTTGTACCCCAAAATTAATAAAAAGAAAATGAAATGCCACGTTCCGTTTCCTTTTTTTATTTTCTATTTTTGTGAGATTAATTGAATAGAACCCTGAAGAATCTCCGGGCCCTAACTTTGTTTCTGTTTCCTACGTTGTACTCTTTTTCTCGCACCGTACGATCACCGATCTTTAGCAATCAATATTGGTTATGTCTCAAAATAATTATCATATTTGTTAGAGTAAGAAATGAAGTAATAAACAAGTCGATTCTATTTTACCATCTCAACCAGCCAAAACCTCAAGCTGGTTTGAGTCACGGCATCAATAAACCGTGGGAAACGAAGTACATATCACCAAAGGGGCGAAACTTCCTAGCCAAAATGGCCTCTCTTTTTCTTAAGAGCGTTACGATATGTCAAGTTAGACCATTGTACTTGGGAATTTTGACATGGTAATTATACAATATGTTATAGGCTAAACGCATTCAGAAAAGCGTCATATAATTCGACAATTTAGATATTATTTTCTCTTTTCTTTTATTTACGGATTTACATCAAATCCCGAATATAAAAAACGTGCAACGTGACGATTGCTTGCTGGATGAAAATTTCACCCTCAACAAAACAATTTTTTAGAAAAATTGAGAAAAAAGGAAAAGGAACAAGAAAAGGTAATAGTTCCATTTCCAGTAAGTATATGTCAGTAGCTACTCAATGGAAGGCAAACTTTACCACCGATAAAAATAAGTAAAACAAGTATCAAAAGAAATTTGATGTATATAAAGGGTATGTTTCCATCATCACCACATGATGCAATTTCTTGTATGGTCAGCAAAATGATTCGTTTTCCAACAGAGTTGGTTGAATTTTTGCAGAACATACAGTAGCTTCAATTAGAAATTTTCCCAAGTAAAGAAGCCAAAAGATTTTAACCACATCCAAAAAAAAAATAAAAAACACACACACACACACACAGGATAAAGGACACAGAAGATTCTTCAATTTATTTATTTAATATTTACTGTAATTCTTCTTCCTGTCCATGATCATCATGACATTCACCGGCTCATCACACAATTAAAATATTGGTCAAATTCATGATGATGATGATGCAAAAGAAAGGGAACTTCCATAATAACTAAACTAAAAATTAGCAGCATTAATTCAACAATAATTACAAACTTTTTAATTGGGCAGTAATTAATTAAATTCAACTATGATCCCACAAAAACAAATCCTGATCACTCCACAATTCACCATGGATACTGGAGCCCTGATCAACAACAACTGTAGAAGAAGAAATAAGCTGCCATGGAGAATCATCATGGTAGGAAAATTCAGCAAATTGGTGATGATGATCTTGGCTGAGGTCGAAGAAAAGATCAGGCAAATCAAGAAAAGGGTCATCTTGATGATGAGAATGATGATGATCATCAGCATTTTGGCTTAGTGGTGAAGCTGAAGAAGAACAAGAAGAAGAATCAGAAGAAGAAGAAGATGTTACTGTACCCTCTGGAGAACAGGGCAATTTTTCCTCTGTTTCGTCTCTGCCGCCGGAAATGGCCAATGAGGCAGCCTGAGCCGCGGCGGTTTGGATGTCTTTGGGCAATTTGGACGCCGGACGGGGCAATTGGTGAACCAATTCCGGGAAATTCAGAACGGCGGACTTACCTTTGATCGCAACGGCGGCAACATCATGGGCTCGAGCAGCCATTTCAGCAGTAGCAAATGTTCCTAACCAAATCCTGGATTTCTTCCTGGGCTCCCGGATTTCAGACACCCATTTTCCCCAGCTCCTTTTCCGGACTCCATGGTAGGTGGGATGATGATGCTTCTCTTTCCCATTTCCATGATCATCCTCATGATTCTTCTGATCGGCCATTTTCATCCCCTGTTTTTTCCTCTGTTTCTTTTTTCAGTGGCTGAAACTGAAAGTCTTCTTAATTGGTGCTTCGTGTAAAGGAAGTTTGTTGTCACACTGATTATCAATGCTATTGAGCTTTTGCCCCCCCTTATTTATATAATTCTAACTTAACATGAACTTCTTTTTTTCCCTTTTTATTTTTATTTAATTTGGGGGAAACAAATAAATTAACATAAAATGGAATAAAGTCAAAAAATATATAAAGAACTGGGGCAGATGGGCCAAGGATCAAAACTGTAAAGAGTGACAGATGGAAGCGGTATTTTTATAGTTTTTATATACTCACCATGTTGATCGCACACTATCATGATGCTTTTTGTTTTTTCTTCTCCTATATTTTACTAATTAGGGTGGTAATGTTAAGGTGTAAAATGATAGGAGTAGATTATTATTGTCCCGATAGTGAGACTCAGAGGCCTCACCTGGTTATTCATTTAAATATTACGTCTGTCTTAAAATTATTGTTTATTTTAATTTTTAGTTTAGTTCAATTTAAATTAAAAAAATTAAAATTTAGACTGAACATAATTTTGGGACGAAGGGACTAAATCTGTTTTTCTTTTTTTCCTTTCAGTTCGAATAACCTCTTTCTATTTTTCTTTTTTTTCCCCTTAAAAAAAATAGAAAAACAATCCCTATAATTAGCGAAAGAAATTACAAAAAGAAAAATGTGCAACTACCTTTATCGGTGAAAATTTGATTGGACGAGACACCCTCTAATTGGCCAGAAAATATTACAAGATGTTTATTATCAGAATAAAAAGGGGAAAAAAAGAGATAAAGATACTGACTTTATTTAGTAAAATTATTCAACAATACATAAAACAACAAAATAAATGACCGTGTATCATTGAAAATATGAACGATCCCATCTCATTAAACCTATGTTTGAAACGTTTTTCACAGGATATATATATATATATATATGTATATATTCATTGGTTCTCTATAATATTACTACTATTACTCTCTACTACAATTATCTAAGAACACCGATCAAGAAGAAATGATTAACTTATTCTCATTCACTAAAACACTAAATTAGTATTACACAGAAAATTTCGGAAACCTAGAAAGACTTCCTCGGCTGGTGAGGTTTTATTAAAATGAGACATCAAAAGAGCAAGAAGCAAATTGTATATATACTTGCAGGCAATGTGTGAATAGGGTTGGCCTGATTTCTTCGAATCGTCAGATATAATAATTAATCGAAATTTAATTACTAGTTAAGACAAATATAATAATTAATCGTCAGATTCTGACCCCCAAGGAAAAGAAAAAAAAAGACTTTGAATCGGTATCACGTATTTATCAATTAAGTAAACTTTGTGATTCGAAAATTATCAAAATAAAAATCTAATAATTATATTTTTGGGTGGTCGGAAATCAAGTGGAAATGAAATTAATGATACTTCAGTAGTATCCACATCTTTTTTTTTTTTTTTCAAGTTGTTTAGGTTGCTATTATGCTACAATTTCTTCGCATTTTTTCCACGTGTATTGGTCGTTGAGTCGTACATATCAATGACCTCATAGAAAAAAAACTTTTACTACGTCGGAGCAATTAAAAAAAATTGAAGTAGATAGTACGAAAAGAGGCAATGTATGTCGTTTTTTTTTGGGTTAGTACTACGTAGCAGTAATTAATTATTAATCAATTAATTAAGTAACCGTCGGAATGTCACTCCTACACCCCAACGACCTACAGAAAATCTAGTAAAATCACCAGAATATATTAATGTTGGTTATGGACCTTATGGTCCCTCAGTATATTATACAGTAGCGTCTAAAAAGGAGTAAATATAGTTAAAAGCGTAAAAGGGACGACCATATAAACTTGTTACAAACAGTAAATAAATTAAGATGCATAATTGGGCCAAATTAACTATGAACAACATCCAAATTATGTTATAACAAAGCAGCGGTTACTATGTTTGTTGAGAGGATTTGATCCCTCAAAGAGATCTATGAATCTTGATGAAGATTAGTATGAGTTTGAAATGTAATATTAATATTATCTCATGATTCTTGTATATAGATTTAAAAAAAAAAGCATGAAAAGGGGTGCTTGGTAAGCATTTTTAAATTTTTAGCTCAGAATTCTAACCTAAAATTCATTAGTATATATGCATCGTTAAATATTGTTCAAACTTAAAAGTTGGAACTAGTACCCTTCATTAAAATCAGCATGTTCTTCGTGACACTCTACCTGACATGCATGAATAACTTTTTGGAGAATTAATTGAGACTATAATGTTTATTACTTTTTTTTTTAACTGGAATACTTCCTCTGTTCCAAAAAAATAGTCCACTTTGAGTTTTGAAATTTGTATTGTTTTTAGTTCAAATTTGAAAGTAAATGTTGACTATTTTTTTGGGACGGAGTTAGTAACTCAGAAATGTACTATGTACCATACATGAATATAAGAGAATTATATGTATCTCAAAATAATGGTCTTATTTTTCTATAGTGATAGAGATTAATAACAAAAAGCAAACTCTTACTTTGATCAAAGAGTATTGCTTTCCAACCCTTTCATTAATTGTGGAAATAATCAAGATTAGCTAGGAAAATGTAAAATCTTCATTCTTTGGTTAAAACAAGAAAGAAGAGAAAGGATTAACCTCATATTACATGCAGCAAATTCCAGCTATATAAAGTATACCTTATTACTCTGTTCTTTCTTTTTTCCCCCTTTATCTATTTTTTTTTATTTTGAGGAGACCTTTTATTTTTCTTTGAAGAACAATTTTTTTATATTATTTTTTATCAATTAATACTCTCTCTGTCCTCTCTCTCACTCTCTTTTTTTTTGGGTAAAGAAGTTGATACTTTTCCATGACAAGATGAATGTGCATGGTGCGCTTGTTTGTGAAGCCAAAGAGCACTGTTAGAGAAGAAAGCATGATGGAGGGGGAGATGAGGTGTTATAGAGCACTAGCAATACTTATAAGGACCACATTTTTCCATTAGATAGTGAGATATTCTTTGCTAAAGTTTGTCTCCTTTCCATGTACGATGTAATAGAACTTCTAAAAGCAGAAGCGATATTATTAAATGGTTAAATGTACATACTTATGTTCCGGGTTCATGGAACAAGGATTCATCATAACTCCTTCCATTTTCGTGATACACTATTTGTTACTCATTTTATTGGGCAGCCTGTTTTTTTTTTTTTTTGTTGTTCATTAAGGTCGAAGAATTAAAAATTTTATTTTAGCATAATAATGTTTTAGAGTGTTACCTCCCATGTAATATCAAGGATGCATTATATTTTTTCTCACAAGAAAAACGAGGTTTCTTTTTGTTACAACTTACAATGTAGAGTCTCACCCTTATCGTTATTGATCATATTATGGGGATAAATACATATGATACTTCTAAGATATGATACTTATCGTTATTGATTTCATTATCCAAAAGAAAAAAAAAATGTTGATTTTACCCAGCGGAGGTTCCTACCCCCCCCCCCCCCCCCCTCTCCCCCCCCGCGTTACAATTTTAACCCATAAAGTTAACTCAAAAGAGGTCTAAAGAGAGAGTGGTTTATTAAAAACAAAAAATTGAAAGCTCAAGGCATAAATTTATATATATAGACAGCAACAATACGTACTTGTTGACATCATGATTTTTCCTGCGAACAAGAGGGTAATGTTATAAGCAAGAATGATAATTTTTTTTGTTTCTGTTATAGAAAACAATATATCATCCGATCGACTTTCCCCGAATAAGAAGGTTACATTGTAATTCAAGTTTGCCATTATTCTATAGTGCCATGCATATAAACACGATACTAAAGAATTAACAACATATGTATTAGTAGTTGTCGGATCGCTGTCTTAAGAATTGGTTAAACCCTGGAATTAAAAAAATTCGTCATGACATGAGCATGTACTTGGTTTAACACAAAACTGCAGTTGCCACTTGCCAGGTCAAGGTTGAACTGATAATGAATGTGGCCACAGAATTAGATGTTAATTTCAGTTTGTTAATTGTTAGTATCAAATAAGAGCTAGCTAACATGGACTATAGATAAATATATATTCCCTTTGGTCAGTCAAATCTTTTCGACAATCGATCGATCTCAACAGATATTACTTTAATTCCATTTTCATTTTTTTTCCTGTAAAAAAAATGATATAAGATCAAATTGCTTAGTTGTTGGAATTAATTTGGTCCTCATAATTATTTAAAGTCGCTGATTACTTGAGATTGGTCAAAGAAGTAGAGCATATGCTATGATGGTGTCATCATTATAATACTCCCTCTGTCCTATAATTATTGTTCAATTTTACTAAAATGAAAAATTTTATTTTTGGTCAAATTTAACTATATTTTACCTTAAACAACCGGATATACCCCTACATAAGTAATTGTTTAACCACTAAAATTTTATGGATAATATTTTTTACTAAGGACAAATGTGTAACTTGATCCATAAAAAGTCAAATTGGACAATAATTTTGAGACAAAATTTTTTGGGCAAAGTGGACAATAATTATAGGACGGAGGAAGTATTTATTATCAAAGTGGTGTTAATTAACATTTATTGACGTTTATTTTGTACGGAGTATCATCATCCTTGTGATTGGTTAAGTCATTTCTTTAGAATTCAAGTTGGTTTCGTGTTTTCCCAGGTCATTGGACTGTTAATATTTAATTTGTAATTTAAAAAATAATTAATCCATTAGGTCTCAATATCTCACGAAAAAAGATCTCGAATCTCAGATAGTAAACTAACGTATATCTTTTAATTAGCTGGCCGAAATTCTTAGTTGCAAGAAAACTAACTTAGAGAATGTGGTTATGAGTCTCATGAATTTAAAATTTTGCTTCATTAACAACGACCATTTGGTGGAATATAATTCAATAAATCTATTGCATTCCTTGAGAATATTTCTTCTCGCTTTTCTTTGCATCTGTACATAAATTTAATATGGATTATCAACTACTCCATCAGTACGTATCTCTAAATACTCTCTGTCTCAAAATTATTGTCCACTTTGATATTTCATTTTTAATACAATTTAAACTAGAAATAAAAATTCAAACTAGACAATAATTATGGAATGTATGGAGTACATATTATCTTGTTCCATGCAAGTTGATCAGACTTTTGTCAAGTACGTACAGAAGCAAATTGTGATAAGCATGCACAAAGAAAAACACTTGAAATTTGGGGAGTGAGGGAGGGTGGAGGGTTGATTGAATTAATTGTGATGTAACTAATTAGGGTTTCTTCCTTTTCCACCATGGCATTTTCTCTTTGCTTAAAAGAAGAAAGTATCTTCACTCTTCATTCACATGACAATAGTAACTGTACTCTTAATTCAATTCAAAATAAAATTAGGAGAATGTGTGATCATACATATAGCGCACTACTATAGATAATATTCCAACACGAATACGTGTATAATTAGAAGTTTATCGTGTTACATTCTTGGTATTTCCTATTATTCAAATGGTTCCTTGTGATCGTTATATTATTGGTAAATTACTGTTCTAACTGCAAAACCTAATTCAATTAGATTCTTATAATCAAATTAAGTTCTTAACTAATATCTTCTGTTCAAAATGACATCTTATCAATTGATTTCGGAGTCTAATGAAATGATTTTGGTTGTTGGATCATAATAATTGAATTTTTCACACTTCTTCTTTTTCCTTTGGCCCGATTTAACTCGTGCATGTCAACACGTAATTTGCCAATGAAGGTTTGATGTCTTGACCTTAATCTGAAAATCTCTGTACCCTGTTAGTAATCTTGTCGTTACATAAAAAGCATGCAATTTTATTTATTTGAGCAAAAACAGTGATTATCAAAGATTAATTTCGGGTGCGCATTAACGCATTGTCGCTGGGGCGCGCAACATATAGTACGAATTTTAACTGTGTAAACCAACTTTATTCTTAGACATATAAGTCATTACAGCTCCAAAACAAAAAAGTTTGTCTACACGTCTAGTTTCATCCATTCATTAAGTGATTAGACTTCACACATTATATAGGAAAACTTTTTTTAAAAAAAAAAAAAAAATTATTCATGAGCACTTTACAACTAGGTTTCACCTTTTTTTTTTCTTTTCTTTTTATTGCTTGGTTGTTGTTATTGCAATGCTACTGATCCCTCCTCTACGTGATCTCTCCGGCCGCTACGTGAGACTAAACCATTGTTCCTGTTTTCTTCATCGTCTTTGCTTTGGCGTGGCAGCAAAAGTCCTTAACTAGCCACAAGTCGGTATCGATTTGCCAGTTTCCGATGAAATTTTAATGACTTGGTCGGAATTCAGTCGTTAATCGACGATGACTGACCTAGTGGTGTTGGTTTTAAAAAAGTGATCATTTAATGGTAGGGTTTGTGTATAACATAATTCAATGTTATACTCTATTTTGTTACACTTAATAAACCCTACTACAATCCATATACTACATCCATTGAACTAAAAGATTATAACTAGAAAAATGCGGTATATCATATATGTTAGCTTAATGATACATATAAGAATGGTAATAAGCATAAGCAAAAAGCAAAAGCAGAAAAAAAAAAAAAAGGTAAAAAATATCTTACACTATATAACTCTGATATTTTTTAGCAGGTGGCCTAAGGATTGGCAGACTTTACATAAATCTGTTGATAGCTATGTTTGGATCGTTTTTTCAGTGTGTGTTTTTAGGTATTTTTTGTATTGAAAATGTAAAAATGTGCATTAAAAATATAAAAAACTATGCTGGGATGGGACAATTATTATTTAATTATTTTGAAAAAACCATAAAAAAACCTTCCAAATACTTATTTCCTCTTTCAACCGCCTCCGTTCCACATTAGTTGTAATGATTGAATTTACGTCTGCCCGGTAAAAAATGCAACACCTTAATAATCACTATCTAGAGGAAGTTGGGTTTGGTACGTAAACTTGTCAAAGTGAACATAATTTGTTTAAATGTGCGTGTTTGGCGTGTATGTTTAATTACGTAGACAATGCTTAGACAAAATGAATTGGAAGTTTACATTAAAAAAAGAAGTTGAGATTGGAGATTTGTCTAAACGTTCAAATTAATAACCATGCACGTTCATGAACTATTCACACGCAATTTTCTTTTATTTTCATTTTTATTATTATTACTCCCTCCGGTCCTTATTATAAGACATTTTGATTTCGTCCTAATTTTAATCTAGGATATCTTTTTAATTAAAATAAAAATATTAAAAATATATTTTCACATTCGTTGTGTTCTCTTAATTATTATGAAGCGTCTTTAAGGTTTTTATTCCAATTAAAATGATATCCTAGGTGAAACCTAATACGAAATCAAAATGTCTTATAATAAAGGCCGGAGAGGGTATTATTTTGTGTATATGTGGTATGTAGTTTATTGATATTAAACAAAACTACAATTATGAAAAAAAAAAAAAACTAGTCGGTTTCTTTATTAATTTAGATTGGCATTTATTATTTCTTAAGCCCCCTTAGTTTAAGTCAATGAATAGAGAGAGACGCCGCAAGTTACCTAATTTTTATAAAGTTCACGAAATTCATTAGCAAATTAAATGTTTCCTTTTTTAAATAAATAATTTAAAATAAAAAATAGTAGTAAGTCTTAAATCATTCTATTAAACATCACAAATAAAATAAACCTATGAACTCGTTATATATTGGTTGTAAGTTGTAACTATCACCTTGTTATACTTTGGAGGGAAAATAAATAAAAGAATATGTGATGTTTACTTTGAAAGTCAAGGATTTATTAGGTGCAAGATCAGAACAACAAAATATATCTATATTTCCACCCAACAGAACAAATATTATGTACCCATAATTATTATATTAATAGGTATAACACTGATAGACTACATTTATTATCAGTAAGAATATTGTAAGAAATTCATTTGGAAGCTATTTTTTTCAGAAAAAAAAAAAGAAAAAGGAAAGAAAAAGAGTAAATTGAAGGATTTCTCAAAATAGCCAACTTTATAATTACAACCCAATAATTGGTTAGTTTTTTTAGTCATATACATTCCGTATAGTTCTTATTTCGATGGACCGATCGAGTATGTAACATTGTAAACTAACCTTTTATGTACTTTAAATTGGAGACTTATTTGAAATAGGAAAAGGTTCTTATTATTAAAAGCCATTTCCTTGTTAACCGCATCATGCTTACAGAACTATTAGGAAACATCACCAGTTGTCGTTTGTGAGGAATTCTGACCTTGACATAAATTCCTTAGGTGATACTAACTTATAGAGTAGATTAATTTGCATTCCAGGCAAGGAATTATTAATATTACTCCCTCCTGCCTCCGGTCGTTATTATCTATATATATATATATATATATATATATATATATTATACTAAGAGAGAAACCAGAGAGAGAAAATCAAGCTTCTCATCACATTGACACGTAGGATAAAATCCTAAGTATCATTCTCCTACAGATTGACATAAAAAATATTTACAACAATTGCACTAATAATCCTTCTTAATTTTATTAAATAACGTTGAATCAAATCACTATTAAATTCTACCAATTAATTGGGTGCTAAACTTTCTCTTTTAAATTTGGCCAAAAAAAAAAAAAAAGAGAAACATCTAAAAAAAAGAAAAAACAACATTAATGATTTCCTTCCATTTGGTATCATAAAAGAAAAGGTAAATATCTATTTGATTCAATTATTAATGCTGGATTAGTTGAAAAAAAATTTCCGATTGACTGGAATAAAGCTCTAATGTATAACCTTTATTCACTATTTAATACTAATGCATTTTTGAGATTCAAAAATAATTAATGACATTTTTTAAGTGATTATTTTATCTTGTAATTATTGGTGGAAATGAATCCCTAAAATTCATCTACTGCCCATTAATCATCAAATCCAATAAATCAATAATTTGAAAAAATTGACTGGAATAAAATTCCAACGTAAGCATTTGTTCACTATTTAATGCTAATGTATTTTGGAAAATTGAAAATAATTAAGGCATTCCATAAGTGATTATTTCAGCCCATAATATAATTATCATCAAATCACATGAATCAGCGAATCCCATGATTGAGGCCGATATATATTGATGACGATATGATCATTAAAGAGAAATCACTCTATGTGCACATTATATTATACTTTTGAAATTCTTAAATAATTAATCCATAAAATTCTTAATACGTCTATTAATCGTCAAATCCCAAAAATTAGCATATCCCATAATTTAGTCTAATATATCACGATTTACTCATTAATAGAAATCACTCTATGTGCACATTATACAACTTTCCCTTATCCCATAATCCGAATGCATAACATAAAAAACTCACATTCATTACCTTCATTGATATACAAATAATTTCAACCACCTCGATCGACCTCCCGTAACAGCAACACGGTCCATTTCATAATAGACTTGACAACCGAGTCTGACTGGAAAGTCAATGTACGAATGCTAAACGTATGAACAACAAATTTTGGTGCAAACTCATCCTTCTAAGCTTTGCTAATTAATGAACAGGTAGACAATCCAATTTTAGTTGCTTTTAAAATTTAATGCATCTTATTTAATAGTTTCAGTTCCTTTCAAGTTATCAGTAAAGTTTTACAAATTTTTTCATATAAATATTTATTCTTACCCCGCACATCGTGCGCGTAACAACTAGTATAATAATATTTTGATTTCTCGTAAATTTTAATTTATTGTATTATTTTAATTGAAAATAAAATTTTAGAAGTGTATTTTCAACATTTATTGTGTTCTCTCTTTTATTATAAAACATTTATATAGTTTCATTTTCAATTGAAAAAATATAATAAATTGAATTTAAAAAATTAAAATACATTGTAATAAGGACCGGATGGAATATTACTTTTCAAAAAAAAAAAAAAAGCTGTAAAAATATGCCTGCAGTTGGGGTGTTGCTGTCTGATTTGATAGCAACCGCGGACTAAGCTTTCAGGAAGTACTTTTGGTTAATAATAATTGGAAACATGTATTAGTATTATATTTTCTAGAATTCTGTTGAAATTATAAATATTAATTATTCCGTAGATCCTTCAGTTTAGAGACTATGTTTGTTTTGATTCATTATTTTCTTTATTCAAAAAAGTTTTCTCTTAAACCTCCAATCAAAGAAAATAAATGCAAATCGAAACCACCAAAATTCACGTCACTTGCAAGACTCATTTAATAGGCTTATAGCGATATCATCCATGAGTTGTCACTATGGATTATGTGCTTCAAATTTGACAAATAGCCAAAAGTATGGGGATAGAATTGAAACCTTTTCAAGGACAAAAGAATCAATATCAAAGTTGAGAGGCCCATTGAATATATTTTTCTCCATTAAATTAAATATTATTCTACTATTTGCTTGTTTCCCACATTTGGAATAGTGGTCTGGTTTCCTACTCTTTGTGGTGTTTCACGAGAAGCAGATTGCTATCAAGGAGTACGTCACTTTGGCTTCGTATACATTCTTTGGTCTTTTCTTGGTAAAATTAAGGAAAAAGATTGGTAAGAATAATTCAAAGTCAAATTGGTTCGAAAGATGCATGATAGCTTCACTACTTCTACTGTTAAAGCCCTCACCGGCCAAGATATATATATATATATATATATATATATATATATAATCACAAACTTTTACTAATGTAGTAATGATAGAAACAACAAATATATTTAATATAATTAGTACGTAAAACGTAGAACTGAATGAGCTTAATTACATATACACTCCTACAAACACTCTTAATCACATTCAACCTCTTAAGAAAAAAAAATTAAATAGTTGCACTTTCGCATGTCACTAAATTGTTTTTGTGAGATAAATAGTCTTTCTTTACAAGTTATAAAAAAAAAACCAATATAATCAATATTACCTCACAAAAAGAAATCTATTCTATTTTTATTTTTATTTTTTTTCAGTAATAAAACACAATGATAGCTTGGAAGAACCAGCACAATCGTTGGGTCACTGATATCTCTTTGATTGCATTGATGAAAAGTGAAAACGTGAAAGTCCAAATAAATGCACATATATAGAGATGTGTACAGTTTCCAGACAAGGGACTTTTCGTCTAGTTTATCCTTGCATGAATATGATTGGATTTGAGGTTATTTTGTCTTATATATTTCGTCAAAAGGTAATTAATCGACAAGAAGATCAATAATTACATTTATAGGATGCTAAACGTGTGGTTAAAATGTTAAGAAGGCGGCTTTACTTAGATTGGGGGGAGATCTTCTTTGCGGGGTAAAAGAAAAGAAATACATGTTTGCTTAGTTAAAATAGCAAACAAACAGAACTGAGGGGTTTAACTCCGAGTGGCTTTGTTTTTTGTTTTCTTTTCCAATTTGATTGCCGATTGCTGTGTTTCTTAGGGTTTAAGGTGATGAATTGCCCTCATCATTTTAGGAGGGGAGACATAATAAGGAGGAAATAAAACACTTTTTTTTTTCTTTTGTCAATTGATTGAGGAGCAGAAAAATAGAATGGAGAAATACATAAATTATCAAAGCTTTAGATTCTTCGAGTAATTACACATTTATGCTGAATAATTCAACAAAGTACGTACACTATCGAAATGGGACAAAGCCACGAAAGCAATAACTCAAAGTTCCAAGACCACATTATGTTTGAATAGAAGGTTCTCTTAAGTAATATTAATATTCATTTATGAATGGCGTCAAAGTTCTGAAACACATAATTTTAAAGAACTAGTCAGCTTGAACGTGTGTTGCGCATATCACGGTAACAATTACTCCCTCCGTCCCATAATTATTGTAAACTTTGTCCAAAAAATTTTGTCCCAAAATTATTGTTTAATTTGACTTTTTATGGATTAAGTTACACATTTGTCCTTAGTAAAAAATATTATCCATAAAATCTTAGTGGTTACACATTACTTATGTAGGGGTATATCCGGTTGTTTAAGGTAAAATATAGTTAAGTTTGACAAAAAATAAAATCTTTCATTTTAGTAAAACTGGACAATAATTATGGGACGGAGGGAGTACTTAAATAAATGAATTGGTTGTACTGATTATTATATCATAAACACTTGCGTATTGATATTTGTTTTATTCTAGAATAAACTAATAAACAAATTTCATCAGACTAGAAAACTCATAAATTAAAGAAGGTAATAAAAAAAACCTAATTCTTATTCTTAAAACCAAAACTAATACAAATGTAGTTTCACTTTGCATATGATCTTTTGGAATTTAGTGAAATCATAAAAAATTTCTAAATAGAGTACACTTAAATAACATAATCAATTAAGAAATAAAGTTTACACATGAACTCAAATAAAATGAAAAAAAAAATTTACAAAATAACTCAACTTTTCAACCGATAAAATAATCCAACTGCAAGAAATGTTGCGAGAAAAATCTTCAGAACTTTTATGCTTTAAAAAGAATTGATGAAAAACTTACCATTTACAATATGAGATTTTTTCGCAATTGAAGAGCTATTGATTGCTTATGAGAATTTGCTGCTATTTGATTACAATTGATACATAAAATAGATACTATTTGGTTTTTTTTTTTTTTTTTAGAATTTGCTATTACTTGATCTCCATGGGATTGTTTAAACAAAATTGAAATATATAGTTGCTAGAAAATGTGAAGTATTTATAGATTTTGATTAAGAAGCGAGTGACGATGAAGGGACTACAATAATAAATTTAAATTTCACTAGTAACTAAAATAGAGGTAAATGAAAGAGGTGAAGAGGTTGTAATAATAGAGTTGGATTTAAATTATGTCTTATAATTAAATTAGAATTACATAAGTAGAGGACTACCAAATCCTTAAAAATATTGTGCAATTATGATATAGGTAGAAAAGAATTATTTGTAACAAAAAAAAAAAAAGAAAGAAAGAGGATTATTATTGTAACAAAAGAAAAGGGAAGAGAAATGTTTCAACTTTCAGATATGAAAATAATGACAGCTGAACCCAATAAGAACCATTGTTTCACTAAGTACAAAGTTGTAAAACAAAGCTTAGAGGTCCACGTAGCAGTAAGCATTCAAACTCTCGAACAAATGGAATTTTTAATTTTTAATAGTAGATTGATTAAAATTTCTGTTATTCAAAACCATGAAGTTCAAATGTTACCGACTGCTTTCTTCGTGTGAATTTAATTAAATATTCTCTCAATTCCCAAATAAGTGTCGTTTTGACAAATAGAAAAATTCCAAAATAAGTGTCGTTTTCGGATTCCAATGCATTTTTTATCAAAAATTTTCAAACATACCCTCAGAAGAAATAATATAATTGGCGACCATTTATTTTAATGAGGTTGGTTGAGGATATTCTAGTAATTCAGCTACCCTATTTAATGTTTTCTTAAACTGTGTGTAAACTCTAGAATGACACTTATTTTGGAACGAAGGGAGTAATAACAAAAATCATTTTACAGCAAAGGGAGTGCAGTAAATAAGTCGGGTGATAAGGAAAAAATTGTAAGAAGATTTAATATTCACAACATGGTGAATTCGTGTGAAAAGATCCATGAAAAAATTGTAAGAAGATTTAGTGTTAATAGATTAAGTTGTTAATTTCAATCATGAAATTTTTACCCCCCCCCCCCCAAAAAAAAAACCCCGCGATTACATTTTGGTCCAAATAATAATGATAGCTAGAAATCACCTACAAGAAAACGAGTATTCAGCCACGCCTGGGAACATAAATTCGAGCCCACAAATGCTTTCTTCCCACCATGAATTTTGCCTTAGATTGTCCATTGAGAATTATATTGATGATTGAATGCTCCTTGAATATCACTCTTCCATATAGAGGAGGGTCTCCCCCGGCTGCTTGTTCCACCACCACATCTTCAACCACATCTCCCCAATTCCTACATAATAGAAATGTCGTAAATCTTTTCCCTATCACACAAAATTCTTAGTACCTTTTTTCTCGTTAATGTGAACAAATGAGATCTTTTGTCTCACTTATTATATACGGATAGCAAATGACATAATTTGTTAGATAAGTTACCGTATAATAAACCAAATAACAGCATTGTTTAAGTAGAGACTGTGCATGTGCGTGCCACCAGACAAACAAATGGTACGTACGAGGTAAAGAAGCTGAATACTTCATCACGAGTAAGAGAGTATCCCTTTGAGAAGGTTAAGAACATGGTTCTTGAATCTGCATTCATCTGCCTCGGGACAAACTCACTCGCATTAGGATTTAAGGTTGCTCCAAAACTCACCGAAGAAGGCGTCATAACTGTCCAATTGCGACCATGTCCGGCTCGTGTTCTTCCCGCCAAGTTGCTACACCGGCTTGATCCCTCGCCAAATGGCTTGATCGCAGGCCTAACATTCATTTGATCATCAACCTCAATGGCTGCATTTTGTCCGAATATCTTGTCGCAAACCGTCTCCATTATATGAGTAAACCGCCTAAACATGAATTCAGAATTGTAACGAAAGAACCTTCTGTTGATGGGCTCATCCAAGAGGCCAACAAAGACAGGAGAATCAGTAACTTCAGTTGGTTGTACTTCTCTATTTCCATCTGGTTGAATGCATTCCAAACAGGAGATTGTTTCGTTGAATACTGCCTCAATGGTGGCATTATCAAATGAATGGATTTTTCTAGTCAAATCATGATACCCAATCTCCTCAAGAAGCAGCCAGAAAGCCATGGCCATCTTAACCAGTTGTGGGTTTTTTCTCATTCGTCCAACCATTCGATTAAAGAGTACTCTTTCTAGAGTATAAAACAAGAGAAGAACATCAAGGTTGGCTACCCCCTCCATTCTGTTTTGTTCTTGATTGGAGGAGACTCGATATTGAAGTAGAGACCATCATTATTAATTCAGAAACTTAGATATGATAATGAAAAGTCTACCAAGTTATTGGGAATGGCAGAAGTTCATTGTGATTAGTACAATTTTAGATTTGCATAATCCCAATGAACTTTGACATTAGTGACAAATTGACTCTTGAACTCCATCGCAAGTACTTGGACCAGTTGCTGTTGAAAGAACAGCTTGAAATAGTTAAGTAGCACTGAATCAAAGGGACGCACCAACGTACTGAAGTAGTACTAACCACATAGAAACTTGCCTGCCACAAAAGTTGGTTCGTAGTTGAAGGGGAAATAAGTTGAATTTATTGAATGATGTGGTATATATGTACATCCTTTTATTACACAATTGCCCAAATCATTCTAAAATGCATAAACTCTTTAGTACAAAGCTACATATAACTTATTCTTGCGACAAAAAGAAAAAAGTAACATTACCACAACAGAAGGGTTTAGAGGACAAAGGGAAGTAGAATTGCAGTTCTTGTTGATCGGAAGATTGTGGCTTCCTAAACAATCAAGTTGTTGGAAATAAGAATCCAAACGATTTTCCTAGAGTCTTTCATAACAGGAGCTCTCCAATAGGTAATTCCAGGATAAGCTAACCAGTGCTACAAATACAGTGGTGTATGCTTTGGTGGGTGTGGAGTTGTATATAACCTTTTCACAGTTTGGCAACGCGGAGCTGTTGCTTTAGGAGGGGTCGAATATATTGCTCATAGCCATCAGGTATGACTGAGTCATTCAACGGATCCCTCCATGCAGCCTCGTAAAGTTTTGGATACACATTTCCGTCATAGCAGCCAAGGATTGAACCAAGGTAGTGATCAGTATAGTTAAATGCATCAACAAGGGCAATAGCATTTGGACGAACCTGATAAAAAAAACCAAATATTCACACATTTATTTCAAATTTTGTTCAAGCCCAGAGGCTGTTCTAAGATGCTTGAAAACATACCTGGGAGTACAATTCTCGGAGCTGATCATTAGCAAGTGAAGCCTGCTTGGGAGTGATGTAGCTAGTTGCGAGAAAATCACCCTGATGTTTGTGTAGAAGGTGCAGGGAATAGACGCCACAGAGGACTTCCAATTGTCGCTTCACCCCTTTGCCTGGAATATCTTGTTGCAGTTTCTCAAAAAACCTAAGTAAAATGATTCACATTTTAGTAATCAAAGTTCAGTCATTCATCACCATTCATATACTTTCTTAGATAAAAGAAAAACAATCATTTGAGTAGAACATTATTAAACAGCCTTTTGGTAAGGAAAAGGGGAAAAAAGCGAAAATCTTAGTCTACGATCAAATTGCTATCAACTTGTACACCTCACCCGTGTCAGAAGAAATCAAAATCTTACAACAAAATAAAGAGAAACAAAACGTTTTTCTCCCCCGTGAAAAAGAAAACAAAAAACTTGTGGAAAAGGATCGACTTTGTGCTCAAAATACAAGGCTTTATGCTTTCAGACATTATAAGAATTGAAGTTAATGGAAAACACACTTGAGAAGAACAGATAAATAGAGCTTACTTGGATACTACAATTAATTGACAGTGAGCAACAGCTGCCTCAACTAAATCTGCTGATAATTCTGCAAAACCTGAGGGTGGAAAACAAGCATATCCATCAGGCAAAACTGACACATACATGAACTTTCTAGGCAAAACTGATACATACATGAACTTTCTAGGCAAAACTGACACATAGAACTTGCTACAAGGAATCAACTTTCAGTGACAGAATAAATTTTAACTAGGCCTGTTGTTTGAGATGTTATTCATTTGTACTTGGATCCCACAAATTTGCTGAGTTCAATAAAAAATACAAGATGGAATATGTAATTTATTTATAAATAAGGAAACAATCTGAATACTGCTGAGTGTTCAGTATGATTTTACCTTCTTCGGGGTTACTGAACTTGCTCAGCTTTTGAGCACAAGATACAGACATTCTAGCAGCCCTAGCCTCAAATGCCTCCAATACAGCATTAGGGTTCAACCAATCGCCCGCTGCAGCACATGAGACAAGCCAAAGTCAGCTAAAAAAGTGATACTGCAGATGAAACCACGTCTAATTTTTAAAAGATCGAGAAACCTTTCTTGCAGCTTAACAGTCGAAAATGTTCACATAGTTCATAATCGCTGATGTGTCGGGAGGCACACACGATTTTCCAAGTTAAATGCATCCTTATTATACTGGTCTAAATACTTTTGAAGGTGGGAGAGGCAAATTTTGAGAATAAAAAAGTAATTTTGGTAAGCAAGATTCAACGTTACTAATACCCTTTTTAACTGCACAACGACACTGCATCAGCTGTTCAATCCTTCCCATGTATGATATCGTCCCCACTGGAGGTTTTCCAGATCCCAATTGAGAGACAGTCTTCATGAGAAATCTTGCAACCTAAAAAGCAACAGAACATCAACCGACATACAACTTAGTGCAAATTTAATTATTGGAGATAAATTGTAAGCTGGCAAACCTATACTTCAATTTTATTTTATTTTATCTCCACTTTGTACATCAAATCAAGAAAGCTACTACCAAGTACATATATCGAGTTGACTCCTTAAAATAAATCAACACAATATGCTTTAGATACATTCTGGATTTTGAATTGATACCTGCAGCATTAACACAGTGTTGTCTCCTTCATAAGTGCAAGCCGGGACATAAACAGCAAAGAGTTCTGGGAGCCCACTACTAGCAAGATAGCCATGGCCTCCACATAGCTTACGGCTTTCTTCAATCCCATCCTGCAATCAACGCAATTGAACTTTTTAGTTGCTGAACTTCTCAGTGAACAAAAAGTATACAACATTGTTGGTTCGCTCATGAAACTCTTTGGTAGATCCCAAGACAAACTAAATGCAAATACGAACGGCCTCGATTAAATAAACATAATATCTATTACTTACAGCAGTGACAGAAGTAGTCAAAGACTTCAACCCCGCTGTACACGCGTGAGCTTCAGGCAAAGTTGAGAAATCATTTGCTTGCAGTCTTTGGGTCACATCCGTGTACAACCATTTTAGCCACTCCCCAACGAATCTAAATGCGTAAGCAGACGCAAGCAGAGGAAAGAGCCTACTTTGCTGGGTTTTGTAATCAATAACCTATACACAAAACAGATCTTAAATACAAACGAACAAAAGGATGATCATCTGACATAGGCATGCGAGAGAATTTGTAAAGCCACATGGACATTTCAGCAGGTGACATGCTCATTTCATCTTTCATGAAGATCAGTTCACAGTGAATGAAAAATCCGATATCACTAGCAGATCAAACTTCCATGAAGGAAATGAATCAAAATAAAAACAGCAACAGCATTCAACCTTCCCTAAAAGTCTGTTGTGGCAACGAGAAATAGAGTGACCAGAAGTCCATAAATTATTTTATTTTGAAACAATTTTTGCAGTGAAATATGATCCATATAGATATAATCAAACCCACGCGGTGGGATAAAGGGTTGATTGTTTTTAATTAATTATTATCCATCCACAGGCAGTAAGAAGTGAAAATTCTAAACAATAACCCAGAATAAACAATAAAGCAGTAAAACCATGCCTTTTCCTCGGACTTAGCTTGGAATCACTTTGTTTCCTAAAAATCTAGCATCACATATTACCAGGAAACTAATCACTTCAAGAGATTTAAAAATTAGAAGGTACTAATACCTGGGTTTCTGGTCCACCATTGCTAGATCCAAACTGCCTACGCACAGCACTGTATCTTGTCGCAATGCAAACAGCACGTGACAAGGCAATCGATGCATCTTGTACAATTGTTTGCCGAACATATACCATAGTACCATAGACCAGTTGCCTCGGAACATCAGATTGCACAATTTTCCCGTCTCTTGTAACCTGTGAAACCCTGTCAGAAGAATATCATTAAACTACCACAAAAATCATATATGTGCAAGAAGTTACTACAGGATTAATGGGAGATAAAAATAATGCAAACTCAGATTTGAGCCATGCAATACTTCAAACTTCAAAGGACCTCGCAAACAACCAATCATCACCCACATCAGGAATTCTCTCATTTAGCTGCATGGACATGTAATCATTGTCTTACAAATTCATGGTTAGTAGCTATTTAATTCTTTTACCCTTATTTCTAGTTTCTTAAAGAATGCATAAAAGCACATTCAAGAAAGACATGAAGTTCTGCAAATGGGGCCTGTAATAAGTATTAGACATTAAACTGTGCAAATGAGTTAGCAACCCAAAGCCACATTTATTTTTCACTCATCAAGAAGTATTACAAGAGAAGGCATATTGCAAACGGCCGTTTTGGTAAGAGGTACACAAAAAGGCACAAGCTCAACATTATATCAGGCAGAAAAGAGATTAGGAAAGTACTCCCCGAAAGATTGAAAAACACCATGAATTACACAGGAAAAAGATGACCAGCCATTCTATGTTTTACAGAATTGTAAGTTATATGTTGGTTCATTTTTTATTTTTTTTTTCCCATTTAGTATCATACAAAGGCCACAAAATGTGCATGCTGCCAGACTAGTTGTTAATATCCAAGCCACTCAAACTAAACAATATTTGCCAAAAAAAAAAGTCAGAAAAGGAATGCAGAAAAAGAGGCAAGAAATACATGGTTACACACCTCATTAACATCTGATCTCTTGGAATGCGGACATGGTCAAATCTTAGTAAGCCATTATCCATGGTGTTGTATGCTCCACTACCAAATTTCATTCCAATGTCAGCAACAGTGATACCTGGAAGAGGTCTATGGTCCTCCAAGCTCCGCAGTTGAACAATAAAACCTAAAGATAGAACGCAAGTAAGAAAAACAAACTCTCACATGTATCTCAAAAAACCCTTCTGAAAATAAGTGTGCCCATATTATCATGGGAAAAGCACATACCATGAATACCATGTTCTTGACCATCAAGTATCAATCGGGCATAGACAACCCCATGAGTCGATACTTTACCCAGTCCACCAGGCCACCACTATTTACAATCATGAAACGAATAAATTAGTAATAGGTTCAAGAATACAGCTCCAACAAACAAAACTATGCCAAAGCAGCTAAACTAAAACAATATGCTCCATGTTGTCCCATATGGACCATAAAACCATCCTTATGTGTGTTCTACAGGTAAAAAAGTAACACATATGCACTAAACTACAGGTCAACAACTTTACTCACTTTGCTAGAGGTCAATGTAGGACTGTGAATCACAAATTCATCTGTTTGTGGATCAAATGTTGCAGTGGTTTCTAGGCCTTGAACATTAGAGCCATGACCAAGTTCAGTTTGTGCATAACAGCCAATAATTTGCATCTTGTAGGCCAAAGGCAACCACTTCTTCTGTTGTTCATCTGTACCCTGCCCTTTGATAGCAGGAACAAACATACCCTGCAAATAACACCAGACCAGAGTGAGACACTTCTACAGATAAAAGGCACACCGGAATCAAAGATGTACAGAGATAATTGGTTATTTCCAAAGCACTTCTTAAAGGGTTCAGCTAAAATATTCAGACTAGAATCAAAAAAGAAGACAAGAAAATTTCTAGAAAAGGAGCTGAATAAAGAACTGAATCTACCCAATGAAGATCAGTGAAGGCAGGTTCATCCACAAAAGATCTCAGCTTGGACGCCTCTTCCTCTGCAAAGTAATAAGATAAACACAACCGGAACTATACCAAGACCGTTCTCATGATATTCAACAAAACCAAAGGGAAGAGTACCTGAAAGCCGAAGCTCATTGATCCTTTTCCATGCATAAGTGGCTTTCCTAAGAGTGTTTTTAAACAAATCTTTTCTGGCAAGCATAACTCTGTCATCCTTGCGGAAGACCTAAATTCAAAAAGAACACAAAAAAGAAAAACTAAGTAAAAATCTCAAATACAGAATGGCATGTCTAAATAACATTAACGTTAATTTTCAGCTCACAGTTTTCATTTTTTGTGATCAAAGTAACTAATTGATTATAAGATAAACCTCCAGACTTGTGTTCACGAACATACTTCTTCATCCAGTAATCACATATGGAGAAACTAACTCCACTAGCAAAATCAACCTAAAGGCAACCGCCACCAATCCAAGAAAAGAGTGTACGAAGAAACTGACAAACACAAGGAATCTAATTTTGCCGGAAAAACAAACCATGACGAAAAGGTGTGCATACTAATAAAATCTTTTAAGCAAAAAGTTGATAAGACACTTTCTAAAATCATCTTCCTCTTCTTTTTCATTCACCCCCAAAAGAAATCCCACGTTGACTCGTTAAGCGAACTAAATGATACCAAAATTGGAAAAATGAAAACAAGAAAGGATTGATTTAACATCCAGCACAAAATCTTTAAAAAGCCACAATCATTTAACACACAAAAAGTACTCCCAGAATTTCAACCCCCCCAACTCGCTTATTCTGGTAATCATACAAAAGGGTTACGAATCACTAAATCAATTATAACAAAGAAACCCAAAAAGAAAAAAGGAGCAAAATTTACAGGATCATTAGCAACGAGCTTGGCCATGCGATCGGAGACTTCAAAGGTATGGCGAGAGCCGGCCCAAACAATCTTCATCTCCTCCACATCGAATTCCGTCTTCTTCCTCTCATCAGCTAAGTAATCCACACCTTCCATTTTCTCTTCCTCCTCCTCCTGGCTCTTAACTTGTGCTACCGACAATGGGTAAAAATCAGAGGAATCGTCTGTGATGATGAATGAATGAATGAATGAATGATAAGGAAAGATAAAACAAAACAGGAAAATTGAAATTGTAGTTCCCGAGAAGCTGTGAGAGATCTTTTGCTATTTATAGAGACTACTGTTGAATAAGTATATAAATCAATGGATATGGGTTTCTACCTCATACTACACCTACTTCGTCTCTGTCTTGGTTTTCATACGGGTCGGCGTTGACTAGTACCCACCCATTTTCCTTCTTTCATTTTTTTATTTTTTATTTTTTATTTTTTTTACGGTACTAATATCAAATTTTAATAAACGAATTTCTTACTACTATATTACATATTCCGACACGATTCTTGGATTATCTCTTTTCTTTCTGGCGTGCTTAATTAATACTCCTACTACTTTTTGGATAATTAATTCAAATGTCTTTGCCTTTTTATAAAAAAAAATAGAATAAAGAATTGGTAGTGATTGTTAGTTAAAACGAAATATTGAAACATATGACAAGCACGAACAATACATACATATATATATATATATATAATCACACTTTCATATTATGAGGGACGAGGTTGAAGACATTGTACTTTTATATGTTATCATTTGATTGAACTATTTGTATATAAACTACCCTTGTCATATTATACTCTCTCAAATAATTAGATATAGTCATTTTAGTTCTGTTATTATTTAATATTTATATGTCAGATAATTTATTTGTTAGCAGGAAACCGGGAACTTTAGAATAAATAATGTAATTGAATCTCATTGATACACCTCTGCACCAGTGTTATTAAGCTCGGCCCGGCCCAGTCGATTGAACCGGTTTAATCGGGAATCGAACCCTAAACCGAGTCGAATAAGGAATAAAATCGACAAAAAAATCAGTCAAAATCGATCAAAACCCCGGTCGAACCAGGAATTGGTTAAAATCGTATCAGACCGGAGTCTTTAATTATTTTGACTTGTTGACCAAAAGTTTGCACATTTCCCCTAATTCCAAGTTCGAATGTCTTCTTTTCAAGGCCAAATTTTTTTTTTTGTTCAAAATAACTCCAAAACTTTTAGTAATTAATTTTTTTCAAAGTATTAGTTTGATATATTAATCCCCATTGTTAATTTTAATTCCTAAACAGCACTATTTTGATTTTTTTTTTTAATTTCACTCCACAAACTAACTTCTGCCATTTTAAGAATCATTTATATTATAATAACTCTAATATATCACAAAAATTTAATCTCATATTCTTGATGTTCATATTGATTATCCTGCAAATTCAATAATTTTTCTAAAAAATAATTTATTTATCTTAATTACTTTATTAGTATGCTAATTTACGTAACAAAAATAATAATTAATTGCTACAAAATGTCAATACAACTATTACAATAGGAAAATAGATATAAAATTAAGTTTTTAATCTTAAATATTTAAAAAAATAAGTATTATTTATTTTGTGAAAATGACATCATCCTAATAGACCTCCCGAGTTAAATTTGGACATATCAAAACCTATTTAAAAATTATGAAATATTAATTTAACTTTAACAATTGATAAATATTATATACATTCTGATTAAAAATATAATTATTAATTAATTAATATTTATTACGTCATTATGATGTCATCCAAGTCGAACTCCCGATTTGCCCGACCCCTTGACCTTGCCGAGTCGAGCTCCAGTTCGAGCCTGACAACACTGCTCTGCACCTCGTTGCTCATTACTTGGAGCTAATTTAGATGCAATGAAACTAAATCATCACTAATCATATTCTTAGTCCCTTATCAGTTTACCTAATTTTTTCCACTTCATTAAGTTGATGATTCCAACTGTCTTATACATAGTGAAATTATATGAAAAGATAGCAATTTCAACAATTGTACTTATATTATTCAATTTTTTAAGGAAATAAAGAAGGGGAAAGAAAATGCAATGTTACACGTTTATTCCGTTTTGTGAACTTTTGTGATTAGGACATTCCACAGATAATTCGTGACTTTGCTTTCCTAGTTGTCGACTTGTATATGTTGTTTTTTGGGCGTCCACAAGGTTATCCAAATATACCCGAATCGGAATTAAAATACAAAACTGTGGAAATTTTTTAAAACCCACGGATATAAACTACTCTTCATTCCAAAAAATAATCTATATAAGAGTTTTACCGATCTCAAAAATCGATATGTATTAATACTTTACTGGAAGGCAACGTCACAATAACCTGCAAATCACTGTCAAAAGTAACTATCTATGAATGTTTGGGTGCAAAAATTTAGATTAACGATGGTTATTTGAATTATTAAGCTAAGAATTTCATTCTTTCCAAAAAAAAAAAAAAGGTTAAGAATTTCATAAATAGAACTTGGTTCACATCTTCCTTCTCAAACTGGAGTTGTTCCCAACGCACAAACCTAAAGAGAGATTCAGCGCATATGCTCCTTCAGTTATATTTTGGACGGCAAATGATCCAAATCCGAAACCAATTAACTATCAAAACATCCGGCGATGCTTGTTTTGAAGAGTTGTTTTGATCAGTTCTGAAAATTCCAAAACACAAACAAAAATGAAAAACAAAAGCATTCTGAAAATTCCGTAAGTTTACCCAAATTAATTGATTAAAGACTGCTTTTTGAATACTGATGAGACTAATTTACCGGATATTAATCCAAAAAGATGATAGTCATGAGCTAGCTTTCAAACAAAACAGCAGTTGAAAAGGTCACACTGACTTCAAGTTTTCAACAGCATTAACATCTGCAAAATCCCATGACAAAATGTAAGAAACTACAAGCAGATGAATACGAGTGCAACCATTAAAAGAAGCACACTAGTAGGCCACAAGATTGTAGCATCTGGAGCAAAAAACGACCATCAAGTATGCTGCTACAGGGGATGAAGGGAATTCTTGTTGATGGGAGTTGGGACACCATTACCATGCAGCAATGTTATGGATTGAGGTAGCTAGTGTAAGTTTGCAATGCCCATCGATCCGAAAACTGAGGCTGCATGTCCTATAATTCGAGAATGGTCAATGATCATATGCAAATTCGCCATTAGAAGAGGTCACTCTTCACCATATGTCGTATCATCACAATGTGCATGCCTTTGTATGAGATCACACAAATGCCGCCAACAAACTCAAGCAGACTAATAAAGGCTCAGAATGCAGCGCTGGCCCAAAATTATCACAGTAGCAGAGTTTCAACAAAACCTTTGAGAAAAAAGACTGCATTCATGTGACAATATCCTCACCCAATTCAATTATCACATAGAGATAAATCCTCTGTCGAATTCCCATGGCCAGAAACTTCCTACTCACTTATGAAGCCTTAACTTGTCAAAAATCAATTTAACCATAGATGTAAAAGTAAAGTGTAAGATGCCAGAAAAGTAAAAAAATCCAACTAAAGCCTCAGTTTATTAAGAGAAGTTCAAGTAAAAGACTTTGACAAGGGTTCAGGAAAACTAAAAGAACAAACACACCACGTGACATAGAACCAGACTAGCGCACATCATTTCATTCAAGTGACGCTACTTATAGTAGAAAAGAAACAAAAATGAGAGATGAATAAGGAGACAAGGTCCTTTCATTATAAACTATTCTTAATGTACAGAAAAAGAGTCTTAAGAATCCATATGTTACCAATATGCAAGATCTACTTGTAAGGAAATCCCAGAGTGAGACTCAGTACTATAGTTGAATGATAGGAAGAAGCGACTTGCTTCTGTGTATGTGGAAAAACAGAAAATGATATCCGCCGGCAGTTAACATGGTTATTAATTAAGAAAAGCCAACTCCTGAGAAGACATTGATAACATAACTGACGACCAGATCATGAACGAACTCAGCCTCTCAGTACAATGCTTCTCTTCTCACTTCAAGACCCAAGAAGCCGTTTAGACCTCAGCTTGCTGATTTCCATTCTAAGCCGAGCATTTTCAAAGCATTTAGACTTCCTGATGCATATGAGGTTTATCAAATTATATCACCAATCAAAAAGGTCGCTGATCAGGAAATTTGGCAATTCCACCAATAGATCAATTGGCGATCCATCAGCAGAACGAAATCAATTCTTGAACTTTGTCTTTCACTTGCAACTGTTAGATTTCCAGAAGTTTGCATGATGAACATGAAGCAAGCTTGAGGATGTACTGCAGCAACTTGATTCTCAGTGTTTTAGCACAGGTCATAGCTGAATTTGATCCACAGTTGGTGTGACCAAGTCCCAAGAGCTATGAATCAATTAGCTGGTAACTAGAAACTGTCATGCGTAAGTTTTAACCTGCACATGTTTCATACTTCCTCATCAGTTCTATAGTTTCTGCTATGGTAGATCCAGCCGTGCCAACAAAACCAAGAGAGGCACAACTACAAACAGCTTGTTCTACATACAACAGTATATCATTAAATGACTGGGGACTGCAACCATCAATTTTCTGTGCAGCATTCTTGAGCTTTCTAGCAGTTTCTTTGATCAAATCATCATCCCCCATCAGAGAAAAAATCTTATAGTCACCAGAATTTTTTACTAAATCACCCAAATAAGTTCCGGTCCAATTACTCATCGGTAAATCAGTCATAACAAATATGTGAATTGGGCGAGGATCTTTGACTTTCAAAGACTCCAACTTTTGCTTCAATGCTAGAAAGGTTGGCTTCCAATGATTCTTGAATTGCCCATCCAATAACCTAAGTTGAGCACAAAGAAAAGGACCCTTAATTTTCTGGAGAGCGAATTCCTTCCCAGAATTCAGAATTTCAGGAACAAAAGGAAGAAACTCTATCTTGTCAATCAAAGACTGTATATGTCGATCATTTGGAGCCTCATGGATATCAATGTGTGACTCAGAGCCCTTATATGGGGCAGTAAAAAGGCTCCCAAATGCCAGAAGCCTGGCTGAATCAACTTCAGAACCAGGACCGAGGGCTTTCAAAACATCTTTTCTTCTCCTCACAAAAGATATATTCTTCTTCTTCTTAAGTTGATCATCCGGTTGAAACGAATCCAAAACCCCATCTTCATTGTCCTTTTGGTAAGTCCACACTGTCGTTCTACAATCCTCATCTAATGCATGCACACATGTATCCTCATTACCATTATATCCAGACAGTAGCAACCCACATTTCCTTAGCTCATCAGAAAATCCACTGTTCAAACCCGAATCCTTCCCACCATGTAGGTGGGTTTCAAAAACCTCAGGACACACGGATCCCATGTCCAAATTGCACCACTTAGACACAAAAATTCTGAAATCAATCACTCTAATTGTTGCATCAGACACCACTGATGAAATATCAATTATATCAGTCATTGAAACATACCTGAAAAAACGCAATATTGACCAACCCCGTCACTAAACAACCAAACAACAGAAAATATCGAAAGATGAAAAAACAGCGCCAATACTGTTTCTTTTCATCTATAACAATTTCAGAACAAGAGAATAACATTGTAAGATCCAATAAATGACGGGATGAAATAACAGCATATGTGAACAGTCCTACAAATCTCTTTTCTACTTGACTAATTTCAGTAAGACTCATAAAAAGGAAAATTCAGAAAACTATAATGTCTCCTATTGTCTCACGAGAAAAATTGAAAAAATATAATAAAAAATAAACTAAAATCGAACTTGCCTCTGATTGTGAAGGAGGTCTATAGAGTGATTCCAAACAGAGAACCTCAGCTCATTAGCACTCAAAACCCTAAATTTGGGACAGCTACCGAGGGCCACGGCATGGTGATCCAAAATAGGGGGAACAATTAGGGTTCGATTGAGGATGGCAGCCATTAAAAGAGCATTCTTGAACTCCGATAACTGGTTGCTGAACCCACTGTGAGGCGCGTACCAGAGGAACTTCTCCTGCCCGATGTGGTTCCGGATTCGGCCGCATGGCGGAGGAAGGAGAGGGGATTTCAGGGAATCATCGGAAACATTGAGGACGGATTTGGGGAATCGAAATCTAGATGAGATGAAGAGGAGAAGCGAGCAAGTGCAGAAGAGAAGGATGAATGCGAAAGATTTTGATCTAGGAGTTTGATAGGGATTCAGCCTTCTCTTCCATTTGCTGCTTCTGATAAGATTCAAGTTCTCCATTGTTGCTTCTGAACATAACAGGGATCAAGAACTTGAATCAGATGAGCGTCTGTGCTGGGAATTTGTCATTTTAGGCCCCCAAAAGTTAACTTAACTGCGTAAAAGGTCCTCAACTCCTCATTACATTACGTATTTCCCGAGTTTTTTTTTCCTACAACCCACCCACCCCCCCCAAAACATAGATTTATTTTTTAACATTACATACGGTCCTTATTACAAGATAAAATCAGTGTATTTCCTGTTCCTCCTCTCCTCAGTAAATCATTGTAACAAAATATTTAATTATGTACGACAAACATGATTGATGTACACTATTACATTAATGTTTTCCATTTTTTTTTATTCTGGAATGTCAAAAAGATATTACTAATTGTTGATTGGTGTATGTTATAACTCATCATATTTCTAATGTAACTGTTTTTTTTAAAAAAAAAATTAAGGGTTTGTTTGATAACACCACTTAATGCTTAAAATTATATGATTAATTATTTTTTTTCATTTAAGCATGTTTGATAACAAAAAAAAATTGAACTTCTTTATGAATTAAGTGGTGCTGAAGCTGTAGTACAAAATATAAGTAATAAAAAATTAATTTCTTGGTTATTTTGTAATTGTTCGATGAATTTCAGCATTTAAAATTCAGTATTAGGAATCTAGATTAAACACTAACCACCATGAATTTGATCTCATCAACAATTTACATATTTTAACTGCCAATCAGTCAATGATGACTATAGAAGTACACTGAGTAAATAGGGTTTGGTTTTATTAAGTGCACTAAAGGACGTTTATTAAGAAAACAATATATAATTATCAGAAAGGATAATGTTTCATTCATCCTGAAATTTGAACAACTATTAGAATAGAAAAAGTATATTGTTTGGAAAATTCCTAAAGATAGTTACTTTGCCATTTTAAAATACCGATAACAAGTGGTGGTGGAAAAAGAAACTTTTTTATTCAATATGTCAACTCTCATTTACGGTATTTATTTTTTTCCTCGTATGCTACATACATATGTAATGCTAACCAATTTAAGTAAAAATATTCACCAACTCTATCATTGCTTATGATCTTATACACTAAGCGTGATGGAGTATCATTAAGTGTGAATAAAGGATAAGCTTAAGTCTTAATTTAAAAAATCCAATGTGAAACAAAAAGAAGAAGAAAGACATGTTTCCGTACATAAAATGCAATTGGCTACCAAGAGCCTAAAATCTGAAAAGGTCCACAAAGGTTCACTTCAAAGTTCCAATTGACTGCACATCTTGATTCATGACAACATGAATAAACATAAAATGCAGTTGACAATATCACCATTTCCGTGATTATTTGAGAATGTTACAAAAACTTCAAAGCCGGAGTCTCTCACTGGGGTGGTTGGAAATCCTGGTTGAAAATTCACAAATATTTTCAAAGCTAATTTTATTAGCAACAAATTAGCATTTATTATATAACATTTTTTTTACCACAGAAATTCAATCAAAGGAGAAAATCGTTTTCTCATCTGGGAATAAACATTTGATTGATTAATTCAATAATCAGAAATACTTTGGATTTTCAAGCTACCCCATTTTTCACTAATCACACTACATGTGTCGTATAAATAGTTTTTGGACGAATATTTCCAACTATGTATGATATATGGCTGAAGAATTAGAAATTAATGAAATGATGCATAACCAGACGGGCAAATTATTACTACCTGTGTAGAAGAAATAACTAGAGTGAAATTTATCTCTCTAATTCTTATGACTAAAGAGGAAAGAAGAGAGGTGGTTCAAACTTGAAAGTGACATTTTTAGAAATCAAGAAAGTTTGATAATGGCAACATCACCTTTATAGAATCTCGAGTGCTGACTTGAGAAAACGCCTAAACTAATTGGACCTTTTGCACTCTTTTCTCGACCAATGATGATTCCATGGTATTTCTCGACTAATCAGTAAATTTAACCATATGGAACATAAACTTTACAGATGGAACATAGTCACATACACTTTTCAATTAGTTCTGAATTCTTAATTTGTATAGGGCCCCCATCCAGTCTTCGGAAACAATTAGTAGTATAAATACTCCAAAAGGGCCAGAAGCAACTTCAGGGTTATTTCTCTCAAAAACATAAAAAAAAAAAAAAAAAAATGGCTGATCATCTAAGAAGAGGTCTCTTCCCCAATTCCCCCTCATTCAGAAGGTTTTCCAACCCTTTCAATTTCTCATTCAACAACGTATTCTGCTACAATTTTAATTTCTTGGGAGCGGATATTCGCCTGACTGAGCATTTCCCTCAGTTCAACATTTTCTCCTTTCTCATTCCCAATTTGCTCAACTTCCTTGTCCTCAAATACCAAAACCAGGCCAAAACCCCTTTCGACACTCACCCCAAAACTGCTTCCTTGTCAGTTCTCTGCATGATGCTATACTGTTTGGCCTATGATTATTACACAAGACTTTCTCCGGTTCGCCGCGGTTCGTTATCCGGGAGCCATTTCATATTACTTCGTCAATGCTGTCACTACTGCGTCCTGTTTTTCGGTTACATGACTCTGGCTTCTTTGGCTTCACTTCTGTTCCCTGATTCGGCTCGGCCCGCCATTTATGTTCTTCATGTAGCGCTTTCTGTTGGTGATCATTTGCTGCATATGGTCTCTCCGAGAATGTTTCGACAGCTCAGAAGCGGCGCAAGTTTTGGGATTTGGAGGAATTTTGCGGCAGAAATGAACACCACCAACCAGAGGCATGTCCTCCCGATTTGACAACATTTCGAATGTTTTGTGCCCCTTGTCGTTAAACCATGTAATCGCATAATATGTTTTGTGTAATCTGATGTTTTACACTTGTTTCAACTGCAATCTGAGTTTGAAGTCTTTTTCTCACTTACCAATTTCCCAATTATCACGAGTCATGAGTCATGAGACCACAAGGCAGGATCCTCTGTCATTTGGCAGCTTTGCTCTCTCTGTTCTTTTCCCGGAGTTTCTCTGCCCTGTTATCTTCTTTGCTGCCCAAATTTATATTTTCGATTGGCTTTCAATTATGCTAACTGTATTAGATAATCGTAATTGATCAAAACAATCCGGTTATAAAACTTGCATGAGATTTTTACCTTATTCGACTTTTCATAATATGATTCTTGACATCAATCATTGATTATTTTTTCGTGTGGTTTATATTGCAATTATTATAGTCAAGCTTGGCAAAGCAGATTAGCGAGGCTACGAGCTGCCTAAAATGCTAATGGACTTGTATTTAAATGTCACCTTAAAATTGGCCGAAACTTTCAAGTTTCAAACAACTTTGTAGCGTTGTGGATCAGTACCGTTATGTCAATAGAGATGATCAGGACATTTGCTCAAGCATATATGGTTGTAGTTTTGCTGTGACTTCTTGTTAGTCACCTAAAATTGTGGTATCATAGTAATATCCCAAACTTATAGTTTGGAATGAATATAGAAGTAACTTTTTGGTATTTAAAAAGTTACTTTTTGGTACTTATAGTTTGGAATATATATATATATATATATATATATGTATATATATATATATATATTTATAAACCTCCTTATTCGGACCGGTTGTCATTATTAGCTTTTAAGAACTTCCATTTTGTTTGGGTGCCAAATTCATATTTCATTGCTGACATTATCGATTGAAAAAAAAAAACTTATTTATTTAAAAACTCAAAACTTATTGAGTTCAAATTAGAATATATATATATATATATATATAAAGGTATAATAATACTATTAATTTTTTAAAATTTGGGGGTGAAGGCCGACCCTGTCTTCATCACCTCAAGGTAGTCTTTCTGCGAGTTGCTCTAATTGTGGTCTCGCAAGAAAAGCAGGTGTAGCACAGCTTATTACGATGTTTATTCCATATGCCACAATCGTGTTTTTCAGATGGATCATGCAGCTCGTGTCTGCAATATTTCGGCTTTTCACAGCAGCCTTCATTCGCAAAAAGAGTTCCCAACTAAGCAATTTTGAACCTGTGGCCATTGTGTCTTTATTTCTTCTTGCACCGAAGACAGATAAGATTAGCAGAATCACAACTGGACCAACAGAGTTATCAAATACGTAGGTAAATAATTACTATCGGTAATTTATATTTAATATGCCTGCAATGAGGCTTACAATTCTTCTCATTGCCTTGATCAGCAAACAAAAGATGTCATTGGTGCTTTTGCCATCGATGAAACAAATCAGAGAGATATTTTGGAGCGGATGAGAAATTTCTTTTTGTAAGGTGCGTGGTCAGTTTGAAGACTAAAGTGAATGCAACTGAGAATCAAATATACATGTTATATAGAAAAAGAATGATTGGCTTCATGATCAGTCATCAAACTAAACAGAGTGGATTGAGTAATCCAATGGACACTCCAACCAATTACAGTGAGCACTAACTATTAGTACAATCTAATTTACAAAGTGAGTTTGAAGATTGAATTTCTGCCAAATCCCTGTAACAAGCATAAATAGTCACAGAAGAAGAAGATAGTGTGAAGAATTGAAAGTATCCTTCATCTAGTTGGTCTTCTCAATATAATTGGGCTATCGTCATTTTTAGTACAAATTGAACTAAAAGTGAAATCCAAACTGGATAATAATTTTGGGACGATGAATCAGTATTTATATTATATTATAGGTTCACTTGAAGATAGGGCCGGTGTTTAAATTGTCATAGAATTGTAAATTTGGATTATGAACATAATATAATGACATTTTCATTCCAAATAAACCAAGCTTCTTACAGATGATGGTAGAGGCTTTGGAGTAGTCAATCAAGGAAAGAGGCAAACTTCCAGCTCCAATTAATGTAATAAAATTTGAACCCAGAGTGAAATTACCTTAGTTCATTTTTATAAAACCGGCGAAAAATTAGAAAATTATAGGGTTCCATGGGTTATTTTGAGGGTATGGTGTCATTAAAATTTAACCAATAAGTAACAAATCAATATATATTCATTTAATGTTACCCAATTTTTAAAATTTTTTTATGATCTGCTAAGCAGCTAAACTTACTATAACATCAAATAAACTTATCAAAATTTAAAAAATTAAATAATTTAGGAAATTTTCAACATGTAAACTAGCAAAATCACCATTAATTAATTAACTTTCCTTTTTTAGTATATATATTGCACAGATACTTACATATGATTGTACATTAGTTTATAAACATTGCACTTAATTAATTGATGATTAATTGCACCATCTATTATTTCCTTTTATTTTTTTTTTAACTGCACATTCATTGTACGTTCACTTTCAAACAATTATATTATACCAAAACTTGCCATAATTCTTAATTAAACTTTTTTATTTTATTTTTACATTTAAAATAACATAAACATGTGATTGTGTATTTTCTCATTAGAAATTGCACTTGCATTTATACATGATTGCACATTGCACCTATACCATTTCTTATATAAGGCTTTTTTAAGTAATTTTAAATTTTTTATTTAGAATTTTATTTTTGAACCTTACTGAAATGTCCATGTAACAAAAAGTTTCGCGTTCAATGCCTTCAAAACAGTGATCTAAGCTGCAAATTGGGAATATGAAGAAAAAATACAATTTCTAGAGTGTAATTGGTTTCAATTTCAGCCCGTTCTAGAATATGTTAGGAAAACATGGTTAGTGGTGGCGTACAAGTTTGTGCATGCATGAACCAACACTTATTTACATCTTGGCAACGTCACTATTTATAGAGTGGAGAGCTCACACAAGTTGTTAAAGGATTGGCTTGGTCTGGCGAGACATTTCTCGGCCCCCTACCCGGCGAGGGAGATCCGCGTCGGGCGTGCAGAACTGGCGTATAGAGCTTGCGCGCCAGCTCATGAGCTGGCTCGCAAGTTTTGCACGCCCCGGCGCGGATCTCCCTCGCCCGCCGAGGCCGGGGTGGTTTTTTTTTTTTTTTTAAATAGTCCTATATATTTCTAATTAAAAAAAAATTCAAATTTACGTAACTTTCAGTTTCCGTAGCTATTTCCGTAGTCGTTTCATTTGTTCAGCGATTGAATCTAAGTTTTTGGGTGTTTGGATTGAGAGAATTTGAAAAAAGAGATTGATTTAGGAATTGAAAAAATGAAATTGAAACTCTTTATTTATGAAATCATGTTGCGGCAAAAAAATCTTTTGCTATTATATTAGGGCGCTGAAGGGAAATTTTTAGAGCGTTTAGTAGCTTCCCAGTTAGTTATAGGGAAATTTAATTTGATATATTTTTTGATTAGTTGAATATTTGTTTTTTTTATAATTATTTTGTTTAATGTAATTGAATGTTTTTTTAATTATTTATTAAAATTGTATATATTTTATTTTTTTAAAGTAATTGTAAGTTATGTTTAATTTAGTTTATTATAGTGCAATATTGTTTTTTTTTTTTGTAATTTTATGTTTAATTTTCAGGATTGGTACGGAGATTTTGGTGGCGATGGTGAAGATTACAGTGTAGTGTTTGTTACAGATGAGGAATTTGCCGAAAAGGATGATGCTGTTGATTGGATGAAGGCCTTGTGCTTAGCAAATGGTATGATAATAAATGTAGTTTCTGGCAAAAGAAAGAATGGTGTTTTGATGAGATGTTGTAAATGTGGAAACGTCAAGGGGTCACTTGAAGATGGTGAAAAAATATATCTCAACGAATTCAAAGACACAAATCATTGGCTGTAAATTTAAGGTATATGTGCACTTAGTTGGTGGAAAGTAGCGCATCCATGTGTATCCTGGTGAGTTTGGAATGCATAATCATTCCCTGCTTGACGAAGATCATTCTACGAGGGGTCTTAGCGATGGAGTGAAATAGGTTATGCAGGGTATGTCTAAAGATGGGTACATATTGTGTCAAATAATGGCAGCGATTGAGAGGAAATTTCCAGATGAAAAAGTTAACACATGACAAGTTTACAATTTCAAGAAGACATTGCGTAGTCAGGGGTTCTCGGTCTTGGGTGACTCGAGTGCCATGGATGTCGCGACGAAGACACTATCAGTGGCGAAACATCATCGTTACATCATTATGACATATTGCAATCAGGAGACAGGTGTGTTGACTCGTGTTTTTTTTTTGCACATCCTGATTCTGTCAATTTATTTTGCACTTATTTCTGGGTCGTCGGGATAGACTCTACATGCAAGACGAACAAGTGCAAAATGTCGTTGGTTGAGTTTATTGGGATGACACCGTGTAACCTGAAATTCTTGATTGGATACGCCCTTGACGAGACTTGTGAAAGTTATTATTGGGCTTTGAGACTGTTTAGGGATTTGATTCTTGGTCATCTATCTCCGGCTGTTATTGTTAGTGATCGGGAACCGGGGTTGATGGCGCATCTAATGTGGTTTTTCCAGATTCACGCCACTTGTTGTGTGTTTGGCATGCTTTTGAGAATGTAAAGCGATATCTCAACAAGGAATTGAAGTTTGACGCCGAGGTTGCAAATGGTTTTGCATATGGGTTGTGGAAAGACGTTGTGGAAGTTAAGAATCAAAATAACTACAATGAAGCTGTTGCCGTAATAAAACTTCACTGGCACAATTTTTCGAAAGTTCTTAATTATATCCATAACACATGGTTAGTGGTTGACTACAAATTCGTCAAGACGTAGATGAAAGTTGTCTTTCATATGGACAACACTACTACTGGTAGAGTGGAGAGTGCACACAATCAGTTAAAAACATGGTTGGAAGCATCTACTGTATCACTGAGTACATTTTGGGCTAAGGTGCACTTGGAAATTCAGGTTTAGTTAACTGAAATACGGTAACTTCTACTCCACTATGTTCTATTATTATATATTTAGTATTTTTTTTAGTATTTTTGGCATTTTAAAAAATGTAACTGTAATGGTTACAAAAAATATAATCCTACATTCAGCTACAAATTGGAATACTCGAGACAGAAAATTGGTACCCATTATTGCGATTTTTCACTGAACTCCTTGAAGTGTCAAGTTTCACATACATGTTAGAAAAAACTGAACATTGAGTGGTTGAAGGCGAGTGGAAAAAGAAGAAACAAATGACAGATGTGATCATATGGTTTACTAGACTTGTCGAATTTCACGTGCGTGCTCCCTAAAAAAGGCTGCGGCGCACATCGATTACTCTTAAGCATATTCACCCATTTTGGGCGACCTTTAATATTGGTGAACAGGCTGTTACTGGTGGTTCGAGCTATGTGAATGACGATGTTTTTTATACCAGAGAGTTGATGAAAGAGCTGAACGAGTGTCTTAAGGCAGTACGACGCACGACAAATAAGGCTCTCCACGATATTATGCATCCAGACCAGTGTGGGTTCAAATACCCGAGGAGGTCAAGAGATGGAAGGAGTGGCCGAAGGAGGATAAATCAAAGAAAAAAGCAACGCCTAATGTGTGGGATTACATGGACGACACTCAAGGAAAGTAAAGTCGACCACAGTGACGAGCGATTCAAGTAAGAAGCGCCCCTTGTATTTAGGTGGTCGTATAGATGCATCCACAAATACAAATTAAGAACTTATTTTTATGTCCATAATTTATTTATTAACATTTATTCCCATTAACATTTGTTCCGTGTAATTTACAAATATTTTTGCGTTGGTATTTCATAGTATGGTTGCTACGAACTCATTCCATTGCCTATTCGAGAATATATTACCTTGATGTTGCTGCCGATGGCAATTGTGGATTTCTCGTCGTATCGAGTAACATGTTTCTGTGCCAGGAACATTGGGCGATGGCGAGAGAGGCAATGGCGACCGAGCTACGGGTATACATACTTTTCATTTTCTATATTATTATGTTTGATTGACTACAATATTTTGCACAATAATTATACACGTAAATGCAGGATCACCGTGCAGGAAGAAGGCAGTCGTATACGGTGGAGTGGATTAGGTTTCGTATTTGAGCGCCATTGGATTTGTACAACGGACTTGCACGTAGTTGCGACTATGAACAATGCAATTGCGTACTATTACGGTGCAGGAGAAGAGAACCAGTCGCTAAACAGCTCATGTTGAACTATACTACATGTCATTGCATGCGGTGGGGCAACATGTCCGGTATATCTGATTGGGGGTATGTCACCTTGGTATTTACAAGCACTTCATTTGGATAAATTTGGACGGTGACTTTCAAGTTCCACCGATCAATAATAGGTGGACTAAGGAACATGATTCTAGCGTTGTTGGTTGGGAATTACCACTTCTTCCTAGAATTCAAGGATGGTATAGGTTGGTCCCTTTCAATCCTCGACGACCAGTGAATGATTACATGCGCGTTCTAGTTTGAACCGGGACGCATTGCTTGTGCGTCCGCCCAGCGCCGTCGGTCGGCTTCATTGCCCATTCTGGTGGCCAGAATGTTTTTTTTTTTTTTCATTTTCTTCTATAAAAACACAATTTTGATACAAAAAAACTTATCTTTCATGAGATCGACTGTTTTCCGCTTAGTTTCTTCCGTATTGCCATCAATTTTGGCTCCAAATAGGCTTCAAATTGGGGTTTGGAAGATTAACGGGTTAGGTTTTCTCTTTTTTTTTTTTTTTTTATACTGAGGTGGAAGTTTGAAATGGGATTGGAAAAATCGAAATTTATGCAAAATGGTGGCTTCAAATACTAAAGGTGGTGGCTTTAAAAATTAACCAAAAAAAAAAAACAATTTCGAAAAATATTAAATCGGTGTTGCTACTGAGTGCCTTCACGTTTTTTTAGAGCACCCTCTAAATTACTTTTTCGCCCTTCAAGAATGGTCAGAAATGCGGTAAGGTTATTTCTTTTGTTTCATGAATTGTCACCCCTGCACGGTTGCTCGCCACAAACCGATGGGTGGCGATCCATTTTTTTATTCATTTATTTAATTATCATTTTTTTGTGAAATGTAAACGTTCTTTTTATAACTAAAAGTTCAATTGTCCCCACTTACAGAAGAAACTCAATTTCAGGCTACTCTATACTCAAAACTTACATATTTACATGGCTACAGAAAGAAAACTCATCAAAACTGACTTTCTACAAACACTGTTGTAGTTTAACTTTCTCACTTTCATTCCATCTGTGATTCCTGCCCAGAAATCTTGTTCCGACTTCAGAATTTATAAAACAGAGAAGTTCAAGAACGTATGTTGACGTATTAGTAAACAATCTTTGATTTCGTTCCTTCCAAATGTGGTAAATAAGAGCTGCAATGATAGCTCAGAAAATCTTTTTTTTTTCCAGCTCAGCTCCCTTCCATCTTCTTATCACTTGCTTTTGCCATCTTTCTTAGCAGGCTGAAACTCTTCTATTACCCAACCAAACTTTGTGCTTGTTCTATCACTTGAGCAGCAAAAGAACACTCAAAAAACGAGTGACCTACAGATTCAACAGCAGCATGACACAGATTACATGTTCCATCAGCACAAGGATGTTCATTTGCTGTAGCCTCTCTTTAGCTAGTAGCCTCTGTTTCCAGACTAACCAACTAATAAATGCATGCTTGGGAATATTTTGTCGAGATCAAATACTTAGAGCTCCAGAAAACTTTGCCCTTACCCCCATAAACCAATCATGCCTCGAGGCAATAATGTATTTTCTAGCCTTACAAGCTAGCCATTATCTTCCTGAAATCCACTTTTTGCTTGGTCCCTAACTTTTAAAATCTGCTTCCAATGCTAACTGCTTTTGGCTGAACATCTCGTATAATTTCTTTCTTTACATATACCGCATGTATCCACTTAATCCACAAACTGTCAGACTTTAGAGCTAGAGACCAGACCTGTTTCAAGATCGCCTCTCTGTTCCAAACTTTAGCATCTCGAATCCCTAAGACCCCCATAGATTTTTTCACGCAAACTTCATCCCAACTAACCAGAGATTTAGCTCTTCCATCACTTCTCACCCCCAAAGAAATTTTCTACAAACCCTATTTATAGAATTTGTGACACTTTGCGGCAATATAAATGTAGAACCCCAGTAAACATGCAAAGATAACAACACAGAGTTGACCAATTGCACTCGACTAGCATAGGACAAATGTTGGGTCGGGTGCTCCAACATTTTATCCTAGCTACCATTCTGCTGATAATTTCTTGACAATCAAGCTGAGACCATTTTTTAGGGAACAAGGGAACGCCTAAATAGCGCATAGAAAAAGCACCTGGGATAAATTTCGTGATATTTCACACCTCCTGCTATTCCCTGCTAACTCCCCCAAAAAACACTTCAGAGTTTTGAGGATTCGCCACCAGTCCTGTCACTTTGGAGAAGTCAGAAAAGACCTTCTGGATGCCTTCAATGTTTGTTGTATCTGCCTTACGGAAGACCATGAGGTCATCTACGAAACAGATGTTGGTTAACTTCAAGGCTGAACATAGTGGAGTTAAACCACGGCATCTGAGCTAGTCTCTTCAAACTTCTTGTCAGAAATTCCGTCACCAGCACAAATGATAAGGGTGAGAGTGGATCACCTTGTCGTGAGCCTCATTTGCTTGGAAGAAAACCTGAACAGCTACCATTGGTAGCTACTGAATAAGACGTTGACTGGATATAGGTCATAATCCACTTCCGAAATATTTTTGGGAATCCATAACCATTTAGCATTTCTAATATAAACTCCCATTCTACAGAATCATATGCTTTTCTAATGTCTATTTTCATTAGAACTCTACCACTAATCCCATTTCTCCCATAATGGCTAATCAGCTCTTGTGATATCCAAATAATATGCAAGATCAGCCCATTCTTTACAAAGGCGTTCTGGTTTTCATCAACTAAATAGGGCAATAGAGGCTTTAGTCTATTACACATGATTTTAGAAATGCATTTATATACGATATTACAACAAGATATAAGTCGAAATTGAGCAGCATCCACTGGAACATTTAATTTTGGAATTAAAGCTAATAAAGTAGAATTTATTTGCTTTAATACCTGGCCCATATCGAAAAATTCCATCACAACAGCAGTAGTGTCTTCCTCTATAATTGGCCATGCTGATTTAAAGAATCTAGCTCCATACCCATCGGGGCCTGAACTCTTGTTGATGTTAATTTTCTAGATGACATCCTTGATATCCTTTTTAGATACTTGTTTGATCAGTTATAATTGCTGAACAAAAGTAAGCTTGTTGCCAAAGTTGAAAACTTCTTGGTCAGCTGTGTTCCGGCTGCTACCTTGTCCCAGTAAATGCTAAAAATAATGCAGAAAATGCTCCTCAATCTTGTTTCAGTCTCTCACTAATTTCCTTTTAACATCAGTTATAGACCAAATCCTGTTTTTCATATACCTAGCTTTCAACTTATAATGGAAGAATGTTGTGTTTTCATCTCTTGCTACCAGCCCATCCTCTTTAGCCTTTTGCTTCAAAAAGCTAATAGCTGCTCTGCTTGAATTAATGAAGCATTTATAAGCATCTCTTTCCTGAGTTTGTGGCATCAAGTTACCAGGTTGATGGAATAGCTCCTCTTGTAACTGTTGCAACTTCATCTGATGTCCCTGAGCTTGCAGAAGTATTTAATTTATTTATTTGTTTATTTTAATTTATTAGTTTAATTAATTTTTTAATTTATTTAATGCATGTACTTATTTAATTTATTTTAGTATTTGTTTTATAGTTTGATAGTTATTTGAAAAATTTATGTTAATAGTTAGGATTTATGGCATTAGTAAATAAATAATGTTTAACTTAAATATTTAGAGAATATTTTTTAATTACGTATTATGTCATAAGTTATAGTTGTTATATTTAGTAGGTAAATTTTTTTTGTTAATTATGTGTTTAAATTATGTTAATTATGTAGTATGTTTGTATGAAATAGTTTTTTTTGTTATATATGTATTTAGTTTGTTGTTAGTTTAGAAAGAATTGATTAATATAGTATGTTCATAAGTTATAGTTGTTATATTAAAATGGTAATTTTTTGTTGATAATGTATTTAATTTGTTATTAGTATATATTATGTTAATTAATTATCTTTAAAGCATAACTTCACATCGGATTATATGTTATGTTTTTGTTCATAATGAATTATTTGTGGTTAATATTATGATAATTAATTTAAGTTATGAGATAATTCATTTTTAATGTGTGCATGATTTGTTTGATCAGGGGGATGACGTTGATTATAGTTCGTGTTCTGCTACAAAAAAGACTTTTGTCGAAAATGTTCTTACTAATCAATATGCGAAGGATATTACAAATATATACAACATGAAGTTAAGTATATCTTTTCAGAAGGATAGTGGTACTATACTCCTTTGTCGGTACCAAGGTAAACAGGTGGATGGACCCAATATGAAGACGTAGATGACCGGATGTCAGTTTAGGATTACTTTCTACAGAATATATGATAAGTGGACAATCCGTGTATATCACGGTTCGTGGGGAATGCACAACTATTTATCAAAAGATCCGCCTCGGGTTAGGAGCGGACTGAGCGCAGAAGTGAGAGAGCTTATTGAGGAGTACTCTAAAGTTGGGAGTAAGACAGTTCACATTTTTCGGGCGATATGGACACAATTTTTTGATGAAAATGTTACCTCCTAACAAGTTTACAACCACAGAGATAAGTTGCGTAAGGAGGGGTTTCTAATTCTGTATGACATAGCTTCCATGGACGTCGTGGGAAGGAAAGGAGTTAGAGCTTGCAGAACAACACCAATACATGATTTTTACGGGTTGTGATGAAGAGACACATGAGTTATTTTGCGTGCTTTTTACACATTCGGATTCTTTATTGCTATTGCACACGTATCGGTGGATAGTTTGCATAGATCAACACATACAACACAAACAAATATAAAATAACTCTTGTGGAGTTTGTTGGAACGACGTCGTGCAATTAGATCTTCCTAATAGCATATCCTCTTTTGAGTGATGAGACGGCAGACAGCTACTATTGGGCGATGTGGCAACTCCGTACCTTGTACAACAATGATATACATCCGAGTGTCATCGTGACTGATTGGGAGCCTGGACTGATGAGGCTTCTTGATGATATGTTTCCATCATCACATCATATGTTGTGTATGTGATACGTTTCAAAGCTATTGTGTACTACTTCAGGACAAACGGCCCTGAAAATCTAAACGGCACATGTTGGACTGTGCTACCACTATCGCAGGAGACAGGTCAAGAAGACCAACATATCAGATCGTTATTTGCCACCTTAATCCTTCCCTCGCTTCATTCAACTCAATCTGTAGGATGACTTTCCAATTTCACCCATTCACCCTAGTTGGTGGCACGACAGCCATAGTAGTGTTCTTGGTGGGGAATTACTTCTTGAACCCAGTATGAAACTATGACGTACTTTGGATCTCCCGAGATTACCGTGGCAGGATTCACCTTTTTATGTTGGGTGATACGTTGTTTTAAATTTGTTTATGCTAATATGAAATATTTTATATTTTCTTTCCATGTCTTTTATTTATATGGATCGTTTTTAAAATGAAATGAAATTGGGGAAAAGAAAGGACCAAATGTTTACAATAACGAAATCTTTACACACTCCAAATCACATAATATGTGCAATTGATTAAAAAAAACAAGGATCAAGGAGTTTACAATGACCAAATTCTAACCAAAGGAGTCGAATGTCATGGGGTCTTGATTGTAACAGAAGATGACATCATCTCGGTGAGTATCCCAGTGTTCACCAAGACCCAGATCAAGTTTATTCAAATTTTTGATGCAATCTTGCCACACCTTCTCCATTTCATGCATGCACTACAAATATTAAAAAAAAAAACATATTACACGCATTCAGATTACATGTGTTATTAAATAAATTTCCATTGAGTGTCAAACTTACATAAGTGCTGCAGGTGTTAGCTGGTACGCATGACGTAGACGGGTCGGTTGTCGGCCGTATGAATGGATGTGAATGGCTCCTGTACCAGTCCGGGTACTCTGCCTCTGTCTCTCCTATCTCTGCAGACGATACCAACATACATTGAATGAGGTTGATGCACTCTGATTTCGGAAATCCAACCCAACAGTTACTGATTTCGACACTCAGACGATTAACAAAATACTTGTTCTGATTCTTCTTGCAAAATTGAGTGTCCGGTGTAAGCGGTGCCCGAGGTATATACTGCACGTAACCGAGCTGGCTAGCACTCTCTTTGGCATGTATGGCTTCTGGATGTTCTGGTACATAATCCACCTACTGAAGATGATCCTCGGATGTGTGTTCTCCCGTGCGCGACCGAATGGCTCCCATTCGATCTGCGAATTTTACCAAAATTTATTTTATAGTATAATAAAATACCCCGTACCCAATACAAAGAAATAAAATATAACCAATGCCTCTTTCTCTGTCATCTCGTCGAGTTGCGCACGGATCTATTAGAGTCGAATCTAAGCAGCCTTCGTGCCCCCAAAGCTTCCTGGTGTCTAATCTCGGGCTCCGGGCCAATTTGCAGCACCTCGACGTCCCCGCTTCTTCTGGAGCTGGAAGCATGGAAAATAGTCGTATATTCATGCCAGAAGAAGGGTAAGACAACCAGCCATCGTGGAACACCCTGCTTGACTAGCAATACCAAGCTGATGGTAGAGGTATGCTAGTGTAGCGGATCTCCAGGAGTAATCTGCAATATTTTCGATACCTCCGTGGAGCTCGGTCATAAGCGAACCACTAATCCGACCCCTACTCTTGTCGAGGAAGAGTGTCGAGGCTAACAAGATCCACATCCAAGCTTGAACCTGAACATCGGTGAGGAGGTTGGGACAACTAGCCTCGATCAAACTATCGGCCACACCTTTGTGGCTCCATGTTAACTGTTGTACCAGCAACCTAAGCAATCCTGCGACCTGCATGTTCAACATATCCGGTTCCGGTGGTTTGGTCAATAAGTAACCCTCAACTGGAATCGCCAAAATGTGTGCCACATCATGCATCATGATGGTTATCTCCCTTACGGCAAGTGAAAAGAGTTTGTGTCAGGCTGCCACCTCTCTATGAATGCAGAAATAAGGGCAATGTCAGTGTCATCGTACGTGGTATCAATCAGGTGCGCCAAACCAGTATTCTGATTCTTCAACTGCGGGTTCTCCTACAACCGCGCATACCATCCATGCAATCTAGACAAACTCTTTTTCGATGGCTTGATCGTCATGAAACCTCTTGGTTTTCCATTCCAAAGCTGATAAGCAGTGTGGTCGAGAAAATTAGGAATCACTGACCCATCACATGACCGGTCAGGTACGTCGTCTGTCACCACCCAATCATCAATTACTTTGTTAAAAACCTTAGACCCTCTGCTAGCACCTAAAACCAAATAAAGAGTAGTTATTTAATACTTAACTTTAATGCAATGAAAAAATTGACGTCGTAGTAATGAATGCTTAAATACCTAATTACTAATATGTACCTGATGACGTCGCAACTGTCTCAGGACGGCTAGATGCACCAATGGAGGCGGCACCAAAACGAGAACGGCCCTGACTGGTCCAAGGGGGTGCGACGAAGTCCCGCCAGAACGACCCTGGAGGCCGGCATCGTGAAGAGAACTACTACGACCTCTGAAAAAAGTGATTTGTGGGCTAGCATCGTGAAGAGTACTACTAGGACCTCTAAAAAAAGTACTCTGTGGGCCGGCATAAAGACTGGAATAGCTGAGAGTTTAAGTTAACTTGTACCCCGATAATCCCAATGTTGGATCTCAATACGCCCAATGGGGTTGAAAACTGGGTTACCTTCAAAATATTTATCCTTCCTAACATGCAAGAATCCTCGTCCTCATCCACCTTGTTCTTCTCACTCTCAACGCTATCCTCATCTTGTTCTTTCTCTTCCTCAACCTCATCATCATTATCATCTACGTTCGCCGGCTCATCAAAGACCGACTGAGACGGTACACGGGGTTGGAACAAAGGTAGAATGTACATTTTTCTGCTTCTTTAACTCTTTCTCTTTCTATACAATTTTCGGCATATAGATTGTGCGTAACCAGATGACGCTTATTAGATCCCTCCAGAGGCGAAATCCCATCCTACAAAAGTTTTTAATTTTACATGTAAATTTAATTAATACTTAATACGTCCCTAAAAAATTAGTTTGTAATCATATTTAATAAATCCTAATTGATAAATTATAAATTTCAATTAATTACTTTAATAGATTATTATATTATTTACATAACGAATTATATAAAATTATCTATTATACATCTTAAATGTTTAATTTATTAAATCTACTAAATACAAATAATAATAATTCCAAATATATACTTCAATTAATTAAATTATCTACATTAAATATACATAATTTATCTACACTAAACATTACATTAATTATTGTAAGTAAACATACGTAATTAAATATTTCTTACATATTTTATTAATTAATTTTAACCAAAAAATAATCTAACCTTCATTTTGGTATTTACTTAATCCTTATTTATTTAATTTTCCTATACAAAATATTTTATTATACATATCACATATTAGTTGAGGCTAATTATGATTAAACCGACAAATCCTACAAATTTTTTTTTAATTAAATAAATTATAATAGTATTCAAAATTAACCTACTTAATTTAAATAAATTAAAGCTCCCTAAAAATACTAATGAGTTCCTAAATAAACATATTTTTAATAAATCATTTACTTAAGATTAAACATATTAATAAAAAAGCTTCTTAAATAAATTTAAGTAATAAAAATAAATTCCTAAGATTAAACTAAAATTTAATAAATTAAACTTATAATAATTAATTAAACTAAAATTCCTACGATTTTCAATTACTAATAATGAATAATAATACAAATATTATTTCTACAATTAATAAATAACAACTAAATTAAAATAAATAAATTACAAAAGAAATGATATTAAAATACTGAAAAAATAAAAAAAGATTTAAATATAACCGGCGCCGACACATGACTGACGGAAGATAATCTCGCCGCATTGGGTAAAAATAATTTTTAGAATATTTTTTAAAAGGTAAATTAAAAAGTTGTTTAGATGGTATTGGAATTGGTGTTTGAGAGGTGTTTTAAGAGGTAAAATGAGACAAAAAGGCAAAATATTTGTTGGACAAACAAGACCTTAATATCTGGGAGGCTATTGAGCGCCCTAATTTTTTTCTTTGAGCGCCTTGATTTAGCCAAAAAGACCATTTTACCCCTATCAGTGTTTACAAATTCTCAGTTTCAATTTCATTATTTCAATTCCTAAATCAATTTTTCGAATTCTTTCATTTCTAGTGCCAAAAAAACTCAGATTCAATGGCAGAACGAAATCCACGGCAACGGAAACAGGCACGAGAGCTCAAGGTACGTATATTTTTAGTTTATATTTTGTGTTAAAAAAAAAAAAATTTGACGGCAGACCCAGCGAGGAAGAAACTCGCCGAGGCTTATGATCTGGCACGGATCTCCCGCGCTAAATTTTAAGCCCCGGCGACGGGTTTGTTTGCCAGCCGGGGTAGGGTGACAAGTTTGTTCACCATCCTGGGGGATGTCTCGCCAACCACCGGACCACCTAAGCCACCACCAGACGTCGCCGCCGTTGGATTTCGGTCATATTCCGGTGGTCCGGCAGCGGCGTTGATGGTAGCGGAGATGGTCCGGTGGTTCTCTATAAATATTATTATTTTATTTAAAATATGAGCCAAAAAACTTTTTAAATTTTATCTCAACCATATTTTAAATCACATATCAAACCCAAATAAAAAACTAAAACAAAATATTGGCCAAACAACCCCTTAAATGTCATTGATAATCCTTTTGGAATCTTCAAAAGTGACAAACATTGGACCATTTAGAGATTCAGTTATGATTTTTTTTTTAAGATATGCGATGATTAACACTCTTAACTATGTAAGTAAATTGATGTCCCTTCATCGATGAATCTCTAATTGTGGAGTGCTAAGTCAACGTGAGCTCTTTTTGGGTGCTGCTTTTTACGGTTCATCCGCCCTTTGTTTGATTGAAAGTGATAATTGGGAAATGATCATAAGAGGTGACGATCTTCTTCCCATTAAGCGAAGCCAAATTCCATTTCCGCAAATTGGCCAAGTTTACATGCGGAGATATCTAGGGTTTCTATTGGTTTTGATAGTGTAATTTTCTATTCTATTTCTATTTTCGTTTTTATTATACGTATTGTTGTTGTTGCCTTTAATTCTCGGTTTTTGATCATCAATAATAATGCTTTATATTCTGGATTAATTTTTTAAATTTGAAATATTTATTAAACACTCCCTCCATTTTTTTTTATTTCTTTCTAGAGAAATCATCAAAACCAACAACACATTAATTAATGTAGTTAAAATACAAAATTACCCTTTATTTATGGTCTATACAATTCATCACAAACCAATAGAAATTCATTAGAAATACTGTTTCATTTCCAATGCAAGAGTAATATTGATAAAAAGTAGTCAAATATGTCTCGATTTGTGAAAACGACATATATATATAAAAAATTTACTAAATCCTAAAACGACATATATTTTAAAATAGAGGGAGTAATATTTTCCTTCTACAATTTACACCTTATAATCGGAGTTCTTTAATACATTTTGATATGGCTAACCATAAACCCTACTAATTAACTCACAAAATTCATTTATTTTGAACCTCCTTCTAATTTGAAGATTTCATAATATAAATTTTAAATTTATCTAATCCAATGTGGATATATACAACTAATCTCTACAACATGATTTTTAAAAGTTGTATAATAAAAATTATCACCACTAACTAATGTTATGTTTCGATTAAAAAATATATTTTAAAAATACTTAAATTATGTCTAGATGCCTATGGCTTATTTATAGGCAAAGGGACTTTAGGGATTAGACACAATTAACCGTCCTTGAAAATATAGAATCGATAAACTTAAAAACTAAGTAGCACATAAATATAACTTTAAGAGCTAAAATGACAATAAGTTAAAAGTGAGACTTGATGGTCTCAATAAGCGACACGTGTCGATTATCTTTCTTTCCTTTAATATATTTAATGATACTTTAACTCTTTAATTCAAAATAATTGTTATGTGTCCTATCATAATTAAGTCTATATCCGGTATTTTTCCAATTTGAATGGAGATTTAAAATTATCCTTATATTGGAGACTGTACATTCATAACTATGATTACCACATTTTTTTTTTGATGGAATGTAAACATGTATATAACTCAAAGCACATAATTGTTTTACAACTGTCAATCTATACACATTCTATACTCAGACAACAATTCCTAAGGCAGAGAGGAATTGTTTTTCTGCTAATCTAAATTTCCTTTTGGTATGTACACATTTCCAGCTTAGTTCCTGTTTCATGTTGCCTATTCTCTCATTTTCTGTTTTTTCCACCCCTCCAAATTTCCCGCCATTTCTTTCTAGCCATACATTGTACACAACAGAGTTAACAGATTCAAAGAATATCTGTTGTTTGAACTTATTAAATCTCCATACCATTCTCAGTGCTGCTGCATTCAGAGACTTAACTCTCACCGTTGATCCTATCCACCTTTGCATTTCCTGTAGCAGGTTCTTTGCATAAGAACATGTGAAGAACAGATGGTCAATGCTTTCAGTTGCCTGATGACATAAACAACATTCAGTGTCAGTAACTGGCACATGAAACTTCACTAGCCTGTCTGTTGTCAGCAGCCTGTCATGCCAAGCTAGCCAACTAATGAAGTTGTGCTTTGGGAGACTGTATCAATTCCAGACTATACAAGCAGCAGCAAACTTTTGATCTCTGCCTCTCAACTTCTGATGATAGAGATTGGTTGACTTCCGCACAAGTCGGTTATCTCTAGTAGTGTACGAAGCAACTGTGTCAATACTTTTTTCTTTTTTTTTTTTCCCTTCAGATTTGAAATTAGATGTTTTTTTTTTCATGCATTCAAACATATATGATTAATGATTAAAAAGTTAAAATATAAATGTGATCCAAAATGAAGATTCACACGCACCTTAATGATATTCTATTCATAAGTAACCGAATCACTTTATTAGATAAAGTCACTATTTTAATTATTTTTATCATTTTGTAGTTATGCACAAAGTTTTGCGCATAATTAATGTTTGTTATCTTCTATTCCAGTTTCTGTCACCAGATAATCAAAATATAAGTAGCTTGGATAAATAGGGAGATACGAAACAGGTCGCGATGTTTGATAACGAATTTGAAATCATAAATATCCCTTATTGTGTTTTAGTGACTCAGAAAAGGACTGCTGGGCTGCAGGCCGACCCTCCTAGAGGATTCATAAAATTTAGGCAGAGCCCCTTGTTTGACAACAAATAAAATAACGATCAGACCTTGACTAAGAGAAAATGATGAAATAGACAAAATATTGTGTTAATTGGATGAGTCTTTAACGTGGGTGCTTCGGTCAAAAAAATTTCCAAAAAAAGATGTGGAAAAAATTATTTTTTTTCTATTTTTGATGGACAAAACTAGTTGTCTCGAATTCGCCAAATCCGAATTTATCCATTTTGTACTGGCAAATCCGAATCTACCCAATAGAATTGATTCATCACATAATTGTAATGCAAGGAGATTCGGATTTGCCAAATCCGAATCTAGTACAAAATGAATAGATTCGGATTTGGCAAATCCGAGATAACTAGATTTGTCCACATAACTCTGGAACATGTATTTTTGTCCAGGTCCTTCCATTAAAAATTATTTGGGTAAAAAACTAACAGTTAGTTCCTTCTTTTCTCTCCGTGTTGAATAGCATCTCACTTTTACTTGTGTCTTTCATCCATATCCTTAACTTGTAAAAGGTCGTGAATTCAATCAATTCATTTCATCTCTAAATTTCATATTTGTCTTCTATTTTTTTTTTACATCAATCTAACTGAGAAATTTAGATTTGAGTGGTGGGTTTTCATGGATGTATATCAAGTCTTTGATGAGGGTTTTTAGACGAACTATTGTCTTATTTGTTAAAAAAATTGTTTTTAATATGAAGGGTGTCATCCATATCTTTCTCACCCTTTCTTTTTCCGATAAAATAGAAATATACAACTACATCATAATACATTACGAGAATATAACATCCAGATTATACACATAACTATTATGCTACTAACATGGTGGTATATCTACCGTATAATCTACCTTTTCCTATTTAATAATTGGATGAGATGAGCAATACTTTTCTCTCCCTATCTCTTTAGTTTTGTCTTTTTTTTAAAAAAAAAATTGTTTTCAAAAACTTTTTTCTCTTCTATTTAGTTTTCGTTCTTATAGGGAATGAAGCAAAATGCTCTAATTATACAAATGCATTTTGCAATGTGATACTTTTATCGTGTCACTCTTGTTCATATACCATTCGGATTTAGGAAGTTAAATAATGATAACTTAGTAAATTTTTTACCACGAAATAAAATGAAGTACACTGTAATGAAATTCACCTGCCCATAAATATTTATGAAATTAACGCTGCACGTAAATTTAACTTGAGTAGTGACACGAACTCACAATTCCCTTAGGCCGTCATGGATTCTATTAAGCATTTAAGCCCATGGAAAAGCCCGCCAACATTTTTACTTTTCCAGGTAAAATGTCGGTTTTTTCTAAGCATTTTTTCCTCAACATTCGGAAAATTCATGCAATTCCCAATTCTATCAGGTATTCAAAGATTATATTTATGTGTTGGTGTCGATTTTATGGAACTTCAGGGACTGTGTGAGAAAAATGAGGGCCGAAATCCATCCATTTCAGGGAAGGAAGACTTAAAGAAGTCCTCTTTGAAATTTGGCAATCGGTTGTCGGCCTCCCTTCTTGTCTCTTTCAACCTAGCGGAACTTGGACAAGATTTGTTGAGGGATATACAATTCCTATAGGCTATAAAAATAAGACGAACCTCCAAAGAATCGAATAAATCATTCATTCATTTTCTTACAAAGCAAACATTTCCTCTTCTTCGTTTCCTCAATGGCAGAGCATTCGACAACCTCTTCCGAATCCTCCTACATCCAGAGCTCAGGCAACAACAATTACATCAATCTCAATTTCATCTCTATCACAAATCATTTCCCTCAAAACTATTACCATCATGATGATGATCTTACCACTTCGCCATCTCGCCATTCGATTCTCACCTTTACCGCATCAGCTTTGATTAACTTTATAGAGATCAAGTACCAAGGAAAGGATGAATCCCCATTTGAAACACATCCCAGAATCATGTTATTAGCAGTTACAAGTTTGATTCTGTATTTTCTAGCATTTGATGTCAGTTCAAGATTCAGTGCTTCAAGTCTTACTGCGATTATTTGGCGATTCATGATGGTGTTCTTTGGTCTTCTGTCACTGGCAGCTCTGCTCTCTGTTCTTCTCCCAGAGTCGCTCTGCCCTTTTGTAATCTCTGTATCAATTTTGTTTTCGTTGCGTGAATTTCCATTATCCAAGATTGTGTTATACTCATGGAATGCGATTCGAGAAGCTTTCTTCTGGGTTGAAATCTCTTCAGTGGAGCAGCAACGCCAGCCAGATGGATCAATCAGACTAGTGACAGAGTATCCCTTTAGACTCCTAGAAACTGTCTTTATGGAGGAACATGAGATAGACACACTTCCGGTGTAAAAAGAGAGGCAGTAAATTTCGTAAATCTGATTTCAATAAATTTGATTCCACCTCCCCCCACCACATGACCGCTTTCATGGATTGTTACTGAAGGTTAAGTTAGATAATTGAAGGTAAAAAGAATGAATTATTGTATAAAACTATAGACAACTTGGGAGATATGCTCAAGTTTGTTACCATGAAAGGTAGACCCTCTGGGATCTGCACCTCGTACTTTTCTTTCTCTTAATATATATTTTTTTTTCCACAGACCCCATTTTAATGCAAATTAGGACGATATTTACACATAACGCAACATGAAACTATATGGATTGTGAGTTTTTGTATCATCAGATTACGTAATATGTGAAACATACGTGTTAAAGTGTAATATTTATTCCACGTGCCAGTACGAAGAGAAGTGACTCAGTATACAAGTTCTAAAGGCCACCTCACTCATTGCTCATTGATTTTGAGATAGGAGTCCAAAATACTTATACATTTTGACATGGTATCAGAGTGTTCTGGGCCTGTGGTGAAATTTTAAACCAGAAGTAGCATGTGGTGATTTTAAATTGACTCACTTGAGCGTAGATTTGTGCACTTGTTGTCAGCCGATCCAGCTGTATAACTAGTTTTCTCCCAGTAGATTAACTCGTGAGCTTGTTGTAGATCGATCCAGCCGTATAACTGATTTTCTCCCACTAGAACATTGACTTGTGGGTTTGTTATGGACCAATCCAGCGGTATAACTTTTTTCTCCACTAGAGTATTGACTCGTGGGCTTCTTGTAGACCGACCCATCGGTATAACTGGTTTTTCTCCTACTAGAGCGTTGACTCGTGGGTTATGCTATTCTTGTTTTGATCTAAATCTAATATGTAAAAAAAGTGTTCAAACACCCATTGGACTTGAGGGGGGTGTTAAAGTATAATATCTGTCCCATATCGCCAGCGTAAAGAGAAGTGATTCAATATATAAATTCTAAAGAACACCACACTAATTGCCAACTAATTTTGAGATTGAAACTCAAAATACTTATATATTTTGACAATAAAAATATCCTTTCTACCACTTAGTGAGTTCCTGTCGTTCCCTTCTCAGTGCGAGACATTCTTCTCCCTCGGGTGAGAAAGATGTCGAGCCTAAAGGAAAGAAGACACTCATTGTTAGCAGGTATTCAAAAATGAAAAAATTATATTTGTTAATTATTATTAACAAGTCAAAATGAAGCTATACATAAATCACATTACAAGTTTTAATCTATTCTTATCTATATTCTTATATTCTCTTCGTCCCAAAAAAATAGTTCAAATTGAGTTTTATAAATTATATTAAAATTAGTATAAATAGTAAAACTTATTAATGTGAATTATTTTTTTAGGAAGGAGAAGTATTTTATTGTGAATTACAAATGATCATATTAATTGAATGATTGACAAAAGCATATGTTACAAATGTGAGATACAATATATTGTTCTACGGTCCAAAGTCCAAACTGTAGAGCTTTTCTACGTTCTTTATTTGTGGGGAGCCCTTTTGGTTTTGGTGAGACTAAATCGAGGGAGGTTATCCAAATTTCGACATTTTTTTTTAGGCTATGAAAATTGATATTACCTTCCCCTGGGCCGCACGTGCTACAATAGCAATTACAATGGGAAGCAAGACTGCAAGCCAGAGCGAATCCGGAAAGATTGCCTCAGTTCAGATTATTCTCTACAACTCTGGAACATGAAGTTGGAATCGCTGAAGTATAGGGGGAAAAGGACCAAGAGAAATCGAATTTGCAATCTAGTTAACACATCTGATTATTTATTTCAAACCCGTTGGCCATGAGGAAAATGAGAATTTTTACATCAATATGTAAATTTTATAGGCTACTGTTCTAATTTTAAGGTAAAACTCGATGACTTTTTACAAAGAGAATATGAAATAAGATGAGTGAATTAATATAACATCTTGAAGGTAATGAATGAAATTTGAGTTAGTACCTTGGAAGCATCTTGGAAGAAAAAGAATTTTACATTGGCCGCATTAAGAATGTGAGACCATAAAATATAAGTTTTTTTGTAAGTCACTTTCACTGATAATTAGTTCTAAGATGGAAGCACGATCACTTTTAGCAAAATATTTACCCTATTTTAATAACATTAAAACTTCCTACAAAACAAAATCAAACTATGATTAGGTTGAGGCCCAGGGGGAAGAGAGTACTACCATTAGCAACTCTCCACTCGTTTCCACATCTTATTCGGAGTGTTCGGATGCACACCACCTCACCAATTTACTGTTGAGATTATGCAAATAGCTATGCGGCTAATTATTGGATGCTATACATAAGGGCAAAATATTTTGTGACATTTTTTTTATTACATTGCAGTGACATTATTTATATGAGTGACTTCACGTACCATTAAGTTAGGAAATTAGTATTATCATAATAACACGTGTTAATCATTAAACTAATGTACACTAAGTATAACACGAAAAACGTGTACGTCAGACATAACTGGCTGCAATTAACGTTCATTCAGATACTTCCTGTGTAGTAAACTTATTGTCTATTTTGGACTCTCACTTTTAGTTCAATTTATACTAAAATTGAAAACTTAAACTGAATAATAATTTCATAACGGAGGAAGCATAAAATACTGGTATTTTGTTAGATTAAAAATGGTATTGGAGAGTTTTAACTTTTATGAAAAGAATCTAGGACAAACTGAAATATTATCAATTTACCAAATATTACGGATCGATTATTTTACTAAATTAATGAGCTGTGAGTATGTTGTTACTGTCCAAAATCTCAAATTTAAGAACTTTAATACTGCATCTGATGACAAACGAGAAAAATGAGCATAGTTCCGTCACAACTTGTTTTTATCCTCATGGAACAATTGACCTCGAACACTTCGATCGTGTCTTCGTTACTTTCTAAGTTAATTATTTAAGCAAACGCCTTCCGTATACTTCGACTATCAAGCATAGTTTTGATAATCCGAGTTAACCAATTATAATTTGCCTGAACAGTATCTTTTAATAGGTTGTCATTTGTACTATCCACTTACGATAATGACGACATTGTAGGAATATAAAGGGAACAGTTTGTGGGTTTTCTCACATTGATCCACAATAGTCAATGGCAGGGGATTCAAGTTCAACCACCAATTTCAATTGCTTTATACACAGTTTAGGCAAAAACAATTAACATCAATCTCAATTTCATCTCTACCTCAAACCCTTCTCATCATTACCCTCATCCTGATCAACCCATTTCATTGTCACGCCACTCCATTCTTACCTTCACAGCATCAGGTTTGATAAACTTGATAGAGATTTTTTTTTTTTTTATCAAGGGAAGAATGAATCCCCGTTTGAAAAACATCCCAAAATCATGTCCTTAGCCGTTGCGAGTTTGCTTCTGCATTTTCTAGCCTATGATTCCAAATCAAGATTCACTTCAAGCGTTAATGTGGGAATTTGTCGGATGATGATTGCATTCTTCGGACCTCTGTCATTGGCAGCTCTGTTCTCTGTTCTTCTCCCGCAGTTGCTCTGCCCTGTTGTATTTTCGGTATCGATTTTGTTCTCATTGTGCGAATTGTCATTATCCAAGATTGTTTTACTATTGTGGAAAACAATTCGAGAAGCTTTTTGGGTTGAAATCTCTTTAATGCAGCAGCTGCAGCTCCAGCATGGAGGATCAGGAAGATTAGTGACAGACTATCGCTCAAGGCTCGTACAAAATGTCTCTACAGGGGAACAAGAGATACACGCACTTCCAGTGTAAAAAAGGCGGAGTAAAGTCAGCAAACTGCTCAAAACTTGAATTCAATAAAATTGATTTTACCCCAGATGACCTCTTCTCCTTGATTCTCATGTCTCACTGAAGGTGAAGTTGGATAAGTTTTAAGTCAAAGTATCCCGGACATGAAGAATATTCTTTTGGAAAAAGAACTAAAAAGAAAAGTTACTCTAGAAATTAGACTCGCTGTCCTCTAGTGTGCTCTTTTTCTTTCCTTCACTCCCTTGGTCTTTTGGTGGAAGTTACATGGACTGTACCATCAAATTAAGTAATACTGTGTCTTAAAGAGTATGGTTTTTTACGTAGCGAGAACCTATATGAATCGATCAAATACTTCGAATCAGTAATCAAATTCTTAATCGCGTCCAATAATAAATGATAGTAAAGATCTCCCCAATTAAGATTAAATATTACCTAAAAATTATAATAATAATAATCAAGCCTTCTAAAGTTACGACTTTTAATCCAACAAATGGAACACCGTTAACCTAACACTCTAATTTCAATAACCACTCATGAACCAAAATAAATTATAAAGCTAATTCAATCACCATCAAATAGACCAGAAGAATTAGATTTAAAAAAACTCTCAGTTTTATAAGATCAATAATAATTACCGTATATAGAGCCGGCCAAAGCCTTTAAATAAGAAAACTATAAAATAAACCTTGATCTCTATGAACGTTAAATTACTAAAATAACCTCACACTTATATCGTAATATATAGTGATTTCAAATCATCCATCCAACTTGTGCTATAAAACATGTAATATTAGTGTGAATACACTATTTGAATCATTGCAACTAAAATTGTGATTCACGATAAAATGATTACCAGAAAATAGGAGCCAAGACTGAAATACGTTAAAATTCTTAATTTCATCGTCAGATTTGTGAAGTTGCGCTAAAATTCCAAGACAATAACGTACAAAAAATAACTTTAGCAATTGATATGTTCTCATTCTATGAGTTTTTTATTTTTGAATTTCTGAAACGAAGAAAGAGGCAATAATAACATTTTTACGCACCCTTGGCGTAATAGGAGTCAATCCCCATTCAAACTTGTATTTTGGAAACTAAAAGCCATTATGTACCATGAACGATAGGGTTAGTCACTATTGTCAATAGTGAAAACTTTGTAATATAAAAGAAACCTATCTATCCCGTAAAAATTTGCAGCAAAATCAAGATAAAAAGAAAAAAGAATGAAATTAGATCCAGAAGTCTTTCAAATAGACATGACGAATTTGCTCAGTGACGACGGCAAAATTGGACAGGATTAATTGAGCATATTCATTCAAAAGGCCTAGTTCTCCCCTCTGCCCGCCTCCGTCCTCTATCCTCCCCTTCAAACCCTAGACGAAAAACACATTATTTTCTGACAGTTTTACACCGTGGAAGGATGGAAGAAATTTTCTTCAGAATTTTAAGTTATTGATAGATGGTCTTTAATTTAGTTCAAATAAACAGAATTTCCAACAAATTGATAAATTTATGTTTTATTTCTAAAAGAAGCATACTCATTCAGCTACTCAATTATATATCGCCTAGCTAGTCAATCAGCTACTCATCCGCTGTTTGATACTTGGATTGGTTTTTCTTGGGATGTATTTGATCGTAACCACTCATTCTTAGTCCAACACCAAGGAAACACATTGGTTGACGTCCCTGCTCTACAATCCCACGGCTAGTACTCTTTGTGACATCATGTATTGGCATCATAGACATTTTCCAATAATAAATAATACCCAAAATTTAAGTGTACTTTCCCGTACTGTTTTAATTTAAGTTTAACATAGTGAATTATTTTTCAGGAACGGATATAGAGCAATAAAATGACCCAACAAGTTTCCAGATAATTTCTCAAGATATGTAAACCATATATGCTTTGGCAATTGTTGAACAAAAGATTCCACCATTAGGTGCAGTTTGGCTACATTTGGCAAACACAGAAAGAAAAGGGACTAATGAGTCCAAATGCAAGAAGCTAATAAGATGTAAAAAGTAAAAAACCTTTTCTTGAAAAAAGAAGATGTGAAAACCAACTTAGCCAATAATTCAAAGAATAAAAAACAAAGTGGAAGTTTCTTAATAGATCCGCTATCAGAAAATTTGGATAAAGGATCTGAGTTTTCCACTCCCTTATCCAGTTATATATCTCTGATGATTAAAATAGTCCACCCAGAACGTCATTGCCTACTCTACTCAAAATTCTAACAAACAAATTTTACCGCAAGAATATAGTAAACAACTACCATTATGGAAGATGTTAATTAGAAAAATAAATTTGCACCTTCACACCGGTTCAATCTTGAAAGTTCACTTCAGGGAGGTTACTATTGAAATGTCGGTGGCCGTTGGCGCCCATCGATTTCCACAATCAACTAGGGAATTGACAATGTCGTCTCGCCAAGCTACTATTGCCTTCCTTATTGCGGTCTTCATCAATTGTCTCCAACTCAAATACCAAGGAAAATCAGAATCGCCATTCAAAACTTGCTCTAATACCATGTTTCTTGCAGTTTCAAGTAGGTTGTGTAAGGTTATTTTGGACTTATACACTAAACATATAATTGTATATTATATGCTATCATAAAATATAGCTCAATTATAGTGATCTAAATTATATTAACTAAAGTTTTAGGCTAATTATTAATTAAGTTAAAGTTGTGGACATCATTGTGTAGAAACCTAAAAGACTAGGGTTCTTTTCTGCGATGGGTGGAAAAGAAACCCTACTACTATATAACTGGTTGTGATCCCCGGGTGAGTCTTTACGCCGTCAAAACTGCCTCCCCATTTGTCAGTTTGAGAACTCACGTTCTTTACCTAGTTAAAGAAATCATCTGGAAGATCAAACCAAACCTGAAGAAATTATTCATCCGCAATGGATTCAGGTACGCTTCCGCATTAGTTTGGTTCTCGTTATTTGATTTGGAGTATTAGGCTAAAGGATTTAATCCTACAAGTGGTATCAGAGCCACCTCCAACTCAAATTATTGAGAAATTCGGTTGTTTTTTGTGTCTACAGTACGGTGGTAATAATCTATTTGTTGCGTCCGAATTCAATCTTTGGTATTTTTTTGGTTCGGCATAATAAAGTTTAGAATTTAATTTAAAACGTGTACAGTTTTGCAATTTGCAAGGTTTAATATGTTCGCTTGGGGTTTTTTATATTGTTTTGGTTGTTAAGACTAATCTGGAGCAATTGGCTTCAAGTTCTCGGTTTGGCAATTCCAAGATTGAGAAAGATTTTTTTTTTTTTTTGTGAGGTTAAACAAAATTATTTTTTGGTCGAATTTGATCAAGGCCTTAAGGGTTTGCGGTTTTGGCTTCAGATTTCAATGATGTAAACTTTTGGTTATGATAAAAATTATTTGATTCGGTTAAAATTCATTACAAACCGTTTGTGTTTACGGTTTTTTTGGTCTTCAGATTCAGCTTCGGAAAATTGATTTTGATTGATTAATTATTTTTTGCGACTTCCATTGCCGTAAAACGATTCTGGGTTATGCCACAATCATCAATTAATAAATGTCCTTATTAGAACGTTCGGTGTGAAGTGCGATTTGTAAATTTTAGTTGGGCTTTTCTTTTGACTTCGAATTGTTTCTTCGCTTTGTTCCATTTCGAACTAGTTTAGGCTAACTACAGATTGCACGCATACATTGATCAAATTGCTATATGAAATAATGGTGTTTAATATGCATACTAGTTCTGTTTGATCTTTATATATATAAATTCGGTCAACCTTGAGTTGATTAAAAAGATTAAGTTTCTAGCCCGAAATATACTAGGGTTATGGTTTAATGTGATATAAATTCAAATTTGGCATAAAGAATCTATTTTTGGACATCTAGTATTTTTAAATTGATTAATTAATATAATACGTCATCAAAGTGACCTCTTTTGTGTTGATTATTGAGGTAAATTTGGTGAAAGATTGTGTATATCACAAGTTCATTGAGAGTAAGCACATTTTCCTGGTTCTGTATGTTGATGACATACTACTAGCCTGCAACGATATAGGCTTATTGCACGAAACCAAGAAATTTCTATTAAAATAGTCTACCCAGAACGTCATTGCCTACTCTACTCAAAATTCTAACAAACAAATTTTACCGCAAGATAGTAAACAACTACCGTTATGGAAGATGTTAATTAGAAAAATAAATTTGCACCTTCATACCGGTTCAATCTTGAGAGTTCACTTCAGGGAGGTTACTATTGAAATGTCGGTGGCCGTTGGCGCCCATCGATTTTCACAATCAACTAGGGAATTGACAATGTCGTCTCGCCAAGCCACTATTGCCTTCCTTATCACGGTCTTCATCAATTGTCTCCAACTCAAATACCAAGGAAAATCAGAATTGCCATTCGAAACTTGCTCTAATACCATGTTTCTTGCAGTTTCAAGTAGGTTGATCTATTGTTTGTCATATGATGCCAAGCTGAGATTCTTTCATCCAAGTAGTAATAACAACAGCAAATCTTCGATGTGGAAATGTTGCATCCACATCAGCATGGCCGTCTTTGGTCCTTTGTCACTGGCAACTATCTCATCAGTCCTTTTCCCTACCAAATTTATCCTATTTCTATACTAGGAGATGATACGACCGCACAAGGTGCGGTCATTTGAGATATGAACCCGTAGTGATATTTTTTGAAGTATAAATATAAAAGGCTCTGTAAAATTGAAACATAATATACGGTTTGTAAATTACTTAGATCGCATATCACCACCAATCTGGTGCTGTGGTAAACACTTGAAAATTTTTGAGAACGCAAACTCATAATGTGCTTATGAATTTTGGAAGATTAATCAGTGTTACGTAAATTAGGTGTTCATCGCGCTAGCAGTTGTTCGCTTTCTTTGGTTATATTTGAAGGGAAATGGTTCTCAAATCCCAAAAAAATATATACTTTGGTTACTCAATTTAGCTTTCTACAGACGTAGATTAATTAGTTAGTTGATTAAAACTTACAATTACAAAACCCATCAAAATTAAAAAAAACAAGTGAAAATTCACAATGCTATACACCAACCATAGATGAAAAGGAACTTATTCAATTACAAATATAAAAAGATACATTAGCAAGAACCTTGACACCTTGTACAAATTTCGACCATCGAATGATGTTGCAATAACTATTCATTTCTAGGAAGTGACAATGGTAAATATCTCTTCATGTACTGAACAAATTTGTGAAACTTCAAAATTAATCCAACCCTTGCAATTCAGAGGCACTACTACATACCTATCCAATGTCACATGAAGCCTTCGCGATGTCGTCTCTGTCCAAGGCATCTATCACTGCTATACTCTTTCCACCCAACGCATCCATCGCTGACTGAAGTCTGTTGACGTGGAAATTTTTGTTGTCAGCCCCTTGACTATCTTAGCTTCATCAATATACAAACCTAAATTAATGCTTCCCTTTCACCATAGTGTTCATGTACAAATTTGAGATCCTTCAACTAATTTACAAATCCAGCTACAAGCCCATTAAAACTAAGCAACATACAAATTTCCAGCCTGTGCCTTCCTCTCACATTCTATTAAGTTAAACAAAGTAAAGACAAAAAGTTATTATTAGAACATAGACAATGAAAGCTTTGTGCAACAAATTTTCCAGCTCACAAGTTATAACTATGGTAATTTGCAATTGAGCCAATATCTGAAATTCCGAAACAAAGTTTTATTCATACAAATAAAAGAAAAAGAAAATTCATACAAATGGAGAGTGGAGGGCACCTAATACACACAAGAGCACTCTTTCAGGAATAAAATCATACACCTAATACACAAACAAAATCTGCGTGATCTAACAAATGGTTACAGGCAACAATTATCCTTTCTTCCATTTTTCAAAGCTTCAAGTTCAATCATGTTACAGAATTTGGCTAAACCAATTTTCAGTTTTCAACTTCTCATCAAAATTTAAGCACACGTATAATACCTTCAACCTGGACTTCAATCTTCATTCCCAAATCCATTGCTCCGTATTCCGAAACCAAACATAGATTTTGAGTAGCGGAGTTTTTCGAAATTTATTCTCAGCAAACAAATGATGGCTGCAAAAAAGAGGGTAGGAGACAAAAAGGAAGGTTGAGAAGAATTATGGAAAAGGTAGAACCAATAATAGAAAAAATTAAAAAGAATCCCAATTGAAAATTTGGAAAGAGAAGCATGGAAAAGGTTGGAATGAACCAGCGGATGGCTGAGTGCCTCTTCCCTTTCCGGCGACCTGCAGCTGTGATTCTGCCTCTTCTTTGCATCCACCAAATGAACTATTTACTTTGATCAGAAAAACCTTCTTTTTGCCAATGGGTTGAGGAGAGAGATTTGGAACAACAAAACCGGTAAATTTGGGAGGAGAATGTTGAAAGGTTGGGCACGAAGCAGCGGAAGGAGAGAGATAGAAGGCGGCTGAACAAATATTTGGACAATCACCGGCAACTGAAAGGAGGAAAAAAGATAAACTAAGGCGGAGAATAGTAGGTGGTGATCTTGGCAAATTATCGTTTGGTACCGGAAGCTGGGACATTGGTTTCCGTCAGGGCATCCCGCTCCGGCCTGAACATGTCGTCATGATGAACCAAATCGATATAGTTGCTTTTCCTCCTGTTTGATTCACGGCTAAGTACGTAGGTTTGGATGCATGCAATTGTTTAAGTGCCAATAATGCATATATATATATATATATATACATAATTCATGGGATGTTTGTAATTTGTAATTATGTTGTTTTATTGTCTTCCTGTTAGGAACATGTTCTTGCCCTTTCAATTATTTGAGTGCAATGGTTTTCTTGTTTTTCATGTTTGATCCGGGAACAGCACTAAAAGGAGTATTTCTACAAGTATAATATTTTTTGTTTTATTACGTTAATACGGTATAGCAATTGATTGCCTTAAACCTAAATTCTGTTACGGCTCCTTTCATCTGAGTTTTCTTTATAACTATTAATAAATAGTACAGTATCAACTATCAAGTTATTTTTTCCCTCTAGGTTAATTGCAATACATGTTTTATATGAGAATCGATCCCTAGCTCTGTAGAGGGCATACAAGCATCTAGCTATGATACCTTGATTCTTTTCCTGCTGACATATATCAAGTTTTGAAGTATGTGACATTTACATTGTGTACCTTTTTACCATTGATGATGGAGCATTTGGATTTGCATACAACGTTGCAATACAACTTTCTCGCTTGATTTTAGTGTCACTGGGCGTGTGTGATTGCTAAAACTTGAATTATTACTAAAATGAGCACTATTTGAATGATATTACTACTTATTATAGATTCACCGTTAAAAAAAAAAAAAAATTGTTATCCTAGTTGACTTTGCAATTACAAGTCCAGTCAACTGTGAGAATTTCAGTGCTACTAAGAGTAACCACACTGGTGTTACCCATTTTGCTACCGTTTTTTCAATTAAATATTTATTTGGGTAAGTCACTGTATTAATGCAAGCTGACCCACTTTTTCACTAAAGTGTAAGAATATTTCAGGTAATAGAGAGAAGGACGTGGGTTTCCCTTTCTACGCTCTGCATCCGCGTTGAAGTAAAAGTGATAGTAATTGACAGGATATTCTAGGCTAGTTACCATCACTATTGTTTTTTTTTGGTTCAAGGACAATATTCATTTCATAAACAAAATCAAAAGATTCCTTTGCATACTTACATCAGCTATTGCAATTCGCCTTAAATGATTCATTTAACCACAAAGAGCAGGGACAGAGCTAAGCCCCAAAAATGTGATGGGGCAAGAATTTTTAATTTTCCTAATTTAATTATTATGCTTGCCCTTTTAAATTTTCAATTTAGGTGGGGCAAAAATTATATTTTCATAAAAAATTTCTTGAATTTATATGAGATAATTAGCACCAAAATAAAAATTCAGCCGGGGCAATTGCCCCACTAGGCTAGTATGTACCTCCGCCCCTGACAAAGGGGAATTTCGTTCTCAACTTTGTGTACAATTGTTAGAGAAACTTAACTTAGCTAGATTGTGGCATGTTGAGTTTCATTGTTTCTGAATAAACAAAAATTTACATTGAGCAAGGAGATATCTTCAACTACGGTAGCAACATCTGAGACATGATTTGTACGGGTTTGTATGCACTTGTAAACAAGTTACCATAGTTTTGTTATCTAATTACACCTCTATACACCTTAATCTCCTATATAAAGCTTCAAACATTGCTGACCTTATCGCTTTCAGCTCGCAGCCTGTGCATTCAAGGATTGTTCTTGATAGGTTGACTTAGCAAAGATGAACTCACCTTGATCATTTCGAATACAGGAAGCCAATCCAGCACCTTCTTCCCCAGCCTTTCTTTCTGACACCACGTTTACCTCCAAAATCCTTCCATAGGTTTCTTCCAGTTCTGCGTGGAATCCTCCCTTTTGCAGCAACTTTCATTAATCTTCTTCTTTTGTGCATTGTTGAATTCGTTCCATTCAAACATTGCTCGTTGTACTATCATCCAGCCATCATCTTTTTGCTCATTAAACTGCCATGCATTCCTTGCCTTCCACTGCCAAAGGATGTAGACCGTTAAGGCAATTCGATCTTGTCCCTGCTTCTTTGCTTCAGCCCCTATAACAGCTTTCCACCAACTAGGGAAGTCATCAGTAAGGTGTTGAAGGCCATCCCATTTCACAGGTGCTATTTTCCTCGTAACTTCCAGTGGGCATTTGAAGAAAATGTGTTCTAGTGATTCTACCCCTTCACCACATCCTTTACATATTTCTTCCACCTTCATTCCTTTTTTTTTTCAGCGCAGCCCTGTTACTAACACTATTGTTGCTCTAAGAAAATGTTGCTCATCGTAAATCATGTACTCTTCTCTCTGTGATATGATTGCCTTGGGACTTCCAATGAATAGCTATAAATACTCATATCCTTTTCATTTTAGCGCAGGCCACAATGAAAAGTGGCACTACAAAAGTTAATTTTTGCGTCACTTTAGTACATGTTTGACTTTTAAAAATAGTATAAATATCAAAATTCAATTTTTGACCTTTTTCTTAGACGAAAGGAGTACATAATTTCACACATTCTGCTAAACTGTTTAAAGTTTAACTAAACCACAAAACTAATTAATGAACTTATATGTAATATATTACAACATAAACATGTGAAAGTATACCAAAAAAAAAATTGCAAACAATTGTGACTATGATTCTATGAGTATTACAAATATTGCCACACAAAAGTATACAAAAAAAGAGAGGTTAAAAAAAAAAAAAATTTGATGGGGCGAGTAAATTTTTTTTTTATTTTTCTATATTTGCAGGATGTCTATTGTCGGTAACAGTGATTAATCCCCCTTGTTGAATTATAGACATATCAATGAAAGAAATAACTGGCCAAAATATTTAAGTAGCCTCCATAAGAATCGAACCTATGAGCGAGTAAATTGTAATCAGTCAATATACAGTATCTTGAGCTCTAGTGAACAAAAAAACTCCACCGCCTCCAACAGCCCGGCCCAATAGCATATCCCTGTCCAGATACGAAAGGTAATACAGCCCACCAACAGATCGTCTTCTTCCTGGGTTCGTCACCGGAAACTCAGCTTTGAACGCCTTGATGAACTGCAAGATCTGTAAGCTCAAAAACGACCTCGGCAGCAACGCCGGAGCTATGATAGCTTGCAATTGTTCACTTATATTTATATTCCGAACTGAAATCTCTTCAAATTGAAGATAAATGTTTCGGGACGAAACGACTGAAAATTTCGCTGAAACGACCAGGGTCGCGCCGTCCTGCTCCTCCAGAAGATTCGGAACACTCCACTTCACAACATTCCGTACGACGCCGCCGCTGGATTCACCACCACCACCACTTCCGCCGCTGCCGCCGCATTCGAATTTCTGGAAAATCTGGCCCACCTGAAAGAACGTCGGAAGCCGCGTGGCAGATTCGAAGAGTACGAGGACGTCCGGAGCGGAAGTGTACTGCAGACGCCAAGTCCCGTTCAAGTCGTCCAATTTGATTGGGTCGCCGGCGCAAAATTGTTCGACGTTGACTATTGCTTCCTCGATTGAAGAGCGCTGTTCGGGAGTAGTCACCAGGCCACGTTGTGTGTCTTGAGTGATTCTAAGCAACTCGAATTTTCGGGTCTGGAGTAATTGATTGTCCAATTGAGTTGCCACCTGGCACCGGAGTGATATTCCACGCCGGCGGCGGCGGAGCTTTCTGGGGATGAAACCATTTCGAGCAACTGCAGTATTAAGATGGTTGATGTTCTTCAATTGGGGTGTCTTAATTACTGCTGGACAGTTCAAGATGGAATTAGTGGATAGGCTCATATCAAAGGAAACTGATCAATTGGGTTCCCAAAAAAGAAATTCTTGACCCTTTTAATTGGAAAACGTCGGGGATGGAGATGATCGACGGTGGCGTGGCGTCAGGCGAGGTAAGGGAGTAGTGACCGATGATGTGTTTTTGTTTGTCTGAAAAGTGAGGAGAGAAATGTGCGGTCTGTAGTCAACAACGTAGCTAAAGAATTTGATCCAGTGGATGGGTTTCGTAATTTTTTATTTTTTTTTTAATAAAAAATCATAAATCATTTCTATTGAAAAAAGAAGAAGAAAATACTCGTAATTAGTAATGCACAAACAAGATCGGTTTACTTTTTAACAATGTGGTGGACTCTACCAAAAAAAAAAAAAAATGTGGTGGACTAGAGGTGCGTTACACTTCATAGGGAAAAGAATGCAGAAATATGCATCCAAACGCAAAGGTTAATGTGTGCAACTCCTTCCAATTCACCACTTCAAAAACTCCTTCCAATTCGGATGAAATACATAGGGAAAAAATGAATAAAGTATTTATCCAATAAGACAAGCTTAAAGTTTGGGTGAAATGGTTATGTATCTAGATTGTTAGGTTATGAATTTTGAGGTGGAATCTCGTGGGTTTCTATATGGTATCAGAGCCAATCCGTTAAGAGTTAGACTCCAAATCTAACGTGATAGAGCTTGTAAGGCTGAGACGTGAATCGGTAACTGAGCTGAAGAAAAATAAACAAGCTCAACCTAAGAATATGCGTTGGGTTTACGGAGAGTGTTGAGTATCCCACATCAGTGGTGGGAGGGATTTGATATCAATATATAAGTTTATGGGTTACTCCCTTCATTTCTCTTGTGTTATTGTAAGTAATTTTGATTTGTCTTGAATTTTATTTATTGTGTTTTTTCAATAAAATTTTAAAAATATTTATAACAGTTGAGAAAACACATGAATGTAAAAATACATTTTTAAATTTTATTTTTAATTGAAAGAACATAATAAAATTTAGAAAAAATCAAAATGTGTTGTAATAAAGATTAGAAGAGTATTATTATTACTTGGCCCAAACAATCAAACAAGTAAAAGAAGATGTAAGACAAAAAAAGGGGTGGAACTTTAATACAGTGTACTATTTGACTCGATTAATGTATGTATTCGTATTGTGTAATTGCAAACGTAGCTAGCTTGGATTTCATCGAATGGCCGTAATTAAATTTTGATTGAAGACAGAGCAGAGTGTCTAAGGGAAGTCCTCTTTATGGCTGATCAAGTTAACATAATACCAAGGGTGAAACTGGGATCCCAAGGACTTGAAGTAAGCTTACTCTTTTTTTCAATTTCCGGTGTTTATCTATCGAGCAAATCGCAGCTATGGCTTTTTACCTTTTTTGTTTTACTGGGACAGTAGTTGCTATGGTTATTCAAACCAGTTTTTAAGGTTTCTGAGCCACTTGTAGTTAGAAAAGTCTTGACATGGGTTTCCTTTGACTTTTTGAGTGAGACTATTTTGGCAGGCTTGATCTTTAGGATTCTAGGAATTTCTTGAATCGAAGTTTTTGCTTTGATTTTACCTGCTCTGATACCTGTTATTGCTGATAAGAACACACTGAACTAATATATTATATATGGAGATTATAATTTGGCCGAAACAGGGTTAGGCCGTTGCTTTCCCAAAGCAGAAACAGTTGCATCCCTCACAAAAGAAATGTGTCCTTGATGAATTAGACCTCGTTGGCTTCTAATTTGATTGGAATTTGTCAATTTGATGTATGCCAAATTCTCCAGTGCCCAGGCACCATCTCTTCTGACCGCTAATAGTCTAATTAATACCATTATAATGATCACTTTTGTGCTATAAATTTGTTCTGTTTTTAACTCCTTTCTTCTGCGTTTCTGTCTGTCCTTTTTTCAGGTTTCAAAGTTGGGATTCGGTTGTTTGGGTCTCAGTGGGGTTTATAATGCTCCTTTACCTGAGGCAGATGGAATTCACATACTCAAGGAGGCTTTTGCTAAAGGAGTTACTTTTTGGGATACTTCAGATATGTATGGTTTGGAACATGCAAACGAATACCTGCTTGGGAAGGTAAAACAGATCTCAGGGATGTAAAATGGGATTGCAGTAGGACAGAGCTAACAATGTGAACATCGATTTTTTTATTGCAGGCATTGAAGGAGCTTCCCCGTGGAAGTATCCAATTAGCCACAAAGTTTGGTGTGTATAGAAGTGAAACCACTCCTTATGCTGTAAAAGGCACTCCTGATTATGCTCGCGCCTGCTGCGAGGCCAGCTTGAAGCGCCTTCAAGTAGACTATATCGATCTCTATTACATACATCGAATTGACGTAACAGTGCCCATTGAAGAAACTGTAAAGTTGCTATTGAATCTTTCATGTTTCATCCAATACTCATCATCTGTCTATGCTTGTTAAGTGACAAGAGTTTTCCCCACTAATTGTCTTGTTATAGTAGAAAGTGAATCAGAGTTATATTTGTCGAAGTATCATGAGATATGTGAAGTACATTATTAGAGTTATGTAGTACCTTTTTGAACTGATTTTACAATCTTAATGGTGACATGAGGCTAGTTTTTGGGTGACAGATGGGTGAACTTAAAAAACTGTTTGAAGAAGGTAAAATAAAGTACATTGGGCTATCTGAAGCTAGCCCTGATACAATCAGGAGGGCACATGTTGTTCATCCCATCACTGCTCTACAAGTGGAGTATTCTCTCTGGACCCGTGATATCGAGGCGGAGCTGTTACCTCTTTGCAGGTTGTGTAAAATTCTCTCTGAATCCTCTTCAGCTTGGACTACCTTTCTGTCATTATTGCATAAATTTCAGATACGCAAATGTGGATTGTGTTAATGCATGAGTTTCTATTAACAGGGAACTTGGAATTGGAATTGTTTCATATAGTCCAGTTGGTCGTGGGCTTTTTGGTGGGAAGGGTGTTGTTGAAAGTATACCTCAAAACAGTCTTTTGGTATGAAGATGGGATTATATTTCACCCTTTGACTTTGTTATTGAATCCGTACACGAATAATTTGTATGGCATTGGGGAGTGATCTACTTTTATCTCCTTGCAGGAAAGGCATCCTAGATTTACGGGTTCAAACTTGGAAAAGAACAAGGCATTCTACTTCAACTTAACTAAGTTGGCAGAGAAACATGGATGCTCTACTGCCCAACTTGCAATTGCTTGGATTCTTCATCAGGGTGAAGACATTGTACCAATCCCTGGTAAGTTATATTCATTTATGTTTCATGGAAGAGACTACAAAATATATGTTCCCTCTGTCCTACTGGATTAGTCCAATTTGTTGAATTGTTTTGTTAGTCAAGAATGGTAAATTATTGTTCAGTGTAGGCTTTTTGTAATACTTCTTGCTGAAAGGCGCAAAATCATGTTTAGTAATGAAAGTTCAATTCTGCTGGTTAGCATGTTAAGTTGAGTAGAGGAAACATATGTATATATATTCTTCCTTGTGTTTATGATTGCATGTAATCGTCCAGTCTATCTCCATTCCGTCTCTCGATTCTACTGTTGTTGTCTATCTTAAAATCTGTCCTAGTTAAGGGATTATCGTGCTTACATTTACAGGAACAACCAAGCTTAGATACCTGCATGATAACGCTGCTTCATTGAAAATCAAGCTCGCAGAGGAGGATTTGGAAGAGCTGACTAATGCAATTCCTATTAATGAAGTTGCAGGAAAGAGGCTTGAGGATTCTCGTTTTCATTATTCATTTTACTACGCAAACACTCCACCGCCAAGGAAATAAGCATCACGAACTCTGCGCTCGCGGCCTCTCTGCCTCAGGCGCCTTCCTGCCGGCAGTCCTCCCAATAGTTTCATCGCCGAGGGCTTGCACCTGTCCTCTCAGTGATCATGGAGGGATCCCTCCCAAGTTTCCATTTTATACAAATGATTCTTCAGTTAAACAATGAGGACCTATTGTTGCTGGTTGATATCCTCTGTCCGTTTTTGTCGCCCTTTGAATCATCTCAAAATACGTCTCAAAATTAAGAGTCCTGTTGATTGCATAAAATAGAACAAATTTGATATTGAAGAATAAGTATTACAAATTCTGACTAGCTAGCTATCCATATTGGGAATCACACACACTTGTAGAGTGAAAGAACGAATAAGTATTGCTCCAACGGTGAATGAGCAAGAATGAGAAAAAAGCGCTGGCTGTAGTAAAAATAGGTATGAAATTTGATTGAACGAAAATATAAACTGGGATATATTGATCATTTGATCTGATCTGGTACCATCGTATATTATTGATGATATACATATGGAACGATACTGGCTATCTTGATGTAGAACAATACCTCCCGTGCTAGAAATTTGAGTAGCACTCACCGAGTTAATTTGCTAATATTTTTTTTGAAATATAAACTATATTATATTATTTTACTGGAAATCGTCCAACAATGATTGATAATAAAAGATACAGTCGAAACAAAACACAACTTACAATTAAACTTATTAGTATTGTTGTGTTTCTCGTGGAACCTATCTAAATCTATTCAATGCAACGATGGATATATCATGTACCAGATAATCAATCTGATCAAGAACATAACTTTAATCATCTGATAAAAGCCCCAAATCATAGATCTATCAAATAAACCTATAATGACTAAATCTTCTTCAACCGCACAGTGTGAAGCAATGAACGAAACTACAAATATCGTAACAACGGTACGAAAGACATCACGAACACTGCAAGAAAAAATCCTACCCTTTCAATAGATTACAATTAATCTACTGAAGAAACTATATTTTGGGGACAAATCCCACTTATTAAACGATAAAAAGAACTATAAACTAATAAAAATCAAATCAATTCCCCCATCAACCCATGAGGGAAGATGGAGGAAAGAAAATTTTTTTTTTGAAAGGCCGCTAGAGTTTAAGAGAATAAAGAGAAGAGAGAATACGATGTAGAGTATTTCCTGATGGATTGTTAATTTGCTAATATGATTATGTGAAAATCATTGGTTTCTTACCAAAATTATTGTCCTTTTCATTACACATTTACCAGGTGTAAAACATAATATATAACTGATCAAAAGAGATTAAAATGTCCAAATGGTCTCTTATATTTGAACCTACTTGAATTTACTTCTCTAACATTAACATTTCAATATCATTGTCCCAAACATTAGGTTTTCAAAATTTTTTAGTTTCATTTTACTGTTTCCGGCCGTTGACATGCCGGAATCAAGGGTATTTTCATCTTTTAATTAAATTTGAACTTCCATTAAAATTTAAATCATTAAAAATATTTTAAAATTCAAATTTTATTATTTAATTGTTCAAATATTATTATTAAATTTTCAAATTTATATTATTTTCAAAATTAGTTTTTTTGTTTACCATTTATGTTAAGTACAAAGTAAATGGTAATTATGTTACATTTTTAACCTTGGATCCATTGTAACTTAAAAAATTTACCGAGTTACAGTAAATAATTCAAAATTCAAAAAATAAAAAAATAAAAAAAGAAAAAGCAAAACCAAGATTTTTTTTTTTTGCTTTGACCACTTCAGTAAATCCTAAATAGTAATTATGTTACACTTTTAACCTTCGATCCACTGTAGTTTAAAAACTTTACCGAATTACGGTAAATAATTCAAACGTAATTTTTTTTGAAAAAAAAAAAGAAAAAGTAAAACCAATTTTTTTTTTCTTTGATCGCTACAGTAAACCTTAAATAGTAATTGTGACACTTTTAACCTTGAGCCCACTGTAACTTAAAAAATTTACAGAGTTATAATAAATAATTCAAAATTTAAAATGTATCGAATTGCAGAAGTAAAAAATCATGGTCATATAGAACAGATTCAAAAAGTTATTAATTGCTGCAAGAAGCTAGTACTTACTGGGATAACGAACTAATATGCATAATTGATTAGAAATGTTAATTACAAACCATGTCGTGTAACCATGTTAATAGTTGGAAAAACAGCTAGCTCTATCGTGAATAAGTAAAATTTATGGTACCGCTACGTGTGAGAGAAGTTATCAGTTGTCTTTCTTCATTTTGCATCTATTTCATTAAATTATTGGTTGCTACAGTATGTGTTTGGCTTAAAGTCGGCTTTTAGAAATTCCAGGAAAGTTCGGAAAGAGAATATGCATATTGATATGGGCGGTGGAAATCAGGTTTTGTCATTGTGCAAGTCGACATGATCAAAGCCAAGTGTGTATATAACATCTGTGTACGGCTACCGTACACCTCAGGTTGGGGCTTTTACTCACTTCTACCTATAAATGATTTTAGTGGAATCCGTTCTTCATCCTTATCTTTCTTTAACTGAAAATGGCAAGTAAAAACTCAGAAGAATCTTAACATTGTTCCACCATCATAGGACCAAAGTGTCCAACAAGAAATTGGCCAAATCCCAAAAAACAAGGCCTGATCAATTTCTGACAATGACTTGAGAACAAGAAAAAGTTTTCCCATAAACATATCGAAAGATTGCATCAGATTTCAGTGTGTGCTGACACATTGCACAAGTCTGAGTCCTCTATAAATTCATTGTTTTCAATTCACTCCAATTCGTAATGCTCTAATTCTCTGAGCAACATATACTAAAACCTAGATAGTATCATTTTAATGGCCGAGGCTGCAACTGCAAGAGCAAATTTTTTCCCTGGTTCAGGGACATTGGTTTTTAATGTCCGATTCAGGGAGACTACGATTCAAATCATCGGATTCATAAACTGCCACTTTCATCATCCAACTCATCCAGAAATGATCATAACTTCTCGCCAAGCCATCTTCGCATTCATCACTGCGGTGGTGGTCAGTTTCCTCCAGCTCATGTATCAAGGCAAAGGCGAATCGCCATTCAAAACTCGCCCGAAGACCATATGGGCTGCTATTGCAAGTTTGTTCTTGTACTGTTTGTCACACGATGCCAAGCTAAGGTCTTCGGCTATTAATCGCAGTAGGTTTTCCGCGCATCAACCAGTTGCTTATATGGGGATGGCAATCTTTGGTCCTTTGTCCTTGGCATCCATGTCATCTCTGCTTTTCCCTGGAAATTTTGGGCCATTTTTATACTTGGCAGCCATTTTATATTCTATCAGTTTAAGTCCCATATGTTTGGTTAGAAAGGCCTGGAATTGGTTCGAGGCTATGAAAGAAAGCAGACTTTATGGTCAATATGATCATGATGAAAGAAGAAAAGGATCAGTTCAGATACCCTGGTTTGGTGAACATCACATAAGTTGCCAAGTCGATCCACTTCCCCCCGTGTAGTATGTAGTGCAGGACCGTGACGGTATTCTTATTGGGGCAAAATTTCAATCTAAGTCTTTGCTTTTCTATTTATGCCTCGCTTTCAACTCAAAATTAATTAACAATGAGTCAAGCGATTTAAGGATCTTATGTGTTAGTTATAGATATCATATTTTATTGATGTAATATTTCCAACAGTATAATTTCTTTGTCACGCATATGATCGATTCACAAATATTTGACGTGAATGAATAACTTCGTGAACAATATCAATTATAAATGGGAAATTGCGAAGAACTACATGATTAAACTTTTGTTAGGAACATTGACTAAACTGGATATGGCCGCCAAGTTGAAAAATCTGTGGTCGAAACATGAATTTGTCTATTTTTCTTTTCTGTATGTATTACGCTTGCGTACGTCTATTATTCGTCATACCAGTTGTCCTGTTGTTTGTGATTCAATACAAAGAAAATAATGTACGTAAACTAGAACCCCATTGATTCTTGGAACCCTGATCTTGGATTGATCGGTCTTCCTCCCATATCACTTTTCAATGTACTTATTCTTGGAAATTGTGTTATATACTTTTTTTTTCTTTAACAAACCAGATTAGTACCTAGGAAATTTATTAATAAAGTAAATATTTTTGGGAGAATGCGTAAGACTTATCCCGTACAAAGAAAAGCCGTCATTTAATGACAGGTGATTTGAATATTAGTAAACTATATCAGGAATATACTAGTACAATATAATAACGATAGAGGATAGTAATCATTTCTTCTGTTTGCGTAATTTACATCTTGTTAATCACCGTTCACGGACTACTGCATTTGGTGAGCATATTTGAGAATCCCGAACAGTGAGTGATACACTAAGAATTTGGTTGCTGCCCCCAAGTTGTCACCCAACTAAACCATAATCCGATACAGTTTATTTGTTGACCAGAGAGGCCGGTTTCTAAGGGAAACTTGGTTTTTGAACCAGAGAACTGGCGAACTAATTTTTAAAGAATGATGGATCCGAATAACTAGCTGTGGGAGGCTAACAAGTTTTGTCTTAAGACATTTTCTTTTTTGGTACTAAAAAGACGCAACGCCTAACAGAAATTTAAATCAAAATATTGCTTGAGAGGCTAACATGTTTTGTCTTAAGACATTTGATTTGTCATAAAATTCACCTAATATATTTTTTCAATAGGAAAAAAAAGTCTTAAAAATATTTTTAAATACTTTAGGAGAACATAATAAATGTGAAAATAAATCTTAAGGTTTTTTTCTTCTAATTGAAATAACATATTAGGTGAATTTTAGGATAAATCAAAATACCTTATAATGAAGACATGATGGAATATAATATAGAGAGGAATTTCATTGTCTTTTCTCTCTCTCTTTTGCTTGAATTCATCACTTGCAACTTTGTAGCTCTCAAAACCGCTTTTTTTTTTTTAATAAATTTCTTTTTTTGACTATAAACAAAGATTTGTAATAAGGAAGTGAGATTACGTTTCTTTCTTCTCTCATTTTCGGAGAAGTTCTCCTTCTTTTTGGGGTTTCTATCCCTTTTTACCTCTTGAAAGCAATTACTAATTAAGCCAGTGATAGCTGTACAAGAGATAATTTCCCGCCCACAATCATCTATATATCTTCTACATATATAACTAAGTCAAAATCCAGAGAGAGAAATGTCTTAGTTATATAATCATGCCACACAGGATTTAATCCTATGTGGTATTTTCTAAATATATTGGTTATAAATTGTAAAAAAAAAAAACTAATAAATTACTAATGACTATTAAACTTTTGAACAACAATATTAACAAACAAAATCTTTCTAAATCAATTTATTTCCACAAATTTCTCATAATTGTTGATCTTAGGTTCTACTCCAGAAGAACAGTCCGAGAGGCATTAAGATGAATTTCAAGATCAAGGTCGAACAAGCAATGGAGTACGGAGTGATATTTAATACTGTAATATGATTTACTAAGTGAATATAGTACGTAGAATAAGCACACGTAGGAGTCATTGTTTTTTTTTTTTTTTTGATTGAAAACGTAGGAGTGATTGTTGATTCCATAATTTTTTTGTTCCATTCATCTTATTTTGATCCCAATAAAAATTGTGTAATGCTACTATTAATTACCAATAACAGAATTTCTCTTTGATGGTTTTCTTACGAAAAATCAATGTACAATTTTTCCAATGATCTAAGGTTGACAAAAATATGCGCGCTGATTACTAATAATTTCTAAGAAAGAGTTGGAATTTATTTAGAAATATCATATGTATATCAAACAACCAGCATAGATATAAATACACATTTCATATATTTATTATTTCTATAAGATTAAAAGGATAGTATTTTGTGGGAAAAATGATCTAATTACACTGTTTTTTGAAGGTATCAAATTATACTTGATTATACATGATAACCAAGAACCTACTTAATCGGTACTTTTAAGGAGGGGAAATTTTTTTTTTTTCAACAAACGTAAAAAAGCAACACAACTTCTTCAAGTTAATCTACTAAATGTTCATTACACTATGTCAAGTGAAACTCTACACTTTTTAACCAAATCAATCGGAATAGGCAACGTAATTTGAGAAGCATATAAAATTAGAAGTGCAAAATTTTATTTCCAGTTTTCATATTAATTTGTGTTCTGTAGTTGATTAAATTCAATGGAATATTTTTTTCCTTAAACAGTTAAAATAAAATTAGCACAAATGAAGAAAACAACAAAAATTAAACATAAAAAGAAATATATTTTGACCCTTTTAAGTCAAAGGACCTGTTTGTTTGCTCACCGTGAAAAGAAAAAGAAGAACGATCAAGATGAAAAGATTTAATCTTTAAAGTTACCACATGAGAAAAGTAAAAGCAAAAAAATTAAAATATGAAAAAATAATTCAAATTGTTTTTGTTAAAGTCAATTTATGGAGAAAACAAAAAGATTGATATCCATAATCATTTACATGAACTAGATTTGAATCATGACGCCCTGTAAAAAGAATCAGTAAATAATAAATGAAAGTTACTCCATGAAACTTTTTGGCAAAGAAAATGATTATCAACGACGAATGTATATCAACTAAGATAAAGATAAAATAAACTACAAAATAATAAGTTGGGAATCACTTTTACTGATGTAAAAAGGACTAAAAAAATAGTCGAATGATATTATTTAGAGAAGAAAAAACTAATAACGAGTAAAACAACTAAAATATAATATGCAAAGAATCATTTTGACTGACTTGAGAAAGACTAATGGAGGAGAAAAATAGTTATTTTAAATCATTAAGGAGGAAAAAATATTTAAACAATTACAACTTTAATAATTTTTTTTAGGTTAAAACAAGTAAAAAATTAGAAGGATTACAAATGGAGAATGCAAAATGACTACAATATACGAAACCGGTGAAAATTACTAAAATAAAATACATTGAAAATCAATTTGATGATGAAAGACTAAATAGAAAACTAATAGCCAACGAAACAATTAGATTATTAAATTTATACTCCCACCAATGACCGGCGAAAACAATTAGAGTGTTAAATGGAAGAAAAAAAAAACAGCTTTGAATGATATTAATTATTTAGAGAGGACAACAATGATACATATATGATCTACCATTAAATAAAAATTAAAAATTTCTAAAAGTGAATGAAGCGAAGATAATGAATAAGTGGTTAAAAAACTAAAAAATACAATAAGTTTAAGAATTAATTTAAATGACTTGATAAAGACTACATGGAGAAAAAAAAACAATTGAATCATATCATTAAGGGGGAAAAAAAAAACTCAAACAAATACATTTCCTTTTTAAAAAATCGAGGTAAATTTAGGAAAGTAAATGATAATCTTCAACAAAGAGAAATTTCGACACCGATTTGTGGAAACCATAGATAATCATATGTTCTCCATCACAGATAAAGAGAAGCTTTTATAAACAACTTCAGATATCATATACAATTCAAAAAGGCGGTGTAAAGCTTTTTTCCGTTTTTAGAAAAATCCAGAATAGTATCAGGCGGACATCCCTATGATTTTATTAGTTTTAAAAAATAAAGTTATAGAAATGCAATGATTAAAACTTACCCCAAAAGAAAGAACCGCCTTACAAAGATTTCCCGAACAGTATTAAATGTTTTCGGCTGACTCTACATAAGTTAAAGCTTAAAGTAGGTACTCCGATCATGTTGCTCACAATATAGACAATTGAATTGGATTGTATATTGGTAAAAAATTTTGAATTTTCATGTACGAAAAACGTACTCCCTCCGGACCTTATTGTAAGGATCAATGTTAGAGAAAAAAAAATGAAATGTTGCTTAGAGAAATTACTCTTGATGAATTAAGACATGCGGTTTTTGACTTAGATTCTTCGCGTTCTCGGGGTGTGGATGGCTTTGCTGGTAAACGTTGTTGCGAAATAATCAGTCAAGACCTATTGGAAGCATGTAGGGATTTTTTTAACGGAACTACAATTCCAAGAGCGACATGTAGTACTTTAATCACATTGATCTTGAAAAAGAACTCTGTGTATTCATTTGCAGACTATCGGTAATATCTAATGTATTTGTAGACTATTGTAAGGATCAAGGATCAAGGATCAAGGTTTTAATAAATGATCAAGATGGTAATATCAACAACAAGACAAAAATATAACATGCAAGGAAGTGTTGTAAGACATGCAATTATATATGTCGGTCTTACTTCTTTTTCGTCTTTCTGATTTTTATTTGCTGTTTAAATGAAGTATTACGATATTTAGTAGCATAAATAGCATTTCTGTTTCTCAATATTCTGTTTTGATGTCAGAAGAAAAAACTATTATATTTAAGGTTAATTTTTCTATTTTCACGTAAAATGTATTATATAATACAACATTCATTTTTTCATTTTATAATTTTTATTTAGATTTAACTACCCGTCCAACGAACCGGTTTAACATTTAGTTTGCTTATGTAGCATCATTTAGTAGCTAAATCACATCGACGTAAAACTATTAAAAAGGACACAATAACTCACCCGTTTCTCTCCTCATTAATTATCCCAAATCCCCGGGATGGTGGAAGAAATTAATAAATTCAAATTTTTTTGGTCACAAAAGTAGCACGTTCACGTCAAATCTCCCCATTCTACTCCATTAAGTTAAAAGAATCAAATTTGAAAATTGATTCCCTATCTAAATTCTTATGAATCTCGCTCCTTCGTTCTATTAATGATTTTCAACATTGAATAGAATCGCATGGCTACGCTGAAGACGGCGAACAAACCCAGCTTTCGTTATATGATATGGTGAATAAGAATAGGCGCAAGTTGCGATTGTGCCGGAGGATAAAGGGAAGACAAGGAAGAGGATTGATTAAGGTCAGGTGGAAGTGGAACCGGATCGAAAGCTTTCAAGCAAATAATCAAACCCCCAACTCAAATTTGAGGTTGTTGATTTCACCCGCTATTGATTTTATTAAGCAAGTTCTAGCTTTTTTTTTTTTTTATGTATTTCATTTATCCTAAAATTATTGTCCACTTTAGAATTTTTACTTTTAGTTTAATTTAACTAAAAATAAAAATCTAATTTGGACAGTAGTTTTGAGACGGAAAAAGTATTTTAGACATGTGAAATCAGCTTTGCAGGTTCAGTCATGTTACAGTTGCACCTATGTTTCAAGGTAAGATTTTCGTACTTTTAAAGTTTAAGATTGTAAGAATTAAGAGTTTTCATTATCATTGTTTACTTAAATCTTAAGACGAGCATTTTTACTAAATGTATAGTTGTTCCTTCAATTCTATATTTCCGAATACCGAAGAATAAAAATATTAGATCGTAATGAGTGGCAAATGTGTGGAAGCCTTCTGCTAGATCCTTAAGACGATGTATCCACATTTACGGATTGAAGTGTTTCTAAATTTTCTCGCAAATGAGTAAGGGGCAAAATTTTTGTTAATCAAGGTTGCCATGGAATGCAAAAATCTTTATTATGCGCGAAGAGATTAAGAATATTGATATGTTGTGTTTTAGAATGACTGTACAAGTACAACCTTCCACAGTTTATAATTGTACATAATTGCCTTTCATTTGTTTTTTCCCATATTCTTTTTTAATTACATACCAATTCTTTAAACTGTGCATTTTTTTTCCTTCTTTCAAACAAAATTGTCATCGTCTTTTTTAGTTACATACTAATTCTTTAAACTACTCCCGACATTCGCCCGGGTTGAGAATCTAGTATACACTTATAGCCAAAGTGGATGGTGACTAAAAGAAAATGTAAATAATATAAGTTTTATATATTTACTGTCTAATACGATGAAGGATAAAAAGACAACATAAAAAATGTAGACAGTTGAAAAAATGTTAAGGAAATACATTAAGGACAAACATGGCCTTTACTGTTAAAAATATTTGAGCTTTTTTGAGTTCATCTTACTTCCTTGCCTCAGCTATGTTTCCGTGTTCTTCTATCTGTAAACAAGCTTTGGGGAAACTTGCATTCATCTGGCTTTTCTATGAGATTTCCATACTAGTTCCTCCAAACCCCATCTTGATAACTGTGACGCCCAAAATTTCTCACCACTTGATGCAGGGGATTAATTAGGAATAATTAAATTATTTATTCGGTTCGAATGAAGATTAAGTAGTGAATGTGTGCGCTCAACGTTACGCCATGTTTGTAAAAAAAAGAAGAAAAGCAATCCCCACATAAGTTCATTGTCATGCCCCCCTCTCCCACAAGTTCTTTGCATAGTTCTTGTTTTTTCTCTTTGAAGTCTTCCTTAATTGTTCGTGGTCTATGGATGTCTTCATTGGCTCTATGAAGAATGAATATCTGATAGGTCTTGAAGTTTCATGTTATTTATGGGTATTTGTATAGCATTTTGGATTAGATTGTTCACTTATGTTGTGTATTTTGATGTTTTTGGTTCTTAGGAGTGATTGGAGCTGAGATTGAGAAAAATGTTTCATAAACACACATTTTTGGAGCATTTTGACAAGGAAGCACAAAAAGAGAGCAATGACATCACATTCCCGCGTGGGCACACAAAATCCATGCCAAAATCAATGAAGAAAGCATAAAATTCCAGCAACAATGTTGTATTCCCGCGTGGGCACGCTGTAATAGGGACTAAAGTGCAAAATTTCCAAAGTTTTGGGGTCAATTTATAATTTTGGCAAACCCAAGGGACCAATATGCAAATTTCGGAAAAATTAATTTGCAGCTGCGAAATTCTGAAAGCATCTGGCGGCTGACCTAAATTTTGGCATATAAATTGATTTTATTCTTTTCTTTTAGAAGGGGGCTGAACGTGAGAAGAAGAAGAGGAGACTGGAGTGGTCCTAAGCCGCCTATCTAGCCATTTTGGGCGTTATTCTTCCCCATTCTCCATAGTTTTGTTTCAGTAAGGCTTTATTATGTGTAATTAAATTATTTTTCTAGTTGAAAGATATTGAAGCCTTGGTTTGAATAGTTGTGAGATCTAAATGTTGTTTCTCTCTCAATTTCTTGTGAGTATTTGCTTGTTCTATTGCATGATTGATATGATTATTGTGGATTCATGAATAGCTGGTAGCATTCATTATTTCATGTTAGTTAACAACCAATAAGACAGCAAGGTTTGTTGTTTTAAAAGGGACTGATATAATTAAATTACTTGGTAAGTGATTTTGTTATAAGAACAAGTAATCTGGTTTTTTTTATTAAACAAGGTTTGTTTCATAGGGACCAGAATTAGGTCTTTGTACTTAATGCAGTCGTTTTCTTAATCTTAGGAGGTTCCAGGATTGAATTTCGACTAGTGTGTTTAATGAAGGTTTTCTTAATCACTAAACTTAGTTCAAGATTGAGTTGTTAGGAGGTTCCAACAACGAAAACTAATTTGCCTATAAGTGATTGAGTATCATTGCATCTATGACTAATTGTTTAGACCAAGGTGGATATAAAATCTTTTGACTAGAAACTTTCTCATAATTTGCTTTCATTTTTTTTAACTATCATTTGAATTTTATTTTAACTACACTTTAGTTTTAAAAACTCAAAACCCCCCTTTCGGTTACTCATTTGAAAGAAACAAATCCACCATTCCCTGAGGAGACGACCTTGCTTTCCTATGCTACTAGTTTGAAAGTAGGTTAAATTGTTTGTTGTTTGACACCCATCAATATCCTACAATGATCAGAACTTAGAACCATTGTCGCTCGATACTATATAATAATTGTATACTCCCTTCGGTCCTTAATATAAAGCATTTTAATTTCGTCCTATGTTTCAATTAGGATGTCTTTTTAATTGAAATAAAAATCTTAAAAACATTTCATAATAATTAGGAGAACACAACGAATGAGAAAATATATTTTTAAGGTGTTTTTTCTAATTAAAAAGACATTCTAGGTGAAACCTAAGACGGCATCAAAATGCCTTATAATAAGGACCAGAGGGAGTATAATATTAGAAAGACTAAAATGTCCAAATGGTCACTTACATTTGAGCTTACTTGATTTTATGTCCATAACATTAATATTTCAATATCGTAGTCCCAAACAATATGTTTTCACACTTTTTTGGTCCCATTTCACTGTTTCGACCACTTTTCCGTCCAATTCGATGTTGACCGACAGTTGACATGTCGGAATCAGAAGTATTTTCGTTTTTTTTATATAATTTAAACTTCCATTAAAATTTAAATCATTAAAAATATTATAAAAATTCACATTTATTATTTAATTGTTAAAATATTTTATTAATTTAAAATATTATTTTAAAATTTTAAAATTTAAATTATTTTCAAAGTTACTTTTTTCTTTACTAAAATAAATATTAATTATGTTGCACTTTTAACCGCCCACTGTAACTTTAAAAATTACCGAGTCACAATAAATAATTCAAAATTCAAATTAAAAAAAATAAAATAAAACCAAGATTTTTGACTTTGACAGCTACAATAAATCTTGAGTTATTTTTTTAAAAGAAAAAGAAAATTGTGGGGTGAAAATTCGGATAAAAAATAGTTTATTTAAGTTTTTGGCTTAGTTATTGCTTTGAATTGAAGATATAATTTAAAAAGGAATCTCGCCGGAATCCGGCCGGCCGGTAACGGCAGGAGGTGGTCCGGCAGCGGGCAGCGTCGGTGGAGGTGTGGAGGTGTGGAGGTGGTGGTGTATAGATAATATTATTTTATTTAAATTTCTATTCCAACAACTTTTTAAATTTTCACTAAAACCACATTTTAAATTATATCTCCAATTCAAACTATAAATTAAAATAAACCTTTTCTTAATCCGGATTTTCGCCCCCTCAATTTTCTTTCCTTTGAGCCCGCTGGATTTTTTACTTCAACCGAATAAAAAATTGGTAGGTGAAAATTCGGATAAAAAATTTAGTTTGCTTTTTCTTTTTAAATAAAAAATTGAATTTTGAATTAGTTACTGTAGCGCGGTAAAATTTTGAGTGATATGGAGTTAAAAATGAAACGTAATTAATATTTATTTTGTATCCAGCATAAATGATAAATAGAAAAAGAAATTTTTTAAAAATAATGTAAGTTTTAAATTTTTATAATAATATTTTAAATTAATGAATAATATTTTAGTAATTAAATAATTAAATGTGAATTTTATGATATTTTTAATGATTTAAATTTCAATGAAAGTTCAAAAAATTAAGTCAAAAGACGAAAATACCCCTGATTTCGGAAAGTCAACTACCGATCAACATCGAGTTGTACGAAAAAGTGGCCGAAACAGTGAAATGGGACCAACAAAGTGTGAAAATATAATGTTTGGGACTGTGATGTTGAAATATTAATGTTAGAAACGTAAAATCAAGTAAGCCCAAATGTAAGGGACTATTTGGACATTTTAGTCTATTAAAAAAGGGAAAAACTATATTGTAGTCCCAAGATTTGGGAATATCGAGTAGATTAGTTTGGGACCAAACTAATCTACTGAATTTTTCCAAACCTTAAGACTAAATCATAGGTTTTCCCACTGGAGAATATATTAGCTGAAAGAAGATACTATAGGTCAATGTTGTTTGATGTTATTTTTGTCGTAATTAAAATTTAAAAGACTCAGAATATCCTCTGTTGATACGGGTACGTTCATATTGTAACCTGATAAGAATGAATTCTATCATTATTTCTACCCATCAGAAACAAAAATATGTAAAAATCGAAATAAAAATAAAAATGAAAAAAAGACTCCATCAATATCGAGTTGAGGACACATTCAAGGCTATACCTTGCAAAACCAACAATGCATTTGAGGATAGATTCAAGGTTCTTTAAACGCTGTCAGCTTCCTGCAGTACCAAAGCAAAATTCGCGACGAAAAACGCGTCGAATTTAGTTTGCTGCGACTAAAGCTAGGCTGCAAATCCATCGGTACGTCTTGAGAAGCATGCGGACAATCGGAAATGACGTGAAAACTGAGGAAGGAAAGATGCGGAAAATCGGTTTTCATGTGACGGAGAAAACAGAAGCAGAAAAGGACGCGGCATTTCGGGCATTCTGATGACGGAGGAGTCCACTAGGAAGAAGGTAGTGAGGAGAATTAGATAATACAGTGATTGTGGAGGTCCTGGAGGAACAAAAACCCAAAGCAATTGGACAATAATAGCTAGCTCCTACCAACTCGTTATTGCCAATAAATTTTATTATAAAAGATTATATTTTAATACTAATGACTTTAGAGATTTCACATATTTTATATATTTTAAATTTAAAAATTATATATGACGTAGTATCAGTATTATCCGTTTTGTGTCCCGGACTAATGGGTTGAGTCAGTGACCCAGTAACCCTGACAACATTGCATTTTACAATCACTTATGTTCCAATTTAACCAGCACGCTTTCTTTAGAATCCTAAATGAGAGAATTCATACGTTTTAATCCCACAAGTTAAAGATGCATACTTTCTCCTTTTAAAAATGTGTGGGTGGTGGATGACATTGCCATCTGTCCCTAAATAAGTACATATTGAATTTTAAAATTTGTATGCCAGTTTTTCTACAAATTTCAAAAGGTAATATGAATTATTTTTTTTGGGCGGTGATATTAGTTAAGTTGAAATGGTTTCATTTATGCAGTAATTAAATTTAATTTTTATTTTTCTATTTTATGCTTTTCACTAATCTCTAAAATATAAAACAATTAGTCGAAAAAAGTTAATTGAAACTATTTCTATTTTCTCATTAGCACGTTCGAACTTCTTTAATATAAAAGAAATACTTTTTCTTTCCCTAAATTGAACTCGACAATGCTTTGTAAATTGTAAGGTAGAAAAGTTTAAATTTACATTCTCGGACCCGTGGCAACATAACCTCAACTAGCAAATGCAGCCATTTTTTCATTTCTACCTCTCAAACTCGTTTGACCTGGTCAATCAAGGAAAATACTTCCAGTAGTCCAGTGTACATACGTTGGTCAACCTAAGCAGAGTATTTAGTTGACTAACTTAGTAACTAGTTAGACAGTTCCAAATTGTTCGGAGATAACTGGCTTCTGACAGGGGTTTACCGGAACTAAACGAGGAAAACTTTGTGTGGAATATAATAGTCGATCCGCTTGAAACATTCGATGGTTTCTGAAGAACCAAAACAAAAAGCAAATTAATTTGCTTATAACAATATTACATACTTTCAGGCTGAGAGGAACTGAAAGGACGATTAAGCGCATAGAATGATCATATCATAGTCTTGAAGGCCCAAATATAGGCCCACATGTGGTTCCACCTCAAAACCAATTGGCAATGAGGGGAGTAGCACAAGGGATATATATGTTGAGTTCAAGAGTCTCCATCCATCCATGTGGGACAAGGGAACATGATGTAATTTCTTTCTTTTCATTCATTTAACACACCCCTCTCAAGCCTAAGGGGCTTGGACGGGAAATTTTATATATATTTTTTCTGATTTTTTTTTTCTCAGTCTTGCGATCGGTTATTTTCCCGGATACACCGTCGCTTGCCGGGCCAGTCAAAGTTCAAAGTCAAACCCTGAATTTCTTCCTTAGGTTGACCAAAGTTTCAAGACCCAATCTGGGTCAGTCCACCTCGCCCCACAAATTCCACAGGTCCGCAGATTAAACCCGCTCTGATGCCATCTTGAAGGCCCAAATATAGGCCCACATGTGGTTCCACCTCAAAATCAATTGGCAATGAGGGGAGTAGCACATGGGATATATATGTTGAGTTCAAGAGTCTCCATCCATCCATATGGGATAAGGGAACATGAGGTAATTTCTTTCTTTTCATTCATTTAACACATAGGACTGCTGATATATCATATGTTTAATCGTCTAACCCTTTCGAATTTAAGGTTGTATTTCTTTATCCATTTCGAGGGCCGCCTTAGGCCGGCTTAATTCACCGTCTGTAATTCCGCTTTCTCAGTCAGTTTCAAATTGGCGGTTGTCCCTAAGTTTTGCCATTGTGCAAGTCGACGGCGCACTACGGCCCTCTGGCCGCCGTACCTATACATATCTTGATTCATTTCGCATTTTAATGGTTTAGGGAAATCCGTTGTTAATCCTTTTTGTTGTTGTTGTTTGCCGGAAGCTGATCAGCGCAGTCAGACGGCCAGTTTATGTACCGCCAAACGACAAGTGAAATTGGCCGGACTTCGATAGTGACTTCTTTTGCTTGGTAACTAAGCTACTTTAAAAAACAATAGAACCACCAAGATCTTATCGATGTTGTAAAATGATTACATCATCCTCAAGAGTTTGCTGACGCATTGATCCACTATAAATGAAGACATTGTCTTTTCTTTTCCAACCAAATTCATAACTGAACGGAATTTATTCTACCCTTTATATGTCATTTCAATGTCTCAGTCTGCAAGGGGAAATTATTTCTCCCGTTCAGCTACTATTCAAAACATAGGGTTCATAAACTTCCAAATTCACCAAACAATTCAGGAAACGATCGCGTCTTCACGGCAAACCATTTTCGGGTTTCTCGTGGCAGTGCTGATTAATATCCTTCAGCTCAAGTACCAAGGAAAAGCCGATTCTCCATTTGAAACTCACCCGAAAACCATTTGGCTGGCTGTTACATTTTTGTTCTTGTATTTTTTGGCACAAGATGCCAAATTAAGGGTCTCTGAACCTAATTGCTATGCCTTTTCCAGGTGTCAATCATTTGCTTACACGGGAATGGCAATCTTTGGCCCTTTGTCCCTCGCGTCAATGTCATCCCTGATTTTCCCTGAAAATTTGGGTCCATTTTTATATTTAGCAGCCATTTTATATTCCCTCAGTTTGATTCCCTTTCATCTGGCTAGAAGGACCTGGAATCGGTTCAAAGATTTCATAGAAAGTAAAATGTATGCTCAAGACGATCACCACGAAAGAAGCAGCGGATGAGTTCAGATACTTTGGTATAATTGTGAAAATGCCATAAATGGCCAAGTTAATATACTTCCTCCCGTGTAGATCATATTAATGGGTAAATGAAACTAATGGTTGTCCCTTTTAACTTGGCCATCTTATTCTATTTCATCACTTATTTTTCTAAAGATTTTAATCAAGCCTCATGTACACATGGTTAATGGATGTGTGAAACTATTTGACAGTTGTTTGAAGGTTTTTTTTTTTTTTTTATTACTAATAGTCTTAATTGGACTTTTCGATGGGATCATGTGCATCCAAAAGTCCATTCAAGACTCTCTTTTTTATTATTATTATTGGAAATGTCACAACTAATTGAAGCAAACAAGTTCGAGGGCCAATGATAACCATAAATTGAAATTAAGAGTTTGATAAAATTTGGGGTTTTCAAAGATCTTTGACCTATTAAATTGTATAGTGCACATGTAAACAACCACTAGAGTTATTTACCCATAAAAAAATCCATTTATATGTTGTCTAATGTACATACATCACTCTCTCATGCGTATCATACCTTTGAACGTTTGTAATTGCACGGTTGAAAGTAATGTAATTAGTGCATTATGTAGAATCCTTTGGATTCTTGCAGATTGCACCTCTTCTCAATCTCTTTAGATGTACTTTTCTTAAAAATATTATTGATAGAAGAAATTTATAATGTTTTGGTGTTTTATCTTCTGAGTAGATAGTAGTTAAGATTTGTTCAGCCTGAATTATCATTCGTATTGTTTTTTACTTTCGGGAATCATATAATTACCGAGTACTCACATACCCTGTAAACTTTACCCGCCATGAGAAAATAATACTTCAACCTAGCTAGCATCGGAAGTTTCAGAACTCCTTAAACACCGTTTTGAAAGGAAAAAAAAAAAAAGAAGAAGAAGAAGAAGAAAGAATATTAATGGTACAGAAGTTTATAACTCGATTAAACAACCATCTTAATTTGCTTGTCCCATGAGAATTATCTAACCGAACAAAAGATAACGTATTCTCGATGGAGCCATGTTAACTTACAGTCAAGCAAACCAGATGGGAGAATAATAATCTCAACTGAAGAAAAGTACAAAGTCTGTTTTATCAATAACACATTAATAGCATTTCCAAGAAAATATAGTACATTAAATAAATGAGTAATTGGGAAATGGTTAAGTCCTTTTATTTTTTTATATTGTTCATCAATGAATATTGTTTTCTTATTTTATTTCAGTCCTTCGATCGACTTTCGTTTATGGATTTGAGTTCACTTGAATTCTTTTTCATGTTTAGTTAGATATCTATTTCTAATTGATAACATATATATAGTGAAGGAAAAAAATTATCTAATGGTAATGATCTACTCCCTCCCTCCGGGTCGTATTATAAGTCATTTTGATTTTGTCTTAGGTTTCACCTAATATGTCTTTTTAATTAGAAAAAATTCTTAAAAATAAATTTTCACATTCATTTTGTTCTCCTAATTATTAGGAAATATTTTTAAGGTTTTTATTCCAATTAAAAAGACATTCTAGGTAAAACCTAAAACAAAATCAAAATGCTTTATAATAAAGACTAGAGGATTGGAGGGATTATTAATTTGTGATATAAATTGACAAAAAAAATTAAAAGTTTTTGCAAGGATCTTAGTAGGGAGAGGAGAAGTGTGTGTAAGAAACTATATATATTATTACAATAACTCCTGATTTACCTCGTTATCTTTGAATGTGATCCAAGTTTGATGGTTTGATTTAATTAATAAAGTAGATTTTTTAGAAGTTTACAATTGAATCTTATTTAGGAAAAAAAAAAAAAAGAAGAAGACTACTGTTGCTTTTGATTAGTTAAAAACTATCATTTTATGAAATATTCCAATATCTCGATACAATTCATACGAATTAACGGAGGTCTTTTATAGTTCACTTAATAGAGAAGAGAATTTTCCTATAGATTCTATATGCAGGTTGACAAAAGGAAAACAAATACTACCAAACAATTTAAACAAGTCAGCAACGTTGGACTTGGATGATTTTATGAATTTTTTTGTCCTAATTATATTTTGTCTCAGTCTTAGCGAAGCAAGGTATATTTCGTCATTTTTTGCCCTTGATATGAACTCCTTTCAACCTCACTCCTTTTTGTCTTCCGACGAAGGAAACTATGCAGGAAGAATATCCTCAAGTGACTGAGCGGGACTTTTCTACTACGTCTCCCAGAATTGAATAACTCATGTACTCTTTTTTTTTTTTTCTTTTCCTTCGTTTAGTGAGACTGAAGAAATTCACGATTAATTAAAAGAGATCGGGATATACGAATGATCCATCTTAACGCAATATATAATACTATATAATTACATAGTAAAACCACATCCGTTACTTTGTCCGTAGCTTTGGGAGAAACAATTACGTACGTTAAATTTTTAAAGTGGCAATATGATACGTGTAACTTTTTTTTAAAAAAAAAAAAAAAATTTACTTCAGTGAACTCCGCTTAAATGTGTGTAAAACCCCTTTACAAACTCCTTGGTGAGAATCGAACTCTAATCTGTTATCAAGAAAAATATTACCCTAACCACTAAACTATAATTCAATTCTCTTGGTATAACTCATGTGTAGATAGATTCTCATATAGTTGTCACTTGTTACCATCAACTTCAACCCACATCATCCTGACAATCGATCTACTAGATCCCACTCAGAATTGTGTGTTTCTTTCTTCCAATCAATGTGGAATTCCTGATTTTAATTGATTTTTTTTTTTTAACTCAAGAGTTCTTGACATCAAATCAAACCAAATATAGTGAGTTCATTTATTTAAAATATCATCAATAATCAAGTTTAGTTCTTAAAAGAAATACTTATCTCTTCCAAAAGAAAAATTCACTGTGTTGAATTAGAATAATAACATTTTAAAACAGAATTAGAATAATAAACGCATTGAACTATTTTTTTTTTTTAAGGAATTAGGAAAAACTAGATAAAATTTTACTTTCGTTTTATAAATGTTGAGTCAGTTAATGATATATATATTTCGATAATTAAATTTACTATTTTGAACGACGAGGATAGTTCCAATGTTGCTGCCTCACCGACCAGCAAGTTCGAGGACTGAGATTACAAAGCAGCTGATTTCAAAGAATAAATATTTGTTTTCCATTCAGATTTTACATGTAAAACTGATCGTCCAAATATTATACTATTTCCAAATAGAAAAGATTGAAAACGCCTTCTAGAGTATTTGAGTGACTAAGAAGAATCTTCAGAGACTTGAAATGTTAAAATTCCTAGTCATTTACGATATATATATATATATATATATATATTATTTTTTTCTCTCTCTCTCTCTCTTTTGTTTTTCCTTCTCTGAATCGGTGGAGGAAAAATTTGTCTTTTTGCCGAAAAGAAGAACAATTGCTGAAAATAGACAATCTGGAATAAAATTTTCATCACTCAGCTGCGGAATATTTTGACCATAATTATTTAGAGTAATTAAGCTTACTCTGTATTGAAATGTCGCGGGAAGAAAAAAAAACCGGCAACTTGACAGTTTCAAAATTAAGTACTCCATGTTTTAAAATGATTCTTCAGTTTAAATGTTTTTTAGTACCAATAAACAAGAAATTAAACAACGTTACAGCCGGTACATATATGAAAACCTCGAACTTCATTAAGAGTTTCAGTTGTAATCCTCCGTTGGACTCATTTTTAATTTGTTAACTTTATGACGTAGTTAACAACATTTTTAATCGTTGAGATAATAATCAGATGGCCGTGGGGAACATTTTTTCCCCAATTCGATACATAGCTATTGTGGTGAAAAATTGAAAGAGGAAAGCAAAAAAAACACAATATACTAGCCTGGTGGTGTTTAATCTTTTTGAACTTTCTCTTGTCCTGATTTCTAATTAACAATATTCATTCTTATAAAGACAACATCGAAAAATAATACTAATATAAAATTGTCCAGGCAAAAGTGCTTTGTACTGACCCGCCAAAATAATATATTCGGATGTGACAACATCCTTATTAACAACCCGCCAAAGTAAACTAAATACTCTCTCCGTCCTAAAATTATTATCTAGTTTGTATTTTCACTTTTAGTATAATTTAAATTAGAATTGAAAATTCAAATTGGACAATAATTTTGGGACGAAAATTAAGTACAACACTCCTTGTTTTACATGCTAGATGATCCAAGCTAGAAAATTTCCCAGAAAACATCGAAAAGCTTTCATCATTTAGTAGTCTATTTTTGTTCACTCTACCATTTCGCATTTGGGGTTTTACCAATGTAAAACCTCTACCGTCCATATCTAAAAGGAGGCTGTGTTAAGTTCAATTTGCATAATTCCTTCCTCATTTCTCCCAAACTGTTGTATATATTTCTTCTACATATACATATCTATTAATTAACTTAAGTGAGTCAAATCATATTCTTAATTGGCCAGTTAATGGAAGAGGCTGCAACAACAAATTTATTTTTTTCAAGGTTCAATAATCTCGAACTTGCAAATCACTGAAGCCACAGTCCACTGAACCGTCAATCACTACTATTCTCGACCAATGTTTCGAGATGACACAAATGTGTCATCTCGTCACGCCACTTATGCCTTTGCCGTGACCGTGATGATCAATTTTCTCCAGCTTCATTTCCAAAGGAAACCCGAATCTCCATTCGAGACCCGGCCCGTTGCCATGTGGTTGGCTGTTGTGAGTTTGATGGTTTATTATTTATCATATGAAACAAAGCTAAGGTTCTCAAGTTTTGATCTTGGTAACAGTTACTATAAATATTTGCTAAACCGCTTTTTCCTTGTTAGTATGGCAGTTTTCGGGCCTTTATCATTGGCAGCTATCTCTCATGTGTGTTACTGATTTCAGGAGTCTTGGTTTATTCATTCTCCCGACTGAAATTATGTGAAATGAAAGTGATCTGGGATCGGTTAGCTGAAGCTGTTAGAAGGAGATTCTCTCATCAAGAGCACCAACAAGAAGGAGCAAGAAGAATGGAAGCCCGAAGAATCTCAACCGAGGCACCTTGGGATTTACTTGCAGGACAAGCCACCATGAATCCTGTTGAAATTCGTGTTCGTCCGCCTGTTTAGCTACTAAAAGTTCCCTCCCATACAAAAAGCATTCCATTTTTTGTGAAGCACTTCTTTCATCCCGTAATTATTGTCCAGTTTGAATTTTCATTTTTGGTTCAAATTGTACTAAAAATAGAATCTCAAAACGAACAATAATTTTGGGTAGAGGGAGTACTTTAATTCCATAAAACATATTTCCTCTATCTAGAAAATGATTCACAATGATTCACATTGATTTTAAAATCTGTGATGTTTTTTATACAAATTTCAAAATTCAATTTCAAATGTTTTTTTTTGGAACGGAGGAATACTATTTTTCTTGGAACGATTGGAAGTATACCAATAAAATGACGAGATCACATAAGATAAGAAAACTCTTGGTCCCAAATATGATGGACTAACAGTCAGTGATTCATCGAGTGAACTGACTTTGACCAAAATAGCTACATATACATCTTAGCTTTAATAGAGTTATACGTTGTTTCACTTATGAGTTGCCTTAGTACGTAAATTCGGGATCACTGATGGTTTGTCTTTGATTCTTAGTACAATTTTAGTTAGTTTCTAAGTTTTAGAATATAGTATTAATTGTCTCCGAGCTTCAGGTTTCTTTAAGAGGTTCAGAATACGTATTGTATTCTAAAGACGTGGCAAGAATTGCTGAGGCGGAAAACGAAATTGACCCATTAATAATACTTTTGCTAATTGCTTTTCTCTATTTGTTAGCGCTTTGTGCTAAGTCCGAATTTCTTCTTGTTTTTTAAGGCTGCAATTAGCTAGGAATAGCTGTTTTCCATCACGATCGATCACTAGTGATAAATCATAAATCAGTACCAATTTCAAAATATTCTTTAAGGTTCCGAGGTTTTGAATCAATTTTCAGAAAGTTAGAAATCCTTTTAATAAATAAAACATCTAACCTGTTATGGTTAAAAATACTTCTTCAATCTCAAAATATAATATAGGAACATGCACGTTGTTATTGATTACTATAAGTAAAAATTCTACTGCATTGGTCCCCGGTTGATAGACCTGAAGGGATGATAACCCTATAATTAAAATGCATTAAAATGCAATGAGCGCCTCACCAGCACTAATCCAAAAAGCATCTGGCCAAATATTGCAAGCGGAAAATGCAGAACTTGGTTTCTGCTTGCTCGCATAATTAATCCTTTTTCTAAAAAGTAAATAAATCAGATAATTATAATTTTTCTCGGCGTCTTATGAATCGTTCGAGAGAAAACAAGATGAATTTCAGGTTCATGTTAATTTAATGTTTTACGTTAATTAGTTAGTTGGAACTTAATTAGAACAATGAAAATAAATAAATTTTAGTTGTGTTTTACTTAATAAGACAGCCACTTCCATCTGACGACAAACTGAGTCAGATCAGCCAGATGCTAATTTTCCAAAATGCTACTAGTTAACATTATTTTATGCCAAAAAATCGACCTGCAGTCCTTCAATTCATCTTGGTACGTGTCATTCGTTCACTCCCAGTAATGGCTGGAAAAAAAAAATTCAAACCATTTAGTCCATATCAATCTCGATGAAATTTCGGTCAATTTTTTGTTCTTTTTGAAGGATACAAATTTTTTCAGTTGAAATATTTTCCGCAAGAGGCCGAATGACTTAGAAAGCAAATTAGTGCTTGTTTGGACGTCATCTTACATTTTATTTTGCCACTTAAAAAGTAAAAATTATTTCAAGTTGAAAACTAAATTAGAAATGAAAGTGTTGTTTGGATGGTATTTTGATCAAAAAGTTATTTGGATGTTGGTTTTGAAAAAAATATTTTGAACTACATTTTGAAAATATCAAGTACGAGTCATCACTAAACAATTAAACACTGTCAATTATAGTCACTGCAAAAAAGAAATTTTCCAAAAACAATCGCTCAACAACGGAATCCTGCCAAATTTGTCACTGAACTATTTGTATTTCTAAAAAAGTCATTACACTAACAAAAAGTGTTTCAAGTTGAAATTTAAAATGTAAATCAGAAAGTTGTTTGGATGATATTTTCTTTTCTATTGGATTTTGTGTTTAAGAGATAAATTAAGTTAAAATATAAAATAAGTGCTCGTACAAACAAAGCATCATTCTGACACTTTAGTCCATGAACTTTTTCAATTTAGTTGCTTTTCAAGTCAAGTTCATGAATGGGTTTCATTGGTTGATTTTGGGTGGTAAAGTAATGTACAACTTCAGGTTCATATAGTACACGTTTAATGGAATCCAGTCATCGAATATTGATTTAAAAAATGTCAGATTACAGGCTTATTTTGGAGGAAGTAAAATTTCGCCGTTGAATGGTACCTGCTGGGGAGATTGGTAAAAATGTTTTTGGTTAAAATGTAAAGTTTGATTGATAAAAAAGAACCTCACGCATTTGTACATCATCCTGTCAGTTATTCTCTATGAGCTATACTATGTACATAATAGATTAATTCCAAGCTTTCTCCAAGTTTGCATTTCAGTATTTTTAACCTTTTTACAAAGGCTACTGACTCTCATTCTGATTTCTCTTTATCACTTCTATTTTGTCTGTTGTTGATATACATTTGATCCCAAAACACCTGGCATTTCTTTCAATCCACACGTGATATATGACAGCATTGATAGCCGCATGTAACACTTTTTTTTCCAGCTTTTTGAACCTCCAGATTTTCATTAGAACTTCCTTTCTCAGCTCAGTGATCTCCCTGTGAACTCTCAGCCATACTAGAACTCCTTCCATCACCTCCTTAGCATACTGGCAGTTAAAGAACGAGTGATCACATGTTTTATCTTGACTTCCACAAAATTTGCATTGCTTATCTGGAATGATAACATTCAAATGCAGCAGCCTTTTGTTGTTAACAGTCGTTTCTTCCATGCTAGCCAACTTATGAAACAGTGCTTTGGCACACTGTATCTTGACCATATGATCTTTGCATCTTTCATTGCATTTCCCAGGTCCTTTAAGCCATATATAACCACTTCTTGGTGTATTTTTTTTTATCATTTCCCTGCCAAACACCATTCTGCACTCCAGTTTTTAAATCATCCTTGATCTTTAAGAGCTTTTTCCAGTGCCAACTACTGTGTCTTGGCAGTTTATAATCCCAGATCGATTGGTTCTTTAAGTAGTAAACATGCATTCACTTTACCCATAGACTCTCCTTCTTGCTTGCTAAATCCCATAATTGCTTTCCCATCAATGCCTTATTCCAGATATTTGGATCTCTGATATTTAATCCCCCCTCATTCTTCCTTCTGCATACATCATTCCATGCCACTAGTACTAAGGTTCTGCCATTTCTTTCTTTCCCTAGAAGAAACTTCTACAACAGCTGATGATCTGTTGTATAATGCTCTGTGGAATTAGAAAAATCCCTGCCCAATAAGAGTGCAAACTGAGAAGTACTGAGTTGATCAGCACACCTGTGCCTGCGTATGAGAGATGCCTTGTTGTCCAACATTTCAGCCTTGCAATGATTTTTTCCAACAGAATCTGACAATCTCCTTTACCCCATGCTGCTGGAGAGATTGGGCCTAGATATTTCATTGGGAAGTAACCTTTTTCAAACTGAAAAATTGACCTGAGCTGATCTTGCAATTCCATAGAGCATCCACCAAAGTGGACATTTGATTTCAGCTGATTTACTTGCAACCCTGTTATTTCAGCAAAATCATCCAAAATGTCTTCAATCATTCTGACTATTACTGATTCAGATTTACTGAATATCAAAAGATCATCAACAAAACTCAGTGAGATGATCTTTAGCTTCTCACATTGTGGATGAAACTTATGTGGATGATCCATAAAAATGTTAATTTCTTTCATAATAGTACTCTAATTTCTGAGGAACTGCTCTCACATGCATCTTTGAGTTATTTTAATGAGAATAGATTTGTAAGTGATTGCCAATTATTTTGTGCAACATAAGTTTCTTTTCAAATATTCATTCGCTATTAGTTTAAACTATATTTTATTGAAATTAATTTTTTCATATTTATTATATTTAAAGTTACTTAAATTAATTTCAAACTTTTTTCATCGATACTAAAACCCAACCAACGAGAAAAGTTCTATGTTAGAACAGTCCTGTAAATCATTTTCTCTATTTTAATAGTCTATTTTATTATAGTGTTATAATTTAACAAAATAAATTGTTAAAATAGGACGAGTGAAATAACACAACACAGGTGCCCATCATATATCAAAGGCATAAGGTGCACATTAATTGGGTCAGAATATAAACCAGATAATTGCAGCTAGGAGTTTAAAATGACCAAGAACGTAAAACATAGATAGAACGATAAAGAGTCCTTCTAATAAACAGGGTTTGGGGAAAAGATTGCGGTTGATTACTTGTTGGGGACCTCTTGATCATTTTGTTTTTCAACGCTATGATTGTAACTTTTAAAATGAAAATACATACTATATATATCCTTGTTGATAATAACTGTTTGGGAAAGCTTTCATATAAAAAAAAAAAAAAAAAAAAAAACTGTGTTGGAAAATAAAAAATGTGTATTAAAACTGTAAAAATTTGCTTTAAAAATTTAAGAAAATGAAAAAAAATAAATCGAGATACAAAACAAACAGTAACTCTGGGGCCTAAGAAGATCATTTACTGGTACATGTAGCTTATCTCTAGTACTCTTAAGTCGATGGCTCTTCTTGCATTCTCTCGAACAAACCCACGTATTTCTTCACAAGGAACCTTGATAACGAAGCATAAAGACTATTTTTTATTTAACTTATCATAGGACTAAAAGTAAAAAAGAACAAGTCAGAACCCTAACATAAGCATCGTTTATCCTAATTAATATATTGTAGTTAACAATGAGGAACTTTTCATCTTTAGATTTTTAATTTTGTTTTTGATTGGAGTCGAAGATATGGATGATAAGGAGTGGCAAACCTTTTACTCGAGTAGAATCATGAAGGTTGGCTAAAAAAGGATTAATAATAATCAAACTTCTGGCGATTTGTAAAGCCCTATTAGTTAACACGATTTACAGATCTACATTGTGTTAAAAAAAAAATACTAAAGAAAAGGCGAGTAAAGACGCCAAAATAAATTCGATGAGGTAATCCCCAAGAGGCCAATATAAAACTCTTGCACCGGCAACCAAACATAGAAAAAAAAAACCCGACTATTTCAGGGTGTTGAAGTTAAGGCTAAAGAAAGGTCGACCCTCAAAAGGTCCATAATTATTCTATTAACTCGGCAACACAAGTTAATTCCTGGAAAGCAGTTAATAATTGAGAAAACATACCAAACGGAATGAAGCGGGAAAAAAGAAAAGAAAAACTACTTATCAAACCTAAAAATTCGTGCTATATTATAAGTCAAGAGATCATAAAATGTCCATAAATCTTTTTTTGGTAAAAAAGTTAATTTCATTACCGTGTGAAAGAATTTGGTACATCGTAATCATGTCTGCCCAAAATGACACATTATGTATGCGCTAGCTCTTATCCAAGCAAGCTCTAGCGTTTTCTACTGACAACTACGGGACTCAAATGTATTCTATTACACCATGTTAAAATTTTAGACGAACTCGGAACTTTTTGAATTGATGCATAATTCACTTTTAAACTGAAAATAGTTTGCTGCATTACCTTGGCTTCCACTGCTGGTACATTCTGAAAAATCAGTATATTTCGTGCCTCCCGAAGAAAATAAATAGATGCACATAAAGAGGCTTTCTTGGCAGCTCTAAGAATATCATTTTTCCACTTGTAAAATTGTTGGCTCACAAGATCATCCCAAGAGTTTGAAAGACTCTATCCATTAATGTCCATAAATCTTACTTCTACGTACTTTCACTAAATTTGACTAGATCATAAAAATGCAAACAGACCAAAATGTAACAGGGTCAACATCAAGAGGTTCGTTCTGATATGAATCAATTTAACAATCATGCCCTGTCACGTAAATATATATGAGAACATCAGTTATTTAATTCCAAACAATTTGAAGATGGATATGGATACAAAACCATACTGGATCATGAAATAGACTGCATTTTACTCATTTGTACCAATTCATGGTATCAATCGGTCGCCAAATTTTAGAGACCTTTGAGTTCAGCATCAAAATTTAATAGGAGCCACTTGAGGAAATTAGTCAACCCTGAAATTGTTGAATTAGAAAGTAATGTTGCCTAACTACAATATATTTGGGAGACTCTCACTTCCCCTAAAAATTTATTTCAAAAGTAAATAAGAATTACAAGTGTGGTGTATATGTGTTCATTCAGTATACGTTACATATATTTAAAAAACATAAGTACTAAATGTCATGCCTAGTTATTGAAATTACAAGGTTTTATCATGACTCAAACAAATGAACAAACAACTTTCTTCGTTGATATATACTGTACGTACGTGACATGAATAGCAAGGTTTTTTTAACAATAATGTTAACCAAGGCCAACTCGATCGACCATTTGTTTTTCAGATCGTATAAGAATAAGATTACAGCAAAGCATTTAACTAATATATATATACTTCGAATGCTTTACATATAGCTGGCTCATTGCCAAAGTCAAATATTTTTTGTTGGTTGCCATTTAAAAGCTGGCAGGCTGTTAAACGCCCTAAAAATCTCCCTTCAACGCTCTAAATAAATACCAAATGACCATTTTACCCTTTACATGAATTTATAAATAAAGAGTTTCAATTTCATTCTTTCAATTCCTAAATCAATCTTTCATTTCAAATTCTCTCAATCTAAATACCTAAAAATCTTTAATTTAATGGGGGATCGAATTAAACGGCTACGAAATGATCTACGCAAATCAAAGGTAAGTAAATTTGAATTTGAATTGTTTTAAAATTTATTTTGAAAAAAAAAAAAAAAACTCCACTGCCCCAGCCGGCGAGGGAGAACCGCGCCGGGGCAAACAGAGCTGGCGCACACCAGATCTGTGCGCGGTGGCGCAAAAATCTTCGCCACCCCTTACAGAGCTGGCGCAGATCTGGGCGCCAGCTCTGTTTGCCCCGGCGCGGTTCTCCCTCGCCGGCCGGGGCAGTTGAGGCGCCGATTTCTTCGCCACCGGAAGATGGGGTGGCGAAGAATATTCTCGCCAGGCCGGTTGAGCCTGGCGAGAAAAACCCCGCCGGTTTTTTTTTTTTTTGTTAATTAATTTATATTTATATTTATATTTAATTATTTAATTATTTAATTATTATTTAATTGTTACTATTAGTAAATGTTTGTCTTATGAAATTTAGTTTAATTATTTGTTATTAGTGAAATTAATTAGTTATTTTTATTAGTTTAATTTATTTTGGAATTCAATTGTAGTTTTAATTTAGTATAGGTTTAATCTTGATAAATAGAATAGTTATAATACTTTTATAGTTTTAGGAATTTAATTGTATTTTTAGGGAGTTTAACGGTTTGTAAATTAAATTGGATTATTATGAAAGTTATTATAATTAATATAATTATAGAAAATATATTTATTGGATTAGTCGGTATAATTGTAATTAGGCTAAAAATTAAATATTTAGTATAGGAAAATTAAATAAATAAGTTATAATTAAAAAATACAGGAGGTTAGTAGATAATTAGGGTTAATAAGAAATATTTATGTAGTTGTAAGAAAAATAAATATGTAGATATTATTAATAAATTGAACACTTTAGATGTAGAGTAGATAATATTATAATTACATATTTGAATAATATAAAAGCGTATTAAACTAATTAATCTAAGTTACGTGTAAAATTTGAAACTGTTGTAGGATGGGATATCGCCTCTTCGGGGATCGGGCATCGGCATGCGATTCGCGCAATCTGTATGCCGAACATCGAGCGAAAACGAAAAAGTTAAAGAAAGTGAAAATGTACATCCTACGTTTGGCCCAGTTGGTGAGTCAGCTAACGTAGACGATGATGATGATGATTTTGAGGGAGAGGATTCAGCAGAGGATAGTTATGAGAGTGGGGGGGACGATGTGGCTGAGGAGGATGACACATCCTCGTTTTCCTCGTATGAGAGGAGGGATATACGGATTGGAGATACCTCAGTCCTGAACCCCATTGGTCGTACTGTTGATCAGACTCTAGTTCACCCTACCCGGGGAAGACCCTTGTTGGATTATCGGCCCAGATTCAGCTTACACTCCCGGTGGTTCCAAGTGTTCGTCCGGTGTCAGAGTACTCTTGGGCGAGGTCGAGTACTACTCTTCAAAGATGCATCGTCATCAGTACGTATTTGTAATAATTTAAGCATTCATTCTTGTTTGGTCAATTTCTTAATTGCATTCGATAAAGTATTTATACACTATTTGTTATTCGGGTTTGGTACTAGCAGACGGTCTAAGGTTTCTACCGAAGAAATTGATGATTGGGTTGTGACAGACGACGTACAGGCGGGCCATGTGATGGGTCGGTGATTCCTAGTTTTCTTGGACACACCGCTTATCGGTTGTGGAATGGAGAACCACGAGATTACCTTACCATTAAGCCATGAAGAAGAGTTTGTCTAGATTGCATGGATGGTATGCGAGGTTGCCGGAGAACGCACGATTGCTGATTCAAGATACCGGTTTGTATCATCTCATTGATACCATGTATGATGACATTGACCTTGCGCTTGTTTCTGCCTTCATAGAGAGGTGGCAGCCCGACACAAACTCTTTCCACTTGCCGTTTGGGGAGATGACCATTATGATGCATGATGTGGCACACATTTTGGCGATTCCCCTTGATGGTGACTTGTTGATCCAACATGCGGAAGGTGAGATTTTGAAGATGCAGGTCGCAGGATTGCTTGGGATGTCGTTGGCTGAGTTAAAGCGTGCATGGAGCCACGGAGGTGTGAGCGACATATTGATTGAGTGTTGTCGTAGGGTCCTCCCCGCTGTTCAGGTGCAAGCTTGGGTGTGGATCTTGTTAGCCTCGACACTCTTCCTTGACAGGAGTGGGGGCAGGATCAGTGCTTCGCTTATGACTGAGCTGCACGGAGGTATTGACAATATTGGAGAGTACTCCTGGGGATCCGGTACACTAGCATTCCTCTACCGTCAGCTTGGTATTGCTAGTCGAGCGGGGTGTACCACGATGACTGGTTGTATGACCCTTCTCCAGGCATGGATATATGAGTATTTTCCATGCTTCCAGCCCTCCAAGAGGCGAGGACGTCGAGGTGTTGTTGGTTGGCCCAGAGCCCGAGACTGGACCCCTGTTAGCTATAAGGGGCCGAGGCCTATTCATAGTCGTCTCCAGCAGATTCGTACGCAGCTCGACGCGATGACTGAGCAAGAGGTACACTTTATATTTCATTTCCGTATATTGCGTAAGGGGTATTTATTTTTTTACACTATAATAAATGTTACTAACGTTTGCAGGTCGAATGGGAGCCATTTGGTCGCGATCAGGCTGCTGCACATCCCAGGACCATCTTCAGTGGGTGGATTATGTACCACGACTTCCAGGAGCCATACATGCCGGAGAGAGTGCTACGCCAGCTCGGTTATGTGCAGTACATACCTCGTGCGCCGCTCACACCGGTTACTCAGTTTCGCGGTAGAAATGCGCACAAGTATTTTGTTGAGCGTCCTAGGGCCGAGACATGTAACTGTTGGGTTAGATTTCGGAGTCGGAGTGCATCACCTCGGTCATTGTGTGCCGGTATCGTCTCGAGGTAGGACAGCAGTGTAGATTACCTCGACCGATGCAGAGCCATTCACATCCATTTTTACTGCCGAGTCCGTACGGTCTACATCACGCATCCAGGGAAGAAGCGCACCACATACGTAAGTTCAACTCTAACAAAATTACCCATTGTTTAATAATACATGTACTATCATTAAGGGATTAATTTGGTTTGATTTAACATTTGTAGTGGATGCGTGAGTGGAGAAGTTGACTCGAGGTTGCATCGATGATTTGAAGAAGCTCGATGTGGGTGTAGGTGAGAAGTGGGATACTCGCTGGATGATGTCATCTTCCGATGCAGTCGAGCCCCATGACATTCCACTTATGATGATTACGTACAATTATGCAATGATTACGTACTTATGAACAATATGCACTTATGTTTGTTTGCAATTTAAATTTTAATTTACGTCACCATCTGTGCTTCAATTTCCAAAAAATATATATATATATATATATATACACAAAAGATCACCCCAGATCTTCAAATGCCTGTGTGGGTCTTATCCGAGGTACCAAAGTTCGCCATAGCTGTAGTCTGGACTCAAAAGGTTCATCCCAACCAATAACACTACTATTACGATCATGCCTCCAACTGAGGTGAATGGGGGGAATCGGGAAATCACCCTGTAGATTGAGTCGAATGAAGTGTTGGTAAGGATTGAGGTGGCAAATAACTATCTGGAACTCAGGTCTTGTTGCCCCGCCTTGTGCGCTCAGTGGTAGCACACCCAACATGAGCCGTTTAGATTTTCAGCACTGCGGCATCTGAAGTAGTACACAACTGCATTAAAATATGTAGCAAGGGGATAAAAGTCATCTGTCGACATCCAGTGACCTAATGCGGTGCTGTCCACCGTATACGCTCTAGGCTCTCGGCCATCCGTCCCACCTACACAAAGACACGGGTATGAAAGTTTTTAAAAAATAACAAGAAGACAATTGCTCACCAACATTAAACTGGTTGCATACCCGTAAATGTTCCCATATAGGCCAGGGTTATTTATAACCTCATCATAACATATCTGTCTGCACAAAATGTGATTATTCTGCCCGCCCAACATGCAACTCGCAAAGACACGGAAACCACAATTGCCGTCAGCTCGACATCAAGATATGGTGAACATGATTGTGGAGTACTGCGGAATCCTATTCTTGTGGCTAAATTGGAAAAAATCATCTGCATAACATCTTTAACCACGTAAAATAATATCATTATTTCTGAATTATGTATTAGTAATTAAGTCTGAATTATGTATTACAATATAAATTATAAACTTACCTCCGACATGTGGTTCGGAACCCGATCTGTTGCCTCTACTGGAACTGCTGCTGTTCGTCTCACCTTGCCCATCCATGGACTGTTGTAGCATGGGTAAGTAACAAAGTAAAATAATTTATCACACATTTAAAAGAGAAAGTAATATCGGACCTCTGTTCGATCTTGACTCCGACGTATGGCCTCTCTGGAACTATGGGTGTTCGTCCCGATTTCTGGAACCGCCGGTATTCGTGCCACCACGATTGCCGTCCTGTATGCCCACACATTCGGTTTGTCTTGCCTTTTTTAGAGATGCCCTCTTCTTCGGTCTGCCCTTGCCTCTCTTTCCAACCCGCGGTTCATTTAATCCTGCTTGGCCCGGGTGGAGTTTGTTGTACATCAATCTGGTGATCTCGCGCTGTATAGGCTCATCGGCCAGCGTTCAATTCTTCCACTAACTGGCTGAACAACAATCGCGAGGAGGAACATCATCCGAACCATCCTTCTCTGTAACCTCACCGATGTCAAGTGTGCTCCAAAATTGGTGTAAGTATTTTGGAGTTAAAATATCGTTGGCCAACATTACACGCTTAAGTATACATGCACAAGGGATGGAATGAGTTTGTTTCAGGTAATGATTGCATTCCCAATATACATCATCTCCGAGTTGTTGCATCCTTTCTAATTCATTTTTCAAAAGATCCAAGCAGTGGTGTGAAACATTGCATCTTAATTGGTAGAAAGGGTACTTGTTGTGTCGCCTCCCTATTTTCTGCCTTGATTCTTGCAATTTCTCCTTGTACAGGAATTCAAAAAAATTAATTAAACAACCTAAACACACAAATTAACTAAAAGGGATCAACGAGCTCGTACCTTATTTGCGTAAGCTGTGTCTCCAGTAACATGTGAACCCTGTGCCACACCGTTTCAAAAGAAGCATTTGGAATGACGAGCCATTCCTTTAACAACTTGTGTGCGCTCTCCACTCTACAGGTAGTGATGTTGCCAAAATGCAAATAAGTGTTGGTCCATGCACGCACAAACTTGTGCACCACCACTAACCATGTGTTCCTAACATACTGTATAACGGCCTGAAATTGGATCCAATTATGCTCCAGAAACTGCACTTTTTCTTCGTATGCGTCTCTGGTTTCAGCTTCGATCACTGCTTTGAAGGCATTATACGCGAAACTTTTTCTGTATGAGCATTTCCATTAAAAATTCTTTTCACATTTCTTTCAACATCCCCGTAAACATGCCACGTACACAATAAGTGATGTGAAGATGGAAATACATCATCAAGAGGCCTCATCATCCGTGTTCGCGATCGACCACGATGACACTCGGATGCATATCTTCGCCATACAAGTTACGGAGCGCCACAGCGCCCAATGGTAGCTTTCCTTGTCTCATCACTCGAAATGGCATATGCTATGAGGAATGTCGATTGCAAGGGGTCATTCCAACAAACTCCACAAGAGGCGGTTTATATTTGTTTGTGTTGTATGTGGAATCTACACAAACAACCCAAGGATACGTCCGCAATAACAACAAAGAATCCGGATGTGCGAAAAGACGTGGGATAACCTCTGTGTCTCTTCATCGCACTCCGTGAAGATGATGTATTTGTGCTTTCGCGACCTCTAACACCTTTCCCACTACGTCCATGGCGCATGTGTCATCTAGAATTGGAAACCCCGCCTTACGCAAAAATTTCTGTAGTTGTAGACTTGTTTAGCGGTTACATTTTCATCGGAAATTGTGTCCATATCGCCCGTAAAATGTGGACTGCCTTAGTCCCGATTTGGAGTACTCTTTAATAAGCTCTTTTACTTGATACTCAATGGCCTCCCGACTCGAGGTGGATCTTTCAATGAATGGTTGTGCATTCCCACGGACTGGATATACACGGATTGCCCACCTATCATACATCTTGTAAGTAGTAATACGAAACTGGCATCCGGTCATCTGTGTCTTTGTATTAGCTCGGGCCCGCACGTTTTCATCCACCTGTTCACCTTGGTACCGCCCCCCTTTATGACAAAGGAGTATAGTATTATTACCCTTATGCGAGGATATACTTAACACCATATTGTAGATGTTCGCAATACCCTTCGCATATTCAATAGCTTCCGTGTTCGTTGAGAAAGTCTCATCTGTAGCAAAAGCCGCACTATAATCGATTCCATCCCCCTGATCAAAACTATTCTGCACACATACATTAAAAACAAATTATATCATAACTTAAGTTAACTCTAACATTGTTAAACCACAATTAATTTCATATGAGTAAACATTGTTATAGAATCCGATATAATGATCTTTTACTTTAGAGATAATTAATATATACTAATAACTAATTAAAAATATTATTAATCAAAACTCATTATTTTAACAAATATTCTAATCCCTAACAACTATATGCATTAACATACAACCTAAATACCCATTTAACAAGAAACAAAGTATTTCTTACGAGCATACAACGTAATTAACATATAACAGTATACGTAATTAAAAAACATTCTCTAAATATCTAACATAAACCCTAATTTTCTAAACATATATTAAACTACAAAACAAATACTCAAATAAACTAAATACATGAATTAATTAAATTTATTAAACTAATAATAATAATTTTAAACTAATAAATATTAAATATATTAAAAAATTTAAAAAATAAAATAAAATTGGTTAGCGCCCGTTTGGGCGCCACCAACACGGCGGTTGGCGAGCATTTGCTCGCCAACCATGATAGAGGTGGCGCCGAATATGGCGCCACCGCCTTCGTCATTGGCGAAGGCTTGCCTCGCCTCCCCTGTAAGGAGAGGCGAGCTTATTGCACGCCATCCCCTTTGGGGATGGCGTGTTTCTTCAGCGCCAGCCGTTAACGGCTGGCGCGTTTCTCCCTCGCCAACCCCCCATTTTCCCGAAAAAAAAAAACATATCTCCATTTTCAGGGGCGTGTTGGTCTTTCGCGGGCGCTCAAATGAAAAAATAAGGGCGTTCAATAGTTCGACCCAAAACTTTAAAAGAGTTGCCATTTTTTGTTGGTTACGTATAAATTGGTTGCGTGGTTTATACAGGTTTGAAGTTCTAAGAAGGCAGACTGTCTTATAGTGATCTTTATAAATAGGCAAATTGTTTGTTTTCTTATAGAACAAATTAATTTTTCATCACTGTCAGTTTGTAAATTTCTTCACCTTGGCGTGGCGGCCATCAGCAGCCACCAACAAAAGTGTCGAACTCATTTGTTGTTTATGAAGTATCAATTTCTGAAAAGCTAGTCCAACTTTTATTGAATATGAATAACTATGATCATAATTCCTAAAATTAATAGACCAATTAAGCTGGATTTACTAGCAAGAAACAGGCTTCAGAGTCCTCCACTGGGGAGAAACTTTTACAATTAAAGTCTTTTTTTGTCAAAAAAAAAATATTTTTCGACAATAATTTTAGAACGGAGTGTGAATACATAACAAAAGCACGAACGGGTAGAATTTAGCTGAATAAAGATTCATTTACGTCAGGTTCAGCCTTCTCTCCAGCCCCAGGATCTTCTTGTTTTGAGAATATATTTTGCGCCTGATCAAAGGTTTCAGTCGGCTCCTTTTCCACAGTAGACTCGCTGAACCTCCCTTCCGAGTCTTTAATTACCTTAATGTTTTCTTCCAATGATTTAGTTTTGTCAGATGATGCCTTCTCTTGAGTCCCAGGTTCTACTTTTTTTGAGGAAGCAGTATGTACCTGATCAAAGGTCTCGGTCGCCTCCTCTTCCACAGAAGACATGAAGCTCACTTCGGACTCTTTAATTTCCTTAATGTTCCCTTCTAATGATTCATTTTCGTCAGATGCTTCCTTCTCTCGAGTTCTAGATTCTTCTTCTTTCACGGAAACATTCTGCACCTGATCAAAGGTTTCAGTCGCCTCATTTCCACAGAAGACTTGATGAAGTTCCCTTCCAACTCTTAAATTTCCATAATGTTCTCCCCTAATAATAATTCATTCTTGTCAGATGGTCCTTCCTGTTTCGAGAAAACATTCTGTTCCTGATCAAAGGTTTCAGTGGGCTCCTTTTCCCCAGAAGATTTGCTGAGGCTCCCTTCCATCTCTTGAATTTCCTTAATGCTCTCTTCTAATAATTCATTCCCATCCAGGGATGGCTCTCCCATTAAGCAAAATAGGCCATCGGCTAGGGCCCCGGAATCGGAAGGGCCCCGAATATATATATATATATATATATATATATATATTATAAAAAAAACTTAAGCTTATAAATACTGACCAATTGTAGTCCAAAAAAAAAAGACCACTCAATATTTATTGATTCACGTGTGTTTTATACTTCAGAATAATAGGGAAAGTAATTAAGTAAAATCAATAGTGTTTTTTTTTTACAATAATATTGTTTTTGAAACTTCCTCCACCATTTAAATCTTAAATTATCTCAATTATATCCCATTAAATCCTACCCCAATCTTCTTAACTACCAAATCAATTACATGATTCCTTCCATAAATTAAAAAATCACATGATTCTTTTCCACAAAAAAAAAAAAAAAGAGTGAGGAAACAACGGCTTTAAATTCATCATTTCTCATGTAGTCATCCCATCCGCACCACTTTAACATCTATAGCAATAGCTATCACTTTTTGGCTTTTTCTCCAAATTTCTCTAATCTTCTCAATTTATTTTCTTGTCACGTGATTCTACAAATTTTTTATCTTCTCTAATTTCTCCTTGAAATTTTATTTCCTCGAGTATTAAATTGTTGTTCTTGGGTAGAAAAATAAATTGGTAAGATAATTTATTTTTTCCCTTTCTTTTATCTTTATGTTTTTACATGTAATTCAATCTTACAAAAGATTGCAATATGAACTATGAAGTGGAATCTCACTGGTTTTAGTTTATGTTTTAATTGGTTTTTATAGAGTCGATTCAATTTTTAATTCAACTAACAACTCAAAACTAATCCTTATTTTCTTATTTTCTCAGGTTTGAGGTTCAATTTCCTAGAGATTGGATTTCTTATAAGTTGTCTAATTATCAGGTTTTATTATTTTATTATTTTTATTCTCAGTATTGATTTAAGTTGTAATAGTATTATTTTATTAATTTAGTCAGTTTATAGATACTTAATTTTTTTTAGTGATGTCTACAAGAAAATATGAATCTGGTCACTCAAAAAGAATTAAAAAAAAGGAAACAAGAAGCTTTAATAGAATCACAAAGGAGGGTATTGACTAAATTTTTGACAATAGAAAAAGATAAAGAAGAAAATCCATGTGAGTGCTTTTCAAATGCACAAAGTTATCCTGTAGATGCCATTAATAATGAAATGGTAGAGGAAAAAAATGATTAGATAATCAAAGTAATCTTATAGATATTGATGATGATGGTTCTGTAGAGGAAAAAGAAGAATTAGATAATCAAAATAATCCTATAAATGTTGATGATAATGAATTTGTAGAGAAAAAAGAAGAATTAAATAGTCAAAAGCCTAATGACAGTCTCGAAACTGATGATGATGTAGAAGATAAAATTTTTGAATTAAGTAATTCAACTCTTAAAAATATTTACGATCCAAGTCAATCGAAAAATATTGATATTAAATTAAGAGACTTGCTAGTAGAAAAGGGTCCAATTAAAATTGTAGATATAGATTTTCCAAAAACCAAAAATAGACATTTTACCTCTACTCATTATATTCAAAAGTTACCTAATGGAGAAAAACATGAGAGAAGATGGCTCATTTATTCTATAGATTTGGATAGGGTTTTTTGCTTTTGTTGTAAATTGTTTGATGCTATTCCATGTGTAAGTAGGCTAGCAAACGAAGGTAGTAATGACTGGAAAAATATGAGCTCTATGCTCAAGAAACATGAAATAAGTAATGAACATTTTGCAAATATGAGTGCATGGATTGATTTGGAAATGAGATTGAAAAAAAATAAAACAATAGATTAACATATTCAAGTTCAAATTAATAGAGAGAAGGAACATTGGAAAAATGTATTAATAAGAATTATTGCGGTTGTAAAATTTCCTGGCAAAAGAGGTTTAGCTTTTCATGGAAAGAATAAAAAAATTTACCAAGAAAATAATGGAAATTTTTTGAGTTCGAGTGAGATGATTGTAGAATTTGATCCAATAATGCAAGAACATATTCATCGAATCTTAAATAGTGACATCCACAATTATTACCTAGGACATAACATGCAAAATGAGCTAATAAATTTGTTGGGATTTGAAATCAAAAAAAAAATCGTAAACAAAGTTAAGGAAGCTAAGTATTTTTCAATCATACTTGATTGTACTCCTGATACAAGTCATCAAGAACAAATGTCAATAGTATTAAGGTGTTTAGATATTTCATCAGATTATATAAAATTTATGGAGTACTTTATAGAATTTTTGGAAGTAAATGACACAACTGGTAAAGGACTTTTTTATGCTATTGTGGATGAAATTAATAACATTGGACTTGATGTAAATGATATAAGAGGACAAAGTTATGATAATGGGTCTAATATGAAAGGAAAAAACTAAGGAGTTCAAAAAAGAATTTTAGATATTAATCCCAGGTCGTTTTATACTCCATGCAGTAGTCACAGTTTAAATTTGGTAATTTGCGACATGGCCAATTCTTGTAACAAAGCCACTGAATTTTTTGGTGTGATACAACGTATATATGTAATCTTTTCTTCATCCACCAAAAGGTGGCAAATCCTAAAAGAGCACTTACCAAAACTAACTCTTAAATCATTATCACAAACTTGTTGGGAAAGTCGTGTTGAAAGTGTTAGGGCAATAAGGTTTCAAACTTTAGAATTAAAAGATGCATTATTAGCATTGTCTGATGTATCTAGTAGGGAGCCCCAAATTAAAAGTGAGGCTAAATGTTTAGCAACATATGAACTTAAGAATTTCGAATTTCTGTTGGGAATGGTCATTTAGTTTGATGTATTGTATGCGGTTAATTCAGTTAGTAAAACTTTACAAACAATAGATATTTGTATTGATGATGCTATAGAACAATTAAAAGGTCTCATCAGTTTTTTTGAAAAATACAGAAACGATGGATTCGAAAACACTATAACGTCTGCCAATAAAATTGCTATTAAGATGGATGTAGAACCTAAATTTGATGAAAAATGTAAAATTCAAAGAAACAGTTTGATGAAAATGTGGAGAATGAAACTATTAAAACCCCTAAAGAGATTTTCAAAACTGATTATTTTCTTTATATAGTTGATAGAACTATCTCATCACTACAAAGTAGATTCAAAAATTTTAAAATGTACGAAAATATTTTTGGTTTTCTATTTAGTTTGAAAAAATTGAAATCACTTGATGACAAAAATTTAGAAAAAAAGTTGTTTTAACCTTCAAAACTCGTTAAAACACAATGATAATTTAGATATTGACGGTTTGGATTTATTTTATGAACTAAAAATTTTAAGAGAAAATATAAATGTTGAGAATTATAATCCAATAGATATACTTAATTATATTAAAAGACTTAATTCTTTTTCAAATGCTTATATTACTTATAGGATAATGTTAACTATTCTTGTAACAGTTGCTTTAGCAGAAAGAAGTTTTCCAAATTTAAAAATAATAAAAAATTATTTAAGATCAACAATGTCACGAGATAGATTAAATGGATTGGCTATTTTATCAATAGAAAATGACTTACTGGAAGAGATAGATCATGAAACTTTCATAAAAAAATTTGCAACCAAAAAAGCTAGGAAAATAAATTTAATATAAGCAATACTTTAAAAAATGCTAGAAAGAAAAACTTAATAGGAATAATATTTGGAAAAAACTTTTTTAACTCCGCCTGCTATAAGCTCACGGGTTTATAGTTACAGGTCCCAAGCCCGAAAAAAGGAGGAGGGTTAAAAAAAAAAAATTAGTTTTTTTATTATTAAAAGACCCCGATTTTAGAACTCGCCTTAAGCCCCCGAAAACGTTGAGCCGCCACTGTTCCCATCAGATGCTTCTCTGGAGGCCCAGGTTCTCCTTGTTTCAAGGGACATTGTGCGCCTGATCAAAGGTTTCGGTCACCTCCTTTTCCAAAGAAAACTCTTCGAAGCTGCCTTCCGACACTTTAATTTCCTTAATGCTCTCTTCTAATAATTCAGTTTTCTCAGATGCTGCCTTCTCTTGAGCTCCAGGTTCTTCTTGATTCGAGGAAACATTCCAAACTTGATCAAAGGTTTCTTCCGTCTCCTTTTCAACAGAAAACTCACTGAAGCTCCCTTTTGACTCCTCCGTTTCAACGTTTCTCTCCAAATCTTGCATCCAAACTAACTCGCCTTGGATTCTCTCGGTCATTAACTAGAGATTGTATCTATTCACCTTTTCTTTGACCTCTTCCATCTTCTCTTTCACATGTTTGCATGAGGATGCCGAATGACCAATTACGCCACATTGGAAACAAAAAATAGGCAGCTTTTCATACTTTAGCAGCCCTATAGCTTCTCTTTTCTCCGGGCCAATCAGTCTGACCAGCCTCCTAATTGGTTTCTTCATGTCCACCATTGCTCTCAATCGTATAAACCTTTCCCCTGTCTCAGCATTCTCCTTCAACTGTACATCAGTGCATTGGTTGAACGACTTCTTTGCCAGTTTTTCAGCTACTTCCTTGGTATAAAATTCCGTCGACAGACCCACAATGTTGATCCAAAAGAACACTTTGTCGAAATCTTCGAGTTTGGGTTGTGAACCCTGCTCCCATTTCTTCAATATCAGTAGATGATCATCAATATCCCATAGATCTCCATTATTCAGTACGTACAACAAATCCTCATGCGTTTCGAAAAAGAAATGAAAAATTTTGTTACTTTGGGACTTGAAAACCTTTACCCCTTATAACTTCCAAGCTCTTGACAGTGCTTCTCTAGCCTCAATCAGATTCATCCCCTCATTATCCTGACATATAAATCTTCCATAGCAACTGTTTCGGCACTCTGTTAATCCCTGTCTGATTTCATCTTCGGAAATTTCTACGGATTCTTGTTCTTCTGCCGCGTAAAAATCCACGTCCATTAGCTGTTCGATGATATGCCCCACTGAACTCATTCTGGACAACAGTCGACTTACTTCCCACTGTGATGATGTATCTCCTTGACTCAAATCGAAGCACTTATCAGAGAAGACAACCACCTTATACGGTGATGTGGGAGAGAAAAGTCAGAGTGAAGATTCTTTTGAACATTCTACAGAATCTCTCAGTCAATGAAAGCTGGCTGCGGTGATATGGAAATAAAATGACATACATACTGTTATATCTGAATGAATTATGTTCCCAAAAAAAAAACCATTTTCCCACTTGGGTCCATCACTGTAAAAATAAAAAACAACAGACATTAATCCATTCAAACCCCCCTGAATAGTTCTCCAACAAAGCTTCCAAGGTTTGATAGGCTCGAACATTTCTTCTTTATTTTCTTTTTAATAATTTTGGGACGGAAAAAATTATTATATTTAAGGTAGAAAGAAAAAACGTAATTATAAACGCCTTTTTTTTTTAGATTTAAAGTGGTCGACACACATAACAAAAGAAAATTTATAGTGCTTGCATTCCTTGGTTTTGCTAAAATATGCAACTCATAATCTAAAATTTCTCCCATTTTTTGCCAAAAATCTTTCTCATTGCACTCTCTTAAAAAAAAATTGATCTCTTAAGTTAAGTTGAAGATGAAATGCAGTGCATGATAATCATTTCTTCATTTACTCATCAACAATCAACATGTTAATCACACTTTTGTTTGCCATTTGTGTCGGAGTTGGAACCCAAAACTGTAAACACGTTTGCTTCATGAAGTATTATAGTCACACACTAAAGAATTAAGTAACTGTTGAACCGTGGGTCATTATTATAAGGTATTTTGATTTATTCTAAATTTCTTTTACTTTGTTTTTTTAATTGAGAAAAATAAAACTTTAAAAATATATTCTCTCAATATTTTCAATTATAAGAATATACTAAATGAAACTTATGTTAAATCAAAATGTCCTTATAATAAAAGACCGGAAGGTATTAAAACAAAAGATTTTTTAGTTTAATATCCCCACTACTTATTATAAAGCATTTTGATGTGTCTTAAGATTCGCCTAATATATTTTTCTAATTGAAAAAAAAAATCTTAAAAATTTATTTTCACATTCATTGATATCTCCTAAATATTATAAAATATGTTTAAGATTTTTCTTCAATTGTAAAAACATACTAGGTGAATTTTATGACAAATGAAAATGTTGTGTAACAAGGACAAGAGGAAGTACATCGAACATGTCTAACTTTGCTAATGGGGATATCTTGACCGGTTTACAAGTAACTTTAAGTAGAGACAATGAATTTAATTCTCATTCGATCTTAATAAAACTTTTTTAAAAAAATAAAAAATAAAAGTTTCGTAACAGTTTATTGATTTGGTTGATATTTGTATCAAGTCAATTACGAACACTGAAATGTCTATTTTAATGAGAATTTGGCCTCCCCTGGAAATTCTACGAAACTCATTACCGGTAATCAAAATATTATATCCAAGTAATTATAGTAAAATTACGAGTACACCTTTATTTCATCTAGCTGTTTGAATGGTTTAATGGCTGCTATTAATTTTTTTTTTTATAATATACCATCAAGAGTTTAATTTACCAACTAAATCTTTTTAAAATATAATTTCAAGAAAGACCAAGACATGCACTGACCAGTCAACAAAGTCCAATTGTTGAACAGATTTAGACTGTCCCGGGTATCATCTACAACATCTGATAGTATGGCAAATGCATGTTCGTGATGACCAACGTGCTTAACAAAATTTAAAATTCTTCCCAAAACTGCGAAAATGACTGTGATGTTTAAGTAGAAATTTCCCTGAAATCAACTTGCCAAATTGCATATAGATCAAGCTCATTAGTTAGAGTATATCCTGTCTTTTCTATTCCTTTTACTCCCTCCTTTTCAAAATTATTGTCCAGTTTAGATTTTTAGTTTTAGTTAAAATTATATTAAAATTAAAAATGTAATCTGCACAATAATTTTGGGACGGATGAATTATATTTTGTCACACTAAAACCTTGCAACATAAAATGCATTATTAAAATGCAATGAAAGGCAGTATAAATTAGTGCCATCCCTCCAAAGTTAATTGGGTTCAAGAGCCTCGTTTATATTTTTCGCGTGATTTCTCTACCATATAATCTTATTGAATGGCAGAAGCTGTAACTATAAAATTTGAACTCCATCCAGGTTCAACCCTAAACATACAAATCAATCAAGCTACAATACTCTATACTACCATTAATAATCACTTCCATTCTCCTCCATTATCTCATCAAGATACAAATATGTCATCTCGCCAGGCCTTATTCGCCTTCGTTGTGACAGTGATGATCAACTTTCTCCAGATTCAATACCAAGGAAAACCCGAATCTCCATTCGAAACCCGGCCCTTAACCATGTTGGTAGTTGTCGTGTGTTTGTTCGTTTATTGTTTATCGTACGATATCAAGTTGAGATTATGTACCTTTGATCATGGTACAAATGAATCTCTGGTTTTTCTTTCTCTCCAATTTAGCATGGCAATCTTTGGTCCTTTGTCAATGGCAGCTGTGTCATCAGTTCTTTTCCCTGGAATTTCTTGCTTCTTGATGTTTTCAGGAGCCATTTTCTACTCCTTGTGTGAAATGCGATTCAAGGGAATTAGAAATGTTTGGGATTGGCTTATTGTAGCCATCAAGAACATATTTTGTCGGCATGAAGGGTACCAGCGAGCATCAACAAGACGAGTTGTAGGAAGGATTTTAGTATAATACTTGGTTCCTTCCTTGATTTAATTAATTCAACTACTCTCTCAGTTCAAAAAATAAAATAAAAGAGTCCACATTGTAATTTATGTTTTGTACTGAAAACAGTACAAATAATAACTTATTATATGGACTATTTTTCTGTGACAGACGGGATATTAGACAATGTCAACATGCATATACGTAATAGTTGAAATTACAGTAGTTTTCGGTATTAATTATTATCCTATTAGGGAAACGCCATTATTTTATTTGGAAGTGTGGTATGGTGATCTTAATTGTATTCAATGTATATATTTGTATAAATATATATATATATATATATATTTAAAAGTAGATGAAATTTTCTGAACATAATGTCCCACCCGAAAATGGTTCCAGGACACTTCAAAAACTAAATATTGTCTGATCTTGGACAATTCCAGGACATAGTGTCCACCCGAACTGGCCATTTTCGCCTTTGTTGTAGCAGCATTGCTGAACTTCGTCAAGTGAAGTTCCAGGGCAAAACTGAATCCCTTTTTGAAACTCACCCGAAAACAACTTCCTTTGCCATTGCAAGTTTGCTTGTGTATTGCTTTGCCTATGATGCTAAGCTTCGGTCCATCAGAGATCATCGTCGTCGCGGCATTTTTGTTTGGCATTTTCAGTTCCGATTTCATAGGCATCCATTCGATTCTTGTTCCTGAACGTCTCTGCCGGGTTCTTTTCTCGCTTGCCATTGCTGAGTTGCCATGTTTGGGGATTAGAACCGCATTGACTTGGAATTGGCTAAAAGAGTTTTTTTTTTTTTGTTTTTATGAAAAAGGCTACAAGAGTTAATCAGGATGCATTTCTGTATTCAGCAACAGAGAGAGTCGGACTGGGACGGGTTTTGTCGGGCTTTTGGTGGTTAGCCCAAATCAACAATCAGACATTCGGCCTGAAACTATCGACACGAATATCTATTTACATCTTTATTGTGACTCAACCGGGGATGAAAAGATTGTGTGAAATTGTTATCGAAATTATACTCCTTCCTTCCATCATAACAAAATAATGTACTTTATCAAACTAATTATGAAATTACATGCAGAGGGAATACTAAATTATGAAACTAAGTGCATGTTTATTTTTGAAACTTCGAACTGCTGGTCCCTCATATCGTCATATTGCTTTTTCCCCTTAATCTCAATTTGTGCTTCTTGTTGGAAAGAAAAAATTGGACAAAAAAGTCCTATATTAATTTGCCTTTTTTTAACACAGTAAAAAAAACATTTAATTCCTAGTCCTCGCTATATTGCTTTTATCCTTTGTTTTTTTCTTTTCATCCTTCCATACAGTTGTGTTCTCTTGATCTTTTACCTATGCTGATATAACGGTTTTGGGTGTTTTAGATTTTGGCGTATAATTAAATTTGCACCAAAACTAGTAGAGTGTTTAGACGCATGTCGGCATGTGCATGTAATGCGACCAATTTGAATATCCATTTTTACCAAATGATAAAGAAAAACCAAAAATTAAATCTTGTACGAATAAAAATAGAACACTTCTTTTTCCTGGAGGTATGATTTAAAAAGAAAATTATATTACCGAAATGATTGTCTGATTATTTTTTATTTTTAATATAATTTGAACTACAAATGAAAAATTAGAACTGAACAATCATTCCGACAAGCAGAGAGTACTAATTAACTAACATTATTTTCATATCATTGCATGAATACTCGTAATTCCCAACAGAAGACAAGAAAAGCTAAGCTCATTTACAAGATGTCTCAAATGTATTTATCTATTTTGGTGATTTTTTTAATAAAGAGTACTTCTTTTATCCCACAAAAATAGTCAATATTAAAAAATGTGAATCTCACTAGAAATAATATAATGTATAATTTACAATGTAAATTTTTTTATGGAACGGGGAGAGAGTAGATAAAATGTTAATCATCCATATAACAACATACATAAAATGTTTTTGTACATACTCTTTTAACCCAAACTTATAATTAGACAGAGACTAAACAGATGCTGTATTTATCACTATGTTCTGTTGAAAGTTGAAACCGACTTTCATTACCACTAGTTTTCCTATGACAACACTGCACTTCCGAAGTATATTTCATGTTTATAGTAGTTCGAATTCGAACATCTGCTAGTTGCATTTTCTGCTCAAATATGGTACTCCATATACAAGCATTTACAGCAACAAACAAGATCTTTCATTTTTCGTTACAAAATCTCCACTATCTTTTTGTGTCAATACTTATTTTTAAACATCTTGTTAAACGTCACTATGTTCTTGTCCAAGTAAAACAAAGGAATGCTACGTATACTGCTGATGCTGCATCACGCATGCTTTGGCGAGCAAAAGTAATTAACCTAATGTGTGGTAAAAAAAGTATGAAAAGCAAAGAAAATGAAGAAAGAAATGTATACCATCATCCACGAATTATTTGTATTAGTTTTGTTGTCATGAATGATGTGATTTTATCATTTATGCATACGCAATATGCATACAATTTCACCCTATCATGTTGCTGGTTAGTGGATATGTATACACACTTTTCTTTCTAAGGGGACGGTCAGTTGAATCTTAACCTTGCTGTCAGTTTAAAGTTGCTTTTTTTGGACTGCCATCAGAATTCGTGGTCATATCAAGTAATCAATTTTTCCCCAACGATGGATTAGGATAAACTAGTAAGAAGTTTGTCCTCGAGTAAGTTTACGGGTAGAAATTTGTGTATCGATGAAACAATTATTGAAAAACATATAATTATAAAAAGAATCCATATGAATTGAATCGAAATTTATCTAAATGTAATATATCTACACGTTAATTATCAAAATAATTATCAACACTCCGACTTCTAAACGTTGTTTTCAACCCAACCTAACCATACCCAACAAATTAATAATATAACCTAAAGAAAATCCAATGCATTGATTAGATATTAATAGTAAAATCAAAAGGCCATTTTGAGTTTTCAATCAATATTTTAAGGTCTAAATGGGCATTTGTTTGGCTGTTAAAAAATTCTTAATGAGAATTCAGTGGAAGAATTATTCACTGTTTTCAAATGTAGATACAATGTTTTATGTTAAAATAAATCTAAATGAAATACTACAATTAAGTGAATTCTAGTGATTTACTGATTTGTATTTTTTCCCTCGAATTTGAAATAATGTAATAAAGAGTAATAATATCATTGGTTTTTAATTTCCCTTCTGAATTTTGTAAAAACAGATTCAAATTATCTTGCTAGAAGCGGTTTGATTAGGAAAAACAACAGAAAAAGGAAAAAGAAAAGAGGGGAAAAAATATGAAGGGTACAGTCATACAGAGTCGTTTTCCTTGAAAGGCCGAAGATAGGATAAAAGTAATATACGGTCTGAAACAGACTAAATTTGCACTACACTTTATAGCAACAAAGCAGAAAAAGCAGAAAAAGAAGTTTGCACATATATAGCGACAAAGCAGAAAAAGAAAATTCTTTTCTGAAACAGACTAAATTAGCACTAAATATCACATGGAGAGGGGGGGTGGGGTGGGACTGCCAGGACAAGATTAAGATGAATGATTAACTTGATGAAAAGAAGGGTATGCAATTGTCCAGATTTTGGAAAAAAGGAGTTGAAAAAGAAGGGATTAATTGTGTATGTAAGTTTAAAAATTAAAGCATAAAGTGGATAATACAACGTAGAAAGTTAGGTAAGACAACCCTACCTACAAAAAAGTGTAGTGAAAACTGAGAAAGTATATATTTAGAAGGAAAAAAAAAACTTAGTAAAAATGAACAAAAAGCATTGTAAGTCTTTAAACAGATATTAAAAGTTGCAGTAGAAATGTTTCATAATGTGAAGTATATACTTTCTATCTCGAAATATTTGTACTACAAATAAAATCCTAGTCGGATAATTATTTCGGGATAGAAGAAATATATATATATATATATATATATATATATATCTGTGTGTTAATACAATACAAGTAGATCATAAGTTTAAGAGTCGGAGGACGGGCATACACAATTATAATACTCTTTGTCCGAAGAATATTTTTATTTAAATCAAAATATTATACCAAAGTGGATATATATATAGAGAGAGAGAGGATGGAGGTAATAATTAACAAGAACGTGCATCGACGATGTTGAGGGTTATGCATAATTTTTCTAAAAAGATTGTGTCTCGATATTTCAGTTTAAATATAATAGTTAATGACAAAGCGCGGAGTAGCACGACTATATAGTTAGGCATGGGTATTACTTCATTTGCTCTAAAATGATTACTAGTTTAAATTTCACATTTAATTCAATTTTTATTAAAAATGAAAATTCAAACTGGACAATCATTTAAAAACGCATAGAATACTAGACAGCTTTCTCCAATTATATATACAACAAGAGTTTTGAGTGTTTTGACATTCAAAGAAATCTTGTAACTTGTAAGAGTGTGATTCGACTCTGCATTTCGGATATAATTTTCCGCGCTATCCAATTTACATTCTTTTCTGAGTTTTCTCCAATGCCTCAAACCGGGACAACAAACTATCCTCACCTCCACTTGGGAGACAAAAACTTCCATATTCATTTCACTCGTACCACAACATGCTACTATACTCTTGGACACTTCCAGGACATAATGTCCACCCGACAGGCCATTTTCGCCTTTCTTGTAGCAATATTACTGAACTTCGTTCAAGTGAAGTTCCAGGGAAAAACTGAATCCCCTTTTGAAACCCACCCGAAAACAACTTACTTAGCCACTGCAAGTTTGATTGTGTATTGCTTCGCGTACGATGCTAAGCTTCGATTCTTCAGAAATCACCATCGTCGCGCTTCCTACTTGAATATAAACAGAGCTCGCGACATCTTTGTTTGCGCGGGTTTGGCATTTTCAGGTCCGATTTCATTGGCATCCATAGTATCGATTCTTGTTCCTGAACGTCTCTGGCCGGTTCTTTTTTCGGTCGCCTTGTTGTTTTCCTTTGCTCAGTTGCCATGTTTGGGGATTAGAACCACATGGAATTGGCTAAAAGAGTTAATCCGGATGCATTTCTGTATTCAGCTACAGAGGAGGAGGACTGGGACGGGTTCTGTCCGGTTAATTCCAGCTCGGCTTCCTTGGATCCGACAATATCCCACTGTGGACCAAATTGAACTCATACCACTGTAGAGTTTAGTTACCATTTATCAATGATGCATGCTCAACTTCCGAAACATTGCTCTACATTTGTATTTGAAACTGTGCTTTCAAAAGTTCATTGTGAATGAAATAAATTGACTTCTTTTGGAAAAAGTTCTTTGGTAACAGATCCATTAAGGGAGCCAAAGGTTTGAAAAGTCCATACTTGGAAAAATACATCTTTTACATGTAAATGCGACCCCCATTGTCCAAAAAAAGTAGAAACCTTGTTTGTTGCAACTTGCAACCCAAATTAACTTATTTGTATGTTGCGCAGATCAAAGATATCGGAAGCAAAGCTGTGAGAAGGCTAGCTATAGGCCAATTGCGGTTGCTACTCTGAAAAAACAGCCTGACTTAATCCCTGAAGTGGGGATCTCATTATCAAGCACTCATGGAAGAGTGATTAGTTTGTGGACATATGTTTTAAGTCAGAATTTTGATAATGAAGATTCTAGCTTAAAGGTTTCACCTATTTGAAAGTTATATGAAGATAAAACAGAGACTTAAGGATAATTAACTTCGCCCCGGCGAGAGTTTCCCTTCGAGTTGCATAGCGATCCGAAAAGCACATTCTGAACCATTCATGAAAAGCTCTCTACTCCATGAACAGTAATCACAGCGAAATGCGGAATCCAGAGAGATCAAATACGCGCTTCTCAAGTGATTTGGCAGTACTATGGATCAAAACTTTACCAAGTTGAACATCCGCCTTAACTCCGACCCAACCAATAAATTCAACAAGCTGAATTCCGGAAAGTTGCTATGGAAGTTCAGACGCCTCAACTGGTTAACAAAAGCCCAATCCTAGTTCCAAGTTCTGAAGCCGATTAAGAAACAAACTTCTGTGGACATTGAAGAGATGCTAGGAACACTTGCAAAGCATATGTTTGTTCTTTTACCCGCATATTTGAAAGATGTCAAACTTGCGGATGGACAACCTCTACGTCCTCCAACTTGAAAGTTGAAACAGTATCTGATCTCCAAGTGTTTCAGTTTACTTGTTTGATCAGAAATTCTCATCCTATCTACACCAGAAGCATTCTCCACCGATATTGCTCGAGCAACAAACATCTGGATAAGAAGAATTCAAGATCTTCCTCCGCTATAGAAACAGATTTCAAGCACAGGGAAATTAGCCAGCGCAAGCTGGGGAGTCATCAAAGAATATCCAGGCAGGGAAAGTTTAGCCATTATTTTCAAAACCAGCGCCGGCATCCTTTACAATGGGTCAGGTCCAGTTCAAACCTTTGAACCCTTCTAACAATGGCGAAGCTGATCCAATCATGAATGGAAGATGCACAATCAACACGTGTAAAATAATCATCACGACGCAATGGAGATGCATGGTGACTTTAGACTCTAAATCCAAGTAACCGGCAAAGAGTTTCCAAAGCTTTATCCATCTACGAGAAAGGACAGAGGTCCTTGCAGCCTCTTTCATGTCCAAGCCAGACAGAATCATTGCCAGAATCTCATCTGGCAACTCACTGATATAATCACGACACGATTGCATTCCTTCGGGTAACATCTTCTGCAGTCTCGAGTGCCCCATCCTGAAACTGTTTGTTGAAATGTCCCACTGAACTCATCAGGGTGGAGTTTGCCAAATGATTTTAGTGATCTTGATGAACAATGATAACACCTGGGTTGATTCAAACCAATATCGGGATCAATTACTCACAGACCACAGCCCCAAACATAGGCCGAGATGCAAAGATTAGCTCTCGAACGTCTCTGCCCAGTTACTGCGCTCTTTGCAATTCCCTAGTTTTCACTTTCATACTCCCCCTGCTACCAGATCTCGTTCCGAAACAGGAATGTGGGATAAAGAAGGTTATTAGTCGCACAAACCTTAATCTAGTCTAGAAACCTGGAGTCATCATCATCGTCAAGGGATCTCATTTTTCAATGTAGATGCTTAAACTCTGACGATAACCATCCGGAGTCCAAAGTCAGTTCAGAAAAGCAACACCGGTTTTTTGCACTTAATGTAGCTAATCCCACACCACCAGCTTCGTCAAAATTTTCTTGTATCCTGTTCCCAAAAGGCATGCGATCTTGAGATTCTAGACCCCCAAATGCATATATGAATAATGAAATCGCATGGCCCAAATCATCTCAAAAAACTAAAAATATTATAAAAGTTTTAGGGAGTTCCTAAAGCAACTATATGGAGCACTGACTACAGAAACTAGCGTCAACAATCCCTAACCCCAAGCTTATTATATGCTAATCCAACAAATAATTCTAAGCAACTCAAACCAGCTAAGTACTGATGTTATGTATTAACAGGAACCTCAACAGGCTCCGAAATTTTCTAAGCCAAACGAATGGTCTTCACACTGCATGAATCGGACTATGGCCAGAGTTCATGCCTGAAGTTCCAGAAGAAGGATTTGCATGGAAAGCTGACTGTCTTGATGAGCCATCCACCAATTTCAGGGACAGAGGAGGTCGACCATCTCCCATAGATTCCTTCAAGCTCAGTTTTGACATGCCAACAAGCTCATCCACATTAATCGGGCTCTTTGAGTGAACTGCTGTTGGCTTGAGTACTTCATGGAAATCTTGTTGTCTGGGAGGTTCAGCTGTGTAGCCAGACCACATAGGGAAAGCCACAGGAAAAAATGGAGCAACATACGTCGGATATACAACAGGATAAGAGTACTGAGAGCTATCTGGATTAGGCTGTTCAGGTTCTACATCGTTGGAGTTGGCAGAATCTACTGATTCACCCTCCTCATCCATAGCAATGGGTGAGGCTGCAGGTAATTCATTGTTGCTTTGCATTTCCGCTTCAGGACCATTTGCAGAAAAGAAATCTCGAGATACCAATGGTGCATCAACAGGCTGCACATTGAAGACAGGAAAAAATATGCTTTACTATCCCCAGAAAAATTAAAAGCAATCCATGTATATTAATCGACACTGTAATGTCAATCAGACTGAACCTCTTAAAATTTTCTCTAGACAAAAAACTAGCAGAGTAAATTGCAGATGCATCTACCAACACCAGGGTGATAAATATTGAGAAGCAACTAAACCTAAACTTTTCATTGACATCAGTATCTAAATTTGTTTTTCTAATGATTCTTGACTAAAATTAAAAGCAGACTTGCATAATTTACTCTATCAAGAAAGCTGAAAACAGCTATCAGTATCAACCCAACAAACTTAATAGTCAAACAATATTCATCAGTTTTTAAACTAAAAACATGCAGCCCGGTAAATAAAGCAGGAATATGAAGCTTACTTCATCAGCAACAATATCAAATAAGCTGGAGCGTCTCTTTCTCCTGGACACATTAGTTTGTCTAATAAAGTATTTCTGAGCATGGCTGGCAACCTGAGTTGGTGTTCTAGAGATTACATAGTTCCGTGCAATCCCACGCCAGTCACCTTTACCAAGTTTTTGCAGACCAAGCAAGAACATCCTATGTTCCTCTTCAGTCCAGGGAACACCTGAAATCAATATCGAATATAATCTATCAGTCCACCACAACAGAAGCCAGATTTCTGGTCACAGACGAGATCAATACAAAAAATATCCACCAAACACCAATTCTTTTGACCCCCAACAAGTCTATAGGACAAAACCTTCTACATTAGTCAAGTACAAATAACCACAACCTTCAAATCCCAAGAATGGCTGAAATCTCAATAAACATGCTCACTACCCTCTCCAAGATTGTCATTGAAACCCATTCCCATTTCTCCAATAATTCCATGCTCATAGGATAACTAGCATATAAAGTTTCTGATCAAAATTGGACACATCCAAAACATGAAGCTAGAACTGATGTCTACACAAATCAGTGACTACACCAAGAAGGCCAGGATCTTGAACCATACAACACACTAGAGAACAAATTCCTTTTTCTTTAATATCCATTTTCAGAAATCAACCATTGGATTAAAAAGTGCAGACCAAATTAATTTAAAATGTGACAGAACAAAATTTGTTCCCTTTTTCTTCAGTGCAATCCTTTCAGCGAAACAGAAACCTCAAAATTTCCAGAAAAGGAAAAGCAAGATATTCTTTCCAACATAAATACAGCAAACACTGGACAACCACACAGTGCCCACCATTAACTTGGCAACAAACTTTCAAGGACAACCTCCACAAAACCCATACCACTAGCCACAAATCAGCCCAACAAAATACGAGAATCCCAAAAAGAATCTATAAATGGAAACACTAGTTGTGATTGGAAGAACCCGTTGAAAAAAACAACACTTTCACGCGTCCAATTCTCTAAAGGTGGGTAGTTCAATCGTAAAATTGATTTAATTTCTTGTAACAAAAACCAGTCAAGTGAGCACTTCCATAGATCCATATCCAACAAGAGTTCATATTAAATTCAATACAAACACGAACAATTGAAAATGGGAGCATTAATCAAAGCATTCAGCAGAAGCTCAATCAAAGAACAAGTACCTTTCTTCCTTTCACGGCTCGATGAAGACCCAGGCACGAAATCTTCAGAAGCATATCCATCCGCAGAGGGATGATCAGGGGTGTCGCCGGGTGAATCATGGGAAGCAGCCAAACCATTTACCGGAGTAGCACCGCCACTTCCACAGCCACCACCACCGCCAGCACTACTGTAATGGGACAAGTTACCCATACTAGCACTTTTCCGGATCAACCCATCAGTTAATCGGACCCCAAATAACTTAACTCCCCTGTTCGGACACGTCCTAGAATTATGGCCGTTATGACTGCAATGCGAACACCTCCTCGTCATCCTCGAACGATCCGCTTCAAACCAAACCCGAATACGATCAAATCCAAAGCTCGATCGGATCTCTCCCTTTCTCACTTCTCCAATTCAAAGCATCAATCTTTGTTTGAATCTCATTGCCCCACGTGATCTGAGAAAACCGGGAAAATAAGGTTCTTTGCTGGATATTACTGCTTTTTTGTGTTTTTATCCGGGTAAGATTGAATGAAGAAGAAAAGGAATGTTTTATTCTCCTTCTCCTCAAGAGTGAAAAAGATGGAAATCGGTAAAAATGTTGTTTGGAAGAAACCGATAGATACAGAGAGAGAAAATTAAGGAAGAGGGAGAGGAAGACAGGACATGTAGGCGAAGGATAATGAGATGATGAGGTTTATTTAATTTAGGTGAAGAGATAATATAAAAAGGTGTTTGGAAATGATTCGGTGCGATAAGGCTTACGTTGTAAAGCTATGGGGGGTGCTTTGCCAACTTGAACCGTTGATTTCTATCCGACTATTTATTTTGGATAGAGTTGATTTAATTTTTATATTGAAGTAATCTCTTGAATTTTATCCATCACATTTCTTTAAAAAAAAAAATTAATCTATCATGTATATCTAATAATTCATCGAATAAGCTTGATTTGATTGTTAATATCTTTGTACAGTAGTTTTTTGGAATTGAGCGCTTCTCATTTCAAAGGTAAAACTCTCCTAATAATAATATTTAACCTTTACCACTGAGTAAAAACTTATAAAAGTTTTTTCATTTGGAAAAAGTAAAAAGAAAATGAAGAAATTTCTGTTTTATAGAAAATCTAGTGTGGGTATATCGTATATTTAGAAAGGTATGATCCAAAGATATGCTTAAGATTTCATCGAACGTCATTTTCAATTTATCTCAAATGTGCATTAATTATGATAGAAGAGTGATGAATGACATAAATATTAGTATCCGAAACCAAAATATTTTGTTAAGAAATAATTAAGATATAGAGTAAAAGAATGACAAGAGTTAGAAAAGATAATCAGGGATGTCCTTCGAGCTCGGGGTACATATACATATCGCTAACAATGGCCAATGAATCATAAATTGTACGTGTATGAAGAGAGAAGATTAGGAGGATAACTTTCACTATTATAATTATCTCGGTAAATTAAACATGGTTCAAACTAAAAGCTGGCAAAAAAATCAATTGGGGTAATCCAAGAATTTTGTAAGGGATTTTCTATTTGTTGTAGGTGTTTCTCAAAGTAATACAAGAATAATCTGCTCTGTATTTCTTCCAGTTTTATTTATGAGACACAAAGTTATCACTAAATTTAAATTTGTGATTTATGAATATGATCTGAGGGAGTGGTGCATATACCCATTTAGAACATTTACTTCAATGGATCCTGTATCCAAAATGGTAGTACTTGAAAATTTCTTTGAAAATGTAAAAGGTTGTTTCATACTCCAAAAAAATCAAATTTCCATGCTTAGACTAATTTTATTTAATATTCTTTATGACTCGTAACCGTAAAATAACTGAATACATATTTTGTTAACGGTAAAAAAAATCTCACACTTGTCTTTATTATATTTCTTATAACATTCGTTAAATCTTAACATAAGGTTTTTCACTAAATTTTGATACAAAACTCATTGTTATCTCTAAGGTTTCACTTCATCCACTTGTGTGTTTAGGGTATAAATTAAAATTAAAAAAAAATAAAAGTTAGACTAATAGTATAACGCTAATACCGTATAACCATATGGGCCTCAACCATGTCAGAGGATGTATAATAAAAAATATTCTAACCGTCCCAGACAAATAACTTAATTTATGAAGCTATAATACATGGATTTGAATTTTTTTTCAATCATAAAATGAATATAGAAATGGAATAAAATATCATGTGTTTTTATTAATTTCATAATAATTTTTACATGTTATAAATCTTTTAAAAATCCAGTTTAAGATTTACATGTTCTAAATTTTAATTTTATTTTTAGTATTTTTTCTCTGGATGGGAGAGTAATTAACCACTGAGATCCTGACCAATCTTATTTTTAACACTTACTCAAACTTCAAAAGGCTTCAATTATATGTGACCAGTAGTTGTTTTTCTTGGGGAGCTGCGATGTTTGAATTTGTCCCAATTAGCCAAACCAAGCTCACCAAGAAAAAAGGGAATTTGGTCTGCCACTTCATAGGCACAACAATTGACGAAATGAACCCTTTCGTACTTTCTAAGCTCAAACACATCAACTCCACTTAATCATGATCCGATAAGTAGATTAGTTACAAGAACAAGATGAAGCCAGAAGTCAAAAGCAATAAACAAAACAGAATGACTTCTCGATTTTTACAGGAGGATTAAGTAGTACATGAATTCCATACGGCTAACCTTAACTTTTCGTGTAACTTCATTTTTGGGTCGACAATATTCCCTTATTTGGATTTGAGTCAACATTGTCTGCACTCGCTTGTGCCGATAATATTAGCTGGAGATTTTGTTGCAATATTGAAAGAGTACTAATTGACACCACAAATGAAGATTTTTCTACAATATATATTAAGTTGATTTTACGTTTGGGAGATGAGTTGGATCTTAGTGTGAAATAGAGTGAGGAAGTTTAAAAGTCGTGTCTCCCTTGCACCAAAATATACTACGCCCTATGTTTCAAATAAGATTCACATTTATTACTCCTTCCGTCTCGTAAAAATAGTTTATATTGAGTTTTGAATTTTGTATTATTTTTAGTACAAATTTGAAAACTCAATGTGGACTATTTTTGGGGACGGAAGTAATACATTTCTACTACTAGTTTTAGATTGAGAGAGTATCAAAGTAAACTAAAAAAAAAAATTAATTGGAATACAATATTACTTAGTTAATAATCACATACTATCCGAGTTATTTAGAGGTCTGAAATGAACATGTAAAGAATCAACTACAGTCTACCAAAAGCTAACGTACTTTATGTACATGTACAATTGTACATTTTGTCAACAAGGAGATTAAGCAAATCTTCAGTGTTTATTGCACTATTTGACCCATTTATAGATTTTATGATAGATTGTATATTCTGAATTTCAAAGAATGCATTGAACTCTTGAAGTAAAAGTGTAAAAGAAATGTACCATAGTCGTCGACGACAAATCATACAAAATAACAAATAGCAAAGGATATAATTAATTAATCGCAGGTCCGAACTTGATTGTTTTGGTCTTCTTACGTACATTGTGGTATGGATGGATGGCGTGGTTACTCTCCTTTCAATATGACTGTATTTATATTGTTCAAATTACGAAGTACTTTTTCTGTCCTAAAATTATTGTTCACTTTGAGTTCTTCTTTTTACTTCAATTTGTACTAAAATTAAAACTCCAAATTGGACAATAATTATGGGATGGAGGGAGTATTTTTTAATCGATATAGATAATATTTTAGACAGATGGCCAAAAGAAGTATTTTTTTTTTTTGTCCTCTTTGGATTTGCTGTTAAACAGATGACAACGCAACTAATGATTATTGGAATTTCGAAAATCCATTTACCAAAATAAAAAAAATAAAATCGAAAATTCTACATAAAAGTGTGTGTTAAACGAATCAAAGACAATGCTTTCAACTTCTCAAAAAAATGAATTTCGTTGAAAGTGAAAATATAATATTATTCCCATTCCCAAAATCTAAAATATTATTTGTTACTTATTTTTAATTTAAATTTTGAAAGAGAACAACAATTTTGAGACAGATGGTCTAAATTATTTCGGGGACAAAAGGTATAAATTATTTTTAGTACTATCATAATTTATAAGTTCCAAGGTTTCTCTTTTAATGGTGTGTTATGATAACATGATGATATAACCACACTATAACATTCGGTTTGGGCTCTGTATCTCTGCTGCTACCAAGCCAGGTATTGAAGGAAAGAAAAGAAGAAGGAACAAATTAAAAAGAAAAGAAAGTGTTAATGGGAGTAGTATTTTTCTAGATTTTCTTGTGTACCTTTTCGTACACAAGTAACAATTATTGCAGTCATTTTCTTCCACCCTAGGATGGACACTAATTCCTTTTCACAAATAAAGAAAATGCGACTCCTTATTGTCAATACATCAATAAATGAGTCTATTGGCCCAAACGATACGTAAAACCAAAAGTAATCAAAGGTGTGTATGAAAATATATCTCTTCCACAAAAAGTCCAAAATATCATTAATAAGTTATGATTCATATGTTTCAAACAAAAAAATATGTATTGAATTTCACTATTTGTATTATTTAATTTTAAAAATAATATAAACTATTTTTTTAAGATGAAAAGAGTAGTGGAACTTATGTTTAACTCCAATTTATTGAGCTCACCTGAATCGTCCCTAATCTTGCTCACTCCCATTACTTAACCTGTAATTACAAATTATGATTCCAAAGATTCAAAAATTTTTTATCCAAAAATCTTGTTGACATTAACTTGACAATAGATATTAACAATCTTGTTGCCACTTTAGTTTAAGAAGCGACATCCTTTTTACTATTTTCTCATTTCAAAATTATTGATTTTATTTTTAGTATCATTTAAACTAAAAATAAAAAATTAAATTGAATAATAATTATGGGACAGAAAGAATATAAAGAGTGTTTCATGAAGATGGAATGATACTCCTACATCCTTTGGACACATTGGAAATGGATCACCGATACGTAAAAAAACCCGTCGGTGAGATCGGGAGGTCGGACGACATGTGGAACCTACTCAGCGAGTCACCGTATATTCTACAAAGGAGCCGAATAAATGAGTTTTATTCTGTACTATTTTATTATCCTCTCAAAAAGCCAAAACAAAAAAGTAATTAAATAACCTTATCGCTTTCTTTATCCAACTTGCTGCAGCCTTTTATCTCCAGCCGATTAATTATATTGTTTTATATTGTATCAGGGGCCCCACACTCAGTCTTGAATAGTTTAACAAAAATCTCCATCCACAAGTTATGATCAACGGTCCAAATGTCTCCATCCTGAAAATGAGCGACACGGATTATTTTACTTGGGTTCGAGCAAAAAAAAATCTAGTGTTTGACGGACTAAACGGGAAAATGAGCCCGAGTACACGTAAGCAAACATTTGACGCATCTTGATTGAGTGATGGGGTCACGTGATCTGCCGAAGCCCCACGTCTTTGACGGTTGGTGATGGAGTTGGCCCTACAGAATCATATTTGTTCTGAGATGATAATGTTAAATTGTTATTTCCTCACATGTTGTTTGTTTGTCCTTTGGTTTTTGGTTGACTTTTGTTTATTTGCCCTAAATTTTCGGGGATTTAACACGTGGCGATTCTTTACGGGCTACCTTTGGTTTCAACGTGTTTTTCACAGTGGATAAATGGTTGTGGGGTCGCCACTTATCCTCTTGAGATAAAATTGGGTTAAATATCAGAAATAAAGGAGTACCTCGGAATTTAGTTAAAGAAGAGTAAAAATATTGCAAACGAAATAAATTGTATAAAAAAACTACTCCAGGTTCTAGAATTATTGCTCTGTTTAAATTTTTACTTTTAATTTAATTTATACTAAAAATAAAAACTCAGTTCGAAAATTAATATTTTTATTTAGATTTCATTTTTAGTCAATTAGTAATAAAAATAAAAATCCATATTGGACAATAATTTCAAAATAAAAGAAATATAAAAATTGTACAATCATGACACCAAACGATCAATCTCAATAAAGGAAAATGACCGTCATGAAATTTCATAATATATGACGTATTAAATCAATATTGCTTTGTTTATATGATGAAATTAACTATGTACTAAATTTTTAAATGATGAGTAAATTATATCTCCCGTTAGAGAAAAAAAATACAAAATAATATATCATCAATCCACCGAGTCCATAATTCAAGCAACCAACATATATTTTCTGATGATTTAAGAGTATTTTTTCGCCAAAGCAAACAGGCGGTTGAGACTTATTGTTGAGTTTCAAACTTTCAATCATGGACCACAATAATTTCTTTTCATACAAAAACTTCAGGGTCCATGCAGTAATTTTAGTATTTATTCAATGCAGTTTTTACCCCCACACATCTTTTTAATCTTTCCCATTATCCCGCCTAAACTCCAACGGGGAAAAAAAAATTTAGGTAGCAGCCTAGCAGACTAAAATATCTCTGTTCATTTTCCCTTTTATTTATATTTTTAACAGAAATGATAAATACAGTAAAAAAACATGATGAGTAATGTATACATAACAATTAGGGGCAAAAGTATAACTTTAGATTTTTTTTTAAAAAAAAAATGCGTCAAAGGCAAAATGCCAACAAAATATAGAGAGTACACAATCCGTCAATTTTTCTTTCACTATATGATTTTCACTACACATGATATTTTCCTATTTTTTAACCATCATTCATATTATAACCAACTAAAAAATAAAATGTCACACACTAACCGCTTCATATTCATGTTCCCCTGGTGAATAAGCTCCTCATTTGTTGTTATATTGGATGTACTACCTTACATAAAAAAAAAAACCATTCAAATGCAGTGTGCATTCCTTTAGCCTAGCAGCTAGCTAGTATTTCTTCGATCTCAGAAAAAATTGTCCAATTTAGATTTTGAAACGGTATGTCTTTTCCGAAACCAAATAGGGATACCCATTAAACTGATCTTTGTAAAAATGTCACTTAAAAAATTAAAAGTGAAAATAGCCTGTTTCACCATATAAATCATTTTTTTTATTAAAATCATTTTTTTTTTGTTTAAAATGATAGTCTTATTATTGTAAGAATATTATCTTTGGACGGAACGTAATCCACCACCGTCACAAATCCACAACCAACGACACTTGCAACATTCAGATCACTAGAATGATGGACACCACTAGACTGTGAACTTAAATTGTCAGGGGCAGGATTCATTCTAGGAATAGTAAGCAAAATGAGACTAAAAAAAAGAATAGTAAGCAAAACATGAAGGCAATAAATACAAGGAACAACCATCTTCAACTCTACAAAGATTCCAGGCAAACAAGAAGAATGATCGCATCAAATTCTTGTTAATTGTCCTACCATTTCAAACTCCCAAGTTCATAATTATGAACCATATGAAAGTCTCAAGCGTTCCTCCAGGTAGTCTCCACTGCGTATAGGAGGATACCTGAGATTTATCAACACCACAACCCAATTTCAACAAACTGAAATTTTATAAAAGGAAAAAGGGGAGAAAGAAGAAGGGAAAAACAAATGAATAAGACTACATGTCATTCAAAGAAAGTTTTTAACTTTTGAGTCACAACTCATCCTAACTCAACTGTGAATCCTCACAAACAAAGAAGCTCAACTACGTTAATGTCGATGCAATTTCACCCGGGAGTATACACAAAGTGAATACAATTGCTAAAAGACATCAGGTCGGCGTGAAACAGAAGAGTCTTTAAGAAGATATGAATAAAGTTTAGTTTTTGTTCAGATTTTTTTGTAAAGTTTACAATGTCTGTCTACTCCATCAATATGCATCAGTTTTCTCTGATGTTAATTGTCGGTGGCACTTCCGGGAGACAAAAGAAGATTGAAAAAGACTCCCAGGCCTTAAAATACTGAAAGAAGACTCCAAGTAAGAAAGAGCGCAGCTGAAAAACACGATCGAGATTCATCAACAAATACAAAGACCAGGCAAGCATTGTTATTAGATGTGCTGTAAACTGGAAATAGTTTGTAGTCATAGTCAGTTCAACATGTTTTGCCATACCTAGGAGGGTTGGACTCACTGCAGCAACTCTTCAGGCATTCCACCAAGCAATTCGGGTTGGGATCCAAAAACAAAGCCATCTAGATCAGTCCAAATGATTTTTGTTAGCTTGGCATGTTTAAGTGTGTTTTCCAATACCATAGACATCTTAATAGGATGGATAGAGCATAGTTAAGGATTCAATTTGCTATCAGGTCCTTTTTATGTTTCTAGAATAGCATCGGATAAGAACCTAGTTCATGGTGCAGGAAACAAATAGGTTCCTCAACCATTACAGAATTCATGAAAAGCAGTTCCACGAATCAAAACGAGTTTTTCCTGTCAAACAAGTGATGAAGGTAAAGAGGTTGACTACACTGATTGACGGTCCATTCAGATACTCCCTTAATTTCAAGAATACAGCTTTCTGCCATCTTCCAAGCCACTCCAGCAGGAATTTTATTTTCAAATTAATGAGGCGAGAAAATGACTCAGCAAGAAGCATAAAGCAGAACAATAAGTATTATCAATCCTTAGATGTCAGGCACAAAAAGGGATATGATTTACGAGGATAACAGTCATAGTTTGAACAACAGAGTCAATGAAAACAAAACTTAATTACCGAGTAGCGATCTCGTCCGGTTGGCATCACTCTGTGCAATGTTGATCTATAACAGGAATGGGTAACATCAGGATCCGAAGACTCAAATATAAAAATTGATATTGTAACGGGACATGGTGATACCTGAATAAACAATTTGTCCATCTCTCCATCATATCTCCGATATTAACTATGAAAGCCCTGCAGAACAAAATTGCAAGAAAATTTGTATGCTCTCAAAAAATGCGACTTTCATGTATGCACACACGCAGTTGCTGAGGTCCACAGAAAAAAAGAAACAAGATAAAACTGAAAACTAACCCCCTCAGATTGTGAACATCTTCCCAGACAAGAGGTTGTGCAAATTTTTCCCTACAAACCTGCCAACCTTGAGAAGTTAACTAAAAGGAAGCTAAATATGCCAGATCTCCAATAATAAATGGTATTTGTTGCCAATGTTGATAAAAAGGAACATGCCTGAAGGCCACTAATATCCTCTGCTGCTAGAAGAGTGATCATTCCATAGTCTGAATGAGCAGAAGCACCATAAATCTGTCGATCAGAACTTTCAACTTCCCCTGCCAGAAATGATGAAAACATGGATGTTAAATGGCCAGTTTCAATTGCGCTAATTTCTAGTTCTTCACGATACAAAGATAGAATGTGTTTGGAGTCTGACCTATTAACAAATGATATTTCCAGTGATTCAGTCAATCTAAAGCCACAAGATGATGCAAAGCCACATTATTGTATAATGCTTTTAACTTAACTCTAACTTACAGGAAAAAAGATTGGAAAAGCTGCTGAAAGACAAGTGCTCATGTGCAGAGTCCCATTGACAAAGAAAACAATGTTCTATAAACAGACCTGGATAATGCAATAGGCGGAGGAAACCATTACATTGATCAAGAGCTCCAATTTTCTCAAAGAAATCTTCATCCAAGTTTAGTGCCAGAGCAACTAATGAGGTCAACTTTACTCCAACTTTTCTGAAAAGTGAAACAAAAATCACACTCAGTCTATGCATTGCATAACCAAGCTATTTCTTCAAGGCTCATGGAAGGAGAACAAACATTTGAATCAACTGGCAGATGTCACAACAGCTGGAAATCAATTATCAGCCACTAAGTCAAAATAAACAAGCAAAGGAAGGCCTGGAACCAGAAAACTAATGCTTGTGGCCTCCAATAATTTTAATGAAAGCAGAAATATAACTCAACCACAAATCAGTAAAGGAAGGGAATATTACATAATTCATATGTCTAGTCTGAAATCCGAATTTCAACATCCAGAAAGAACAATTAGACCAAACTTTAGACGTGCTCAAATACTTACAAGACACTTCTGTAGTATTGTTCCACCGTCGATCTCCAGTGTGGAAGCACGCCTGGGAGATGAAAAGTTGAGTAAGGGTAATGAAACATTACTAGTAAAGATTTCTCAATTTATAGAAAAGGCAGATCTGAAAATGCTAGAATACCTGCTGGAGGCCACTGATTCAAATCTTCACCTGTTTTCTTGTCATTTAAAGGACCAACGTAGAAACCTTCTTTCGAGTCACCTAATTCACCACATGTAAGGGGTCAAAAAATGCTTCAGGTCATTGAAATAAGAGACAACAAGAAACTAAAAAGTTACTTCCATTTTGAAGATCCTAAGAAAGTCCCTCAACCCAAAACCCCACACCGAGAAAATGTCTGAAAAATACACGCGTCTCAATCTTCAATGTTTTACAGATTTACTCCGCAAACATAGTTTAATAATTATTCTCGATAAGAGAATCTAAGGATTCAACCAGTATAGATATTCACATATTGATTAGAAAATTTTCAGTACCTCAAGATTCAACCGTTTGAAGTTGGAGGAAAATTTTCAGTTGTGTTTAAACCATATTATGCATATATATAAAAAAAAGTAACCATCTGGAGATCAAAAGGACATTCAGGTATACACACAGAGAAAGGGAAAGAACCTCTGGAACTTGAAGAGGGATCAAGACTCTCAGCGTAAAGGGGCGTATAACCACGATGATTAGTCCGAAAAAGTTTCAGTTTGTCTTCAAGGGGAAGCATGAAAAATTTCTTGCTCTCTTCAAAGACTCTTTTAAACAAGTCTTCCTCTATCCCATGGCCTACTAGGTAAAAGAAGCCACAATCCACACATGCCTAAAATGAACAATCATAAATGCTTGAGTGATTCTACCAAGTCAAAAGCCACATTCATTCAGCAGAAACTGTATGTAATTGCTTCTTATGAAGTTTCCAATCGGGTATATTCATCATGATCAAACTTCAACAGATAACTACTTCACATTCATACATTTAGTCCTAAAACTAGATAATTCATAATGAAAACTTCAAATAAGAAGCTTAGAACAACCAAAAACCCATCAGCATTTTGTCAAATAGCAGAAAATTTTCAGTCTTTTTAACATTAGGAATAAAAGTATCATCAAGACAAATCGAAATAACTGGGATTAAGGATAAAATTATAACCACTACACTACAAGCTCGAATCAAAATCACAAGGAAGAAACCCTGTAAAATTATAATAATAGTAAAGAAGGGTTTCCATAAGAATGGACCTGACGAATAGATTGTGCAGTTGCCATACGATCGGAGGAGCTAAGGTCAATCACCGGAAGTTGAAGAGAATTCTCCATGGTTTCTTCTCCTCTTTGTGAGAGAGCTTATGTTAGCATTTGAATAATTTGTTTGACCTTTGGAAGACAGGAAAAAAAAGAAAAAAAGAAAAAAAGGCAGTTGATTATGTAGTCAAATGACCATCATCTCCTCCGGAGTCTGGATTGGCGGGATTTCTTTTATAATTTCATCGAGTATTAATTTTTGCATTGGTATTAGAATAGAGGTATTTTCCTATATATACTACCTCCGTCCCAAAAAAAATAGTCCAAGTTTTTAAATTTATACTAAAAATAGTACAAAACTCAAAACTAAATGTGGACTATTTTTGTGGGATATTTTTTTTTTCAAGTTAGTTGTTTCCCTCAAAAGCAGTTAAGTATACCCAAATAAATGGATTTCAATTTTTATTTTATTTTTGTGGTAAACAAAATGGATGCTGATTTTGTTTCTTTAAATTTAGGGTATGTTTGTTTCGTTTTTTTAGTGTGTGTGTTTATGTGTTTTTTTTTTTATTAAGAATGTAAAAAGATGTGTTTGTAATGTAAAAAGATATGATGGAATGAGACAATTATTAATAAAATAAACTGAAAAAACCATTAAAACAAAATTCAAACAAACAGAGCCTTAGATTTTCAATTTTTGAATGAATGAATCAGGAAATGTTGTAAGTAGGTAGACACATATATTCGAACTGAAACTACATTTTAATAGTTGATATAAATTTAAATATAAATATAAATATATATATATATATATAAGGCCAACGAAAAGAAATGCAAGAGTCACACGATCGAATTATCCATAGTACAAGACCTTTTCTAGATTCTAACACCCTAGCGCTGTTTATGTTGGAGTTAAAAGTTGCCCCAGCAACTACAGAGATATCCTGACCCAAATTGATTCAGGAGGATGATGAACTAGGAGGAGCTTTATCTATGTTATCAAGCATGTCATCTGAGAAATCATCAAATAAATCAGCAGGCATTGGGATCATATTACTACTATCTTTGTAATCATCAGCAACATTATTGTCTCCGTAATTTTGATCATTAGCTTCCAGTAGCTCCAAAGATAATCCCGAGTTAAGCTCTTGTGCCATAGTTCCCACTTCAAATGCTTCTTCTTGATGATAAGCAAAACCCTCCATGAACTTTTGCTCTCCAAAGTTATCATGATTTTCTTGCACTAGTAGAAGGTCATTGACTACTGTTGAAGTCAGCAACTGATTATTGGTGAAGGAGATATGATGATCATCATTTGGATGAAAAGAAGTTGGTGGTTGTGCGACATTTGTTTTAACATCCATCATTGGAGGTAAGTTCATATTGTAATCAACAAGAAATGGGGGGAACCAATTTGATGGTGGTGACATAAAATTGACACTAGGGAAGCTTTCCGAGCATAGACAGGAGCAAAGCTTACAATTTAGTAATGCTGATTCCCCTGGTTGGTTGGTACTGACCTTGGAATCCTGAAATGTATGGCAAGATTCGAGATTTACTTCGAAATATTTTAGCGGAACAGTAACTAGCCCATTGACAACAAACTTAGCAAAACTCACAATGAATTATGATAGTAAAATGATCGTCTAGTTTGGATTTTCAATTTTAGTATAATTTGTACTACAAACAAAAATCTAATTTAAACAGTTATTTTGAGACAAAAGAAATACTCCCTCCGTCCTATAATTATTGTCCAGTTTGAGTTTTCATTTTTAGTTCAAATTGTACTGAAAGTGAAATCTCAAACTGGACAATAATTTTGGGACTGTACTAAAAGTAAAATATTAAATTGAACAATAATTTTGGGACAGAGGGAGTATATGATTTTTCGGAGTCATTGTTACATCGCACTATAGCCTTCTTCTCTGTCTTGTAATTTTGGTTCAATCAAAGTAATTTAACAACATAAACTATTTTTTTTTAGAGGGACGGAAGTATAATATACATTATTCCCCTTTCCCGTACTACAAGATCATCATCTAATTCTTTCTTATCACGAAATGGAAATTAAAGAAGGAAAAAAAAATTGAACAAAAAATTATTTTACTAAAAGTGTGAAAGATGTTCTCACTTGGAGGGATGGAGAAGCTTCATCCACAACAGGTGCTTTTCCTCTTCTCTTAAGGTTCCTATTTGGTTGTGATGAAGTTCGCAAAATCCTAGCCAGCCTCTTTTGCCTTGTGCTCCAAAAATTCTTCACATCGTTATCTGTTCTTCCTGGTAAATAAGTTGAGATTGCTGCCCATTTGTTCCCAATTGTGGCCTGCAATTCCAGCACCAACCTCTCTTCCTCTGCCGAAAATTTGCATCCTCTACATTTTTTCCACAAAAATACAAGTTCAAAATTAAATCAAAAGAACCAAAAAGGACATGAAAAACAGAGTATTAAGAACTTAAAACTTGTAATTGTAACTCTACATTTGATGTCATCCCCAACAAAATTGAACCACGAAAGGGAAAGAGAATTAAAAGGGTCGTAATTAATCGTTGAATGTGATTGAGAATTTGTACTTTTTCAAGTTGGGTTGAAGCTTATTAACCCATCGTAGACGACAGGACTTTCCAGTTCTTGGCAAGAGCCCTTTGGATCGTATGGTGCTCCAGTCTTTTGGGCCATTTTCCTTGATGAAATTCATCAGTATCTCATCTTCCTCAGCAGTCCATGGCCCCTTCTTGATCTCCTCATTTTCCATTCTGTTTCTTACCATCTTCTTAAACATAAACAAGGGAAAAACTTTTAAATTTTCCTTCGGCTCCCAAATTTTTCATCAGATGGAATGATATATATATGTTCACTTTTCTTTCTGTTTGGGATTTTATTTTGATCAATTTTTACAAAATACAAGGGAACTACATACGTGGTTAACGGGGACATGTGACAAATTATGTCCGAATTTTTTAAAATGGCGGTTAAAACGGCTAGTGGGGAAATGTCCACTCCGTGCCTATCCAGATTTCCCATCAATTTTCAATTTTTTTTTAATTGAAAAAAATTAAGAAAATAAAAGAAAGAAAATAAGAAGTTGTTGGTTACAAAAGATAAAAATGGCAGCAAGTCTAAACAACAATATTACTGTACATTTTATGAATCAATTAATTATATATATATATATATATATTTAGTTCAACATTTGCACGAACTTCATTTCAGTTTGCTGCAGCTTCTTCATTAGTACTATTCTTCTTAGATCTTGCCGATTTGATAAATTGATTTATCAAAAAGCTGCAACGCCTTCAACCCGAGTAGGATCCTTCGCTAACAAACATAGTTATATAACTGACTACATGCATTAATAATATTGAAGATTATCTGTATGGCATCGCATTAGTTTTACCTACAAGATGTACCTTATATTTTTTTTCAAAGAAAAAAAAATTTCACAGGCACAACGATTTACCTTGTTTGCAAAAAAAAAAATAAAAATTATGTCTTGTCATTTTATTATCAAAGTATAATATCTTTTCAAGAAAATGATGCGTATAGTGAAGAATTAAAAAATCTTTCTAAATTAAAATATCAATTGAAAAAATAATAGGCAATCATCGAATAGGATTCACTCTTCTGAAGTACAAAATATTTTCAACTGTGGTATTAACAGTACTGCTGATACAACACTCTCCCTTCTCTCTAGAAAGAAGAGAGAGAAAATCCTCTCCTTGGAGAGGCACAAAAAACCAAAATCCTTCTATATTCTATCTTGGAAGAGGAAAACTATTCTTAGGAGTATTATAAAACCACCCAAAAACAGTTTTCTTGAGACAGTGGAGATCGAAAGGTGGAAAACGCCATTTGGCTTGCATATGCAAATTCCAAATGGAAGGCATGTTCTTTACTTTCTATTAATTTAATCCCAAACCAACATTCTCTAGCCTGGATCTGAGGTTATTTAACTTCTCTAGGAGACGTTTTGAGTCCCCCAGTGTGATAAAGTATTTTATCTTTCTAGGAATCAACCTCTGCTTTTGAGTCTTGGCCTTTTTCGAACTGAAAGCTGCCTTTTTATTTTCTTTCAACAATCCAAAATACACCCTTTAATAATCAGAAATATCGTTTTCTTTTCCCAAAAGAACTAAAGCGTTTTACGAAGTTATTCTGGTGCATGCAAAGGTTGCAGTCTTGGAAAGATCTTAAATGCTAGTTAGTTTCACTTGGGGTAAACGATCAGAGTTCACTGGTGGGTCAAAGGGAGCATTTATTTCTAGTAAAACCTTTCAGAAGATCAGATCTGATTCTTTAAATAAGAGATCAACATGTCTTATTCACATGCAAGTGAAAACTCAATATCTAGTGTCTATACTCCTCAAGGAACTGAGTTCTCAGAGGAGATGAAGAGCTATAATCCAATACATGATGTGCCGCCAAATATGATCTACAGACCCAATATGAGGGTTCTCAACAAACAGATCTCAGCCACAGCGGATGTAACAACCCACATTTCACGAGCTATTTTTTTTTTTTTTTTTGAGTATGTAGAAAGACCATTGGAAAAGCTCGTGAGGTAGGATGCCCACCGAGCAATCTCTTGCCCAAGGCGTCAGTGATACAAAACCAACTACATATTACAAATTTAATTTCAAGTTTAAACGGCAGAAATTTAACTAAAACAAATGATATTTTCAATATTAAATACTATCTAATATCAAAGTCGCCTTCGACTACAGGAACTCCATTATAACTTAAACATCATTCATGTTTAAACAAAAGAAAATATGATCAATCCCTTTCACACCCAATCGCGGTCCCAACTCACGTGCTAACCTGTGGTGGAGAAAGTTAAAGGGATGAGCTTAAAAGCCCAATGAATATCTCAGACAACAACTCCCAGTCTCTCACGCTCTATACGGTAATCAAGTCACATACACATGCAGTTATTCACACAATTCATTTTTATCCATTTTTATTTTAATTAATGAAAGAGCGTAAGCAATTCTATTATTCTAGCTCATTGAATAAGTACAATGGACGAATTGATGTAGTAAACTACATTTGTAAAAGGACTACTCTATCACACATTACCACAGAAAAGATGACCTTAGCCAAGATCATCAACAAATTCATGAAAGAATACGGGTGGATCATAACTGAAAAACTGCCAAAGACCTATGTGGTCTAATAGGTCGTCCTCCAAGCTAGATTCTAATCAAGGTTCAATAAATTCAAGTTCATTTACAATAGGTTTCAAGTCCATTAACAATTACCTGTCACTCCAAGTGGCCACAACAATCAAGTACTCGTAGCTTGTGCACGCCTATTAAAGCTATCCATAGTCTATCCATACGTCTGTGCCCAATGCCGACCCGTTGGATTCGATCTATGGTACGGGGGCCCCGAGACCGGTGTGATAATGTACACATCCAAGTCTCAACAATTTCATGGCAATTCATACACAAGTATTCTTTACAAGACAGATCCTGACAGTAGCGATTCTCGGTGTGATAAAGTATACAACCGAATAGAAGGGCAAGCAACTCAATTCAATTAACACATAAACAAGTAATACCATTACAATCACGTATCACATGTTCAAGTAGAAGCACCAAGCTTGCACTTCAATCAAGTAAAAGCACAGAAGCACTCAACAGTCATCATGCACTGAGAGGGGGAGACAAAGTTACAATATAAAGCCTGAGAGGAGGTACTCACTTGAGTAGTCTTTACCTTCCTCTTACAAGCACTGTTAACCTACTTAATACTACCTAGCTAGAGGGTGTACTACCTTGATGGACAAAGAAAGAACCAGAAGGAAGCATTCATAAGAGATGAGTTTAGGTCCATGAATATCAAAGTTTGAAAGTTAACCTTTCAACTCTAGTATTCTGAAAAAAATATATTTAACAAAAAGGTTGCAAAGATGCCATATTCAAGGCAAGTTTTCCATCAAATCAAAGATCCGATCGACGAGTCGTTAAAACCATCATAAACTAGTGTAAACAAGGAAGACTTTTAGCAAAAGAATTCAGAAAAGACAGCTTAACAAGGAGGGAAGAATAGCCCCTCAAAACAGCACCTCAGAACAGAATTGTTAGAATATCCGGATTCGTTCATTCAAGTTACAAATCATAACTCTTAAGCATTGAGATGCTATTACTAAAGCCCAAAAATTCTATCATGTATTTTTTGTTGAACAGGGAATCATAGTGTATAAAACATCCTGGGAGATGAGTGCACAAAGAAATGAACAGAAGGCTCCAACTAAGTCCTTTATTTCCTAAGTTCTGAAAATTCAGAAAACTCATGGCAAAAGGTCATATTCAAAATATATTTTTGATCAAATCATTAATCCAATTTATGAGCCGTTAAAACCAAAATAAACTAGGATAACCAGAGAAGAATTTTATCAAACGAAATCAGAAAAAGAAGTTCGGAAACTAAGAGAAACAAGTCCCTTTAAACAGCACCCCAAACCAGATTTTTTTTTAAACTTAAATTTCCAGATTTTATGTCACATTCAAATTGAGCTTCTGGACCAACCATAACTCCTATTCACGAACCGTTAAGACTGACATAAACCTCACCAAACATAGGAGGTATTCATGAAATGAAATCTCTGAAAACAATACAAAATATAGGAGAAACTGACCCCTAAACAGAAACTCAGAATTTGATTTTTCCACAGATTTTCAGTTCGAGCGTGTGATGTTCAAATGATGATTTTGGACAATCTACAAGTCCATTTTAAGATCCGTAAAAAAGGAATAAACTAAACTAAAAGGAGAAGATATTCAAGAAAAGAAATCCTTAAAAAGAATTATCGACCTAAGAGAAAAAGGTCACTCAACAGAGGGTAGTGAAACGGGATTTTTTTTTTTTTGGCAATTTCAGAATACACTACTCAAGGTCCTATGTTTCAAACAAAATTTCCCGCGTTCGACATAGCCTTTTGGCAGAACATGAAAAGCAAAACAGTCCATAATAATCCAATAAGATTTAAACAAAAAAAAAATGCATAAAAGATCCATAAAACATGATAATTGAACCCCTCAAAAGATAGCTAATCAAATATGAATCTTTCCTAATTCCTTCTAGGCATTTTACCTTGCGACTAGCATGTATACCTCCAGAACATAAATAAATCGTCCTTATAGTTCTAATTACAGTCCTTAGAGACCAAGAATAACACACAACAAGGAGCATGAGGTTTAGCTACTACAAACAGATCCTTAAATTCTTCTAATCAATTCCAAACCTTCTAAGCATGAACTATATATCATTCGGGCAGAAATTATACCTGTTTTGGCTGCTTCTCAGTGTTCCTAAATCACCTCAGCTACTACTCCCTTGTTGATCGAATTAATCGCTCCTTCCTTATTCACTCACCCTCACTTTCGGCCCTCCTCTCTCGATTCTCTTCCTTTTAATTTTACTTCTTAATCCGTCTTCTCTTCTTTTTTTTCCCTTTTACTGATATAATCAATCTCTAATGGAAGGAATTGATGGAAGATGAAAGTTAAAGATAATACATGGTGAAGGAGGACGATGGAGCCATTACAAGACGATGAAGTGAAGACTGGTGAACAAGGTGAGGGCTGGTCGGTTGAACATTGGAGAAAGATGGAGAAAGTGAAGCAAAATTGGGTTTGGGAATAGCCTCGGATGTTCCAGATAGGAAGAAAGAAAAATAATATTTACTTCCTGGTCCTTTATATAGGTTAGCTTAATTACTTAAGTCCTTAGGTTTTCCAAATGGTTCAATTGAATCCTTTTCATGTTTATTAGTTAAACGGGATTAATTTGTCCTAAGTTTGTTTTAAAGGGTCCAAATAAAATGTATTTCGCCCAACATACTAAGCAGAGAGGTTCTAAGAATTGGGTTCTCACAGCGGAGGAGTTCTCGATGGAGCATCAATCTCTTTCACTATTGGGGTATCTTATTGATGATAGATACTTCAATGGCGAACAATTCAAGAACTACATCAACAGGAACTGGACTCTATATGCAAAGGTTGCGCACCACGACCAACTTCTTTGTGATAAGATTTGTTAGCAAGATGGATCTACTGGCGGTTCATAACAATGGGCCACATGCAGTATATGGAGGACTGTTGATACTGTGACAATGGTATGCGGATGATGATTTGCCTTGACAGAGTTCAGATCACTAAACTATCAATATGTGTCCGACTGCATAAAACTCCACTGTTGAATTTTAATTGGAAGGGAGCGCAAGATTTAGTGGAAATGTTGGGGGAGGTGGATAAAATCAAGGAAGATTACTTCTCGCTTCAGAAGGCAACGTATCTAAGAGCCAAGATCTGGATTGAGCCAAGTAATCCATTAACCCAGCCTTCCACGCCACATCCTCTCGAGGTACGCCAAATCTAGTAGAATGTAGATATGAAAGGTCACATAAATTTTGTAAAAGATGTGGCAGACTGGGACTTCCAAATCATAAGTGTATGATAGTCTTAGATGTAGCACTAGAGGCTTTTCTTACTGACTACTTCAGGGCTCAAGCAGAGAGAAACAATACACAGATGTATTGGAATGAACTTAGGGAAATGTTTCCAGAGACAATGCGTGCGGATGGGCATAAGAACAGGAGATGCACCAGACTGACAGCAGCATTTATGAATAGAACAAGGTCTTATTATGCTCTTGTTGAGGAGGATCAATGATATGCTTTAAATTTACCTATTTTTAATATCCTTTTATGCGAGATTCTGCTACTATTTTGAATGTATTTCTGCTATTTATGTGATTTTATCTTTAATTGTAGAAATTGTACTAAATTGGAGGAATTGTTGAAATTTTGGGCTAAAATGAAGATGAAAGCAACTCAAAGGGAGAATTGAAGATTTGATAAATTGACAAGGAAGAAATTGAAGTACTTAAAAAATTGGAGGATTACAAACAATTTTAGAATTTTTAGTTTTTGGAAAATTGGCCGAACAACGGTGAAGGTGCGGCTAATTTGGGATTAGAATTGGGTAAGAATTTTAAGCCCAATATTATTTGAAAAACAAGTTTTTTTCCTCTCCAAGAAGTAGGGTTTTGACGGAAGCCTATAAAAGGAGGATTAGGGATTTATTTTTACAACAGAACTTGACCGAAAACTGACTGAAACCCTCACGGCTGCAAAATACTCCTCTCCGCCGTCTACCTTCTTGCTCCCTTGACCACCCATCAGCTGTCAACTCCGGCAGCTTCCTCCTCCACTCCCATTAGCACAGCACCTTGTTCCCCTCCCCCCCCTCCCCCCCAGTCACGCACCGAACAAACGCAGCACCATCATCTTCCTCCTTGACTTCAAACACACGCAGCAACCAAGCACCACCTTGCTCCCTCACATCAAAACAGCCCCCTCTGCCGCTGCAACACTCCTCCCCGCCGAGCACCACCTAGCTCCCTTACTTCCACCGCACCATGCATCATAAAAAACTTCATCATCCTCAGACCTTGAGCAGCAGCCGCAAAGCTAGCACAACCGCCGGGGAGAAAGAGCAAAGTTATCACAGCCGGGAATTTTTCGGCTGTTCGAGTTTCATTCGGGTTTTGGAGTTTTATTTATTTAATTCAATTTTTTAGGATTATGTCTCTAAATGTTGTTGAATTATTTTTGATAATGTTTAGTGGCTAAATTTTTTTAATCTAGGGCTTGGGTGTAGTCACCGAATTTATTTGGTTTATTTAGTTCATTATTATTTGATTTTTCTATTAATTAATATTTGTTATTCTTGTTTTAATCCGCGAAAGTAACTGGCCACTATTTACATGTCTGAAGATACTAATCGAAGTAGCGAGAGTGGAAGATTAGTATTAGTTCGTAGGAATAATAAACTAATTAGGTTGTAAGCTACGAGAGTAAGATTATAACCTTTGCAATATTTGATTCCTAATGGTCTTAATGTGCTTTTGTTTAATCCCTATAGTCAAGAGAGTAGTTATAGGATTAATCTAAGTAAGAGAATTATAGCGCAAGAGTGTGTAGTTCTTAACTAGGTGAGTCGTTGTGAGATTAGTGGAAGTTAAAAGTCAGATATTTATGAATTGAATCAAACCAAATATTTGGTAGGTGAACCCAATGTCCTAGATTTTCTTTGTCTGATTATTTGAATTAATATTATTTGCTTTTATTTTATTTATTTATTTTAGTTTTAAATTTATAAATCTGAGATTATCATTTATCTAGATAATAATATGAGTAATTTATACCTGGTAATTAGTATTCCTTCTCTGTGGGATCGACCCTGCTTGCTTCTTTACTACTAGTAATTGTATTAAGTAGGTAATTATTATTTGACTAGTGTGACGACGGCTTGTCAATCGAGTGAATGATGGTTTCAGAATCACAATGGATGGTGATCAGGGTTTTCATGCAATGGATATTGATCTGCGCCCGAGCGACGATGATGAAGATCAGAATGATGAGGGAGAAAATCATGATGATCTGGATGGCCCAGGGGGACCGGAAAATCCACCACCAGATGTGGTTAAGAGGATGAATAGGAGGATATGGATGTGGAACACAGGTTTGGAAATGGTTTTCATAATGATCAGTAAAGGGGAATCGAAGGGGCTCCACAAGAGAATGGTTTTCATGATGGTTCGCAACATCTTATCCACCAAGTTCTGCGACCAGACGTAATTCGCCCACTAGTATTTTATCATTCCCTTCAATTGCTGCATCAGATATAGAACAAGACATGCTGGATAACAATAGTATGTTAGAACTGACACAGGAAAATTTTCCACCTTTAAGCAACCTGCTTTCTTCTGAGGTTCAAACGCATGAGGCTAATGAAAAGAACAAGCAGCACATATTTCAGCAGGCTGTATGTAGCTGGGAATGAAATCAACAAGCTGGAGGAAGACATCATCCTGTCCTGGCCGCAATCGGGAGAGAAGAAAGAGAATAGGACGGTAGGAAACACAGATGATTAGCCTGCAAGAGTCAGTTGTGAACAAGGAAAGGAGGCAACAAACAAAGAAGGTGTTGGGTAGGAGCTTCAAGAAGAAAGGATTGAGCTTTATGGCTAGGAAAACACAACAAAAGAGAGGAAGGCAACTAATATTGTACCAGAAGGAGTTAAGTATCACAGGAATTGCAAGGGTAACAGTACCACTGACTGGTCCAGGTCAACAAACTCATAGGACCCTGGAGAGACTGAATAGATGGAAAAGACTAGTAGAAATGGAAAAGACTACAGTGAGAAGTGATGTGTAGGTTGGCAATGGAATCAGGAAAGCTACTACTTTGAGCCAAAGATCAATAGAGCTAACAGAAGAGGAACAACAGCAGTTTGGAAGCAAAGCTCAACGTCCGGAAGGTGAAAAAAAGGGTATTTTGAATATGACTAATCTGGTTTCTTTCTTTGACAATCAGTTAACAGTGCAGGAAGAACTGAAAGGACTTGCGGTGGTTGATCCAGAACAACCACCTTTGTCTCTATGAGAATACTGAGCTGGAACTGCAGGGGCATGAACAGCAGCCCCACTAAGCAAGTATTATGTAAATTAATGAAGCAGTATAACCCTAGTATGTTGTTGTTTATGGAAACTAAGATGATAGCTAGTAGTATAGTTAAATGGCAGCAAGGTACTAGTTATAGGCACTCCATTATAGTAGATCCAATAGGTGTTAGTGGAGGTTTAGCCTTATTTTGGGTAGATGGAATTTCCTTGAACCTGCTGGCCAAAAATGAAAATGTAATAGCAGTTAAGGTAGTAGAAGCAACAAGATTAGAGTGGGTTGCTATCTTTTTGTACGGTTTTCCTTCTAGATAGGGGAGAACCAAATTTTAGCTTGATCTAAATAGCACACTCAGTGCTTTATCGTATCCTAGTATTATGTTTGGAGATTTTAACCAAATGATTAACCAAGAAGACAAATTTGGAGGCAGGCAAGTTAAAGAAGCAAACACAAGCTGTATCAAAACCTTCCTGGATAAGCATGATTTGGAAGAACTTAGACATCTTGGCTGTTGGTATACCTAGACCAATAATAGACAAGAAGATAACATCATTTATGAGAGATTGGACAGAGCTTTTGTCAATAAAGCTTGGCTCAATTTCTTCAACAAAGCCATAATCAGGAATCTACCTATCCTGAAGTCTGACCAGGGCCCCATCTTAGTGGAATTGAAAGAGCCAAAAAATAAGAGAAGGCATGGAAGAATGTTTGAACAATTCTGGGTGTGATGTGATAAGGCAAAACAGATTATTAATCAGCATTGGCAACAGAATCCACAAGAGGATCCAGATCTACAAAGGAGAATGTCCTTCAAATTGAGTAGATGCTTACAATAACCATACAACTGCAGTAAAGAAAGTTTTAATGATATTGATAAATATGTGCAGAAACTGTTTAATGAGATCGAGCTCCAACAACAATACTGGGAGGAGCACAAGAATCAACCACAGGCACATGAAAAATTAGCAAGCAATGGAACAGGCTCGTGTGATGCAGGAAGACTACTGGAGACAAAGATCCAAACTAATCTGGCCTTTACAAGGGGACAAAAACACAAAGTTATTCAATAAATGGGCATACAGAAAGAAGGGGAAAAATGCATAACAGAGTTGCTGGACCAAGAGGGAAATTGGATACATGATCAGGATCAAATAAGGCACCAAATTGATCAACATTTTTCTGATATATATACTACTCCTAATGAAATGTATGTTTCAGGAAGAGAGGACTTGAATGTAGGTGATTTGCTGGACACAATAAAGGAAATCTTATCACATGAACAACAACAATTCCTGGCGAACCCTTTCACAGAAGAAGAAATCTGGGAAGCAATCAAGCAAATGGCACCGTGGAAATAACCAGGCTCGGATGGTATGCCAGCGGGATTCTACCAAGCGTATTGGAAATAAATCAAAACGGAGGTAGTTCAAGCCATACTGGATGCGACACAAAATGAGGAATTTCCAGGGGAGTGGAATCAGACCAACCTGGTTCCAATACCAAAGACAGCAAATCCATCAACACCAAATGACTTCAGACCAATCAGCCTTTGTAATGTAAAGTACAAAATAATAACGAAGATGATCACAACCAGACTCAAGTCTATCATGAATGATCTGATAGATGATCATCAAAATGGATTCGTGCCAGAAAGGAATATAAGTGAAAACATCCTGATTGCACATGAAGTGGTGGAATACATCAAAAAAAGGAAAGGCAAAATAGGAGCGGCAGCAATCAAAGTGGACATGAGTAAAGCATATGATCGAGTATCATGGAGCTTTCTCAGAGAAGTTTTAATCAAATTGGGTTTTCCTATCAGATTAATACGACTGATTATGCGTTGTGTCACCACAGTATCCTGTTCCATCCTATTCAATGGGGAGAATTCAGCATATTTCTAGCCAAATAGAGGGCTTAGACAGGGTTGCCCTCTCTCGCCATACTTATTTATTCTTTGTCAATAGGTATTATCATCGACAATAAGAGCGGAAATTAGAAAATTGCCAAGACTAGGAATAAAGATTAGTAATGTTGCTCTGAGAATAAGTCATTTGATGTATGCAGATGACAGCTTGTTCTTTCTAGAATGTAAGGAATCATTAGTCAAAGCATTGGCACATCTGATCTCTCAATATGCCAGACTGTCTGGTCAAAAAATAAACCACAGCAAGTCTTCAATTTTGCTGAGCTACAACACCCCACAAGAGCAGAAGGAGCTTCTACATCAGACACTTGGCATTCAGTCTACTGACTTTCAGAGCAATTATCTTGGGATGAGTCTGGATTTTGAAGAAAAAAAGAGAATCATATTTGCACAATTTATAAGTAAGCTGAGTAACAAATTGGGAGATTGGAAGACTAAGCTTCTATCCCTGCCAGGTAGAATCACATTAGCAAAGTCGACACTCTCTTCAATGCTGGTCTATCCTATGGGTGTTTTTAAGTTGCCAAAAGATACCCTAAAAAAGGCAAGCCAGATTTTAGGTAAATTCATGTGGTGCGGGGATAGAGAGAATAGAGGTATACACTAGAGATCTTGGGACAAAGTTTGGAAATCTACATTGCATGGAGGTTTAGGCCTAAAATCGACGGAGGAATTCAATCAAGCTCTACTAGCAAAACATGCGTGGAAAATACTATCAGCTCCAAACTCACTTATCTCTCGTTTTTTCAGAGGCAAATATTGCAAAGGAAGAAGCTTTACAGTCCCTGATCAAGATACATCCATGTCATGGGGATTCAGAAGTATTCTATGGGAATATGAGCTGCTGAAAAAAAAGATCAAATGGAAAGTTATTTCTGGAAACAATATAAAGATTAGTGATAACTAGATCCCATGAAGGGACAATCCAATTGCTAGGGATTCTATCCTGGCAACCAACACTGATCTAAGAGTTGTTAACTTGCTAAATGATAATGGATCCTAGAAAATATCGCTGCTCAGAAAGATCTTCCCGCCAACTCTATTGCCTTTCATACAAGGAATTCACGTTGATCCAGCACTGAGAAGACAGGATGAGAGATTACTTTCGACAGAAACGGAGCATGGTATGTATACCGTCAAATCAGGCTACAAGGCAGCTTACAATAAGAACATCCATTGGACATTGTAGACATAAATCAGGAGAAGGCTGCATGGAAAAGACTGTGGAAAACCAAGACACCGCCAAAAATGAAACTTTTTGCGTGTCGGAGTATTCATAATGCACTTCCAACAAAAAAAGGGCTACTAAAGAGAGGGGTAACAGAAGAGGATCTATGTCCAAGATGCCAATTGCAACCGGAAGATACTTCTCACTTATTCTTGGAATGTGCATCATCCAAGAGATTGTGGAGAATTACGAACTTAGGCTTTAATTTCGATAGAGGTCAAGCCATCCCTTCAAAGAATGGTCTCTAGAATGGCTTAAGGCAACTCCTGATGAAAAAGCAATTGAGCTATCAATATTTGTTCTATGGGAGATCTGGAAGGAGCGGAACAACAAAATTTGGCGCCAACAATAGGGAGATCAACATGATGATTGTCTCAGGATGTGGAACACAGTCAAAAAAGACTTCAATATACATCTCAATATTTGCAGGAAAGACAGGAAAAGCACTGGGGACAACTTTATCCGAACAGAGGACATAGTAGGTATGGATGATTTCAGCATGTCCACACATTGTCATACAATCATTCTAGATGGCTCTTTCTTTCCGACGACAATGCAAGCGGCCGGGGCATGGAAAATCGTCATGCACCAGGGGATGATCCAGCAAATTAAATCTCGAAATTCGCTGCACTTACTCCTCTACAAGCAGAAGCACAGACTCTGTTTTATGCCTTACAAGAAGCCGCAATGCTGGATGTTCAGCACATTCAGGTGCTCACAGATTGTGAATTCTTGCAAATAAATTAATTCCTACTCAATCACCGGTTGAAGTCCAGGAATTAATTGCTGAGATCAGTACTATTTTGAAGGTTTTCATCTCATTTAGTATAACTAAAGTTCCCAGAGAAGTAGTATTTGAGATGCATAATATAGCTTATAATTTAGCTAAATGTAATAGTTTAGACTTTACTTAATGGGCGAACTACATTTTATCCCCCGAGTTATGATTTCATAACATATACACCCTTGAGTTTTGGTCATACTACAATTACTCCCCTTGACAGGGTTATACTTTGAGTCAATGCCGGAAAATAGTTAAATGTCCAAAAACCCACGGCAAATGTGGCTGAGAAAAAATTATAAAAAAGGGAAATATTGTGATAAATGTTTAATGACAAAACTATCCCTTTTCCTCTCTACTTACAACCCTAAATGTCAAAACTATCTATAAATTCAATCCACCTCCAAAACAGCCGTCGTTGCCGCCGGACTCCCATCTTCTCCAACTTTCTGCCATCGTCATCTTTTCCGGCCCCTCTAGGCCTCAATCTTTAGCCCTTTTCTCGTAAATTTCTAAAAACGGATGGGCTAGTTTAATTTAAAGTCAATGATTTTGTTTCTACCCAGACTTAATGCAGATTTTTTTTTTCCGTTGATGCCATAGACGCATCACTTCCTCATGTTCAACAGCTTCTTTGCTAATAAAGAGAGATTGAGCCCGTGATGGTGATAAAAAGGTTTACAATGGGTTACTCGAGATGGAGCATTCGAAACTTTCTGATAGCCGATTATCATTTGGCTTGGATTAATTCAAATCTCGGAATGGCGGGTTGAGTTTTTTCTTCTTTTCTTTTATTCGTTTCCGGCTAGGAGAAGAAAAATAAAAATTGAATCAGATTTTTTTCCTATTTTTTTGGTTGTGAATGGTGTCTTATTCTATTTCAAACTGCCAGAAAGTGATTAGAACGGATGGAAGATGAATATTGGTTGTTTGAGCATATCTAACTTTTTTCGAGGGTTGGATTTTGATTGTTGTTGATGATAAAAGAATTTTTGGTCATTGGTGGAGGTGACGATGAAAAAATTTTCTGGACAATTATTTTGATGGGAAAAATAAAGCAGGAAAAGGACATGTTTCTTTTTCTTTCTTTTTTTTTTATTTGATGTTTGAAATTTTAGAAAGTAAAAAAAACAAAGGGGCAGTACATGGGAAAAAAAGTAGGACCCTTCTAACAGAAGGGTATATTCTTCAGCTTGCACCTAAGGTTTGCTGACATCAGCGTGGTGTATTCATTTTCTGATGAGCAAAGGTTCATCGGTTAGATGATCAAGGACTCAGGGAGGTAATTGTAATATGACCAAAACTCGGGGTTTTATTCGTTCTGAGGCTATAACTCGGGGGGATTGTAGTTTGCCCTTACTTAATTAATAGAAGCAGGTACCCTTTTTTTCTTTTAAAAAAAAAAAAAAAAACTCTTCTGAAGTTAAATTTAAAACCGTAGAGCAAATTGTTTTGTTTTTTTTTGGACAGAAGTAGGGTAGGGGGAAAAAAAATCTGCATTACTTTCTTAATTTAATTACAAGAGTTTCTCAACATCCATGATCCATAGAATCTTTAGAGTCATTTATTCTGGCTGCTCGAACCTAAAAGCATTTTTATTTCTACGTATTCAATGCAATGATTCTTTAAGATAAATTAATTCAATTGGCTTTATATGTTAGGTCAACTAATCCAAGTCCATCCAATTAATCCAAATGTAAGGCCAGTAATCTTCACCGACTACCTGACCATTTAGTATTATACAAATCCATTAGAGTATGTAACAACTTTCATTGAGTAGAACCTCAACCCATCATCCATTCATCCTAAGAAAAATAAAAATCATAATTCTTATATAGTACTAGTAGTATTTTTTTGAATATAACAAACATGTTCTTTCTTTTTGGGTCAGAGAGAGTACTATGGCACAAAAAATACTGAACACCAATATAATGAAATTGATGAAATGCTGAACTGCAAGATGAAATTTGAAGCTAATAAACCAACCAAAATCACCGATTTTCCTATGATAGATCATCATTCTATAGGTCAAAACAATTGGCCACTTCGAGAGAAAGAACCTCGTCCGGAAGCAAACACAGTTTCATCTTCTACTCTGTATAAATCCATGCTGCAATTCCATCTTCATATTTGGAATGCTCGTTAACATCATCCCAACCACAATCCATTTCAGAAATCGGAAATCTGTACCAACTTGGGGGTTCAATTTCTCTAATTTTACCGTTTAACAATCACAACTGACCCACCTAGAAATGAAGACCAGTGAGTTCAAGGGAAAGAAGCTCGTCCGAGAACAGCGCAAATTCGTCTTCTAACATGGCAATCCTAGCTTCTATCACATCCTCATTCTCTGTGCTGGTTAACATTGTCGTCGGAATCGATGGATCTCCGGCAGGTACAACTGACAGCGGTTTTCCCCAACCAAAATCAGCTTCATACGTCGAAGATCTACACCAACTGGTAAAAGGCATCATCATCTCTGGTTGTTGTTGTTGTTGATTTGTCCCAGAAGTACTACCAGTACCCATGTTATTCATAAAGGGAACCAAGAAATTCCAAACATAATCGTCATCGACTTTCCTAATCGAGCTCCTCGCCAGAGAAACCAAATCACAATAATGATCGTCTCTGAAACCTTCTTGAGTTTCATTATCATCAGGTGTACTAAATGAAGCAATTGCGACGGCTACAACGTTCCCAAATTGAAACTCATTCTTTTTAGAAGCCTGCTTCAGGCTGCTAATTTTGCTCCTCAAGTTCACCGATTGCAAGAACTTTATTTTAGTCGCTTCTCCCTGATCACTATTCTTCTTAGATCTTGCCACTTTGATGAGTTGGTTCACCAGGAAAGCTGTAACAACTTCAACTCGAGATGGGTCCTTCACCGATGATGAAGAAATTGCCAGATCTTTTAATTCCATGAGCTTTTCTTTGGTGAACAAAAAACGCTTCCCCACGAGTTTCCCTTTCAATTCACTTGGAGGAAGCTTAAAAGGGACATCCCGTGGAGGAAAAAGATTCCTTCCGATATCGAAATCCGGTAGAAATTTGATACTTTCGCCCCGGTTTATGGCAGCCCATGAATTCATGAACGTTACCAAGGACGCGAAATCGGCTACTTTGTGGGAGATGCAAACTCCAATTGCAGAACCTCCACATTCAAACCAGTTGATTTGAACTGCTAGCAATATTTCATTTCTAGGAAACATCTCAGGAGGAAACGGGTCAAACGGCAGATATTGCCGGAAACTTTCGTAGGGAGCACTGTGGACAGCTTGAAACAGCGGAGCATCAACCTTAGCTTCTACGAACAGAGCTCCAGAGTCATCACAATCAATTGAGAGATGATCTTCACTCAGCTTCCCTGCTAAAGGGTAAAACTTGGTTAAACACTCTGATAATGATTTCTTTAGATGCAAAGTATTTTGGGAAGGATCAGATGGGTAAGTTGGGGACTGATTTTGATAGAAAAAAACGAGACGAATATATAATTCTGGAGCAAATTGATCAAGCAAGGACTGTTTAAGCTGTTTTCTCTCATTCGGAGTCGGAGATGAAGGTTTGATCAATTCCCTGGAAACTATATCTGCTTTTGCGGTTTCCATCTCTCTTGCTTTATGGCAACTCTGTTTCTTTACCCCCTCCCTTAAATAGAATTGAAGAACTAATAAAAGGCGATAGTTGTCCTTTAAAATATCGAAGACTTAGTGTTAAATAATCCCTCCACGACGTGCAATGCAATCAAACAGGGTCGTCAAAATCAAAAGTTGACTTTGATTCTTTGGAGTTTGAACAACAAAAAGTGATTAACCAATATATTAATTATTTTCGGATAACGGATACATATTATGAAAAAAAATATATTAATTGTAAATGTGTCCCCTTTTTGTATCTTTTGGTAGCGAGTGAATATATTGCAATCATTTGTAACATCATTCTACCTTTTTATTTTTTTTAAAGGGCTTTACCCCGGAGGGAGCCCTTCCAGAAATTCTCGACGGCCAAGGCCGAAGAGGGGGTTTGGAAATAGTTTTCAACCAACAATAGACGCGCCTCGGTTAGAAACTCATAAGCTGCGTCATTGCCCAAGCGCAACATAACATCATTCTACTTTATTCTTCTTTCCAATTCAAAGTTGTAGAGATAGCGGTTACCGATTAGCGAGTGAGTTAAATTTTGTTATGGATTCACTAACAACTTCAGGAACATTTAGTTTTGGCGGTTAAATAATTTATACCTACTTTTAAACTGTAGATAAAATATAAAATTATTTGTATGTCTTATAAACTTATAATAATTTTTAATTTTAGATAATTGTCTCCTTTATTATAATAAAAATTAATTAGTTTAACAATCATTATCATCGTCATCATTTTGTATTTCTTTTGGGCGGCTGAGTTTAAAGGCATTTTGTGCATGTTAGACTTTGAAAATAAGTGTTGTTGGACTCGGCTCGGACCGACCGGTTCAACCAATTAAATTGAGAATCAGACCGCATACCGAGCCGAGTAACTTGAAATACTCCTTTTCTTTGACTCGATTAAAATCGGTTAAAACCCCGAGTGAACCAGGAACTGGACAAAACCTGATCGATCCAGGGTTTGCTAATTTTCACTTTTTTGACCAAATTTTACTTTTTTCTCTCGTTTTTTGTGTTTTTCTTTCTCTTCCCTGGTCCTAATATTTTTCTTTTACACTTCAATGACCCAATAACTTTTTTCTTCAAGAATTAATTTGTCATTTTAGTCCTAACTTTTTAACTTCAACTTATTAAAGGCACCATTTTTAAATAAAAATATTTTTATTATTTTTTCTCACATATGAACCTCCATTATTTCATACAAATTGCAATCATATTTAAAATATGTCAAAATTGATTATTTTATTATACATTTTATTACTAATAAAAGTTGATTATCTTCTAAATTTATGAATTCTAATTAAAAATAATTAGATTGTGTTAATTTTTAAGTTAATATATTTATTTTAAATGTAATTAAATACTCTAAGATACTATTGTTGTCATTCCTATAAAACATTATATGAATATTAAGCCTTTTTAATTATTATAATATATTTAATAATTATATATTATTTATTACATCATAATGACATCATTCGAGTCGACCCTCAAGTCGACCCGAATCGACTCCTAAAATTTCTGACCTCTATCCTTGCCGAGTCGGTGACCGAGCCGCGTCTGATAACACTATTGAAAATCCCCAACCTTGTAGTCTTGCTGGAGAAGCAAAGGTAAAAGTATTGTTGAAACTTGGTCATCACCCATTTAAGAACTTGGCCCATTCGAATAAATGGTTGATGACTATACGAGTCAACATTTGTTTTCGAACGTAGGCCAATTTGATCTAATCAAGTAACTTTTTTTTTTATTTTTTTTGTCTCTTGTCTAATTTGTATTTCAACATTGGGACAAGTCAAATTATGTGTTGTGGACTTCTGGCCAACTATATGTGGAAAATTTCCAGGAAAATGCAGTATTATTTAAAAAAATTTTCCCAAACCATTTTCACAAAATAATACTTAAGTTTTTTCGGAAATTAGTATTACTTGATTTTTAAGTACTGAAGTTTGTTTGGTCTTCATTTCAAGTTTGGTTAAATTTTATTTTTTACCCGAGTTATGAAAAATGACAAATTGAAAAATGTATAGCTTAACTATATTTGATCTTTGTGTATTTCCACTAAATCAAAGGTGAATATGTCACCATTATGAAACATGCATAAAAAAAAATGTTTAGGTAGAAACTGTCAATAAAAAAAATATTAATAAAAGACAAAGAAAAATTATTCCATACAACAAGTGTATTATCTTTTTTTAATGTAGTAACATATCCATTATACTGAAAAATATTATGGCCCCCTAATTTTGTGGTAATTTTACCGGTAAAATTACAATCTTACCTTATTTAAGTGTCTGGATGCACAATCCTGCATGATACAACAGCTGTATGGAAGATCTTTCCAAAGGCAAAGGTGAATACGTCACAATAATGAAACATGCATAAATATATATATATAAAAGTACAAACTGTCAATAAAAATATAGGGAGAATGGGCCTTTTCATTCCCAGGTTTGAACCACACCATCTAAAATATTCCAAAGTTTAAAAGTATGCCATTTTCATCCCAAACTTTTCAAAAATATTTAATATTAGGACATTTGTTAATTTTTTCAAGTTATTAATGACGATATTTCATTCAATTTCTTTTCCCCCATTTTTTTAGTCAAAAAAATTTCATACTTGCGTTTGGTAAATTTGGTCCATGCCAAGCAAAAAAATTGCATGTCCCTGCTTCAATTACAACACCAATTTTTATAATGATGTTACATATTTAAAAAAAATAAATGAAATAGGGCTTACTTTCTAATTAGGACACACACAAAACCTCTCATGATTGTTATCAATCTAGGAGGTGAATCTTGGATTTTTTTTTCTTTTTTTTAAGTAAGGGAAGAATGGATGATGTGAAGACCAAATTATGTTTAGCTATTTTCTTATAAGGTAGGAGTTAGTGGAACGTGTTAAATGATTAAAAGAATTGTGGGAGGAGAAACAGAATAAAGTACCACCACTAATTAATTAACTGGAGTTAAAAATTTAACGAATATCTTAATGTAACATGTTTTTAAAAAGTTTGGGATGTAAATGTCATGTTATTAAACTTTAGGATGTTTTGGATGGTGTGACCCAAACTTTAGGATAAAAAGACCCATTTTCCCTAAAAATATATTAATAGAAGACGTACTAATCAAACTTAAAATGACAAAGTTCTGTTAGTTTTCAAGATAATGTTGGAAATCCTATTGGGCAACTGGCGTCCAATTAAAAGTAAGAATTCTAGCATCACTATTGATAGGCACCATTGAGCGATTGGTGTCTAATTTAAAAGTTGACTTTTAAAAATGCGAGGAACCTGGAAATTGAGTAAGTTTTGGACATTTTGAAACTTCTATTGCGGATTTTAATTGTAAGGTGTATCACAGAAATTTCTGAATCTATCATTTTCATCCATTTGGAAAGAAAATAATATTCCTCAACTCGTTGAAAATAATGAAGAGCAAGAGTTGTGAAAAAAAAAAATGGAAGAGGATAGGCATATTTTTGCCTTTTTGGGATGAAGAAGGAAAAAGAAAACAAGAAATTGAGGCTTTGTTTGTTTTGCTTTTTTAGTGTGTGGTTTGATGTGTTTTTTATATTGGGAATGTAAAAAAGTGTATTAAAAATGTAAAAAAGGTGTGCTGGGTGGGATAATTATTATTATTTAATTCTGAAAAAACCAACTAAAAAAGAAAACAAACAAAGCCTGAATGTTTAATTCTGTAGACGTTATACAGAAAAATGAAAATAACCGTTTTGCACAAGTTGTAAAATTTTCTTTCTTTTTTGTTTTTTAAGATAATGCAACCTTGGCTCAACTTTTCAGCGGCGCAAGTTTTTGCTTCAAACTCTCTTGAATTTGGTGGTCAAACTCGCACACATTCTTACGCCATTAAAGGCATTTACCACTAAAGTGGTTTCTCAACAACTCCGAGTTGATTAGGTTCCTGTCGCTTCACCAACAACAATAACAGAAAAATGTAAAAGAAACCTTTTAAGTTAAGCAGCACAAAATTTAATTTACAAATGCAAACACTAATCTGATAAAATTAAAATGATGGTACAATTCTGGCTTAAAATCAAAATTCGAAGCTGATGAAACATCCATTTAAGTAGTTCATTAAAGTGAAAACAGAAAAAATGATAGATCATCATTGAGATACTACATTTCAGAAATAATTGGTCACTTCCAGCGAAAGGAGCTCGTCCGGAAGCAAAGCCAGTTCATCTTCTAATCTGTAAATCCAAGCCTCAATTCCATCTTCATTTGGGGTGCTGATTAAGATCACCCTAATAGTATCCGGGGTCCCAGCAGGACCAACTGAGAAAGGTTTACCCCATCCGAAATCCAAATCATGAAATGGAAATCTGCACCAACTTGTAAAATGCACAACCGTTGGTTGTTGTTGCTCTGCTTCAGCTTTACCATTACTTGGACCAGAATTGCTCAAAGAAGCTACAAAATTCATAACATAATCATAGTTAGCTTTCTTTATTGTGGTACTGGTGAGCTTGACTAGATCACCAAAATCTCTGAAATCCTCATCAGGATTGAAAACAGAATTTGGAGCAACTGAGAAGTTCCCAAAAGGAAACTCCTGATTAGGATTTGATGAGGAGGCCAAGCTGCTTATTCTGCTTCTCAAATTCACCATATGCCTGATCATTATTCTGAGCCTTGTTTCAGCTGCAGATTGATTAGTACTATTCTTCTTAGCTCGTTCCACATTGATGAGTTGTTTCAGCAGGAAAGCAGTAACCACTTCAACCCGAGTGGGATTTTTCACAACTGATGATGAAGAAATTGCTAGATCTTTCAATTCTGTTACCTTTTCCTTGTCGAACAGAAATCGCTTGCACGAGATCCTCCCTTTCAGTTCAGTAAAGGGAGATCTTAGAGACAACTCGGATGGAGGGAAAAGATTCCTCCCCGAATCGAAATCGGGTGAGAATCTCTTACAATCTCCCCTGTTTTTGGCAGCCCATGAATTCAGGAATTCTACATAAGACATGAAATCAGCAACTTTGTGTGAAATGCATACCCCAATAGCATTGCTTCCGCATTCAAACCAACTGATCTGAGCTGCAACTAGCATTTCATCTCTTGGGTAGGTAGCCAGGAGTCTACCATGGCCATCATCATCACAAAGCTCAAACGGCAAGTATTGATTAAAACTTTCATAAGGTGCATTCTGAAGAGCTTCTGAGAGGGAAGCATCAACCTTAGCTTCTACAAACAGGGCACCGGAATCATCACAATCAACGGAAAGATAATCCGGGTTCAGCTTTCCGGCTAACAGGTAGAACTGAGTTAAAATTTCTGATAAAGATTGCTTCAAATGCAGGGTAGCTTTTGAAGGGTTAAGAGCTTCTGAGCAAGAGGAGTGATTTTGATAGAAGAAAAGAAGAGCAAAATATTTATGGGGTGCAAGCTGATCCAGCACAGACAGTTTGATTTCTTTGTTTTCCTTGGGAGTTGGAGAAGAAGGTTTTATCAATTCCCTTGAGATTATGTCTATCTTTGCTCCCATCTTGCTCATTGCTGCCCAGGTATATGTATTTTCAACAACTTAAATAGAATCTGTGAACAAAGAAAATGTTAGCAGAATGAAGTTGAATTAGGAAGTTGCTCACTTACTTCCAATGAGATGCTACTTATGTAGCTTGTTACCAAGTCAAAAGAGAAGCCCAAGTCTTGGTCATTCCTTTATGTGAACCTCAAGTGTTTCTAACCAACCAAAGGTTTAAAGGACTTTTTTAAAGGTTTAAAGGATTTCCACAACTAATGTCATTATATAGATTCAATGGATGAGGTTACCTACTTACCTTACCTACCAACCCAAATATGTACGATGAAAATGGTATCATTTCCACCTTGAAATGTGATTGTTTAATGATTTTTTAGGCTCATAGAGTCCCAAAAGGCAGAGCTAATTGTTTAAGCTATGTTTGTTTCTTTTTTTTAGTGTGTATTTTTAGGTGTTTTTTGTATTGGAAATGTAAAAATATATATTGGAAATGTAAAAAGGTATGTTGGGATGAGACAGTTATTAATATTTTAATTTAAAAATACCATAAAAAAATGAAACAGATTTTTTAGGCTCATAGCCTCCTAAATCATACCAAAAGACAGAACTAAAAATAATAAGTAAAAAAAAAAAAAATTGTACCATTTGGGTAGGAGGAACTTGAGGTAAATCAACTATAGCAGAGATATAAACTGGAAGAAAAGTACAAAGAAAGCCTCAACAACCACCGATAATTGACTTTAGAGCACGACCTACTATGATCACGACATGTGATAATAGTCATAGTAAGTAGTAGTAGAGAACTTGATATTCTGGGATGGAAACAAAAACACCAACCAGCTGATAAAAAATGATAAAACTCATATCCATAATTTCCTTAGATGTAGATCGTTGGATATTAATCACTCTTAATTAAATCCTAAATTAGAAAGGCATTCTTAATCACACAACATCTCTTTATTTAGAAAGGCATTCTTAATCACAAAACATCTCTTTCTAAAAACCACCTTACAAAAAGAGTGTTGACTAAATTTCAGGATTTCTTTTTGTAAAGAACAGTAAGCTCTAATCTTATTCTGATTAACGCGCTCCCAACTTGCTCAAATACCTTGTGTTATCATGCCATAAGATATTTAGGAGTAAGAAATGTTATAATCAACTTGATATGAAAGAATTCATTATGTACAAATCTCAAAATTTAATATGGATTATTTTTTTTGGGATAGTGAGGTACATCATTTACAAATTATATTAAAAATAAAAATTTAAACTGAATAATCACTTTAGCACAAAATAAATATATTGTTTTAGTTTAATATAATAAACTATTTTTTGAGTATGAATATCTTTATGCATGCACGTTAGATATGGTGTTTGCATCTTTAAGATATTTCACTTTTTGATAAATACCCATGTTTTAAAATAATACGATATACCTCTGTCTTAAAAAAACAATTCAACAATATTTCTCATCCGAAAGTGATATTCACCCATCGGAAACATGGAGCAATGTGAATTTTTTTTTTTTTTTTATAATTTTTTTTGATGAAGAAGGGTACATTATGTACTCACAATTCTCCCCAACTTAATTGTGAGTTTCAAAGCTTTTGGTACCCCCTCTTTCCAATCAATACATCAAACATATCCTCTTACCAATCAATAAATTATTTCAATGGTGTTATTTTGCTATTTGAGAGGAAATTCCTTTCCTCCGACCTACACAATTGCTGATTCCACCGTGGGAGTAGACTTGGGTACGGGCCTTGCCATCAGCAAATGCTTCGTCATTCGTCCGTTAACTGTAAGTAGTACTAATATGTTTCTGCAATTTGCCTCTTTGTTTCTTTCCCTCTTTTATTTTTTTTTTTTTTAAATTTATTTTCTCCTCAATCCAGAACTGTATTTTTATAATTTATTATTGGATAGTTTTGTTTATTTTTGGATTAATTGTATGGGCTTATGGACAACAGAGGTTTTAGGTTCTTGAATTGAGAGGCCAAAAGTTGGAGCTCCGCCTTCTCGATATTGCTCAAAGTAAGGTATGTGTACATTCTTTCCTTAATCCAAAGAGTGAGTTTTTTTTTTTTGTTGTTGTTGTTGTTGTTGCTGTTTTTGTGTACTTTAGTGATCTGTTTCATACTTCTTTTTGGATACAAGGTTGGCCGGGTTCCATATGCTGCTTTTTGTTTTTACGTGATTTTTTTTTTTTTACTCTGAATGAATTGAAATTTCACTTTGTTCTGTTATACATTGAATTTTGGAGGTTGATGAGTTTATTAGAAGCCTTCCAATATCAATTAAAATGCAATCGAAACGGGGATATGAAGTACATTCTTCAAATTGTCTCTCAACATGAAGATAATCTTTTGCGTTAGATTTCGTTATCAAAGTAGGCCGGCCACAAATTAAGTAGTCTGAATCTGTTTCCTCATTAGGTTTCTATTGTCAAGTTATTTGTTAGAAACTTATACAACGCTTGTCATAGCCTCCAATTTCTAGCTGGAGTGAGTGTAAAGAGTAAAGACTTGAAGCACATTCTTTTGTTTCGGAAAAATTTCCCGTGCCAATTGATTTGGTATGGACTGCTATTTTATCTGTTATAGAGTATATTTTTGCTTAGTCATGTCTGGAGTTATTGAAGTTGTGTGAACAGTTCACCAATGTAAAGATTTTGATGCTCAATTTGCTCTTAGAACACGAGCATACAAGTTTATTGAGTCCACATGCTGTATGAGTTTCAAGATCATTTTAAAAGCACCATTTAATTGTTTTGAGGTAAAACATAGGGAAACATGATGAGGATTGGGGATGATAACGAGGCACATGCTATTGCAAAAAACCATGCTTGGATTGTGCATCTTTGTCTTTTTGGAAATAAGATGATAAATTTAGGTCTGCTAGCTGTCCTTGATGGTTGTACTGACCTGGAATCACTAGACATCCAGAAGTGTCTTGGAATTAATCTTGGCATCGATTTACACAAGAGATCATGTCAGCAACTTAAATCTCTCAGAATTCCCAATGACACCCCCTTGGAAGATCATTATGATGAGGACTTAAATGACACAGATTCGCGTGATGGCTATCCTAAGTCGATTTCATGGAAGGTAAAAAATAGCACGCTTGATCCCTGATTATTCCTGGTGCTTTCTGGATAATTTTTAAACTTTATGTTCTTAGTTGAAGAAATCATCTTTCAACGGGATTTTACATGTGAGATGGCAAAATCAGTAATGGTCTTATCTTTGCTTTGCAGATTACCACTATTAAAAGAACGAGTTCAACATGTCTACTTTACTAATTAAGCAAAGGGGGATGTTGAGCTGCCTCTTCCTCTTCCGACTGGTTTTGGTATGCTAATCTTGGAGCGAAAGAGCAAGCTTACAATGGCTTAATATTTTGGCAATGATGGCAAATGCATGTATTTTCACTTTTCTGTGACATAAGCTTCGCAAAATCCCACATCTTGAGAATCTATATACAAAAATAGTATTGAAGTTTATTGATTGATTAAAAGGAGGCCAGCAGTGCTCAATCGTCTTTGGAGATCTGGCTGAAAAGACTTTGCAACTGCATCCTGCAGAAGTGAAGAAATTCAACTCCCAAGTAAGTAGAGCAGAAAACCAATATACATACTGAATATTTCAGTAAAAAAGCTAAGATTACACCTAGGAAACTACATTCTCTAAATGCACCAACTGGAACACTCGGAGCAGATCCATACATTGTTTTAATGCTTAATCTGTAGGTTTTGAGTGACCGTGAGAAAAGGGCTATCTACGATGAGTACGGTGAAGAAGGCTTGAAAGGGCAAGTGCCGTCTCCAGGTACAAGAGATTGGGGCAACATCTTTCCAAACAGGAGATTGACCAAATGTATTTAGATTCAGCCCCAGGACTTCAAAGAGAGGCAATCTCAGGATTTTTTATTTTTTGATTTATTTATTTGAAACAAAATCAAAGGATTAAGTTCAACATCAAATTCTCAACTAGGTTGACAGCAGAACAACGTCAGGAGTTAAGAAGCTGCTTGCTCCTTGAACGAAAACATTCACTGGATCTGTGCATAGCTTGTGATTCCTTTAGAAAATTTTGGTTTACATGTAAATGACAAAATATTACGAGGAACATATAGAAAGTGTAATGCCTGTTTGACGGCTTTGATATTAGATGAAACATTCCTGCAGCTAGGAAACCCAGGCTGCTACCCCGGTTCGTTGTGTTGCGCCGGCCAAAAACCTCACGACGCACATGCCAAATTTGATGACACACTTTACGTTGTTCAAATCAAGCTACCAAAAAAGCAGCGACCAGAAACCTCCAACATAGGCTATATACTCTAGACCCACAAATGACTAAGGCCGTGTGAATTTTGATTCTCTACCTCCAAACTCACAAGCACTTTCCATTGCTACCAACGTTAATCATATTCCTCATTATTTGAAACAACAATAATATTGTAGTCCTCAAATTCATTACAACACCTAAAGTACTTTAACCTTTGATTAAAGGCAGATGCATTTATGACAGACTGACAATACGAAATGCTGATACTCCAAATGGAACTGCTAATCTTATGGATCCAACTCCAACACCTGAGAAGCGCCAAAAGTCGCATCAAAAGATGACTATCCGTACTGATGCTAGAAATATGGTGAAGACTACTCAATTGTGCTAATTGAAATCCCAACTCAAATCCTTCAAAGCATCCAAAACATAGCCACCATTGTTGATACAACATCCAACATCCAACAATACTTTTTCCATTCAACAAAAAAAGACTAAGAAGTACTCTCTCCGTCCCATAATTATTGTCCAGTTTGAGTTTTCATTTCTAGTTCAAATTGTACTAAAAGTGAAATCTCAAGTTGGACAATAATTTTGGGACAGAGGGAGTATTTAAATGTCCCATTAGTTTTCATGTTTTCATATTTCATTAGTTTTATCCTAAAAAACACTGGACCATAATCAGTGTACTCGTGGGAGTTTATTGTGTCATCTGCACCACACCAACTTTATTATGGAAGAATTTGATATATGAAACTGTATTATTATTATTATTATTATTATTATTATTATTATTATTATTATTATTATTTCGTAATTCATTTGTTTCAATTTAAATTAATATTCTAATTCTCTTACCATCTCCAGTTCAGAAAAGTGATAATAATAGATTAGTTAAAATTGGAACATTTACCATCTAATAATGCTACTATATGTATCAAAATTACCATCAACAACTTATTAAATAATTTCATTTTACTAAGTACATTACAGTATAATTTTTTCGGAAAAAAAAACTTATGATGCATCACATCGGGCACGCGCGAAGCGCAATGGCTCCAACTAGTTTAATATAATAAACTATCTTTTGAGTACGAATATCTTTATGTATATATGTTAGATATGGTGTTGCGCCTTTAAGATATTCCACTATTTGAGAACACCCCATGCTTTGAAATAGTAATACTATACTCCCGCTGTCTTCCAAAAAATTGTTCACATTATAATTCACGAATTGATTATTTTTCAAAGATAGAGGTAAGTCTATTTATTACTGGTTGATTGCATAACAGTTGGGCAGTCAATTAATTTGCAATCTGTATATGATTTATAGTTGAGTACTACCTCTATTTATTTTATCTGTCAACTCCTTAATTTCACGATGTGATCTTCTGATTCCAACAATAATCCCGCGAGCCGTGTAGACTGTGAATAGAGCAAAAGTCTTTTCCATCATCAAAGTAAAGAGGTCTAAAAGTAATTTTAATAATATTTGTAAATTTGTAATTGCAGGTGAAAAAGTTTTAAAGAATCAAAACAAAGATAAGAAGATATGGCTTTGAAATTCAGGTAAGGAAAATACAGCCCACGAACTTGATAAAAATGATTAAAATCATGGATGATAAACCGAATTTGAAAGCTGAATCTGCACTAAATGTAGAAAATGCGAAAATCCATTTGTCATTAGATCGACGAAGATTGAATCACTTAATTCAGTTAACGCGAAAGTAACCGGTGGCTGCGAGAGAAAGAAGCTCATCCGGGAGCAGAGCAACTTCATCTTCTGACATGTAAATCCATGCTTCTGTTCCGGCATCACGATCCGATGAGCTCATTAAGATTACCCTCGTCGGTCACGAACATCGGGTGTCGGCGGGGCCAACTGAAATAGCCTTTCCCCAACCGAAATCAACTTCATACCATGGAAATCCGCACCAACATGTAAAGTGAATCCTCTTCATCCTCCCTGCTGGAAGTTCTTGATAGAGTGTGTAATTAAGGAAACCAAATTAGGGTTTCCAGAATACTCGGCTAGGGTTTTATGTATCCTTGTATATATATATATCTCAATGTACAACCGGTAATATACACAGAAATATAATTCTTTTATGGTATCATCCTTCTTTCCTGGCCTCTCAATTTTTTAGGGTTTTCGCCGTCAGCTTTCTTTTCTTCCTCTCTCTCTTGCCGGCATACACAACATCTCTCTTGCCGTCAGTTTTTTTTTCCTTTTTCCGCCGAACCGCCGCAGCTCTAAACTCTCTCCTTCTGCTGCTGCTGTTTATCATCCGGCCTGCTGCTGTTATTCCCATCTCCCGCCTGCTGCAACTCCTGCTCCAATTCCGGCGGCTCCAACCATCGGCAATCATCCGGCCAAGCGTTGTTTGCCGCTGCTATTAACTCATCCGGCGGCTCCAATCATCCGGCCTGCTGCTATTAACTCAATTCCATTCTGCTGCTGCCATTTGCCACTGCTTCTCGTTTGATCTGATTCAACCGCCGTTTGCCGCTGCTATCCGCCGCCGTTTGGTCTTTTTCCTCGTTTAATTCTTTCACTCTCAAAAAAAAAAAAAAAACTCTAATTCTTACCACCCACGCAGCAATCCTCCCTCACCATAATCTTTCTCCTTCATGGCTCGGTCTGACGAATCCACAACCACCGCCACCCAAAACCAGTCGCAAAACCCCCTTCCTTCCAACATCTCTTCTCCGCTATCTCATCCGGCCATTGGCCTCTCCAACATCAAAAATTATGTTACTCCCATCCTAGATTTCACCAACTATATGCTCTTGAAGGAACTCTTTCTTCCAATTTTTCGCGGTCATGGTGTCATGGATCACATTGATGGTACCTCTCTCTGTCCGCCTCGACTCTTCCCGCTGTGGATGGTTCTTTCGCTTCTGTCCCAAATCCTGCCTTTCAAACATGGACTCAAATTGATTCCATTGTTCTCTCCTAAATTCAAGCCACAGTCTCAACCGAAATCTTGCAAGCTATAGTTAAACCAAATTCTAATCTTACTGCTCGAGAAGTATGGTTAACTATTCAACAGCTTTTTCATGATCAACTTGGCTCTCGTCTTCTTCAATTGAAACTCCAATCCCATAGTTTCAAGAAGGGTGACTTATCCATCAATGATTATGTCACCAAACTTAAATCTTTTGCCGATTCTTTAACGGCGGTTGGTTCTCCAGTCTCCGAAACCGACTTGGTCCTTCAAATTCTTGCTGGCCTTCCTTCTGAATATCAATCTGTCTCGACCACGATTAGTCACAAAGTCTCGTTGCCTAATTTTGTTGAAGCTCGTTCCACGCTTTTCTTGCACGAAGTGCAACTACATAATACCATCCCTGCTACTCCTCCCGCGGCAACTCCGGCGTTAGTTACGGCTTCCTCAACTGAATCCCTTCCTATTTCAGCCACCTCTCAACCTTTCGCCAACAATCGTGGTCCTGGTCGAGGGAGGTTCCAGAATTTTCGTGGGCGTGGCGGTCGCGGACGTGGCCGAAATCAATCTGGTCAGTATAATTCTTTTTATCCTGCTTACTCTAATTTTCAGCCTCCTATGTTTTCTCCCAGAAATCGTGCTCCTTCACTTCTTGGTCCAGCTCCCTCTTTTCAGCCAGGACAACTTGCTATTCGCTGTCAATTATGCAATCAAGCGAATCACTCTGCTAGAGAATGCTTCTAATTTCGGCAACCCGCTTACTTTGTCGATCAATATACTCGACCTCCTGCTCCTCCATCCGTGGATTCATCCTGGTATATGGATACCGCTTGTGGTAACACTATGACTCCCACTCAAGGTATTCTCTCCAATTCAAAGCCTTATAATAGATCTACTAGGGTTGTGATTGGTAATGGTAATATGTTGCCCATTAAATCTGTTGGCACTCTTTCTTGTTCTTCGTTTAAATTTTCTTGCGTTTATTGTATTCCTTCTATTACGAAAAATCTTATCTCTGTTCGTCAATTTGCTACTGAAAATCAATGTTCCGTTGAATTTGATCCTTTTGGTTTTTCAGTGAAGGATCTCTGGACGAGATCCCTCGTCTACGTTGCAATAGCACTGGGTCCCTTTATACCTTTCCTTCTACCTTGCTACATCAGTCTCTTGCACCATCTTCCTTGTCATGTCCGGCGTTTGTTGCTCCAGTGTCTTCCCAAGTGTGGCATCAACGTCTTGGTCACCCGCACTCTTCTGTCTTGTCCAGTTTAGTGTCCCATCAGAGTCTTCCTGGTTCGGTGGTTTCGTCCAATAAGCTTTACCTGTGTCAAGCATGTCAAATTGGAAAGCATCATAAGCTTCCTTTTCAGTCTTCGTCGTCTGTCACTTACAATCCTTTTGATATTATTCATACTGATGTCTAGACTTCTCCTTGTCTTTCCTTTAGTGGTTTTAAATATTTTGTTCTATTTCTAGATGATTTCACTCATTACCTATGGGTGTATCCTCTCCAAAATAAATCTGAAGTTCGTCAAAAGTTTGTTGAATTTTATACTCTTGTTCAAAGTCAATTCCATTCTTCTATTAAAATACTTCAATCCGATGGTGCTGCTGAATATGTTCGCTCTCAATCTCTTCAAACCTTTCTCAAATCAAAGGGGGTCGCAATGCGAGTCTCTTGTCCATACACTCCCCAACAAAATGGGAAGGCTGAACGAATGAATAAAACTATTCTTAACATGGTCCGTACTCTTCTTCATCAAGCCCATTTACCAAATGAATTCTGGGTCGAAGCATTAATCACTTGTGTTTATCTCTTAAACCGGCTACCTACTACATCTAAGTTCGGAGCTGTCCCTTTCTCACTTCTCTTTGGCCGTCCACCTAATTATGGGGTACTTAGGATTTTTGGTTGCTCTTGTTTTCCAAATCTCTCTCATTTAGCATCTTATAAACTTAGTCCTCGTTCAGTTCCTTGTGTGTTTCTTGGTTATCCAGAATCATATAAGGGTTATCGTTGTTTTGATCCAGTCTCTCGAAAAGTCTACATTTCTCGTCATGTCATTTTTGATGAAACTTCGTTTCCTTTTCCTACACTATCCTCTTCGACTCAGCCCCTTCCTACCTTGGCCCCCTCATTTAAACATCCTTCCTTTGTCATTCCCAAATGCCTTCCATCACCGATTATTTCCTCTCCCAGCAAAACTCCTGTTTCAGATTCTATCTCTGCTACCCAAGTTTCCGTTCCTACTCAACCTTCAGATCCTATATCCTCCGTTGCTCCCTCACATCCTACGGTCACCCGCACTCGGAATGGCACACGAAAATCCAAACAGATTTTCTCCCTCACTGCCACTACCAATTCTCCTTCTCTTCCCATAGAACCAAAATCTTTCACTGAAGCAAATAAACATCCTGAATGGCGTGCCGCTATGAATGATGAATACCACGCCCTTCTCTCTAATCATACATGGGATTTAGTCCCACTACCTGTGTCTGTGAATGTCATTGGTTCTAAATGGATCTTTCGTGTGAAACTCAAATCCGATGGATCCCTTGATCGTTGTAAAGCACGTTTGGTTGCTCAGGGTTTTAATAAAAAACCTGGGCTTGATTATGATCAAACGTTTAGTCCTATGGTTAAACCAGTGGCAATTCGGACTGTCTTAAGTATTGCTGCATCTCATAAGTGGCCCGTCCATCAGTTGGATGTTAAAAATGTATTTTTGCATGGCCATTTAAATGAAATTGTCTATATGAAACAGCCTACTGGCTTTGTTCATCCAGACCATCTTCACTATGTCTGTCACCTGAACAAAGCTCTTTATGGCTTAAAGCAGGTCCTCCGAGCTTGGTTTCAACCCTTTACTACTTTCCTGCTTATACAGGGTTTTAAAGACAGTCGCTCGGATTCTTCTATGTTTGTTTACATTGCTAGCACTGACATGGCTGTTCTCCTTCTCTATGTTGATGATATTCTCTTAACAGCCTCTAGTGATCGTCTTCTCACCAGACTTATTCAGTCTCTGAAGGGTGCTTTTACCATGACTGATCTTAGTCCTATCAGTTACTTCTTGGGTGTCTCGGTTTCTCCCCAGTCAAATGGTTGGTTTTTGCATCAACGCAAGTATGCTGAGGAATTACTTTCTCGGAGTCATCTCACTGAAGCTAATCCTGTTGCCACTCCACTTGCTCCGGCTTTTCAGTTCTCTGTTGATGAGTCACCATCATTTCATAATCCGACTCTCTACAGAAGTTTGGTAGGTGCCCCCCAATACCTTACTTTCACTGCATCGGACATTCAAGATGTCATCAATCTTGTCACAAGATATGCATGATCCTCGGGAGCAACATTATCAGGCTGTTAAGCGCATTCTATGGTATATTAAGGGTACCCTTCACTATAGTATTTATATCCGTGCTGGTTCTCTTGATCGTCTTGTGGCTTATTCGGATGCTGATTGGGCTGGGTGTCCGATAACTAGATGTTCTACTACTGGGTTCTGTGTCTTTTTAGGTTCATCATTGGTCTCGTGGTCTTCCAAAAAGCAATCTACTGTTTCACGATCTTCTGCTGAATCTGAGTATCGCGCCGTTGCTACTACCTTATCTAAAGTTGTTTGGTTAGAAAAATCTTTTATCTGAGCTTCACATCAAGCTTCCCAGATCTTCAGTTATTCTGTGTGATAAAATTTCTGCTACCTACCTTGCCGCCAATCCTGTTAATCATGCCAGAACAAAGCATATTGAGCTGGATATCCATTTTGTTCGTGAACGAGTTGCTGCTGGTTTTCTTGTTGTTCGTCATATTCTCATACAATCTCAACTTGCAGATGTCTTCACCAAGTCATTAGCTAAAGATAAATTCTATTTGTTTAAAACCAATCTAGGCATGATTCCTCATCTTGCTACGATTGCGGGGGGATGATAGAGTGTGTAATTAAGGAAACCAAATTAGGGTTTCCGGAATAGTCGGCTAGGGTTTTATGTATCCTTGTATATATATATATATATATATATATATATCTCAATGTACAACCGGTAATATACACAGAAATATAATTCTTTCAGTTCTTGCTCAGCTTCTTCCTCCTCTGTTTCTGTAGCTCGGCTTCTAACCCAGGGATCCAAATAAGGAACTACAAAATTTAAATAATAATCCTCATTTAATTTCCTTATTATATTCCTGGTGAACAAAACCAAATCACCATAACAACTCTCATCATCATTGTTATCCCGAATGGTGAATCTGTCGGTTGCCATAGCTGAAAGATTCCGGAATGGAAACTCGTTCGCCTTAGAGGATAAAAGTGCCAAGCTGCTGAATCTGCTTCTCAAATTCACTGCGTGCCAGACTGAGAACCTTGAACAAGAAGAAGTAGGATTATTGCGCTTCTTAGCTCGTTCCACGCTGATAAATTGCTTAAGCAGAAAAGCGGTCACGACTTCAAGCCGGGAAGGATCCTTCACTATTGGTGAAGATGATGAGGAAGAATTTGCGAGTTTCTTCAGTTCCGTTAACTTTTCCTTGCTGAATAGAAATCTCTTGCATACGATTTTGCCTTTCACTTCACTTACAGGAAACCTATAGGGAGAATTCCGCGGAGGAAAAACATTCCTCCCTATATCAAAATTAGGTACTAATAAAGATTCGATATTTTCGCGGCGATTGATGGCAGCCCATGAATTCATGAATGTTACCAAGAACATGAGATCGCCTAACACGTGCGACATGGATATCCCGATCACGATGCCTCCACATTTAAACAAACTCACCTGGATTGCTAGTAAAGTTCTGCCTTCACCATCATCAGCAGACTGATCTTCAAATGGGAAGTACTGTCCAAAATGTTCATATGGCGCATTCTGAACTGCTTCAGACAGGGAAGCATCAACCTTAGCTTCCACAAACAGGGCTCCAGAGTCATCACAATTAATGTAATTGTGATCTTCAATCAGCTTTCCGGCTAACAGGTAGAATCTAGTTAAACACTCTGATAAAGATCGCTTCAGGCGCAGGGTTACTGTTTTCGAAGGGACGTTTGAGGAGCAACCTGGTGACTGATTTTGATAGAAGAAAAGGAGGCGAATATGTAGTTGTGGCGTGTGCTGATCCAGCAATGACAGTTTATGCTCTTTACTCTCATCCGGAGTCTTAGATGAAGGTTTTATCAACTCCCTGGAAATGATATCTATCTTACATTCCATCTTGCCATTCTATTCTTTTGTCTTACTCTCAGCCACCTGAAAAAGAATGGATTTTTACAAAACGAAATGAATGCAGATGTTACTACATTTATGGTGACTGATGTGAACCCAGCTTGGAAAAGAATCATATTCTCCTCCCAATTTTTTGACGTCAACCGTGGGAAGGCATATCTAAAAGGGATCACATGCAAAATGATTAAAATGGAAAATGGCTGCACTATTGGCATTGAATAATCTTTACTCCTTAACAAAAAGTCCAACCATTATACAATGTAAAATGGTTGCCGTAAAACTGGGCAAATTATTATGAGTACTTTCGCCGCGGTTTTCAACAGGCCATGAATTCAAGAGCTTTAGCAATTTACCGACTCTTTTTTTTTTTTTTTTTTTGTTTTCTTTACAAACAATTTATGGACTTTGTTTTGCCATTTTGGTATGATAAAAGAAAGGAAAGTCTAATAAATCAAGCAATTATGTTTTGTGGGATGAAAGGGAAACCAATAATGTCATACTATTACAACAATTTTACCAATTATTGACTTTGAACACTCTCTATCACTTAGCAACTGGTGGATATATGACCCTTCAACTAAACCACTGTGCATATGCATACAGATGCTTTGCACAATACATAATTTAATCGTCCACTCTTACGGTTTCTTTTATTGACTAATACCTAAGAATAGCGAGTGAGTGAATGGAAAAGAAAGTCAAATTGAGATGCATAATGTTATTCATTATTGTTCTGTTCCAAGTTGCTTACATCACATGCCTCGAAATGATACAAAATTATTTACTCTGTTGTGCACTCCAATGGTAGAGAGTGTTCAAAGTAAATAATTTTGCAATCAGATGATCTGCGGCTTCGAAATATTAATTGCATTCCAAGTCAATTATTATGCAATCAGATGATTTGCAGCTGCATATAAAATCCACGGATCGCATGTTGCATGTCTCCCTCGAATATTTTAAAACGCCATTTTAATTACTTTTGAGGAATGATAATGATACATTTAACGAAAATTCTCTACCATTTTCTTCGAAATATTCAGTTGATAATGTATATCGTTACCTTTTTTTTTTAAAGTATGTTAAGATCTCGTTATTATTATAATTTTTTAATTGAATCATCCGGTTTACCGTGCATATATCATCCATAATTCTTGAGGAATGTATCATTTTCTTCAATCAGATGGTATAGCTAGTTTTGAAATAAACGACAGTCGTGCAATTCCTTAATTTCTTGATGTGATGGATCTTGTGATTCTAACAATCCTGTGTGCCGTTTAGGGGGTGTGTAGGCCATGGTGGAATAGTCTATTCCCTAAACATTAAATATGTCTTTTTATCCCAAAATTTGAGGCACACTATTCAAAATATCCTAAAGTTTAAGTACATGCCATTTACATCCCAAATTTTTTAAAAATATGCTAAATTAAAATATTCGTTAAAATTTTTAGTTAATTAATTAACGGTGATACTTTATTCCTTTTTCACTCTCCGAATTCTTTTTTAATTATTTAACGGGTTTTACGAATTCCTAACTTATAAGAAAATAATTAAATTTAATTTGGTCTTCACATCTTCGTTGTTCCCATGCTTAACAAAAAATTTCCAAGATTCACCATCTAAATGACAACAATCATGAGGTTGTGAGGGTGTCCTAATTGGTAAGTAAGTTCTTATTTCATATCTTTTTTTTTAAAAAAAAAGAAATATGTAACATCAATGTAAAAATTAGTGTTGTAATTCGATGCAGGGACATGCAACTTCTTTGCTTGGCATGGACCAAATTTACTAAGCTAGAGTATGGAATTTTTTTACCTAAAAGGTATTGGAGGAAAAGAAACTGAATAAAAAATCAATGTTAATTAACTAAAAAATTTAACAGATATCCCAATATTACATATTTTGAAAAATTTGGGATGAAAATGGCATAATTTTAAACTTTGGTAAACTTTGAGATGTTTTGGATGATATGACTCAAACTTTGGGATGAAAAGACCCATTCTCCCATTGATGGAATGTAAAGGGCTAAAAGTAATAATGGTTTCCTTCATTATTGTAGGCGAAAAGGGTTCGAAGAATAAGAAGAAAGATACAAAGACATATTGATTTAAAAATTCAGGCAAGGAAACTAAACACACGAACCTGATTAAAATGATTGTAAATCTCGGGTGATGAATTGAATTTGGAAGCTGAAGATGCACTAATTTGCGTAGAAAATGCGCAAGATTCGAGGCGATTGAATCACTAATTTCAGTTTACCCGAAAGTAATCGGTTGCTGCGAGAGAAAGAAGCTCACCGGGGAGCAGAGCAACTTCATCTTCCCACATGTAAACCCAAGCTTCTATTCCGGCATCCCGACTTGATTCCGAGTTCTTTAAGATTACCCTCGTCGAAAGTGAATGTCGGTCGCCGGCAGGGCCAACTGAAACAGGTTTACCCCAACCAAAGTCCATTTCATACCATGGAAATCCACACCAACTTGTAAAGTGAATCCTCTTTATCCTCGCTACTGAATCTTGTTCCTCTGCTTCTGCTTCTTCTTCTGTTCCAGTTGTTCTACTTCTAACCAAACGGTCCAAATAAGGAACGACAAAATTCAAAAAATAATCCTCATTCAATTTCCTTATTGCGTTCCTCGTGAATGAAACTAAATCACCATAATCTGGTTGACCACTCTCATCATCATTGTCATCCGGAATGGTGAATGTGTCGGTTGCGACAGTTGAAAGGTTCCCGAAAGGGAACTCGTTAGCCTTAGATGATAAGGCTGCCAAGCTGCTGAATCTGCTTCTCAAATTCACTGCATGCCAGACCCTGAATCTTGAACAAGAATTATGAATGTTGTTTTTGTTCTTAGCTCGTTCCACATTGATGAATTGCTTTAGCAGAAATGCTGTCACGACTTCAATCCGGGTAGGATCCTTCACAGCTATTGATGATGAGAAAGATTTCGCGGTTTCCTTCAGATCTAATAACTTTTCCTTGCTGAATAGAAATCGCTTGCACACGATCTTGCCTTTCACTTCACTTATAGGAAACCTATAAGGAGAATTCCTTGGAGGAAAAAGATTCCTCCCTGCATCAAAGTTAGGTACCACTAACAATTTGGCACCCTCACCGCGGTTTATGGCAGTCCATGAGTTCATGAATGTTATCAAGGATGTGAGATCGCCTAATGTGTGGGACATGGATATCCCGATCACGTTTCCTCCACATTTAAACCAGCTCACTTGGATTGCTAATAATGTTTTCCCTTCACCACCATCAGCAGACTGATCTTCAAATGGCAAATACTGTCCAAAATGCTCATATGGCGCATTCTGAACTGCTTCAGACAGGGGAGCATCCACCTTAGCTTCCACAAACAGGGCTCCAGAGTCATCACAATCAATGTAATTGTGATCTTCAATCAGCTTTCCTGCTAAAGGGTAGAATCTTGTTAAACACTCTGATAAAGACTGCTTCAGATGCAGGATTACTGTTTTCCTAGGGTCGACGGCGATGTTTGAGGAGTAATTTGGTGACTGATTTTGATAGAAGAAAAGGAGACGCATATATAGTTGTGGCGTGTTCTGATCCAGCAATGACAATTTATGCTCTTTACTCTCATCCGGAGTTGGAGATGAAGGTTTTATCAACTCCCTTGAAATGATATCTATCTTGGTTTCCATCTGGCCTTATTTTTCTGGCCACTGTACCTCTCTGTCTTCCCTTATTTCAGTCACTTTTGAAACAGAATTTGTGAACAAGATAAATAAATGCAGATGCTACCCAAATAGATGGTGATTTGTAACTGATGTTAATTAAGCCAGCTTGGAAGGGATCATATAATACGAATTTGTCAACTCCAACCATTTTGTTTTGGGTGAATCACATGATGCCATCTTGGAAAGGGATCAACATATATCGCTACGTATCACTGACTTTGAATAGTCTGTACTCCTTAACGATCAGTCTAACCATTATACAAAAGAAAGTTGGTTGCAATAAAATCACATTTCTTCTGTCTTATTTTAATAATCTATTTCTATCTTACCTGGACTCATCAATTTGAAGAGAATACCTGTGTCGATACGACACGACATTGATATGAGTACTGGCGTCGAGTGTTGTAATTAAGTGTAAAATATCCAACACTTATGAAATGCTGACGAGTCTGACATTCAAATTCCCACATGCAATATGACACCCATAGCGGAGTCCAGGTAACATAGATCTGTTTTAGTAAATTAAAATTTTTGCGCAAAGTGGACTGTTAAAAGTAAATGGGGCTTTAATGGCCGCAAGTAAAACACTTATGAAGACTATTAAAACGGGAACAGGGAGTAGTTCGGTGCTTCCAATAAAATGCTATAATGGCTGCAAGCGCAACACTCATGGTCCGGACCGGAACACCTATCCCACTAATTAGGATTCCCTTGTTTAATTGTAGCTAAATTTGATTGATATAATTAATGGTAATAGTTTGAAGTTAAAGAAACGAATGGTAGCATGTATATGATACAAACAATTGCTTTAATGACCTGGGTAATTGACTCTGGAATACAAAAGACTGAGCCTGGAAATTTAGGGAAGGAAAAATACAAACATGAAACCTGATAAAAATTGGTAAAATCATGGGTGACATAGAGAATTCTGAAATTGAATCAAATCATTTGCTAATTAGCGGGGAAAATGCCGAAGATTGGGAACCAGTTTCACTAAATAGATGATGATCCATCATGAATTCAGTTCATCCAGAGGAAAAAAATCAGTGGCTGCGAGTGAAAGAAGCTCGTCTGGGAGCAGAGCCAATTCATCTTCTACCATGTAAATCCAGGCAGCGATTCCGTCATCACTGCTCGATGAGCTAGTTAAGAGTACCCTCGTCGTAGCTGTATTCCGGGTGCCGGCAGGGCCAACAGAAACAGGCTTTCCCCAGCCAAAGTCCGCTTCAGAAGCGGAGAATCGGCCTTTTAAGCACCAACTGGAAAACAGGATTAACTTCATCTTCTCAGTTGGTTGTTGCTCTGCTCCCGCTGCTGCTTTCGTTGCGGCTTCTTGTTCTCTAAGACTACTTGGATCAAAGCTATTCAGAAAAGGAACTAACAGATTAAGGACATAATTCTCATTTACATTCCTGATTGCAGTCCTGGTGAGCAAAACCAAATCTCCATAATCCCTGGAATCATCATCATCCGGAATGAACGAGGCAGTTGCAATGTTTGAAACATTCCCAAAAGTGAAATTGTCCTCCTCCGCTGCCAAGCTGCTGATTCTGCTTCTCAAATTTACCGCATGCCAGACCATGAACCTTGTTTTAGCTGTAGAACAAGAATTATGGCTGCAGTTCTTCTTAGCTCTTTCCAGGTTGACAAATTGCTTCAACAAAAAAGCTGTCACTACTTCAACCCGGGTTGGATCCTTCAACCCAATTGACGAAGCGAGTTCTTTCACCTCCGTTAACTTTTCCTTGCCGAAAACAAATCGCTTGCACACGATCTTTCCTTCCACTTCGGCTAAAGGAAACTTGTATGGAGAATCCCTCGGAGGAAATAAATTCCTACCCAAATCAAAATTAGGTACTAATATTTTGGCGATTTCACCGCGATTTATGGCAGCCCACGAATTCATGAACGCCACCAAGGACATGAGATCGCCTACTGCGTGCGACATGGACACCCCGATTGCGCTGCCTCCACATTCAAACCAACTCACTTGGATTGCTAGTAAGATTTCATTTCTTGGATAAGCATCAAACAGTTTAGTTTCACTACCAGAAGCTCCCTGGTGATCAAATGGCAAGTACTGTCCAAAATGCTCATAGGGAGAACTCCGAACTGGTTCTGAAAGGGAAGCATCAACCTTAGCTTCCACAAACAAAACTCCAGAATCATCACAATCAATTGAACTACGATCTTCATTCAGCTTTCCAGCTAAAGGGTAGAATTTAGTTAAACACTCTGACAAAGACTGCTTTAGATTCAGGGCTGTTTTGGTTGGATCTAAAACTTTTGGCTGATTTTGGTAGAAGAAAAGGAGACGCATGTATACTTGTGGAGTGCATTGATCCAGCAATGAAAGTTTCTGCTCTTTACTATCTTGTGGAGTTGGAGATGAAGGTTTGATAAACTCCCTTGAAATTATTTCTATCTTAGCTTCCATCTCTTTTGCTTGTTTTGTATCTCTGTTTTCCCCTTCTTTTGAGGGATTTCAAGCAGAATTTTTAAACATAGGAAAAAATGAATTCTAGAGGCCACATGGAGACTCATGTGAAGCCAGCTCAGGAGGGAATCGTTATCAATTTGTGAACTTCGAATAATAACGTTTCACAGAATTTTTTAACCATTTTTTCCCCTAATAATATAAAGCCAGTTTGGAAACGAATCATTTTACCAATTACAGTAGAACGTCGATAAATTAATAATCTATAAATTAATAACTTCTAAAAATTAATAATTTTCTCCGTCTCAACTTGGGGGTTGGGACCAAGTTGGGACCAGTAGAAAAAGTGAAAAAATCAATAAAATGATAAGATAATTATGTTTCAGAAAATCTTCTATATATCTACAGATCCCAACAATACCATAAATTAATAAATATCCTAAAAAAAAAAAAATAATAATTAATATAAGTATTTAATAAAATATGAACTATTAATACTTATTTTTTAATCCCTGAAGATGATATGAACTATGTATGGATTTTTAATGTTCAAAATAGTTTTAATACTTGATTGATTCAGATGTAAAAATAATTGCAAATTAAGTAATTTAGTGACGGTTATTTTTTTCTCACACAAATTCTTTAATTTATCGATTATTTAATAATTCACTAAATTAATAAATTTTAGTGATTCCAACACTATTAATTTATAGAAGTTGTACTGTAGTTGACTGTGAATATGTTCTGCCTACTAGTAACAGATTTTTTTTTCCTTTTTTTTTTTTTTTTTTGAAGATACTAACAGAATATAATCACTACACGAGGGTAGAAAATAAATGGAAAAAATGAACTGTGGATCGGCGGATGTAACTCTTCAACTAAATATGAGGTGACAGCGAAGAAGGAATAATTCTTCTTTAGAGTAATGATTGAAGGAATTTTTTGTGTACAATATAAGAGGATAAATATTATAGAATTAGATTATGACACTATTAGTTTTTTTTAAAAAGATTATAACACTACATTTTTTCTCAAAAAAAAAAAAAAGATTATAACACTACAGGGTGACAGACACCTATAATGTCGACATGATCTAACGGTCAACACTCAACACAGTCCTATTTTCGTTTAAATTATCATCCTAATTACGACAAATTATTACCGACAGGGATTTACTAAAGGGATTTAGTTAATAATGCTCCTTTTCTTTTCCCCCGGCTCTCCCTTTTAATGCAACATAGCAAACTTTAATTAGTCTTGAATTAAAAATGTCATTAAATCATTAACCCGTAAGTAACTTTGAATCTAATAATGATTCATCAAACAATAATGCCGTAATTGCGCTAGGTGAAATGCGGAACCTAAAATATGAATCAAAGTGATCGATAAATCAGGATTGATCACCTCGAAAACCCCAACTTCAAGATTTGTCAAGATATGCATCCGCTGAAAATGTAACTAAAATCATTAATAAAAAATAGTCGAAGTTCATAATTGCACGATGTGACATGAACTTATAAATTAATTTCCATAATCTTCTCACCATTTGTAGGGGTGAAAAGCGGATGTAATCGGAGAAAAGAAAGGGCCAAGTTTTTAGGGTAGTTACACTTAGCCACGTCAATAGAGAATGTAATGGCACGGCTGATTTTTTGGCGTCACACTGGCAGGGTCGAATCCCAGAGGTTTGCTCTGACTGGATTCCCCCCTCCAAGATTTGTAGGTTAGCTGTATCACACGACATCATTGGGGTTAGTTATTCTTGTCGTATAATTGTGTAAATTTACAACTATATGTGTGACTACACCATTTTGAGCAAAAAAAAAAAAAAAGGGGCCAAGTTTTTAGAGAAAGAAAATAAGCCTACGCCATTTTACTTGGACAAGTCAGAAGCGTCTCAGAAGGGGGAAAAAACTACTTTATTGAACAAAATTAGCTTGATCTGGTTCCTTTTTAAACCTGTCCATATATATTGACTTTTAAAAAAATTTTAGGGTCTCGTTGCCTATTTTAAGGGTTTGGTCCCGTTAAAATTTAACCAATAAGAAAATGACATATCAATATAATATTGAAGTTTCCTAATTTTTAAATTTTTTTATGATCTGCTATGCAAGTAAACTTACCAAAATTTAAAAAACGAAATAATTTAGGAAAGTTTCAATGTTTAAAATAAGAAATCATCATTAATTAATAATTAATTTTCCTTTTTTCATTGTATGTCTTGCACAAATACTTATATATAATTGCACATTAGTTTATAAGATAATGCACGTATTCATTAATAATTAACTGCACCATAGTTTATTTTCTTTCATTTTTATAGTTAGGTAATTAGATATCCAAGCATTGCACTTTTGAGGATGCAATTGCACATTAAGTAAAATATATTGCACATTCACTTTTCAACAATTGCATTAAACTAAACCTTTCCATAATCCTTAATTAAACTTTCTTATTTTTGTTTTAACATTACAAAAAAAAAGCTACTTGTGATTGTGCATTTGCACATTAGAAATTGCACTTATATTTATACATAATTGCATATTGGCTTAAAAAACATTGCACCATTTCTTATATAAGTTTTATTTAGTAATTTAATTTATTTAGAATTTTCTTATAAGCATTATTGAGCGAATATTAACGTATCATTTTGAGTAATAGAATTTTATTTGCAACTTTTTTGAAATTTTTTAGCATAATAATATATTTTTAAACACGACAAATTTTGTGTGTACGTTATTTCACATGTAATAAAATAGTATAATAATACATGATTGCACAAACCTTAAAAAGAATTAAACCACCTCTTATATAAGTTATTTTTTTTACACAATTGCACCACCTCTTATTTTAAATTGCACCTCCGCTCCTGCCTCGTTATTTGTTCGCTGGATATATAGTTGTACTAGTTCATGTCCATGAGCCATATATAAAAGAGCACTAAGTGCTTGTTTTAAAAGAAAATTAAAAAAAAATTAATTTTAATTGCCCAATCGATGTTTCCCTAAGTGCTTGGGATTCAGTTTTGGTCTATGAGCTAATGTAAGAATGTTGCCCTAGGTGATCACTGGTCATTATAGTGTCTATGCGAATATTGAATAACCTTTCCTGTGAATTTTTTACTTTCAAATTATATATTTTTAAACCAACTACTACGAGTGTCATTTTTGGAAGAGTGACACTGTTTAAACTTCAACACCTAAGGTCAAATATATACGAATAGTATGGATAAAGATTAAAATATCCATTTAAAATTATTATCATCAAATTTTAGTAATGGCATGTATTCTCCATTTTATTTTTTCTTAATATGATAATAATGATACAAGCATTGTATATCAAGAAAAAAATAAATATGTTTACTTGTAAGCAATTAATTTATTGATTGAACATAATTCTTAATTAATTTTATTGATTGTATCTTTGATCAGCAAGCTATTACACATTCAAGAAAATTATATTGCACTTTCACTTACAAATAATTGCATTTTACCAAAACTTACTACATTTTGCAATTAAGTTTATTGATTGAACATTTACTTATTAAAAATTACACTTTGCACATAGATTGCTATATAATTGCACACCTCATAAAAAACTATGGCCTCTTCTATTTATTTTTTGAACAATTAGTATCAATTTTAGTATAATAATAGATACATAAGCATTACACATTATAAAAAAAGTATTGTACACTACATAACTAAGAATTGTACCTTTTGTTATAATGCATCGCATTCTCAGTATAATTTATTTTTGCACTATAGATAAAAAGTATTGTGCCCGTCGTTACAAAACAAAGAATATTAAAGAAACAATATATGTTAATAGTAATAAAAAAGAAAAATGTTCAAGCACATCACATGATAAAAAAAAAAAAAGGAAAGCGCATACATTGCTCACGTAAATTGAGCTAGGGAAGTTGCCAAATTTGATTATGCAATAATTTAAAAATAAAATATGAAAAAGTATAATTTCTTGATGAGTTATTGTTTGCGATTGAACAAAAAAGGACTATGTAGCTTCTAATTTTTTTTTTAAAAATTTTCTTTTATTGAGAAAATGTCGCTTTTCAATAGGAAAAAAAAATCCAGCGAGAGAGACTAAAAAAATAATAATAAGAGAGATGGGAGAAAAAAAATGTATTATAACTTCAGAGTAAGGAGAAGATTCTCAATGAAATGATATACCATAAATACTCATCTTTTTGTTACCGTTTGCCTGTACAATAGTTTTTTTTTTATTTATCTATTTCTTTAATGAAAATTCTACGGCGGTGATTACTTTAGAATAATTTAACGGCTATTAATTAAATAACGGGATCATACCCTCAAAATTAATGACGGGACCTTAGCTTTACCCTGAATTTTATATCAAAAAATAATTACTCCTAGAATATATTTTTCTTTCGAAAAAAATTATTCAATCGTTGAATGAGAATTATTATGGCTGTAATGTGTTCTTAATTAATGATTTGTGGCACTTTTTCGTGATGCTTGTACATATCAACAAGCCAAATGGCAGAAGTTGGGCTGTCAAATAATCTGTGATATGAACACGATCTCCATTGGTATAAAATCTATTAATTAAATGTTACATATCTCCCTTCTCCGAGTTGCATATCTCCACATACATCTATTATACATCATCCAACTTCAGAAAACGCATGTATTTCCCTTTCTTCGTACACGGAGAACGAAAAGAAGAACACGATTATAATAATACTCCTTATGTCTCATTAAAAAATATAAAATAATTCATTTTGTTATGCTGATTAAGTTAAACAATGTAAATTATTTTTCTAAAAGAGAAAGTACAAATAGTAATTACAAATTGTATGCCAGAGCGGAAAGGTCTTATTTACGATATTCTCATCGCATTATTAAACAAGTAAAAAGATATCCTACATAATACTTGTACACACTTCATCACTCACTCATCAGGATTTCGATGGGTGTTGGTTAAATTTTAAAACAAATAAATAATATAATACTCCCTCCGTCCCATAATTATTGTCCAGCTTTACTAAAATGAAAGATTTTATTTTTGGTCAAACTTAACTATATTTTAACTTAAACAACCGGATATACCCTTATAAAAGTAATTGTTTAACCACTAAGATTTTATGGATAATGTTTTTTACTAAGGATAAATGTGTAACTTGATCCATAAAAAGTCAAATTGGACAATAATTTTGGGACAAAATTTTTTGGACAAAATGGATAATAATTATGGGACGGAGGGAGTATATAAATAGACACGTATAAACTATGATATAGTGGTTTGATTAGGAAGTGGTGTAGTAGATCCAAACCCTATACATGTAGTACATATTTAAATTTTAAACTAATATTAAGTCGCAATCTCAATCGCGCTAAATCAAACAATGATCGCTTTCATTTCTTGATTTGATGGATGGATATTCTGATTCAGTCGCCCGGTAGGCAGAATGTGCATATAGTCAACAGTCCCTATACCAATAACCCAAAGCAATAATAGTCTTGCTCTTCTTTCCATCTTTCTTATATATTATCAAGGATTGGGAAATAATTTTATTTTGCTACGAACAAATTTATTTGTACTTTGATCCAATCGCCCCAGTCAAAAGTTGAATAATATATATTGACAATCGTAAATATATAATCTACTAAGACTTTAATCTAAAAGATGAATTGAGATCCTCACATCAAGATGCAAAGTTGCGTCTTTCACATACCATCATGTGTTTGCGTAAAATTTTAATTTGTCTTTTTAATGTACAAAGAATACTTGATTGACCGCCCAAGAAAGATATTACTAATATTTAATTTTATTTTTTTACTTAATTTCGGATGATGGGCTTTGTTTGGCCAACCTTCCATTTCGCATTTTGTCTCATTTTACCTCTTAAACACAAAACTCAATAGAAAATAAAACATCATCCAAACAACTTTCTGATTTACATTTTAAATTCCAACTTGAAATACTTTTTGTTAGTGTAATGACCATTTTAGAACTACAAATAGTTCAGTGACAAATTTGGCAGGATTCCATTGTTGAGTGATTGTTTTTAAAAAAGTTCTTTTTTGCAGTGACTATAATTGACAGTATTTAATTATTTAGTGATAACTTGTACTTGATATTTCAAAATGTAGTTCAAAATACTTTTTTTTTTTCAAAACCAACATCCAAACAACATTTTTATTTCCCATTTAGTTTTCAATTTAAAACACTTTCTACTTTTATGTGGCAAAATGAAATGTAAGTTGACGTCCAGACAAACACCTATAGTTTCACGATCTTTTAAGTGGGTCAACGTAATTAACAATTAACCCTACATATTTCTTTTTGTAAATACACATTTCAAGCACGGTAAACTCTCTCCAGCATTGTTGGCCAACTATAAATACACAACAAAAAGTACATCCCAAGGCGCTCAATAAACACTTTTACACAACATAGAAATGGCTTTTTCCCATCCAATTCATGAAGCAAACAAAAACAGCCCTTATGGAGATCTCACAAGAGAAGAATTCCATAAAAAGCATCAAATACTTCACAAACAAAGCTTCATGTTCAACGATGATTACATGAAGATTTTCACTCAGTCATGGCAGCCTGCAGATTCAACTACAAAACTCAAGGGGATTGTGGCAATGATCCACGGTTACTGCTTCGAAAGCAGCTGGCTGTTTGAGCTAAACGCTGTAGCCATAGCAAAATCAGGCTACTTTGTTTGTGCTCTTGATCTTCCAGGCCATGGTTACTCGGAAGGTAGACCCGGGATAATCTCCAATTTCCAATCCCTAGTCTCAGATTCAATCTTAGTCTTCGATTCAGTTCGAAAAGAGCACCCGAAACTGCCTGCCTTTCTTTATGGTGAATCAATTGGAGGCGCAATCTCTATCTTCATTTGCTTAAGGCAAAAAAATGTATGGAATGGACTCATTTTAAGTGGTCTGATGTGCGGTGTTTCGCGAAATATATTGCCAATTTGGCCATTGGAGAAAGCACTATTTCTGGTGGCCTCTTGCATTGCAGCAACATGGAAGATAAGCAGCACAAAATCACTAGCAACGAAAATAATCAAAGAGGGATGGAAGAAGAAGTTGGTGGCTAAGAGCCCGAATCCAGGACCAAAAGCGATGATTCCACTTCCGGCAATAACCTCACAAGAGATGGTGAAAGCTGTGGCTTGCATTCAAAGAAGCCACGAGTTGGTGGTGCCTTTGCTGGTTTTGCATGGTGGAGATGATAGGATCTGTGATCCACAATCGGCTAAATTTGTACTCGAAGCAGCTGCCAGTAAGGATAAGTCCTTGAAGATTTTTCCAGGGATGTGGCATCAATTGATGGGGGAAACAAATGAAAGTGCTGCATTAGTTTTTGAGATGATCATTTCTTGGATTGAGATGAGAGCTAAGATGGTGGAAATGAATCACATGTTGCGCTCTTCTCTTTAGAATTTCACACTTTTATTGGGAATTGAAGAACTTAATTGTAAAATGATGAGTCAAACTCTCTCTATGTGTGCTGAGAAGGGTAGTGAATTTCGTACTCCCTCTATTTCAAGATATAAGTCATTTTAGACTTTAAACCCAAACTAAGGAAACAACTATTCAACAATTAATTTATATATTAAATATCTTTTTTACCCCCTCATTAAATGTATTGAAATTATAAACAAGACTAAGGACCTGTTTGATAAGAATTAACGCTTAATTCTGAATGCGTAATACTGAATAAGATATACTGAATTCATTAAGCAGTTACGGAATAAGCAATAAACTAACTTTTATTGCTGATATTTTGTACTGCACCACTTAATTCAATAAAAGGTTCAATTTTTGTTATCAAACATGCTGAAACCAATAAGTACTGAATGGAATAATTTTAAGCAATAAGTAGTGTTATCAAACAAGCCCTAAATGAAAAAAATCCACTTATTGAGGGTATAGTTAAAAAATTAATAATTAATTTGTCTTGAAATCCTAAAATGACTTATATTTTGATTTTTTTTTTCAAATCTAAAAAAATTATATTTTAAAATGGACGGAGTATATGTTATGAGGGTCTTTTAGTATTTTCCGATTAGTAGCAATTTTTTTTTATTATTATTTTTTTGTGATTTTTTTTCCCTTCAGGAGATATCATATGTTTAATCCCTTTTCACTTTGAGTATGTTTGGTTTTGCTGTTGTTCCTGAGTAGAGCATAATACTACATATGTTCATTATTGTAAGAAACTATTATCTATTTTTTTCACATATCTATAAAGTTAAATAAACGAGCGAATAGCCCAGAAGGTCACTAAACTATCAGAAAGTCTGCGATTTGGTCACTGCTAAATTTTAATTTCCGGAGAGGTCACTACACTTATGAATAGTACTTGAAATTAGTCATTCCGTCAGTCAATAATTTTCTCTTAATAACTATTTATTATCTTTATCTTTTTGCTCATTCTAGGTAGGATTAATAATTCTTTGCTCCCCATTTTTTGTTTGGTCCCACATTTTTTCCCTTTTTTTTTCTTTCTTTTCTATTTTTCTTTTCTTTATTGAAATAATTTTTTATAAAATTTTATTTTATTATAAAATTTAATTTGAAAATTATTTTATGTTTTGCTTTAGTATTCACTAATTACACTTTTTGTACTTTCCTTATTTATCTTGAATTTCAAAATTTTTTTTCCTTAGTGTCTATTTGTATAAAATTTTTGTTTACTTTTGTTTTTCACATTACGTTTTTAATAAAAACGTTTTACTAATATTTTTATTTAAAAAGCTCAATATCACATTTTTTAAATTTTAACTATTTAAAAATTATCATTCAAATTTAAATTATAATTTTCATTTTTATTGATGCCAATATTTGAATATGTTTTTTTTTTGGGGATTCTAGGGCGCAACCAGGGCCAATATTTGAATATGTTAATTAAGTTTAGTAACTAAAAATTGATAGCAGTGATGAAATCATTACAATTAAATTAAATTTATCGGTTTGGTTGTAATGATTTTATCACTTTGCTTAAATAAATATTATAAATAAAATTTGGCATAAATAAAAATGAAACTGTGAATTAAAATTTGAATGATTTAAAAAGTTAAGAACAAAAGAAATGTGTTATTTTTTGAAATGGAAATACTATGAAAATATTTCCTTAAAAAATAATTTGCCAAAAAAAGGAAACAAAAATGTTATACACGTAGACATTAAAAAAAAATACATTAAAAATAAAAGTACAAAAAATACAAAAAATTGTAATTAATGAATATAAAGCAAATAAAAACAACAAATGTCAAATAAATTTTTTTTAAAATATAATATTTTCTAGAAATTATTACAAATAAAAAAACAAAAAATCAGAAAAGAAGAAAAAACATGGGACCAAACAAGAATTTAGGATTAAAAAATTATTTAATCCTGCCTAAAAAGAGCAAAAACATAAAGATAATAAATAGTTATTAACAGAAAATTATTGACTAACGGAGTTACCTAACGAAATGGCCAATTTCAGATACTGTTCATAAATGTAGTGACGTCTCCGGGAATAAAAATTAGCAGTGAAAAAATCGCAGACTTTCTGATGGTTAGTGACATTTTGGGTAGTTCACTCTAAACAAATTTAGTTATTTGTCACAAATCTTTAGTGAACTACTTTGGAGTATGTGTTCAATAAATCTTTAGTGAACATTTGTGCCTTTACAACCTAAAATAGAAAATGCATGACTAGCCAATATCTTTATTTGTCATGACATTAGTCATGAAACTTGAGTCACTTGTTCACTGGATTTCTTCTACTCTAGTGTGGCTATTTGGTACGTAATTGTTCACTTATCTTATTGACTCATAAATTTGGTTTCGAAGCTAAACTTCAAACTTGCACCTTATAAGAGAAAAATTCTGACGGGGAATTGGAATGATATTAGCACGATCTTTCTCATAATCTCCTGCTGATGGACAAGGTGGAAATTCTCTTTAAGAAACTCGACAAATTTGAGTTGGAACTATCAGAATTGACAAATAACTATACTTCTATCTATTTACGAATTGGGGGATAAATTGATTCTATTACTTCTGTCTATTTTTGTTAAAAAATAACTATATCAAACTTCTCCCTATTTATACTACGACTAAAACTGACCAACTAATCCTGTAAACTATGATATTTACATTTTGTATCCCTCTATTTATAGTAAATTACAATGACATCCCTAACCACAATATTTACAAATAATGTACAGTAATTACATTCATCAACTTGAATCCATATGCTCTTCTGATGATGATGGGAATCTAGACAGATCAAACATATTTACACCCCCCCCATCACAAGCTGGAGAGGAAAGAGAAGCTTTCAATCCAAGCTTGGAAAGACGCGAATGAAACAGTGGGGATGCCAAAGACTTAGTAAACACATCTGTGAGCTGGTTAGAAGAAGAAATATGCAACGGAACCAAAAAACCTTGCTGATAATGATGTCTCACGAAATGACAATCTAACTCGAGATGCTTCGTCCGTTCATGATATACCGGGTTTTCAGTGATATATATTGCCGATTTATTATCACACCATAAAAGTACACGACAAGAACAGGTACGTGACAGTCATGCTACGAAATCCAAAGCAACTCTTTTGTAGTAGCAGAGGCTGCGATACTCAACTTCTGCAGAAGCCAAGGAAACAGTATCCTGTTGCTTTGTCTTCCAAGAAACAAGAGCTGACCCTAGGAAAATGCAATAACCCGAAAGAGACCGTCTATGAAGAGGCTCACCTCCCCAGTTAGCATCACTAAAACCCTCTAGTTTAAGATCATTCGAAGAAGAATAAACATTCCATGAGAAGGAGTGTGTTTCAAGTATCGTAGAACATGCAACAAAGAATCCCAGTGCATTTTGCAGGGTTTTTGAACGTATTTACTTAATTGTTGAACAGCAAAGGTCAGATCAGGCCTAGTGAAACTAAGGTACAAAAGCTGACCAACGATACTTCGATAAGAGTAGGATCATCAATTAAAGGACCACAATCTTTAGGAAATTGATGACTTTTAGGTAAAGGAGTAATAGCTGGTCGACATCCCGACATGCCTGCAGTTTTCAAAATGTCGAGAATATACTTGCGCTTGTTTATAAACATACCATCTGGAGATCGCATGATCTCAACACTAAGGAAATACTTTGCAAAATCTAAGTCTTTAACAGTGAAATTATCATGAAGAAAAGACTTAACAGCTATGATATCTTCCTCATGAGAGCCAACAATCAAAATATCATACACATATATAATTGAAGCAAGAAAGCGGGACGCAACAACTTTCAAGAATAAACAAGGATCATGTGGAGATTGAATAAAACCATAGTGCTGAATCTAAGAAGTAAATTGAGCATTCCACTGTCGGATGGGTTGCTTAAGACCATAAAGGGATCTTATTAACCTGCAAACCTTATTAGGAAAAGTTTTTGTATAACCATCAGGGGGAAGCATATAAATCTCCTTGTCAAGAAAGCCATAAAGAAAAGCGTTGTTGATGTCAAGTTGATGGAAGGACCATTGAGAAGCTGCTGCTAAGGCTAAGAGAATTCGAACAATTACAAGCTTGGCTACAGGAGAGAAACTATCGTAAAAGTCGTGGTCCTCAACTTGATTATAACCCATAGCAACTAACCTAGCTTTGTATCTTTCAAGAGTTCCATTGGAATGATATTTTACTTTGTGTACCCATTTAGATCCTATGGCTTTCTTTCTTGGTGGCAAACAAACAAGATCCCATGTATCATTTTCTTCTAAGGCTGCTAACTATGAGTTCATATCTTTCAGCCATTCGGGATGAGTTCGAGCTTGAAAATAGGAACAAGGTTCTTGGATTTTATCTAATTGAGCCAAAAATATCACGTGTTCTTTTGAAAATTCTGAAACAGTGACATATGGAAAAGTTTGAGGAGTATGGGAAGAGGAATTGACTGAATTGGCAGGAACTGGATATGTAAACACATTATTGCCTACATAATCATTAAGCCAAATAAGCCTTTTTGTTGGTCTAGTGCTTTTATGAATAACAGGGGGAGATTCTTGAGGGGAAGGCTTGGAATGTATAGGAGTAGGACTAGGAGAAGGACTATCAAACAATAAAGGGCTATGAGAAGGAGATGAAGATGAGGTTTCATTGGGAATAGAGATAAAAGAAGGACATAATGATATGTCTGAATCTTCAAAACTTCTAGCGGGAGTTGCACAACAGCAGACTGGTTAGGGTTGGCAACTTGAAAGGGAAATATGGTTTCATGAAAAACCCATCTCAGGACACAAAGACCTTGTGAGTTGTCAAATCATATAACTTGTAGCCCTTTTGGCCAGGAGAATATCCGCTGAAAGGAGATTTTATAGCCCTTGCTGAAAATTTATCTATGTGTGGGAGAGTGTTGGTGGAGTTGCATAAGCAACCAAAAACTCGTAAAAGGAAAGATCAGGCACTTTGGAATGCAAGATCTCATGAGGAATTTTCTAGTTTAATACTGGCATTGGTAATCGATTAATCAGAAAAGTGGCTTTTAATATGGCTTCTCCCCTGAATTTCTTTGGAAGAGAAGACTAAAAAAATAAGGCATGGGCTATTTGGAGTAATTGTTTGTGTTTTCACTCCACAACACCATTTTGTTGTGGAGTGTATACACAAGATCGTTGATGAATAGTACTGGAATCTGAGAAGAGAGACTGATAGTTAAAACTCAAAAATTCAGAACTATTATTTGACTTTATGGTTTTAATTGTCTTATCGAATTTTGTTTTAACTAGGTTTAGAAAGGAAGAAAGTATGCCAATTGTTTGTGACTTTTGTTGCATATGGAAAGTCCATGTTGACCTACTATAATCATCCACTATGGTTAAAAAAAATTGACCCCCTGTCAAAGATGGTTGATGATACGGACCCCAAATATCAATGTGTACCAGTTCAAAAGGAAATTTCGACTGTATAGAACTAACAGGAAACTTTATTCGTTCTTGTTTCGAAGTGGGCATACAGGACATAATTTTTCTCCTGGATCTAAAGTACTAAAAACAGACAAATGAGGTCTTATTACATCGGAAAGGTGTCATAATCTTTGATGCCACATGACATTACTAGCTGCAAAGCCTTATTAGAAATTGAAAAATTACAGGGAATAGAAAAAACTTTTTTTTACAGTTGATAAGAATGGATGATTAATATGTGTGTTTACAAAGGAAAGTATAGTATTTTTCTTGAATGAATCTGGATCAATGATGTATAGCTTATTGAGGACTTTGCCAACTGTAATGAGTTGTCTAGTCGCTCGGTCCTGCAACAAGCAGAATGTGTCAAAAATAAAAACAATCAATACCACATTGAACAGCCAATTGTGTTTACTGAAATCAGGATAAAGGTAAAACCATGAATATGAAGGCAATTATGAATGGTCAAGTTCTCAGAATATTCAACGCTGCCTATATGATGTACTGACTTTATAGAACCATCAGGCGAATAGACAGGCGAACAAGATACTGGTGTAGGGTTAGTCAACATTTTCAGATTAGAACACATACTACTAGTGGCTCCTGTATCTAAAATTGAAGTTCTTGAATCCATTTTCTTAACTGAACTCAAAAGGCTATAAGAACTCATACCTGCAAAGTCCTCGTAGTACGTGAAATTGACTTGTTGTGGCTCTCCTCTGTTAGACTGTCCCTTGCCTTTGACTATCTTGCTGACTTCCATATTCAAACTTTTCAGATTGTCAAGAATGGTCTTAAGATGATCATCTTGCTGTCCTTGATGCTCCAGGTTATCTGTATCAAATGGAGTGTTAACTAGATTTGCAGTATTCTTCCCTGTTAATCCCTTTCTCTCCTTGTTCCCGACCCACCAGTCAGGGTAGCCATGTAGCTTGAAGCACCAGTCCACTAGGTGACCAGTCATTTGCAGTGTCACACTTCATTAACTTCTTAGCTGCCTTATCCCTTCTGATGTCATTCTCCCGTTGAGCTGTTCCTATGCCAAGAGCTGATCTAGCTGGTCCAAGGTTAAACATTGGTTGTTTTTTGAGTTGTTGACACCTTTGAGTTTGAACCTGAATAATGTTGAGCAGCTAGCACATTATAATTGGATCTTGTTTGATTTTGCACCATAAAGGCATTCTAATGACTACCAGTTTCATTGTAAAAACTCTGCAACTGACTCTGTTTTTCTAAATCTTGCAACATTGAGAACGCCTTCTCCACATCTGGCATGGGCTCCAACACCACGATGTGATTCTTGATTGTTGCATAGACATCATTAAGGCTTGTAAGAAACTGCATCAACATCATCCTACCTTCTCGACCTCCATCCGTTCTTTCCTGTCTATAGATGCATCAGCCACACCAATACTCTTCTGGTGGATCAAAAAGCCTTAATTCTGCCCTCAGTTTCTTTAATTTGGTAAAACATGCTGCTAAAGATAAGTTTCCTTGAGATATGTTACTAACTTCCCTCTTCAACTGATAAACCCTATTCTGATTACTTGTACAATATCTTATTTTTCAAATGTAGCCAAAGATCCTATACACTACCAGCTAGATCATATCCATCAACTAATTCACTAGACATCGAGTTCAACAACCAAGAAACAACACTGTCGTTAACTCTTATCCACTATTCGAAGTCAGGATCATTACGATTTGGAATATGCAAGGTTCAATCTATTAAACCTAGCTTATTTTTAGCACTTAAAGTACGACGAACAACATGACTCCAAGATCTATAATTCAGATCGGTGAGTTGTGTTGATACTATGGCCATACTAGGATTATCCGAAGGCAGCAAAATGATTGGATGACTGTAGCCCCCACACATCGTGACTTTTCCTCCTCTCTGAATGTCTCTACCCCGTTGACCTTCATTCCTTCGAGCGCCATCTTCAGTTTGCAAAATTTAAGCCATTTTTCCTTTTTCTCGAACCCTAGAGATGTGAAGAAGTAATTGAGATGCGGAAGCTAATCAACAAATCAAATCGGTTGATATATCGAACAGTGTTACCCGCTCTGATACCATCAAAAAATTTGAGTTGGAACCATCAGAATTGAAAAATCTTGGATGAATTGGTTGATTTAGGTTTACTGTGTGTTTTACGAATTGGGGGAAAAATTGATTCTATTACTTCTGTCTGTTTCTGTTAAAAAACAACTACTATATCAAACTTCTCCCTATTTACACTACGACTAAAACTGACCAACTAATCCGGTAAACTGTGATATTTATATTTTTTATCCCTATATTTATAGAAAATTACAATGGCCTCCCTAACCACAATATTTACAAATAATGTACAGTAATTACATTCATCAACCTGAATCCATATGCTCTTCTTATGATGACGGCATTCCAGACAGATCAAACATATTTACAGAAACAAAGGCATGTGAGGTAGTAGGCGAATTTGTTAAGTTTTGGGACCCATTGAAGGCTATTGAGAAAGATAATGTTATTAGGGATACTTTAGGGGTTGTAAAAAAAGAAAAGAAACTGTATCTTGCACGTCTTAAGTCATAGGCAAGAAGCTAACTTTGTCGAGTATCATGCGTGGCTTGATAAACCAAATAATTAAAAATTTTAGTGAATTCAAGGTAACCAAAAGAAAAATATTGGCAGCTGCTTAAAAAGTTAATCATGAAGAAACTCTTCACTTAAAGGTAGTTACATTGGATGAGATGTCATCCTTTAAGACATTGGATCTCATGACAGGCAATGAAAGACTGTTTGATACCTTCGCTGGGCTAACGTCAGGTGAAAAGAAACATTGACCGCTTATGGTGTAAGTTGAGAGGGCAATTGATGGTTGGATTTAAAAATTGGTGTAATTGTATCTTAACGAGCTACTACATTAGAGGTTTTCCTGTAGCTACTGAATGTTTATGTTATTCTTACAATTTTAATGGTATTGTCCCCGTATTAGTATTTTTAGCATTCTACTGTTTTGGTTGTAAGTGATTTTGGATAGCTAAAAATAATGGTTAATTATATATTCTCGGAAAACAACCTCAATGAAGTGTGGTGCAATAATTATAGAAGTGAAGTGCGGGTTTGAGTAGCTATGTCAATGAATAGGGAAAATAGTCGAGATAATTCAAATGGTTAACCCTCACAAACGATTTTCTTTCAACGTTTTAATTTTCATCAATTCGGTGCAAAAGGATGGAAGTCCTCATTAATTTAGTCAATTAAACCCGAAACACAACATTATACACTTTATTATTGACTTTTTCAAACTCTTTGGGCCAGGAAATTTGTCATAAAAAATCGCACCTCATTCTTTTTTTTTTTCTTATTTTCTCTAAAAATTAAATTTTACATTTATTCCTTGTTGCTCCTTAATCTGTCATTTGCTCTAAAAATCTAATATCAAGGACTAAAAAATTATTAAATTAATCAAACCTATATAAAAAAAAAGTAGATATAAATAGGCATGATCCCAGCTTTAATTTTTTTCCAAAATAATTAAAGCTGAATTGACTAGCTAGAGGGTAATTTAGATTTGCTACTATAGTTAAGCGAGATAGGTATGTTCATGTGAAACATCTTCAAACTGTTCTTGTAAATCTGTGTGTTATCCCACTTTAGAAGATTTGGGACTGAAAAATGCTTTTGATGCTATGGTTGCTAATGGCAATTGGAAAAATTATTTTGATGTCCAGTACCCTTGTTTCACTGAAATGACTAGAGAGTTTTACTTCACTTTTGTATTCCAACCCCCAAATCCTTTGACTTTAAAAAGCCTTAAGGTGATAAAATATCGGCTAATGGGGACTGAAATTCAAAAATCAATCACTGAATTTAACTTTTCCTTTGTTTTTATAACTGAAGAATTTGTTCAAAGTGATGTCTACAGGAATTCACAGTTGAAGCAATATAGAAATCACAAATGGAGTTTGTTGCTTTTACGATCCATTGATAACATAAAAATATATAGCCTTTTTGCAGATATTTCTTACTCACTTCTACTTATAATTTAGAGCCAATTAGTTAGGATTAGTTTACTTTTGGGGTGATCTTGCAGTTCAGGTATCTCGGAGGGCCAATGTAGAAAATTAGCTTAAAAGAGGGTCAAATTGCACAAAAAGGCATCACAATGGACTGGAATGGAAGCTACTGGAAATTGGGCTGTTGGATGGTTGATCAGAGCTGGAGCAAGTGGAAAAATCCGTGCTGAGGAAGGAAGAATGACAACAGATGATCAAAACTTGGAAGAATCTGCAGCAGCACACTCAATTGAGAGGAAGAAGGGCAACTGCTCTGCTCCCAAATTGCTGCAGCAGTAACTGTTGCTGCTGTTAATCAGGAAGAGCCAAGGCCGAATTCTAGGTGCCCAAGGAAGGAAATTGCTTTGCCATCACTGCAAGTTGTTGCTATTGCAAGAGGAAGAAGAGAAAGAGGGAAAATATATGATAAACAGCAGCTGCAACTCTGCTACTTACCAATTGATGTTGCTGCTGAGTTGATGGATTGGCTTCTTCAGAAGGGTGAGCAATGGTGTAGCAAGTGACCCAGGAAACAAGGAAGAGAAGGGCAGAAGATTCAGGCTGAATTGGGGGCTGGAAACACAATGACGGAAAGAAGCATGCTGCTGATGCTGCTGCTTACTGACTGCTGCTAGTTGAGCTGTGAGGATCAAAGAATTAAGAAACAGAGATTTGTGGCTGAAATTGGAAAAACTGCGCCGGAGAAAAAGACTAAAAGAAGAAGGCAATGATGATAGGAAGGTGTCTGATTGCGGCTGAAGAGAAGGAGCAACCAATGAGAAGACTGCAACTTGCCAACTAGGCAAGTTGCTGAATAAACAAATCTCTAGTGCTCCAAGTTGCTGCCTTACCTTTCTGTTGCAGAGAAGAAGGTCAGAAATCAACCAATCGAAACTCCTCCAAATGTCTAGAAATAGTCAACCAATAGCAGTTAGAAAGGGAGATAGAATGGGTAGTTAGATTGAGTCACAAAGACAGTAGTTAGGTAGTTTGTTAGTAGGTTAGAAACATGGTAGTAGCAGGAATAAGGAGGCAGACTGTCACCTTGCCAAGTGGGGAATGCCACTCGCCATAGTGAACAAACAGAAACTGTTCCTGCTACCATCTTCCCTTTCTTTCCTCTAACCTTTTGATCTAGATTCATGTCTTATCTTTTGTACTTTGTTGCTCTCATCTTTAACTCGATAAACATGAGTAGCTAACTCAGTTAAGGGTTCAATCCCTATTATCTTTATGTGAAGGTTTTGATTCAGTTTCCTTGATGAGGTATTGTGCCTAGATAAGTGATTTAATTAACCTTTTAATTAACTTGGCCACTTAATTAAATGTGCTTGCATGGTTACAAAGATCTGGAAGAGGGAGCATAACCTTAGAATTCTTAATCTAGTCTATGACATGGAGGAAATCTACCCTACGGTTCCAAACATCAACGAAAGTTAGGTGAATGGCATAGGCGATCAAACAGGGCTTAAGAACTCAATGGCTTAGATTAATGAATTACTCTGACTGGAAGGTAGGTAATTTAGATAATATAGGACTCTTTATTCTGTCTGGAACGAATTATAAAGAATATAAGTGCTTGGTCGAACAACTAATCATACACTGTAGGAATATTTGAATCAAAATTTGATCATAAAGGTAGGAAGGTGATTTACCCTTCTGCCTCTTCACTCTGTCAAGTGACTATTCTCACTCTCTCAAGTGACAATCTGTTCAACTCATTCTCTTTTCTTTATGCACTTTAATCAGATTTTGAGCAGTTGACTGTCGTATCTTTGGAACGACTCTTCTTACCACTAGCTAATAGTTTTAAATAAGTTTATAAATATTCTTTTGGGGAAGTGATTCAACGACATCAACCTCCACCAAAAGTGGTGTCGATTGCCGGGATGAAGTTAAAAATCCTTGAAGTCTGATTATTGTATTCTGTTTTTATTCTTTTTAATTTTTCTGTTTTAATCAATTTCACTCACTCAATCAATCAAAATATTTTATTGTTATTTTCGTGATTTGATTGGTTTATGACTAGAAGCAATCCTTCTAGAAAGCTAAGTTTTGACCCCGAAATCAAAGACACGGTGAGGAGTCAAAATCCTTGCGAAACAGAGAAGCTGCTGCTCGTGTTTTTGAAAACCAGAAGCAGATGGCAGAGGTAGCAGCAGCTGATCAACCTCAAGAAAGAGAGCTATAACCAGCTCAACCCAGGCTACTAAGAGATTATTTTATACCAAAGAGGAGGAAGTTTAAACTCCACTAGTGTAAGATGATGTTGCAGCAGAGAACTTTGAGCTTAAAACTCAAATAATTCAGTGGATGCAAGCTGCTTGTCCTTTCCATGGACTGCCTAGTGAAAATCCCAATGAGCACATTCCAGATCTTCATAACCGTGCAAGCACATTTAATTAAGTGGTCAAGTTAATTAAAAGGTTAATTAAATCACTTATCTAGGCACAACACCTTATCAAGGAAACTGAATCAAAACCTTCACATAAAGATAGTAGGGATTGAACCCTTAACTGAGTTAGCTACTCCTGTTTATTGAGTTAAACATGAGAGTAACAAAGTATAAAAGATAAGACATGAATCTAGATCAAAAGGTTAGAGGAAAGAAAGAGAAGATGGTAGCAGGAATAGTTTCTGTCTGTTCACTATGGCGTGTGGCATTCGCCACTTGGCAAAGTGACTGTCTGCCTCCTTCTCCCTGCTATTACCCTGTTTCTAACTTACTAACTAACTACCTAACTACTGTCTTTGTAACTCAATCTAACTACCAAATTTGTCTCCCTCTCTAACTGCTATTGGCTGACTATTTATAGAGATTTGGAGGAGCTTGGATTGGTTGATTTCTGGCCTTCTTCTCTGCAGCAGAAAGGTGAGGCAGCAACTTGCAGCAGTAGAGATTTGTTTATTCAGCAAATTGCCTAGTTGGCAAGTTGTAGTCTTCTCTTTGGCTGCTCCTTCTCTTCAGCCGCAATCAGCCACCTTCTTATCATCATTGCCTTCTTCTTTTAGTCTTCTTCTTAGGCGCAGTTTCTCCAATTTCAGTCACAAATCTCTGTTTCTTCATTCTTAAATCCTCACATCTCAACTAGGCGCAGTAGAGATGTAGTTTGAATATGTTTGCTAGAGGATCAGCAAACCTCTGAGTTTGGGTCTGTTGCTTGAGGACAAGCAACACTTCAAGTTTGGGGGTATATGATAACATAAAAATATATACTATATTTGCAGACATTTCTTATTCATTTTCACTTATAATTTAGATTCAATTAGTTTGGATTAATTTACTTTTGAGGTGATTTTGCAGTTCAGGTATCTCGGAGGGTCAATGTAGAAAATTAGCATAAAAGAGGGTTAAATTGCACAAAAAGGCATTACAATGGACTGGAATGGAAGCTATTGGAAATTGGGCTATTGGAAGGTCAATCAGAGTTAGAGCAAGTGGAGAAATCCGTGCTGAGGAAGGAAGAATGCCCATCCTTTTCCGTAGAAGTAATGCAAGCTTTAATACCATTTCCTCTACATTGGGCCTCAAGCTTGAAAGAAATAATAATTTTGGCCCAACACAATCAAACTAATTCTGCAACCTTCATTTATTGGCACACGTACAAGCACAATATTTCTTCTCCTTTTGAGCTGAACTTCCTTGCAATTGCATTCAAAAATCCCATAGAAAAAATCAATAACATTTGCATTTTCATTTTTTAAAGCAACGGTCCTACACACTGGAATAAAACCAAATGAATGGAGTATATAAGCTCAAGATATATTTCAAAATCTCACATATAATAATTTAGTGTATTATGCGCATATCAGTCGAATTTAACCAATGTTGTCTATTTTTTAAGGAAAAAGAAACTATTTTTTAAACTGAATTTCGAACACCAATGTCGAAACATACATTTTAACATTAAAGTCAATAGTATAATATGTAGATACTAGGGATTTCAAAGCCCGGGCTATTGCCCTTTCTCATTATGAATTAATTTTGATAAAATATTTAAAATTAATGTGTCGTTATACTTTTACCATTTCTGTTCTTAACATGATCAAAAGTAATGAAGATTGAAGTTAAAGAAAATATAAAAACATATAAAGTGGAAAAAATTAAGAGATGAGGGAACTTTTTTTTTATTCCTTTTCCTCTGGGCTATATTCAAAGAAATAAGTAACATTTTTACAGGACAATAATTTTTACTAATGCCTTCTATTAAAAAATAAAGATACAAATCGGAACAAGTAATTGAGAAAGAACTTACATTCTTGTCATATAATTGAAATATAAATCCATAAAGATTTACATATTATACTTAGAAATATGATTCAACCATAATGAAAGAGTAAATATTAAAAAAAAAAATCAAGAAAAGCTTACGTAACACAATTTACTGTATCTATATTATTTTTAGTGTGACAATACTACGTCAAGGTTAATATAATTAAAGGGAATAAGAAATACTAATTGCTCTAGTTTTTTACGCAACCTTGATATAATTATTAATCCAACAAGCATAAAGAAGTTGGGTTCCTATTTAGCAATTTTGAGGTTCAGAATGAAAAAAAAAATAAAAATAAAAAATAAATACAACCAAAAAAAAAAAAGAATAATTCAGAATGAGTGTGAAAAAAAAACGATAAAAAAGAAAAGAAGAATTCAGAATGACTTGGCACCATACTGCCACTTGTTGATTATATGTTGAAAAATACTCACTTGAATGACATAAATACCCCTGGCAGCAAATGTTGATTTTGACGACAAACCAACCAACGGAATACTGTAGTTTGGGCCTTTCCACTTTATATATAAGAATGGATTTATACATATGTTGGTACATGTTTATATAATTAAAAAGAAACGGGCAAAAGTTTTTACAGTTTGGTGTTAATAAGTTTAAAGGATGACTTAACGGTTTGTTCATAATGTAATACTGCTAAGTTCATTAATAATCCACAGTTTGTGATCCTTCATTCAGGTTTATACTTGAAAAATATATTTTTCTAATTGATTAATTTATGTATTTATTCCTTTAATAAGTAACAGTCAAGTTTTTTGTTTTTTTGAAGGATGTCTAATTTAAAAATTCCATAATATTGGAATTTTATCGTCAAATTAAACGGAAAGAGTAGTGAAGTGAAGACCTCAATCCCAGTGAAGATGAGGAACCAATTCAAAGTTTAAACTGATGATTAGAAAGGACAAAATCAAGGGCATGAAAGAGAATATTTAAAAAGAAATTGATTAGATAGTGATAATATAATAAAAAGAATATAAAACACAAACAATACACGTTAAAAGCACGTATCTAACACTGAGGCTGTGGGTTCACAATGCACCGTGGACCATGGTCCATAGTGTAATTTGCCTCTAGTTTCATGAAAAATGTTACGGCAAATAAAGATATTGTCTAATCATTCATCTTCTATTTTAGGTAGTGAAGGCACCAATGTTCACTAAAGATTTACTGAACACAGACTCCAGAGTCCAGAGACTTAAGGTTATGGAACTTTCCACATAAATAATACTCCCTCTGTCCCATAATTATTGTCCAGTTTGAGTTTCATTTCTAGTTTAAATTGTATTAAAAATGAAAAATCAAACTGGACAATAATTTTGGGACAGAGGGAGTACCTCTATTCATTTTTATTAAATTTTTTTACCATATTTCTTTATATAAAAAATTTGGTGTTTGTTTGGACATCAACTCATTTTACATTTTTAATCATTTTACCTCTTAAACATAAAACTAAATGGAAAATAAAACATCATCCAAACAACTTTCTGATTTACATTTTAAATTCCAACTTGAAACACTTTTTGTTAGTGTAATGACCATTTTAGAACTACAAATAGTTCAGTGACAAATTTGGTAGGATTCCGTTATTGAGTGATTGTTTTTGGAAAAGTTCTTTTTTGCACTGACTATAATTGACAGTATTTAATTGTTTAGTGATGACTTGTACATGATATTTCAAAATGTAGTTCAAAACACTTTTTTTCAAAACCAACATCTAAACAATTTTTTGCTCAAAATACCATCCAAACAACATTTTTATTTCACATTTAGTTTTCAATTTAAAACACTTTCCACTTTTAAGTGGCAAAATGAAATGTAAGTTGACGTCCAAACAAGCACATTTTTAAGAGAGTATCAAATAATAGTTATTAACAAAAAATTATTGACTAACGAAATCAACTAACGCAATGGCCAATTTCAAGCATCGTTCATAAGTGACCTCTCCATGAATAAAAAATTAGCAGTGACCAAATGTAAATTTTCCGATAGTTTAGTAAAAAAATTTTAAAAAAAGAAGAACAATAATAAAAAAAAAAAGTTGCTGCTAACCTCTCAGTCCGCAAATACTAGAGACCCTCATAACATTTAAGTATATACGAAATTCGCTAACCCATCCCAGCAGACACAGAGTTTGACTCATCATTTTACCATTTAGTTCTTCAATTCCCAATAAAAGTGTGAAAATCTAAAGAGAAGAGCGCAACATGTGATTCATTTCCACCATCTTAGCTCTCATCTCAATCCAAGAAATGATCATCTCAAAAACTAGTTCAACACTTTCATTTGGTTCCCCCATTAATCCATGCCACATCCCTGGAAAAATCTTCAAAGACTTATCCTTACTGGCAGCTGATTCAAGTACAAATTTTGACGATTGAGGATCACAGATCCTATCATCTCCACCATGCAAAACCAGCAAAGGCACCACTAACTCGTGGCATCTTTTTTGAATGCAAGCAACTGATTTCATGATCGCTTGCGAGGTTATTGCCGGAAGTGGAATCATCGCTTTTGTTGCTGGATTCGGGGTCTTCGCCGCCAACTTCTTCTTCCATCCCACTTTGATAATTTCCGTTGCTAGTGATTTTGTGCTACTTATCTTCCACGTTGGTGCAATGCAAGAGGCCACAGGAAGTAGTACTTTCTCCATCGGCCAGATTGGCAACATATTTCGCAAAACACCACACATCGGACCACATAAAATGAGTCCATTCCATACATTTTTTTGCCTTGAGCAAATGAAGATAGAGATTGAACCTCCCATTGATTCACCATAAAGAAATGCAGGCAGTTTCGGGTGCTCTTTTCGAACCGAATCAAAGAATAGGATTGAATCTGAGACTAGGGATTGGAAATCAGAGACTATCCCGGGTTTACCTTCCGAGTAACCATGGCCAGGAAGATCAAGAGCACAAACAAAGTAGCCTGATTTTGCTATGGCTGCCGCGTTTAGCTCAAACAGCCAGCTGCTTTCGAAGCAGTAACCGTGGATCATTGCCACAATCCCCTTGAGTTTTGAAGTTGAATCTGAAGGCTGCCATGACTGAGTGAAAATCTTCATGTAATCATCGTTGAACATGAAGCTTTGTTTGTGAAGTATTTGATGCTTTTTATGGAATTCTTCTCTTGTGAGATCTCCATAAGGGCTGTTTTTGTTTGCTTCATGAATTGGATGGGAATAAGCCATTTCTATGTTGTGTAAAAGTGTTTATTGAGCGCCATGTGTTTTTTTGCTGTGTATTTATAGTTGGCCAACAACTCGATAGAGTTGACCATAGTTCCATTAGAATTTGATCCATGTAATAATTTATGCGCCTGAAATGTGTATATCAAAAAATATGTAGGGTTAAATTGTGAAATTGTACATAGACCTCCCCTTTAAATATTATGAAACTATGGATCATCCGGAACGATGAAAAGCTGTTAGCGGTATATAGCTTTCTTGGGCGGTAAATCAAGGAATCTTTGTACATTAAAACGACATATTAAACTTCTACACAAACACATGATAGTATGTGAAATGCTCAACTTTGCATCTTGACGTGAGGATCTCTATTCAGTCTTAGACTATAATTTTACTATTGTTAACATATAATTATTCAAACTTTTCACTTGGGTTTCCAGTGGATAAAAGTATAAATAAATTTATTCGTAGAAAAATAAAATTATTTCCCAATCCTTCGATAATAAGAAAGATGGAACAAAAAGCAAGAGACTAAAACACAGTATTTAGCTACGCTAACGCTCCATCTCAACAATATTTAGCTACTCCTAGAAAAAGGGTATTTAGCTAAGTGATTAACATGGTTAAAAGTAAAATGTAATTAACATTTATCTTGTTTTCAGGGTAAATGGTGCTTTTAAAATAATATAAAATTTAAATTTTTAATAACAATTTATATTAATAAATAATATTTTAATATAAACAATAGAATGTGAATTTTATAATATTTTAATGATTCAAATTTTATGGAAAATTCAAATTTAATTGAAAAGACAAAATTACCCTTACTGACGGTATGCCAACGACCTGGTCAACATCGAGTTGGACGGAAAAGTTGTCAAAACAGTGAAATGGGACTAAAAAAATTTCAAAACATAATGTTTGAGACTATTATATTGAAATGTTAATGTTAGAGACGTAAATTCAAGTAGACCCAAATGTAAAGGATTATGTGGACATTTTAGTTAAAGCAAGATTATTGCTTCGGGTTGTTGGTATTAGGGACTGTTGACTATATGTACATTTTTCTGCATACCCAGCGACTCATATGATTACTTGAATTAGAAGATCCATCCATCAAATCAAGAAATGAAAGCGATCATTGTTTGATTTAGCGCGTTTGCCATTGCGAGTTAATGTTAGTTTAAATATATACTTCAATTAAAGGGTTTGGATAATTGGATCTACTGCACCACTTCCTAATTAAACCACTATATCGTACTTATACGAGTCTATTTATATATTATCTATTTTTAAAAAAAATTTAATCAACACCAATCAAAATCATGATGAGTGAGTGTTGAAGTGTGTGCAAGTATCATGTAGGATATCTGTTTATACTAACTAGTATTATTCCCGCACGTTGTGCGGTAACATAATATTATATATATTAGTTTAATAATAAACAAATGTAACATTTCGGTTCGGCTAATAATTGGATAGTCACTGGTTTATTTCACTTTGTATCTCGGTTTGACTATGTGATTTTTTTCATCATGTGTATATGTATATAAGTATAAATTTTTGGTTTTTTAAATATATATATGATAATAAGAAATTTGATAATAATAAATTTGGCAACTAATTAAATATTATGTTATATATTCAGATTATTTTATTACTATAATATAATTATGGAGTCACAACATAATTTTGTAATGGGAGAGCTATGGAAGTGGAAATATCCTTTGCTGAAATTAAATGCCTCTTTGATTTTTCGGTGATTGAGGGAGGAGGGAGAAAAGAAAAAAGAAACTCTCTTTAAATTATGTATGAGGATAGTTTAGGTAATTGATGATAATTTACTCAACATAAGAAAAATACTATCAATTTATTATTACCCAATACAAAACCTTAGCCCACTAATTCCCTCATCTCCTCACAGCCGCCGTCATTTTTCACTCTTCTTCTTCATTTCCCCAGCCACCCTCATGACCCCATCTTCTAAGATTTTCTGTTGCTGCTGCTACCTTTATTCTACAGTTGTTGTCTTTCGTCGCCGGATGTCCACACTGTCACTGTTACCGGTTCTTTTCTCGTTGGCTTTTCCGGTCCATAATTGGTGTACTTCCGATCGCCGATTTCTTGCTGTCTTTTCCGACTGCTTTGTTGCGTCTGCTTCATCGTTTTTTTTTTACATCGCCGGAATCAGATTTTTCCACTTTGTTAGAATTGGTGCTGCTCGCTGGTTTGTTCTTCTCCTTGTTGCTGACCAGCTGCAAAAAATTGAGGAAGGAACATCGCCAATCATTATCGCTGTCGATGTTCTTCTTTGCGAAATTCGAAATTCATTATCCCGGTTAATTTGATTCGATTGTTGGCGTCAATCTTTTGAAGAAAGTTATTGTTTTTGAAAATAACCATTTTACATTCTTTAAAATAACCATGTTACTTGTATAAAATAATCAGTAAAAAAATTCACAAATTAGAAGATGACACGTGTCTTAAAAAAATTCTCAACGAATAAAAAAATAACATGTGTACTTGAAAATTATTGATGGTTTAATTAACTGACATGTGTCTTTTAAAAAAAATTCTCTTAATATATAGTAAGGTGTCTTTTGAAAAAAATTCTCTTAATATATAGTAAGATTTCATAATACAGAGAATATATTGTAAATATTTCCTTTCCACTCTGGACTACAATTTTATAATAACTACTAGTACTCATGTTATAAAAAAAAATAGTTTACTCCTTTCGTTTTAAAATGATTGTCCAGTTTGCATTTTCAATTTTAGTACAATTTGAACTAAAAAAGAAAATCTAAGCTGGATAATAATTATGGGACCGAGGGAGTACACTGTTTAACTGAATCAGTGAGCCATACGGAGTATTATTATAATTCTTTTCATTCTCCATGTACGAAGAAAGGGAAATACATGCGTTTTCTGAAGTTGGATGATGTATAATAGATGTACATGGAGAAGTTTTAAAAAGATAAAGGGAGATATGCATCATTTGATTAATAGATTTTTTACGTATGGAGATCCTGATCTGATCATATCACATGTTATTTGACAGCCCAACTTCTGTCTTGATATCTCTCTGGTTGAGACGTACAAGAATCGCGAAAAAAGTGCCGCAACTCATTAAATATGCGAACATTACAGCCTTAATAGATGTACATGGAGAAGTTTTAAAAAGATAATGGAAATATGCAACATTTAATTAATAGATTTTATACGTATGGAGATCGTGATCATCAGATCATATCACATGTTATTTGACAGCCCAACTTCTATCTTGATATTTCTCCTGGTTGAGACGTACAAGAATCTCGAAAAAGTGCCACCACTCATTAAATAAGCGCACATTTGCCTTAACATAATTATCATTCAACCTTAGGTGATAGATGATTTCTTTCGAAGAAAAACCAATTCTACTGATTATTTTTTGATACAAAATTCAGTATATATGGACCGGTTTAAAAAAGAACGAGATCAAACCAATAACAAGAAGTTGGGCGCCATCTTTCAATTAGCTTCGAGTGAAATACAAAAAATTGAATGAAACCACTTGTGGCATGCTTCATAGAATCATAGATAAAACCTTATTAACCAGTAATTAAACGTCACTCTCCAAGGAATAATTGAAGTACCTCATATATTTTTCGTCCTAGAAAAATATCTATTATAAAAGTAAAGATATGAAACTGTAGAAGAAGAATAAGTAGGGAGATAATAAGTTAAAAGAGAAAAAGAGAATTCATGTCTATTTTATTCTATGGAGACTGATATTCTTTTATAGACAAAAGATACAAGGATAAGATCAAACAATGATAATATCTAACTATAATAATATCTAACTAAATAGTATCTCCGAACATTTGATTCCTTGTATAACTCTTTTGACACTTGCCATTGGATGTCAATTTCTTAGGATAATGCCTCGTTAAAATTTTTACTAGGAAAAACCTATTGGGATAAATATCTAATAAATGAAAAAGAGTACATTCTCAAATATTATGCTGCCTCATTAAAACCCTTGCCAGGAAACCTCATTAGAACAAAACCTTGATCAAGAGAAGAAGAGTACAGCGTGGGGTTACTCCCCTTATTGAATACATCTCTTGTGATATTCTCACTAAATGCTAAAATGTTGACCAGTTTCACCAGTGTCGAAATCAATAATAAGTGAATTTTCTAAATAATCACTTCGGCTTCTTATGCAGACGTTCATCTTCACATACCATGTATAATCTTGAGTGCTTTCGGAAATCAGAGATCCATAACCATCATATACCGAATGTATCAATGTATGTAATATTTTAATGTCTTGAGTAATTGATAAAATAAACTGATATTTTATATAAATTACACTATGGTACTTCAGGTCGAAATCGATTTACATCATTATTCAAAAGTCAAAAAGGATCTATACGCACATCACGATTATAATCAAGTGAGTCTAAGAAGAGTTAAATATAAACATACAACGGTCAAACTAATACCGCGATTCTATTCAAAGTCAGCTTCTATTTTTCTTGCTCCAGGCAAATACTAACCTTTTGAATTGAGCAAACTTTTGAATTTCTTTAATTTTGAAGTCTCAATAACTATGATGAACTCTTCTGGAGTTATATTAATTTTCTATAATATTCAAATTCCATAAATGAGTTTCTATAATATTCAGCCTTTTCAAACTCTTCAAGAGTTTAGTGTTAACTGAGTTCTAAGCACACATATATCATTACCATACATATATGATCATTAAAACGAATGAAAAATCACAAACAAACATAACATATTATGACAAAAACAAATATAGAGACGAGTGCATAGATCAAAACATTCAAAGATATGCACCTAAATATTTGTCTAAACACATGAAGACACTAGTACTTGTGCAAGTCTTTCGAATTACTTTTTCGAGAATCGGAACCATGTCCCTTATTGAATCCTTCAAGGATTTCATATAGACGTCATTATCAAATATTAAGTTGGTGATCACTACATTTAATAGACGCATTTTATTTCTTCATTTGGTGTCAGATATAGCAAATAACGGAAGAATTTTATTCCCATCCACCCTATGATAACATCCGGACTTTGGAAAACTTGTGCAACAAGTTGGTTGCTCGTTAATATGTTGAACAATCAACCCAAAGATTTAGCTAGTATTATTTGTCAAAAACTTCTAGTTTTTCAAGCAATTTCATTTTGCTTACACGTCTTCAGGTGTGTGTATATTGTGTCTTTTATTTATTATGGCCAATAAGTTTAATGTCTGCACTCACAATAGATTTTTATTTCATTATCCTTATTTTCATTCATATTACTAACTGCTGCAGCATAAGCAAATTTCATGTCGACACTTTATTGCCGATCGATTCCATCTTCCTTTAATAACGAGATCTCATAATCTTTAAATTTCCCAAGTGCTTATGTACTTCTTCTGGAAGTTGATCCATTAAAGTGAGAAACTATTCAAATTCAAAAGATTTTCTTTTTCTTTTGGGATTTTAATCACTTCTATTTGCCTTCTTTATAGATTAAAATATTCTCATTTACGAGGATTCTCATTTTTGGAATCGATGGTTTTACCGCTCATCAAATGAACATTCAATTAAAGAATGGTGGTAGATGTCCCTTCAGGGACTTACTTTCAAATTTTATCCATTAACAGTCCTTCTCAGGTAACTCAGTCACGCGTTTTGGTCAGATAAATTCTTGGGCTTAAAAATTATCTCTTGAACTTCAGGTTCATATTATCAAGGATCATTATGAGATAATAACTTTGTCCATCTGATTAATGAAACGGCTGTTTTCACTTCTCCCCCTGATGTTGGGATAACTAACTCATCAAGCTGATTGTCAGCCAATCGAGTAGTAAATAGATCTCCTTTTGGAGCAACCAACTCGTCAAACAGACAATAAGCTAATCGAATGGTAAATCCAACATCAATAACCCCAAATGCTAAACTTGCAAACAATCCATAATATATTCTTTACCTCTTTTGGAGGTTCTATCTTTTTGTGCATTGTGGTGGAGCAATTATAATATAAATTGCACATCTAAAATTTGAAGATGGATAAATATGACTTTTGACCGAAAACCAATGTTTGTGAGAATATCTATGAAGACCCATTTAGCTTTATGTATATGATTGATGTCTTTTCTGTTTCAACATATCCTCAATTGTATTTGAGGCATTTACTTCACTTATGAGATGATTTCATTAACTGAACGCATTTAATGAACGATTTTGCTGGATCGTTTCACTTTTGCTAGTATATGCACTTTATTTTTAAGTGTTATCTCTGAAACATTGATTCTGGTATTGAGTCATACATCCACCAGAACTATCAAATCAAATTTCTTTCATAGGAGAATATGGAAAATACACACTTACTAAATTAACTCTGTAAGTCATTTGCAAACTTCTGGTTGCAAGTTAATAATAAGCATACATGTGGCTATCTCGTAAGCACACCAGTTAATACCCTAATTATCAAATAGTTCTACAACGTGGGAGAATAAACCCACTGAAGTTATTATGTATGCTTTGTACTGTGCCGGATATTTAGTCCGAATTTTTCTGGTAATAGTGTGGTAATCACTTCACACAAACACAAACGTATATACAAATTCATCAGATAGAAGGATCTTCTGGCTTTTCTTCATAGTAGTCATAAATTCTTTGACCTTGTACAGAACGTAATAGAACTGGGATGCCAAACCAGTTTTCTCAAAAGCTAAATCAATATAATTAGTAAACTTCTGGTTTGACTTATTGCAATGAGAAGTGAACTTCTGGTTCCTAGTAACTTCTTGTTTACTATAAAATTCAACCATAGTAATATTTGTATAATATTTTTAACACAAAAGAGTTAGGATACTAATACAATTTTCTTCTGGAAATTGTATACAAACATATAAAATCTCTTTCTCACATTCTACATCTTTTCTCAAATTCTTTTGACATTTGAGCAAAATCATTTTTGTCGTTTATTTACTCTTCCATAGCTAACTTTACAAATTCTCTTCTGGAGATAATAAAGAACTAATTATTCAACCATGTCAAAACAACCCTTCTTCATAAGAGCATTTACTCTAATAGAGTTTTATTTACTCTGTATGAGTATTGTTTAACCAGTTATTTTCGTTCTACCAAAGTATTTTGACCCTTCTGGAGCACACATATAAAGTATTATATAACCGATGCTCTACATGAGATTTCATCCAATTTTATTTATGATGACATGGCCTGAACTCATAAATCATAAGGAAAGAAATAACTAATCTAAAATGTAAAACAAACTACCACTAGATGTGATTATGAACAGATAACTAATATCACCTACAGGTTGATCATTCATAAATAGTTCTGATTCTTTATTTATTCACCTTCAGGGAGAATATATAACTAACATTCATGATAATATCGTGAACAATTTTGCTAACATAAATAATTTTTTGGTTCTTGACAGAGAGTAACAATATGTTTTTAGCGAAGTAGGTGTGCGAGGATCTTTTATGTTATAACGATAACACTTTCCATATTTTATCCTTTTTACTCTCTTCAACTTCCCAACTTCTGGTTGTTCACCTTATTTTTATTAAAATTTCTCATCTCTGGTGATTTATAATATTTTGGTAAGATAACTCATTTCCAACCATGTTTACTCCTTCTATTTGTCCACTAATGAAATTTCATGATAATCGCATTTACTTCCAGAAATGTAGTATAATATTATTTGCAACAAAACTCTATATTTTATTAAATACTAACAAGAATTATATTGCTAGTTTAGGAGCAACTTTCTGACTGTTCTTGTTATTAATCTTCCACTTCAGGTGAAAAATATTATTTTTATATGTGACTACCAAATTATAGTAGATTAATTATCATAATTTGATCATAAAATGACGTAATTGTCCACTTGCTTCAGGAAGTGAAATTTTCAAAATCAAAGAGTATTGTGATTTCTTTGAATAAAACCATAATGATGCGTTTAATAAAAACATAATAAACTGCTACTCTAAGAGTAACTCCTTCATGGCTTGTTGTCATTTTGATATAGCTTTTATATCGTCTGTCTTTATTCATATTTTACCACTTCAAGTGGTCAATTTATATGATTATGATATTCTAACATATTCAAATCCACTTGTTTCAGGAAGTGAATAAAATCTCTTTGAGTATTTTCATGAAATTGTTACAATGGAGAAAATTCAATACACGAAAACTTATAACAGAAATAGCTGTTACAGGAGCACTTAATTGTATCCAATATACAACAATGATATTGCAGAAGTAAAATTTGTATTACACCATATAATATTCATGATAAATAATAATATCCCATATTGTAAGATTTTTCTATAGAAAGACAAAACAAGAAAAAGCTTACCACACTTCTTGTTCTATGCATCAAAATCAACTTACCACACATCCATATCTATAACTCTTCTGACTTGTGGACATCCACATTAAATATTTATAACATATTTTACTATTTTTTATATTATTTTTGCTCAATGAAATGGATTTTTTTTCCCCTTACAGGATAGCTACAGAGTAGAACACACTTCTGACTTCTCCAAGTAAATTGGCGTAGGCATATTTTCTTTTCTCTTAAAATTTAGCCCTCTCTTTTCTCTCATTACATCCACCTTCATCGTTCACCACTTCAAATGTTGAGAAGATTATGGAAATTAATTCATAACTTCATATCACATCGTGCAATTATGAACTTCGACTATTTTTTATTAATGATTTTATTTGCATTTTCAGTGGATACATATCTCTTGACAAATCTTGTTGTAGGGGTTTGCCAGGTGATCAATCCTGATTTGTCGATGACTTTGAATCATATTTTAGGTACCGCATTTCACCTAGTGAAATTTCGGCATTATTGTTTGATAAATCATTATTAGATTCAAAGTTAGGAACGGGTTGATGATTAATGACATTTATAATTCTAGACTAAGGTTGGCTATGTTGCATCTCAAAAGGGAGAGCCAATGGAGGGAGAAAAGAAAAAGAGCATTATTAACAAAATCCCTTCAGTAAATTCTTGCGGGTAATAATTTTTCCCTCCATCCAAAAATTATTATCTAGTTTACTAAAAATATTTTGTTCCAAAATTATTGTCCTATTTAAAATTTTATACATTAAATTACACTCATACCCTTGACTAGCTGGCAATCCATACAAAACTTTCTATGTCCTGGTTTTCTGATGCTAAGTCTTGAGTATCTCAAAAATTTGATTCCTCTCATTGATCTTTGAGATTTTTTTAAGAGCGTACTCTTGAAAAGATGATTTATTAGAATTGGATCTAAGTGAATCAAAATTGTAATTCGACATCTCAACGGGATCAACATAAAATTCAACTCAAGGATAAATTCTTTCAAATCTCGAGTCAAAACCGCAATTGATTCAAATGATATTACCGGCAAGATATAATAGACGCCTGGAGGAACATCTTGAAACTAAGAGTAACAATTTTCTCCAAATTCGAGTGAATCCAACTGAATTTTTTACTTCGATTGGCATAAAAGCTCACAGTTGAAGAACTCGGTACTTCTATTCCGGTGAGGAAAAATTAATAAAAAAATATAAAATTAACAGATTAAGGAAAATATAAAATTAACAGATTAAGGAGTTTTTTTTGTAAAATTCCTTTAAATGGATCAATGTTGATAAATAAACGAAAAGATAGCGAATAATTTTGTCAGTAAAAAAATTAATGGTGACAAGAATTTGTGACCCTCATAATTTAAGGATCAAAAATACGTTTTGTTCTATTTTCAAATAAGAGAAGTATATGGAATTGTAACTCGTAGGGTCTATTATTCAAACTAATCTCTCCCACTAGCATGTATGGATGGCTAAGAATAATTTTCAACAAGCTTGCCAGGGGCGATGAATTAACAAAAGTCTTATTTCTGTTTGCGTAATCATTAGTACTCCATGTCATTGTAATTTGTATTAGGTAATTGGAAAATACTATTAATTTTCAAGGAATTCTATTGGTATTTTGATTTTTCCTTTCCAATGTCAAAAACTTCTCTAATTCATATTCAGGATTATTGATCTGATGAACCTTTACCACATGATTTTTAGATGTTTAACAATGAGAGTATCTCAATTAATGGGCTAAAAGTTCTGTAGTCGTACATATTACAGACCTAATTTTTTGATTATATACCAAGGTATTGTATATACTATTATTATTTCTATGATTTAAAGTTCAAGTCTAAACTTTGGTAGTCTTGACATTGAGGTTCAAACCTCATTGTACAATCCAATTTTTTTTTCTTTTTTTAACAAAATGTGGCACTATTCATTGGTTAGCACAGATTTTGCACGAAGTATTGTGGATAGCCATTATATACTCTCTACGCTCGAGCAGTTGCTCAGATCGAATATAGATTTTTATGATTATAGTCGAATAAATAGTTTTTTTGTTTTAAAATGATTGTCGAATTTGAATTGCTATCGTTTCAAAGTGTGCGTGTTAATTCTATTTTCTAGGTATAGTTTAAAATGTGTTATACGAAAATTGATACGGAATTTCTATCATTTTAAGAGACTTTCATATTCATCTTTTCATCTAAAATATTTAATTTGTTTTAACCACGTCTCAATCATTAATGTTTTGGCGTACGACAAAATTATTTCATTAAATAGATATTTTTGGGAGTGTTGCAAAGTTATTTCATTAAATAGGACAATAAAAAATGCATTAAAATTTTGGTTTTAATTTTATTAGCATCATTATAAGATTGGAACTAATTAACTCTATAAGTAATTTTTTTATAGATTATTAATATCAATGACATATATAAAGTATATTAATTTAATAGAATACATTCCTTATATAATTTTTTATCACATTGATTGTGCAAAATTAAATATTTAACATATATATTTATAATGTTAAAATTTCATATGAAAAAAGTAAGATAATATTTTTATTTAACCAAGTTAGAAATTCTTTTTTACAATGCAATGAAAGACCAATGTAATGATGGCACGTATCACAATTATCTTAAAAACACTCTGAACGATACATAAAAATTAAAATTAGAAAGAACCGAAGATTAATTTGGTTGTTTTAGAAGAAACCAGGTGGGTTGAAAAATGCCGATGGAGGTCAATTTATATAGTTGAAAGAAGAGATCATAAATTGGTAAGGAAAATGTCGATTTCGTGTTTTAGGAGGAGAAATAAATTTATTACTTTTACTATTGTGTGCGTGCGTGCGTGCGTGTGTGCGTGTGTGCGTGTTTATTCTTAATTAAGGAGGACTTCATTTGTTCGGAGTACATTTTAATTGACGTGAAATGAGAAATTCACTCATTAATACAATACTCATTCAAATATTAGTCCTTTTTTTGTTGGGGGAGGGGGGATGCATGGTTTTGCATAAAGTTAAATACAATAGTATAGTATGATACTTGTAAGTCATTAATAATGGGATTTTGCATAAAATCGGGTATACATTCATTAACAAATACATAGCTAGCTACTTCTGTGAATGAATGAATTTTCATAAAAATACACTCCAAGACGACATACCTATTAAACTTAGGATGAGATTCCATCACGCATGTGTAATTGTCTTTTTTACTTTATCGTATACTTTTATAACGATTAAGATATGCAGAGGCTCCACAATGAAAATCTAAGTAAATAGCTATTATTTGGGTCATCTTTACGTTTAAAAAATTGTTTGGTGTTAAATTTTTTTATACGGTCCAAAATTAATAAATAAAAACATGTTTGCATAAGTGTAATTTTTTGTGCAAACTGCCTCTGAAATCAAGGATTTATATTTCTGTCACATATTATTATAAAACAAAATGTCAGTTTTTTAAGTTCAAAAAATCCGCTTAAGTATGATTAATATATAATTATTGTTAAACGCAACTTGATTTTACTTTGCGCAGTTTATAAAAAAGACTTAAATACTCCTAGATTTTCGCATTTCCCTCTTTTCTTTATTTTATTTTTTTTTCTTGTTGAACGTAACTTGATTTTACTTTCCACAACTTATAAAAAATTACCTAGAAGTTCAACATTATAAACAATGAGAATTAAAAGATTGGGGAAAAGACTTCTGATTGATGAGATGAAGCCTAATATTATTCTAATACAATAAGCTATGACAATCACTGAGTAGACAACGAGTGGTGATGACCCCCTCTTTAAAAAATTTGCTTACAAAATTACTAGGTGGGACGTTAATTCCTCATTTTCGCTTGTTTCTCGTGTTCTTTGATTCTCCACCATTGCAAATTATCAATAACGGTGAGTTTTTGGATGGTATGTTGAAGAATTCAAGAGAATTGATTAACAAAAAAAAGAAAATAGTATAAAAGAGTGAAATGTGAGAGAGTTTAGAGTTTAATGATATTTTAATCTTTTTCATAAGTTGCACGAAATAGTTTAATGACTCAGGAACTGCTACATTGGAATTGGACTGTGGAGCTTGATCATGTGTTTCGTGCAGCTAATTTCGTAGCTGATTACTTAGCCTCCCTAACTACTCTTGGTCCAGTTGGATTACAGAGGTTTGATGTACCGCTGTCAGGCGTTAGGCCAAGGCTACAACATGATATAATAGGGGTTTCATATCCTCAAAATGTAAGATTCTAGGCCTTCAGCCTCTTCTATTGTAACAAAAAAAAAATGAAATATTAAGTAGACATGTTATTAAGGCGTTGTAGATTAACAGCATCAAGTAAAGAATTGAAAGTGTTGAAGTCGTACGCATTTGACATTACGGACTCAAATTGTGATCTCCGGCATATTCGATATTAATGTTTTCACGGAGTGAGGAGATCAAGGTTCAGATCTCATTGCAACAATGTAATTCTTTAGTTTTCTTTTTTTTCAAAAAGAAAAATATTCTTTTTATCTTGCACAAAACAATATAAGAAACATCCATAGTACATATCTCAAAACTCAATATGAACTTCTCTTTTTTAACTGAGAAAATATCATTTATCACAGATTGTCATGGTTTGCATAAAATACATAGATGCGTGATTTAATTGGCATGAAATGAGAAAATAGATATTTCTTTTACACATACACACACACCAAAAAAAAAAAAAAAAAAAAGAGAGAGAGAGAAAGGTTTGCTCAAATTAACAAAGTTAAAACCTTTTGGCCTTACAGTAATATCAATCCACCATAATCAAATTACCCGACCCAACTTAATTTCCCCACTTCAGATTCATACACGTTTATGTGAATGATTTAATTTGCATATAGCTAAATGCTATATCTATTAGGTTTACAATGTAGATGGCAATCATTAACCATTGTTTATGTGATTTCGCAAGAAGTCTGATTTGGTAGAAGGAATTCGCACAAAATGCACTCCAATATCCGTTAATATTGAGCATTGAACTCGGAATAATTTTCTCTAAAAAGAAACGAAAAACTGAGAATAATTTTTCTAGTACGAGGTTTGAATACTCGTGATGTAATTGCCAAATCTAAGTATGCGAGTGTTACTGGGTCATATGTAAAAGAAAATCCTCTAATATATATATCCCTTTTACCCTATTAAAGTAGAAGACATGAATCTTATGTGGCAACTACGTATGCATCTGTTTTGGCTCCAATGCACCATATTTCAGATTTCAGAAGTTTTTTTGCCACGTGTAAATCTCTTTTAATTAGAAGCTATATAATTCTTTTTTAAAAAAAACACATGTTTTAAATGTGACACTTATCCAATGAAAAAATTCTACAAATAAGAATCAGTTACATTTCAAACGAATGGATATATTAATTCAAATTCAAACGTCCAATCCTACAGTTTTGCAGGCTTAATATAAACAAAAAATTAAAAAAAAAAACCTAAATCCAGTAATTAAGAATAATGCCTTATAAACTAATTATTTAGTATTCCCTTATAACCTCAGATTTATAGGTATATTTTTTTAAGCCCCAAACCATAGCATAAATGATATATACGCCAAATTAATTCCTCAAAAAATAGTAATTCAATTAGATTTTAATAAAATAGTAATTTAGAAGGGGTGTCCGGGCATCTGCCTGGACCAAACATCTAGTATATATTAAATGAAAGAAGATCAATTAACAGGTGTCATTGGAGAGGTGATCAATCAATTTCATCAACACATGTCAATTTATCATTATTCTTTCATTAAACTGTAAAATATAATTAGTTAAACCGTTAAAACAAAACTTATCTTTATGATTTACCCTAATTAATTGACACACAAAAATCAGTCATCGATCTGACAGAAGAGTTGTATAAACAGATTTTGAGATAGCTACTCTTGGAAGGGTTGAAAGAAGAGTTCCAGTCAAATGTTTTCAGGGGTCTTATCATGTGGCAAAGCGGTTAATTTAGAGGTTCAAATCAGAATGGAAGCCTATAGCTCAGATATGGCAGAGAAGTAGTACTTCACGATACAGTTAAGATGCCCAGATTTATTCGCAGAACTTCGACGATGACTGTTCCGATGAACATCGATCACTTTTTGCTCCAAATCCCAGATGAGCTTCGATCTTGCAAATTGCATTACCATCACCATTATGTAATATTTTTGTGCACTTCGGAGTTTTGTTTTTAATACCATCTTCAAAGTGTTCCATCGATAAAAATGGAGCAGCAAGCAGCATCTTATTCTGGGCCTCAGGAGATGATTTTGTAACTGTAAAAATTTTAGATGGATAATAACATCACTCCTGGATGGTGGGTGTTTTGGCAAAGATGTGGTAGCGGCGGAAGCCGGAAGGACTAAAGAGGAAGGGGCAAAAAAAATATAGGATTTTTAAATTTTAAGTTGAATTTAGTTGATTATTGGTGGCTGAACATTTTTTATGCGTCATGAATCAGTGGCCGAAGTTTTGAAAAACAAAGATAAATATGAATTTCTGTGTAACAAAATTAAAACATTTTTAAGAGAGATATGTACTATCAAATTACTTTTCATGTACAGGGTAGAATGGTTAAAACTCAAATGCAGACAAATTCATTCTGTTAGCATATTGACTTTCCCACAAATTTAATTAAAACTCCATCATCAAAGTTCTAGAGATATTATTTTTTTGTCTTTACTTGATCGAGAAATCCAATAAAACATATAAATATATAATTTCTTAACTCATTTATTCATCTTATTTGATCATAAATCTACAACAAACAAAGACCATACTGAAAAAAATCAGAACAAAGGCTAATAATAGATGGCAACTATTCAAAGGGGTTGTGGTGGAGTGGTAATGACTCCTCCACCCTTAACCATAGGTCGAGAGTTCGAAACTCGCCATGGGTATGGAGTAACCTTAAATCCTTTGGCCAGCTCACCTCTATGTTGCCTTTTTCCAGGTAAAGTCCAAAAAAGGTCTCAAAGTTCTCATTTGCAACAAAGAAAAAGAATTTGACAACAACACAGGGTTTCAAAGTTCTCAGTTGCAACAAAGAAGAAGAATTTGACTACAACACAACGAACGTTATCTACAAGGAAGCACTTCCGAATATATGAACTTTGTTTTTTTTCCCTTCAAATAATACCCGAATATTTTTGTTATATATGGAATAACTATTTCTATGAATTTTTTACATTTTGGTTTTGATAGTGTTTCAAATTTTACATATATGGTTCACTTTAATAATTCACATTTCATATAAAATTAATTTGAAACATTTTATGCATAATTTTTCTCAATTCAAGTTTACTGTGGTAATATCTAAAAATCACCGTGCAACGCACGGGTATTACACTAGTTGTGTGTTAATTTGGTTTTACTTTCCAAAATTAATTGATATGTTTGCGTGATTTTGAATTTTTGTGTCAAAAACGTGCTACCTATGATATTAAATCAACACATTAAACTATATTTGTGTCACTTATCATAAAAGCATCTCGCATTCTTTCAATTCAAAATACGTTCACACTAAATACAGATGGATCTACTCTCGACTCATCAGATCAAGCTGTGATTGTGCTTTTTTAATTCGAGCTGCTTTTGGTAAATTTGTTTTTGTCAAGTGTAAAAACTTGAGTGTGGATAATAGTCTTTCAGCTAAAACTCAAAGAATTCTTTTTGGATCAAGGTGCTGTGAGGAAAATGTTCAGATAGATAATAAGGTACTGGTTTATTTGATTAAGAAAAAAATGTCAGGTTTTCCATGGAAGCTAACTTCAAAGTTAATCGAGATTTTAGAAATAATTAGAAGATGCCGGTATTCAATAACTCATATCATCTATTTAGCATTACAATGATTGTAATACAAAGTATTACAGAAGACTCGATACCAACCAATTAGGTGGAAACTGCGTGTCTAGTGAGATTGTCAGCGGTAAACTCCCTTTATCTTAAGGAATTTGCAGATCATACTAATAAAGCGGATGAAAAATTTCCATGATATTGATGTCGAGACAATGAGAGGTCTGTTTCAACTTGCTGTAAGGATTTAACAAGTGTCGCATAGTTACGTCTAATCCCTATTAGTTGGTCAAGTACATGTACAATGACATATGAAAGGTCATTTGATCAGATACATCATACATCATTATCTCCGAAGGCGACCGAAGAGAAATTGATGAAATAAAGGATTTCTAATATTTTTATAAATGCATTGAAACTCGAAATGTTGTATTCCTGAAGACTTCAAATTGGAAACCCTTTTGATGCGCTACAAAAATGTTAGCCGAAGTAAGCTTCTTGAGATAGTGTTTAATATCCTTTAGATTGCTGTACTTTATATCTTACATAATGGTTTTTGGGGTTTCGGCAATTGTGTGCAGCCGCGCAGGATTAACATTGGGGTTTGACAACTCTTATAGGTGCCTAAAGTATTGAACGTTACAAAATTAACGTAGTTTTAAGAGTGACTTCTTCGGTACTAATCTTTGACTTTATTTGCTTAGTGAATAATGGAGTCACACGTGAATTGAATTAGTGTTTCACAAATTGACAAATCTTTTACTCTTTCTTTCCCAAAAAAAAAGTTTACATTGAAAATTGTGAATTGTATTAGTTTAACATAATTTACAAAATTCAATATGAAATTCTGGGATGGAATATTTTCAAGAGTAAGTAGTGTATTAAATTGCTCCTTCACGTATTGCAAAGGTTACTTAATTCCATAATTGTTTTTAGTAATATATATATTTTATTTTATGGTAATTTTATTATTGTTTTGGTAAACGAGTATTAGTTCTCTGTTCAAAAATAATTGTCTATTTTGGTAAAACAGTAAATTCATGTATTAACTTCACAAATTGTACAATGCTATTTCATCTATTACATGTATTTAAATTGTCTGTTTAAACACCAAATTGAGCTAAAAAATTCCGGTCATTAACACTAATATTCATGCATTGAGATTGTACTTTCTGTCTGATCTCATGCTTGATTCTGTCAGCTCTTTCCTTTGCTGCCATTGCTTTCTGTCCATTCCTTCTTCCATTTCTCTCTGTCCAGATGCCATAGATTGCAGCATTTAGACATGCAAACAGAATTCTCTATCTTAGCTTCCTTCCTTTCCAGATTTGTAGCAAGCTTTGAGCATTCAGTCCTTGGATAACAGTTCTGATGTCCAGCCATCTTTTGAGTTCTGCCATTAGTTCCTGTGCATAGTCACATCTGAAATAGAGATGTTCAACACTGTCAACTGCCTTCTGACATAAACCACACATATTATCACTTACTACCAACTGCAGGTCCATCAACCTTTATGCTGTCAGTAGTCTGTTCTTCCAAGCCAACCAACTAATATAGCTGTGCTTAGGGAGACTCAGGTTGCTCCATATGATCCTTGCTGGTGCAAACCTTCTTCTTTCCCCTCTTAACAGGTTATATCCACTCCCAGCAGTATATAGTTTAGTTGTTGTAGCTGTCCATTGCCCTCTTTGTATTCCTGCTTTCAACAATTCTTTGATCTTCATCAGTTTCTTCATATGCCAACTACTATCGTGAGGGGGTTTATACTGTCAGAGGTCCTTTCCTTTAAGATAGTAGTGATGCACCCATTTTACCCACATGCTGTCTTTATTCTTTGCTATATCCCATAACCTTTTGCCCATTAGTGCCATATTCCAGATCCTGGGCTCTTTCATGTTTAATCCATCTTCCTTTTTCTTGCAGCAGAGATCATCCCAAGCCACCGATGACCAGCTTTTCCCAGTGTTCTTTGTTCCCCACAAGTACTTCCTGCATTTACTTATAACCTGCTGCATCACACTTTGTGGAATCAAGAAAATACTAGCCCGGTAAGAGTTGATGCTCAGCAGAACTGTGTTAACCAATAAAGCTCTCCCTGCGTATGACAAGTGTCTTGAAATCCAGCTGTTTATCATGGCAGTAATCTTTTCAATCAAGATTTGACATTCAGCTTTTGTCCATGATGTAGGAGATATAGGCAACCCTAAGTATTTCATAGGGAACTGGCCTACTGTAAATCCCATAATCTACTGGATTTCTGCTTCCACCTCTTATGTTTGTCCTCCAAAGTAAAGACTAGATTTGCTGATATTGATAGACAGTCCTGTTGTCTCCTCAAATTGATTCAACAATGCTTTAATTTTCCTTACTGTTTCTACTTCAGCTCCACAGAATATGAGTAGGTCATCTGCAAAGCTAAGAGAAATGATCTTCAAGGTTTCACAGTAGGGATGATACTGAAATTCTTCCTTTCCTGCTCCCATTTTCAGTAATCTAGTAAGATATTCCATTACCATGACAAATAGTAATGGAGACAAAGGATCTCCCTGCCTCAGTCCTCTTCTCCCCTCAAAGTGACCTGTAATACTACCATTCAAGTTCAGGGAATATGAACTAGTGGTTACACATTCCATAATCTAGTTGATCACTCTTTTTGGGAACCCATATTCTGTTAACATCTCTCCAATAAAATCCCAATGAACTGAATCAAATGCCTTCTTTAAATCCACTTTCATGACACAACTTGGTTTAGCATTTTTTCTCCTGTACATCCTGATCAGTTCCTGGGTTAACATGATATTATGAAAGATTAATCTCTGCTTGATAAACGCACCTTGATTGAGGTCCACCAATTCAGGTAAGATTATGCTGATTCTCTTGCACTCATCTTGGAGATGCACTTGTATACTGTATTGCAGCAGGATATTGGCATGAATTCTGCTGCATTGCTTGGCACTGCTGTTTTTGGTATAAGAGAGATGAGTGTAGCATTCAATTGCTTGAGCAGTTTCCCCTCACTGAAGAATTCCAATAATGCATCGGTCACTGCTTTTCCAACTATTGGCCACATTTTCCTGTAAAAACCACTACCAAAGCCATATGGACCAGCACTTTTATTGATATCAATCTCAAACATGGCTTGTTAAACATCTGCTGGAGTAAAGTTTGCAGTCATGAGAATCTGCTGATCTATTGACAGTGTAGTCCCTGTTCTGAAAACTTCAATCTTTGCTTTTGTTCTCTTCCAGCTTGTTCCTAACAGCTGCTGATAATACTGCAAGAAATGATGTTCTACTTCAGGCCATTCTTCTATCAGCTCCCCTTGATCATTCACAAATGATCTGATTTTATTCCTGATAGTCTTCTGCTGAATACTAGCATGAAAGAATCTGGTGTTCAAATCTCCCTCCTGAATCCACCTATCTTTTAGTTTTTGATTCCAAAAACTGATGACTGCCTTGCTATATTCACAGTATGTTTTGGTTACTATTTTCTCCTCCTCCTGAATAAGCTCATCCCTTGGATTGCTCATTAATCTTTCCTGCACATCTTCAAGCTTCATTTTCCACTCCTTTTCTTTCATCTCTATATCAGCAAAGTGTTGTTTGTTGAACTTTTTCAGCAAAGGTTTCAACAGCTTTTGTTCTTGTATCAGACAAAACTGCTTACTTCCTTGTATTTCCTTGTTCCATCCTTCTTTTATCACAGCTTCAAAATCTTTATGTTCTATCCACATATTTAAGAATTTGAATGATCTCCTATTTTCCACTTTCTCTTCTCCCCATTTCATCATTAAAGCTGAATGGTTAGAAATTCCTGCTGGTAGAATGTTGACATAACTTTGAGGTAAGTTTGTCAACCATTCATCATTAACAAGAACTCTATCCAGTTTGGCCCATATTCTTTGATCTCCTAATTTTTTATTGCTCCAAGTAAATTCCCCACCATATGTTTGCATTTGCCATAATTCACATGTCTCAATCATTGCCTTAAATTTCTCTGAATCAGGACTGATTTCATTCCTTCCTCCCAGTTTTTCTTCATTACTCAGAAGGCAATTATAATTACCCATCATTATCCAAGGCTGATGTATTCCTTTGGCTAAGTCCACCAGCTCCTGCCAAAGTTGATTCCTACCCTGAACAGTATGATCAGCATACACCATTTTCAAATAATACTCCTTTCTTTGCTCTTGCACCAAACAGTGTATGTATTGTTTTGTGTTACTTTCACTGCTACTACATATTCTCCTTTCTTCCATACCAACAGTATCCTGCCTTTTTCTTGATTCTGATGATTGCTGATATAATCAAAATTGATCCATTTCCTTGTCATTAACTGCTCAACATTTTCCCCATTTAGCTTGGTCTCAATCAATCCTGCTATCCCAACTTTATTCACATAGAGGAAATTAGTGATTTCCTTATGTTTCAGGGGACTGTTAAGTCCCCTTACATTCCATGAACTTATGTTATTCATGATTTCTAGGCCCTGAATCAGGGTGACTAGTATCATTATAACATATAGAGTTCACTGATTTCAATTTGCCATTTTACCTTCCTTCAGAGATCCTGATACATTTCTGATTCAGAATTTGTACTCCATCTTCCATTATTCCTTGACTGGAACCAGGGCTATTGTGGACTTCCTGCTTGTTACTTTTCAGAGATGTTCTTATACAATTCTTACTATTTGCTTCCTGCCTTTTAGTTGTAGTCACTGTCATAGGCCTATTTTGTTGGTTCTGTTTTCCTTCTCCCTCTTTCTCTAGCTGCTTATCCTTCAATGGTTGCATCTCTTCCACTTGTTCTGGCAGTCTTTGTTGCCAGACCTTCTTGAATGGAACTCTGCATTTTCCAGTTTCATGACCATATCCTTTGCAATTTTGACATTTTAATGGCTTCCATTCAAATATGATCTCCTGTTCCTGCAATTCCCCTTTTTCATTTTCAAACCATACCACATCTTCCAATTTCTCCTTTATTTCAACCTCTACCAGCACACGAGCATAACCTGGTCTCAGTTTTTTGAGAGGTCATATCATCCATCTTAATTGAATTGCCAACAGAACTAGCAATTCTGCTGAGTGAGGTGGGATTCCAGTATCTCAGTGGCAACTTTGGCAGTTGAATCCACACTGGTACCTTTAAGATTTTATCCATATTAATCTCTTCCTCAACTGACCAATCCTTTACAATGAAAGGCCTATTGTCAAAGTAATACAGATTGAATTTCAGCACTTCCTCTTTTGCTGCTAATGTCTTGAATCTAACCACAAAAATACCATTTTCCAGTAGCAGAACTTTGTCCACTCCCAATCGTCCCCAATTCCTTCTGATATATCCATTCACTACTGGAAACGGAGGATTTGCTCCAAGCACATAGCACAATACTGAAGTTTTCCAATAATCAACCTCTGTTTGCACTTCCTCCTGTGTAATTTTGCTAATAGCACGATCATTCATCTTCCTAGGCTCAATATACCTCAGCTTCTTATCATTCTGTTGCAGTGATTTGGGATCGAACGAATTCCATACATTTGGATCAGCAGATTCTGTTTCCTTATCAGATTCAGTGTTATTATTCCTTTTCTTTACTCCCGAACCTTCCCCCATAGCAATTATGCGATTATTACCTAAGCTCTTCAGCATTAATGGCGATTCAGACAAATTAATTGCATAGTTAGGTTTAGGTACCTCTTTCAAACTGTCACAATTCAGTGTAAATTCGCCCATTGGATGCCGTTTTTCCTCATCTGGTTGCTTAGCGGTGTTGCTTGTAGCTGCTTCCCTCTGATTCTTCGTCTTCCTTGCCATCGCAGACGTGAGATCACGTCGGAGAAGTGGTTGGCGGTTACACACACTCGAGGTGTAATCGCCCACAGAGACAGAGAGCAGGGCTAAAGTTGTGGCACAAGTTTAACCAAAAAAAATAATTGTTTATTTTGATTTTTATTTTCAGTTTAATTTATACAAAAATTGAAATTTATATATATCATTTTGGATAGAGAAAGTATTATTCTATTAGGCTGGAATGACGAGGGCCACTTCCCAAATTAAAGTCTGGCCAACTATAAAGTACAAGACAGCTTGAACTTTGGCATCCACTAAAACATCCCGTCCCTAAGTATATATTTCGAAATGTCTTCCCACCCAATTCACGAAGCAAATAAGATCAGCCCATATGGAGATCTTGCAAGAGAAGAATTCCACAAGAACCATCAAATACTACACAAAGAAAGCTACATGTTGAACAAACAAAACATGAAGATTTTTACCCAATCATGGCAGCCTGCAGATTCAACTTCAAAAGTACTGAAAGGGCTTGTGGCAATGATCCATGGTTATTGCTCAGAAAGCAGCTGGCTGTTTGAGCTGAACGCGGTGGCCATAGCAAAAGCTGGCTACTTTGTTTGTGCTCTTGATCTTCAAGGCCATGGTTACTCGGAAGGCTCACCTGGGATCATTTCAGATTTCGAGTATTTGGTTTCTGATTCAATCCAATACTTCGATTCTGTTCGGAAAGAGCACCCGAGACTGCCAGCATTTCTATACGGTGAATCAATGGGAGGAGCTTTTTCCATCATCATTTGCTTAAGACAAAAAAATGCATGGAATGGACTCATTTTATGTGGTCCACTTTGTGGTGTTTCCAGAAATCTGATGCCATTATGGCCAATGGAGAAAGTAGTCATTCCTGTGGTTGCTTCTATTGCACCGTTACGGAGGATAAACAGCACAAACCCACTAGCAACGCAATCAATCAAAGAGGTCTGGAAGAAAAAGTTGGCGGGCAAGAGCCCGAATCCCCCGACAAAGGCGATGCTCCCGTTACAGGCGATAACAGCACGGGAGTACATAAAAGTCTGTGTTTATGTCCAGGAAAGATGCCGCGAGTTAGATCTGCCTTTGCTGGTTTTGCATGGTGGAGATGATAGGGTATGTGATCCTCAATTCGCTAAATTTTTACATGATTCGGCTGCCAGTCAGGATAAGTCCTTGAAGATTTTTCCAGGGATGTGGCATCGATTGTTCGGGGAACCAAATGAAAGTGTAGAATTAGTTTTTGAGATGATTGTTTGTTGGATTGAGTTGAGAGCTAAGATGGTGAAAATGAATTCCACGATCATGCGCTCTTCCCTTTGAAATTTACACATGTATTTAGTTACGTATTTCATGAAATGAAAAGTTAAAGATAACAATTTCATTAGACATTCGAGCAGAATATTTTGATATTACATTTTTCTTGAATCTAGATGTCTGTGTAGAATATATATGTGAAAATGGCTTCTGGAGAAATTTGAAGCATGATCAATTAAGTAATTTAGTAAGATGAATCTTGTTTGAAGCTCTTGAAGGCCTCAATATAGGTCCACGTGTGGTTTCACCTAATTTGATATTACATTTTTCTTGAATCTAGATGTCTGTGTAGAATATATATGTGAAAATGGCTTATGGAGAAATTTGGAAGGATGATTAATTAAGTAATTTAGTAAGATGAATCTTGTTTGAAGCTATTGAATACCTCAATATAGGCTCACATGTGGTTCCATCTCAAAACCAATTGGTGATGCGGGGAGTAACACATGGAGTATATATGTTGGATTCAAGTGTTTCCTTCTATTCATGTGGGACAAGGGAACATGAGGTCATTTTCTATCTTTCATTCGTTTAACACGCCCCTCTCAAGCCCAATGGACTTGGACAGATAATTTTATTATTTTTTTGTATTTCTTTTTTCAGTCTTGCGATCGGTTATTTTTTCGGATAAACCGTCGTCTGCCGGGCCAGTCAAAGTTCAAAGTCAAACCCCGAATTTCTTCCGTGGGTTGGTCAAAGTTTCAAGACCCAATCTAGGTTAGTCCACCTTGCCCCACTAGTCCCATAGATCCGCGGATAAAACCCGCTCTAATATTATCTTGAAGGTCCAAATATAAGCCCACATATGATTGTACTTCAAATACAATTGGTGATGAGTGGAGTAACACATAGGATATATAAGTTGAGCTTAATTGTTTCCTTCCATCTATGTGGGACAAGGGAATATAAAGTCATTTTCTTTGTTTCATTCATTTAACAGAAGCTACTTGTAAAATCAAGAGATTTGGAAAAGACTCGAGTGGGACTGCACATGAAGAAAAAGCAGCAGTTAAATGGTTTGACAAGGTTTCATCAAATTTCGGTGGAAATGTGCAGAATGGACATGGATATGAAGTAAATGGGGTGTGGAATAACATCAACCATTCAGAAAATATTTCCAATTCCTAATTGTTGAAAATTCGTTGGTTCGCATGCGAGCATTCAATTTGCAGAGGATATTTCGAGTGGGTTTATAGTTGAAAATTTAGATGAACAAGCAACTTCAAATTACCATTATCATTCATCTCCTAATTTTGTGTGTGTGCGCGCGCGTGTGTGTCCAATTCCTAATTGTTGAAAATTTGTTTGGTTCGCATGATAGCATTCAGTTTGAAGAGGACATTAATTTCCACTGACCAGTAGTGGGTTTTATTGTTGAAAGTTCATGACGAAGTATAGATCTGCACTAACGTCTTCGGTTAGTTGCTTCGGCTGTCATGGAGAAATCAAAATCCTAAAACTTATAAAAGAAGACCTTGGGGTCTTTCGAGAGTAGATACTCCGATACTTAAGTCAGTAAGAGTAATTATAATAAGGTATGAATTGTGGTGCGTAGAGCGTACCTTTGATGTGAGAGGTTGATCCTTATTTATAAAATTAGGTTATGAAATCTTTTTTAGTTGGAAAGTAATTAAGAACCAATCTAGAAGATTCCAGAGATCGATTAGACCTTTCAGCGAACTTGGGACGGCCTAGTTGCGGGCCGTACTATTTGGACTCGTCAGGTCAGATGAAGAAGAAAACAACTTGGAGTTGCCATTATAATCATTCTCAACTTGGAGTGATTAATCACTCTTTTCGAACGAGACTTTCTTTGCATTCACTCTTCATATAGCAAAGCATATACGTTAGGATTCCTGAGTTTGAAAATGACCTTTCTAAACCAGTTTTCAAGGGTCTAGACCTTCATCGTTCATTGAAATCTTTTAGTACATAGTAGAGCTGAAGTCAGGAGTCTAAGTCTCTTTAAGAAGCGTTATAAGCATAACTTGGGGTGCATAGTGATTCTCCTCTGTTGAATGGAATCATTATGACTGTGCATCCTTCATGATCTCATCAACAATTCCACCTAACACAGCATCTGTCCGATTCCGTTCATAATAGTATCGCGGTTCCATTTTTCAATCACTGTTTCAATTCCATTCATCTTACTGCTCAAGGGCACAAACTACTTATGATGGCATATTCTCAAGTTTTAAGGTCACATCTTCAGCCTCTTCAGAATACTTCTGATCGTATATATTTATCCTTCAGAAATATAATTAAGACTCGGTACTTCTCAAGAGGAGTTTGAGGAAGTCCATTATTCTGCAGTACGTGCATGATGTGACAGTTCAGCATGGAATATTGAAAATGACATTTGACTTTTTATATATACTCTCTCTGTGAATGTGCTTGGGACCAATTCAGCTAAAGCAGTCAACTTCAAGCTGAAGTAAACTATAATCACTTCATTCGTTTCTACATTTGATTGCTCTCTGATAATCAAGTGAGCCGTTTAAATGGAATGTGCATAATAAATTAAATAGAGTCTACTCCAAATACCAAAAGTATTCCTTCTTATTTAATAATTAACCGTGGTGGAGTTTTGTTCTCGTGAAAATATCAATAGGCATCAGTCTAACTATGATACATATACATATATATATATATATAATATACACACATATCATCATTCTTCATTTAACCAAAACATGCATTTAGTTTTTCTCCATATTAATACGCTCCATGGAAATATTGGAAACTATAGTTTCACTAATCATGCTTTACTCAAAAGTAAAGCCAACACAAATATATACATGAAAATGTACATTCATTCTAGAATTTTTTTATTTTTTTTATTTTTTTTGGGTAGAAAACTTAGTAAATGTTTCTTTTCATTATAAACTTGTATATCCAAGAGAATCAGATACCTCAAAAAAAAAAAAAAAAAGAAAAGAAAAGATACCTCTTTTTTATCCTATAATAAGAGTCATTTTCACTATTATATTTACAAACAAAATTAGTATTGTGTGAGAGAGGGTAAGGGCTTTTTTTTAATTGTACTAACTTATGTTTTAGGGTCCAGCTGCGCCTTCTATATAAACTTTGTCGACTATCGAAATGCTCAACAATCTAGCTCGCTCTTCAGCGCCCATAAGCAAGCCAAATACATAGAAATGGCTTTTTTCCATCCAATTCATGAAGCAAACAAGAACAGCCCATATGGAGATCTCAGAAGAGAAGAATTCCACAAGAAGCATCAGATACTTCACAAAGAAAGCTTCATGATCAACAACAATAACATGAAGATTTTTACCCAATCATGGCAGCCTGCAGATTCAACTTCAAAAGTACCGAAAGGGCTTGTGGCCATGATACATCCATATTGCTCAGAAAGCAGCTGGCTTTTTGAGCTAAACGCGGTAGCCATAGCTAAAGCTGGCTACTTTGTTTGTGCCCTTGATCTTCAAGGCCATGGCTACTCAGACGGCTCACCCGGAATCATTTCAGATTTCGAGGTTTTGGTTTCCGATTCGACCCAATACTTCGATTCTGTTCGAAAAGAGCACCCGAAACTTCCAGCCTTTCTATATGGTGAATCAATGGGAGGAGGTCTTTCCATCATCATTTGCTTAAGGCAAAAAAATGAGTGGGATGGACTCATTTTATGCGGTTCACTTTGTGGTGTTTCTGAAAATATGATGCCGTTATGGCCAATGGACAAGCTCTTGCCTTTGACAGCTTTTTTTGCACCATCAAAGAGGATAAACAGCACAAAACTTCTGGCAACCGAAGCGGTCAAAGAGGAATGGAAGAAAAAGTTGGCGATGAAGAGCCCGAATCCGCCTACGAGTGCGATGATTCCACTTCCAGCAATTACTACTCAACAAACCCTGCAAGGAATGGCTTACATTCAAACAAGATGCCGGGAATTAGAGCTGCCTTTGCTGATTTTGCATGGTGGAGATGACAAGATCTGTGATCCTCAATCAGCTAAGTTTCTTCTTGAATCAGCTGCCAGTCAGGATAAGTCCTTGAAGATTTTTCCAGGGATGTGGCATCGATTGGTTGGGGAACCGAATGAAACTATAGAACTAGTTTTTGAGATAATTATTTCTTGGATTGAGGTGAGAGCTAAGATGGCCAAAATGACTCATTACATGCGCTCTTCCCTTTAGAATTTGTTAACATGTACTGCATTTGGTTTAAGTGTGTGTATTTTGAAAATCAAAATCAGCATGTGTATTACGATTTGTTTGTAATAAACCACATCAAGATGTATCGGCAAAAAATATGTGCCTTTTAGTATTTTGCACCTTGAAAATGTCTTGAGTGGAAGAACAAAAAGTTTTGAACTCTAATCATTAAAGGACTCAAATTGTTGTTCGTAACTTCACAATGTCGTGAAATGATGGGAAAAAAGTGTCAGATTCTCTAGAAATGACACAAAAAGATAAATAGTATGACAAATTTACATTAATTAACTGCAGGTAAGACTGCAAACGACAAATATGACACAAAAAGTACCGAGCAATGGTTACAAGCCACACCATCGGATGTTCTACCATAGCTGGAATATAATTTAATCGGAGTATTGTTTTGAATTTAGGCTTTATTTAAGAAAAAAAAATACAAAGCAATAACTAAAACTTAAACTTTCTAGGAGTTCTTTTCAAATGCATTAATAAAATCAAACTCATACTAAGTCAATAGATTTATATATACCGAGTTTAATATATATATATATATTGACAAATTAATTAAAATGTTCGTTTTATTATCAATCAAAAGGTATACTTGCCCTCATCTAATAATTGTAAGAATATTTGACATGAATTTTAGATGATTTTTTCTACTCACCTAATGATTATTCGTTGATTATCAAATTAGAGACGGAATAAATTTGATATAAAAGAAAAGAAAAGAGAGGCAATTGACCGGCGGCATTTTACGTGACTAGTGTATGTATATGTGTTTGTGTTAACGTACCCTTTGTATTTTTATTTTATTTTATTTTATTTTGTGTATTTATTTGCTTTATTACATGGATTCCAGATTAGAAAATTTATATGCTCGAGATCAGTCTAAGTATTAGTATATTTGTTCACTTTAAGATTATCTTATTTCTGTACAAACAAATGAGAGAATATATGTATCCTTCAAAGAATTCCATTAATTGACTTTCATCCTGATGCAGGGTTTGTAAACATGCAACACCATGTATTATAAAAGTTTTAAGGGAAGGTTTGTTGGGGTCAACTAATCTGCAATTTGTACATGAATATGCGAGTAAACTGTAAACGTGGACCAAGATCAATGGAACTAATCATTTCAATCCCTTTAGCTATCTGAATAATTAAAAAAAAAATACTCACATTCTCGGACCTCGTCAACTCCTATTTCCATATGATCGCATTGTTGATGAATTCCAATGATCCAGTGAGCCAAAAAAAAAAATCATATTCCTTCCGTCCCATAATTATTGTACAGTTTGGATTTTCATTTCTAGTTCAAATTGTACTAAAAGTGAAATCTCAAACTGAATAATAATTTTGGGACAGAGAGAGTAATTTATATGACCCAAAGAAATTCAAATGGACAAAATAACCTAGAAACAGAAAGCCTATTATTTTTTTATTTATTTCCTCATATTCCTTCCCTTGTTATTTTGTATTAAACCTACTACATAATTGGCAAGATTGCTACTACATAATACACAAATTATTTTTGTTTGCTTAATTATTAGTACTCCATGTCATTGTAATTTGTATTACATAATTGGCAAATACCATTAATTTTCAAGGAATTCTATTGGTATTTTTTATTTTTTCTTTCCAGATATCAATAACTTCTCTAATTCATATTAAGGATTATTGAGCAGATGAACCTTTACACCACATGATTTTTAGATATTCAACGATTGGAGTATCTCAATTAATGGGCTAAAAGTTATGTAGTGGTACATATTACGGACTTAATTTGTTGATCATTACCTCTTGAAAACAGCTGTTACTTAAGTCACGTGACAGTTTCTCATGAGATATTTTCCCGCTCAAAGGACCTTCTCTGCTGCGTTGCTTCTACGCCTAAACTAAGGCTGCAACAATATCCCTAAGTTTTTGTCCTAAATTAGCTAATATTAATTCTACATTAGGCGTTCAAAACTTCAAATCCCACAAAATTAAATTTCGCTTCAAATTGATAAAAATTGAAAAGATTTACGCGAAAAAAAAAAAAAAAAAAGAAGATTCAAAAGACTATGCAACGTTTAATCCTCTGTAGTTTAGGGCCGACTGACTTTAGTGGAGGCGAAACACCACCGGCAGCGAAAACGAACCAGAAGATCTAAAGTCGCATCAGATCGCAGTTTCATGGGCGCACGATTCGAATCTTTTGAGATCAAATTCTCCATCCTTGATGAAATTATTGAGTTACCAAGGAAATTGCAAGGTGTATGTTTAATCAAGGGGCGAGCAGCATCGACGACATGCATATTCCAGATCGGGCGACGGGCAGCATCAACGGTTCTAAATTTTATAATGATGCTAATGACTTGAGGAGATGATGTTCTGAAGTCTGAACATTGCTGTTTTTTTATTTTTGATGAATGGGATGAAGATTATGCTGATGAATATGTTTATGGTCCAAAGATCCGATCGGAGAAGCCGGCTAATGCACGTGTAAGATGTTATAATTGTAAGTACCAAATCATCTCTTTTGAATAACTTATCTTTCGTCGATTACTTTTAATTCTTATACTATCTTTTCTTTTCTTTTTAATTCTTAGATGAGGATGATTCCAGTTATCATCTTCAAATACATATCTTCAAAACAATTCATGGCATCAATACGAAATGCAACTTTCATGGAAAAAAAAAAATTGATTTTGGTTCTTTCTAATGGATTTGTAGCCATAAAAGATCCTCTTTTTTTTTTTTCTTGTTACTGCAGAATCATTATTTTCTCATAGTGCTCACCATGTTCATGTTGATGATGATTTGTTGAAATTACCCGAACAAGTTGATAATGATCATTCGAAGTCTTGAAGATTGTTCTGTTTCATTGTGATGGATGGATGAAGGTTATAATGATGGATTGATGGTTATAGCTATAACCCGCAAATGTTCCCGGCTACGCCACAAGATTGTCTAATTTTTTGGTCCTTTATTTCATCTATATTTTTTCTCCTGTCATGAGAAAATTACTGCTGCAAGTTACGGTGATGCAGGAGTTCTTAGGTATAGAGTACATCCAATTGATGGATTGACTGAAAGAAACTCCTGTGTTGAAGCTTCATACCTATTGATTAAATACTCCATAAGTTTACGTCTTATTCCATATGTGCGAAGTGACTAAGGTGTTGAAGCTTTTTCTTTGGCTAAGAGCACATTTCCCTATTATTATTTTTTTTTACTGCAACAATAGGCATTTCCTAATTCCGTCCGTATTGTTAGTTCTGGTCTTTGTAATTGTGATTGTATCACTTTCAACTGACATTGGCTGTTGATGGCTATTTTGAACTGATCAAGGCTACAAGTTCATAAGAATGATATGTCTAGAAAACTGCTAAGATGCTATTTTGAACTTTTATAGGCCGCCACGCGTGTAGAATCATATATATGCAACATGCCCTCGAGCGACGAGTATGTGTGAGGGCTGGAATCAGATGCAACTAAATTTTAGAGACTAAACAAGGCAAACCAAGCGAGGATATGAAAATATTATGTGGAGACATGAGGGTTCGGGTTCATGCCAATTGTTTTTTGGGGAGAAGTTTTTTTGTCCGATCGACTATATTCAGAGCTTTTATGGGAATTCATAGTATACATGTAAATTAGCTCTTTTATTAATATTTTTGTTTTATTCTGTCAAAAGAAAATGTGTGAAGCCGGCTGGACATTCGCACAGGCTGAAAATCTAGTATACTATTACTATTTCTATGGTTGAAAGTTAAAGGACACAATATATATTCTCTATGCTCAAGCAGTTGCTCGGGTCGAATATAGGTTTTAAGAGTTACAATCGACTAAATAATATCTTTTTATTCTAAAATGATTGTCCAATTTGAACTGTTACTTTTAATACAATCGTTTTGAAGGGTGTAGAGTATGTGCTCATTCCATTTTCTAGGTATGTTGATACGAAATTCTTATTGTTTTAGGAGACTTTCATATTCATCTTTTTCTTAAAAAAAAAAAATTAATTTGTGTTGACTACGTCACAATCATTAATTTTTTAGCATACCACAAAATTATTTCATTAAATAGACATTTTTGGTAGTGTTGCAAAGTTGTTTCATTAAATAAGACAATAAATAACGCGCTAAAGATTTTAATTTTAATTTTATTAGCATTATTATAAGATTGGAATTAATTAACTCTATTAGTAATTTTCTTGTATAGATTATTAATACTAATAAACTATAAAGTATAATAATTTAATAAAATGCACTCCTTATATAATTTTCTATAACATTGATTATGCAAAATAAAGGTTTTAACATAAATATTGATAATAGTTCAAATTTCAGATGAAAAAAGGAAGATAATATTTTAAATTAAACCAAGGTTTTAAATTCTTTTTTATACTTAATGAAAGACCAATGTGATAATGACGCGTATCACAATTATCTAAAGACACTCTCTGAACGACATATAGGAATTAAAAATTTAGAAAGAACCGAAAATTAATTTGGTTGTTTTAGAAGAAAGGAACCAGGTGGGTTGGGACCTTTAACCATAGGACTACAATGAAAGTCTCTCTCTTTAAAAGCCTTCCCTTGCCAGATTATACCTGTGTTTTGAAAATCGGATTGGACCAGGTGGTCGAACTGGTTCGACCGAGAATCAGAGGCTTTTCAGGTCCGGTTTTAATTAATAACTGATAGATTTAAAAACCGGTCAAATTCGGTCAAATCCGGACAATATCGCAGTTTGACCGGAAACCGGTATCGGTTAAACTAAAATTTTAAAATTTTGAAAATTAATTATTTTTTTAATAATTTTATAGCCGGTTTTTATCGGTTTTAAAAGCCGATCTAAGCCGATTGAACCGGTAAACCAGTGAACCACTTAAGTTGTCGGTTCGCTTTCCGGTCCGGTTTTCAAAATATAGTACTCCCTCGGCCACCATCACCGGCGGTCGGGGGAGCCATTTTCGTTAATTTTTTTTTCTTTTCTTCTCTCTTTCTTTCGTAAAATAGATCCGGGGATTCCGTCCTCTGCTGCCGCTAACAAATACGTCACTGCCAACACCATCCTGATCATCGGAGCCTACTGCTGTGTTGACAGTGCAAATCCCTCAGATCTGAATCCAGTGGTCAGGTACAGCCATCACTCATGACGCACCAGCAGCCAAATCTATAGGTGTACGGACCAATTCAGACGCTCAGATCCGGTCACAATCAGACAAAATCGTCGGTGACGTCACCAATTCTGATGAGAACTGCAGATCTGGATTTAGATCTTAAACCAGCCGCCATCGCCGTCTGATGTTCTCTAGGCAGCAAACGACGTCCGAGCAACCCGAGATGCGGCCGTCCTGAAGAAATTCTCCTTATATTTGTTTTTTTCTTGTTTTTGTTGTTAATTTTCGATATAGTTTTTTCTTGTATTTGTTTTTTTTTTCTTGTTTTTGTTGTTTTTTCTTGTATTTTTTTTCGATATAGTTTACTAGCTTTTAAATTGCTGTCATTATATGACAGTTTCTCTTTAAACGGGGTAAGTCTTAAACACTGCCCCAAGAATTTTTTGCTATATTAATGAATTTTTCAGGTAATTACCTGGTTTGATTAAAAAAAAAAAAAAACAGGTGGGTTGAAGAAGATTGTCGATGGAGATCAATTTATATAGTTAAAAGAAGAGATCATAAATTGGTAAGGAAAATGTCGATTGCATGTTGTAGGAGGAGAAATAACTTTATTACTTTTACTATTGTGTGCGTGTGTGTTTTTTTCTTAATTAAGGGGAATATTTTTTTTTTTGGGGGGGGGGCAGGGGGAAGGTGGTGAATTGTACCCACTAATAACCATGGTTTTACATAAAGTTGGATACAATGGTATGGTATGATACTTGTAAGCCATTAATTATGGGATTTTGCATAAAATCTGATATGCATTCATGAACTAATGCATAGCTAGTTATGTGAATGAATGAATTTTCATAAAAATACACTCCAAGACGACAATATCTATTAAACTCAGAAGGATTTGTTAGGATGAGATTTCATCACGCATGATGTAATTAGCTTTTGTACTTACTCATATACTTTTATAACGAAATGCAAGGTTCCACAACAAAAATCTAAGTAAATAGTGTTAATTGGGTCATCTTTACGTTAAAAAAAAATTGTTTACAGTTAAAACTTTTTTATACGGGCCAAAATTAATAAATAAAAACATGTTTGCATAATTTTAATTTTTTTGTGCAAAGTTTGTGCTGCCTCTAAAATCAACATTTATATTTCTGTCACATATTATTATAAAAAAAATGTCACTTTTTTAAGTTCAAAAAACCAGTTAAGTATGATTTTTTGAAGTATGATTAATATATATATATATATATATATATATATATTTGTTCAATTGTTACTAGTAGCCAAACTCAAATGCATACAAAATCATGGAAAGAATGTTGACCACGCCATTAGCACGTAGAGAGAGAGTATTTCCGTTAAGTGACTAAGACTAAGAGTGACAACTATATTTCCATTAAGTAAGCATAATTAAAAATATAATCTACTCCAAAGGACTTAGATTTAGAGTGATGACTTTGTCTTGATGTTAAAATAGTCAATAAACATTCACTATTAGTTTCCAACTATTTTTTTTTTTTTTTTACAATAAGAGGAGGTAATTGCCTGATGGATTAAATTGCTATCGACCGTTGGTAAGCAACACTAATTATATCATGATATAACCAAGATTTTACCACATCAGGTGGATCCTCCACTCGTACTAGACCTCCAAGGCTAGAAGCTGCTAACGCCGCTAGTGAATCTGCTGCAAAGTTTCGTTCCCGATAGATGTGGTTTAGCTCTACTGTCCACTCTCTCTTTAATAATTCACGAATAACTCTGATTAACCCTCGATGCAATCCAACTAGTTTTTCATTAGATGATACCCTTGATTTATTTTTCGCAAATTGAATTGATATTCATTCGAATTGAACGAATTACAAGTCAAACATTACAATTGACTCAATGAATCTTCCTTATATACAATTAGGGGTGGGGAAGATCACCACAACAACAACTAAATAAACAACAATTCTCCAAAGTAATCCCAGATGTCGATATAGAGAATATTTCATCAAAAACTTAATCCAAATTTTGGCATGTGTACTTTGATCCAATGCATGCGCCTATGGTTGTGTTTATTGTTGTGATCATCCGAACAACTACCGGGAACCTCAATCACCGGATCCAGCGTCTCGCCACGACTAAGCCGACCACGAAACTGTTCCAAAACCTTGACTATCTGCCAGAATTCGGGTCTCTTCTCCGGCCGTAAACACCAACACGACTCGATTAAAACCCTCATTGCCCTCGGACACTGCTTACCAGGAAATCCTGGCCTAAGATTCTTGGTCCCTACGGCGTATACAACTTGCAACGGGGTCAGGTCACGAAAAGGAACTTCCCCGAAAACCAATTCCCACAACATTAGTCCGAAAGAATAAACATCCACTTTTCGGTTGAAGGGTTTTCCCATGATCACTTCCCGAGCCATCCATCTATACGTACCCGAATTATCCTTAACTAGGTTAACGCAGTCAAGTTCCTTGCACGACACTCCAAAATCGGCCACTTTTAGGTTGAATTCTTCGTCGATGAGTATGTTTTCGGGTTTAAGATCCCGATGAACGATGCCTTCCGAGTGTATATATTCCATCCCGCGAGCAATATCCAGCGCCATATCGATTACCTTCGCCAAGGAAACCGGTTTTATTATGAGTTGGTTGAGGTAAGAACGCAAGGAACCGCCGGCTAAATATTCTGTGACAACCATGAGAACCGGTGGTTTTTCGTAGGCTGCGACGAGTTTTACGACGTTCTTGTGGCGAAGACGAGATAAGAACCCGGCTTCGTACTTGAACTGCTTCCATAAACGATCTCTGATTACTTGTTGGCCTTTTTCTTCATCATCATCATCATCATCATCCTCTAATTTACCCTGGACTTCGGGAAGTTGAATTATTTTCACCGCAACTTGTTCACCGTCGTATGTCCCACGGTAAATCTCGCTGTCTGCGCCGCGAGCGAACTTTAGCCCGATAAACAACTCGGAGAGATCAACTTCACGTTGTGTGGTGGTAAAATCAAGATCAATCTTCTTCTTTTCTGGCATTGGAACGACCTTCATGCTGCCATAACAGCGATCACGATCAGAGCCTTTTGTTTTGATAGAGAACTTCATGTTTTGTTGCTAATAATATGTTAAAGGGACGAAGAGATGGCCGTGTTGGGACTTTATATATATATATAACAAGATGTCAAGATTGCAATATATGTTTAGGAATTAGACTGCGAAATGTTCTTGGATTTAAGTTTCCTAATTTTCATCAACTCCCTTTCTTTTCGCATAAGTAGCTTAAGGATAAAGCTTTGGATTTTTTCCTTTCAAGGTCATGGACTCAGTGTCCAAAAACGTTGCTACAACTAATTTGAAGTTGAGGCTTTAGGTTTAGGCACTGAAAGAATTTGGATTTATTTTCACACTATGTGGAAAGAATAAATAATTTACTTCTCAAACTTGGATTTTCTTTATCTCGTATGCAATGATTCATAATCTACTATACTTGAAAGACAAAAAAATCTTTTAAAACACTTTCGTATTACACATTATATAATACTCATTAGAATTTAATTTGACAAGGTATTTAAACTTTTCTCCCAATTTCTCATTAATTATCCAACGATTTAGTTACTGAACTAGTGGAGAAACCTTTGACTTGATTGGGGTTGTAACTCTTACATAACAAAAAAAACTTGTTCTAGGACCACAAAAATTGCTTCGGCTGTAACGACAAGTGTAGATATCCATATACAGTTCACATATTTCTTGATTCTGGATTATTGTAAAAGATTCTTTCATTTGCTAAAAGCAATTTTTCCTGTGGCTGCTTTTATTTCAACTTCATCGAAAATGACACCCCAGAAGTTCTAGCTACGGAATTAATCAGAAGAGGGATGTTGGAGGAAAAAAAATTGGTCATAAGCCCGAATCCGCCAACAAAGGCAATGGTTCCAGTTCCAGTACTTGGAATAAGTTCGTGATAAGCACCACGTCCTTAGTTGTTTTGGGGAACATTTTTTTATGCACCTTAACACAAAGATTAATGAAAAATGTACCATACATGTGTTTTTAAACGTTGAAATGAAAATATCTTAACTACAGAATTAAAAGTACGAAAGTCGTACACATTACGGACCCAAACTCTGGTCTCGAAGATATTCGAGAGTCCGTATCCAGTGTACCCGGGTATATCGTATAACCCCACCAAATACACGCGCTACACGCGCTCAACATTTTTTACCTTTACATTAAATGCACAAACAAAATTGTTTTCATCCATTTTACTGTTTTCATCTTTACACACAAACACACACAATTGCTGGTTATCCATAATTTATTGATTATCCATAATTTTGTTACTGATTATCCACTATATCTGAACTGGTTATCCATGTTTACCTGCGTGTGCTATGTGATGGTTGTCCATACCATAATTGCTGGTTATCCACCCATTTCATACTGGTTATCCACAAGTTGTAAACTGGTTATCCACAAGTAGTAAACTGGTTATCCAAAAGGTGTAAACTGGTTATCCATAAGTTGTAAACTGGTTATCCAGAATGTGTAAACTGGTTATCTATGTTTTTTTAACATTTGATTCTTGTGTAAACTGGTTATCCACAAGTTGTAAATGGACAGTTTCGCAACCCCCCGCCGATTATCACCGCCGCCAGGAGAGTCTGTTAATTAGAGAAGCAAACGGCATGTAAATTGGGGGGCTTCGCCCCCCATGATAAACTAAATGACTCCCGCGACTACCGGAATCGCAGGTCACCAACCTGCTCCGGTTGCGCCGCCCCGCCGAACACGCCAATGTAGCTAAGGGAATCCTTTTTGTGTGTGTGTGTAACGAGAGTGTGTGTGTAAGGAGAGTGTGTTATTGCGTTAAGAGGGGACACAAACCGATTACCAACCTGCCCCGGAGCCTTTCCTCGATCGCTGAACGCCGTCACCGTCTCAACGACTAGATCGCCGCCGGTCGTGTCCACCTCAACGCGTCAATCGCCGACTCCCATTGCCGCCTCAACGCTTCGATCACCGCCGGCCGTCGCCCAACAATAATACTCTATCACAAAGTTGTAAACTGGTTATCCAGAAGGTGTAAACTAGTTATCCACAAGTTGTAAATTGGTTTTCCAGAAGGTGTAAACTAGTTATCCACAAGTTGTACACTGGTTATCCAGAAGGTGTAAACTAGTTATCCACAAGTTGTAAACTGATTATCCATGCTTTTTTTACATTTGATTCTATGTGGCATGGACAAACTGAACTGGTTATCTATGTTTTTGTGTTTTTTTTGTTACTGATTATCCACTATATCTGAACTGATTATCCATGTTTTCCTGCGTGTGTGCTATGGGGTGCTTGTCCAAACTTTGTTTGTGGTTATCCACCCATTTTATACTGGTTATCCGCAGGGTGTAAACTGGTTATCCACAGGGTGTAAACTGGTTATCCACCTATTTCATACTGGTTATCCACAAGTTGTAAACTGGTTATCCACAATGTGTAAACTGGTTATCCACAAGGTATAAACTGGTTATCCATGTTTTTTGTTTACATTTGATTCTTGTGTAAACTGGTAATTGACAAGTTGTAAATGGACAGTTTGATTCGCCGACTCAACGACTCGATCGTCGCCGGTCGTGTCCGCTTCAACGCCTCGATTGCCGACTCTCATTGCCACCTCAACGCCTCGATCGCCGCCGGCCGTCGCCCAACAATAATACTCCATCACAAAGTTTTTAAAATTTGAATGAATTCGGTAATTTATATATGCCGCGTTTAAAAAAAAAAAGAAAAAAAAAACTGAATTATCTCGCGGACTAACGCTATTTTAAGAGAGTAAAATACACGTACATGGGATACACGGTGTCCCCGGGTATACCAGATAATTTGCCGATATTCGATATTATTATTACGGAGTCATGAGATCAAGGTTCAAATCTCATTAGAACGATCTAATTTTTCAAGAAACATAGTATATATTATTCGAATATTGCACAAACTATCGTGGATCTATGATTTAATTGGCGTGAAGTGAGAAAATAGATATCAATACATCTTTGATTGACTCCCTATTGGCGAGTGTTGGAGTTTCAATTCCTACCAACCCAGGAAGCTACTTAGTTGTTGAGTTGGCAAATGAGCTGATCTCTGGGTCGAAACTGCTAGACTAGACTAGAGGGCGGCCTCTCTTTACATGCAGTAATCCTTCAGTAAAGAATGGGTCAAAAATCCTTGGCCTTATAGTCTAACCTTACTACCCGACCCAACTTTCTCCACTCAGGTCCGTTTAATTTTATGTGAATGGTGTTGTATAGAGCTAAATGCTACATCTATTAGGCATATACCGTTAACCGCACTTATTAACCATTGTTTAGGTGATTTTGCGTAAAATTTGATGTTCATCTCTGATATGATCTGAACGAATTTGCACAAAATGCACTCCAGTCTTCATTACTATTAAGCATTATAAGCAGTATAATTTTCTCTCTAAAGAAAAGGAAAGAAAATATTAAGAATAATTTTGCCAATTACGAAGTTAGGTTAATCATCATGTAATTGCCAAATGGAAGTTTGTATAGGCGTGTTAATTGGGTCGTAGGGTAAAGAAATTTGTATTAGGTGTCAATTTTGTTTTGCATGAGTTTACATTTTTGTGCCAAGTACGTGCTACCTGTGAAATCCACCGGTGAATTATATTTCTGTCGCTTATCATAAAAACATCTCACCTTTTTCAAGTCTAAAACAATTTCTTGGTCGTGTCATATAAACCTGAAAACACACACACACACACACACACACACCAAAACAAAACACAACAGATGAGGTAACCAAGTATCGCTGAATCCAAAACATAAATGATGAATCTCTTCCTAACTCTTCGGTGAGAACCGAGTCCTCGCCAACATCAGAATTGCCTTGTGTCATTTCCGATTAGGAAAATCCATGATCAATCACAGATGTAATTGGGACGACAAGACAATCCCCTTTCTAGGGTAAATTCATTTCCGATTTGCTTTCTTTTTTATGTTCGATTGATCTCTTTCTCTCACAAATATATAATCAACTCGAGCAGTCTCTGTGCATGAGTTCGTGCTAATGGCGTGGGGAGCTTTGTTTTCTTGTTTTTTACTCCCTATGTACCAAAACTATTGTCTAATTTGGAAATTCACTTTCAGTTTAATTTGTACTAAAAATGAAAATTCAAATTGGACAAAAATTTCAGGGGTGAATGAGTGCACATCCCAACGTTTATACCCAACTAACTAATTCATGTCAACGTTTTAAAATTGATCAATTGTCCCAAAGTTATTAAAAATTGACAAATTCATTCCATGATCTGCAAAATAACAAAAGTGACTTGAGATAATAGGTAAAAATCTATTGGGTCCTTATTTATTCTTTTTTTTTCCTCATTCATAATTTTTGTCATTTTTTTAGTTCATTAAAAAAATAAACAAAAATTCCAAATGAAAAAGAACTCATAAGAAATTAATTAATAATTACTAAAAAAGAATTAATTCTTCGCAAACTTAAACTTACAAAGTTATAATGAACTCAAAATTTATTAGTTATTGAATACAAAGATATATATGTGAATTTTAATCATTCTTTTTTTTTTACTCAAATAAAATGAAAAAATGTGAGATGTATCTTAAATTTTATCAACAAATTACGATGAATTAAACTAAAAAAAATATTAAATTCATGAAAAATTAACTAAAAATTTTAAATTTGTTCGTTTTATTAATGTTGTTTGTCTTTCAATAAATCAAAGTTTTAAAAAGTTTTTAAAAAAATGAGTAAAATTGTTAATTATTGAACCAAATTATTTTAAATGTTATAGCAGGTCACTTTTATTGGTTGCAGGTCATGGGATAGATCTGTTCAATTTTGATAACTAACTAATTTTAAAACTTTAAAATGAATTGACTAGTTGGATATAAGCGTTGGGATGTATACACTAACATTCCCTAATTTTGGAGATGGAGGGAGTATGTCCCTTTCGACTTTGGCTACTACTTATGGGGGAGCAGAGGAGATTTTAAGCAAACAGTACAAGTGATAAGCCGCCTGTAAGTAGAATAAAATCATGAAGATTTTTCCAGGGATATGGCACCGATTGAGGGGTGAACCACATTAAAGTGTCATTGGATTAAGGTGAGCGCCAAGATGTTGAAAATAAGTAGCTTTGCATGTTCACTATACTGACCGCGATAAAAACCACCGACCCAAAAAATAAATAAAAATAAATACACCCAAAGAGGCAAAGACCAACAGATATATAATGCTACTGAATCATAATAATAACAAAAAAAACGGGGTTCGTTCCAACGACATCTCTCAATCATCCGAAATGCTAAAAACCCGAAACAAACTGGAATTTCAGAAACCAAACGGTTCGCCCTGGAACTCTGGAGGAAAGGCTGTCGTGACTTCGTGATAACTCCCGCGTACAAATTAATGTCAACCATACGCAAGTACAACGTATAAGAATGCCATAAAGTTCTATAACTTAATAGCCGGAAAACAACCTCAATATGAAGAATGTCAGGTCACCTATCTATCTACGTCTCGAGGTAAAATATTGACATTACTCACAAACTTCAATGATCATGCCTTGAAAAGCTGAAACAATAAAACCTACAAAATGTTGGCCGTATCAGTACTGCTCTACATCCCTTTTGTGAAAATCATGGCATTTGTATAGGAAAGGCTGTGTATTCCAAAATTTGGTTTCCGAAAATGCAAGTTGAATCAAGATTGCTCCTCGAGAGGGAATCAATATAAACATCTGATAAACTTCACCCATCTTGAATGATTGTAGCCTATCACTGATAGCCATCATGATGTTTACAATGTGATACAAAAAACTATAATTTCCACAACTTTGGTGTATCATCTTCTTGAAAGCCTGTCTCGCCTAAATCCTCTTTTCTTCCTTGTATGAGTCGCAGCTGTTACTGGGTTTTGGCGTCCATCATCATCACTAGAGTCATCAGAACGCCATCTGGGGCCACCATTGGAATTAGCTTTTTCGACAGACACACCCCCATCGTCATGACTGAGAGAGTCAATAGAAACATAATGACACAGGGGCACACTCAGGTAGCTTCTCCATTAACAATTCAATACTCCGAATCAAAGAAGAGAAGCTTCATTGGAAAAAAAAAAAATGATGCTGATGTAAAAATAACAAGGGGATAGAACTTCTACCTCCAAGATATATCCATGGAATCATTTGTAAAAGGAATCTGAGGCATGTCTGGTTTAGTTGTTAAAGACCCAATGCTGCCAAGCATAGCTGAGTCCTGACCAAAATCTGCAAACAGACCATGGTTGCTCCTACTGGGAGTTGCAGGCTTTGCAGCAACCTTATGGGAATACACATTTTGATTATGAGTTTTGTTTAATGATCCATTTTGAAGGTGCATAATCCGATCCTTTCGTGATATATTGCTGTTCACCCCTCTGATTGGAGAAGTGCCTGATGGACTAGAATGGCGAGCAGTGGAGCTGATGTCGAAGTTGAAGTTTTTTCTTATGCTTCCATCTGGTTTCTCTGCTTCCCCAAATAACCCCACACGGGAGACAGATGCACCAGAATTACCATGATCGTTATAATGATTAAAAATGGATCCTGCCACTTTTGATGAGGTATTCAGCAACAAATCTCTTGGTGAAGGCATTACATCATCCATTGCATTATCAATGGAAGAATCGACAGGAGGGAGCAACAAACTGGTTAATGGAGGCTCCTTCCTTATCGCATCAATGGATTGTTCTGGAAAACAACCTTCGCCAGAATGAGGTACTACAGTTTCAGGCAGCTTTCCGGATTTCAATTGCCGCTGCAGTACATCAGGCAATAACTCTATGCTCTTCTCCTGCAGAAGCAGCAGATTCAATTCAGAAACTTAATGGATGTGATGTATTTACTCACAGCAGAAATGACAAAGAACAGAAGGAAAAGACTCAAGCATCATCATTTCACTCATGGGGTTACTTCCATACGTCCCAAAACACTGGAAACCAGCTTCCCTCACCCAAGTAACCTAAGTAATTATCTACCTAAGAATGCTGCCTCTCTATTGATTTCTGTCTTGGCACTTCAAACTAAACTGTTGAGAGAGACAATAGTAAGTACAAATAACCCAACCCAAGGTAAGGCGAGGGAGCTATGTGACTTTTGGCTTTCTACTCCAGGTTGAACTGACAAAAAGTTTTTCATCTTGCCTCCAGTTTTAAAGTTCAACAGGTTTGGCTTACGTCTATCAGAGAATTCAAACTCAACAAAGCTATTTGTCTCTACGACTGAATCCCATTCATCCACACAGAATTTTCAATGCAAAGAACTCTATAAATTCAGGTGAAACCTGAAAAGGAATCTCAAACTATGATTCACTTACAACTAATGTTGATCTCCAATGACTTATGGATCTCATCCTCATTGAGACTTGTTCATCGGAAACGATGTCCTGCTCCAGGCTGATAAGCTTATCATGAACTTCATAAGCTTCGATATACCGATAACGCTGACAAAAGAGAAAACAATATCAATAAACAAATGACTATGAAACTGGGAAAAATGTGTTCTAATTGATGAGCGAAGTACCTGTAAATAGAATACAACAAGAAGACTTCCTATGTTAGATGAAGGATCATCCATAGCAAAGTCCAACAAACATTTGTGAAGATGCTTCTCCTCATCAAAATTCCACGGCAACTCAATCATCCGATCAACCAAATTCCTTCGAATGCATAGGCAACATATTTCTGTCACCAAAGCCTCAACCCACTGTACCCATGTCCAACACGCATATCCTGTTTCACCAGAAGCTTGCTGAAAAGAATCATCACGCGACTTATGTTCTTTGACTTTCATGCAGACAGATCTCTGATACATGAAAGCTTCAGTAAGAAGTCCACATTCCACTCGCACCCGAACAGTAGTCACAGCCTCTTCAAGTGAAACCAACCGCGGTTCATCTCGACCTGACCACCTCAAAACCATCAAAGCAGCATCAGGATTCTGCCTTTCTAGCAAAACCTGGGCCACCTTGGGATGAACAGTAGGACCTGAAATTTCAGGAAGGAGACGACAAGCTTCCTGAAATTATAATAATTTCAGATTTTAGTACACAAAACCGTACTTATTTCACACCATAATAATTGAAGGGATTCATTCCGATTTCCCGCCTTCCAAGAAGAGAGTTTGTAAATGAATTCATGCATTCAAACACACCACATTTCACATAAAAAATTTTACCTGATTGGACGTTCAACCTGAAAGGATATTACCTTCTTACAGTATAAACTTGACTGACTCTCATGTTCACGAGGAAAATAAACCATTACTGTTGTAGGCAAGAGTTAGCCTTTAGTTTCTACGAGCGAATAACTTTTCAAAGAAAACCAGACTCAAACGATAAAGCGCAAAAGTATCCAGTAATATAAAATCATAACCAGTTGTGTTGATGTAAGGATATATTGAAGATTCAGATTAGTCGACACTAAAGACTATCAGTTAAAAATTAAAAAATCCATGGCTTTGACAGTTCAAGAATAAGGAAATTCCCTTTTCAATATATTGAGGGAAAAAAACCATTTCCAACAAATAAAATTACAACAGGAATGGTGCAGGCTCGAGATCAAGTCACCTGGAGGGCTTCATCAGTATGGTCATCCAGAAGATAAAAGACAAATGATTCCAGTAAGGAATGCCTGGTTATACTGAAAGTGGCGGCAAAATCATCAACAATTTCTCTCCATTTGTCCTCTGGCAATGTCCAATGCCAATCATATAGGTAGTACAAAAACTGATCAAACGTCAAGAAAAACATATATGTCAAAATCAGATTAAAAAATTATAACTTAAAACAAAATTCTCCATGCAAAAGGATACAATTGCTTGCTTTGGTACCACCATATCAGAACTTCCACACAAAAATAGCAAATCAATAGCAGCTCTCAAACTTTCAAATGGGTACAATCCTGCCAAACCCTCCAATTTTGACCGTAAAAATAAAGATCCATTGTCTTGTTGCAAGACTGCAATAGGAAATTCTTCTCCATCATCATCTGTATGTCCCACCTCTGTATCAATATTTGCAAGTGCTTCTTCAATAAAAAGTGTGGCATTATCCCCACTGGACTGGGTAGCATTATTTATAACCAAATCAGGCCATGCACGCTTCATCGCAGAAGATTTTCTCTCACGAAAATTCGAACGCCATGATGCAATATTAGTATGACGGGACCTCACATCCTCCAGAAAATTATGTCTTGCACACCAAATTACAACCTCCATGTGCTGAAAATGTAAAAGAACAATAAAGAGAGAGAGAGAGAGAGAGAGAGAGAGAGAGAATGAATAAATGTGAAATAAAAACTTAATCACAGCAGAGCAGATAAAAGCAATTCCTACAAAGCGCTTTTCAAGCACATTATCCTATCCGCATTATCAGATTTAGAGTCACACAACAGACCATAATAACAATATTCATGACAGTATTAAACTACTAAGAAGAGGACGACGAGCAAGAAGGGAAGAGAGGTAACAGTTATTTCAAAAGAAAGGTTAGCAACTCCCATTCATTCATTACATAGGGATTTTTTCTATTTTTCCGAAAACCTTAATTGATACTATCTCTGTCCCAAAAAAAGTCCACATTGAGTTTTCAAATTTGTACTATTTTTAGTACAAATTCCAAACTCAATATGGACTTTTTTTTTGGGACAGGGGGAGTACTACTTTTAAAAGTAACGCTAACAGTATAACCATTACTCCAAATGTTGGTAGACCGGACTATATGCATTATATCTCAATTAGGTCTACTTATAACAAAGGCAACTATTACCATTTGAATTCAAACATGGCTATGAAAATACCTACTTTGGTATGCTTCTAAAAGTTAAAAAAGGCAGCAAAAATTGTATAACTTGAAATTGTGCAGTAGATGAATCAAAGTATAAGCAAATTCACCTGCTTTGTCTTCAAAATTTTTTCTTGAAGATGGTAAAGGTCATTGAGTTTTGCTGAAGCAAAACCGTTGAATGAAGATTCCAGAACATCTAGAACATTGGCCAAACCAGCAAGCTTAACAGAAAATCTGAGCAGCAAACTCAAACTTCCTTTTAATTCTTCTACCGTTAACTTATCTATTATAAGCTAGTTAAAGCATACAAAGAGTGCTGTTTCTTAAACAGAATGATATGTAAAAATTTCCAAAAAAATGTTCATATCAGGATACATATCTCTTGAAGCTCCGTCAGAATAATTTTATATGTCCGCTTGCACCAATCTTTCACAACCTTTTCATCCAGTAAGAAGGCAACCACGGGATCGTTGGATACAGCACTTTCATCCATGCAGACATCTGTAACATCTGTAATCTGTTTTAAGGAAAATAAACTGCCAAAGGAAATGGATTCAAACAAACAATTTTGCAAATTGTTTTCGAGTCTAATAGGGTCATGGACATATCAATAGATAGATAGCCAGTAAAATATCAGAGTACCCAAAAATTTTATAATTTCAGGTAATGACACAAAAACTAAACAACCAGAACACAAGGGAAACAAGAAGAGGAACCCATAGGCTTTTGACTACATCGCCAAGTAAACATATTCCTAAACAAGGATGACAAGCAGACACTGCCAATTGCACAAAACAGGGTCACGTAAGGATACAGTGGCATATAAGAGAGCTCAAATTATTCTCCAGGGCAACGTCAAACAGAGAATACAAACGCTGGACATCGGGAAGAAGTTCCTTCTCTCCATCTTCTTTATCTTGCAATCCGTCATCACACCTTCTGGATATAAGACAAGCTTCTATGCACTCATTATAAAGACGAAGGTGAAGTCTATCACCATCCTTGGGCAAAGGAATTCGGCAAATTGGGCAAACATCACAGCGCTGACTACATTCTTCGCATAAGGAGGCATGACCGCATGACTTTAAAACACTCTTTACGTATCTTCCGCAACTTCTTAAATCCCTAGTAGCTCTACAGTACTCAACTTTAGCTGCATTACACAACTCAAGAGGATCGATTGAGGCCAGATGTTTTAGAGCTTCCTGCCATAAATGTTATCATCAGAGGCGTGGAATCACATGAATGGAGTAATCATCAAGTTTGCATCTCTTTCCACTGTTCTTCATTCCCCATTTTATTTTCAATACCACTGTCATTTATCCCTCTATTACATCCTATACTAGCATTTCCACAAAAAGCTGACGAGAATATTAAAGCCTCAAATAACAATTTTTAACCATATATCAAAAAACAAGAAACCATTGAATTCAGTTCAATAGCCTACCTATAATCCAAACATCAAGCTATTTAGCTTACCATGTGTTAACAGTTCCAAGAAACCATATAACTGTGAATCTCCTTACTATTCGACTTCTCATCCGAGCTGATTTTAGTAGGGGGGAAAAGAACTAATCTGAACAACGACTTTTAGAAAGGATTAAATTTTAACCTCGACGCAAAACCCTAACAACAACAACACTACAACTCCCATTAGCAGCACAACTGAATGAACAAGTTGACACCACCAATGTTTCAATAGTCCCACTATTATTCAACATTTCCACGAGGGTTTCCAAAACATGTAAAATTACTGGAAAAAATGGAGGACAAATAAGCTTTGTAAAGTACTGCGCTAACTCTCGGAGATAACTCAATATAGTTTGATTGAAATACCTGTACTTTTTTGCAAGTGTAATTAGGCTGTCGGTGTGGAACTGGGAGTCTGTTGGAAACGGTGGCGCCGCCGTTGGAGGAGGCGTCGCCGAATCTCTTCTGCTCCATACAGTCTTTAGCTCAACCAATACAGATTCTTGACGCTGGGATAATGAAGAAATTGAATAGATACTTGAAATCTGGGATTCAAATTGTGGTTTACAGAATCATACCGAGCTTAATAAGAGCCAATTCGATGAAGATTCAGTGCGTGAGTGTGTGAAAATTTTGGGAGGGTTTTTGAAACATGTCGGGTAGCGCGGCCATTGGGGTTTTAGAGTTAAGAGGCCTTTCCGATTTTTTTTTAATTAATTATTATGGTCACCTCTGTTTCTTTTTTTTTCTTTTTTCTTCTTTTTTTAAGTTTATTCACGGACGTTTTTTTTCTTTTTTTTCCCGAATGAATTCTTAGTTAGCAGCATACATATTTCTTTAAGGCCACACCTAATAGTACTTATGGAGGTACCTAGATTATTACAACAGGAATAGAGCCTAGAAAAGGAGATAGTATTACTAGTTAGGGGGAGACTCCACTCGCGTGCGCCTCTTGCTCAACGTGTCCGGTCCTCCGTGGCCAATGATGGCAAGCCTGCTTACAGTTTCCTGCTTCCTCCTTCAGCTACCTGCTTTTCGCGTCCGCAATAGGAATCAAACCCTTAATCTTGCAGTTAAAGGTATAACACCCTAACCACTTGGGCACGACTTGATTCGTGCGTTCTCTTTACTAAATCTTCAGGTATAGAATGAGGTAAACTTTGATGCTTCTTTTTCATTTTTTTTTTAAAGAAATTGTATTTGTTCTAGCGCTAATAAATTTATTTTTTTTTTGAATAGTGGTAATAGAATTTTCGAATACCCTAGCCAACTTTAATTTTTACCATTACTTTCAGAATTTCACAATTACAATTAATTTGTAAACTTTTCGAAAATGCTACAAACATTATTCCTTTGTTGGAAGAATTTTGAAATCGAGCCATAACTTAGGAAACTGATGTGAATACACATGAATTATTAGGATAAACGTGTATCAAGTTTAGATGAAGCATAGGCTGTGGAAAAAAGAAATTAATTAGTTTGAAGGGGATTGAGCTAAGTTAATTTCCGGTTAATAGTTGTGTTGGTTGAATTGATTTAGCCATTTCTAAGTTAATAATTTGACAAATAATCATTTTAGATTTTTGGAAGTTTGCCATTGAAGCAAATTTTATATATTACTCACTTCGTTGCTTAATATAAGACATTTTGATCTGTCTCAGATTTAATCTAGTACACATTTTTAATTGACGAAAAAACCTTTAAAATATTTTTTCACATCCGTTGTGTTCTTTAATTGTTATGAAATATTTTAAAGATTTTTTCGTCAATTAAAAATGTGTACAATGTGAAATTTAGGAAAAGTTAAAATAACCGGAGGGAGTATGTGCGAAGAATAAGGAATTCAGGATTACCTTAGCAACCGCAGCCTAGGTACAGTAATTCATGTTGACTGCGGTGGCTAATTCATTTCATGTTTGTAAATGTTAAAAAAAAAAAAAAAAGAAACTGAATCAAAGTTGATTTCTGAGCTCATTATATATTATTCAACAAGTTATTTATTTTTCTCTTTATATGGGAGACTAAAAGGGGAAGCTCGTGCTATGCAGAAGAAAAGTGAACGAAATGAAAGGTCAAATTTTAGTTTTATCAGTTGACAATATTGTTTTTAAGTATATAAATCTAACTTCTTTTTTTTTTTTTTTTGGGTAAACATAAATCTAACTTCTTCTAATATGTGGATTTAATATTTTTGAGGCTTTTGAGGTCCCAAGACAAAGACCGTACCTTTTCTGCCGCCGACTGCGGGTCCGTCCGGTTTAGTCAATACAAGGAAATCAGCAGCAAATACATCACGAGAAGGATTAGTCAAAAGTGCGAAATGCAACTATAAAAATTATTAAAAAAAAAAAAAATACATTACATCTTGCATTCTCCATTTTAGAAATCCGAAGCTTTAGCCTAATGCCAAGTTTTATAATTCCTACTCTATGACTATGAGGGTAATGAGCTCATTGGTTTATCTACCAAAAACTAATACTACTACTGATTTGGATTTTGTTTTGCATTTGCATTCTCAAGTTTGAACACCATGAATCGTCAAACAAGAGTGGTCATTTACAATTTACATTCTGAACGTGGCTTCTCATTTGACTACGAACGGTCCTTCGATATTGTTTTCAAAATTTGTTCCGACTTTGTCCATGAATACAATAAACATGTTAATCATATGGGACGAAATGTGGTAGCTTGTTTCTTGTTATTTCTTTTTACTTCTACCATTTCAAACTAGTATTGCATCGGGAGGGAATGGTTGATAATAGGTATTGACAACAAAGCAAGCACATACAAGAGCTGCAGCTGCAAGAGGAGCCATGCGTATTTTTTTCATCATCTTCTTCTTCAGCATAATGGAATACACAATTCTGTTGAACTTAATCCAGAATTTTGAGGATTCACCAATTCCTAGTTTCCTACATCAAGGATTCGCATTACTTCATTTTATAGCTGACTTTATGAGGGGTATGTGTTCTCCTAGTACAGAGGAAAGTCATATACATAAATCAACTAGTAGTACAGAAACTTCATCTCACCTGACATCTTCCCCCTTCTTCTTTTGTAACCCCCATTAGGCCACACAAACTTGAACAGAACACTAAATAAACCCCTACACTTAGTCAGAAGACATAAGTGTTTAACCAACATGTTTCAGTAAAACAAACATTAAGGAGCTATAACCAATTCTCTGTCACAGTGATATATGCATACCTGAATCTTCTAACAAGAGATTAGATCCAACCGTCATATAATAGTAAAAATGGGTAAAAAAGGATCTTTAACATGAGAAGAAAATAAAATCAGCAAGAACTTGGTTATCAAGGGAAGAAAATGAACACAGTTTGAAGGAAGATGCTTCATGTTATACCTAGGATAAGAGATCCGAATGCCAACCATGTTTTCAGGGAGAAATCATTGGTCACAGCACATCAGACTTGTTCATTATAAGCTAATATTTTAGGCCTTACGAAGATCACGTCCCTCTTTGTTTATCTAACAAGCAGAGTGGGCTAAGTGAAGTACTTTAGGATTGAGCTGAGTTTTGCACCTACATTTATGTCGAATGGCGAGAATCAAACAAATAGAGAGAAGTACGATTCATCCTAACTAAAGCTCAGTTATGTTAACTTCAGGAGCCATTGCTCTTGACCAAGCACGCCATGACTAGAAATATCCATCCTTAAGATGAACCAGAGTAGCAGACAGAACTTCCACAGTAGAGATTCTTGAACTGAGTTCATTCTAGTAGCCAATTAGAAGCAACATTACTTCTGCTCCCAACAAAGTTGAAGCATGAAAAATAACAATTTTCAAGAAAATGTGAATAAATAAAAACATAAGCTCTCCAATAAGATTCATATGGCTACTTTACATCAGAAGTCTGCAACACAACCTAACACATGCCTTTACTTCTGATATGACCCAAAACAGTAAAAAAAGAAGAAAACAAAGATTCGAAATGCTAACACATAACTTTGATCATCACCCATTTAAACCTTTCTCTTAACTAAGCAGTTTATACCTCCAGCTGAGCCATCAACACTATAAAAGTCCAAGCTTTCCAACATTCTACCAGTATTCTGTAAATAGTATCAACATCTGCAAGAAATGGCAGACTCAATATAGCTCAGTCTACTGTTCCCGCATACAAATACTCACAAACGGACAAGTTCTAAATTTCAAATTGGTAAGGAACAGAAAATGAGAAGCACGAACCTTTCCTAAATATCAAGAATTCGGCATCATCAGTTAAATCCTATCTATTTCTGCAGCAAACAAATAAAACTAATAAGCACACATTAAGAAAAGGATCACAATAATACACGAAGAAGTTTTGGTCAATGGGAACATGCATTCAAACAACTTAAGACCAAATTCAGGGCAATAGCTCACCTGAGGATCATGGCCCTTATAGGATTCAGCACTCATCCCGACCAAATACAGTGCCGGAAAAACATTCTGCCACGAAAACAATCATCCGTAAAATGGAAACAGGCAACGAAAAAAATGAAAAGGAAAAGAGAGCATTTTTTTTAATAGAGGATTTGACATACATCAAGCAGTTTCTGAACAGTTCTGGGTCGTTTCTTAGGCCTGCGAGGTCTGGAACCAGTCAGAGCATAAACGTCCTCATCAATTTCTTCCTTGGAAAGAGAGATCCAAAGTTTCCTTCTCTCCACCACTTTCCTCTGCCTCTCCGACCCGTGGCCGCCGCCGCTGCCGCCGCCCAATGCACCGACCCGCGTGGCGGAGGACTTGTTGTTGTTATTATTATTACTGCTTTTCATAAGCATAGAACCCGAAGCAGCGTCGTCAATAATTTTTCGAGACGGCACCGTTTTAGAGTCGTGAAATTTCTCAACTCCCGACGACGTGGTAGGCGGCGGCAAAGTCGCCACTCTCCTCGGCCTCAAATTCCATTGCCTCACCTCATTCCTCTCTTCTTCCTTGTCGTCTCCCCCGCCGCCCAAACCGACGTCGTCCTTCTCAACCCGGCCGTGATCAGCCGCCAGGTGGCGGTGGTTGTGGCTCTTGTGGGCCCAACTCAAGTTGGGTAGGGACAAATTGTGGAGTTTGATACCAGGGGCGGTTGCCATTGAACTAGCAATAAAGGTGGGTGGCTGGTGGTGGTGGTGGTGATGACGACGATGATAATGGTCCTCCTGGGCTGTGGTCATGAATTTGCCTTTTTTCTTCCTTGAAGACAAAGAAAGCAGTTTTTTGATATATGGGATATATATTTGACCTGACACTTTTTCCTCTGCTGTGCTGCTGCGCTGCGTTACTGTGTGTGTGTGTGTACGTCTTTTAGGGGAGAGGGGGATGATGGGAGGAGATTATAGAGATGGGAAAAAGGCTTTTATTATTATAGAGTGAAATTAGGGGTTTGATTCGTCGTCATGAGAAAATTAAATTAGTAGTAGTACCACGGTACCACCACCCCTTGACATATCTATGGATTATGAGTGGATGGATCGGATTAAAAAATTAACGCCGGCTAACATATAAGAGTTTCTAATTCATGGAATTACTCAACCTCGTTTTTTGATATTGTTGTAACAAAAATTAGAAACTCTTATGTTAGGTGTTAATTTTATTAGTGATGAGTCTTCGAATGAGGTTATGGTGCATTGTTATAAAGTAGTACAACGCATTTGTTTGTTTTACATTTTTGAAATAGAAAAGATAATTTTTATTTACTCGTGCAAAATAGACAATACAAAAAAATGTGACGATCTAATAGGTTTATAGTGCATCGTTATGTACAGATTGAAAATATTATCTATGCCTCAAAATTATTGTCTAATTTAAAATTTTACTTTTAGTATAATTTGAACTGAAGATGAAAATTTAAATTGGACAATAATTTCAGGATAGAGAGAATATATGTTAGGTCATCAGTTTGTGATGTTCATAGTGTCAACATGTGACTGACTCCGGTCATGTCATTGATGTTTAACGGAAGGTCATAATTTGGAAATCTCACATTATACTTCCACTTGAATGTACAATATAAGTTGCAAGCGGTGGGTGGGGAGGAGGGTTTACAATGTTGATCGGGTTTACCTCAATAACAGGAGCTGAGCTTTGGGCTCTTTTCCAAGGCCTACTCCTCGCTTGGGACCTTGGAATCAGGAGATTGGTGGCGGAATTCGATAGCCAGGTGGTGCTGCACAAGGTGAACAGCCAGCAGATTCAAGGAGGATTCCATGGGGGGGTCTGATCATGGCCATAAAAGACCTTCTTAGCCGGGAATGAACTGTTGAACTCACTCATATACACCGTGAAGCAAACTCTGCGGCTGATTGTTTAGCGGGATTGGAAGACCAGGACCAATGGGGTGTGGAGAGATTACAGGATCCACCAGCTGCAGTTCTACGATGGTTGTACCACGATAGGATTGGCGTTGCATACCTCCGAAAAGTAATCATTTGAACTAGGCCTTGTGCCTCCATCTCTGTACTTAAAAATTAAAAAAAAAAAAAAAGTTGCAAGATATTGCAGCTTGTACATGCCATTCTTGCTACAAGTTGCATGATAGTATTGTTGGCAATTAATAATTTATCTAATATTATATTTTATAAGTTTCGTTTTTCCTCAATAAATGATTTTTTATCAAAACTTTTGGTGTACAACATTTGCCCGAATGAAATAAATTTATGTAGGAAAGATTCATAACCAATGCGACAGTTTTGAGAATACCTCATTGACTGAATACATACGGCTTACGAGTCTCGGTTTGGTTTGTTAGAGTTTGTCTTATTGTTTAATTGTCTGGTTTCTTTTTTTAAATTCTTAGTCAATTTTCATGTGCCCATTTCGAATTTCCAAATATCCTTTTTTTTTTTTTTGCTTTCAAATATTCTTAATGATTTATCAAATTCAATAAAAATTGAGCAAGAACTTACAGACGAATAAGTAGCAATTTTCAGCTAAAGTTCAACTCAGTCATTATGTTATTTTAAACTTAATAAAGCAGATAATGTATTAGCTTCTTTGAAATTAAATTTCCTAATCCTTTCGTTCATTACAATGAAAAGAATCCCTGCTTACTAATTAACAGCAGCTAATTCTATTGAAATGAATTACTTTAATTATCAATATGCTCGCTAAGAGCAGTTAATTTATCATTCCCGGGCCCAAAAAGGGCCGAAAAAAATTACCACTACTGGAGAAAGCATAAGAACAAAAACCTCAGCAGAGGCAATTTAGGAGAAACACCCCCAGCTACTCCAAATATTGCAGCAACGGCTCCAAAAGCATGTAATGCAACAGCAAGAAAAGGAGCCTTCCGAGCACTGGAGCTCCTCCTGCCAATATTTGCAGCATTTTTCATTCGCAAATAATCAGTAGGGTCTAAATTTTCTTGCTGCTCTTAATTGCTGAATTCGTTTTTTATCTTGTTCAAACTCGCTCTGCAGCCTCATAATCTCTGCAAGTCATAAAGGTACTATATTTAAAAGGCATGAAGAAATGTGTCCAATGCCAAATGGGTTCAAAAAGAAATTGTATCTGAAGACCATAGCCTGAAGTCGGAAGAGAATGACATGCACCACTTATTCCAACTTGCAACATTTTCATAAAAGTTTTACAAGCACTTTCATGTTCACTTCCAAAGTTTAGAGATTGAAGAGTGTTCTTCATCTGTATGGAGTAGTATGCCATTAAACATTGATCTAGCAAACAATATTGAACAGAAACATAACAATAAAACAAAGAACTAGCACCAAGAATTCTATATTATGTAGTCATCCATAACATTAAACTTTTCAAGACAATAATATGTCAAATATAAGGGCGAGAAACTAAAAACAGATTGTGTAAAGATCAATATACCGTTTTTTTGTGCTTCTCTTCTCTGAAACCGATAAAAATCTACACCCACATCTTTACTCTTCTTTTTGGACATCTTATCGAGAACTGCAGCCTGAGTAACAGAACCAACGACAACTCCAGTTTCAGTATCTGTCGTTTTCTTGCGTCCCTTTTGATGAGTAACAACAGTCCACCCATCCTCGGCAGCACGGGCTTCACGTTCTCTTCTTTCCTGTGGAGCATAACAATAAAAAGAAGTGAAAACGGGAGCAAGGGACAAATGCATAAGGAGAAGAAAGGTCCTAATCACATAGAAGTTAGGAAATATGACTGATTGTTAAACTAAATGGCTTGATCAAGATACAGTCACGCAATAAATTTTAATTCAATCAAACTCCAAATGTAGGGGTACAGTACATGGGCTTTACATAGTTTTGGTTCTCAAAAATCCAGTTCGCCCACAGTTAATCAATAATATCTAGAGATCTTTCAATATTTCTAAGCAAAAATATAGCACATGTAAAATGTGAATGCACCTGCTCCTCCTTTGCCTCATATCGAGTTATGAAGTCATCAATTCTTTCTTGCAGTACTTTCAACCCTGGTCGCTTGTATTGGTAGTCCATAATCCATTCTGCTCATTTAACACCAAAATCTCAGTCAGCAGAGTGACAGTAGAGAACTGTCCCTAGCAACTTTCTTGTAAGAAAGGGGAGGAAACAGGGAGGTGGGAATGTAAAGCCTAATGAGGCACATCTGACTAAAATAATCCTTACTTTTCATTCCTTTTGAGCAGTCTTCATCTCCAGAAGAAATCTGATATACCTCATTTCCTCTAGCCAAGTCTAGAAAAGCAGACGAAAGAACAAAAATAAAACAGATTAAGTAAGCTTTCAAGTAAGAGGGATGAGTGATAAGTCTGACACCCCACCAACGAGCTAATGAGTAATGATAAATTTGAAAGCCCGAAACAGCAGCAGCAGAATATATGCATCTTAAAAGCACAATCCTAGACAAAGGTAAACTATTTGGCTAAAAGACACAAGGATTAAAGATTTTTATTTGTGAGAAGTAACAGTATTATAGTGAAAGTAACTCCTGAACGAGGACAGGAGCAGAAAATTCACTGCATAGTGATGAAGTGTGTTTTTGAAAATTACAGCCCACCAAGAACGAGGACAGGAGCAGAAAGAAGAAACCACCTCCGGTAAAACCATTTCCTTCCTTGGAGTAACTCTCAGCCTTAGGATGAACTTTATTTGATGGAGATTTTGTGTCCTTCTTTTGCTTTGGTTTTGTTTTCTTACTTTTTCGCACTTCGTCAAAGCTTCCATTCTGTTCAACAAAGCCATCTTCGTCATTATCCTGGTTTGTTTCACTTCCAACACCTACTGCATCAGTTTTTTGGTCCTTGTTTCTTTTCTTAGTTTTCAACTTCTTCCTTTCACGGTTTTCTTCCTCTCCCTGTGATTTCTCTGTCAACAAAGAATTGTACCTTATACACCAAAACTAATAGCTCAGTATGGATACAACATGATGTACACACTGACATAACCTACCCTTGACAGCAGGCTGCTGATCACCTTCATGAGTCCCGTCCATCTTATCTGTTGCCATTTTCTTATTTTTCTTTCTATCCTTTAGTTTAGCCATAATTCTTCGCTGGAGAAAAACAAAAGAATGTCGAAATCTTTGCACAATATTCAAAAATTGAAGTGAAAAGGACAAAAAATCTCAAAACTTCGACAAAAAAAACTCAACAGATATAGTAATGTCAATTGACATAAGATTCTGTAATAGTTATTAAGATTAGGAACATTAGATTACTCCACCGTCTTATTTTAAGTGAATCGTAAACTTGATCAACCATAAGAAATATTCATTTCTTAACCCCCGTGTTACATCATGCGGTTGATTAGTTAAGTAGGTGTTACTTATCACAATGTTGTAAAACTTGACTTGACACCGGAGCTTATGATTGAAATTATGGAACAGGTAGAACTGAGGATCAAACCCGATACACTCATCACAATATGAACAAATTCAAATCATTCGTACATTTTTAAGTCAAACAATCTCAACTTTTATGTACAAAACCGTCCCACATAACATCCATCCATTCAAATATAACAAAAAGATATTCTTCAAAAACACAGCTACATTAATAAGTTCAATGTGCAGCCGAGAAATTTAAGAGTCATTCGTCACGAGCGATTCACTCAAAACCAAACTCATTTTCATTACCAAAACAGGATCGACATTGCTTAAACAAAATGAAAGAAAATACTTAATCTAAGATTATTCTCTAACAAAAAAAACTCTTCATGAGAGCCGAAATTTACTATGAGAAAGAATCTGAAAACCACGGTTTCTTAAACGTTCAACACAAAATCCTACTAAAATTACAGCCAAAAAGGGGCCAAGCAAACCAATAGCAGTCCACAAACACTGCGTTAGCTATCTACGCATATCTCAATTCAGGTTAACTTAATACCTGTAACTTTTTGCAAAGGTGACTAGGTTGAAGTGACGGAACTGGGAGTCCGGAGAAAACGGCGGAGCAGCCGCAACAGGAGGAGGCGTCACGGAATTTCTTCTCCACAACTCAGTATAAAGCTCAACTTGTGTTCAGAGCGGGATTCGAGAGGGAATGAAATTGAAATTAAAATCAGGGTTTCAAAACTGCGGTTAATGATAGCTGAAGCGAGCTCAAGAACAGCCTAATTGGCGGAGATTCAGTGCGTGACTGTGTGAAATGTGATGAGGGTTTTGGAATTTGGAGGATGGGTTTAACAACCGGATTGGTCGATTTGATTAAACAAACCCGTTTCCGAACATGACCCGGCGGTCAGATGCTGGGCCTCTCTGGTCAGGTCATGAAATAGTAATTGGGTCTTCAAAATGGGCTATTTATAATGGAGTACCAATCTTCTAATCCTAATAGTTTTTTTTATTTTTTTTAAATATTTGCAGAGTATCCATCGTCGGCAACCGTGACTAATCCCCCTCGATGAATTGTAGGCACCTCAATAGATGGAACAGCTAGACAAAGTATTTAAGATTGCTTCATTCTCATGGCGAGCTTCGAACCCTCAACCTATGGTTAAAGGTAGAGGAGTCTCTTCCACTCTACCACAACCAATTTTGGTTTCTAATCCTAATATTAGTACCAAGATATCATGAAACTATGCTGCACAAAATTACAATGAATAGGATCATAGGATATATTTTCAACACAATTGGAGTATAGAAGTTCAGAAAAAAAAAAAAAAGAGGAAAAAAAAAAAGAAAAAGAAGAGGATTAGGGTTAAAATTGAGGAGAGAAAATTAGAGTACTAAACTGGAAAGAGAAAAAATTCCAATAATTTCATTCAAAGTCCATGAAACCCAAGGGCCAATACAATACAATAATATCAATCATTCAAAATTCTAATACAATGACACAGCTTTAAGCTGAATTAATCGACTTGAGAAAAAAGAGATTATATATCTGGTCCTTCTAAATTTACTTAAAAATTATTACTTGTTTGGAAGTCAACTTACATTTTATTTTGACACTTAAAATTTGAAAGTGTTTCAAATTGAAAACTAAATGGGAAATAAAAATGTTGTTTGGATGTTGGTTTTGAAAAAAAGTATTTTGAACTACATTTTGAAATATCAAGTACAAGTCATCACTAAATAATTAAATACTGTCAATTATAGTCACTGCAAAAAAGAACTTTTTCAAAAACAATCACTCAATGACGGAAACCTGCCAAATTTGTCATTGAACTATTTGTAGTTCTAAAATGGTCATTACACTAACAAAAAGTGTTTCAAGTTGGAATTTAAAATGTAAATCAGAAATTTGTTTGGATGATATTTTCTTTTCTACTGGGTTTTGTATTTAAGAGGTAAAATGAGTTGACAAACAAACAAAGGTCCAGACACAAATATTGCAATGGGCTTAACTTTCCATTCAAGTACTTCTTATATGTAACAAGGTATCTAGTATGTATCTACGTTCGGTAAGAGTTGGGAAGTGGTACGTTCTATGGATGCTTTCTTTAATTTTTTGGGATAGTTCTTTTCATTAAAACCTCTTTCAGCCCAAAGAGTTCAGCTAACAAGAATTGAGCCCATTACGTGAACCAGTACGAAAGAAAATTTAATGGCCTGATGGTTATTAGGCCCATAGGCAGGAACTAGTAGTCTGATAACAGTGTGGGGACAATGAACTTCATTTTTAGATTGACCATTATTGTAGATAGTAGTAAAATAAATTAATCAATAGATACCTAAAGTGTTGTATAAAGTTCTTTTTTTTAATTTGATTATTCTTTTTTAATTCATTTATAGCGGAAATATTTATGCTAGAACAATAACACACTAGTGTAGTAATATGAGCAACTATTGCTAGTGCCAAAAGTATCATAGGGTTGGTAATATTCATCAAATCTTTCATATAGGTAGCATGCATGAGGGAATGATTAATTGTACTAGAAGGAGCTCATAGCTAATATCTCAATTGCAATCACATATAGAGTATCGGAGTCGACTTTTTTCCCGTATACTTTTTTTTTTTTTTTCAAAAGTGATAATCATTTTTAAATTAAAAAAAATCAACCATACATTTAAGCAGTACAATACAAGATTAAGGTACGCAATTTAATGATTGAGCTATTGCAATCGAACCATACGCGATTTTTCAATCCACAGAGGAACAAACTTATCACCATGTGTGAACATGAGTTTAGAAGGCTAAATTTGTCAGATTTAAAAAACATTTCTGATAACTAAAGACAGAAATCCAAACAGATCTACCAAACAAAGAAAATACATAAAGAACCAATAATAAGATAAAGTTCCAGTACCGATCTAATCCGAATTAAACTGAATGTAACTGTAAAATTACCAAACAAACGTAGAAGTTCTAGATATGGAGATTTTCCTTCATTTTTATAACCTTTGACTCCATCTTGTTCCCTCTATCTTGATTTCTTCTCTGGTCCTTTTTTAATCCAAGCTTTTTCTATCGAATGTGTTGAGAAAACACCAAAAAAATACTAAAATAAAACAATAAAACCTCCTAAAAAGAGGATCCAAATTCTGCATGAATTTTTTTTTGATAGTTGTGATAAATAAACCAAAAAAAGTATTAGGAAAGTGTATAAGGAATGGTGTGGAAGTAGTCTTAACTATCCTCCTATCTTTAAATGCATTAGTTCCAAATGAAAATTATAAAATTGAACTAGATGTTTGCCCCGGGCGAATGCCCGGGGTGTCGCTTGTTTTTTTAAATTGATTAAATAAAAAATACTAATCATTCTTAAAAGAATAAAAAAAAATTAAAAGAATAAAAAATCAATTGAAAAAACAGAAAGTGAGCTATTACACATAAATTTATGCCCAGATTTACAATATTTAATTTATACCAGTTAACTTATGCCCGGGTTTACATAAATCATAAACCAATATCTACAACAGAAGAATAAAAAAAAATCATCCTTAAAAAATCAAATTTCTTTCATGACAGCTTATTTTTTCTCTGTTGTAGAAAGAGATGGATTGATAATTGATGTCAGATTTTAAGTAATTGATTTAAAGGCTCGGGTGTGAGAGAGGAGCGGAATGGAAGAGATTCTTTGAAATTGGAGATTGGGAAGACATTACTGGTGTTTCACTTGATTTAAGGAAATTTCCTTACATTTGATTTTATCAACTAAACATTGTTGTTTTAAGGGATTAGTATATACCTATAATTAAGGGATTTATGTATTTGCCACGTGTCAAAAATGATTTTGTACTGAAAATAGCTTTTAGCGGGAAAATTTTCATTGTGGTGCTGTCACATGTGCTTTTTGTTTGCTGCTTTAATTAAGTACTATAGATATATATATATATATATATATGATTTGTTTTTCTCTAGTACAAATCATTACGTTTTCTTAATACAAGTTACATCATTCATCGAATCAGTTCGCTTCAATCTTTATTTTTCTTTTGAACTTTGGGCTAAAATAGTGGAAATATAGAGAACTACGTTATAGTAGAACAGTATTCAGAAAAAATATGGATCCAATTGAAACTCCAAGAGACGATCACAAGGCCCACCACACAAGTCAATAATGAGTATGATTAAAATCCTGTCTACAAAAAGAGGAGATCAACACTAATAAACAAACACCTCAAACTATATTTTACAATTTCTCATCCTAATAGAAAAAGATTTAAGATAGATCTTCATCATTTGAAGCAACAAAATGATTAGTTTGCTTAGCATTACATCCTTACAATCTTTCCCAAATAATTGTACTGATTAAAAGCACAAGCAAATAATTAATTTAAGGTATCACGAAGTACTTTATTATTATTCCTAAGCTAGCATGTACACAACGAAAGCCACCGTGTACTCAATTAGCAATCTTACAAAGCCACATTCGTTTGTCTGCCTCAAAGTTACTTCATTACCCCTTCCAAAAGTGTATTATGCCTCTCAACAATAATTTGCTACTGTTATCGGATGGTTTGGTTATGGGTCGTGACTGTTCATATTTATACTCTATTCGTTTCAAAATGATTCGAAAATATTAATTAAATGAAGTAAAAAAGTAACTCAATGGTGAAAATTATCGTTAAATAAATAGTTATTATGTTACGTACAATATACATACACGGAATAAAGTACAATTATCATTTCAATTTGAGCCTTCTCAAAAGTACATAAAGAAGGGATAAAAGCAGAAGGAGGCTTTTGCTTTTTTTTTTTTTTTTCCCATTCGAAGTCAACTCTCGCGGATTCCTAATGCAAACTTCTTGTGTTAGTACGCACAAAAATGAACTAATCTTTCATACAGGAAAACGGTGAATTTTAAATCCTCATTACGAATTTTAACCTCAAAAACTAATCTTGCATGATATATAAAGTGATAGAATAACTCATAATATCTCTTGATTTTTATGTGAAATCCTTCGCGAAATGATCAATGAATATTTTCTTAGGATACGCCAACGGCCCACACAAAGATCATTCGGAATATTAACTTAAAACTTCCACTTAAGAGTACCTAACATTAAGGCAGTTAACAAAAGCTGGACCTACGAATAACTTAGGAGTTGGTAGTCTTAACTGAAAATCAAAAGAAACAAGATTTGTTCGTACAAAAACGATACTCTTAATCAGACGGTTAAAAATCTTAATCACATGAGTACCAGGTAAGCTAATCACTAATCACATGTGGGCTGACATTCACACGAGTATCAAAGCTTTAAAAGAGATTAAGACATAAAAATAAATTCATATTTTTTTTATTAAAAAAAAAAAAAGCAGCTGGCCTGAGCCCAATGATAAATTTTATTCCTATTCCCATCTGGCACCAACCGTGGATTTTTTTTCCTGCACATGCACGGTTGCACGTGTGGGTACCCCTTAATCAACGGGGATTAATGACTTTGATCTTTTGATTATCGAACAATTTTAATTATCGAATTGACGGCCGAGATTTCGTTGTCCGGTTGGCTCGTAAGACCGACCAAAGACCAGCAAACCATGCACCGAAAAATAAGAAAGCAGGAGGAAAGTCGCAAGTCAAGAGAGAATCCGGGTTTGATTTTAATGAGTTATTATTTTATAAAATAAACAATGATTAAAGGTAATGATGAAATGATTAAGGGCACTTAATCAGGGGTTTTTGAGATTTGACTAGATCCAGCAAAGACAAAAGTTACTTTGACCGTCGTTTGGAGGAGGAGGGGGGTTGCACGTGTGGGTACACGTACGTTGTTAGCATGTGTTTACAGTGCTGTTCTGAAGTGTAAAATGGTTGGGAAAGAAACTTTGGGAATTTGGGGGAATGCTGGTGTGTGAGTTCCACGTAGGTTACACATGAGTTTGTACTAACAATTATGCAACTTGGGAAGAAACATTCCATTGCCCTTTTAATGTGTAACCCTGACCATACCAAACCAAAGGGGACTCATTTCGTCCCAAAATTATTACTTTTTTTGTTCTGAAATAGTTATTCAGTTTACATTTTCATTTTCACTACAAGAATCATATGTTGTTGTGATAGTTACAAACTTGGAACCAAGATTGAAAGTTTCATCTCTATAATGAAAGGTTAAATATTTCATGTTCTATTTATAAAGCACAAATTAAGTTATTTGATGCTGGCAAAATACTTAAGTTCAAAGGAGACAAAAAAAAAAAATTCTAAAATTCATATGCTAAAGCTTTGCCATTGAGTTCATTGATAATCATCCGTTCTGTATGAAATTGCGTTTCTTGATTTTTAGTTTTCCTTTTGACATTGAAAGATTTAAAGAGAGGTAGAAAGGAGAATACACTAATTTTCTTTTTTCTTTTAACTCCCTTACGTTAAATTTAGTATGTGACAAATTATATATAAACAAATAGTACTCTTTATATCTCAAAAAAGTTATTCAAAATGAAATTTGAAATTCGTATTAAAAATAATATAAAATTTAAATCTTAATGTCGACGATTTTTTGTAACAGATGGAATAATTTAGTTTAGATGACGTTTTCTCAAGTTTGATTCCTCTTTGAATTTAATGAGTGGTGAGTATCTTCATAATGTATTTTTCTTTTTCCAAAAGAATGAATGATGAGAGCTAGCTCATAACTTTGAGGATGGTCAATTCAACTTTCTAATTGTTAAATCAAACTTTATATGAAGTATATCTATATGCATATTGATAATATTAAAGGGGTTTTCATTTCTCAATGTTCGTTCTCATGCATGTTTGCCTACAATGCTTTATAATTTATATATTCTAAATGTTTTTGCTTTAGGAAACCTAGATGGTTCCCACACGATGATCAATATGTTGTGTGTATGTGTGTGTTAGTAAAAAAGATAAGCCAAGTTGAGAGGATTGTGTCTACCTCTTCCCATATCATTGAGACCTTTGCCAACTCGAGAATGATGATAATGTACTTATAATTACCACTACAAAGGCTTTGGCTTTTGATTTGTTTACTCTCCCCCATGAAAAGTAAAAGGGAAAACCAAAAGAATGGCCTGTCAAGTCATGTGGTTAGACGTCTTTTATGTATATATAAAATTAGGGTTCATCATTCATTCATTCATTCTCTCCTGTCCACTTGATCATCATCATCATCATAATGAGCTAATCGATTATATTCTACATTATGATGACATTGTCTAGCTTCATAATGTAAGCACACATAATTAATACGGGGTAATGCAGTAGGCACAGATGCATTAAATGGAATAAGCATATATTCTTTTTCTTTTGGAGTTGTGAATTTCACAATATTTCAATTTTTTTCTCCAAAAAAAAAAAAAAAGAAGATAAATGATGAAGTATAAAGCAGGCATCAAATGAGGAATAATATAGCATTCATGTGGAATGGAATGCCTAGGTTTTTTCTACTTTTCTTTTTGGAATTTCTACTAGTTGTTTTCTAGACGAAGGACGGCTGAAGGCTAGTTTGAAGCAATTGATTGATACCAACATTTCAAAAGAAAGTTCAAAATGTTGAAAAGGTATATATCAACATTCAACCAGTAAAAATTAAAATAATAAAAACAAAAGTATACATGGCCAAATCTTATAGTTTGAAGGTTCATGTTAAAGAGATTCTTCATGTTTTTACGACATAAACAAAGCAACTAAACTACAGTCCTCCTAGTAGAGTAGTAGGTTATGTTCAGCATTTATTCAGCATTTATAATCGAAAATCTTAATAAGCATATATAGTCGTATTGCGAAACCTTTTTTTAGCATTTTTTCAACTTCACATGTTACTTGTACCGTCTTCCGTTTGAGGGAGGTGCCAATGTATATTCTAGAACCTTTTAAGATAGGATTCTTTTCTAACATATATATATATATATATATATATATATATATATATATATAACACCTTTGTATCATAATACACACGGTTAATACAATCTAATTGAGTTGTTTAATCAATTAATTTGAGTTCCTGCAAAAACAAGCAATCCATTATACGCGTTGACCAATCTGATTATAGGACATTGTGATTTTGATTTGAGAATCTGAATAACCAAAATCAGCAGTTCGCGGAAGCAATTTGATTCTTGGAGGGTTGACACACAATCCTAGAAAAATTTATCAAATTATCAAATCTAATTTTCTTTTTCCCGCATTTGCGGAAATAGCTGTGCACGATGTTGTTAATTTTAGGGTTTGTATACATCAAATTAAACTTCACGAGAAACTACAAAACGTCAGTAGCTAAATAAAACGCTCAAACATCCGTTTTACTTACCACTCAAAAGATTTCAAATCAATGGATTTACTTCATGTTTAAACATGGAGTTCTGTTTTAATTCATGTTTTAATGTATTTAGTCCATTAATTTCATATCATTTTTTTTTTCAAAAATCCACCCAGTGAACCCTACATAAATATGGGTAAAACCCCCCTTACAACCTCTAGTGAGAATCGAACTATAATCTATTACCAAGAAGGATAACAACCTAACCCCTAAACTGTTATTCAATTTCCATTAATTTCATATCATTGTTATACTCTAGATAAGGGGAAAAAAAAGTTGTACCCTAGATTGATTAATTTTCAAAGTAGTGATGACCTGAGTGAATTTTGTATTCTATCTCTCAATTTTCACGTTTAGCATAATTTGCAATGAGGATAAAGATTGAAGACAATTATTTTAGGACTTACAAAATAATTGGATTTTCAAAAAGTGATGCGACATAAATATAAGAGAAGTCGTTAATATTTTTTATGGATACAATATTGTAAGTTCCATTTCGGAGCCATCGAGTATGATCATTAGCTTCCAAGTCAATTTGTGGGAGCAAAACAATGAGAGGAGGACAGTTTTTTCAACGAGATTTTAATTTCGATCGACGAAATTATTATTAAGAAGAAGAAGAGTCCCAGTTTTGATGAATTGTTCAACAAGCATTCAAGAAAAAAAAAAAACAAAAAAACAGGGAGAAGCAGACAAGTGAAATAATGATCATCAAATCATCTCCATTTAGTACAGAAAATCTTTCTAAGAGTTCGTTTTCAATATAAAGAGAGGAGGGCCAAGAGTTCACGTGCGAATCACATGGGCAGGGGGAGCCTCGTACGGACCCCGGATGTTGTCGGGACGCCGATCCATAATTAGAGGGGTTTGATTGGGGGAACACGTGGGGACAGCTATCACGCCACTCGTGGGGACAAAACTTTTTGATCCATCAACCCGACATCGTGTCGGACCACCAGGCTTTCCACAATCATCATTTCTCCATTGAAATATTAGTACTACTAGTCTCTAACTGATTATGTTGAATTTAATAATTCCAACCTTTTTTTTTTTTTTTTTCTTTCTTAGTCCTATCTCTCATTATGACCCTCATTATTTAGTTGAATTTTCACCGCACGCGCTCTTCCCCTTGCCACATCAATCTACAAGAGAAATTCAACCAATCATCTCAAATGATGATGGCCACTCATTATATTTTGCATCTCTTTTTTTTTTTTTCTCCCCTTAATGAAAAGGAGGCATGAGCTAAGGTTCGTGTGAATTGTAACTTTTTTTTTTTGTGAAACTTATGAATGCAAATAAAGCTCACTATCATACTTGATTTGTTAGGATAACGAGAAAGATCAAACAATGGGAGCGAAATCTCAATATTTGTAACAAAGCTCACTTCTCAAAAAATATGCTTAAGGTTTTCTATTCAGCCAGAACCACAAGCATGTCCGATTATCTGTATCGATACCATAGCATCATTGTATGATCCATTTTTTGATTTGTGTAAAATCATTCTCCCGGTAAATTAAATCAGATCAAGTCAAATTAATTGTACCCTCTATGTCTGAAGTTATTGCATAGTTTGAATTTTTAATTTTAGTTCAAACTATATTAAAAATAAAAATTTAAATTGAATAATCATTTATATCTTTAATATATTAAAGGAGAGTTTTCGATCGGACACATGGCGCGATATTAGATAGGCTAATCCACGTAGCGTAAAATTACACATCCAAGTCCACATGTCGCAACCACATCAGTCTATCATTTAATGGTAATTTTTAATATAAAATTATAAATTTATAGATAAAATTAAATTAATTGAAAGATTTCTCAAAACTCTAATAAATAATATATTTTTTATCAACCATATCAATCACCAATTACTTAATTACTACAAGAAAAGAAAATAATTTCCGCATCCCTCCCAATTCATCCATTATGTTACGTGGACTAAAAATAAAATTATAGGAAAAATGATCCCATGGCCAAACAAATCCAAAGATAATATAGTTTAAAACTAATAATAAATATTTTCCTCTATATAAGTACTTTCCTTTACGTAATATAATTTAAAGGTTACCAAAAAGAAATTTCAAACTAATAAACCCAAAGATAGCCAATTAATTTTTTTTTTTTAAAAAAAACCAATTTGATGTAAAAAAAAAAAAAATATTGATGGTTAAGATGAGAAAATCAATTCACCAATCAATATTGATTTTGATAGTTATGTGTTAATTTTCAAGAAAATAATATTTAAAGAGAGGTCATCAAATTTAGGGAAAAATAGTAAGCACTATATTATTGGAAAAATATACGAACAAAATTCTAAAGAAAGGTTGTAAAAGGTATACAAAGAGATGGAAAATAAAGATAAGTTTACATAAAGAAATAGTGAAAAATTTCATGTTAGAGTGAGTGTTTAAAAGATATATGACACGGGTAAAAACATTCAGAGAGATTATTATAAAAAATTAAGAGAATACATTTAAAAAATATAAAATCATAAATCAATAAAATGCAAAAAGGTAAACAATATGTTATATTGGATGATTTCAAACATTAAAAAGTATTCCAAATGTACTTAAAATAACAAAACACGTGACATTCAAAATTACAAAATTACAATTTATATCATTAATATATTTTTTTAACATATATCGCTCCGTCGGAAATTTCAAATAATCGTTAAATCATCAACCTCATATATATCTTGAATAACCCACACAAGGTGTGGGGTAAACACTAGTTAGCATAGAAGGAGAAATTATTTTTTAGAATCCTTTGAGTATCTTTGAACCTTTAATTATGGGAAAGGACAAAACCCTCCCCCGAGTTATGTCATAAAGACTAATACTACCCTGATATTTCCTATAAGGACAATTCTCCCAGACCGCTAGTCAACTACATAATTGACCCCCTGATAACAAAAATGACAAAAATACCCTTTCATCCAAAAATAATTTTTTGATCCACATTTCATCTTATTTTTTTCAATGGCTTATTTTGCTTAACAAATCATTGAAGAATTTATTTAGGAATAACAATTTCACCAATTTTTGTGATTTTTTTGAAATGTAATTAATTTTAGTAAAAAATTAATTTATTTAGGGTTGAATTTTGTTTTTAAAAAAATGATATAATTTTTCCAAAAAAAAAGTATAATTTCAACACTATTCATGTTTTGACCTAGTCCATTGTTGTTAAAATTAATGCAGAATATGGTTGAAAATCTATCATTTTTTAAAAAAGAAATTCAACCATAGATAAATTAGTATTTACTCAAATTTTTATTATTTTTTTAAAAAATATTTTTTAAAGAAAAATTGGTAAATGCCTTATCCTGAAATAAATCTTTTGACAATTTGTTAAACAAAATAGGTTTTTGAAAAGGTAGAATTTATCCACAAAAATTTGATTTCAAGTGAAAAGGGTATTTTAGTTGTTACTTACATTTTTTTTTTTGCTATTTTTGCCCTAGGGGTCAATTATGCCGTTGACTGGCGGTCAAGGAAGTAATTGTCCTTATAGGAAAACTCGGGGTGGTATTAGTCTTTGGAACATAACTCGGGGGTTTGTCCTTTTTCCTTTAATTATATCCTCACACACACACACAATTTATAAGGATATTTGGTTTGAATTGTGCCTCGTAAAAGGAACTGAATGGTGTAATAAGTTGAAATATCTTGAAATCATGAGTTTTCAAAAAAACCTTGTAATCGTGAGTTTTAAATTTTCACGGAAAAACAGTTAATTGCAATTGTTTTAAAGTTTTACTATAAAAATAAGAGGAGGTGTTTTATTTTTCCAGCTTAAACTTTTCTTTGTTTGTTTTTTGATAAGGGTGAGGGTCCATTAGAGATAGATAAACGCACATTTGTTACAACCGGAGGAAAATAATCCTATGGAAGTTTCTTTGGTGATACAGCTTCGACTGTAAGATCGAAGACATGAGACATGAGTTTGTCGCAACAAATCAATCACTTCAGAGTTATTTATAAGCAAAGCTGGAGCAAAATCCCGCTTTCTACGTTGGAGGTGAGAGTAAAATTCAAGATCTCCTCTTCAAAATAATAACGATAATACTAATAAAGATAAAAGAAATGGAAACAAAAAGAAATAAAGATGCTTGATTAAAATTTTGATAACGAGTTAGAGCACTTACTTAAAGGAGTTGGATATTATCCCTGCCTCGAGAATCATATTTTAGAGCTTTGATGTTGACAAAGTTCAATTGTTAACTCTTAACCTCTCTTGATTCTAAGGTAATTTATAAGCTTCATGTAAATGATGTGGATTGATTCTATTGGACGAGGTATGACCCTTGATAGTAACTCTATAAGCTTCTTTAATCTTCAATGATTGTGAATGGTGTTATATTCATAAACATGTTTCTTAGCTATTATCTAACTGAAGTTTTAAGTAAGCAACTGTTTTGTTTTTGGTGAATTATTTTATTTCTAGAAAAGGTATACTCTCTCATACTGTACGTCCAAAAGGTAACTTCATCACATTATAAATGTAGAACAAGTATTGATACCTCATGGAAACGAATAATCCAATCTACATCAGACAACAGTTATTCATTTATTTGCCTGCCTATTTGTTAAGAAATACAAAACAATAATCCAAAGTTGTTAATCGAATCGTGATACAAATTGACAAGTGAATATATATAAAAATACTCCAAAATATGACTCTTGTTTGAGTGACCTGAAAAATATCTATAAAGCATAGACGGATACATAGTCAAATTTCTTGTTATGAATGAATGTAAAAGTGAATTAAAAATATTGATAAGTGAGAACAAATTATTTATTCTATTTCAAAATAATATTTATATTGATTTAAACTGAACAAACATGACTTTTAGTTTGGGACGGTTGGAATCATTCTCCTTACATGACTATCACATACATGCATGCATATACGTTAAAGCATATCATTGGCTAAGGTAGGGAGTGGGAGGAGGTTGTGGGAGAAGAAAATGATTGGTGCAAAGTTATAAACCTTATTCCAAAATCCAAAAGTAAAAGTGTTGATATATATGTTCCTCAAATGGTGATAACACAAGGTTAATGATAGTTAGTATCTTGCACTTGGTAATATGTTGCTTTCGTTTTCATGTGAAACATTAACTAATGGGGAGGTGAGGAATCATATTGATGGGGCGGTGAAATGTTAGGTACCAATGCTTGTCGTTTGGCCAAAAAATGTTTCTTCATTTAAATGTCAAAAAAACTAGTCATTCAATAGACTTGTCTTTTCATTAAATGTAAATGATAAGATATGGTTTAAGCAAACCACATGAAAAACATCTCCTTTTTTTGCCATAATAATTAATCAAAATGTCGTAGTCCTCATGGACCTCATGCGTTGCCATTTGGGGTGTTGGAGTGATTGCACAATTAGGTTGGACTTTGGTAGCACATCCTAAGGGTCCTAAATATATAATTACCCTTAACTTTTTTGTTTAGGTTTTTGTAATTAAGTTTTAGTAGTTTGGATGTACATATATAGTAAAAACAATAGCACATGAACGACTATATGCTCTTTATATGAAAACGTAGCTATAAGTTTGGTTTGTGGTAATTAGCCAATGGTGATAAATCCTAGCTAGAATCTGATGTGGTTTAGTATCTTTTTTCTAAAGTTTGATTATAATATAATTAAGGGTCTAAGTCTAACTAATTCAGAGAAAATAGATGTATGGTTCTAGATGACAAGATCTATGTAAATTATGTTTAAATATTGATTCGTAGCGTAATCATCCTTATAATTATACAAATGCTTATACCTATTATAATAATTATTATTTATTCTTTTGTGCCCTCAACAAAATTATGTTTATTGTACTACTTTGATTGTATGACTTACTTAGAACGAAATGGATACTTTATTTTTAAAACCATCATTTTTGACCGTCTAATTATTTCGGCTTTTATTACTATAAAACTTTAAAGATTGAGTATTAGTGAATGATTCCAAATTCCAATCGCTAAGAACTATAGTCTCAATAATTTCCGATCGTGACATGAAAGCAATTATGTATGGTAGCTTATAGTAAAGTTCAATAATTGAAACTTGAAAGCAGCGGTTCATAAGATTGTCACCAATAAAAATTGGTTTATTAGGCTAAGGCTTTTTAATTTAATTGTTTCTTTTTTAAGGAAACTAAAAAGAAGTTCGGCTTCCCTTTGGTACGTATGAATGCTCCACCAACTAGTCTACCTAAGAATCCAATCCATTCTAGTATTTTTATTTATTATTATCTTTTTTGGCAATACAATCCATGCTGTTATTGAGCAAATACGAACATTGTTTTTTAAAGTATGTTAAAGATGCATTATTTTTTTCACAATAAAGGAACACAAAGTAAGTTAGCTATTGCATTTCCTTTTTAACCTTTATCCGATTCGGTACAACTACAAACCCCAGCCTTTCTCTACCACCAAACACTACCCCTCTCTTCCTTCCTTTTCCCAATCTCCCAACTTCTTGTTTCCTTTTCAACGTCAAGGTAGAAAAGCTTATAATTGCATATGTTTAACGTTAAATATAGAAACAAAAATGTGATTTCGGTTGTAAAGTGCCTTCTCAACTTAGATGCAGACCATTTTAATGTCCCTTTTTTTTTATTATCCATTGAATCACTAGTTATCCGTTATTGTTATCACCAAATGTCATAAGTGCATTTATTTTACAAAAAATTAATGTTTTTAAATAATTAAAATAATTATTTTAGACAATGAGTATCAGAGTATGTAATACTCTCTTTGGTCCTTATTATAAAGCATTTTGATTTCGTTATAGATTTCACTTAGAATGTCTTTTTAATTGAAACAAAAGCCTTAAAAATATTTCAAAATAATTAGGAGAACACAACGAATGGAAAATATATTTTTAAATTTTTTTAATTAAAAAAACAGTCTAAGTTAAACTTAAAATGAAACCAAAATACTTTATAATAATGACGGAGTATATAAAAAAGCATTTAGTTCATAGAAGATTGAATTTGCAAATGCTAATCATTAGGTCATCCCCACTTAGGTTGCCTACTAAATTTGTGAGGCCTTTTACACCGTCGGTATTCGGTGGTGATTAAAAATGTAGCCAAAGGGATGAATATGTAACAGTAAAGTAGCCGTAAAGCACCTCCACTTGTGGCGTCATGCACGGCGGAACTAACCACCCCTATCATTTTTTCATTACTTCATGCCTGCCTCCTATCTTATTCTCTACCGCACGATGAGGCCTAGCTACAATTTATCATCATTATTATATGATTATTCATATTGAAATCTTCAAGTAGTTTCAATAAATGTACTATCCTACTAAAAACGTCAAATTCACCTATTTTCATTCACGTGAAAATTATTGTAACATTTGAATCATCAACAGTATCAGTTTGTAAGTGATTTTATAATTTAGACCTATGGATTGACTTGAATTAGCAATAAATAACCTGATAAATTCGTTGATTATAATCACTCTACTTTTTTTTCTTGATTATGTCAAAGTAACAAAAGAAAGAAAGAAAATCGTGGGGGAGGAGTTTAAAGTATACGGAAAGGTATTGAGCGTGGGTGGGAAAAAGCAGTGTGATGAGAAAAGGGGGAGAGAAACGGGAGGGTGAAGAAGAAGAGTTCAAATGATTGTAGAGAAGGGTTGTGTCGGGTGACAAAGCGACAACATGACACGCACGGATTCGGGAGTTGTGGGTACCCACAACTACAATCCTTTGCTAAACAACCACTCTTTTTGCTCTCATAATTTCTTTTTCTTTATTTTTTTAAATTAAGGAATAAGTAAATCTATTCAATATAAATCTCATGAAAATTGCTTATCAATCAATGAAAAATTCTCCCTTGCCATTGATATAGTTCAGTTGATTAACCAAACGTTTTCATTACTATTATAATCATTAAATGTATTTCAAAAACTTGAAATAACTCCTTTAGAGAGAATATGTTAAAAGGCATTTCCAATATATATATATATATTAAAAGGTGTCTCGTCACAAAATTACTAAGAACTAACATTTTTTTTTTTTGGAAAAGGTTTTGGAAATAATTTGGTATTGAATATATTGCAAAAATCAACCTCATAAAGAAAATACTTAATCCACTTGTTAAATTTTAACATGAAATATTCTCTTGATACAGAAAGATTATTTTTGAAATACTAACATATTATTTTAATTCAAGCAAATAGATTATTTTTTCTGGATGGAATGAGCATGATTGTTGTTTCAGTTGTTATTTTTGCAAACTCCACGTAGATAATTTTCTAGATTCTTTTATTTATAAAAAAATATTTTTTTATTCAATCAATCATTATGGATTTATGATGATGATAGAGCAGCTAGACAAATAATGGAAGAAATAATAATAGTAGAGGAGGAGGAGCATAGATATTCGAGACCACGTGTCTACCAGCAAGACATGTTGGACTGGTCCACGTGAGTTTTCTGGGGTTACATTACAGAAGGCGCGATCTTGTTGAAAAGCAAAAATCCAATTGCCAACAATCACTGTGTTTTTATTACAAGAAGACACAGAGGTTTTTCTTTTTCCTTTTTTTTTTTTTGGTAAAAAACAATTTATTTTTATAGTATTAAGCTGTACGCTTTCCTCATTCCCATTTTCCTCATCTTCCCACGTGAACTCCACTCTCCCCTGTCTCTCTCTTTGCTCTTTCTTGGTCCCTCTTTCCATTTCCATCACATTCTACATCAGCTTTGGACTTGGTTCTTAATTCTGATCCAATTGGCTCAACTCGGCTCCATCGGCTGGAAAAAAAATGGCTTCTGTAATTACAAAAAGAAAAACAAATACATCCCCTTTTTTTTTTAAAAAAAAATCTAAAATAAATTTTTTGTTTGTTTCTTTTTTTTTTTGGTTTTTTCAGAATTATTAATTAATAACTATTCCATCACAGTATACCGTTTTACATTTCCAATATAATTTTTTACATTTTTAATACAAAAAACGCCTAAAAACACACACGAAAAAACCGAACCAAACATAACAAAATTATATTAAAAATACTGTAAATTTTAAAATTCAATATAAATTATTGTTTTAAAAAAAGGTAATAACTATTTTACTACTGATAAACACTTAGTCTTAGTGGTAATAATACGATATCAAAGCAATTACAATACAACAATGATAAAATATTTGTTGAGAGATCTTTATACTAATCTAGTATCAATAGAAAATAAGTTCCTAACGTTTTGGATATCACGCATGTAATGAAAGACGTTGACAATTACATAGTATTAATATTTTTGCTTTTTTAAAAATGTTTTACTGGGCACATTTTCACGGTTCTTTCAATCTACACACATCTTCTCTGGAAAAAAATAGTGACATTTTTATTCCAAGAATAACCCTTCAAATTACACTTAAGATGTGTTTCGCATGCCTCGGAAAAATAGAGGTGAAATTGGTTCCCCAGTATTTCACTAATAAAACACACTGAACTAGTTCTACAGCCCAAGGATTGTACTTCCAATAATTTGTTCCCGTCCTTGTCTTATAGTTTCTTCTGATTATGGAAAAATAGAGGTGAAATTGGTTCACTAAAAAAAAAAAAGAAAAGAAAAAGGAATCCAAAAATGGCAAGAATTTACATAACATCAAACCCAACTTTTTTTTTTTTATCAAGGTGCAGTGGAGCACTATTTTGAGATAAGTCCTCAAATTTTTTTCCAGCTCTAATTGATGTGGCTTTGTCAACTTCTACCGTACAGGTATAATATTAGAGAGAATATAAAATTATTTTGACAAAGACCGGTGCATAGTGCATAACACAGCCATTATGGTTCTGTAACTGTCATATTTTAGGTCCTCAAGTCGGATACACACAATTATTGGTGGCTGCTGCCAAAAATGTGATATAGTCCCATCAGATTGGCATGTTTTTTTCCCTACACTCATGATAATTTATCACTCATCATTTGCTTTTGATATATAGAAATTTTCTTTTTTCCTTTTTCTGAAATTCAGAGTTTGCCAAAGTAACTTTAGTGGAAGTACTGTTATTGCTGCCAAAAAAACAAAAACATGAAAAAAAAAGAGAAGAGTTTATTGAATATAACCCCCTCTAAATTTACTATTTCATAAAGTACCCCTTCAATTATGAAACATAGCCAAGAATTTTGTTTGAACGAGATAAATGAAATGCTGAAATGAGAAGATGATAATTGCAACGAGTATGAAAGTCTGACCTTTCTTTCAAAGCCGAGTTGTGGCATTTGAACTTGTTAATTGTTATGTCATTCTTGAGAAGTGGCATGAACTGAAAATCTCATGCATGACTTCGCAATAATGATATTCACAAATGCCTAAATCATAATTGGTGGGTAACTCTTAAGTTCTAACTACAACTGTTTGAATTTTCAGAGACTAATAAAGATCATCTAGTTGTCGAATAATAGCCCAACTTGTGTTTTTTCGATACTATCTCCGTTCCAAAATAAGTGTCGTTTTAGCAAAATGAAGAAATTTCAAAATAAGTGTCGTTCTCACATTTCAATGCATTTTTTGTCCAAAATTTTCAAAATTACCCTCAAAACAATTAATACTATTGGTGGACATTGTTTTAATGGGGTTAGTTGAGGATATTCAAGTAATTTTGTTACCCTAATTAATAGTTTTTTAAACTATGTGCAAAGTGTAAGAAAATACTCCCTCCATTCCAAAATAAGTGTCGTTTTGGCAAAATGGAGAAATTCCAAAATAAGTGTCGTTTTCGGATTCCAATGCATTTTTTGTCAAAAATTTCCAAACGTACCTTCAAAAGAAGTAATATTATTGGTGAACATTTATTTTAATGGGGTTGGTTGAGGATATTCTAATAATTTAGTTACCTTATTAATGTTTTCTTAAACTATGTGCAAACTTTAGAATGATACTTATTTTGGAACGGAGAGAGTACTTATAAGGTTAGAGAACAATTAGAAGAAATCATGAGTAAGTACATTTTTGTCTACTAGTCTTCAACGGAAAAAATGTTAATTGCAACAACCCATTTTAATTTGTTGAACTATTATACTGAAGTAAACTGGACCACTTATTTTTTTTATAGTATTCAAACTAATATAGAGAATTTCGCCGGCACAAATTTGTTTTAGGAAATTGGTAAAATAATGGATATCTCTGAAGGCGATTTGAAATATCAAGGGTATCTTTGAAGAATTAGAAACTTAAAGGGATTATTTGCAATTTTACTCCAAAGTCAAATCATTACCAGAAAATTTCTTCAGCAACAAGTGAGCATGTGTTATCAAAGTGACCTCAACAATGCTTTTAATGCGCCTTTACAAAATGTTCTGATGCTGAGGTAAAATTGGTTGGGTGGTATTTTCAAGAATGTCATAATGCATGCTCTTGTAAAAGAAAAAAGGCATAATTTTGATCAGCCTTAAAAGAAAGAAAGCGACAAAGTGGCTCAAACTCTTATCACTCTTGATTTCTTTCTCCCGTTCACTTTAGCACAGTAAAAATAAAGTAGTCATTATTTACCCAACAAAATAGGCATTTTTATATAAGACAGAGAGAGTGCACAATGTTACAAAACACATGACAGAAATATGTGTAAAATCATCCAACGGACGCCCTGTAACCAAATTATTTTCTCCCTTCTGAAGTTATTGTCCAGTTTAAATTTTTAGTTTGATTCAGATTATGCTTATAATGAAATTTCAAATTTGACAATAATTTTTGGATAAAAGATTTTCACCATATTCATATAAAACCTTAATTTGTATGATCAAGATTTAAGCTCAATACACACCTAAAAGACAACAAATCTCCTTGCTATTTAAACTATAAAAGTAGATGTAATTCATTCTCTTTTTTCATAAAGTAAATGAAACAAACCATTCTCTTTTTTTAGAAACAAAGTAAGAACCCAAAAAAATAAATAAAATAAAAATAAAAGAATGAGAAAAGAAAAATGAAGACAGCAGGACACCTTAAAAACATCAAAAAGGAAAATACAGCAGAGGGTTCTGTTGAAAGTTGAAAAAAACTCCTCGTGCGAATCGTATGGAAAGATCTATGGAGGATCATGTTAGGAGAAGGGAAAAAAAAAGAAATGGAGGGGCCCTGCCGGGGATATGTCAGGTGGGCGTTCCAGATGATGAATATGGGGGAGAGAATGGTTTGTTTTCGATGGGTTTTTATCCGTCTGTTCCAATCATAGCAGGCATCACTCATGATTTGATTGATGCTGTAGGCCTAACATTAGCTTTTAGTTTCGCCTAGCTTCTTAAGGTCGTAATATTGGCTTGTGTGTTCCTAGAGCCTTGGGGACCCCTAACAGTTTTATTTACATGTGTTTGAGAGGTGGAAACCATGGAACCCACCTTAGTTAGTAGTAGTAATTGAATCATAATTCCAGTTGTCGTGTTGTGATCAAGTTATATTATCTAAAATTTTCATTCAATAATAACAATTTAATTGTAAAATTTCTTACATTTTATTGCATAATCACATCAAATGTAAACTACCAATTGTGTTAAGCGTACTGTGTTAACAGAGTTGTCTAAATAATTTGGATCGCTAAAGAATTCCGCCAATTCTATGTATATACTGATTTGTTAATTACAGAAAATGAAGTTCGAGTCATGTTTTGTGTCGTGCTATAAATTGATTTATATGCCCCACCAGCATTATTGGTTGTGGTCATTTCTTACCATCTCGATTGGGCAAATTGGGTTGGGGGATGGATTTTACTCTCTTGGGAGTGATTAGTGATGATGGTGCCATCTTTGTAGGTTACTGGCATGGCTGGGTTGTCTGTGGTCCATGCTTTGGATACTCTCATTCCAGAGATTTTCATGGTGTGATTGATATACATCCCACTTGGGTTGCCATTGCCAACGCCACCATAACTTGATCACATGACTTTGCTCCTCCCAGGGTCCTCCGATCCGTAAAGAGTTTGGGAAACAAAAAAACCCATATAGACTTGCGTCTATTATTAGTAGCCTTTCCTTGTCATATGAACAATAATTGGTGAAGTGTTGATACCATAATTAATACTCATCTGTCCAAGAAAATAAGTTCATTAACTATACTACTAAAGTCGGACAGAGTAAGTAGTATAACTAGTACTACTTCATCCGGCTTGAAATTATTGTTCAATTTAAGTTTTTTTTTTCAGTTCAAATTGTATTAAAAATGAAATTTTAAACTAAAGAATTATTTTGAAATGAAGAAACTATATATTTTTTTTTGGTGAAAATGGAAAGAAAATCATTGTGTCCCAAAAAATGTCGTCCTCATTAAGTTTTGAGATTTATATCGGATTATTTTTTTAGGGATGGACAAACTCGATGATTGTGATTTTAGTTGGGTGATAAAATTGTGAACGAAATAAGTAATTCGCTGAAGACTAACCCATTAAGATAGCGTGCTTGCACCTTAAGTTGACTGAATTACTGTCTAATCCAAACTTTAATCTGGGGCTCGAGTCCCTATGGAATGATAGGTAAATGTGTGGTAATGTTTGCAAGACTTTCATATTTGATCTGACAAGGCATACGTTAAAAAAGCTTTATTACCCGATTGGATGAGTCGTTTGACATTTTGCTTTAACTGACATGATACACATTCATGTAGTTTTTTTCCGGCACTTCAATAATTAATAAATTGAACTGTTTTGGTGTCTTTTTAGCTAAAAAGGAATTGCTTTACAAAATTAAACAGTGCATCTGAAACTAAAATGGACGAGGGACTAAAAATTCATTTATGCCTATATTATTATTATTATTATTATTATTATTATTATTATTATTATTATTATTATTATTATTTATCTTTGTAATGAAGGAGTCAAATGTCGATGTTATGAATTATTCTCTCCATTCAAAATGTAAGTCGTTTTAGACTTGGAGAAATTTATCAAAATATAAGTCGTTTTAACATTTCAAAACAAATTAATGAGTACTTTTTTGACTTTACTTTCAATAAGTGATGTCAATCTATTTTTCTTTAGTCTTGTTTATAGTCCTGATGTAATTAATGAAGAGTAAAACATATATTTAACAAATGAATTAATTGTTGAATAGTTGTCTTCTTAGTTTACATGCAAATTCTAAATTGATTTACATTTTGAAATGGAGGGAGTAATATAAAACTTTCTAAAATTTCATTATCCAAGTACAATCTCAGTCTCAAATCAATAATCAACTTTGTTATATTATTTTAAATTAATAACATAAATTACTTGTTTCGACCAACTAATGTTTGCATCATTTCCATGGAAATATCTCCTAAAAATTGTTCATTTATTCAGATGCGTTGGAGTTTGGTCTAGAGATGAATCGTAAATGAGATGAAAATTACAAGCCAAAACAGGATTCCAAGCCGCTTAGAAAGCTAACCTCCACGCCGTAACCCAACAAAGGTTTTACCTATAAGATTCATTCATACTAAGCCCACAATTTTTTTTTTACAACAACAATGCAGACGTACAATTACGACTTTAGGACAAAAAAAAGTCTTCATCTTTACCTCACTCACCATGGTTATAATTTCTCATCAAGATTAACCATGGTTACTAGAAAAGCAAAGAAGACATACTCCCATGATTGAACCAAAAAACAAATGAAAGAGAGATGATAAAAAAACGACAAAAGAAAAACAGCCTCACTTAAGTAAGTACTAGTAATATACTATATGGTAATAATAATAATAATAACAATATTAAATAATAATATGTTTTTGTGGGGAGGCAAAAGCTATGATTTGAGATTATTGGTACCCCTCTTCCTGACACCACCTTGTCATGATTGACTCAACTCTTTCCTTCTGCCCTTCCCAAACTCTCTCAAAAAATTAAAAAAAAATTAAAAGTGAAAAAATAAAAAATAAAAAATAAAAGTGAAAAAAGAAAAATAAGAAATGATTAACTGCCCATTCTCTTCTTTCTATATAACACCCTCTCAATTGCACCATTGAACATACCATTCTCTGTAAAGCTGCTTTTTCTCTGCCTTGTGATCTCTTTCTCTCTCAATTTTAGTCAAAGATATCTTCTTTGTGCACGCTCTCTGCAAAAGCCCAGGATCTCCTCACCTCCCCCCTTCTTTGTGTTGTCTACTACTACTGATTTTGAGGGTCATCAAAAAAAAGATTGAATCTTTATATTGGGTTTGAAACAGAGGAAGAAGATTGTTTCTGACATCAAGGATTTTGGGAAGAAATTTACAGAAGAAAAGTTTTTTGGAGTGTTTTTTTTTGTGTTTCTATCTATACAATTACAACACAAGAGAGAAAATGATGGTGGAAAAAGATCAAGATTTGGGTTTGAGTTTAAGTTTGAGCTTTCCAGAGAAAGTCATGACCAACAATAATAATATGATCAGAACTTCAGCAGCAGCTGATTGTAGTTCCGGTACTGCTAAATTGCAGTTGAATCTCATGCCTACTTTGGCTTCACCTTTCTCTCATCTCCTTCACCAAAAAACTCCTTGGAGTACTAATGAAGCTTTTCCTTCCTCATCAGGTTTGTTTTAATCATCTTGATCCCATATGGGTACTTTTCATCTTTTTTTTGGTGAATCTGATGGAGATCTAACCTTGTTGGGGATGTGGGTTTTGATGCAGATCGGAATTTGGAGGCATGCAGAGTGGAAACAAGGACCTTTTTAAAAGGAATCGATGTGAACCGGCTGCCGGCGGCCGCCGCCGATGCGGAAGAGGAAGCCGGAGTTTCATCTCCGAACAGTACTCTGTCCAGCATAAGCGGCAAAAGATGCGAAAGAGAGGCAAACGGTGAAGATCTCGATCTGGAGAGGACCTCTTCCAGAGGAATCAGTGATGAAGAAGACGGTGACAATTCCAGAAAGAAGCTCAGACTTTCTAAAGATCAATCAGCCGTTCTCGAAGAAAGCTTCAAAGAACACAACACACTCAATCCTGTACGTATTTCTGCCATCAAAACCAACCCTGATCATTTTTCACAAATGGATTCAATTTGAGATCAGATTTGCTGAATATGGGTCCTTTTTTTTTTTTTTTGTTTTTGTTGATCTGCAGAAACAAAAATTGGCTTTGGCGAAAAGACTTGGATTAAGGCCTCGTCAAGTGGAGGTGTGGTTCCAGAACAGAAGGGCAAGGTGAGAAATTTTGCTCATTTTCTAAGGGCATTTCTGGTTCTTGAGTTTGTAATTATGGCGAGAAGAAATATTATGTGGTGGATGTGGTAATTAATGGCCCCTAGCCTGAAGACAAACCTTATCTTGCCCCATCATGCATGCCTCATCATCATCATCATCATCAAGAGCCCATAATAACATGCTCATAAAACTGATAGCCGCGTGCGTTTCACGCGCGTATGATTTTGCAGAGCTTTGGACTTTGATTACTTTCTTCTTTTAATTAATCAAACAGACATCATGATTAACTCGTGTTTTGCCTTTCATCATTAATGATCATGCATGATTTCTGCAAAATGTTAGAACTTTTCTTTTCTTTTTTTTATTACATGGGTTTTTCTCTTTTTACCAATGTATTGAATTGAATTTGTTCGTTTGTTACAGGACAAAGTTGAAGCAAACAGAAGTAGATTGTGAGTACTTAAAGAGGTGTTGCGAAAGCTTGACGGAGGAAAACCGGCGGCTACAGAAAGAGGTGCAAGAGCTGCGGGCACTCAAATTATCGCCGCAATTCTACATGCAAATGACGCCTCCGACCACCCTCACCATGTGCCCTTCATGTGAACGGGTGGCTGTCCCGCCGTCGTCGTCGGCTGCCGCTGCTGCCGGAACTCCAGCCGATCATCATCACCATCAGCACAGACCCCCCCACGGCATGGTTCCGGCACGGACTCTTCCGTTCAACCCGTGGGCCACCACCGCCGCTGCCGCCACACCCATCCCACATCGGCCCTTTGATGCTTTACACAGCCGATCATGATCCTTTTTATTTCCTAATCGAAATGGTCAAAAATTAAACAACTTTAGAACTGTTGTGGAGTTTGAGTTTTTGACCGTTTTTATTTTTTAAGGAATCCATCCATGTGGGATTCTTGTCAAATATCTCTGTAGTAGTACCATTTTGTTGTGGGGGATTTTGTGGGTCTTTTTTAGCTTTAGCTTTTAGATGGGGTTTTGGTGTTTTTTTAGTTTTGACCCTCTTTTATGCTCTGATTATTATTTACTTACTTACCAAGAAGTAGTTATTTGACTAATTAGATTAGTCTGAAAATTAGTACTACTAATTAGTTCTCTTTCTCACCACATCATTCTAATATATTTGGTGTGAAGAGGACTTGAAATGTAAAGATCGAGTTGTTAGATTCTTCCTGTAGTTTGAGTTCTTTCTCTTAAATGGAAGTTTCAATAGTTATAAGTGACTTTTTACTATACGCTACTTTTTCCTAAATGAGTTCATATTCATGACCTGATACAGTGAATCTTCTATCATGATTGACTAATATTTTTTCAAGCTGAATTTAATTAGTTGTGCGAAATTCTACTGCATGAATAACTTGTTTATACCAAAACTATTGACCATGTTTCAAAATAAAAAATACTCCCTCTGTCCCAAAATTATTGTCCAATTTGAGATTTCACTTTTAGTACAATTTGAACTAAAAATGAAAACTCAAACTGGACAATAATTATAGGACGGAGAGAGTAACTGACCCGTTATATAATTATTTTGAGATAAAATAGTAGATATATATACTTAAATCAATTTCATTTTTTATTGTTCTAGTATTGCCACTTGTATCAAAACTCAAGTGTCAACATTTCATCTTATATATTCAGCTTGTTTAGCAAGAGTCTCATGTAACATTTTTTTTTTACAACCACTTCTGAAAAAATACGGGTCATTTTGTATATCATCTAAATTTTCATATCTATTTTAACACTTAAATAGTGTGTTACAACAGATTCTTTGCTCCATTGAGACCTTATTTCCAAAGGTTGAAATTCCAAATTACCTTTCCAATCTTTTAATGAAATTCGTTCATTTTGCGGTCTTATCAACCAACGCTATCATTTTCAAAAAAAAAAAACGCATTAATAATGCTCAATTCAAAAGCTTGGTGATTTCAATTGCTAAAAGTTGTGCTCCCTGTATTCAGTCAAACTCACGTATAATCATTTGATAATGCATGAGTTAAATTGAGTAATTGTAGTTAGGTTAAAGCAGATCGAGTTTAATCATTTGAAAAATGTAACATCGTTGTTGCCGTTGTTATGTCACAACCTAATTCTCTAGTTAGCCATGGGACGGGCCTTTCTTGATCCTGTTAGGGGTTAGATGCCAACCATCTATCTTGCCGTACACATCCTCAACCTAACCTAATTCAGCCCAACAAAAATAATTTTGATCTCCAATTAAAAACATTTTCTCTCATGAATGATTATGAGATGATTGAAGCAAGTTAGTTAAGTTGGTAGGTCCGATCTTGATCCAGTTTGACAAACTCGTGGAGCCTTACGCAATAGAATGTAGAAAATCTAGTTTTAGTGAGTCCATGGCAGTCCATTACGACTTGTATCGGATTGATCCGATCCTCCGGTGACATACTCCGCTCCTTATTATAACATATTTTGATTTGTCCTAAATTTTATCTAAGATATCTTTTTAATTTATAAAAAAATCTTAATAATATGTTTTCACATTTGTTGTGTTCACCTAATTATTAAGAAATATTTTAAAGGTTTTTATTTCAATTTTAAATACATTCTAGGTTTAATTTATGACAAATAAAAAATACCTTATAATAAGGACCGAATAGAGTATCATCTAACTACTTTGATTATTTTATAGTAGAGTAGTCCAGGATTCATGAATGGAAAGAACAGGATTAACTAGGAGGTTAAATATTTTATTTGATTAGGTGAAAGTTAATTGGGCAAGAAAGAGAAATTTTGACTGGTACTCCTTTAACGTGTACAGAATAACGAGTTGTGTTGAGGTCCATCTGATCAAGAGTTCAAATCACACTAATATTATTACTGTATCATAGTCTGCTTTATCGTGTGATGTTGTAGAGATTTTGATTGGAGTCAGTCGAAGTTTTGAGTTATGAGACATAATCGTCAGTTCAATATTATACTGATTTTCATTAGCTAAAGCTGAAAAATTGTCATGTTTATCCTCTTACAATGGCCCGAAATTATTATATAATCATATATTTACTCTTCTGACTTCTAGCACTGTGTCATTTGTGCGCTCTCTCCCCGCGACTAATGATAGTACACGCGAATATTTAGTTTTATTTTTATTTTTGAACCCGCCATGTACTTTTAAGGAATAGACCCTAAACTTAACGATGCGAAGCTCCATTGACTTGCCGTAGCGGATCTAAAACAAAAATACAGTTGGGGCCAAAATACATTAAGAGAAATATACACCGTTTATTTTATTTGTGCATCATGAATCTCATAATTTTATATCATGTATAGTCATGCTCAAATTTCATTAACTATATATACATTATCTCACCGCGTTATAGCAATCATATTATTGAAGAATTTTTTTATTCAATTATGTAATAACTTTTCACTATTTTCAAAAATAGTTAAAAGGACTCTTTCTAGGATGGTTATAACTCTGAAAGCATTAATTCAATATTTGTTTTTAGAAAAAAAAAATAAAATAAAACCACAAATCGTTTTTGAGCACATAATTAAGTAGAAACTAGTTGTATTAGTTGAACAAATTGGGTTTAGCATCATTAGTTTGATCACAATTAAAAACTCATTCAACTTTTTATATTCATTTTAAAAGAATTACTTAATTAAAACAAACTAATTCCAACTTAATTTGGATAATTTTAATTGGCCCAAAAGAAAATTATTAGAGATAAACAAGATAATTTAGCCTAATTATTACACGAATTAGTAAATTAAGTAGTAAAAACTAATCCAAACTACTTATTTAAGGCAACAAATATTTGGAACACATGTCAGCACCAGAATGAAAATTTTTCCTCCAAAACTCCTCAGCACTTCTACAGTACAAAAAAAAGGCTATATATGTATGACACGTGGCTTCCTGTATGCTCAGGAAAAATTACAGCCACAGTAATATTTAAAAAATAATTACAGTATGTGGTTATTATAATTGATTTGAATTTTGAATGTCAGGCATTTAAAGTGAAAAAACACATAATCTCTCCATTTTAGGGGAGTTTATTGTTACAGTTTTTGGTGATAAAATCATCACCATAATGCCTCCACAAAATACTCCACGATATCCAATCATTTATGTGATCCAGAGTGAGTAAATTACTCTAGCATAAAATCAGCCCGTGATAGTTGTTTACCTGTAAATCATCCCAGCAAACAGAATCAAAAACTTTTTAAAATCTGTAGATAGTATTTCACTCCAACTATTATTCTATGAACAGTATTTTTTTCATCAGAGACATCAAACAATCAACATTCAATTTGATTTCAAAATCAAATTCAGAATCCTTCCCATATAATTATCAAAACCATGTATATCTTCTCTAACAACTCCAACAACATCTCAAATCATCGAAATCATGTCCATAAAATCCTCAGTACCAATCTTTTAACATTTAAAGATGGTGGTACAGTGCAGTATTATAGCTCTATAAATAGAGAATCAGTCAAAACAGATTCGACACCAAAAAAAATCATTCAATACCCATAAATCATACCTGCAAACACTCTTTTTCATTTTTTCCCATGGCTCCTGAATTGAAATCAGTCAAGGCTGATGCTCCTCCTTCTGTTGTTGAAGAATTCGTCAGTCCTGTATCACCAACTAAAAATGTTGATGATGGAAACGTCACTTCTCTATTTGATCCCTCTATTATTTCAATTGCAACTGAAACTGTAACCCCCGATGTCTCAATAGTTAACAGTGATGTTCTAATAAGCAATCATGCCGATTCTGGGAACGCGACTGTGGTATCTGATGCAGTTGTGAATCAATCTTTAAATGCTGATCCTGCCCCAGCTGTCCTAAATGTTGTAGCACAGAGATACATTGCCGACATCAATGGGATGATTAATACTAAAAGTATCTATTTTTTCATTGTTGTTCATGTTATGACACTATGAAATGTTCCTGAAAGTACAATGAGCAACAAACTTAAGTCAATGGAAATGACGTTAGTTGATGCTCAGGTATTTTAAGCCCTCATTTATTGGTATATTACGCATAAAATGCAGTCTGATCATTTTAATAGTATTATTTTGACTGAATTTTTCTTGGTATATAGGGTAGTAAAATCCAGGCTACCATACTTGGCCGATATGTGAAAGATTTCATGGATTTCTTCAAAGAAGGTTGTGTAAGGAAGTTGTCACGTTTTGATCATTCTCTGAACATAAGTGGTGGATTCCAACGTGCTAAACATGAATACAAAATTCTATTCGAATCAAAGACACTGGTTGAATCTGTGATTGTTCTTGACATTGACATGCCTTTTCATGTATTTGATTTTACACCCTTTGCAGAAGTCTCAAATTTAGTGGCTAACTTTGGTTATTGTTTTGGTAAGAAAACTTTAATTTCATGAATCAGACAAATCTGTACTATATTTAAATACCCGTTTGAAAAATTTTTCTTTAATTTAATTTTTAATTAACCATTTGAATTCTTGCAGATCTGACAAGACACCTTATTGCATATAGTGATCCTATTGTTGACTACGGCAAAAAGAGAATTTCTGTTGAGCTTGAAGATGAAAGGTAAACAAATATGTAATGAATCCATTGAGTAAATTATGTTTATCTGTGTATTATTTTATGAATCTCAATGGCCGAATTTTACCTTTCATTTTATAAAGGGCTGACAGGTTTAAGGTAACTCTGTGGGGTGAACATGCTAACAAAGTTATTGATTACATGGCGACAAATCCTACTTATTCTGTTGTGCTAATTGTTCAATATGTTAAGTGCAAGAAGTATTACTGTAAGTACCCTAATCTATACTACCATATTTGCAAGTTAAATTAAATTTGTTTTTTGTAAGGGTAGTTTTAATAGCTGAAATCATTTTATGAAACAACAAAAGCTTCTGTCACTACAAACCTTTTGAATGGGAAAATTTATCTTGATGATATGACCATGCCTAACATTAAGACATGTATATCTAATAATAGTTTATATTATGCATTAGTTTAAGTTACATCATTATTGTCATATCTAACTTTTGAAACTTTTTAATCTTAAAGGCTGGCTATGTTGTGATTTTTGGTAAGATCACTGGATTAGCAAAAGAGTTTGATTGGTCATATATAAGTTGCAGAGATTGCAACAAAAATCGGAAGAAATTGAAAATGTCAGAGGCAAAAAACCTATCAGTGAAAAGACTAATGTACATTCTGGAAGGGGAAGGAATGTTGATGGTCAAAAGAAGTTAACAGTTGAGAAAAATGGATGTGTGGTAACCATGGGCCAGTTTTTTGCTGTTGGACCATAGTACATTCTATTGGAATTTACTTTATATACTGGCATTGTTAAAATCCATGTATATCCAGCATTATTCGATTATCCTAAGTTTTGTTTTTATATTTACATGAACGAGTTCAAACTTTAGGTGTATGTTATGGATGCTTTTGACAGCAGAATTGTGACATTGTGGGACAAGATGGTGTACAATTTCATCAATAAGACTGCTGAAAAACTACGTGAGAAGGTATAGTACACTTTCGGTTTTGGATTCAAGTTTACATTACCGTAATTTCATAGAATGTTAAAATCAAATTATGTATGTTATAGGAGGGGAAGGACTAGCCTAAAGTACTAGATGAATTGGTTGGCAAGAAATGTCTGTTCAGGCTGGATGTGTCTAATTACAACATACGCAACAGCAACAGTGAGATATCAGTTGCTAGGGTGACTACTGAATCAGACATTATTAAGAAATATCTAAATGATATCTCTGAAGACCAGGTATATAATATGCAATTTATTTACACATTTATGAACTAACTGATATTTTGTTATCTGGCTCCTAAACAATATTGAGTACAATTTACTTTATGCAATTACGTATCAGGAAATTGATCCTGAGATGATCGCAGAATTTTATCAAAATTTAACACCTACACAGGATAGCACTGCTAAGGTATTATTTACAATTGCTCATATTGTGCATCACAAAACTCAACGCAACGTTTTTGTAATTTAGTAAACATATGTTAATAGTACTTACATTTGCAAGTGAAAGCAGACTGCCATCTCCTGCACTGATGACACAGACATGGGATTTCTGGGAGACCACATGGCAGATAGTCCTCCTCTGAAGAATAAGATAGCAACTAGTGGCGGTGAAGAGAGTGTCAAATCCAATGCCCACAAGCGTGTCAGAAAGCTGTGATGATGAAGAATGCAGAGTCAAATTTATATTTTAGATAATAAAGAAACATTTACTATGCTAATGTGTTTCCAGCAAATGAATTTTTCCCTTGATCAAACTCTTTTATAATTTCTGCTATGCTTTTGGGTGCACTTATGTTTGGTGCTATGGATATTTGTGATTTGCTTATTCAAGTTATTGGATTTTATCTTATAACTTTTTAGAGTTATTTGTGTTTTTTACAAGAATGTTTACATCAGTTTTATATAAAACTGTAAATGATCTAAATTATAGATAAAGCTGTGAAGAAGAAAAAAAAGTTATAATTCAGATAAACTTGCATTGTTTTATTATAAACAATCCTATAAATCAAGCTGAGAGACAATGTATTTGGTATCTTTTAGAATAATAAATGGATTTGGAAACAAAAAGGTCATTACCATTTAAAAGTGTCCTACAAATCAGGGATTTAGAAGTTATCTTATAATTACAAGAGTTTGATTTCTCAATTATATACCATATATATCCATCTATTATTTTCTTATCGTTCAGAACTAACAAGCTTTTGGACTAATACAGCAGATCTACAAGTGCAGATGGCTAAAAACTGTTTCGTTGTTCTAAAAGAAAGTTTCGTTCTGGAACAGATAAAATTATATTTTCTTGAATTTAGTATATTGTTTATTATACAGTTTGATCATCAGCATACCATAAAGTTTTCAAGCAATTGTTTATGTAGTAGATCCCTCTGGTCAGTGCTCTACCACAAAATAACAACTCCCTTCAAGAAATTCAAGTTGTAAGCAACAATGGTCAATTCACTGTCACATGTGGTCTGAATTATCGTCATACTACTATTGTGTTTGCTGGGAAGTCGTGGGTCAATTTTGTCATAGCACATAAATTGCTCACTTATTATGCTATGTATATAACTGTTCAAGAACCAGGGTTGCTTCAAGTTTTAATTTTTGACCGAGATCATAATCTCATCAACAATTCAGTTCCACAATTAGCCTGGGATAACTTCAAAGATATTAAAGACAGAATGGTATGATATTTCCCAGGCTTATAATTTTATGCCTCAGTGTATTATCCTTATTATTTTAATACAATAATGATTTATTTATCAAAATCCATAATTGTATATTACCTATATACACAGATTATACCAAGGATGTTTAGTGAAATTCTGATGGAAGACCATGTGGTGAATCATTCAGATTCTTCATTTTGGTCTATTGACTATGGTGAATACGCATCTACAATTGATATTGATTACGAAGAAGGAACATCCGATAGCAAAATTGTACTTGCTGGAACTGAATGGAAGAAATTGTTCTCTGATCATGAGGATAACTTAAGGAAGCAACATGTGCAACTTTGAAATATGATGGGAATATGCGTTTCACAATCCAATTTTTCAAAGCTGATGGTTCAGAAATAATGGGTCCTATAACTGTAAATGAATGAGACTGTTTCAAAATCACTATTGGTGATAATCATTGCAAGAAGAAGACTTTTGTAAGTTGTTTAAGTCATTAAGTTTCTTTTGAATTCAATTGCAGTACCACTATTACAAAGTTTTCATCTTGTTAAATTTTTACAGAATGTTCCTGCTGAATTTTGGAAGAGGCATAAGAAAATTGTGTCTAAAAAAGAGCTGAAATTCATACTGCTGCAGGACCTTATCAGATGCATTTTCATAAAATTATGATCAGAAGCTCATTGGGAAAAAAGTTATACAATTGAAAATCGCAGGGGACTGGTTGTCATTGCTTTTTCATGGCAATGCTATACCAACAGGGAGCTTATGTCAATTCCATTTGAATAGAAATAGTGTGCAACCAGGGAAAAGTGATGTGAAATTTGCTTTTAGTGTGTGTAATTGATATAGAATTAAACACTTCAGTGTAGTTTTGTATTTTTTTTTCATATAAAAGTATTTCTAATGAAAAAAAAAAATTTGGTGGGGCTTTTTTTACTTATGTACTATACATTTTTTTCCCTTTTATATATTAAATAAATAAACAAATAATAAATGCAACTAGCATGGAAAGTTATTAACAATTATATTTACCATGTAATTTAATATGCCGTATATTTTCCACAAAATAAGAACTAGAGTGTGAATTGAAATATCATTATAATTATGGATAAAACCACAAAAAGAATCTGAATTCCTGAAACTATGATTCAATGTTTCCTAAAATTGTGGGAGGATCTGAAAAGGTATCGTTAAAAAGTGGAATACTTATCAGATACCTTTTATGACTTTTCAAGTCTTTTTTTTAATTAGAATTATCCAATAGTCTTATAAATAACCCCAGGCTCTTAAAATTCACAAAACATGAAAAAGCCAAATACGCAAAATTTTGAAGTTATACGATCATTAAAAAGGTTCTCAGGTTTACACAGACCCAAATACATATTGTATTCATTCCCCTTCAATTCCTGATCAAATTGTTTTGATTCAAAGTGATGGCAAACACAGTGAAGCAGGCTTATGAACAATTAATCAATGTTCTAGTTGATATTCGAAGGAAAGGATTGGTACGTTTCCAATTAATTTATTTGAAACTTTTCGATCAACAGTATGTATTAGAGAACTTATGTTACATGTTGTATGCAATTTACCAGATCCTTAGCAGTAATCTGTTTGCAATTATAAGACATGTCGGAAAGTAAATGAAAATCTTCATATTAATAAGAAAAGGAGATGTTAATTGTGGGGATCTGCTTTAGAAGAAATCTTCATAGAGATTGGTGTCACATTTACATCAAAGTTGCACATCGTTTATCAGAGATCTACTAATGTTCTTCAAAATTTTCATTTTAATTATGATGGATGTCAAATGATGCGATCATATCAGAACTCAAACCATGGCAACCGCTACCTATTGAGTTTAAATGATACATCGTTGAACCAGGCTGTAAATTTTCTTTTATATAAAAAAGCAAAATTTTTAGGTTATACTATACAAAATTTACTATCTGTCTCTATATGTTTTGTTTAAATCATCACTGAATTTTTTATCTATGAAACATATGATGTAGATTGTAGATAAGCGTTTCTTTTCTGCAATTGATTGGCCTTCATATCAAAACTCAACAAAAGCTGTTGATGTTAAGCATAATGATTGGGAGTTTCAGATATACAGGGTAAAAAATGAAGCAAGAGGTTTTACACGAAGCAAATGGGAGGAATTTGCTGATTACTACTATAATCATCATAATTGTATTAATGTGATTGTTATTTACACTGGCAACCTATTTTTCCATTTAAGGGTTTTCAACAATGAAGGTTACTGTTGTAACCTTGACATCGATGCCTCAGATACATCTGATGGTGAGTTTATGTTATTGAAGGCAACTGTAAATTTTACATTTGTCATTATATTATATTAGTCCGTGTTTAAATGTTATGATTAAAATATTATGTTCAATGCAGGTGAAATTGAAACAATCGAGTACCTCAAAAGCAACGATGATCAGAATACGCTCTCTACAATAATGACCAACAGCCTAATTCAACAGGCATATTGGTAACATACCTTTTTAAAAATCAAACTATATATATTACAAATTTTTATATACGTCATTTTATTTAAGATCATACATGTGAATTTACAGGAAATACCATGGCACATCATTAGAAGATTGAATTTAGAGGACTCATTAAGTGCAATACTTTACTATGATGGTGTACCTGTGATACGGATGCAATGTATTTTAAGAAAAGATAACCCGTTTCACTTTGTTATTGAAGGAGACATCACGTACATGATGGACCTCATGAAAATTCCAGTTGGTGTAACTTTGGGGATTCGTATAGATGCTCGCAAGGTAGCTAACAAGGAACATTTGATCCTTGAAGTTCTATAATTGTTTTTTATACATTTTATTTTTTTATTAATAAAAAAACACGATTATGATCCAATGGTTTACAGTAAGTTTTTTTTTCCTGTTCTATAATCAGATGTAATAAAATCAAACTATATATAGTCGATTTTACTTTGTGTTTTTATCTTCATAAATAAATTATATATCTATTTTATATTCAGCTGACTTATTACAATGTCATTGAATCATTATTTTAAATTATCAAAATATTAAAAATGCGACATAAAGTTCATATATTAATTTAAAGAGAAAAAAGGATTTATTATTACATGGAAGAAATACATTAAATTGACATTCATGTCTACATGTAGAGGTTATTATTAAATTAAACACCATTTTCATCAAAAAATGCTTCACAGTTAAAATTCACAAGTTACTATACTGTATATATGTATATTATTTTAAGACAGATATATATATATAATAGTTTATTATTTCATTCACAGATAAATAGAGATTGATTGCAAAATATTTTTGGATATTTAACATTATTCGACATGAATGTTTTTACACTTATCAATCCTTCTGATAAAATGGAATATAAGCTTTCGCAGACAATTAACCTAAACATCTTATTATTATTTTGAATTCATTAATCAGATGATACAGTTTTGCAGACAATAGGAAAATGGTGAATGCTAGAGCAAAAGAAGCCAAAATGTTCAGAAAGCAGATACTAGATAGTAAAAGATTATCGATTATCCATCGGAAATGAGGTATCAAAACAAACAAACCCGTTATAGTTCAAACTAATGTTTGTAAATTTCAGGCTTACATTGCAAGGATGAAAAGGAAACGAATATTGTCGCAGATCAGACTGATTAAGATTTTGAAGTTGCAAGGAATTACTGTATTGGATTCGTTTCCAAGACAAATCACTAAAGTTCAGAGTGCTAAACATACAAGGATTCGAAGGAGTCAAATATTGCAACAAATCAGACTTAAAAATAGGTTTCAAAGATCGTCTATAGCAGTTCCTGAAGTGATATTATTATCAAACGATGGAGTTTCCAGTGGTACTTTTTTCTTAAAATACAAAAGTTTTAGTTTCATAAACATCTTTAGAGTTTACATGAAATATATATATATATATATATATGCATAAATGTCTTTGTTTGTATGCTTCAATATTTAGTTTTCGTATTTTTGGTTTTTGTTGAAAGAATTTGAATTTGTTTGGGTTCTTTTAATCTGTGATTTTTTTTTCAAGGAAATATTAACCAATCAAAAGTCAATAGGAAGCAAATTTTGGACAAAAAAAAGGGAAAACCAGTCCAAAAAAGGACACCTGTTATTAAATGTGGTGTTATTATATATGATCAAAGCCAAAGTTTAACAAACACCAGTTTGCAACAATCATTACATATTGGTTCTGCTAATTCATCAGGTATATAACATATATTTATTCACTTTCTCATTAAAGCATATTTACAATCTCACCTCATTTGTTGAACACCAATTTGAAAAACTGATGTCCAGGCATCGCAACTGCCTTTGAGGCTCCATTGTATAGGATCCCACATTCTACTCAACATAGCACTTCGAATAGGAGGAAAAATATATTGCGATCTGAAAAATACAAAGTTAAACAGAATAAGATATCGTAATGAGCACAGGTAATGTATGTAAAATATTAATATATTTATGTTTATTATTATAAAAGTTTATTAATTGTATTACAAATTTTTATTTGATTGTAGAATACAATGATCTGGGAGATCCAACATATGTATGTGAATTTTTTGGTGCTTGGATGTGGTATGCAGAAAGAGCAAACAAACAAAGAAGAGAAACACATCCTAAATTCTCCATATGCTGCATAAAAGGCCAAATACATCTACCTTTACTGCAAGAACCACCTGCTCAGCTAAAAAATTTGTTCATGTCTAATGATGCAAAGGGTAAACATTTTCTGGAAAATATCCCAGCATATAACAATATGTTTGCATTTACATCAACGGGTGGCAACATTGTAAATCCAATCAATGATGGTCGTGCACCATATGTATTCAAGATGCAAGGACATAATAGCCATTTGATGGGTAGTTTACTTTCAGAAGATGATTTGAGGCCATAGTTTTCTCAGTTTTATATTTATAATACTCAGAATGAAATCAACAACGGGATTAGAGTTTTTAGGTATATTTGCACATTAATTTACAGTTAATATACTTGCATATAATGTTATGAGAATTTTTCGGTTGTCAGAAATATTAGCTTAACAGTGGTGTTTATAAACCATTGTTGGAATGTAATTGCAGTTCAGGTAAAACTCAAACAAGAACCCAAGTTCTCGATTCACAGATTGTTAGTGACATCAAAGAGGCAATAGACGAACACAATGTGTTGGTTAAAACATACAGGAAGGTACGTGGCATGCTACAGACAGATTCTTCGGCTGAAATCAGACTAAAGTTTATTTCAACAAGAGACACGGATGCCAGAACACATAGTCTACCAACTGTTGATGAAGTAGCAGCTATATTACCAGGTGATGAAGGCAACGAAATTGAAACAAGAGATATCATTATTCAATATAAGTCTGGAGCATTGCAGCAAATTAAGAATAAATATATGGTGAAGATGGATTCAGAATAAATATACGTCTTGGAGACCCAGATGCTGATTCAGATGATGATGAAGATGATGTTGAGGTGGATAATATTGATGGTGTAGATGAAGAAAGTAAAGGACCACGTAAATGGATGAGCATTCGAGAGTGGTTTGCGTACCGTTTGCAGGATAGAGACAAAGATGGTTCAATGTTGTTATTTGCTCGGAGGCTATTTCAACAATTTTTGGTTGACAGATATAGTGCGGTTGAATCAGGTAGAATATGTTGGATTAGGAAAAATCAAAGAAATCTAAGATGCGAAACATATGAAAATATTAGGAAGTCATTAAAATCTGGAAATACAGATGCTTCAGAGGTTGGAAGGGTTATGATACCATCTTCCTTCACAGTAGCTAACAGGTGGAAAAGGGAAAATTACATTGATGCTATGGCATTAGTTAAGACCTTTGGATATCCTGATGTTTTCTTAACTTTCACATGCAATAACAAATGGCCAGAGGTAATCAGGTACTGCAATAAGAAAGGTCTTAGACCTGAAGATAGACCAGATATCGTTTCTATGGTTTTCTTGATGAAACTTGATTGTCTGATGAAAGAAATCAAGTCAAAAAAGATTTTTGGCAGACAAGAAGCAGGTATTTGAATATACTTTTTCTAATTTATCATGAGTTATGATTTTAAACAGTTATTTGTGTATAATTTCATGTGTTTTTAACATGCAATGCTTTTTTCACAGCTGTGTATACCGTAGAGTATCAGAAAAGAGGTCTGCCACATGCACATATAGTTGTGTGGTTACATCGGGATGACAAGTTATCACTAACCGAAGATATTGACAAATTCATAGGTGTCGAGCTCCCTGATAAGGATACTGATCCTGTTCTATACGATATTGTGACTGATATAATGATTCATGGTCCCTGTGGTGATGAATTCCCTTATAGTCCTTGCATGGTTAAAAATGCATGTTCGAAAATGTTTCCTAAAAAGTTCAAAGATACTACCACCATAGCAGACGATGGTTTTCCAAATTACAGGAGAAGAGAAGATGGTCGAACATTTGAGAAAAATGGTGCAACCATAGACAACAAATGGGTTGTTGGTTACAACCCGTATTTGATTGTCACCTTTCATGCACACATAAACGTTGAATGGTGTAATCAAGCAGGAGCTATAAAATATCTGTTCACATACTTTAACAAAGGTTCAGACGGAGTATCTTTCAAATACACTATCAACGGCAAAGTTATCAGAGAAACTTTGGATACAGGTCCTAGAGATGAAGTTAAAGATTGGTACGAAGGCAGATATTTATCAGGTTGTAAGGATGCATGGGGTATGTTTGAATTTCCAATACATTACAAGTCACATCACGTTGAACATCTCAGCTTCCATATGCCTGGTCATCATAGTGTTGTCGACGATGAAGATCAAACTGTTGAAACCATTGTAAACAGAGCTTCTAACAGGCATTCAATGTTCAGTGCTTGGATGGAAGCTTACTCTATTTATCCTAAAGCTAGAGATCTTACATACCTAGAATTTCCTAAATACTTTGTTTGGAAAAGGAAAGAAAAAATGTGGATGCCAAGACAAAGAGGTTCAACTATCGGTAGAATCCATGGAGTCCCTATAGCTTCCAGTGAACCTTATTATCTAAGGGTGCTGTTGAACATAGTCAAAGGTCCAACATGTTACTATGATATCATGACATTTGAGGGTATAGAACATTCAACGTTCAAAGAAGCTTGCTTTGCAAGAGGTTTACTTGATGATGACAAAGAATACATTGACTGCATAAAGTAGGCTTCTACATGGGGATCAGCAAATTACTGCAGAAATCGTTTTGCACTATTATTAGAAAGTAACATTGTTTTTGACCCTGATAATGTATGGAACGAGACTTGGGACTGTTACACAGAAGATATACCTGCCAGATTGAAATGGTTGTATTGGAATGAAGGTATTTTGTTCATGATTTCATTATTTAATTTTTACAACTATAAATCTGTTATTATATGTTACAATTTGTTGTTTAATGATTATTAAGTTAATGAAACTTACTTTCAGTTGCTAATTTTGTAAATTGTATTACTATACAGATTATGAAGTATCTGAAAATGAGATGAAAATGCAAGCATTGAAGGAAATCGAAATTATTTTACGTTCGCATGTAAAAAGCATTAAGGAATTTCCTGGTTTGCCATATCCAGGTGACGTTTTTATTGATGAAAGTATGAATGCCATGATCCATGATGAACTCGATTATGATAGAGCATTACTGAAGGAAGAACATGATATGCTTTATGCTAATCTTACTGAGGAACAAAGAAAAGTATACAAAGAAATTCTGGCTGCAGTTGAAAAAGGAAATGGAGGTTTGTTCTTTGTGTATGGTTATGGTGGAACTGGGAAGACATATGTATGGTGCACGCTATCGTCTGCAATTCGTAAAGAAGGAGACATAGTGCTCAATGTGGCATCCAGTGACATTGCTTCTTTACTTTTGGTGGGTGGTAAGACTGCTCATTCAAGATTTTAAATTCCAATCAATGTTACTAATGAATCTACATGTACTATCAAGCCAGGAAGTGCTCTCTGTACTTTGGTGAAGAAAGCAAAACTTATTATATCAGATGAGGCACCAATGTTACATAAGCATTGTTTTCAAGCCCTAGACAGATCGTTAAAGGATGTACTAAGACATACTAATCCAAATGCTACAAAACAACCTTTAGGAGGTAAAGTTGTTGTTCTTGGAGGTGATTTCAAGCTGATATTACCAGTAGTTCCAAAAGGCACAAGAGCAGACATTGTGAACTCTGCAATAAATTCATCTTATTTATGGAGATATTGTAAGGTATTGAAGTTGACTGTTAATATGAGGTTACATGGTGGGAATAATACTGACAAAAATGAGGAGATATGTGAGTTTGGTGAATAGTTGTTAAAGATTAGAGAAGGCAAGATCAATGAACCTAATGATGGGGAAGCTGAAATTGATTTTCCAGATGATGTCATCATAAGGGACCCAGGAGATCCTATAGAAGCCATTGTCAATAATGTATATCCAGATTTGTTTAGTAATTTATCAGAAGCTGCATGGTTTCGTGAAAGAGAAATATTATGGCCAACACATGATGTTGTTGATGTTGTTAATGACTACATGATAAGATTATTACCAGGAGAAGAACATGAGTATCTGGGTTCAGACAGTATGTGTAACTCAGAACATGGAACTGAATTTGATCAGGGAATTTATACGCCTGAATTCCTAAACAGCATTAAAGTTTTTGGGCTTCCTATTCACATGTTGGTTTTAAAAAAGAATGTTCCAATCATATTACTCCGTAATGTTGATCAACGAAATGGACTTTGCAACGGTACAAGGTTACATATTACACGAATGGGTCGTTACATCATTGAAGGGAAAATGATATCTGGAAGTAATATTGGGGATATTGTACCTATTCCACGGATGAAAATTATACCTACAAATAACACTATCCCATTCAAAATGAAGAGGAGACAGTTTCCTATAGAGGTATGTTTCGCAATGACTATTAATAAAAGTCATGGTCAGTCTCTTTCTACCGTCGGATTATACCAACCACGACCTGTATTCAGTCACGGCCAACTATATGTAGCACTCTCAAGAGTAACATCTAAGAAAGGTTTGAAAGTCTTGATCTGTAACCCTGATGGAACTCGGTCCAATTCTACAACTAATGTTGTTTACAAGGAGGCTCTAAGGAATGTTAGATAATGTATACTGATTCTCAAGGTAATGTAGATCATTTTTTCCAGCAATTTCAAGATTTTTGTCCTAATTTCCAGCACTATTGTTTTAGCTTCATATTATTAAACTTCTTATTATATTCTCATTCATTTCTTTATAGTTAGTTCTAAGTAGAATTCATTAAATTTACATAAAATCAACATTAAACAAATTTGATGTCACAAATAGGCTTATCTTTTTCTGTCAAAATCAGAACACCAACCAGCAAATAGGGTTTTCATATATGCACAATCAACTGTTATACTATGCATGTATATTTAAATCAATCCAACTGTTCTTTATCAAATACATATCTATGTGATATTGAATAAAGCATCGTTCTGGGATGAATATATTTCCTTACCTTATATGGAACATAAGAAACGCCCATTGTCCATCCCAATAGCAGGAAGATTACATTTCCTGGGAGGGTAGCAGCTCAGTTCCCAGCTCGAACACTAGGATTTAGATCAATCCAGAAATTTTTTCAGTAAAAAACAAAAAACAAACACAAATTAGGTCTTGTAGATTATCAAATAGTTCGCTATATAAGATACATATAGATTAATACCCGATTAAAAATAATAATAAACAAAATAAACTTCATTACCTGTTAGATCTGAAACTTAGTGAAGGTGAATGCATTCGATTGAATAATCCAAATTTGTTGCTGTCGGAACTCAATATTTAGCTTAAACAATACATATATAATTGTTTCAGATTGACACAGGAAAAGCGGATGAACAATCTGGACATTCCCCCCATTTTGATGAAGAATACCGAATTTTCACCAATTTGAATCCAGTTTTAACACATTGAAACGAAACCCTACATCCCCGTGTAAATCATACACCTAGAAACATTTGTAACGAACAGATTTTTGAAGTCAAAAAATGGGGTGAATTCAGAGGTGACAAGAACACATGTGTGCATTGTTTTCTTCAAATGAAGTTTCCAGATTTACTAAACTTTCCTTAAAAAAAACCCGTCCTTCTCTATTTGTTTTTTTTTTAAACAAAAAATAAAAAAATGGAATCGGGTATTTTGACTTCATGCCCAAAAAATGGGTCTGCAATTGGGCTGATACAATTGAAATGTTTTTTTTTTTTCCACATGGGCCTGGAAAAAAAAGGGCATTTACAAATAGTATATTTGTTAATTTTTGGCTTTCCAGTTTTTAAATGACTTCATCAAACTTTTAGAAAAATAATACTACGATATATATTTATTTATATATTATTGTGTTACTGTATAATTTTAAACTAATAACAATTTTTTAGTATTAATAATTGTATTTGCCAACTATACATAATTGGTGTACATAAGTTTACAACTTACAAAAATACATATATATATGTATGTAATTAACTTGATTAAATAATTATACTCAATAAAATTAAATAAGGGGGCGTCCGGGCTTAGGTCCGGGCCAAATATCTAGTTAAAACTAGATGAAAATAAATATCTAATATTAATTTAGGATGGCCCCCCGTGGCCTCCACCCTAAATCCGTCAATGTTGACTTGTTTATCATTTGTTTTTAAATTATTATCTCCGTCCAAAAAAAAAAAAAGAAGTCCATATTGAGTTTTTAAATTTGTATTAAAAACAGTATAAAACTTAAAATTCAATGTGGACTATTTTTATGAGACGGATGGAGTATAATTAAGGAGAGAGCATCTCTTTTATTGGAGCCGAAAGGGAAAAGGAAAGACATCTGCCGTATGGTGAGAGTAGCTAGGTGTAGTGACAAGCTGAGAAAACTTCTTTATTTATTTATTTATTTTTCCATATTATCCACAATGGTTTTATGATGTAACTCCAACTATGACATATGAGAGTATTATGCATGAAGCCGTTACAAAAGTAATAAAATGCCAGCGGCGCTCATGCATGAGGAATCAAATCTAGTAATACACGTGAATGAACTAATAGCTTAATAGGAAGGGCACTAATACCTCAAGTTGGAGAATGTAGGTTTGAATATCACCAGCTACAAAATGTAACAATTCCTCACCGTTTATTACAAAATAGTACAGAGGAAATGAAATAAAGAACAAAGAGTTGGTTACTTTGTGCAACAATTGATACTCGCCTTGGAAGGCAAATTGGAAAGCAGAAATGCTATAAAATTGTATTACTACCCTATGTCTATATAAGGAAAAAAAGCCTTTTTTTGGTACGAAATAGGAGTCAAAAGCCTAAATTCTTATATTTTGAGAATATGCCACTCCTAATACATCATGTTATAACCATGGCCGGGCACCCGATGGTGGTGCCTCAAATCTTTGCAGACTTACCGAGCCCAAAACAACTAAAGAAGTTAAGTAATTAGCCACGAAATTCGTCTCCGATAAACATGATCAAGTTCTACGATCCAATCACGTTGTAGTAATTCTCGAATCCCGCTTACAATCCCCGAATGAATCCCTAAAACTTTCTCGTCGCCCTTCGCAATCGGCAGAACACTTGAGCTATCCACTTCCGCTTTCACCTTCTTATAACCAAGGTCCATGCTAGTACTAGGACTTGAAATAAACCCCAAAGCTCCGCACCAGTAATGGTATGAAACCCGACCTTCATCATAAAACCCCCCAACCATCTAACCATGACAGTCACGAATAACTCCTCATGCACAACCAACCCCCATCGATTGATCAAAACTGCCGTCGGAATTCATCTTCACCCAGTCAACCGGCGGCGGGAACCAATGGATCCACCTTTCCTCTCACCCAACACAAGCTCCACACATGGATTTCTCATACTCATAAGCTTGTTTAATTCCCCCGACTACCTTCACAATCTCCGCCACTCGATGTACTTCACCACAGTCAATCCCTTCAAAAAATCGTCGATTCCTCCAGCACCATAGTCGCCATGTTGTTACCCAAAAAAACAATCTCAATCCTCAGAAAAAAAAAACTTTTCACAGATCTTTATCTACAAATAATTCTCGACGCGAAAACATATGGCCAGGGCCCAAAGACTTGGGAGCCTTTGATAGGCATTAGTAGCTTCTAACTTTTACTTCAGTTCTATCCCGTGGGCTCTGCAATTTGATCCAAAGAATGAGATGGTATAATCCATTACTTCATATCGAAGCTCTTTGAAGTTTGATGGCCTACAGATTATAAACCCAATATGTTTTGGGCGTAGGGCAGACCGAGTCTGGAATAAAAACTTAATGTGCTACAAAATTTCCTCAATACATTTTTTTTTTCTTTCTTCTGTTTTTTTTTTAAGAATATTTTTGATATTACATCCCTTTAAATTTAGAGTTTCAGCTGATAAAATATGGTTCTTACGACTTTGTGTCACGCCCCTAAGCTAGTTTGTAAGAAATAGACAATTAGGGGACTTAATTGTAATATTCAGAATTGGGAAAACAGACTATATATAATATATAGTCGACCCGGACCCAAAAACGGATCATGATTCGGATATCTCATATTCCAGATTTTGGAACCCGTCTTCTTCAATCGTTTCTCTGTTTTCCCCTTTTCCATGAACCCTAATTCTGAATTTTTACTCCTAACCTTCTGTTTTTCTGTTAATCTAATCCCGGGTCGTGACACTTTGTTCGTATTTTAAAATTATTTTTGTCTTAAAAAAATAGTTTTGCTTGCTACATCGAGTAATTTTCGAGACGAAATAAGTATGGGTCCCAAAAGTAATTTATTTTGCAGAAACAAAACAGGAAATTACAATCAGTTTGTTTCTATTTGGGGGGCTTTCCGTTAAATATTCTATTGCAGCTCCAGCTACAGATCCGATTGAAAAAGCAAAACTGAAAGTATTGAGGCCTAAAGAAAAGTATCATCTCTCCGAGTCATCATCATCCCTTTAATTACTTCAAGGTCAGCATATTCTCTTATTAAGTTGCAAGCACATGACAATCCCCAGTAAATCCACCGCGAAGATTTTGGAATAAAGCACCTATAGTTTGATTGTTTGACAAAAAAATCAATGGTCCGAAAGTGGCTTACAGTTATGAATGACTAGATTCCTTTTCAAGAACTAATTCCATATTTTTTCAAACTAGATCAACTGATCAAGTAGCTAGCGGTCTTTGAACTTTTACCTTCTTGGTAACATATGTTCTATGAAGAAGCAAATCATAGAAGTAAGAACAAGCTCATTTCCTGCACATTTCAACCCTTAAATGTTAGAAACTTGATGGTTTACTATAATATTCCAAAATAACTTTAAAAAATTACGTTTCATTTCTGTGTTCAAGAACACTGCCATTGCCTAAACCAGAAAAGGATTATTTCTACTTCTGAAACTAGTTATTAACATCCCTTTTCAGAAAATCGAAGTTCTTTAGTACAACTGATCTTTTGCCTTAGAACAAAGACACCAATCTATTGGATAAATGCATTGCTAACATCAATAGAGCGCCTAAAGATAAATCGCAAAGCGAAGATGATCAGGATGCAAGAATATATAGCAACTATCATGTTGCATAGTTAATTTATCCTTTCGGATTTCTCGGTATAGTCACCCACAAATATGGGTAGATTTCAGAACAGAATTGGGGGAGAATATAAATGCCAAGTGAAATGAAAGCATAGAGTTCTAGAGATAGACTACTAAAGGAAGCTTTCATCATGCACATAAAACTTCCAGATCAATTGGTTACCGCGATGATTGTTTACGAGCAATCTGCTCAGTTGATCTCCTGATTGATTCTATTCTTTGAAGCCTTATTTGCTCCCTAAATTTGGCTATGAACTCATCAGCCTTCTTATCAACATCAGGCCCTTCATCAGCAGCAGCATTAGCATTATCCACATTGGAAGCAGGTACTTCTTCAGCATTGCCTGAACTTCCTACACTTTCTTCAACGTAATCATCTTCGCTTTCAGCTTCCTCCTCTGAGCTCTCATCGGTTTCCACGAGCACTTTTTCGATGGAATCTTCCTTTTCTGCCATTTGCAACTCATTGGAAGTCATTCTCCTGAATTTCGGCTCTGCCTCGCGCATTAGCTTGTTAGTTAATTCTCTTTTAGCTTGTGATTTTGCTTCAATTTCCTTTGCCACTTCACCCATCACATCTGCATCAAACTCCTTCGGCTTGATCTCCCTCGTGATCGATTCAGCTGATCTGATTGTTCGAACAGATTTCCCGAATGATGAAACATCAGTCTGAGCTTTAGGCCTTAACTCTGGCCCTGAATTTGTTCTTCTTGTCAGGCTCTCTAATTCAGTCTTAACGAACTCATCTGGTACACTTCTAACACTTCGTCTCAACTCTTTCTGAGGAAAATCCTGCCTGTTCATGAGGGCAGAATTTGATTTTTCCAGGGGGGATTTGCGGTAAAATGGAGGAGGCGGTGGAGGGGGAGCTGGAGGAGGTGTTGTTTTGACATAACTCTTTTTCCTTGCAAAATCCTCAGCACTTTTTGCTTGATATTCAGATGAAAAGGAATGGGATGGAGATAGATTCTTGGATGATGAAGAAGGTGTTTGTGGGGGAGTGGATGATTTGTTTGGTGATGGGGAAGAAACAGATTCATGAGTTCTAAGTGAACGGGATGATTGAGATCTAAATGAACGCGGGGATTCAAACTTTTTGTGTTCAGAATCCTCTGCTGAAGGAGGCAGAGAGTATGAATTAATGCCCTCCTGATCACCTTCCTTCATCTCCATCCTTCCTGATCTCGATCGCCATGGAATTGGCGAACGAAGGACAACATTTGCCTCCATGTTGTTATCATCAGCATCCACCAGGCTCAACCCGGCGAATTCGCCGTTTCTTGCTTTACCTGAATTGCTGGAAGAGAATCTCTTGGAAACTGAATTCGAGCTTGCCCGGGTGATGGAAGCATTATTGAAACTGTTTTCTCTTGTCATTTGCTTCTCATCAGGCTCAGAAACCCGTGATTTCAAGCTTCTGACAGGCAAAAGCAGAGGCTTTTCATCAAATCTTGAAGCTGTACCCCTCTGTTTCTCAAGAACAGGGCTTTTTTCAGCAACCACCACCATTGGCTCTTTCCTTTGGTACTGAGAATTCCAAGTTTGAATCTTGTTACTATTAGTATCATCAGAAACTGAAGTGGGTTCGGTTTCATCATCAAAAACTGATGAAACCTGAAGGAGTCCAGCAACATAAGACTGTGCATTATCAAACTTATTAGTAGCTGCAGGGCTATTGTGTTGTTGTTGTTGATTATGATGATCCTTGTCAGTTTCATCATTTCTCTTACTAAAAAGGCCATAAGAAACAGCTATACCTACAAAGATTAGCTGAAGAAGTTCCCAACTCCTTGAATACTGTAAATTCTGGTTAACAAATTCAGGAGCTTGGGAAGGAAGAAGGGGAACTATGACTAGGAAAAGTGCAACAATGATGGCTTTGTAGAGGAACTGATTGTAATACTTACTTGAACTCTCCTGATTTGCTTGGTTTGCTGAGACTTCTAAGCTTAGTTTCTTAGGTTTGGGAGTGTAGGAATCATCCCTATCTGCCATTGAAGGACACATAGCTAGCTTGATAGCGAATTAGGCCGGCCTCACTTCCTTTGGATCTTGCTAAGGTTGCAGAGAATGTGAAAGAAGATTGAGAAAGATGATGAGAAGAGAGGAAAGAAGGCTTAGTGGTTAAGGAAAAGTTTAGAATATGAAGAGAGTGACAAGGAAAAAGTTTTTGGGAGGAGTGTGAGCTAATTGCAATCTTTGCTTTAAATTCTTTTTACCCATCATTCCAATCTTTTTTACTATACTGCCCTTTCCCTTTTCTCAATTATTTTTGTCTTTTTTTTCTTTGTCATTTTTGTTCTTGACCTAGTTAGCTGTATACTCCCACTATTGTCTCATTGGTGAGAATTTACAACTCTTGGCTTTTAAATTCATTAATAATCGATGGTAAGTCAATCATGACTCCATCAAGAGTTTTGCTTTGGGAAATAGTCCACTATTCACATTTCACACCAATAAATGTTCTTTGAATATGTGCTTTTGTCCCTTATTCTGGAAAAGGTTAATCACATCCTGAAATTTGTGTCATTCTTTCAATTTGGCCCAAGTTCACAATGACAGCCGATAATTTTTTGAAGTAGTTTTGAATAATGTTATACTAGTCGAACTAGATCACTTTTGCTCACTCGGAATTTGAACTAAATTACGTGTGACTTCATATGCTATTAATTTTTATTTTCTGGCTTCACTTTTTGTCAATTATCCTAATGTGTTGAAATTGGAATGACAATCAAAACTAGGATTGGAGTTCATGTTCCTTAAAAAAGTGGGATCGAAGAAAATTAAGCTCCAAAGTTAAGGACCAGAGTTTATCTTCTAATCAAACTTCATACACTGGACCATACAAATTACATGAAATGACCAAAAATGCAAGGGCAGTTTAGGCATCGGAACAAAAAAAAGTGAGAGTGGGAAATAGGTTGCGTGGGATGTGGTTAGGATTCTTCTTTTGGACCGAGTACGCTAGCTTTTTTGTTCGCGGATCGGATTAAATAAAATACACCTACATGGTTTGCAACTTTGGAGGGTAATGCTTTTCTTTCCATGTCTTCCCTCCACATTCTTCTTGAACCATTTATCTATAGTATTATTATACTAAGAGAGAAAACAAAAAAGAATTCTAAAGGTGTCACATAAGATAAAATCCTATGTGTCATTTTTCTAATGCTTGAGTAAAAAAATATTTACAGTAATTATATTAATAGTCCTTCAAATTTTATGCAAATAAAGTTTTATCAAATGGCATTTAAAACTATAGTTTAAAATAGAAAAATAAAAATTAATTAAATTTAATGGACGGGATTAATGAGTATTAATGCACCAGAATTATTCCCTCCCCAAAAGAATCCCCAAAGTTACTACTGGACTCATTTAATTAATCTCTCTAAAAAAAAATTCCCCCTCCCAATCATGTAAATCAATAGATTACAATTCAAAAAAAAAAAAAAACAATCATTTAACATTAATGTTATCTTTAAAATCTTCTCCCAAAAAACATGACCCTGTATTTTTCGCCAATAAAAAAAGAAAAAAAGGTATAAAACTTGCCTTCAATTATTACTAAAAGGAGGGGATTTAACTATAATTAAATGTTATCTTTTGAATTTCAAACCAATGCATTTATTTGTGTAATATCATATTTACCCAAATAAATATAATCTTTCCTTAATAATATCTCAAAAATTGTTATAAACTTTATCTTTATCACTGAAATTTTGGATAATCAATTATCATCAATCCCAATTTATCTCTATTTATTTCCACTTTTGGATAATAAAATATACTCCAAAACACCTACATTACTGATGAATTATAAATAAAAATAATAAAATTCATTTTACACATTTTATATTTTTTGTTGATTTTTTATAATGTAAATAAATAAATCCCGCGCATCGCGCGAGTTTAACATCTAGTTCAATATATTATATATACACCTTACCTACAAATCCACACTAGATGCTCTTTAGGTCCACCCCTCATCCAACTCCTCAATACATAATAACAGTAGTCTAATACATATACAACTATTTCAGAATAGAAGAATTGATTGTATTTTATTAGTAAATAAATCGTGTGAGTATGCATAAATTTTTAACTTTTAGTTAGTTGTAAATTTGAATTAACGAAACAAAGTTAATACACAAAAAGTGAGACAAATAATCTGAACGTGACTTGAATACTTATGGCAGTAAAGAGCTTGATGCGTACGCACATGTTTCAAAAATATATTCTGATTTAAAGAAATGGATTTATATATCAAGGCGGTCCTGCAAAAAGAAATTCTATTCAGTTCCATCCACGCTTAGTACGCGGGAAGAATGTCGAATGTTTGATCGGTATCCAGTCAATTTAATACTATATACTTCGAGATTTGACTAGAAACCTGGGTTAGTGACGTGGAGCTAAGTTGTATTTTTTTAATTAGTTCATAAATTAAGGAACTTAGTGACATACATTCCACCTTTCTTACACGAAGTTCTTAGGATTTTAGGATCCATCAGTTCCATTCTTTTTCAATTTCATCGGTGGCTCTCGTTGCATCACTGACCTTTTAAAAAAATAGTTTATATCAAATTTAAGTTTTATAATATTAAAGTAATATAAACAAAAATTCAAAGCGATTATTCTTTTAGGATAGAACGAGTATTATTATTGATGATAGACCAATACTGTTATAACATACCACCCAATACCCTTCTTACTTCTTAGCTCTATACAAATTTAGGAAGCATGTGGAAGAAAACAGCATTCATGGAAGCTGTTTGTAAATTATACTGTAACAATTTACAACAGTTCAATTAACTGTTTTCCCATATTTAAGAAAAAAATGCCCTCAGTATATGTTTTCTTTTTAAAATAATGTGATATAATTGGTGGCTAAATATTGCGATAAGACTTGCGTGGAAATGTGTTATGATGAGAACTTGGTATTTGATAAGTACTTAACTATATCCACGGGGATAACCACTAGTGCAGATAATGCGTGAGAAAAAAGCAGCCGGAGAAAAGTAGTAGTTGGAGTACTTATGTTCATGCAGCAACTATAAGGGAATCAATCCTTGGGGGTATTTTTCTGGTGGCGGAAAGTGAATCGGAATCATCTGCAATTTCATGAGGTGGATTTGATTGTCCTCCTCAGATTTGACGTGTCTTGACTGGTACTGTGGTACTGGACCTTTAGGAACGGTTACAAGTGGTTTAATATTCTTTTGGTCCTGAAATAATAGTCGAATTTGAATTTTCACTTTTAAAATAATATCATTATATTAAGCATGAATATCAAACCAAGATGCATCACTTCGGAACGGAATATAAACTCTTAAAGAACCCATAATCTGTAAGCCCCAGTCACTCCTAGTCTTCAAGAAAGTTAAAATTTGCTTTAAAATTTGTTTCTTTGATAAATATTACTCATTTTATTTCAAATTCAATGTAATCTTCTTTTTTCAAGATAGAAGGAGTACTAGAAAATGTCACAGGACATTAAAAATGGTTCCACCCCGAAACATCTTTTGTACTTTCATAGTAATATAACGTTGTTTAAATAATACCATATAAAACTCTGTTAGTTTGTTTATTACATTGTGACATAGTATTGAAAATGAGACAAGCCTAGCGGTTATTCAGTAAGGAACAAGTCAGGTTGTTCAGCAGAGAACACCACAGAACCTGTCTTGTTTGCCCTTTTTGGCGGTATTGATGTCTTCACAGCGTTGAGGTTACTATGGGGTGATGGAGGAAAGCCTCATCTATTAACAATTAATGGTGTATCCTTCGACGCTCCAGTCCAGTCTACTGACCTTGCATACACTTACTAATGGTTTCGTTAATGTTAATTTATTTCTCTACATGTGATTTATACTCCTTATGTCCAAGAAAAAGTATACATTAAGTTTTTAAATTTGTGTTAAAATTAGACTATTTTCCTGGATAGGTGGAGTAATTACTGATTGTGGATTTTGTTACATTATTGACTGATAATTTATCTTTTACTACACAGATTTTGTAGACTTGTTTCTTAGCACACCAAGAAGTAAGAAGAATCAGTGTATAGTGATGGATTTGCGTTGCTTTCTCAATAGGTGTTTAATAACATCTTTGAACATAATAGTAAGAAATATATTGTTTTTTTATTTAATTTTTTTTTTGAGAAGGCAAACTACAGGAGTCACCTGATAACACTTTTAAATAATAGGGGAGGTAAATATAATACAAGGAATTTATTATAATTTCCTTCCTTTTTCAAGAAATTGAGGGAGATCATGTCTTTGAGTTTTGACAAGATGGAGCATGAGTCGGGATGACCGCTACTTTGGAATTTTAGCTTATTCCCTCCGGTCCTTATTATAAGACATTTTGATTTTGTTTTAAATTTTACCTAAAATGTCTTTTTTATTGAAATTAAAACTTTAAAAAAATTTCATAATAACTAGGAAAATATAACGAATGTGAAAATATATTTTTAAGGTTTTTTTTCTAATTAAAAATACATTTTCGGTGAAACCTAGGACAAAATCAAAATGCCTTATAATAAGGACCAGAGGAAGTACTTCTTAGCATCTCCTTTTTAACCATACACCGGAAATTACCACCGGACTTTGAAAAAAACTTAGCTGGCAAATTCCGTCCAATATCTCCCGCAATCCCTCCCCAAATCTTTCTGGCAAAAGCGACCTATTCCAGCGATCACCCACTGCTACACGGACAGTGCGTTTACATGCTATAAATACTTTTAGAAGTATATAGGACACACGACTATAAACGCGTCTTATTAAGTTCCTATGCTTTTTGTGTCGAATATAAAGTATCCCAATAAACAATTGGATGCTTAAAACCTTACTCTTAGTCTTGAGTATCAAAATCAGTCAAGCGGAAGAAAAAGTGATTAAAGATTGATCAAGAACTAGGGTTTGTAGAAACTAACTGGAAAATTAAGAAGTGAATTAATTTCTATATATTGATTATGTCCAAATCGTATCTTACAAATCAAACACATTAAATATATATACAACTTCTGTAAACCAACTCAACTGCTAATTTTGACTATTTACACAACTGTCCTAACATTTACACAATGTACAAACTAGTCCCTGATTATAGTCAAAATATGTACAATCTACTTTGACTCTATGTACACTCTATATACATTCTATATACATGTGATCAACTTGGATCCTTCTCTGATCCATTTGATTCTTCGAGACCCCCTTTGCCCCCAGTGGCACATGAAGCAAGGTCTTCATCCCAAGCTTGGACAACAACTGAGCAAACAGTGGATAAGCAAGAGATTTGGTAAACAAGTCAGCCAACTGAAGTTGAGAAGATGCGAGGGGACTAGGAAGCCTTTGGTTTACTGCAAACACACAAAATGACAATCCAGTTCCAAGTGTTTGGTCGTCATGGAAAACTGGATTTTTTGTGATGTAGATGGCGGACTGATTGTCACACCAAAGAGGAATAGGGAGATGAAGAGGCAGTCCAAAGTCATGCAGCAAGTAAGATATCCAAAAGAATCTCTGCTAGTATAATTCATACTGCGGTATTCAGCATCTGCACTTGAACAAGAGAGGGTTGGTTGCTGTTTTGCCTTCCAGGAAATGAGTGAAGTACCAAGAAAAATGCAGAAGCCTAATACAGATCTTCTATGGATAGGATTAGAGTCCCAGTCTGCATCACTGAATGCCTCAAGTTTGAAGGTATTGTCACAGGAGTAGAACAAACCTTGAGATGCAGTCCCTTTGAGATATTTGAGGACATGGAAGAGTGCAAGCCAATGATCTTGTCAGGGATGAGCAACATGACAACTCAGATGTTGAACAACAAATGAAATATCTAGTCTGGTGAAATTCAAATATAGTAATTGTCCAACCAGCTTTCTGTAAGAGGATGCATCTGCCAATGGAGGACCTGGTTCATCAGTGAATTCATGACCTTTTGGAAGAGGAGTGGTTGTTGGCTTGCATCCTGTCAACCCAACACTTTTAAGAATGTCTAGGATATACTTCTTATGTGTTAAGTGCATACCTTCTGAGTTCCTAGAAATTTCAATGCCAAGAAAGAATTTAGCTTTACCAAGGTCCTTGATGGTGAGCTTGTTATGTAGAAAGGACTTGACATGTTGCAACACTGCTTCATTGAAACCAGTTAGCAAGATATTATCAACATAAACAACTAGAGCTGTGAAATGACCATCAATTTTTCCAGGAAAGAAACAAGGATCATTAGGTGACTGTGCCACTCCCAAAAAAGTAATCTGAGTAGTAAATTCCAAATTCCACTACCTGGAAGCTTATTTCAATCCATGTAAGGACTTTTGCAATTTGCATACTTGATGAGGTTGATCAGAAGCATAAGCAGCAGGAGGTATCATATAGACTTCTTCATCTAAACTCCCATGTAGAAAGGCATTGTTGATATCTAATTGATGCAAAGTCTAATGAGATGATGTAGCTATAGCCAGTAAGTCTAACTATAACTACCTTTGCAACAAGAGAGAAACTATCATAGTAATTGGTGGGTTGTCAAACCAACAAAAATAAAAGAACCTACTCCTAAGAAATTTAGTAGTATAGCAATGAGTAGGGTCGTCTCCTCAGGGAGTAAGGAAGTGAAAATATTTCTAATCAAAAGCAAAGTAACTAAATGAGAGAGATTTTGGATTTGTAACTAATGAATAACAAAAATAATTTGCAAGTAATAAAAGATACTTTTGAAAAATCAATAATAAGAGCAACTCTAGTCAAAGGAATAATTTCCACCTTGATGTATCCAACTGATCATTGATGCAAAGATTAACTCAACAAATGATGAATATATTAGTTTTCGTTGTTGGAACCTCCTAACAACTCAGTCTTTTAATTTAACTACCAGTGACTAAGAAACCTTCATTAATCACTCTATAGCCAAAAAAACACTACCTGGAACCTCCTAGGATTCAGTTTTTGACAAGCAAAGACCCAATTCAATTTCTAACAAACAAACCTTGTTTCATTAAAAATTAATTATCTATTCTCATAACACAAGTAAACTACTTACCAAGTAATTATTTGCGTTGTCTCTTCTAAGGAACAAACAAACCTTGTTGTTCAATAAATTAGATTATCTAGGAGAATTGAATGCTACCAGCTATTCAAATAATGCCAAATAATCATCAATACACATCAAAGAGAATAAATAAATACTCAAAATTCGTTGGTGAAAAGCAAACAGTTAGATCTCACAATTGAATAACATCAAGGCTTCAATAAAATCCTTTAACTAGAAAAAAGGTTTAGTTGCTAATCATGGTGAAATCAACAACACAAGAATTGATGTTTGACATTACAGAGCAAAAACTGACGAAAACGGAGAGAAATCCTTGTCCTGAGCTCCAGCTATTGCTCCCTGTGTTGTGCCTCTTCTCCTCTCTCTTCTTAATAATAAGAAAAAGACTATTTATATGCAAATTTAGGGTATCCCCACGTTCAGCCTCTTCAAAATCCGCAGAGACCAATTAAAGTTTTCAGAATTTGTAAATTGATCCCTGAAGTTTTCTAAAATTACAAATTGACCCCAAAACTTTGGAAATTTTGTACTTTAGTCCCTGTTTCAGCGTGCCCACGCGGGAATACAACACCGTTTCTGGAATTTCCTGCTTCCTCATTGATTTTGGCATGGATTTTGTGTGCCCACACGGGAATCAACCACTTCTTCTCTAACTTGAAACTTGATTCAATAAAACCTTCAAAATCTCTTCAAAATCAACACTTTTCTTCTTTTTATTCCAAATCCTTCCTATGATCAAATTAAGAATCAAAACACTAATATTAGCATAGATAATATTCAAAACAACACATAAACCACCACAAATATCATGCTAATATTAACATTATCAGTAATCCTCCCCTTTTATCTGAGTACAACCTTTTGCAACTAAGCGTGCTTTATAACGTTCCACTGTCCCATCAGGATGATATTTCACCTTAAAAAAACCCACTTATTTCCTATAGCTTTCTTTCCCATAGGTAGATCTATCATGATCCAAGTTCTATTACTGTCTAAAGCACTAAGCTCAGCTTCCATGGCAGCAATCCAAGCTGGATCTTGGCATGCTTGAGCATGAGTCTTAGTTTCTACAATTTTTTCGATATTAGCTAAAAATGCAAGATGATTATCAGAATAATGAACTGAAGAAACAGGATGTGAAGAAGTTAAAGAGTCAAATGTTGAAGTATTGTCTTTTACTAGACATGCTTTGTATGTTATGAAATCATTAAACTTGGAAGGAGCTTTGGATATCCTAGAACTCCTTCTGAGTAAAGGTGGTTCAAGCACTTCTGTCTAGAAGTGGTTGAGGGAGAAGGAGGATCAGAATAAGAATGATTCAGTGTAGATATGAGAGGAGGATCAGACATATGTTCAGAGTAAGAAGGAGGGGCTGGACTATATAAGTCTGACAAGTCATTAATGGCATCAGTGACAAGTAATGATGTATCAAAGGCATTTGATGAAGTAAGGGGTTCTGTTTTCATGAGATAAGGAAATGTGGACTCATGAAAGACCACATCTCTGGAAATGATGGTCTTATGAGACTTAAATCATATAGTTTGTAGGCTTTTTGTCCATTTGGATAGCTAACGAAGACAGTTTTGATGGCTCTGGGGGAAAATTTATCTTTGTGTGGTAAGACATTGGTTGCAAAACTGAGACAACCAAAGACTCTTAAATGGTCTAAAACAGGTGGTTTCCATGTAAAATTTCATAAGGGGTTTTCCATTTCAATAAAGTTGAAGGTAATCTGTTTATAAGGTAGGTTGCTGTAAGGATAGCATCTCCCCAAAACTATATGGGTAAACCTGATTGAAACAGTAAGGCCCTTGCAATTTGGAAAAGGTGTTTATATTTCCTCTCAACAATGCTGTTTGTTGAGGGGTGTAGGGGGCTGATTTTTGGTGTAGAATACCAACATTCGAAAGTAAGGATTGGCATTCTTGACTGAGAAACTCTGAGCCATTGTCTGATCTTAGGATTTTAATAGATTGATCAAACTGGTTACTAACCATTTTAAAGAAAACAACTAGTATGGAAACAACTTGAGATTTAGATTGCATAAAAAATGTCCAAGTAGAACGGCTATAATCATCTACTAAAGTGAGAAAATAATATGCACCACTCAATGATTTATGTTTATAAGGACCCCAAATGTCCACATAAATCAATTCAAGAATTCTAGAAGATTGTATAGTTATTACATGGTATTTCAGCCTTTAATGTTTAGAAATTGGACAAACAGTACAAGTATTATTCCCTGAAACAACAGAGATCAAGCCTAGTTTTAGAAACTATCAAGTCTGGTACGTGGCCTAATCTGTGATGCCACAGTACATCATTGGCATCTGAAACTAGATTAGAACAGTAAACATGTGAACTTTTTGGTTGAATTACAAAAGGATGGAAGACATGACTGTGAGCAAACTTTGAAATGGCTTCTGATGAAAAAGAATTTGAATCTAGGTAATATAGCTTGTTGAGGACCTTTCCAACTATTTTGTTCACAGATAAGAGATTATATTTGAAGGAAGGAATGTGTAAGCATCCTGTTATTTTTAGCCTATCTGAAAATTGTATACTACCTTTATGCTCAACATGTTTAACACTTCCATCAGGCAATGAGAATGGTGTATACTTTGTCACAGCTACAAAACTACTTAACAACTTTAACAAAGCTACCATATGTATAGTAGCACCTGTATAGAGAAACCACAATCTAAGATACTTATTCTCAATCATGGTAAGAACACTTAGAGCTGTGTAATTACTCATACCTGAGAAATCATGGTAGTGAGCAAAAATAGCATGTTCTCCTTCTGTTGCAGGTAGCTTTCCCTTCATCATCCTCATCAGATTGTTCATTGGTGCCATCATATCATCATTCTGTCCTGAAGATTATTCTTTCTCCATTTCAGTAGTCACTTCCTCTACATTTGCTGAATTTTTGATCCCCAATGGTTTCCTAGTCTCTTTATAGATTTTTCACCAATTAGGATAACCCACAATCTGAAAACATTCACTCTTAAGATACCCATTCATTCGACAGTGGTCACATTTGAGTAGATTTCTTGCTGCCTTTTCCCTTCTCCAGTCATTTTTCTTTCCAAAAGAAACACCAAATTTCCCAGTGCTATTTGTAGTTCCTGTGGCAAAAGACTTCATTGATGGTTTGTTGTAGTTATTCACCCCACTGCTGTTGTAAGTATTGTTCCTTTTCTGGACCATCATTGCACTTTGCTCAATGCTTTCTCCAAAGGTCCTCTGTACCATTTGTTGCTTCTCCACGTTCAACATCATGGAGTAAGCCTTTTTCACTTCAGGGAGAGGATCTATCATCAACACTTGGCTTCTTTCTGAGTTGAAACTGTCATTCAAACCACTCAAAAACTCCATGAATTTGTGTCTATTTTCTCGACCTCCATTCCTAGTTCTCCTGCATGTGCATCCATCGCAAATACACTCATCTAGTGGATCCACATACTGTAACTCATCCCATAACCTCTTCAACTTAGAGTTATAAGCTGCTACACTTAAATTCCCTTGAGAAATTGTTGTAACTTCCCTACGGAGATTATAAATCCGAGGGCCATTCCTAGTGCCATAGCTTTCCTTAAGTTCTTCCCACAAATCAAAAGCATTAATAGCTAGATCATAATTCTCAACAATTTCAGGTGAAATCAAGTTCAAGATCCAAGCAATTACCATGTCGTTGACTCGAATCCACTGTTCTTGATCTGGATTTCCGATCGCTGGCTTTGCCAATTCTCCGGTGATGAAACCTAGCTTGTTTCTAGTCCCCAAAGATCTTCGAATTGCATGATTCTATGAAATGTAATTCACACCCGTCAGCTTGCTTGGAACAAGTAACAACGCAGCAGTATCAGAACAACATCTAATCTTCTCTCCCCTGCTCCTCAAACTGTTCTCCAGTGCGATCTCTGGTGCAATTTGCTGCCATTTCTTCTCAATCGAACAGATCTGGTTCGAACTTAGGGTTTCTTTATCAAGAAATTTAGAAGCCAAAGATTAAAATTCTGGTCACCTCTGTAATCAATTCCGGCATAGAGCAGGTTTTACACTTGCTCTGATACCATCTTGAGTATCAAAATCAATCAAGCGGAAGCAAAACTGGTTAAAGATTGATCAAGAACTAGGGTTTGTAGAAACTAACTGGAAAGTTAAGAAGTGAATTAATTTCTGTATATTGATTATGTCCAAATCGTATCTTACAAATCAGACACATTAAATATATATATATATACAACTTCTGTAAACCGACTCAACTGCTAAGTTTGACTATTTACACAACTGTCCTAACATTTACGCAATGTACAAACTAGTCCCTGATTATAGTCAAAATATGTACAATCTACTTTGACTCTATATACATTCTATATACATGTGATCAACCTGGATCCTTCTCTCATCCATTTGATTCTTCTAGACTTAGTAACTATAGTGAGAAAAAGAAAAAAAGGGGGGAAAAGGAGTGAGAAAAAAGCATTCTGTTTACATCATTACAAGTAATTAATCTCCAGCTGAATAGTATTAGGAATTCGGCCCATAATGCTGACTTAATGGGAAGTTGGCCTATTCGCAAATTACATTAGCAAAACATACTACATGCCACAAAGTTGTAACACGAGTTCTGTTTTAAATTAGAAATCCTACTGGCACCCATACTTTAGTCAAATGATTACTTGATCAATGAAATTGTAGAACAAACGTTGAGTTACCTGATCAATCTGATGGAAATACTCATCTTTCCACCACAAATTCTATTTCCAATGAAGAATATGTTCGTACTGGGTAAGTTATCAGCAGAGGATGTGAAATCCATGGAGAAAAAGGCAGGCTTCATATCTGCTACACCCGAGAAGATACTCTCGCTGCACACTACCCATACTACTAATTTCTTGGGGTTGTACCAGAATAAGGGATTGTGGAAAGAATCGAATTTTGGCAAAGACGTTATCATCAGATTGGCAAAGGTGTTAACATCGCAATCGGCGCTTACAGCGCGACGGCGAAAGGGATTTCAGTGAGTTACTCAGCTGAAAAGAGTGGTCCAGCTTAGGATGGTTGTGAAGAGCAAGGTGAATTGTTCAGAAACATTCTGCATCCCAGAATCGCAAGTGAACTATCCATCATTTTCGATTCTCTTCGGATCATCAGTTCAAACGTACACGAGAACAGTTATAAATGTTGGTGAGGCTAATTCTGTTTACTCTGTCAGGGTTGATGCTCCTGAACTGCTGAACATCACAATGCTCCTGAACATCATTGTGAATCCAACTACTTTGAGATTTTTAAAGTTGAATCAGAAGCTAACATACGAAGTCACGTTTAGCAAATTTTCAGCAGATCCTTCTCTCCAATTATCCATGTCACAAGGATTTCTTCAAAGTACATTGTTTGAAGCCCAATTGCAGCAATATTTTCTTTACTGGAGTGACAGGGGCCACAGGCCATAACAATCTTTTTTCTAGCAAGCTCTATGGGACTAGCTACTAATTTCTCCTACTTGAAAAAAAAAAAAAGAACAAAAAATCGACTGCCATGTTAAACTGAATAATCTATTTTCTTACAATTCATCAAAGTAGACCAACGGAAGAATAAAATCACGTGTTTCATCAATCCCACATTTCCACTTCTCTTTGCAGTAACAGCAATTCATATTGTATAAGCCCATTCATTCACACAGGATCTTCGGAAACTGTAGTCTGTAAAGATTTTTTTTTTTTAAAAAAAAATGAAAATGAGAAATCCTCTTTTTCACTAGTGCACACAATTCTTTTTACGATCTTATTCTAGATTTGGTGGGATTTCGTGAGGCCATACTCCAATCAAAACGCACATAAAGTTAAAAACTAGTTGAGAAGGCAAACTACCAATAATTCGCACTATTTGGCGTGAACTCTTTTACATTAAATTTATTATTTCAAGTCTCAAAATTATTATCGAATTTGAATTTTTTACTTTTAGTACAATTTAAATAAAAAAATAAAATTCAAATTAGATAATAATTTCGTACATAAGTAGTAAATGTAAAAGACTCTCAACTCAATTACCCCTATAAAAAGGCATTACTGCCTCACCTCCTCAACACCAAACACAACACACTCACTCACACATTGTCTTTTGGAACTTAGGAATTACTCAAATTGCCAAACAGCTAAAAATGGCTGCTTCCTTCAACTTTGGCTTATTTCTAATTGTGATAATTGGTTTATCATTTTCGAGCATCCATGTTACTGAGTCAGCTAGGCAACTATTGCAAACTATGCCTTCCATACCAGCATTAATTCCAGCCACCGGTCCGAATTTACCGGCCGGGGGCGCAGCTGCAATTCCATCATTGCCGAAGCCCACATTGCTGCCTCCCGCTACTCCGCTACCCACGGCTCTTCCGACGATTCCCGGAGTTCCTCAGGTGGCCGTGCCTCCCATCCCAACTGCCGCAACTTCATTGCCAAATATTCCAACATCAATTCCTTCATTCTTCCCAGCCATCCCAACTTCGATTTCCTCAATTTTCGGGATCCCGGCATTATTGGCACCACCGCCACCATCTAACTAAATTCCGAGGCCATCTTTTGGCATGCGTCAATCTGTTATATGTTTAATCGTCACACACTTGTTCTTTCTTAATCCTCGAGTTTGATTTCGTTTTGATTTTTACTGAACGCATCGAATTCTATCTTCTTTTCTAGGCGTACAATTTGAGTAGACTGTCTATGTTTTAAGTTTGTCACTGTGATCGATATTATTGTAATAATTTCTTATTGTATTCGAATACTACTGTTTTTCCATTGTATACGTCCTCGCTTTTACTTCTTCTTCTTTTTGCATACGTTGACCAAAAAAAAAAAAAAACAGGAATAAATTTTAACCACCATTAATCGTTGATACAGAGATGATAAACTCCGGGCGGCGCGATGACAACATAAATGTCATGTAATGTGCATGCATGTCGCTTGTTTTTTTGTTTTTTTTTTTCATAAATTGAGGAGAAATATTATGTAGGAGATGACAGTCAACAAGCAAACTTAATTAAGACCATTTCGTGTATCCCCCAAAACAAACCATGACATACGATCCATCGACCAGCAAAACTCTTTTTGACTGGAGCATATCAATTTTGAGAAAGCGTGCGTGTATAAAGTGGACATCATTAGACATGGGTATTTAGTTAGCTAGTGTTTTATATTGGCATCAACACCGATTAAATCATTTGGGCTCAAGAAATTTATAAATGACAACCATATTCTTCCTCGGCCCCAAATTTAATAACACGAATGTTAATTTTTATTTTTTTTCATATTGCTGGATGTTCACCGTTGACAACAATGACTAATCCCTTCACTCATGATAGACATCTCAATGAGTGAGAGAATTGGCCAAAGAATTTAAGGCTCCCTTTGATAAACACTAAAGTCTGAAATCTGAACACTTAAATCTGAAATCTGAATTAATAAATACTGAATCTAAAAAGTTGTTTGATAGCATTTACCCCGTGCATATGAAACTAGGCACTAAATTTAATTAAGATGTTTGATAAATTTTGATGGAAATATCTGAATATGGTAAAATTTACTAAATTATCTATATGTGCAAATGGAAACATTTTTCACGTATTATACTATAAAATTTAAACTATAATAACAATTTCTTATTAGTTTTACAAAAAAAAATATAAATACAGAATAAAAATCAACTCCATACTTATCTCTAAAGAACACTCCAGAATCAATAATCAACTCTCAATGATCAAATACAATTTCTTTCGGTAAGAAAAATCTAAATACTAAAATATTACCCTGTGAGTCAAAATTTGTGATTGAAGAGTGAATCTAGATTGATCGAGTACATGAAAGTGGGAGGCGTTACTGATGAACCACGGGAGAGAAAGAAAACAGCGCGAAAAACTGCGGGAGAGAAGGAAAACGGGAGATGGGAAAAAAATGGTATATTATGTTGGGTTCTTCTAGCTGAGAAAGAGATGAATTAAAATAGCAACCATTGAGCATGTTAAGTGATAAGTGATAGGATTATCACTTAATTTTAGGAAAACTTTTAATTGAAAAATTTAGATACACTTAATTTATTAAGATGTCTAATTTTAAGTTATCAAACAAATTTACTACTATTTAAGTACTGAATTAATTAAGTTTCAGTGATTAAGTGATTATCAAACAGAGGCTAAAATTACTAATAACTCTAATGTTGAACTACATATTAATAAGATGAAATATAATTTTGGGATGATGGGAATAATAAAAATATATGCTCTTTCTTAATTTTTTTGTTTTACTGGAGTGTAAGAAAGATGCAAATCAAGGTTGGAAACGTACTAATTCATAATATTTTATGTAAATTTCAAAATTTAATGTGAATTTTTTAGAACATGACTTTTTGGTTTTCACGCATTATTGAAATGGCCCTCACAATATATGTAACACGTGAGATTAATATTTTTAACACCCTTTTGTTAAAAAATTAAGCAAAAGAAAACCGTGAGTGGCCACCACGAACTCAAAGGGAAAGGGGAAATAATTAAGAGTATAGTTATTGATAAATTTAGCAATGATCATTATCCTGTGCCTAATTGTGAACTACACAGACTGTATAAAATATTTACGATAGTGGATATAATTAAGCATGTTTCTCATAATACGTGGTTCATTGGGTAGGCGAGCTCCCCATTGCCCAAGTGTATCTCCACTGCAAGAATGCAAAAGTTACAAGACCAAAATCAAGGAGTAGCTTCCCACCTCGGTGTTGGTTCATCAACATTACTTAAAGTCACTTCCTCAATCTACATAAATACTCCATTCGGCTCACAAAAATTATTTATTTTATTAAACTAAAATATTATAATAAAATAAATTATTTTTCTTAAACATAAAGGATAATATCTTTATTCAACCCCCGTGTCATCAGAAGAGTTTGAAATTTGGCAAAAAGTAACAATTTATGAATTTGATTCAACTACGCACTCAGTGTAGGTTAAACTAACAACTTTATATGCATAGTGTTGTCCGCGGGAAGTTGTTTATCAATATGCCTTTATGTTGGCTTCTCTCATTGACTTTCCTCAATATGATCACATATTCCCATCCCTCTCCGGATTCCAATTCCAAACTACACACTATCAATTTCTCCTCTATTCCTTTGATTTTCGTGACATTTGGTTGGTCCATTTTCCTATCTGAATCTGCAAAAATCGGATTTAGTTGAGATCCCAATTTGACTACTATTCCAGTCTTCAAGCTAACCCAACTAATTTAGATTGAATCAAACACTATTTTCAGACTCAACCTTGTATAAATAAAGCACGGTCTTTCCCTTCAATTTTCAGACCACAAAACTAACATATCTCTCTCCAATTATTCAAATCATTCAACTCCAATATTGTCATTAATTCAAATCAAAATGGCTGCCTCTTTCAACTGTGGCACATATGTAACAATACTGATCATTGCTTTATCAACATTTTCGAGCATCCATGTTAGCGAGGCAGCTCGGCATTTATTGCAAACTACGCCGGCCTTACCAACACTTCCTACCACCCTACCCAATTTTCCGGCTGGCGGCGGCGCAGCCACAATGCCACCAGCATTGCCAACACTACCAACAACTCTTCCGACTCTTCCAAATCCGACATCATTGCCACCAAATCAGGTCCCCACGATCCCCGGAATTCCTAAGGTGAACATGCCTCCCATGCCAGCTGCAACTTCATTTCCGAACATTCCAAACATCCCAACATCAATTCCTTCAATTCCCAACTTCCCAACTTCATTTCCATCAATCCCTGGAATTCCAACATTGGCAGCGCCACCATCGAATTAATTGATCCATATGATCAAGGCATGCATGAAATCTTCACAGTTCGTCTTATTTCTCCGTTATTACTTTCAGATTGGGTTTTGTGGTAACGCTTTTTGGGCGTTTGTTGTCCCTGTGATGTTGTATTCCTCCCACAGATTGTATTGTTAATTTATGAGTACTATTACTTGTTTTGTAAGGATTACCTTTTGGGTTTTTATGTTTCATCGTGTTTAAATGGTTTTGCATCTTTCCGAATTTATTAAGGAATTGCGGGTTATTTTAAATAATTTATCGCGCAAGATCTTAAATTTGTGCCAGGGTTTTTTTTGAAAATTAATTGGTACATCACTTCGTAGTTAGCACCATCTTCCTCAACTTAATTAGATCATTTTGTAACCCAAAATCTGATAGGGGATATCAATTCGGTGCATTAGAGATGGTTAGAAAAAGAATAGACATAGATGCACCTTTTACATTAATCTGAATAATAAATTATATTCAAGGTGATTTTAGTTTAGTGAAGAAAATGAAGTGCCCAGAAGGCCAAAACAAGAGATACGAAGTTCAGTTTCCATAAATTTAGTTTTCACCGTCCTATATTTTGGCTGGTCAATGGTTTAACTATAGTACTCTTTTCGTCCAAACAAAATCAAAATTACTATTTAAAACTTGTATTGGTCTTAGTACATTTTACAAATTATAACTTAAACTATATTTGTACGACAACAAGTAAATTGCTATAAATAACTCGAGGTTGATTACAATACGATGTTGCCTAAATTTTGTTCTTTTAAAATGAAAAGAGACCAATACCAACTACCACCCATCCAACTCGGAGATATGAAAAATCATTTCTTTTGACGTGTTTTAATAATTAAATTAATATTTTATTCAAAAAAGTAAAATAAAATAAAATAAATATATTGAACACATGCATAACATATGCTAGGATCACGATATGGCTTAAATATAATGCATAATAAAAGGAAGGAAAACACAAAAAGAAATATGAGAAAGAAATGATAAACATTTAATTTCCAAGTGTTTATAATACTACCATAGGATGAATTCGTTCCATAATTCTGACTTAACGTGAACCGTGCATGATTGTGGATTTAATTAGTCATATTGCCGCCCGTACTCAGTATCCAATTAGCAAGACATATTACATGCAACCAAGTTGTATAGCACGAGTGCTGTTCACCTAGAAATCCTACTGCTTCCTAATTTTAGACAAATGAATAGATCATCGTAGGTCTGAACCAAAACTAGATCATTACTGTATTTGTAGGACGTCAAACCTTAATGTAACTAGATCATTGTAGGACAAACGTTTGAATAATAATGTAACTTGCCTACAGCTTCAACTGTACTTATTTTGGGTTTTATAAGGCCCAATTTAATTAACACTTAGTTTACTACAAATCGGAGGGAAACTAATACCATGGCATGCAGGACCTATAAATACACGTTAAACCCAACAATACTAAAGGCACATAAAACTTCCCATTGGACTAAAATTGTATGTCCATTCGTTTGCTTCAATACAAACTTTAATCTACTCACTAAAAAGTCTAAAGACAGAGGACTCATAATTTAAACACGGGCTTGATTCACATAATCGCCTCGTTATTTGTGATGCTCAGTTTCAAGTTTTTGGCAATCTCTGCCACATTAGAGACTTACATTGTTCATGTTGAGTTGCCTGAGCAATCTGATGATGGCAATGTTAAACTTTCTAGTACAAGAAGCTCTGCTTCTAATGAAGAACTTGACAATTGGTATCAATCTTTCATGCCAACAAGTTCAAATCTGGCTGCCAGCTCCAGCAGAGTTGAAGAATCACCTCGTTTGGTTTATGCCTATCATAATGTCTTTACAGGTTTTGCAGCTAAGTTATAAAAAGAGGATGTGAAGTCCATGGAGAAAAAGCCAGGTTTTATATCTGCCTTTTAACACCCGAGAAGATACTCACTTTGCACACTACCCGTGCTCCCAATTTCTTGGGGTTGCACCAAAATTCGGGATTCTGGAAAGAATCAAATTTTGGCAAAGGTGTTATCATTGGATTGCTTGATTCCGGAATCATGCCGGATCGCCCTTCATTTAGCGATCATGGAATGCCTCCTCCACCTGCCAAATGGAAAGGGAAATGTGAATTTAACACCTCTGTATGCAACAACAAGTTGATCGGCGCAAGATTTTTCAACGGGGTCGGAAACGGTTCGCCGAGGGATGTATTCGGTCATGGAACTAAAACTGCAAGCACTGCTGCCTGAAACAATGTTGGAGGCGCGAACGTGTTCTGTAACGCTAATGCCACGGCTTCCGGCGTCGCTCCTCTTGCTCATTTGGCCATGTACAAAGTGTGCGACGATCGATGCCCCAAAAGCGCTATAACCGCGGCCATGGATCTTGCAATCGATGACGGTGTTGACATTGTTTCGATCGCGCTTGGTGGAATTTCTCAGCCATTTCATGCGGACAGTTATTGAGAATCCCAGTCCCACATTGGTACTGGAAGAGACTGAATATCAATATAAAAGTACATAGCTACTTCCTTCATAGCGAATTGTTTTTTGAGGTGGAATTTTATGGACTTTATATGATATCAGAGTCAGCCCGTCGACATTCAAACTCCAAAAAAATCTAACAAGAAAATAGGGCTGAGACGTGAGGCAGTACATGGGATGAAAAAAATAGGACAAGCCTAACTCTAAAAAATACGTTGGGATGAAAAAAATAAGACAAGCCTAACTCTAAAAAATACGTTGGGTTTGCGGGGGAGTATTGAGAATCTCAGTTCTACATTGGTGCTGGGAGAAGCCCAACTCCAAAAAATACATTGTGCTTGCGGGGGAGTATTGAGAATTCCAGTTTTACATTAGTGCTGGGAGAGACTAAATATGCTACTCCCCTCATAGTCAATTAGTTTTGAGGTGGAATCCCATGAGTTTATATAATAGTGTTTCGATCCTTCCCTCATAACTAATTGGTTTTGAGGTGAAACCCCATGGGTTTCTATAATAGTGTCTCGATCGGGGCTTCTATAATAATGTCTTAATCCTCCCCTCATAACCAATTGGTTTTGAGATGGAACCTCATGGGTTTCTATAATAATGTCTCGATCGGGGCATATCGAGCGATGGAAAAGAGGATTTTCGTGAGCTGCTCGGCATGAAATGGTGGCCCGGAATATCGTTCACTAACAAATGAGGCACCATGGATGCTCACTGTTGGTGGAAGCACAATTGATAGGAAAATCAGGTCAACAGCTTTACTTGGCAACAAAATGCAACTCGATGGCGAATCCCTTTATCAACCTAAAGGCTTTCAACCAGCACAATATCCTATTAACTTTCCAGGAGTAAATTCTGATGACGATTTAGGTTGCTATGATTTTCTAAATGTCACAGAAGTTAAAGGCAAATTTGTCGTATGCGGTGGTGAAGTCGATAGTAATGTAGAAAAAGGAAGCAGAGTCAAAGGTGCTGGTGGAGTTGGATGATTATCATCAACCCTCGGACAGATGGTTATATTACGCATGCAGAAGCTCATGTCCGTCCCGCTACTCACATATCTTACGCGGATTCGGATACATTATTCACGTACGTTAACTCGACAAGGCACCGACGGCTGCCATATCGTTTAAAGGTACAAGAATCAGAGATGAACATGCTCCTCAAGTTGCTTCATCTTCTTCCAGGGGTCCAAGCCAAGCCAGCCCTGGAATTTTGAAGCCTGATATAATTGGTCCGGGTGTAAACATTCTGGCTGCTCGGTACACATCCCTGGAAAATATCCAGTACACGAAATCCAACTTTAATGTAATGTAAGGCACTTCAATGGCGTGCCCTCATCCCAGCGGTGTTGCTGCATTGCTGAAAAATGCACATCCTGACTGGTAGCCGGCTGCCATTAAGTCCGCAATAATGATGACTGCTGATCTCGTGAACTTGGCGAAAAATCCCATCGAGAATGAATGGAAATTTCCAGCTGATGTTTTCGCTATCGGATCAGGCCATGTCAACCCTTCCAAAGCAAATAATCCAGGCTTGATTGATATGCTTATATTTTACCTATTTATTATATCCCTAATTTATGATTTTTGCTACTATTTTGAGTATAAATATGCTATTTATATGATATTATGTTTATTTGTAGGTTTTGTACTCAAATGGAAGAATTGTTGAGATTTTCGACTAAATTGAAAAGAAAAAGCAACTCAAAGGAAGAAATTGAAGCACTTGAAGATTTGGAGGAGTTTTAATTTAAATTGGCTTGAAAAAAAAAAGTTTTTTATTCCTGAAGAAATAGGGTTTGACGAAAGCATATAAAAAGAGGAGTAGGGTTTTATTTTTGGACCGAACTTGACCGAACCTCCACCGAAATCAAGACCCAGCGGAAGCTTTTTCCTTGCTCACCTCACGCCGACCACCATCCCATCACCACCGAACAAAAAACCCCACACATCTCCAAGCAATTCCAGAAACTCCATCACCGACCTCCACCTTGACCTCACGCAGCAGCTTCACCACTCTGCTTCCCATCACCGCCGCAAGTCCACCTTCCTGGCCACGCAGCCCCAACCGAAGCAGCCAGCAGCCAAGTCCTCCTTGCCGCAGCAACCTTACGCCCATTATCATCATCATCATACCTCTCTGCTTTCATCCACTCTGATCACCACCATCAACCCCTTCAACACCAACTTCACGCCACACCATCATCGTCAACGCATTATCACCATCATCTCTAGGAGGGGAAAGCACGGACCGGAAGCAACTCCCAGGTTCCATTGTTTTAATTACTTTAATTTCAAGATAATGTGTAGCTAATTCTTTTAACATAGGGTTTGGATGTAGTCGCCGGATTTATTTGGTTTATTTGGTTCATTATTATTTGACTTTTCCATTAATTAATATTTGTTATTCTTGTTTTAATTCGTGTAAGTAATTGGCCACTATTTACATGTCTGAAGATACTAATCGAAGTAGCGAGAGTGGAAGATTAGTATTAGTTCGTAGGAATAATAGACTTAGGTTGTTAGCTACGAGAATAAGGCTCCGTTTGATAATCACTGAAGTCTGAATCTGAACACTTAACACTTAACACAGAAGTCTGAAGTATGAAGACTAAATTTATATTGTTTGATAAAAACGTATGAATTTGATGTCTAAAGACTGAAGTCTGAAGTCTGAAGATTGAATCTGAATACTCAGGTTTGAAAGTTATTTAAAATTTTAATATCATTAAAATTGAATTATAAACAAAATTCTTTTAAATAGAAAAATAACTTATATTTTGTTCTAAATAATATAATCATAATTTTAAAATAAGTTTTTGGTATATATAATGAAAGTAGATATTACATTTGGTAAATAATCATTATATAAATTTAGATCATTACATATATATCTATATATATATATATATATATATATATACCTTGTTATTTCATGTATTAAAATTAGTTTAATTTGAGTTTGAAAGTTTGAGATCTTTTATACTCATAATATAAATTCAATTTTAAGCACTCTTAACTAATTCATCTTAAGAAAATAAAAATTTTAAAACAATGTAAAAATAAGCGTCGAAATAAAGACGAAGGAAAAAAAAAAGAAAAAAAGAAAAAAGAAAAAAAAGAGTCATTAAAGAAATTAAGTGATAAGTGATAAGTGGTAGGCCTATCACTTATTTTCTGGCTCACAATTGAACTGGACATTCAGACGCACTTAATTAATTCAGATAGTGAAATTTTAGTTATCAAACGCACTTAATTTATAAGTACTTAATTAGTTCAGAACTTAATTCATTAAGACTTTTTAGTAGCGATTATCAAACACACTTAATTTCATTAAGTGCTTAAATAAATTAAGTCACTATATTAAGTGATTATCAAACAGAGCCTAAGGCTCCGTTTGATAAAACTGAAGTCTGAAATCTGAAATCTGAAAACTGAAAGCTGAATTAAATAAGTGGCTGAATCTGAATGACTGAATTAGGTAAATTCAAATATCTGAATCTAAACACTGATTTGATCTAGACGGTTTGATAATATGATATGTCTGAAGTATGAATATAGAAAAAATTACCAATTTTTCCTTATATTTAAATTTGAAGATTTTTAATTAATTATAATATACTATATAACTTGTTATTACAATCTTATTATTTAATGGAGGAAATTAGTTTACATAAAAGGTTAATTAACTAAACTATATAAATGATCTAAAATATTTCAAATTCAAATTAAAAGTTTACAAATTTGAAAAACTTATTCTAAAAATATCAAGAGTCAAATTAAACTATAATTATATTTCTTTCATCCTAAAATTGATTTTTTATTGTTTCACGAAAATTGATCATAAAATTCCTATCAGCTTGTCTATTTCCACCTATGAATGATCCAGCTGCTACATCACCTTCAAATAATTCTGATTCCTGATCATTGCCAAATATCATATCTTCATTTTCAAATTCTTCGAACCAAGTATCTGTAGAGCCAATTTTGCGAAGAAAATTGTGAATAGTAGCACACGCAATGACAATGTTTCTCTGAGTTGGAAATGGATACGGTGACATTGTTTTCAGCATTGGGAAACGTCTTTTTAGTACGCCAAAACTTCGTTCAACTACATTTCTCAATCGGGCTTGAGCTTGATTAAATTTTTCCTCTTTTGTTCTTGCACGTCCACCGGATTGAAAGTCTGCAAACCAATATCTCACATTACGGTAAGGTGTCAAGAATCCACGAGTAAGAGGATAAGCTGCATCACATAAATAATATTTTCCTACAATAAAAGAAATATTTGACTTAAATATCATTAAGTTATATAATTAATTATAGAATTAAAATCAGTTAAAATAAAAACTTACCTGGTGATGAAAAAGAAAAATTACTCGTTGAATCTCGCATAGTTTCTGTAAGCACTCTAGAATCATGTGCGGTTCCTTCCCAACCAGCCCATAAAAAGGTATAGATCATGTCAAAATCACAAATTACAAGTACATTCTGAAAACATTCTCCTATTACCTCTCGCTCGATAGGGAGTTTGTTGCTCACATGGTATGACTGCATTTACAAGAGTCCCATCTAAAGCACCAATTGCACCCTTAAATATATAGAGAAAACATGAAAGCCAAATTAGTTCACGGTATCCAAAATAGATAGTGATAGAAGCTATGAAAAATAATAAATATAACATTAAAAACTCACCGGAAAAAATGTCTCCGAATTTGGCATTGACATTGACTGTCGAATACACTTGGATTGAAATTTGGAACAATCATCTCCTTTGAAAATTTAAGCATAGCTTCAAGCACTTCATAAAAGTACGTGTGAATTGTTTGAGTTGTTCGTTTTACTGCACGATTTGAATGGTGTAGACCTACACCTGTAGAAACATTGCTATCTTTTCTTCGACTGAAATGTATCTACTATCAGTTATCCAACATCTAGTCCGAAAGTGACCACATAGGCGCATAAATGCAGGTATTTCCATACGCAACATATCCATTGAGTGTGATGGATTTCCTCCAATAATTTCTTCAACATATGCAGTGCCTGTTAATGCTGAATTTGTATCTGGGCGGCGTCCAATGCGTCTAATTCTGAGCTTTTTTAGAATTAATATTATTGCTAAAATCTTTAGCAACTTTTTTTTCTTTTCAGATAACATCTGTTCAAAAAATACATTAATGAATAATTTAAGCAATCGAAAATATTGCAACTCAGCAATAAATACCATTAAATAATAAGTTACAACTTATTCATTCGGGAAAAAAATTCAAAGACAAAAATAACAAACCTTCAGCAAAAAAAAAAAAAAAGTAAAAACATCAAGAGTACCATAAATTTCTAAAATCTAAAGTAAGCCTAACTTTTTCTCGTTCATTGTTATCCAATTTTTGCGAACTTCTTGAGATTTTTGAGTTTAAGCGAATCCATTGTTCCCTATAGGCCTTGCTCTCACAAAAAATGGAAGCGGCATCTATATATAATGAGTCTGTCTCTCCTAAAGAATCCATTTCATCCAGAATCTTATTGCACTCATCCATACTTGGTCCGTCTGATTCTTCTAAAGTTTTGAGAACCGTAGCTATATGATCATCCATATCATTTAGCTTTCCAGAGTTGTTTTTCTTTTGACGCTTGGCTTCTTTCTTTCCCTTTTCTTTTGGTTGGATTGAAGTAGATGGTTTGTCTTTTTGATCATTTTCAACATTGATTATTGGTACCTTGCAACTATCAGCCGGCAACCCTTCTTTTGAAGGACCCCAACCATCTTTTCCTATAGCTCCCATGCCATAAAATAACGCAATCATTTCTTCTGCGTGGGGCAAAGGACTGTGTCGAAATTGTTTTGCTTCTGGATTGCTCTGCATAATAAATTAAAGAATTTAAGTAATTTATATTTGTGGTAAATTATATTGATTTGTGTAACATAATGTACCTGTATGTACTCATCCCATTGCTCTGGACTCTAATTTATAGTGTTTGTTACTTCATCATAACGAGTGTTTCCTGTAATTCCTATAAGTTTATTCCATACTTGAGTTTTCCTCTTCAGAAAGTCCCACTCATTTTTTAGTTGCTTTTGTGTTAGATTAATACCTAGTTCCATCTTCAATGTCTTCCTCATGCTCTCCCAAGATTCTTTCTTTAAACTTCCTCCAGAAACCCGTCTAGCATTTACTTCATCTAAACACAACTCTATGTAGCGTTTAAATAATTTTGGATCTTTCCAAGTGACTCTCGAGACCGGTTCTTCTGGTTTCATCCTGTTGGATATATTTCATTATGTATTATTTATTTTTACATTGAAGAATATAGGTGTCCTTGAGAATAAAAAAAATGAAAACCTCAGTAAGCTACAACAATTTTTATTCAAACAGAAATGTAAGCATAGCAGCCTTGTCCATGGTAGTAAGAAATCAGTTTAGTTAAATTGAAAAAAAAAAAAAGACACCAAGAACAGATTGCATTTTGCAGAAGCAAAAATTTACATCTACCATAGCCGAATTATTATATCAACCCAAGAGAACCCATCTAAAAGACATAATGTGAGAGAAATTGAAGTTAAAAATGGCAAATGACAAAGGAAAGTACTAGATTATGTTGGTAAAGTTGAGCAGGGATGCTAACAGATTATGACAACCAAATTATCGACGTCGAAAAATGTATAGATACCAGCTTTTGAGTATTACGAAGACGGAACGAAATCAACTAAAATGGAAAGCAAAAGGGGAGGTTATTTGCGACATTTTTAAAACAAAAAATAACGTGTTTTGTCGAAGAAAAATGAGAAATCAACCTTGAATATGGATGATGATGGTGTGAATTTCATTCGTAGTAGTAGTACTGTTTGAAGAAGGATAGAGGAGGCATTACTCAAAGTGGAGAAAGAAGGACGAAAGAGCTCAAATATTTGGAATTGTATTATTACCTTTGATAGCTACTATAAATTATTAGGCTTTTAGAATGTTTTGGGCTCTTCATCTGCCTAGAAGAAAAAAAGAAAAAAAAGAAAGTGTGCCACTGCGTGTTTTTTTAATACAGTACACCAAAAGGCAGCTTTAGAAACTAGTCTTTGTTACACTCAAGCTCTGGTACGTGAGTGGTTGATGTCGAACTTTAAGAAAAAATTAGAAACTTGCATTATAGAGGCACCGCTATAGGATGCAATCCAAACAGATTAACATCACAATGGGTATATGCAAACCAGCAAATGACAAAATGTAACTGCAAACAATACAACACAAATAGTTTTTATATATTCAAAATCATTTTGAAACAAAAGAGGAAAGAAGTGATTAATGCATTAAAATTAGAAACCTCAAACCCTAGTTTTTGGAAATAAATGCATTGCATATACAAAGAATGATGCATTTGAAAGAGTCTTTTGATGACTAGTTTAGCGGAGTCAATTTTTTTTTTTTTAAAAAAGAAATTACTCGATCCAAAACCATTATAATCGCAACGAGGAGAAAGCTATTCCTCCATCCAAACTATCACAACAATAGAGGCTGCACTTGTATCAATTCAAAAACTAATTTCTCACTCCTGAACAAGGATACGTAATTTAGCTTCACTAGCACAAAGAAGATACACTGAAAATAATAAGGTTAATACCAATAAACTAATGTTCTCAAAAAATCTTATTGTTAGAAAAATAGAAATCTACTGCAGCACATACAATCTATCAAAATTTAGCAACGATGAATTGGATCCGTTCAACAAGGTTAAATTAACTATGGTGAAGACTTTGGCAGAGAGAATAATTTGGTAAAACATACCAAGTGGTAAAGCTCGGAGACGGTAAAATTCCAAATAAACTCAATCCACATAGAAGGAGAAAAAAAAACAACGGATGAAGCCACTCACTTAACTTAAATTGCTACAATAATCAAATTCTTAATGAAAGTAATGAATTATGGAGTTAAAAGAGAACTTTACATTTGATGGGATCAACTTCTTTGGATATCAGATGATCAGAACGCTGCAATTAGCTTTCTCTCCGTCCGTTTGATGGGCTCAACTTCTTCGGATAGCAGATAATCAAAATGCCGCAAATATGAAGGCAATGCAAATTATAGTGCCGTTGTTTCACTCCCGCTAGCACTCAACTCACAACGTCTAGAACCAAAAAACATACAAAAATAAAGCTTAATCAAAGGACAAACAAATAACAAGGGGTAAAGAAAAGCATAATCAAATCGTTAGTAACCCCATGCTCCGAAACACCTCTGTAAAAAACATAAAATCAGAAATTAAACTAAACAAAGCCGAAAGATACCTTTTTGGCAGATAGTTTCTTTCGTTTTTTAAATTTTTTTTCTCCAAAGTAGCTTGTGACCTATTTATAAGAATATTATGGAGCGATTATAACGGAAGAATCATTTTTTATTAGAGATTGTTTAGATTTGATACGGGAGATCTTTGGAGGTGATCAGAAAATTTTGATAAGGAGATGGAGAGAGAGGCAGAAAAAAGATGTGATAATCAAGGGTACGGCAGCCATAAAAAAAATCTGCTAAAAATCCTAACGTCTGAGCGTGTTTAGAGAAAAGTGTTAAGTAATAATCAAATCACTTAATTTTAGGAAAGGAATTGAATTAAGTGCCACTGAATTAAATAAGATTTTAAAATTTTCTATTATCAAATAATAAAAATTAGAAAAGTACTTAATCCATTAAGTTTCAGTGCTTATTTGGGTTATCAAACACAGCCTAAGATTATAACCTTTGCAATGTTTGATTCTTAATAGTCTTAATGTGCTTTTGTTTAATCCCTTAAGTTTCAGTGCTTATTTGGGTTATCAAACACAGCCTAAGATTATAACCTTTGCAATGTTTGATTCTTAATTTTCTTAATGTGCTTTTATATAATCCCTATAGTCACGAGAGTAGTCATAAGGTTAATCTAAGTAAGAGAAATATAACACGAGAGTGTATAGTTCTTAATTAGGTGAATCGTTGTGAGATTAATGGAAGTTAAAAGTCAAATACTTATGAATTGAACCAAACCAAAATATTCGGTAGGTGAACCCAATATTTTAGGTTTTCCCAACTTGCTTGTTTCACCTTTGAAAGTAATTGCAATTTTAGATTTTTTAGGTTTAGTTTTATTTAATCCAAAAATTTGAAATCATCATTTATCTAGATAATAATATGAGTAATTTATACTTGGTAATTAGTATTCATTCTCTGTGTATACGACCCTATTTTCCGCTATACTAGTGTTAAGTAGGTGAATTTATTTAACTAGTTGGGACGACGGCTTGTCACTGATTTATGATATTAAGCCAAGAGATGACATCCCTTATCTTTGCGGTTTAAATTACACAAACAGGCAGATTAGTATGATTGTGCATAACAGGGTGAATTGTTCCGAAACATCCAGCATCCCAGAATCAAAATTGAACTATCCGTCGTTTTCGATTCTCTTTGGATCAACAATTCAGAGGTATACGAGGCCAGTTACTAACGTTGGTGAGGCTAACTCTGTGTATACAGCTAAGTTTGATCCGCCTGCAGGTGTTAACATCACAGTGAATCCAACTACTATGAGATTTTCAAAGATCAATCAGAAGTTGACCTATGAAATCACGTTTGGCAAATTGTCTACGGTTCCTGATAACGTTGCATTCCTTTCACAAGGATCTCTCATCTGGATTTCTTCAAAGTACACTGTTAGAAGGGCTACAATGATATTATGGGGCCGAAAAAAGAAACTTGTCTACAACATCAAACTGAACAATCTATCTTGTCACGGTTAAACAAAGTCGACCGTTTTAATTTTATGGGACCGAAGTAAATTGTTTTAAGTAATTGAATAATTGTGATCCCATATTCCCACTTCTCTTTGGAGTAAAATCAATTCATTGTGCTTGACAATGTCGTTCAGGCTTTCTTAACTACACACTCTGTTTTAAGGAGCCATTGAAACAAAATCTTTGATCCACGAATTTTAAGAGATACTATAAATTAAGAATCTGGAGTTCACACCATAAAGAGGACTGGCTGATCAGATGATGAATCTGGAATGGCAAAACACCAAATGGGCATACCACTACCCTGCATCTGATATTGAGATTTTGACATTCCCGGTTTTATTTTTGTGAACATAGATCCGCAGAACATTTTCGAACTGTGTCGGGCCTGTATGCCTTTTGACAACATGCTATTGTTTCAGCCTTTGAGGATTAAAAACATCCTATTTCGCCAGAAATACAATGTGTTCCCTGTTTTATTGTGTGTTCAGAGTCGTTCATTGAGCGTGGAAAGTATACTTCCATGAATTCCCCGACTCCTGTTTCTGGATCAAAACGCGCCTTTTACAGTGTGATAGGTCTTGAAGTTTCATATTATTTATGGGTATTTGTATAGTATTTTGGATTAAATTGTGCACTTATATTATGTATTTTGATGTTTTTGGTTCCTAGGAGTCCTTAGAGATGAGATGAAGCAAAATGTTTCATAAACACACATTTTTGGAGCATTTTGACAAGGAAGCACAAGAAGGAGCAATGATATCACATTCTCATGTGGGCACACAAATCTCAGTCCAAAATTGAGCTTTAGAGAAGAAATTCCAGCATTGAAGCTGCATTCCCGTTTGGCCAAACCGAAAAGGGACTAAAATGAAAAATTGAAAAAGTTTTGGGGTCAAAATATAATTTTGCCAAATTTGAGGGACCAATATGAAAATCTCGGAAAAGTTAAATAGACTTTTCTTTTCATTTTGAAAGAGTGGTAGGTAGTAGAATAAAAATAGACGTAGTTTTCCACTTTTAAGGAGCTTTCAAAGGCACTTTCTTCATTTTTGGAGTCTTCCAAGTTCATAGACATCAATCGGTTATATTATTCAATGAATTTTTCTTGTGATTCAATTTTCATGATGAGTAGCTAAATTCATTCATCTGGTTGAAGGGTATTGAAGTCTTGGTTTGAATAGTTGTGAGATTTAAATGTTGTTTCTCTCTGAATTTCTTGTGAGTAATTGCTTGTTCTATGGCATGATTGATATGATTATTGTGGATTCATGAATAGCTGGTAGCATTCGGTGCTTCTTAATAATCTAAAACCAATAAAACAACAAGGTTTGTTGTTTAAATAGGGTATAATATAATTTAATTACTTGGTAAGTAATTATTTATGTTATAAGAACAAGTAATCTGGTTTAATATAAAACAAGGTTTGTTTTATAGGAATTGGGATTGGGTCTATGTGTTTAATGTAGTAGTTTTCTAAATCTTTGGAGGTTCCAAGATTAGTTTTCGACTAATATATGATTAATGAAGGTTTCTTAATCATTGAACTAAATGAAAGATTGAATTGTTTGGAGATTCCAATAATGAAAACTAATCTACTCATAAGTTAATGATAATATCATTGCATCTGTGATCAATTGTTTAAACAAGGTGGATATACAAACCCTTCAGCTAGATATTTTCTCATTATTTGTTTGAATCATTTTAGCTATTGTTTGCAATTTGTATTGTTTGCAATTTATTTCAACAACTCAAAACCCTCCCTTTTGGTTACTTGATTTAAAAGAGAGAAATTCACCATTCCCTGAGGAGACAACCTTACTTTCCTGTATTACATTAGTTTGGAAATAGGTTAAATTGTTTGTTGGCTTGACACCCTATCACAGTGGTTGCCAAATTCAAAGTTCAAACTAATAAAGACTATCTTCAGTAATCATGCAGTAGAGGCATACTGAAAGGGTGTGCATTACACACCTTAACGTATGTAACCACCAAACTAAACCTCGCACAAGATTTTTGCTTCACCAATGATATCACCACAAAGATATATCAAAAAGACTTTTGCAATACTATGAAACATTAAGAGGCAGCAATGACCAACATATGAGACACACAAAAAAAAAATAAAAAATAAAAAAAATTTACTAAATTCAAGATTCAAGCCAATCAATCATCAGCAAGAAAGCTTAAACCCAGCTTTGCTTTCATTGCTGGAACACCACAAATGTGTATAGAGATATGTCCTGATTGACAAAACAACACTAAAGCAAGAACGGCGACGATGATTAATCAATTAGTTATTTCTCGAAGACATAAGTAGCTGTCGGCAACAATTAAAACCGGCTCCGGCTCCTAGCACCTGACTTAATCTCAGGTGACGATTAAGTTTGAGGAGGAATCTTGAATGAAACAAAAAAAAGAAAATTATAAACAAATCAGGGGGAAAGAAAAAGCTGAGAACGCAAAAAGTACCCTGAATCGGTGTTCTTCTTCGCAAGAGTTTCTGAAAAAAAAAAGAAGGAAACAAGATGAAAGAAAAGTTCATTTAGCAAATCTTCATCAACAGATCTGTTGATGTTTTATGGGAAACTAAACATTACGGCTCTTTCTGTGCCAAAATGATGGTCCAGTTTGAATGCTCACTTTTAGTACAATTTGAACCTGAAATGAAAATTCAAACTGCACAATATTCAGGACGTGAAAATAGTATTCAATTTGGCTACGAATAGAGGTTTTAGTTTTACGACTGGCCGTAGGTCGCAGATTGTTTGTCTCTAGGACCTAAACCCAAAAAGTAAGAAAATGATTACTTGTTTCACAGATGAATTAATGTACGGATGATGAAGTTTCAATAAACTTGTAGATGCTGATAGTGCCCATTTTGTATAAGTAAATGATTAACATTTTGACCCTTAAAATACTTTGGCATCATTGTCATATACCACAGAAAATAAGGCAAAATGTTTGAAATGATGATAGTACGATGGTGGAGACTCCAATAATGTTAAATTGCGTACCACTTCACATTATATTATCACGATATGCCTACAATTACCCTTTAAACCAAACCATTTCTAGACCCACAATCAGAAATACCAAGTCATTTGAGCTCTCAGTTCATAGCAAACTCATCACTTCCCACAAAACGAAATTGTATAATCATGTTGATGATAAACACTTCTGACATGGGATTGATGGTGCACATAATCAGCTTGATGTGTGTGCTGATCAGTGTTCAGTTTTTGGCAACTTCTGCTTCTTTGAAGACTTATATTATTCACGTTGAGTCACCTAATCAATTTGATGGCAGTACACAGTTTTCCACCACAAGCTCTGTTTCCAATGAAGATCTTGACAGTTGGTATCTGTCATTCATGCCGAAAAGGCCAATAATGGAGGCCAGCTCAAGCAGTACTAAAGAAGCACCTCGTTTGATTTATTCCTATCATAACATTCTCACAGGTTTTGCAGCTAAGTTATCAGCAGAGGATGTGAAATCCATGGAGAAAAAGGCAGGCTTCATATCTGCAACACCTCAAAAAATACTACCTCTTCATACAACCCATACTCCTAATTTCTTGGGGTTGTACCAGAATACGGGATTCTGGAAAGATTCAAATTTTGGCAAAGGTGTGATCATTGGAATGTTGGATACCGGGATTATGCCGGACCATCCTTCATTTAGTGATGATGGAATGCCTCCTCCACCTGCTAAATGGAAGGGAAAATGTGAATTTGATACCTCAGTGTGCAACAACAAGTTGATAGGGGCAAGATTTTTTCAAGTCACAGACGGCGAAACTGGAGATGGTGCGCCGATCGATACTAACGGCCACGGCACTCATACAGCGAGCACTGCTGCTGGAAACTATGTTGCAGGCGCAAATGTGTTCGATAATGCTAACGGCACGGCTGTCGGCGTTGCTCCTCTGGCTCACTTGGCAATTTACAGAGTGTGTGGCGGTTATGGCTGTTCCGAAAGCGCAATATTGGCGGCCATGGATGTTGCTATTGATGATGGCGTTGACATTCTTTCACTTTCACTTGGTGGGAGGTCAAAAGCATTTTCTGTTGATAGCATCGCAATTGGCGCATTTCGGGCAATGGAAAGAGGCATTTTGGTGAGTTGCTCTGCAGGAAACAGGGGTCCAATGGATGGTTCAACAACAAATGAGGCACCATGGATTCTCACTGTTGGTGCAAGCACTATCGACAGGAAAATCGGGTCGACTGCTGTATTAGGCAACAACGTACAACTCGATGGCGAATCCCTTTATCAACCTAAGGATTTTCCATCAATACAATATCCGATTTATTTCCCTGGAGTGAACCAGGACGAATCTGATGTGGATCGATTTTGCTCCGAGTTTTCAACAAATGTTACTGAAGTTAAGGGCAAAATAGTGGTGTGCGAAGTTGGTGTCATAAGAAACACAGAGAAAGGAAGCAATGTTAAAGCTGCCGGTGGAGTAGGAATGATTATCTTTAACTCTGAGGAATATGGTTATAGTACGCGTGCAGAAACTCATGTTCTTCCAACAGTTCATATAACTTACGCTGATCGCAAAAAATTAATCGCGTATGTCAACTCGACAAGTTCACCAATGGCTGCAATTTCATTCAAAGGTACGATAATTGGAGATGAACACGCTCCTCAAGTTGCTTATTTTTCTTCCAGGGGTCCAAGCCAAGCCAGCCCTGGAATTTTGAAGCCAGATATAATTGGTCCCGGAGTAAACATTCTGGCTGCCTGGTACAAATCCGTGGAAAATATAACCAATACCAAATCCACTTTCAATGTAATCTCAGGGACTTCGATGTCTTGTCCTCATCTGAGCGGTGTAGCTGCATTGCTCAAAAGTGCACATCCTGATTGGTCTCCGGCTGCCATTAAGTCCGCGATAATGACCACGGCTGATCTGGTGAACATCGCGAAGAATCCCATCGAGGATGAAAGGCAACTTCCAGCTGATGTTTTCGCGATCGGGTCAGGCCATGTCAACCCTTCTAGAGCAAACAAACCAGGCCTGATTTATGACATTTCGCCAAAAGATTACATCCCTTATCTTTGCGGTTTGAATTACTCGAACAAGGACATTGGTGTGATTGTGGGTCGCAAGGTGAAATGCTCTAAAAAATACAGCATCACTGAATCGCAATTGAACTATCCTTCATTTGCGATTCTCTTCGGATCATCAGTTCAAAAATACACCAGGACACTTACAAATGTTGGTGAGGCTAATTCAGTTTACACTGCTAAGGTTGATGCTCTAGAAGGTGTCAAAATCACAGTGAATCCAAATACTCTGAAATTTTCAAAGATCAATCAGAAGTTAACATATGAAATCACTTTTACCAAATTATCATCAACATCTACAAACACCCGCATGTCACAAGGATCTGTGGCTTGGATTTCTTCCAAGTACATTGTTCGTAGCCCGATTGCAGCAATTTTTGGAAGTGTTTCTAGGGTGACGGGGACATAAAGTAAGGTTATTTAGGGACTAGCTAGTATCCCCTCCATCCGAATATTAAACCGTGAATTTTATCCAGTGTACTCGTTTTTTAAGGACGGAAATATTAATTTATGTGTTTTTGATAATGCTATTTTTGTTTAGTGCATAGCTGCAATTTTGGAACCCACAGAGCCAGAGATATTTGTTTTTCAGTCATCAGGGATGCGTTTACGGGAACACTCTGTTCAAAGGAGAATAATGTATTCGATTACATATCCATGTATGTCTTATAATATACTGAGATATTTAGAATGTTGACGGCAGACTTTCTACAAGATGTATAAATTGTTTCATTATCGTAATAGCTACCAGATCATTTTTAATAATTTCAAAACACTACCATCGTATATTAGAATTATGCTTTGCAACTATAGATCTTCGGAGATCATTTTTGCTTATCATCTTTATACTGATTTAAGTTAGTCCGACTTCTGTTTTCCTTCAAGTCAAACCACAATTGTTTTTTTTTTTTTTTTTTTGAAAAAGAAAAGAAAAGAAAAGGAAATTTCTTGGTTAAAGTTAAATATTCGAGTTCAGATCAAGCAAAAAACACAAACTATCGCGGGAAAATAATTTTGTTAAACTGTTCTCTTATCTTTGATCATATATAGTACGAAGAACAAAGTTGAATGAATCGATCATAATTTATAATATTGATGAAGACAAAACAGTTTGGCCTATGTACTTACCAGCTGAAAAAAATGGGAGAGATTAAGTTGATGATGTTAAGAATGATTCTCATAAATTTAGGCTTTTTTCAAATTTTATTTTCCTAATAGGGACAAGTGGACAACTATAATGGTAAACTTGTTATAAACTTACAAAATGATCCCACTAGTTAAAAAAATATTGAAGTTCAATATATTTTATCATTCTTTTCTTTTGTCTTAAAAACACCGACCCACCACTCCCTTCTATTCTTTTGTTTGTATAATTGTAAATTCGAATTTTATCATCAACGGACTCCTATGGTCTAGTTTCATAAACTAGTGACAAGTAGCTCCGATAAATGGTTCCATTAGAGTTGCTCTAAATGAAAAAGGTTATACGCGTGACTTGATCTTTGGGGATTCTGGGATTAGTCTATAGATCTGAATGTGGCATATCCGCGATTAAAATTATGTCATGGTTCATTCTTATTAGGAAAAAAGTTCATCCTATTCAGGCAACAACGAAGACTTCTAGGATACATTAACATCTAGTAAAATTGAACAATTTGTATTCTTCTTTGAAAAACTTAGCTGAAATACAGATTAGGATTGGACCGTCATATATATATCAATGATGTATGCATTCCATGATGGCCTGAGTTTTGGAGCAAAGATGGTGGGCGGCTTTGCGGTCAACATTCTCTGCTTATGGTGCTTGCAACCATTCGTTGCTCAAGTGAGTGATCAGTAGCACTAATTTGGGTGGTGCAATTGAAAACACTCTATTCCATTGCTCAGTGTATTTCTTGGAAAACAAGATAATTGGGCGGCTGTATGTCAAAAGAAACCCCAATCCCCACAAAACTAAGTACTGTTAAATAAGTGGTCCGAGAAACTCTATCGAGAGAGTAACATTATACTCATTAAATATTTTGTCACAAGCGCCATCTCTATAGAATAACATCTAGTAATTGAGTATCCTGTATACCCGGGGCACCATATATCCCTTCCTATTTTTTACATTTTTAGTCTTCATTGTACTTTTTTTATCAATCTTTCTATATTTTACAAGTTTAGTCCCTATCATTTTTTCTCTCTCTTCCAAAAAAAATCTCTAATCTTTCAACGGGCATATCTCCCAATCCATGAAGAATTTGTGAACGAATTATATATGAAATTTATAGTACTCGTCAAAATCTATCCAACAAGATCCATAGTGAGTATTTTTCCAGGCTTAAAAATGACTTAATTCTGATGGACAGAATAAAGGTGGATATCCAGTTTTACAAGATGGATACCAACTTGTTCTAAATTGGTTATCCATTGTGTTCATGCTGATTATCCAATTAGTTTGAACTGGTTATCCATTTTGTTTGTACTGCTTATCAATTTGGTTTGTATATCTATCCAACTTGTTTGTAATGGATATCCCACTTGTTTGAAATGGATATCCAACTCGCTTGTACTGGATATCCATCCATTTGGTTTATATACTTATCCAACTTATTTTGTAGTTGTAATCCAACGGGTTTTTATGCATATCCAACTTATTTATGCTGGATATCCAACTCGCTTGTACTGGATATCCATCCACTTCATATTGATTATCCAACTTCTTAATTCAAAATAAGTTGGTTATCCATCTTCTTAAACTGGATATCCAATTTGTTAACATTGATTATCCAACTTCTTTGTGGTGGTTATCCAGTATTTTTTTCCTTACTCTTTTATGAAAATGATTGTCAAACTTTTTTGTACTGATTATCCAACGTGTTGCACTGATTATCCAATTATTTTCTATTGATTATCCAAATTGTTTGCAATGCTTATCCAATCATTTTTTCTTTCTTTCTTTTCTTTTTTTGAAAAGTGAATGTCAAAAATGTAATTGGATAACAAGTACAAACAGAATGGATAATCAGTCCAAACTGGTTGGATAATCCGTAGGAACACAACGGATAACCATTTTTCAAAGAAAAACGAAAAACACATTTCTTCATTTCTGTCCGTAAAATTTAAATGCATTTAAAGTTCAAAAAAATATTCAACGTGGATCTTATCGGATAGATTTCGTTGAGCACTATAAATTTCATGTATAATTCGTATTCTAATTATTTACGGATCAAGAGATATATGTAATACAAGAATCTTAATCTAAACTAAACTGGTTATCCATCTTCCTAAACTAGATATCCATCTTATTCTGCCCATCAAAATTTAGTTATTTTTAAACTCGAAAAAAATATTCGACATAGATCTTGTTGGATAGATCTCGACGAGTACTATAATTTTCATGTATAACACGCTTTCTAATTCTTCACGGATCATGAGATATGGTCGTTTAAAGATTAGAGATGTTTTTTAAAGGGGAGAGAAAAAAAATCAAAGAGACTAAATCTGTAAATTATAGAATGTTATTTAGAAAATTAGAAAAAAATGTAATAAGAACTAGTAATGTAAAAATAGGAAGGAAAGTATGGTGCACCGGATATACTGGATAAATTGCCTACTAATTCACAATAATTTGATCCGCCTTTCAATTATTTATGCTTACTATTTTGAAACAAAACTTATTGCTCCGAATTTTATGAGGGAGACTATAAACAATCATCCTCTACATTAATTGTACCATGCGTCATACTTTCTTCCACATTATAAGGTTATGAAATATATTGATGCGATTATGTTATGGGTTTTATTAAAATGTAACTACCGTGCTGAAGAGAACTCTTTAAACATAATACTCCCTCCCGTCTTTAATATAAGACATTTTGATTTGTCTTAAGTTTCACCTAATACACATTTTTAATTAACAAGAAAATCTTAAAAATATATTTTCAAATTCTTTGTGTTCTCTTGATTGTTATGAAATATATTTAATGTTTTTTTTTGTTAATTTAAAATACGTACTGGGTGAAACATTAGATAAATCAAAATGTCTTAGATTAAGGACCGGAAGGAAGGAGTATTTAGAAGATCCAACATTAAGTTATCCAATTAACTTAGTATCTAGGAACTAATTTGAATCCACTACTTATAATGCATTTGGGATACATACAGTATATTATATACCTTCGAATAAAAAAAAAGGAACAAAGAAAAACTAAGTGTGGACGGTATTTTGTTTTACATGTGATTCTCAGTTGGATGGGGAATTTGGTCCAAGATGCTGACTTAATGTGTCTCATGATAACGAATTTAATTAAGCTTATTGCTCTTATTTCCCAATATCCATTTAGCAAAACAAAATGCATGGGATAAGGTTGCAGCACGAGTGCTGTTAGCACACTCCATTAGCAAAAAATGCTCAACTACAGATCCGCGCATTTTTATAGAAACCTAGAAATCCAACCTTCCTACTACTGCCCAACTTTAGTCAAATGATTACTTTGTTTAAGCCATAAATTATTGCATTTGTAGGTACAAACGTTTAAACAGCCTTGCAGATGTTAGTGCTCCATTTTGTTTTAAGTAGATGATTATATTTTGACCCATAACAGACTTGGCATCACTGTCATATATATTCTTAGAAGAAAACTAATATGGCAAAGTCTTTTGAAATGATAAGATAGTGGAGACTCCAATAATGCTAAATTGCCTACCACTTTTATTATGTTATCATGGCATGCTTGGCCTATAAATACCCTTTTTAAACCCACAACCGCAACACCAAATCATCTTCGTTTTAGTGCATAACCAACTCATCATTTCCTACTTAAACCCAATTGTATATTCATTCTTTTGCTTCAACCAAAAAAAAAAAAACTTGACCTTGGGAAGTCCAAGGTTTCATAATTCAAACATGGGTTCGATCATGCACATGATTACCTTGATATGTGTGCTGATCAGTGTTCAATTTATTGTAATTTCTGCTGCTTTAGAAACTTATATTGTTCATGTTGAGTTACCTGATCAATCTGATGGTAATGGTAACACTGAACTTTCCACCACTAGTTCTGTTTCCAATGAAGATCTTGTCAGTTGGTATCAATCATTTTTGCCTAAAAGGGCAACAATGGAGGGCAGTACTGAAGCAGAACCTCGCATTGTTTATCCATATCAGAATGTTTTCACAGGTTTTGCAGCTAAGTTATCAGCAGAGGATGTGAATGCCATGGAGAAAAAACCAGGTTTCATATCTGCCACACCTCAGAAGATACTATCTCTGCAAACTACCCATACTCCCAATTTTTTGGGATTGTACCAAAATATGGGATTTTGGAAAGATTCAAATTTTGGCAAAGGTGTGATCATTGGAATGTTGGACACCGGGATTACACCGGATCATCCTTCATTTAATGATGATGGAATGCCTCCTCCACCAGCCAAATGGAAAGGGAAATGTGAGTTCAGTGCCTCATTATGCAACAACAAGTTGATTGGTGCAAGATATTATGAAGACTCTGATGATGAAGTCGGAGATGGTACGCCGATTGATACTAACGGCCATGGCACTCATACTGCAAGCACTGCTGCAGGGAACTATGTTAAAAGTGCTAATGTGTTCGGTAATGCTAATGGCACGGCTGTTGGTATTGCTCCTCTGGCTCATTTGGCCATGTACAGAGTTTGTTCCCCTGGTTGTTCTGAAAGTGCTATATTGGCTGCCATGGATACAGCTATTGGGGATGGTGTTGACATTCTTTCGCTCTCACTTGGTGGACATTCACTGCAATTCTTTGCTGATAACATCGCCATTGGCGCTTATAGCGCGATGGAAAAAGGCATTTTTGTGAGTTGCGCGGCTGGGAATAGTGGTCCTTCGGATGGTTCACTATCAAACGAGGCACCATGGATTCTCACAGTTGGTGCAAGCACCATTGACAGGAAAATCAGGTCAACTGCTGTGCTTGGCAACAAAGTGCAACTCGATGGGGAATCCCTTTATCAACCTAAAGATTTTCCAGCAAGGCAGCATCCCATTTATTTCCCTGGAGTGAACCAGGATGAATCAGAAGTGGATCGATATTGCTCTGAGATTTCAGCGAACGCTAAAGAAGTTAAAGGCAAGATAGTCGTTTGTGAAGTTGGTGAAATATCAAATACGGATAAAGGAAACAATGTCAAGGATGCTGGTGGAGTTGGCATGATTATTGTTAACTCTGAGGAATATGGTTATAGTACCCGCGCAGATGCTCATGTTCTTCCTGCTACTCATCTTACTTATGCGGATCGACAGAAACTAACCGCGTATGTTAACTCAACAAATTCTTCCACGGCTGCCATTTCATTCAAAGGAACAGTAATTGGAGATGAACATGCTCCTCAAGTTGCTTCATTTTCTTCCAGGGGTCCAAGCCAAGCCAGCCCTGGAATTTTGAAGCCAGATATTATTGGTCCCGGCGTAAACATTCTGGCGGCCTGGTCTAAATCCGTGGAAAATGTCACCAATACAAAATCTAATTTCAATGTAATCTCAGGGACTTCAATGTCGTGTCCTCATCTCAGCGGTGTTGCTGCATTACTCAAAAGTGCACATCCTGATTGGTCTCCGGCCGCCATTAAGTCTGCGATAATGACCACAGCTGATCTCGTGAACACCGGGAAGAACCCCATCGAGGATGAAAGGCAACTTCCAGCTGATGTTTTTGCTATCGGGGCAGGCCATGTCAACCCTTCCAAAGCAAACAATCCAGGCCTGATTTATGACATTGAGCCAAGAGATTACATCCCTTATCTTTGCGGTTTGAACTACTCAAGCGCGGAGATTGGTATGATTGTGAACCGCAAGGTGACTTGTTCGGAAAAATCCAGCATGCCTGAAGCACAATTGAACTATCCTTCATTCTCGATTCTGTTTGGGCCATCAGTTCAAAAGTACACAAGAACAGTTACAAATGTCGGTGAGGGCGATTCTGTTTACACTGCTACGGTTGATGCTCCTGAAGGTGTCAAAATCACAGTCAATCCCAGCACTCTGAAATTTTCAAAACTCAATCAGAAGTTGACATATGAAATCACGTTTAGCAAGTTGTCATCAGCTCCGAGTAGCAAATCGTCTCAAGGATCTCTCACCTGGAGTTCTTCCAAGTACACTGTTAGAAGCCCAATTGCCGCCATTTTTGGCGGCGTTACTAGGGAGACAGAGCTATAGTAATCTCTTAGCTCATAGATAGTATGCATTATTATTAGGGACCTTTGTCCTGAAAAAAGATTGTCTCTTCACCAAAGTGAGAAGTCTAGCTACTTATAGTTCATAAAGGAAACTATTTTAATAAGATATAAGTACGAAATATACATGTTCAAATAATATCTGATCCTTTCTCTATAGCAGCATCAGTTCTTTGTGCCTGATAATCCTCTGTTTTATCCCTGGAAATGAACTTCTTTTTTTTTTTTTTTTGAAAGGGTGGAAATTAACTGTTATGCCTTCACATTGATACACTTTCGAGTGTTTTCGATAATAATCATTTACCAAATTGGAATGAGAAAAAGAAAAAAATAACAAAAGAAGGTACAGGAGTTAAGCATGCCTGAGTGGAATGCAGAATACGAAGTAGGATCCCCCATGAAATTCAAGCGCCATCCAAGAAATCCTCAAACTCTAATCAAATGATCAATGCTAGCGTTCAACACAGTTGCAAAATTATCGTTTGTCAAGTAATAAAGGATACAGAAACTAAAAGAAAACGACCACACAGGTCCTCCGTAATCAATACCAATCCTTATGCATTTTGCACTTTAATAAAGTCATAAACAAGATTTCGTATTCCCATTCATCTTTGACAGTTGAGAATAACTGTGCAGTCTGATCACCTAATTGGAGTTGCTTGAGAAACAATGGTTTTCAACCAATGATTGTCATTTGTTTTCTTTTCGGTTGGTATTTCTCATATATGAAGAAAATCAGCCAACCAAATCTCCTGATGTTTTCGAACTAGGAGTAACAATATTGCAGTACCTTTTGTTTTGTAAAATTGTAATTGCCATTTTAAATTGTTTATCACTTCATATTTCTTCCAATTTCATCTTGAGACAAAAAAAAAGATTTTCTTAATTTTATGTAATTGATGATATAAGAGATTTAATGATTAAGGAGGCAACTAAAGTTTCAATACTGGGTGAGTGTGACATATCAACTTTTATCGTGTTCTAAAGAGCTTAACATGTAAAATGCAAGCTATTCTAACACAGTGAAAGAAATCCTTCAATACACAATTGCTATGAGCTGCAAAGTTAATTACTCTCTTTATGAGCAAGCCTTATCTCAACAGCTCACTATTCACTCATAAAATTCATAATGGAGAAAGCAACACTACTTGCAAATTACTCCCAAAGAAATTCAAGACCTATTCAAGAAACTCTCAAGGTCAAAGTAATGCTCGTCCAACACACTTGCAAAACTATTATTCTCCAGCAATAAAGGATAGAGACACCAAAGTTGTATTGAAGAGTGACCACATTGGTGTAGTTTTTAACGCGTCGGCCCATTAATTGAAACGAGTGCAAAGGTCCCTCAAAATTTATATGTACGTAAGAACTCGTTGTTGGGATATTGGAGGAAGTTATGTAGGAAACAACTTGTGAGGATGACTAGATGAGACGATGGGAAACTGCAATTGCCCAATTTGACAATTTGAAGAAGAGGCTTTTTGGTATTGAATGGTTCTTCTTCCACTTGGATTCGGACATGCGCTTGAACCCCAAGAAAGAAAACATGGATAACTATGCTGAACGATCATTTTAGGCCGAGGAGAGTAAATAGCTTATAGAGTAAATCACTAATATTCATGTACATAGTAAAATCAAGTTACTCCCCAACACCCTTTATTCTTAAAAAAATTTCAAGTTACTCCCCAAACTTCATTTCTAGTTGAAATCAATTGCTAAGGAGGTCTTTTGGTAACTACCAAATGTTGGAGTTCAAAACACGCATACTAATTGTCAAAAAAGAAAGAAAAAAATTATAAATAACATTATCGTTAGCAAATAATTTTATTTAACATGCTTGCTTATCCGTCGATAAGCATGGAAAGGGAAATTGGCTGAGCGATTCAAAACTTTTTTGTGATGTACAAAAAAAAAAATAGAAATGGATGGACCATTTTAGCATCCCTCAATTGTGGTGTACTCATCCCTATTTATAGGCATAGAATGACCTAGCGGATGTCGAATCCTACTAGGTTTCATGTTAAGAAATGCCTCTTTGAAGTCGGTTAGACCATAATCGGCGGATGGGCCGGTCCAATAATTTTCAGTGGATATGGACTCGTCAAGTACCTCTGACAAGTATTAGTTATATGAAATAAACAAGATTTGACACAAAATAAATCTAATATGGACTCAACCCAAGTGGAATGGACAAGTCTTGGCCCAAGTTACGTCGAACCGGCCTAATGAAATAATTTAAGGGTCAGAATCCGACCTGGAAAAGTAACCCGACGTAGAATCCCGCCTAAAAGAATGCAGACATACCCCATTACGTTTCCCAAACGACGACTTTGCATCATTATGTCTCCTTGAAAATAGATAAGCCGTCGAATCGTGGGTAGATTGGCTCCCCTTTTCATTGCTTGGGACAAACCAGAACTCCTCAGTCTGTTTGACTTCGCAACCCTTTGCCCCAAATACAAAATTTCCAGAGCCTTGATATTATTGCCAGAACATTTTTTCCCAGTGTTATCACCGTCGAAGAAGCGACTGCTGCTATCTGGAGGAAGCCGTGTCGAGAGCATCATCCAAGTGTCAGCAACTCCTTTACTTGCCCCAGCATCTTCGTCAAGTAACAATTCGACAGACGTAATTAGTGGTAAGGAATTTGTCTCTCTTAATCAAGTCTCAAGTTTGAATTTATGTATGAATAAATAATCACTTTGAGATATTTATTTTTGAACGATAAAATAAATCTTTTTTTAAAATGATATGTGCTCATTTAAAATACTGTATTTTTTTTTTTAAAAAAAGATATAATATCTTTGCACCATGGATTCCATCAACTTCGTAAGATCTTTCCAAGATATTTGCAAATAAGGGGATGAATGAGCATTTGTATGATTGAAATATCCACAGGGAATCTAGAATGCAGCTTTTAATTTGACGGTCTCACAACACAAAGGCCATGTCAAAGTCAACTGGTCAAGCAATGTGACCTGGCCCTTTGGGCATTAAATTTTTGGCCTAACTGGATGATATTGAGTTATTATGGAGGGCAAATACTGCTATATATACCTCCAGCTACCAGTACGTAAACTCCATAACCAATCATTGCATCTTTCCACTATTTTGGTTAAAAAATGGGGGATATTTTCAGGGGCATTCTTACTCTAGTTTGCTTACTGACCAGTTTCCACTCATTAACAATCTCTGCCAATTTGCAGACGTACATTGTTCATGTTGAGTCACCTGATCAATTTATTGATCACACTGATCAGGTTTCTACTGCTGCAAGTAGTAGTACTTCAATCTCCAATGACGATCTTGATAGATGGTACCATTCTTTTCTACCATCTACCATTGCAAGTTCAAATGCTGAAGTTCCAAAGATGGTTTATTGTTATCACAATGTTTTCAGAGGATTTGCAGCTCAATTATCACCTGAGGATGTCAAATCTTTGGAAAAGAAGCCTGGATTTGTATCTGCCCAACGAGAAAAAATGTTGTCTCTTCACACAACGCATACTCCAAATTTCTTGGGGCTGACTCAAAACTCAGGATTTTGGAGTGAGTCCAATTATGGTAAAGGTGTCATCATTGGAGTTGTGGACACTGGAATTTTTCCGGACCACCCTTCGTTTAGCGATGAAGGCGTGCCGCCACCACCTGCTAAATGGAAGGGAAAATGCGAATTCAACACGTCGGTATGCAACAAGAAGCTGATCGGAGCAAGGCATTTCCGCAATGGGAATGGCACCCCGATGGATGAGAACGGCCACGGTACTCATACGGCAGGGACGGCCGCAGGGAACTTTGTGAAAGGTGCCAATGTGTTTGGAAACGCTAATGGCACGGCCGTTGGCATCGCGCCTCTTGCTCACTTGGCAATCTACAAAGTATGTTTCGGTAGAAGCAGCGCTTGCTCCGACAGTGATATACTGAAAGCCATGGATGTCGCGATCGATGATGGAGTCGACATTCTATCCCTCTCCCTTGGTGGAAGTTCATTAGCCTTCCATTCTGACAACATTGCACTTGGTGCATTCAGTGCAATGGAAAAGGGCATTTTTGTGAGTTGCTCTGCTGGAAATCAAGGTCCTTATAGCTCCAGCTTATCAAATGAAGCTCCATGGATTCTCACCGTTGGCGCAAGCACGCTTGATCGGAAAATCAGGGCAACTGCAGTGCTTGGGAACAAGATGGAACTTGATGGAGAATCCCTTTATCAGCCTAAAACTTTTCTCCCTACTCAACATCCATTGTTTTATCCTGGCTTGAACCAGACTGATTTCGACACCAATCGATACTGCAGCGAAGAATTGGTTAATCTTACAGAAGTAAAAGGCAAAATTGTAGTCTGTGAAACTGGTGCCTGGTCACCAGTTCAGAAAGGCCAAAATGTCAAGGCTGCTGGTGGTGTCGGAATGATTCTGATCAATAAAGAAGAACAAGGGTTCACGACACACGCCGATGCTCATGTTCTTCCGGCAACACATCTAACTTATGCAGATAGAGTTAAATTGATTGCTTACATGGAATCAACTACGAAACCAACTGCTGCAATATCATTCAAAGGAACCATAATTGGAGATCCTCTGGCTCCTCAAGTGGCAGCATTTTCTTCCAGGGGTCCAAACTATGCGAGCCGGGGAATCCTGAAGCCTGATATCATTGGCCCTGGTGTAAACATTCTTGCAGCTTGGCATCTTTCAATCGAAAACCGAACAAACACAAAATCCAACTTCAATGCAATCTCTGGCACATCAATGTCCTGCCCTCACCTCAGTGGTGTTGCTGCATTGATCAAAAGCGCGCATCCCGATTGGTCTCCTGCTGCGATTAAATCAGCAATTATGACTACAGCTGATCTGGTGAACCTTGGAAAGAATCCAATTGAGAACGAAAAGCAACTTCGAGCTGACATTTTCGCCATCGGCTCAGGCCATGTCAATCCAACCAGAGCAAATCATCCAGGGCTGATATATGATATCGCCCCGAAAGATTACATCTCTTATCTGTGTGGTCTGAATTACACAGATAGACAACTTGGCAGGTTCTTACAACGCAAGCAAACTTGCAAAGCGAGCATACCGGAAGCACAACTGAATTATCCGTCGTTCTCAATTGAATTCGGATCAGAAGTTCAGAAGTACACGAGGACAGTCACAAATGTCGGTGAGGCTAATTCAGTTTACACTGTGAAGGTTGTTCAACCACCTGGGATTAAGGTCACAATCAAACCACAGAAACTCAGTTTCTCGAAGGTGAATCAGAAGTTGACTTATGAAGTTACATTTGAGCTAGTGAAATTCCCGCTTGATGTTATAGTTTCGCAAGGATCTATAACATGGAGTTCACAGAAATACTCAGCAAGGATCCCAATTGCAGCTATGTTGAGCTTCATTACATCAAGTTGATTGCAGGAGTTCACATCAATGTGATCTGATTAATAAAATGTTCCATTATATTTCTGTTGTGTGAATGTACATGTCTCAAGTACTGTCTGTCAAGATAATAATCTGAATATGTGATTGACAAAATTGTAGATGCTTTTGATTTTCGATGATGCAAAAATCAATAACTCAAGAATGCTTTTGATTTACTCAGGTGTGTTGGTTCTTATTAAAGTCACATTCAACAACTCAATTAAGGCTTTGTCCTTCTTACATTCATAAATCGGGGCCTTTGTAGCCAATGCGCCACATGTATCTTACTTTGCCTTACCTTACCTATGCTTTTAATCAATTAGGTGGCGAGATATTTTGGTTGATATTTTGCTGATTCTTCCCATAACTTTTGCCAAGAAAGAGAAGAAGTACGTGAACAAAACCAAGAACATATACAGTATAATGCTATTTATAATACAAGAACCATACTATAATTATTAGTAAATACATATCATGTTCAGACTAATCATTACTCCATCCAAGTCACTCATCTATCTAGGTGAAAGAAAAATTACATTATCACTACATTATCCTCTATTAATAATGCAATCCATCATACATATACATGTTGGTTGATACAACTCACATCAGCTTTCCCGAAATTGTATTCAGTATTCAGGTAGCATAAGTAATTAGTGATAAATAATACTCCATTTGTTTCCAAAATAATATTCAATTTGATTTTGTTTTTACTATAAAATATGTTATAAGTAAAAAATTTAAACATTACAATTATCATGAGACAGAGGAGTAACATCAGAAGAGACCAAAAATTAAACTTTTTGGGCCAATATCAAGATGAAGGACCCTGACCAACTAACAAAATCTTTTATCTTATTCAATTCGTTTAGCCGCTTAAAGAAGAATTTGTTAACAACGACATTATTAATGAGATGAGAGAGGAGGCCACATCGTAATCATGTGAAGCTTGTTTGGAGACGAGATCGGTCATTTCCGATTTCATTGGCTTTTACGGCACTCTCTAATTCCCTAAAACAGTGCAGTAGGAAAATCTAATCTGAACAAATTTCGATACTTGTTGTATTAAAATGTCATGTAAACTATTTCGATACATGCCCTAAATCCATCTATTTTTTTGATAGAAAACGATTTTTTAAAAAAATTTACTTGTAAAAGAAAATTGGGGTTTTTTTTTTTTTTTTTTTTTTGATTACCTACATTTTGCCTTTAAGGCTTTTGGAAAGTAGTTCCACAAATATGATCAGCAGTTCAGCTCTCCTAATTAAGTAATTATCAATCAATTCTGTCAAGAAATAGAAATGTGTGCCAACTTTTGTATTTTAAGTTAAGTACCACGTTTCATCCCAGTTCATAAAAATAATTAGCGACAACATCCAATACAACTAACTCTTTGGCGCACAGTGGGGGAAAAAATGTTAAGGAGAAAGATTGACCGACTCCCTACACCAATGAACTCCTATTACGTAAAAGAGTTGGAATAAGGAACAAGTAACGAAACCCAGGAAGAATGAACATGATAGATATGTTTGAGCTTAATGTAAAGATATAGGTAATAAACAAAGCAACTGATGACTTAAACACATTTACTATTGGTTAACTTACAACATGATTCCGGTTCACCTTTGAGCAAATTTTATTATAAATGGTGCGGTTAAAGCACCCATGCGGAAATCAAAAATCATGTCAGGTTGAAAAAAAACTAGACTCGGAATAGCCGTAGATCTACAAATACAACAAAAAAAAAAAAAAGAAGAAAATAGTCATGTTCTTTATAATCTCCCAAAATAGGCATTCAAATATGTAGTGTGCACCAAAAAAAAAATTCCAAATATATTTGGTTCAACAAAATTGATTTTTTTTTTCTTCTTTTGGATGGAGGGAGTATCATGTTTGTCTATTCCTTCTTCAAATACTCGAATCACATTTTGCTATCGAAACATGATTTGGTACCCGTTCGAAAACCATTTTCATGGGACCAATGGTGATGCATATGATCATTACATAAACATTTATCTTTGATCCATCTTCCGACTCAAAAATAATTAAACATTACACGTGTATAGAAGAATTTGACCATTTTACGGCTACTATCTAGACTATGAAGCATAGAGAATGGCCTTTGTGCCTAGGCCAGCAAGTTAAGAGAAACTCAGTCCATCATTATTTTGGGCACCTATTATAAATAATCCACTAGATTAATACTTCCTAATTATATCAATTAAAGTGCCAATAAACACTGCAACTTCATTAATAATGGCTTTTTCCCATCCAATTCATGAAGCAAACAAAAACAGCCCTTACGGAGACCTCACAAGAGAAGAATTCCACAAGAAGCATCAAATGCTTCACAAAGAGAGCTTCATGTTCAACAACAAAAACATGAAGATTTTTACTCAGTCATGGCAGCCTGCAGATTATTCGACTTCAAGACTGAAAGGGATGGTGGCAATGATCCATGGATATTGCTCAGAAAGCAGCTGGCTGTTTGAGCTAAACGCTGTGGCCATAGCAAAATCAGGCTACTTTGTTTGTGCTCTTGACCTTCAAGGCCATGGTTACTCGGAAGGCTCACCCGGGATCATCCCGGATTTCCTATCATTGGTCTCTGATTCAATCCAATTCTTCGATTCTGTTCGAAAAGAGCATCCGAAACTGCCAGCTTTTCTTTATGGTGAATCAGTCGGAGGCGCGATTTCTGTCTTCATTAGCTTAAGGCAGAAAAAAGCATGGAATGGACTGATTTTAAGCGGTCCAATGTGCGGTGTTTCGAGATATATGCTTCCAGTGTGGCCACTTGAGAAATTTATCTTACCTTTGGCTTCAAACATCGCACCATCATTTAAGGTAAGCAGCACGAAACTTCTTGCAACAGGGTCGATCAAAGAAGGATGGAAGAAGAAGATGGCCGGAAAAAGCCCTAATCGTCCCTCGAATGCAATGATTCCACTCCCAGCAATTACTCTACGAGAGTTCATGAAAGCATGTAGTTTTATTGAAAGAAGTTGCAAGGAATTGGAGGTGCCATTGCTGATTTTGCATGGAGAAGAGGATAGAATCTGTGATCCTGAAGCTACTAAATTTGTTTTCCGATTAGCTTCCAGTAGGGATAAATCTATGAATATTCTCCCCGGGATGTGGCATCAATTAATAGGGGAACCAAATCAAAGTGTAGAACTTGCTTTTGAGATTGTGATTTCTTGGATTGAGGTTAGAGCTAAACTGGTGAAAATAAATCAAAACATTCACTCTTCCCTTTAGGGTACTGACATGTACTAGCTCCGTCCTAAGAAAATAAAATAAAAATTCACGTTATAAATTACTAATTGTACCTTTTATTTAGAACTTAAATTTTACATTATAAGACTATTTTTGTGTGGGAAAAGGAGTATCAATTTGGTTTTTTTTCCTCCTGAAAAGGGATTGTTGAAGAAAAAATAATGGTCTTCACCATATTGAATGCTATAGGCCACTAAATTAAATTTGCCAACATGCTTGTCTTGTCTTCACCAACATTTGCCAGCTTGTTAAATTATAGAGGGCATAATTATTGGTGTAGGAAATTTCAAATTGCATATGCATAAACAGTGTAAATTTTGTCTTGTTTCAGAAGTCTTTTTGCCCATAGAAGAAGCAAAGCATCAGGCCTGTGAAAAACCAACTTCCGGAAATTAACTAGATTGCGACGATCTGCCTAGCTATCCCTGCGGAGCTCGCCACTTATGAGAGTCATGCTTGATGCTTCATGAATTTGGGCACTAGTAATTCGAAGGATTTGTGATGCGAATTCAATTCAAAACTACTCTATCTTCTTTGTTTTATTCAGGATTTTTAATTGTCAATCGGGGTTTGCAATATGCTGTTTTGGGCGTTACTTTCGCAATTTCTGTACACCTTTTATACTTTTGTTAATTACAGTACATTCGGTTTAGTTTTTGCTAAATTAGGGGACGCAAATTACTTTTACCGAACCACAAAAATCCTAATGTTGTATTCCTTTTGTTGTTATTATTTTCTGAGCTGTCATTTTTTTTTTCTGGATTTATTTTGTTTCCTAAGACGAATGGCATCCATTTCTTCGAAATGTTTTTCGATAAATAGCTAGTATTTTATCAAAACATGAAACCACATTTTGAAAATGTTGGAAAAGATACACGAGTGTGTGTGTGTGTGTGTGTGTGGGGGGGTGAATTCAACTTTAATATTTTCATTTTTTGTGTTTTGTTTTGTTTTGTTCTTTTTTTTTTTTTTTTGGCCTCGTACAAACTTATCTAGGACTGCATGGTTTGGAAATTAAAGTTGGGATTGTTGTTGTTTAGAACTTAAACTTATCTAGGAAATACAAAATAAGGTTCTAACCTACTAGTAACGCCCTAGATTGACTTTTTTTAAAGGTTTGGAAATTAAAGTTGGAATTGTTGTTGTTTAGAAAAAAAAAAAGTTATGTTTTCTTCATTATACCCGGAAAAAAAAACAAAAAATACAAAGGAATGAAGGATTATTGATCTCCCCGCAAACTATACATTGTAATTATCCAGTTTATCTATAATAAACTAATATAAAAGCCACGCTTGGCAACAAATTTCTTGCAATTTGATTGGTCGGACAGTCGTCACGTGCGTCACCTTATTAATTGGAGACAAAGTTGTACTTAATTAAATAATTCATTTTTGTCTTTTAAATTTTTTGGAAAAAAAACCCTCCCACTCCCCAAAACGACGTCGTTTTGGGGAGTTGTTATGTTTTTCCCCATTTTGATTTTGTTGGGGAATAAAAGGAGCAACGACAAATTTCTTTTCCTTTCCTATTTTGCATCACTTTTTTAATGAAGGGTAATATTGTCTTTAACAAATTGATTTCGTCCTTTATACACTAATAGTGTATGTTGGGATTTCTTATAAAAACCGTATTTATTAATTATGAGAGTTAGTATTAAAAAAATACTATAGTATATATTTCCCAATAAAGCGGTAAATGGATGGATCCGAGGATTTCACTTTCACTAAAATCCTTTCAACTTATTTTATGCACTAACTAATAAGAGTATTATTACTTGTCTATCTCTCTATCCTTTTTGCCTTTTTTCCTTTATTTTTATTTTTTTTCCTTTTGTTTGTTTAACCCATAACTGATTCGCTGGTAGTGTTACTATTATTTTCAGGTCAGCAAATTTAGGGTTTTTATTTACCCAAACGGGATTGATTCAAATTTTCCAATTGTTCAGATAAAATTGCTCAGATTGATCTTGATTTTTGAATTCAATTCGAAAAAAACAATGAGGAGTCTCGAGAGCGCTTCCGTGATGTAAGATTTTGAAATCTCTCTCTTTTTTTTTTAAATTTTTTTTTATCTTTCGTTGGAGGAATTTTTGGGGGATTCTAATGGCGACGGAGTACAATACCGGAGTGAACTTCCACCATCACCATCACCCTCACAATCACCGGCCTCAAACTATGTCATTTCAGACAGCGAGCATGGGTTTGGATTTTGTTGGGAATTATTATTACGGCGGGCAAGGCGGTGGAGGAGTAAATATGAATGTAAATAACGCAGCCGGAGGAATTGTGTTTTCTGGAACTCCGACATGTATTGTAAGTAGTAGCAATAGTAGTAATTCGGGGATTCCTCTTCAGCAGGGAAGCTCCTTGGGGACTCTTCTTCTCGACACAGTGCCAGGACATAAACATGAAGCTGGGCTCGCGTTGAGTGGTCTGTTGAGTAACTGTATAAGCTGGAGGAAGGACTTGCGAAATAGGTATTCGGTTCCAGTCTTTGTGAATGTCTATGTTTACTGCTGTGTTTGCTTCTTCTTTTTTTTCCGAAAAGAAAATTTCTGGTTTGTGGTTTGTGTATTAGGGATTTCCCTGAACCATTCATTATTGTTTGTTTAGCTTCTTAGAGATAAATTCTGTTAGGTGTATACTTTTGTGAGAGTGTTTGTATAGCAGCACTTCCTGGTAACACTGCCAAAGGGTATAAATTTTGAATTGTTGATTTCTGGTTTGATCATAAAACTTCTTGGACTATGTATCAATGAAACAACTGTAGAAGGATAAAGAATTGCAAGAAGAAGAAAGGAAGTTGTATGATATGAATGGGTAACACTCATCACTTTCTTTGGTTTAAATCCTCTGAATTAGTTCTCTTGATTTCGAAAGGAATCAAATTCTTCACGATCAAAATGTTAGGTCCTAGACTGACATCTTCGGCACTTGGCATGAACAGTTTGAAATTGGAACTTTGGTGTTTAGGTTTTCCATGTGTAGAATAACAGAAAGAAGTAAAACGAAAGAACTTGTTTTGTTCTATTGATGTATGTTGTATCTGAATGGTTCCTTCTTTATTAAGTAGCATTGTTTTATGTAATCGTTGTATGTGTCCTTTCCACTCATAGTTTGGTTTATTCTGTGTTGTATGTCCAATGTTCGAGACCAAAGTTGAAACTTGTATTTGTTGTCTTTTTTATGTCTGAACTTTTGGTTAATTTTGTAAGATAAACCTGTTTCGAACTTTTCTAATCTTTTGATAATTTCACCTTCCTTTTTTTTTTGCTTGGCCAATTAGTTTCTCGCAATCTGATTGGTCGGGCAATTGTCAAGTGACGTCAGTCTTACATCACATTTATATCATATTCTTCCTTTTTTTTTTTTTGCTTGGCCAATTAGTTTCTCGCAATCTGATTGGTCGGGCAATTGTCACGTGACGTCAGTCTTACATCACATTTATATCATATTTTTAATTGGGGGCGAAAGTGTAATTCACTAAATATATAAAACTCAAAAAAAAAACAAAATTTTACCATTATCCCCACCCTTCAAAACGACGTGGTTTTGAAGGGACTCTCTCCAAAAATAAAATTTTGCCCATAACCCCCCGCATTCAAAACGACGACGTTTAAAAGGGACCAGCCCCCGGAAAAAAAAAACCACGGCGTTGTCTTCGTCCTCCCCAAAGTGTATCTAGAAAATCTGAAGAACCGTAAAGATAAAAACCCACAAATCATTTCTTCCTTCCTCAAATCAACACCTCCCCTCCGCCCGACAAACCACATCTTGGCTCAAGTCTCTCCTGATCTCCTCCGCTCTCTATCAAACACAATCACCTCCGCCGATCAGAACCATCTCCGCTGTCGTTCTGATGTTGTCAAAACGATCTCTCCTGATCTGTCCTGTTTCGGCTCTCTTGATTCAGTTATATCGACTTTAGTTCTTACGTTCTGTTTGTTTAGCCTTTTTTCTGTTCCTTTTATTTTTATTTTGTTTAATTTGATTTTGACAACATCAACTTTAATTCCTCCACTTTGTAGTTGGAAAAAATCTAAGGCCAAGAGGGGATTCCGACTCGGATGAAAATTTCTTCTTACTCTGCCGATAAACAACAACCATCATCGTCGTCAAGCTCCTTTTATCGTGCCGTTTTCACCACCTACTGTGTCTCCATTCAGTATCTTTCTGGGTTTTACCAAGTAATTTCTCGATACGCAGCCTCGAATATCAAAAGTTTCAGGTGAGCCTATCTCTTTCTACATAAATTATGTCAAAGTTTTCAGTTGCAGATTCTCTTTACTGTAAACATTTGTGCGGGATTTCAAGTAGATTTTGGGATTCTCTGAACCACGGTCTCATATAGTTTTGTGGAGTATTGGCTTAGTTGATTATTTGAGCCGTCTTATTTGTATGGGTCTGTTGGATTTGGTATCATTTTGAAAACAACCCAGTTCTATTATTGTTGAATTGGATTTATTTGAGTTTGTATTTTTGGTTTTGGCTATTGATTTTTGTTTTGGTTAGGATAGGGCGGTTGATTCTTGTTTATATGGAGAGTCTGACATCAAGCAAGGCTGCGACGGCTTCTCTTAGGCGAAGGAGCAATCGGCCCCTTTTTGGAGCTCTATTCTGAGCCTGTGAGTGTTTCTAATTCCGAATTGAAACTGCACTTTTCACTTTTTATCAATCTGTTTCTGGGTTTAAAGTTGTTAGTTTAGAGATTTGGGGCCACTGAAAGTGAAGTTTTATATCATTTAAAGTTGTGATTAATTAATGTTCTGGTGAAATAGACTCTTTTTGGGCCAATCAATGATCCTGCTAACCGAATTGGAACTATGATGGCTCCAGAACTCTTGTGAAGACCATGAATTATCTACATCGACTTTCAGTGATCCCATTCTCAAATTAGTTGATAAAGTTCTTATTTGTATTTCATAAAAGAGATTTAAGTTCTAACATTGTGTCTTAGTTATTGAATTTAGATTTTGTGGTTTTAGCCGTAGCAAGCATTGATCAACTAATATAAAAGAAAAATAATTCTACTACTTAATTAATCTCACTAGCATCAAATTTTGGACTGTTATTAATCTCAACAACTTCAGCCAGAAAATCTCTTTCAAGGCAGTATGGCTCGGTCATCGGTGACCCCTGACCATGCATGGTCAATCCCAGGCATAGACTTGTGTATTTGTCTTTGTGATATAACCGACTGGTCAAGAAAGCTAATTTATGAAAACGAAAATTTTATATTCTGTAAGAACAGCACACGATGGGACCGTCAAATGCAGAAAAAGAAAATAGAAGTAGCATACTGGATTTGTTGTTTTACGTCATGAAAATGTCCAATTTTTTTAAACCGACAGAATGTAATTTTTGTATAATACTCATTATGAGTTTTCGGGTGTTCACTATTTTGCAATATTAATGGCAACAACGTTGTAGTTTTCTTTTGTTTATTTGACTTTATACTCAGTTTCTTGAACTTATGATCTAAGAGTTTGTGAGGCTGGAAGGAGAAGGGAGTAGTAAGGGTGGCAACACCCGTTCTTATTGTTCGCTTGTCTTTAAATTTTGTTGCTTAGTATTTGTGCACTCTTTTTGTTTAGATTTACCTGAATGTTGCAAGAAAGTGTGCGTTTGGGCCCTTTGTATTTGACAAATGTATTGAATGGTATACTTGGCTTGTGTTGGTGTTTGCTAGAGACTTTGTTCCCTGTACATTGACCTTTCCAATGAATGCGAAAGCTGATATAGTGAAGAACTTTATTTTGAGGACTCTTCAGCTATAACCATGGGAGAAAAAGATTCATTGCTTCCAACTTTATGTGGGTTCAATTAGACATCAGCTACAGATTACTTATTACATTTTCTCATTGATTGATTGTTGAATTGTTGATTTATGTAGTCATGCTAAAGTCACTATTCTAGTTTAGATCGTAGTAATGGGACTACAAGACTCTACAATTCTGATTGAAGGCTTGGATATGGTTGCAGGGATCATCCTACGAAAAAAGTCACTTGATGTGTTACCAGTTTGATCATACTCATTACATGGCTCTTCAACAAAATATAACGTATGAGATTACCATCTAATATGGTGTGGAACCAGATGGATTTGCATTTGATCTTCTTTTGAAGATTGGACATCTAAGTAACTTTCAACCGTGTAATTTAGTACCAATATCTACATGTTCTATCTCTCTCACTTTAGTGAGACTTTGTATGTTGATTACATTCTCTCTTATTAGTTACTGCATATACGTACTAAACAGTATCTTAACGAAAGAATTGTATATCATTTTTCTTTCCCCCTTTATATAACTCAAGTGTCATACTATTATACTTAAGAAATGCCAACATATACGGTCATCTTTTGAGAATCATATATCACATGTATTTTCTCTAAGTTGAAATAACTTTCATCTTCACTATACTATTTGATAGCTGAAATTAACAAACAAATTAATCATAATCTTCCCAAATTGCTGTTGAATCACACTATGTTCGGATCTAAACTTTTGTTTTCTATCTTCTTGACACTCGTCTCTTACTTTGCTCACGTGTGCAGGTAAAAAATAATTCCATTTCCTTATAAAAAATAAAAAAATATCTGGTTTAATAATAAATTTTTCCAACTACAAGGACTTCAAAATAATACTATTATTAACAAAACCAACTTAACCAGATAATATACCAATTAAACCAGATTATTGATAGGGTGCTGTCGCGCGAACAAAATCACATCTTCTGGGCGGACAGTAGCCACATAACATAAGTCTCGCATCATGATTACATCAATTTTAATAGGGGCAAAAATGTCATTCAACAATCAATTTTTTTTATTTATTATTATTATTATTATTATTATTATTATATTCATCAATATTGAATTTTTTCAAAACAATAATGAATAAAGCTCGTATATACCCAATAACAAAATAAGTACACATTATTATATATAGGGTGCGCCGCGCATCGCGTGGCGAATGCTCGAGCACTAGATTGGTTATAAAACGAACATAGAAATCTCCCTGTCTAATTATAAAATAAGGCATATTGATCTATGATCGACCCATGGAGCTGGAGGCCCTTTGGTAGCTGAAAGAAGATCTTCTCAATAATTATACGTCACTTTCTCCCAATGATCCTTATTGACTTATGCATCGGTCTCCCTAAAAGTATGTTTGATGTTATAGAAGAGTGAATGTTGCAAAAGAAAGGAAATTATTTCACCTAATTCTGGCCTATAAATCTATTGGAAAATCCATAGCTTCTGAGCAGTCATATCCAACTACTCGATTAGTTATCAATTGTCGTTTTTCGATCTCAACTGCGGCCCATAATTTGTAGCCAATGCGCCACATATTTAGACTTCGCCTATATATGGGATTTTACCTAGCGGACGAGGTGATTCGGTAGATGTACCTGATATTTTCGCATGTGTGCCTAGTAACAAACAGTATTACTTGTCCCATTCGTTTCAGCTGCTTAAATGGAATTATCAACCAAGACATTGAATGAATGGGTCACATCATGTATCATGTGAACCTCGCTATGACGAGATCAATCATCAACAATTTGTTGAACTTGTTTTTTTTTTCTTTTCTTTTCCCTCCCCACAACCATCAATCGGGACATATTATACAAATTTTTGATACTCAACTAAAAAAAGTAATGGAATTAATGGGATCTCAATGTAGTCGCTCAGTACTTATAGACACACGAACAATCAAAATGTGGTACCGAATGGTTAAAGGCCAAGTAGAAGTCGTAGAACTCCAGGGAAGTTTGATTCATGGCATTTGGGAGTTGCTTTGTAATGGAGGACGTTCATCATTCCTGCTGAAATTTAACATTTTTATGTATTCCCTTCATTCCAAAATAAGTATCATCCTATACTTTGCACATAGTTTAAGAAATTCTTAAATAGGGTAATAAAATTACTTGAATATCCTCAACCAACTCCATTATAAAATTGTCCACCAATAACATCAACTCTTTTGAGGGTAATTTTGGAAACTTTTGACAAAAAGTGCATTGTAATGTGAGAACGATACTTATTTTGGAATTTCTCTATTTTGCTAAAACGACACTTATTTTGGAATGAAGGGAGTACTAATTAAGACAAACAAATGAAAATGAAGGAAGCAATATCCACTAAGTAGTTTTAAACTCACAATGCAAGTTGCAAGCTCATTGAAACAATAACCACTAACCTCAATTTTAGCTTATTATTATTCTTTTGTTAGAGGACAAATCTCAAACCTAAGTTAATTTTGAGAGCACAAGAAAATAACGAAAATGACGTATAGAAAATAAGACTCGATGATTTAGCCTATAGTAGCAGTAGTTAAGTTGAGAAGTGACTTGCATACAAGGACAAAAGCTGAGCAAATTCCATGATCTACCTCGGAACATCAAAATTCCAAACACTGCACTCAAAGCATCATAAGTATGACAAAACCATAATAATCATCAAAAATTACGAAAGGGAATTAATATAATATCACTGAAATGGATTTAGAATTCTAAAATTACTAAAAATCAGAATAAAATATCATTAAAAGGCACCTGAATATATATTGCGACTCCATTAATCATTCATCTTGATTCATGACCAAGATAATGTGAACATTTTATACTCACATGTCGGTTGTCTTCATCAATCAAAGCATTGGATGGGCTTTTCATAGGCCAGCAAATGAAGAGAAACTATGCCCATCCATCATTGTTATCTAACTATATAAATAATTCACAACCTACTAAACGTTAGATTTCCAATAAACACACAACTTTGTAATAGCAATTATGGCTTTTTCCCATCCAATTCATGAAGCAAACAAAAACAGCCCTTATGGAGACCTCACAAGAGAAGAATTCCACAAGAAGCATCAAATACTTCACAAACAAAGCTTCATGTTCAACAAGAAAAACATGAAGATTTTTACTCAGTCATGGCAGCCCGCAGATTATTCAACTTCAGAACTCAAAGGACTTGTGGCAATGATCCATGGTTATTGCTCAGAAAGCAGCTGGCTGTTTGAGCTAAATGCGATCGCCATAGCCAAATCAGGCTACTTTGTTTGTGCTCTTGATCTTCCAGGCCATGGTTACTCAGAAGGCTCACGCGGGTTCATCTCAGATCTCCTATCTTTAGTCTCCGATTCAATCCAATTCTTCGATTCCGTTCGAAAAGAGCACTCAGGACTGCCAGCTTTTCTTTATGGTGAATCACTTGGAGGAGCAATTGCTGTCTTCATTTGCTTAAGGCAAAAGAATGAATGGAATGGACTCATTTTAAGCGGTCCAATGTTCGGAATTTCGCGAAATATGTTGCCAATGTGGCCAACGGAGAAAATAATCTTGCCTGTGGCTTCTTCTTTTGCACCTTCTTGGCAGATAAACAGCACAAGACTTTTTGCTGTTGAATCAATCAAAGAGGGATGGAAGAAGAGGTTGGTTGGAAAGGGACCGAATCGACCGACAAATTCAATGATTCCGCTTCAAGCAATTACTCTGAGAGAGTTCATGAAAGCATGTAGTTTTATTCAAAGAAGATGCCACCAACTGGAGGTTCCATTGCTGGTTTTGCATGGGGAAGATGATAGAGTCTGTGAGCCTCAAGCAGCTAAGTTCGTATTTCAATCAGCTGCCAGTAAGGATAAGTCTATGAAGATTTGTCCTGGGATGTGGCATCAATTAATAGGGGAACCAAATCCAAGTGTTGAACAGGTTTTTGAGATGATTATTTCTTGGATTGAGGTGAGAGCCAAGATGGTGAAAATGAATCACAACACACACTCTTCCCTTTAGAATTTCAAATATGAAGTATAGTTTCTGGTCATCATTACAAAATATTGTGAGTTATTTTTATTTATTTTTTTTTGAATTTTTTCTAAATTAAAATTGTCTTAGTTAAAAATGTTGAGAATTAAAACTGGTTTACGATCCCGATATGTTCGCAAAGATTTTCTTCCCTGTTTCGTTTTGTGTTTTGTTTGTTTCTAAACGGCTTTGGAGAAAAGCCAGCAAGATTTACTTGTCTTTTTTTTTTAATAACCATTAGAACATGGCAGTATTTGTCTATTGGGAATATTAGTGTATACGTCCCAACGTTTATACCCTAGTAGCAAATTCATCCCAAAGTTTTAGAATTGGTTAATTACGTCCCAAGGTTATCAAAATTGAGCAAATCCATCCCATGACCTGCAAACCAACAAAAGTGACCTAGTATAATGGGTAAAATCATTTGATCCCATATTTAACATTTTTTACTTTTGTTTATTTGGATTTTTTAAATTTTTTTTAGTTTATTGAAAAAAAAAACAACATTTATAAATGGAGAAACTAAAATTTTAATTTATTTGTAATGAATCTAATTTATTTTATTATCAGATTCATCTTAATTTTTTGATAAAATTCAAAGAAACTTTTCAAAAAAATTTCTTTATTTTGAGTGAAAAATAGAATGATTATACTTACACACACAGATATATATATATATGTATATATACATATGTATATATATATATCTTGTATTCAAAAATTAATTAATTTTGACTTTATCTAAAATTATAAATTATGTCATTTGTGATGCATAAATTATTTTGATTAATTAAGTAAGTTTCATCGAGTTTTTTTTAATTTAGAAATTTTATTTGTTTTTTAATGAACTAAAAAATGACAAAAAAATAAAAAAAAAGAGAAAAAAGGGAATAAATATTAAACTCAATAGATTTTTACCTATTATATCAGATCATTTTTATTGTTTTGTAGGTCCTGGGATGGATATGCTCAATTTTGATAACCTTGGGACGTAATTGATCAATTTTAAAACGTTGGGATGAATTAGCACACTGGTGTAAACGTTGGGATGTATCCACTCTTTCACCCTTTGTCTATTTGACTGTGTTACTGCTTGATCCCGTTAACGTTTGAGAAAGCAATTGTTTGATTGTTGGGAGATAAAGTAAATGGAGATGCCGATGATAACTTCAATCGACAGAATGGCTTAGGCCTTGTTTGGACAACCTTCCATTTTGCATTTTTACTCATTTTACCTCTTAAACACAAAATCCAATGGAAAAGAAAACATCATCCAAACAACTTTCTGATTTACATTTTAAATTCCAACTTGAAACACTTTTTGTTAGTATAATGACCATTTTAGAACTACAAATAGTTCAATGACAAATTTGGCAGGATTCCGTTGTTGAGTGATTGTTTTTGGAAAAATTCTTTTTTGCAGTGACTATAATTGACAGTATTTAATTGTTTAGTGATGACTGTGCTTGATATTTTAAAATAGAGTTCAAAATATTTTTTTTCAAAACCAACATCCACACAATATTTTTATTTCCCATTTAGTTTTCAATTTGAAACACTTAAGTGGTAAAATGAAATGTAAGTTGACGTCCAAACAAATACTCAGCCTCTATGCTGGAAAGGAGAAACATTGTTGTGTCGTGGGTGAGGAATGTTTGACTGTTCCGGTAAATAATCAATGTATTGTTAGGTGAGTGTGAGTGGGAGTCGAGGATCAAGAAAGAGTTTTGAGGGAACCATTAACGTGAATTCGGATTTTTAACATTTTTATCAAAAGGAAAATGTTTTTTTTTTTACCCACAAGTAGCTCGTCTAAGTAGTAAAAATATTGGGTCATTTTAACTATGACATGGGATCAAATAAGAACATAGACATTAGTCATTAGTAATTAAAATATTTAACGTGAGAGTTTTTTGCTTCATTTAAAAAAAAAAGTCAATTACTTTTTTTTTTTACTTGACCCGAGCGCTTTGACCGCGCTTGTTTGACCCACTAGAAGGAATGATATCTTGCCTAAGGCACGATATTTTTCAGAATCGCCTATCATCGGAGTGTTGTTATAAGTAGTCAAGGTTGTGGGTGTGATTAACTTCCTATATACACTACAAAAATGTTGTGGCGGAAAGGGCATAAACACAATACACTACGGAAGCGAACCCCAAGAAAATCTCCTTTCCTACTACCAATAAAATAGAACAACCAAGCAAGTAAAATAATTCAAGAACTGATAACGTAAAGTAGACACACGAATTTACGTGAAAACCCAAATCGGAAAAAATCACGGGACTGTAACAACAGTCAAATCTCCACTATCACAATAATAGAAAACAATCTTCACCAACCGGTGGATACACAGAACTTCACCAAAGGTGGATTACAATAATACTTTTCCACACACACCTATCAGAAAGTAGGACCAGAAGGATTTAACCAAAAGAGAGTTAAAACGAAAACTAAACCTTAGTTTTCTTTCTTTTTCTCTCGCACAAAACTCTTGCACGGCTACCCTAATTCTCCTTTTCTCTCAGTTGGAAAACATGCATCCAAAAGCACACATAAAAACCAAGGAAGCCAAGGCTTTATATAAGCCACGGCCAAACCCAAAAAAACCAATCCAAGGTGGACTTGGTTTTCTTTCTTTCCTTCAGTCAAGCCCAAAACCAAAACCAATTGACTTTTGGTTTCAAGCACTGCTGGGCCCAATTGTGGGGAACCCGGGCCCAAAAAAAAAGAAAAGAGAGAGAAAAAAAAGAAAAAAGTAAATGATTGTCGTTCTCAATTAACAACCTTGGGTAAGCCAATTAAAGCCAGCTTATAGTATTAGTTTTAAGGTAATGACTCATTTGGTCGAGTTATGCAGATAGAGTTAAATTGATTGCTTACATGGAATCAACTACAAAACCAACTGCTGCAATATCATTCAAAGGAACCATAATTGGAGATCCTCTGGCTCCTCAAGTGGCAGCATTTTCTTCCAAACTATGCGAGCCGGGGAATCCTAAAGCCTGATATCATTGGCCCGGGTGTAAACATTCTTACAGCTTGGGATCTTTCAATTGAAAACCGAACAAACACAAAATCCAACTTCAATGCAATCTCTGGCACATCAATGTCCTGCCCTCACCTCAGTGGTGTTGCTGCATTGATCAACAGCGCGCATCCCGATTGGTCTCCTGCTGCGATTAAATCAGCAATTATGACTACAGCTGATCTGGTGAACCTTGGAAAGAATCCAATTGAGAACGAAAAGCAACTTCGAGCTGACATTTTCGCCATCGGCTCAGGCCATGTCAATCCAACCAGAGCAAACCATCCAGGGCTAATATATGATGTCGCCCCGAAAGATTACATCTCTTATCTGTGTGGTCTGAATTACACAGATAGACAACTTGGCAGGTTTTTACAACGCAAGCAAACTTGCAAAGCCAGCATACCGGAAGCACAACTGAATTATCCATCGTTCGCGATTGAATTCGGATCAGAAGTTCAGAAGTACACGAGGACAGTCACAAATGTCGGTGAGGCTAATTCAGTTTACACTGTGAAGGTTGTTCAACCACCTGGGATTAAGGTCACAATCAAACCACAGAAACTCAGTTTCTCGAAGGTGAATCAGAAGTTGACTTATGAAGTTACATTTGAGCTAGTGAAATTCCCGCTTGATGTTATAGTTTCGCAAGGATCTATAACATGGAGTTCACAGAAATACTCAGCGAGGATCCCAATTGCAGCTATGTTGAGCTTCATTACATCAAGTTGATTGCAGGAGTTCACATCAATGTGATCTGATTAATAAAATGTTCCATTATATTTCTGTTGTGTGAATGTACATGTCTCAAGTACTGTCTGTCAAGATAATAATCTGAATATGTGATTGACCAAATTGTAGATGCTTTTGATTTTCGATGATGCAAAAATCAATAACTCAAGAATGCTTTTCAAACATAGAGTTCCATTACTTCACAATTCACATACACACATATCAAACATAGAACTTAAAACAAACTAATGCTATTTATGTTCGAATACAAGAACCATACGATAATTATTAGTAAATACATATCATGTTCAGACAAATCATTACTCCATCCAAGTCACTCATCTATCTAAGTGAAAGAAAAATTACATTATCACTACATTATCCTCTATTAATAATGCAATTCATCATACATACACATGTCGGTTGATACAACTCACATCAGCTTTCCCGAAATTGTATTCAGTATTCAGGTAGCATAAGTAATTAATGATAAATAATACTTTTTCTGTTTCAAAAATAATATTCAATTTAATTTTTTTTTACTATAACATATGTTATAAGTAAAAAATTTAAACATTATAATTATTATGAGACAGAGGAGTAACATCTAAAGAGAAAAAATTAGACTTTTTGGGCCAATATCAAGATGAAGGACCCTAACGAACTAACAAAGTCTTTTATCTTATTCAATTCATTTAGCCGCTTAAAGAAGAATTTGTCAACAACGACATCATTAATGAGATGAGAGAGGAGGCCACATGGTAATCATGTGAAGCTTGTTTGGAGACAATATCCGTCATTTCCGATTTCATTGACTACTCTCTTATTCCTTAAAATAGTGCATCAGGAAAAATAATAATTAGATATGTGTGCCAACTTTTGTATTTTTAGTTAAGTACCACGTTTCATCCCAGTTCATAAAAATAATTAGCGACAGCATCCAATACAACTAACTCTTTGGCGCACAGGAAAAAAAAAAGAATTAGCGACAGCATCCAATACAACTAACTCTTTGGCGCACAGGAAAAAAAAAAGGTTAAGGAGAAAGATTGACCGACTCCCCTAAACCAATGAACTCCTATTACGTAAAAGAGTTGGAATAAGGAACAAGTAACGACACCCAGGAAGAATCAACATGATAAAAGATGTTTGAGCTTAATGTAAAGATATAGGTAATAACAAAGCAAGTGATGATTTAAACACATTTGCTATTGGTTAACTTACAACATGATTTCGGTTCACCTTTGACCAAATTTTATCATAAATGGTGCGGTCAAAGCACCCATGCGGAAATCAAAAATCATGTCAGGTTGAAAAAAAAATAGACTCAGAATGGCTGTAGATCAAAAATCAAAAACCATTTTCATGGGACCAATGGTGATGCATATGATCATTACATAAACATTTATCTATTGATCCATCTTTCGACTCATAAATATTTTAACACTACACGTGTAGAAAGAATTTGACCATTTTACGGCTACTATCTAGACTATGAAGCACGGAAGATGTCCTTTGTACCTAGGCGAGCAAATTAAGAGAAACTCAGTCCATTATTTTGGGCACCTATTATAAATAATCCACTAGATTAGTACTTCCTAAGTGTATATATCAATTAAAGTGCCAATAAACACTGCAACTTCATTAATAATGGCTTTTTCCCATCCAATTCATGAAGCAAACAAAAACAGCCCTTATGGAGACCTCACAAGAGAAGAATTCCACAAGAAGCATCAAATACTTCACAAACAAAGCTTCATGTTCAACAAGAAAAACATGAAGATTTTTACTCAGTCATGGCAGCCCGCAGATTATTCAACTTCAGAACTCAAAGGACTTGTGGCAATGATCCATGGTTATTGCTCAGAAAGCAGCTGGCTGTTTGAGCTAAATGCGATCGCCATAGCCAAATCAGGCTACTTTGTTTGTGCTCTTGATCTTCCAGGCCATGGTTACTCAGAAGGCTCACGCGGGTTCATCTCAGATCTCCTATCTTTAGTCTCCGATTCAATCCAATTCTTCGATTCCGTTCGAAAAGAGCACTCAGGACTGCCAGCTTTTCTTTATGGTGAATCACTTGGAGGAGCAATTGCTGTCTTCATTTGCTTAAGGCAAAAGAATGAATGGAATGGACTCATTTTAAGCGGTCCAATGTTCGGAATTTCGCGAAACATGTTGCCAATGTGGCCAACGGAGAAAATAATCTTGCCTGTGGCTTCTTCTTTTGCACCTTCTTGGCAGATAAACAGCACAAGACTTTTTGCTGTTGAATCAATCAAAGAGGGATGGAAGAAGAGGTTGGTTGGAAAGGGACCGAATCGACCGACAAATTCAATGATTCCGCTTCAAGCAATTACTCTGAGAGAGTTCATGAAAGCATGTAGTTTTATTCAAAGAAGATGCCACCAACTGGAGGTTCCATTGTTGGTTTTGCACGGGGAAGATGATAGAGTCTGTGAGCCTCAAGCAGCTAAGTTCGTATTTCAATCAGCTGCCAGTAAGGATAAGTCGATGAAGATTTGTCCTGGGATGTGGCATCAATTAATAGGGGAACCAAATCCAAGTGTTGAACAGGTTTTTGAGATGATTATTTCTTGGATTGAGGTGAGAGCCAAGATGGTGAAAATGAATCACATTACACACTCTTCCCTTTAGAATTTCAAATATGAAGTATAGTTTCTGATCATCATTACAAAATATTGTGAGTTACTCCTTCCGTCCCATAATTATTATCCAATTTGGGTTTTTATTTCTAGTTCAAATTGTACTAAAAACGAAATCTCAAACTGGATAATAATTTTGGGACAGAGGGAGTATTATTTTTTTTTTTTGAATTTTTTCTAAATTAAAATTGTCTTAGTTAAATATGTTGAGAATTAAAACTGGTTTACAATCCCGATATGTTCGCAAAGATTTTCTTCCCTGTTTCGTTTTGCGTTTTTTTTTTTTTTTGTTTCTAAACGGCTTTGGAGAAAAGCCAGCAAGATTTAATCTTTTTTTTTAAAAAAATAACAATTAGAACATGGCAGTATTTGACAGTGTTACTGCTTGATCCCGTTTAACGTTTGAGAAAGCAATTGTTTGATTGTTGGGAGATAAAGTAAATGGAGATGCCGATGATAACTTCAATCGACAGAATGGCTTAGCCTCTATGCTGGAAAGGGGTAACGTTGTTGTGTCGTGGGTGAGGAATGTTTGACTGTTCCGGTAAATAATCAATGTATTGTTAGGTGAGTGTGAGTGAGAATCGAGGATCAAGAAAAAGTTTTGAGGGATCCATTAACGTGAATTCGGATTTTTAACATTTTTATCAGAAGGAAAATGTTTTTTTTTACCGACAAGTAAATGGTTTAAGTAGTAAAAATATTGGGTCATTTTAACTATGACCCAGGATCAAACAAGAACATGGACATTAGTCATTAGTAATTAAAATATTTGTTGAGAGAGTTTTTTTGCTTCATTTAAGAAAAAAAGTCAATTACTTTTATTGTTTTTTTTTACTTGACCCGGGCACTTTGACCGCGCTTGTTTGACCCATCGGAAGGAATGATATTGATGAGTCCATATCCACTCCCGATATTGGACGGCCCATTTACTAAGCAGAAGGCCTGACCGATTCCAACGGCGCGGCAGCACAACTAAACCCTAGGAGGATTCGGGTTCCCTGAGGGTATTCATATGGCTATAAATAGGGACAAATGCATCACAATTAGGGTACGCGATCTTAATTTCAAATCAATATACACACGTTGCTTCGATAACCCTATTGACTGACTTAAGTATCGGAGTGTCTACACTTGGGAGACTCCCGAGGCTTTTTTTTTTTTTTTTACAGGAAATCATAGTCAAAATTCCACAGCCGAGCCGGGGATACAATTCCAGGCATCGTCAAGTGGCACGCCAAGTGGGACCTGATAACTAGGGTTTGTGTCACCAAGCTTTCTCAAGCTTTTTAAAACCTTTAAGTCTATTCCCGTCCCTTCAAGATCAGGGTTTTTGGAAGATAAGATGGTGGTAGTCAACAATCCTCAATCCAGTGTTGCATCAACTGGAAGACAAGCAAGCCCAGAAGACGGCAAAACCATAGCGCACTTCCAATGGAGGCAGAAGCGGAAAAGAAATGACCGACGGATGAGAAAAGAGAACACCCCTGTAAAGCCAACTGACCAGAGGAAAAAGGGTGAGGGAGATCCGAGCAGTCACCGCAAGGCCCCAGACCCATATAAAAAACAACGACTGGCCGAGCTTGAAACGGAACTGAAAAAGTTGAAGGACAACAATTCCTTCAACCAAAGAGAAAAGAGATATATCCTCGAAGAATACAAGCGTTGTTGTCTGTTAGGCCTACCCGATCCTACAAATCAAGATCTGGATGATTTGGTCGAGGAGAAAGAGGCAAGAAGGACTTTGGATCTTCTCGAGATAAGAAGAGGCAAACGCCCAGTCCCGGATGAAGGAAAAGAAAGAGCTCGTAGAGAAATCCCTTATCGCGAAGCTTCCCGGGCCAAACTCTCCGACACCCCTGGTGATACTTTCTGGGAAGCGCTCGAGAGGACAAATCCAGTGGTTTATGCAGCAATCCAAAAATTTGCGCAAGAACACTAGCAAAAGAAACAATCCTGCAGACAGGATCGACCAAAATCACCCAGTGTCGAGGAACTGTCTAAAAGGGATTGGGAACCTCCAAGAGGTAATGTCCACTCTCGACTCGGACCCAAAACCCCTCCGGAAAAGTCCCGTCATGATTATCGTGATGCTTATGATGGCACTCAGAATCTGCAATATGATCTCCGGAGACACGACAGACTCCGCCAAGGAGAAGATCCTCCGCCTCGACACCAAGAAAATCGAGGCAATCAAGATTCTTCCATTCGAGACTCGATGCGAAGAATGATAGGGATGATCATGGATAGAAGCCCTTTCATCCCTAGGATTCGAGACTGTCCAAAACCTCAAGACTTCGACTTCCCCAAAGATTTCATCTGTTATACAGGAGATTTCGATCCACAGCAGTTTTTAAACAAATATGTCCAAGTCATGAGAATCCGCAATGCATCCCTGCACTTCATGGCAAAAGCTTTGCCATCATTCCTCGACGGATAGACACAACGTTGATTTGGGCAGCTGCCAGAAGGAAGCATCGACAGCTTTGAGGACCTCACAATAAAGCTAGCTACCCGATTCTTCCTTAGCAAGCAAGTTACAAAGATGTCGATTGACCTATCCTCGATCAGGCAAGGACATAATGAGAGCCTCTCGTCTCAGACTTCCATCGCCGTTTTACCTGTGAATCTTTCCAGGTTGATAACCTCGATGACAAAGACGTCCGGAATGGATTCATCCAAGGTCCTAACCCTTGGGGACTGCGAGTGAAGTTAACCACTAAACCTCCTCGAAATACACAGGGGATGTGGGTCACAGTGAAAAACTATATCCAACGGGAACAAACACTCAAAAATTTCCAAGAGTCTTTTTCACTTGCAGGGGAGCGAGGAGGGAAGGACAGGTATAAACCTCTAGCAGAGGGTAGGCCATCCCTGCCTAAGCTCGACAGACTGCTCACCCCGTTGTTAAAACCTCGTCGAGAAATACTCCAAATCCACAAAGACGAGTTCCCGGTCCCAAAGCCATTAGCTCATAATCCAAATAGGTCCACGGATCGGTATTATGAGTACCACAAGGACCATGGGCATGATACAGAAGATTGTCGGGAACTCAAGCGAGAAATTGTAGCAGGAGTAAAGTTTGGGAAATTCCAACAGTATGTGCAGAATATACAAGGCAACGCTCGAGGAGACACTTGCAGTCATCGAGAAAAATCCGCTTTCCCACGCAACTTCCCTAAGCGAAACAACAATTGTGGTTCCCACAAGGATATCCGAGGGAATAATTGGCAGTCGAGAGATAACTCACAGCAACCTGTCCAGCAAACTCTCGACAACAGACCACAGCCAATCCAGCAGGTTCCTCCTCCAGATCCCGCTAAGCAGATTACACACAATGTCGGAGCAATTTATGGGGTACCCCTCGAGATTCTATCGACCACAGTAATGAAAGCTTCAGTTCGAGAAGTAACAAAAACTCCACCACAAGAGCCAAGTCACAAGCGGTTTAAAGGAACGGAGGCAATAGTCTTCACCGGCAGCGATGTCGTTCCTGGAGTTTGCTCCCATAGCGATACCATGGTCATCGAAGCCATCATAGAAAACGTGGGGGTATGCTGCGTATATGTCGACAATGGCAGTACAGTCGACATCATATACAGTGACTGTTTCAATAGAATTGACATAATAAATCCAGACTGGCGTCTGGCTACATTACCATTGATGGGCTTCTCTGGGCACCCGATAATCCCAAGTGGAATCGTCAGGCTTCCAATCACAGTAGGGACGTATCATCGAACGGTAAATCTAACAATAGATTTCGCCATAATCAATGCTCCCTCGCCATTTAATGTGATTCTAGGACGGTTGTGGATGTGTCAAGCCCGTGCCGTCTGGTCATTCTACCACTTGGTTATGAAATTTCTAACGGAGTACAGGATAGGAATAGTACAAGGGTGTCAACGCAGTTCTCGAGAATACCTTCTCACAGCAGTAAGAATCGGGAAGAAAACAGTAAAGCTGGAGCTAGCTGCCATCACATCAGGATGTTATTCGATCCAGCAAGGAGTATCATCGGCTAAATATAAAGAGAGAAAGCAAGAAACCCAAGACATGGACCTCGATCAACCTCAGGGCCCTCCATTCAGTAGTGAGACAGAAGAGTTAATCCTAGACGAAAGAGAGCCAGAAAAAACCATCAAGCTTGGTATATCCATCAAAGGGACGCTGCGGGCTGAGGTAATTGCCTTGCTACTCGACTTCCGAGACATTTTTGCGTGGTCACCATCTGATATGACTGGAGTTCCTCGACATATCATCGAGCACAAGTTAAATGTAGATCCCAACGTCAAGCCAATTAAAAAGAAGAAGATGGTTTTTTCTCGCGATCGCAACGATGTAATTAATGAGGAAACCCTCAAACTGGTTCGGGCTAATATCCTCAAAGAAGTGCTTTGGCCCACGTCGCTGGCTAACCCAGTTCTTGTTTGAAAACCCGATAATTCCTGGCGCATGTGTCAAGACTACACGAATCTAAATAAATATGGCCCCAAGGATTGCTACCCTTTGCCTATCACCGATCAAATGGTGGAAGACATCACCAGATACAAAACCCTTAGCTTTCTCGACGCATACAAAGGATACCATTAGATTCATATGGCTCGAGAAGACACAGAAAAAAACACTTCACATCACGGAAATTGGGGTGTACTGTTACGACAAAATGCCGTTTGGATTGAAAAATGTTGGAGCCACATACCAGCGTTTGGTTAACGGAGCTTTCCACAATCAGATCGAAAGGAACATTGAGATCTACGTGGATGACATGGTCATCAAGAGCAATTTGGACAATAGGGTGGTCGAGGACATAAAAGAGGTTTTTACAATTCTTTGAGGAATTACAGGAAACTCAACCCGAAGAAGTGTGCCTTCTGTGTGGGCTCTGGGAAATTCCTCCGATTCCAAGTATCAAAAGACAAAATAAGCGTAGATCCTGCAAAGGTCAAGGCAATTCTGTCAATGGAGGCCCCGAAGACCGTCAAGGAAGTACAGAAACTTACAGAATCCCTCGAGCAACTGAAAGAAGCCTCCCCTTCTTCAAGGCCCTAAGAAAAGGGAGAGGTTTCCAATGGACTAAGGAATGTCAAAAAGCCTTTCAAGAGTTAAAGGAACATCTTAAGCAGCTCCCCATGCTGGCAAAACCAGAGCCAGGGGAGGTTCTATATATCTATTTGGCCGCTCGAGAAACGGCTATATCTGCGGTCCTCATTAAGAAAAAAGATGGTAAAGAGCTCCCCGTTTACTTCGTAAGCAAAGTCTTGCAAGGGGCGGAATCTCGATATACCCCCATGGAAAAGCTGATATTAAGCCTTGTGCTCGTTGCTCGACGACTGCGTACTTACTTCCAAGCACACCCTATACAGGTCTTAACCGAACAACCTATCCAGCAAGTTCACCTCAAGCCAGAGGCTTTAGGCAGAATGATGAAATGGGCAGTCAAGCTGGGGGAACACCATATCGAGTACAAGCCCCGCACAGCTATCAAGGGAGAAGCATTCGCAGATTTCTTGGTTGAAATGCCCAGAGCTCCAGATACTATGCAAGAGTCGACACCGAGGAAACAGGTACAGGAACATCCCTCGATAGATCCTCGAGCCTGGACTCTCTATGTCGACGGCTCTTCTTGTGAAGACGAGGGTGGAGCGGGTATCATCCTAGAAAAACCAACAGCGTCTCGAGAAATCAAGGAAAACAAGGAATACGATGCTGAATACTCCTACGCCCTACGGTTTGGTTTCCCAGTTACCAATAATGTTGTTGAATAAGAAGCAATGATCACGGGGTTGAATATGGCTCTCAAGTTAGGAGTTCGAAACTTGGAAGTTTTTAGCGACTCTCAGGTGGTTGTCAAGCAAATCAAAAGTGATTACACGGTCCGCGAGGAGCACCTCCGACCATATCTCGAGAAGGTTCTTGAGATCAAAGACAAGTTTGAGGAATGCTCTATTTCCCACATCCTCGGAACCAGCAACAAAAGAGCCGACGTGCTAAGCAAGCTTGCTTCGTCCAATTTCGCTAATCTCAGTCACAAGGTTTGGGTTGAGGTACTTCCTGAACCCAGCATTCAGCCTAAAATTTCCCTTGCTATCACCGAGGATAAAGATACGTGGATGACGCCATTCATCCAATTCCTCAAAAGTGGAATGCTCCCCGATAACAAGTCGGAAGCTCGAGCGTTAAAGCTGAAAGCAGTTAAGTATACTCTGAGAGATGGAATCCTCTACAAGCACGGGTATTTGCTGCCAATGTTACGGTGTGTTAGACCAAAGTAAGCAGCGTATGTTCTAGAGGAAGTCCACGGGGGATCGTGTGGAGCCTACATGGGAGCAAGAAGTTTGGCCAAAAAGGTCCTTGCAGCAGGTAGGATACTTCTGGCCCACAGTTTTTAAGGATGCTTATCAGTTTGTGCAAAAATGCGACAGATGCCAAAGGTTTTCATCGATTACCCGACAGACACAGCATGAGATGGTAACCATACAAAGTCCTTGGCCATTCTACCAGTGGGGTACCGCCATCATTGGCCCTTTTCCAAAAGGGGCGGGAGGGCTGCAATGGGTTATCGTAGCCGTCGATTATTTCACCAAGTAGGGGGAAACAAAACCATTGGTCTTAATATCAGGAAGGAAAGTGTTGAATTTTTTACTGGCAAAATGTAGTTTGCTGGTTCGGAGTGCCCAAGGTAATTGTATCAAACAATGGGACCCAAATCGAGAGCGATCCCTTCAAGTCATGGTGTGCAGAGATGCAGATCGAGCGTCAATTCTCTGCTATTGCCCATCCGTAAGCAAATGGCCAAGCTAAGTCAATCAACAGAACCATTCTACATAGAATTAAGACAAGGCTGCACAAAGCCAAAGGAGCATGGGTCGATGACCTTTCTCACGTTTTATGGGCATATCGCACCACAGCTCACTCCTCGACAGACAAAACGCCATACAGTTTAGTCTATGGAATGGATGCTTTCCTCCCAGTCGAAATTGGCCTTGCAAGTCCTTGAACGATCAATTTCGTCGAAGACCCCAACAATGAAGATATCCTGACTAACCTTGACCTGCTCGAGGAACGGAGAGATGCCGTAAAAGTACGGGAAGCCAAGTACAAAGAGATCCTTAGGAAAAACTATAATAAACGAGTCAAGAGCACTGACTTCGTGATTGGGGACTTAGTACTTAGAAAGAATGAAGCCAGTCGAGCAGAAACCCCTAAAAAATTGGCAGCCAATTGGGAAGGGCCCTATCGAGTCATTCAGGTCTCTCCATCGGCAGTTACCGGTTGTAGATGACAGATGACACGGGAACCATTCTCCCCCGATGGTGGAACATTCAGAATCTACGCAGGTTCTATGTTTAGATTTCCTACACGTTATTTGCTACTTTATTTGTTGAGTGATTTGTTGCTTTCATTTATTTGTATGTAATGCTAACCCGGGTCCTCCGGTAATTATTAATAAAAGTCAATATATATTTCTTCTATACATTGCATGTGTCGACACTATTTTATGACTAGTCATTGAGATGGACACCCTCTTTAGGGTCATTCTCGAATTGAGCCATGTATTCAACATCCAGACACTTAAGCCTAGGATCTCTCCTCACACTTACCATAGATCGCGGTGTTGCTAAATCGAGGGATCCGTATCCGATTCCTCGATAGTGCCGTGTACTTTACATTCGGCCAAACAAGCCCTATACAAACATACTCGAGTACAAACAAATAATTGACGCTGATACAGCTCAGTGCAAATACAATGCCCTCACATTTACTGCGGGGTTAGGAAAATGTATCAACATACCCTTGATATATACTTAAATCTTGAGATATGTCCCCTTAAGGTTGAATCGGGAAGGCTTAAAAACGCCAGAACATCCCATCACCCTGAGCCTATGGAGGCATGGGCTTAGTTTATCTTTTAAATCTAGGATCTCCCAATCTTGTTCATTGATTCTAAGAAGATACTCCTCGGCGGCTACCTTTTCTTTTGCTTCATCATCTGGGTCGAGATCCTCGAGAATGGGTAATGAAATCTCGTGGTCCACCAGTATGTTCTGTAGAATGGCAGCCTGCTTCAAGTTGAACTCTACCTCTTTGGTCCTCTTCTTTAGAAGGTCAATTGCAGGAATAAAGCGTTCTATACAAACTTTTATCTGTGCCTCAACTAAAGCAAGCGTGTCAAATTTTTCGAGGAACCATGGGGACACAACAATATTCTCGCGCTTCCTCAGCCGAGCATTTTCTTTCTTCAGCTTCTCCATCTCCTCACTAATATTGGCTTCTAGAGACAATGAATCATGAAAGTCCAAGTCATATTGGTGGAGTCGACGCTAACATTCTTCCTTTTGTTTTCTAAAGCGCTGCACCAAGCGGGAGTGTGCCCGTAGGTTAAGTGCATTGACAGCATCCGTAAGTTCTTTCTCGAGTGAGAAAATCATCGTATACATGGAAAACCTCGCGATCTCGTCTTCCTCGAGAATCAATAGACGTACTAGTTGAACGAAGTATGAATTCTGGCATAATGGGCAGAGGTATATCAAATGTTTGAGAAAGGAGGCACTGATCTAATTCATAGTTGGCAAAAATTGTTAAAGAATCACTACAACATGCTAAGGTCTACAATCTTAGTGGCAAAATTCCTATTATAAGAAGAGAGTTTATATGTCATTTTGGTTGGGAGGGCGACTTGACTGACTTTCGTTTGTCTCGTTAACAGGGGTGTGCATTGACGTCCCTTCCTTTTCAGGCTCCTGGTCATTCTTCTCGTCTTCCTCGACTTGCTTCGAGGAATCTTCTTCCCATACCACCTCAACACCGATAAAATCTGAGGCCAGCTTCGGCACATGTACCTCTTCTCCAAGATCAACAGGAAGCACTGTAGGGGCATCTCCTTCAAAAGAAGCGATCTCTGTTGATGAACCCATCTGGGCAACGGCACTGCGTAATGGCCTGAACAGTGGAAGTTGACCATCAAAGAGTTGCTGCAGTCCATTCTTTATGGCTTCATGGAGAGTCTCCTTAGGATGCAGCTTTATGAATTGCTGAAGCCATCCAGCATTGATAGTCCTTCCGCTTTCCATCCTCTCGAGAGCTGCCACAGCTACACCATGTCCACCCAACGCCTTGGCATTGTTACTAATGCCCATCAGGATGCTTGCCAATGCACCAGTTGGCACTATTCTAGCCCAAAAGGCAGTCATCCATTCCCGCAGATCTGATTTGGGAACGTGGGACTCTCTATATTCTGTCAGCTTGGTCTCAACCTCCCTGTACATGGCCTGAACCGTGGCTATCTCCTTCTCCTTGGCAAACCTCATGGCCTGCTCCTCCTTTATCGACTCCTCATGGGTTAACTTCTCTTGCTCGAGGAGCCCCTTTTCAAGTCGCAAACTAGCAATCTCTTGTTTCAATTTCTTTTCTCGCATAAGAATGCTAGCCATCGAGGTGGTCAACTATAAAGAATACATGATACATCTCAACAAAAGTATCGCAGGAACTCAAGAATAAATGAATTTAAAGATTGATAGATCTTACCATTTTCAACGATTCCTCTTCCGTCAAGGTCACTGCAACATCCTCAATGATAGTGTCCCCAAAATGATATATGGCGGCTGCAGCAGTGTACGTCGATGACCCATCAGTGTCTTCGACAGTGTTCTTCTTCTCCAGTGAGGCCTCGATCGGTTTAAACCATTCCGGATGCCGCTCTGTAACGGGGATTACCTCGGGAATTGGGTTCCCGTCTGTTTCCTTACCGGTAAAAGGGGCGGTTTTCAAAGGGATCAGCTTCGTCGTTGATTTTTCCCTCCTTCTCAACCAGGACTTCTTCCTCGGTTAGCTTTTCTTTCTCCACGACGGGGTGTGGCTTCTTCTTCTTGGACTTTGCGTCTGCGTCAGACGCCTTTACAAGTCTTCTTAGCTTCCTCTTCTTGGTAACTTTGTTTGATGATCCCTCGTCATCTGAAGTTTTAATTTCAAAAATCTGGGCGTCACCAAATAAGCCAACGTTATCTTTGCTCGATGACATGACCTAAAACAAAGAAAATGCACATGATGAGTTAGTACCTTTTTTCTCCTTGACGCAGATAGGAGGAATGTATTGTTGCACTTTGGTGTAGCTGAGGATGGTCTCGAAAGATTCCAGAGCATTAATATCAGTTCTGTACTTCTCGATTTTCTGTTTGTCAGAACTAGTCCATGTATTTGCTATAACACCTAGTTCATGGGTTTCAAGGTAATCCCACGCCACGCAAAACTCTTTTGGTGCTTGCACAAATAAGTAGTTTGGCTTCCATATCGGGGCACCATCGAAGAGTTCTACTATGTGGTCTGCTTTCGACATTATGTTGGTTTTTACATTATACCACTCTTTGTACTTAGTCGAAGGAACGCAGACTTTAAAGAAATACCTCCACACTATTAATCGAGGTGTGATGTTCTGCAATTCACAAAGTCTCGCAAAACCGAGGACCGTTGTGACTAAATTTAGGGTGAATCGAGCAAGTGGAATCTTATAGTGTTGTACTATCTTACCAAACAGAGGGTAGAGGGGGAATCTTAACCCTAGAAACATGAATCTAGTATATACAGTAATTTTTCCCTCTGGTGGAGTGTCAGCCCGTTAGTAATCCAACGGTGCTCGATATTCTAGATCTACGGAAAAGTTATATTGCTTGGCAATTTCTTTAGCCTTTGTTTCGGAATTTATGGTTGATGCAAACCCAGATACTGTTTGAGCGGCCATATTTACCCCAATATATGCAAATCTAACAAGATTCAGACAAAGCGAAAGGCATATGTAGGTATCAAAAATTCAAGAGGATTGGAAGACTTACTTCTGTCGGAGTTTGACGTACGACACTGAGATAATGCTTTCCTGGTAATAGCTGTTGCAAGAGTTTCCGGCGAGGATGAAGAATTTTTGTCCTTGACAGCAGAATTCGATGCGCCAGGGACGAAATAAGGCTTTGCTGCTGGACGGCAGAGAGCGATATGTGGAAGGGGCAGGAAAGATAGAGAACTCTGTTATGAGCTTTGGGAAGAGAATGTCTTTTAAAAAAAGAGACTTTTGTGTTTCGGCCGTGGTTTGGAAATCGTGCCAAGTAATGGGGCACGTCTGCCAGGATTCGGGCGGGATTTTGAAGCGGGTTATGATCCTGGATCGGGTTAAGACCCGCAAGTTGTATCAACAAGCCTGCTTAAAACACTTTGGGCTGTTGAGTGGGCAATCAACTTGGGTTGAGTCCAGGTCAGATTTACATTTTGTCAAGTCTTGTTTATTTCATATAACTAATACTTGACATGGAGACTTGATGAGTCCATATCCACTCCTGATATTGGACCGGCCTATTTACCAACCAGAAGGCCCGACCGATTCCAACGGGGCGGCAGCACGACTAAACCCTAGGAGGATTCGGGTTCCCTGAGGGTATTCCTATGGCTATAAATAGGGACAAGGACATCACAATTGGGGTACGCGATCTTAATTACCAATCAATATACACACGTTGCTTCGATAACCCTATTGACTGACTTAAGTATCGGAGTGTCTACCCTCGGGAGATCCCCGAAGCTCTTTTTATAGGAAACCCTAGTCAAAGTTCCTCAGCCGAGCCGAGGATACAATTTCAGGCATCTTCAGATATCTTGCCTAAGGCACGATAATTTTTCAGAATCGCCTATCATCGGGGTGTTGTTAGAAGTAGTCAAGGTTGTATGTGTGATTAACTTCCTATATACACTACAAAAAGAAAAGAGAGAGAAAAAAAAGAAGAAAAAAGTAAATGATTGTCGTTCTCAATCTCAATTAACAACCTTGTGTAAGCCAATTAAAGCCAGCTTATAGTATTAGTTTTAAGGTAATGACTCATTTGGTCGAGCAAGAAAGGCACTGATTCCTTCATAAAACCATAAAAGTCTTGCCAATCTCAACTAGTAAACGCTAAATTGTGAAGTGATCCTCTACCCTTTCTGTTTTTACTAGTCTCTCTTCTATTGGGCCCTTTGTGGTGCCTATTCTTTTCCATTTTCTTTTTTGGGGTTTTTTTTTTTCCTCTTTTCTACATTTACAACTTTTTTCTTCCGTTCTTATTTATAAGATGTAAATTAAAAATTAATACAAATATTGTCTTTTAATGTAAGAAGAAGAGATTTGCAAACTGTTGTATTGTGTAGCGGAGAAAATTGCTTTCTAGACTGGTAAGCGTTGACAGTAAAGTCCACTATAACATTTTCAATTTTTTCCCCCTCCTTATTTACTTTGTGTAAAAGGAAATTTTATCTACTCTTGCTTAAGCCAAAAATGATCTGATTTATTGGGGAAACCACTACTATTCTAGTATTTAGAATAAAGATGTCAAGTAAAAACAACAAACGCACTTAGCCATCATTATCATTATTGGACACCAAAAGAGAAAGGTGATATACCAAAAAGAAAATACTAAAAGGGTATTTTTAGTTCCTAATATTCATGACGAGATTTACTTTTGATAATGATTAATAATTTAATCATCGACAATTTATTTTAATTGTGGAAATTTCACACAACTAGTTTGACGTTTCGTAAAATTATATATGATTGAAGCCATCGTATAAAATTTGCAAATTTTAGAGTTGATTACTTGGTATATTGAGTATATGTTCATGGTTAAAACATAATGTTATTTGTATCTCTCACCACAAAATGTAGTCTAAATCATTTAGGATTTGTTCTATCAAAAAGTAAAATAAATTTTTGTTCAGTTTTACTTATTTGTTAAGTTTATTAATCTCATTCTTATATATGATGTCAAAAATACGAGAATAGGACCAGAAAAGACAAGACACAAAACATAAGGCACCAAAAATATTAAAAAGAGATCCCAACAGAAATGGGTGTAAAAGTAAATTCATCGACAAGAGTGAAGCCAAGCGTCAGAAAGACTTGTTCATATATATTTATTTATTTCTTTTGCCGATCTCACGTCACCCAATTCGCAATCCTCCTTGCACGTTCTCACCTCGGTGGAAAAAATTCCCAGCCCCAGCAGAAAAGAAAATTTTGGGTCTTTCCTTTTGATTAGACTTGAATCGGAATTTATGGAGTGCAGTCGCGTGTATGGAATCGGATTTTGTTTTAATTTCCTGATATTGTGAATTCGATTGAATTTTCTTCTCCCCGATGTGATTCTGGTGTTTTGGATTTTCTTTTCTTCTGAAATCTTGGATTGTATTGTTGTTTATATATTGTGTGAATATGCTTATAGAAGAAATTAGCGAGGAGAAGGGGTTGGGATTGAAGGTAAAAGAAATTAGGGAGGTGAAGGGTTTGGGATTGAAGGTAAAGGTGAAGGAGGAGGAGGAGGAGGAGGAGGAGGAATTAGCTGTTAGCGATCGGGATTTGGTGAAAACTGGCGTTGGCCGTGGAGTAGGCGGTTATTTAGGGAGGAATTCGAAGAGGGTTCTAGTGGGAGTGGGTGCCAGAGCTCTGTTTTATCCGACTTTGGTCTATAATGTGTTCAGGAACAAAATTCAGACCGAATTCCGTTGGTGGGACTGGATTGATGAGGTATTTTATCCGATTCTTCCTTTTGCTATCTTCTATTCTTCTTTTTTTTTTTCGGTCATGCTGTTAGTGATTCTCCATTCAAATTATGTTTTTAGTTTATACTTGTTATTTATGTAGTTGAGCATAATTTTTGTATGATTTGAACATATGTATTTCATGATACATGCTTAGGAAGGAGAGCTTAAATATTAGTATGGTAATGTTGCTTTGATTGTTATCTGTTTACAGTAGTACTTTTTGGTTTATTGATGGTCTGAGTATCTTATCCTTGATTGTTTGAGGTTACATTGAATCCTACACGTGTTTATCATTATTTACTTCAATGCTCGAGATTGTCGTTTGTCATGTTGTCACTTGATTTGAGCACCTTATGATCACTGTTTCACACAGATTGAATGATTATCTCTTTTTGTTATTGTTTTCTACTCTTGCATTTGTCTGGTCTGCTGCTAAAACCTTGTTATTTTAGTTTGTCTTGTTAGGTGCAGTACCGTTCAGGTCGGATGTCCGGCGGTTGAAGGATCTTGGTGTTGGAGCAGTTGTCACACTTAACGAGCCATATGAAACTTTAGTCCCCACATCTTTTTACGAGGTATGTTGTTTCTGGATTTCCAGCATGTCTACAGTATCTCGTCTTTCATTAAGCAAATTGGTTTCTTCCACCGGAAAGAGCAATTTTTGTAAAACCGTTTCCATTACATACTTAATAGTCCTATCCTGGATGGATTAGTTGAATGTCTATGTTTCTGATATCTTTCATGAGTGATACTGGATATTTGTTAGGCTTTACATCTTATACTAGCAACACCTTAGTTTGATGCCTGTTTCTTGTCTAAACTCTCTGATTATGTTACTGAGCACAAGAAATGTTTCTTTTTCTTTTCTTTCTGAGTTGAACGGGTATTACTTCTTATGTTGTAACTGCTGGGAACAATATTTTGCGTTGGATTACTCTTGATTTGCTCACTGAAATTCTCTTGATGCTGCTCTGCTCCATTCTACCAATTGCTTCTAGAGTTTATTGAATGAATGCAGCAGGTTATATTTGACTGATCAGTTGCATATGTTTATGGATTGATATTGCTTGTAGCCTCTGTATTTAACTGCCCCAACTAGGAATGAGGAAAATAATATAAATGTGGAATCCACTGCAGCTTCATTAGTTTTTTCTTTTAAAACGTGCAGGCTCACGGGATTCGTAATTTGGTTCTTCCAACAAGAGATTACCTGTTTGCACCATCTTTGGATGACATTTGCCAAGCTGTCGACTTCATTCACGGTAAGGGTTTTCTCCTACAGCATTTTGTATGCAAACGAGTATCTTTGAATGTTGAAAATGTCTTCTAATGTCATCAACTAGGGTGTAAGTTAGTTTATACGTACATTGGTTGTAAATTGGTTCCATGATTGGATTAATGGAGTTTCCATGTGCTTTATAATAATCCTTTTTCCCCCTCTTTCTTCCTGTTTTTCTTTGGGTACAATGTCATATGTATGAAAATTGTTTTGCCAACAAAACGTAACATAGATGGGTGTCATTTAATGTAGATAATGCTTTAAATAGGATTTCTTTTTTGTGTTCACTTTTTCTACCTTCATCTTTTTTGTGTTCACTTTTTTCTACCTTCATCTTTTCTACCTTCATTTGTGTTCACTTTTTTCTACCTTTTTGACGTGTTACCTTTACCAAACCTCCAGTTATTGTTTGGGACGGGAAGTGATTGAGCCCGAGGTGTTATTTAATTCTGTTACCATAACTTTGGTGGGGACTTTCTGTTTTACTTTCTTATATACGACCTTGTCTAACCTTTCCTCTTTGCTGTTTCATTGTGTTTTATTTCGTGTAGAAAATGCATCTTGCGGACGTAGTACATATGTTCATTGTAAGGCTGGTCGTGGTCGCAGCACAACCATAGTTATATGTTATCTGGTAAGAGTGGAAGCTTAATTTGAGTATCTCAAATACATATACTGTTAGAATCAGGGCAATTCATTGTTGTGCTTTCTCTGTTGCATTACAGGTGAAGTATAAGCAAATGAAGCCAGATATTGCATATGCTTATGTGAAGTCCATACGGCCAAGAGTTCTCCTAGCCGCCTCACAGTTGAAGGTTTGGTGATTTGATTCCGGTATAGGATTGAGTTATTGATCTGCTTTTACTAGTTTGGTTGACTGTATTGTGTGTTATGCAGGCTGTTGAGGGTTTCTACAATCTGCAGGCGAAGAAGACCTGCTTCTCAAGTTCCCCAATGAGCCCGATCTTTAGAAGTCCTAAGCTGTTTACTGGCCAAGATCTTGTGGCTTTTGACGATGGTTCAGTTGTGATAATTACCAACGCTGATCTTGACGGGTACGAGGGAAACGAGGAGACTGGCATTATCAGAAATGAGATCTGGACAGACTTCAGTTTGATTTACAGAGTGAGAGTGACTGGTAAGACGGCTCTGGCAAAACTTTCTTGCTTGTGGTTTCGGTATCATACTCCTCAGAAACTTTTAGGTGAGGAGGTGGTGGCAGAGGAGAGTCGCAGCTTAGTTGGATCAGATGTTGGAGGTTTTACGTTAGACATCCATGTCTACTCGGCCTAGCTGCCTGCCTATGTTGATATCTCTGTATATATTTTAATTTGTAAATATACAAAGCAACATCTAATACTCTTTTGTATTTTGGATCCTTTTTGTGGAATGAAGCCCAAAAAAAGGAAAAGAAAATTTAAATTTAATACTCCCCTGTTGTGAACTTCTCTTTTTCGTTTGGAAAAGTGTTAACACATGCTGGAACCAAGGAATTACGGATTTCGGTATCATAGTTGATACTGATTACTGCTGACACAAAAGTATTCAGCTCGTGCATGATTAAGATAAAGTACACGTAAAGCCTAATATGAGACAATAATACATGGTAAGATGAACACGTTGAGGAGTATAAAGCCGCGGACTATGGAAACATGAACGACATCCAGGGAAAGGGGAAAGATTTAAGGTTTATTTTGAAGCCCATAAACCAACTAGCTAGTGAGGATGTATTTCAATTTCTACTTGCTGTGGAAGCCAATTGGGCAGTTGGACATGGATTCCTCTCCCTGTTCTTCCTAGAACTTGATCAGGTGGTCGTTGACCCCAGAACTTGTGCACTATATAAATGGCTGTTTTTATCAGCATATCCCATATTGTTTCAACAAGAAAATGGGGTATCAGCTGGGACAAGGCAAACAAAAGTGCAAGGGAAAATACAAGTGGGCAAAGAGATTCAGGCAAAAGGAGAGATGTAACAGATGCCAAAGATAATGGTCCACAAAATCCCAGTCCGAGCCTACTAAAGTAATCCCAGTATGCCGCCGAAATAGCGTAAAGAGGGATTGTGTTTAGATTGGGTTGTTGTGACAAGCAATAGTAGAGTAGCAAACTGGCAACGGCCAAAAACATGGTTTTTGGGTGTGTTTCAAAAGGGGATTCAGCTAGGGATTGATACTTAATCTGGACCAAGTTAAGCGAGACTGTGAGAATGAACGCGTAAATGGCCTGACGATAGGTCAGCTGATTCATCTGGTTACACTCGGGCTGGTGATGAGATTGCGGGATGTTGTTGAAATGGAGAACATTGACACTGAAATTCTGATAAAGGAAGTAATGATTGTTATGGATGGTGTGATTAGGGGTAGCAGGCTGCATAATTGGTTAATTTGGAGGTTACGAAGTACGATTAAGTTGGGAAGTAGAAGGGCTTTATATACGATTTGATGGTGAGATTACTACTCTATATATGATGTTCACATTAAGTTGGGAAGTAGAAGGGCTTTATATACGATTTGATGGTGAGATCTACTCAATGTAAACATCCAATTCGGTTTCAATCTCCGACGCTGAGGAAAAAGTCAAGTTAAAATAAAAAATTAAATAGAGTATATATATCATCATCCTCCTGCCTCCACTTACCAATTTTCTGAAAGCGACGACTGGAGTAAAAAACACCAAAATGGCGATATCGTCAGTTCACTCAGTTGGCTATACGCCCATATACCATCTGAATTCTTAAGGGTGATATCGTCAAGGAGCCACCACCACAAGCCCCAAGGCAATAGACACCTTCCCCTAGGTATGTCCCTTTCACCCTTTTTTGAAGGCTTCAAGCCGGCTTCAAGCCTTCAACCTTCTCTCTTCCCCAGCTTCTCTCTTTCTTGCTCCTCCCTTTCATTTTCAACAATTAGAAAAATTAATGGCTTGATTGTCCAACCTGCCAACGGGATTATGTTAAAAAAAATTCATTATTTTAAAAACTATAATGAAAATCTATATAAAAAAAAATTAGTATATTTTAACTCGCTTCTATTGTAATGTCTATATTTGTATGTTCTCCAGTCTAATACCTAGTGATGGTTTAACCAAAAATAAAACAGTCAATACCTTCAAAACATCAAAAGGGCTGGGTTTTTTTTTTTTCTCCATGGAAACAACCAAATATCGATCCTCCCAAAAACTCTAGAACTCGGAGACAATTGACAGCTCTGGCTCCGCATCAGGTCACCGATTAATGACGCAAAAACTGAAATTGAAGACGGGAATTGGACCGATTGCCAAAAAAAAAAAATGATTTTTAAAGAGAGAGAATGAAAGAATAATTAATTCTTTAATTTATTTAATTCATTTATTTATTTAAGTATATTTATTTATTTGTTTGGCGGTTAAATAAATAATTTTTTAACATAAATATTGAGAGAATGTTGCTTAATTACGTAATAAATTTATCATTTGATTATGTATAATTTTTTAAGCTTAAATTAAAAAATTATCATTTAATAACAACTAAAACTTATGAAAAACTATAGACAATGAGAACTTAGTTATTTTGTCATTTTGAGCAACTAAGCTATAGTAAGTAACTTCTTTATTAATTGATTAAATGAAGACACATCACTCATTCATTTATTACTATTTTTTAGTCAAAGAAAAACTAAATTTAGTTTAAATAAGTTAGGAGATAATTTCTTTGTATTAAGTTGGAAGATAATCCATTATAATTATCTTTTATTAATTAAATAAATAAATTTAAAAAAATAAATAAATTAAAAAATTAACTAAATAATTTTTTAAAAATTAATTTTGGTTTGGCGAGCAATTGCTCGCCAAACCGAGGGGCCACCCCCATTTTGGGAGTAAAATTTCTTCTCGCCTCCCTTAATTGGGAGGCGAGAAAATTGTGCGCCACCCTTCCTTTCTCTTGCGCCAGCAGTGAAAGGCTGGCGCAAATATTCCTTGCCCCTTGTCCTACTAAAGAAAAATTAATAATAATAAGGGTAAAATGGTTAAAATATAATTTTTTAGGACGCTTAAATGAAAAAATTAGGGCGCTTGATAATTATAATAAAATTCATTTTATTATAATCTTTTAGTCCTAAATTGGTTATATTTTAGTGATTATTAATGGATTTTGTTGTTAGGTACCAAAAAGTGAAAAGATGGACTATTTTGGATTTTTACGGCCCTTTTACAAAGTTTTACGGAGTTAAAAGATGAAGAAAATTCCAGCTGCAAAGAATACACACAAATGGGTTCCTAGAAGATTCTTTTTACCAAGTCAACTATTCAAATCTTGATCTCATATTCGGTTGTAGAGAATCATACAAAAAAATACTGATTTAGTGGAAAACTAGGATGAGATTTGATTTTGATTTTACTCCCATTTCTTTGTGATTTTTTTTTTCCAGCCATTATGCACTATAAATAGTGGTCTCCTCAATTGATAAAAGCACACCCCCCTAGCTTGCATTTTTTGGCTGCTACTACTTTCTCCATTTTTGCCACCATTTTCATTTAGCTTTTTGTTTTAATTTTTTTACACCTTTAAAGATGTTTCTAGTCACCATGAGTGGCTAGTTTTCTTTATTTGGTTCAAGGATTTTTATTCTTTTACATTATATGTGAGACTACAAGTTTCATTTTATTTTTTCTACTTTTGATTCAAGTACTTATTGATTTTGATTTATTTTTATGAGAGTAGATACTTGATTAATCTGACAATTTAATCAAGTATTTTCTTCCTACTGCTACCAAATTTTTTATGTTGCGTTATCGTCTTAAACATTTGGCACTAAGTAGCACATTACCAGATTATGCATATTGGTAGTGACACGTTGAATGTGCATGATTAGTCTAACTAGGGTTCAATAGGACAAAAATCTTTTAATTGCAGTTATCTCAATTATTTTAGTTTTTTTTGGTTCAACTACATTTTCAAAGATTTTATTGCTATCATAATTTAATATGGAACGTTATCGTGCCCAGTTAAATTATGATAAGTTTTGATTAGGTGTTGGGCTCGGTCAAATATTTTTGGAAAATACAAGATTTTTTACGGTTATCCTATTAAACCTACGGTTGAATGCTTGAGTTGTAGAAAAATCATTTTTAGTCGATGATCTGTAATATATTTGAAAAATATTCCTTGAACCAAGGTTTCCATTCTATTAATTTTTTCTTAAGTTTATTTACTTTAAATTTTGTCAATTTTATTTTGAAGAAAGAAAAAAATACCCCCATTTTGTTACTTTTACAAAGCCAAGTGTCAACAGTCGGCGCTCTTGGGATTCGACCTGATTTCACTGTTTCTACAATTTAATTTTAGTCTGTTTGGAATTCAGATTAATTTTTGGGGGTCCCCCCGACAACAGCACGCCAAACCCACCAGCGCTCGATAGGCTCTAAAAAAAGAATATGTTTTTCACCGGCGGAGGTTGAATTTGTCACCGGTAAAGAAGCGGTGCCGACGTCGGAGAAGAGGGATTCATTGTAGGAAAGGGTTTTTTTTTTTTTTTTTGTGTTGACTTCTGGTAAAAGAATTTGAGAAATAGGAAATAAAGGAGTACCCGTAGTTAGTCCTACTGAGTTTGGGTTTTATTGTAAGTTAAAGGTTGATTTTCCTTGTTTCGGACCCTGCGGCCTACATGTGTGTATCTTTGATATATTTGTAGGATGGAAATTGGGTACTCTCCAGGTGTGAGGGAACCTTATTTTTTCAAAAAATGCCCACCGCAATCTCATCTTTTATTCCTTGAAGACGACGACTTTGAGACCAAAACAAAAAAAAGCGACTTTGCGCGGCAACCGAAACAAAGAAATACGACCTGCGAGGCTTTGTTGAAAAGATAAGGGGGGTTGGGAAGATTGGATGGTTTCACATAATTAAAAGCTCAGGGGTCCCTTTCTCTCATTGCAAATGTTATTTGCGGTTGCATTATGGCTCAAAAAGAAAAAAAAAAAAAAACCTACAGGAATTTTCCCAGAATTTATATGATATTGACCAAGGCTTGCTCTGAAAGACCAGGCGCAGGGGCGTTAAGCCACCAGACAGCTAGTGGTAATTGAACGTGGGCTCTTTGATGAAGACACTTGACCTTGATTTCATCATGTATAATTTGATGATTTAGTAGCAATTGGATCTGTATTTGCTTCCGGCATGCAACGGTCCCTCTACTTGTAAAACTATTTTTCATTGATCCTTTAACTTATTTCTTTTTTTTTTTTTTCTAAATCAAATCCATGATTGACAAAGAGACAACATATACACTGAGGAAAATTTAGTTACTCTATGTGATGATATTCCATGTGAGTTGAGTCTCACAATTATTCATTTTAATACTAGGTGTACTTCGTTTGAAATTCACACATTTATCTTTTCTTTTCCATGTGTCAATTGCAAAGTGCGGATATAATAGTTTAGCTGGTTTCAAAATGTATTGGGGGGGGGGGGAACGAAACATGGTTTTCTGAAAATAATTTTCTCTAAACATTGCCAGACATATATATATATATGTATATATATAGGATTTTCGTATTTTTCTTTGGTGCTGTGATTCTAATAAAATATAGTTTGAGGACCACGTAATAACAATTTAACAAATTGAGGTACCTACGTACCAAATCCTTTTAGGCGAAGACTCGTTTAGAAACTCGAGTTAATAAAAAAGCTTATGCCCCCAATTTACTTGATGTCTCAATCACTTTTTACGGCATATAGCTATGAGCCTACGATATATGATTCACCCGATTCCTTTTGTTTGTTTCTTCAGCTTAGCTGCTTCGTCATTCAAAGCGTGTGACTTATCTTTAATTTCACAATCTAATACAAAGTTGAAAAATGGAACGGATATAATCAATACTTCTCATATATTTTTTCTTGTGAAATCTTTCCTGTATATATCATTATTCATATATATCAAGGAAAACCCTCTTAATACAGTAGTGATCATACAACCATTTCATGGTTTAAGATTGACGCCAACATTGCCTTTTTGTTGGGGTGCGTGGGGGTACATAAAAGGAACTTCGCCATCTTTATAAAAGAGAAGAAAAAACAACTATAATCATTCCCATACCTATTTATCTTACTTTTTAATTTATTGCTTCATAAATTTATAGCGATCACAAGCTCACGGGCAATAATATTGTCAACGCCAAGATTTATCTTAAAATTAAAATTTAAAAGCATATTATGTCGTCTGATGAGAGTTCAGGCTTAGGCCCAAAATCTTACCGGCCGGATTGAAAGTGTTAAACTATTGGATGCGGCCTTGTTCGGAGTTGGATATAAGGATACGAAAAGAGAGTGTTTGATTGATGGGTTTTAGAATTAGGGAATGGAATGCTTCCAATCTTTATATTTGGTTGGTAAGTTTTGATTTAGAGTAAATGATTGATAGCCTATTATTTGGGAATCTTCTTAACTATTCAAAGGATCGGGTTTCGATTCGATTCTCCTTTTTTCTTTTTCTTTTTTTTTTTATTTTTAGTTTTCTCATCTTTCATGATTTTTTTAATGTGTCCATTTTTTTATTATAATTTTTAGGATAAAATGTTTTCCGAAATTATAAACTTTAACATTCAAATGGAATTTATATTCATATCAAAATTACAAATATGATTGATTTGAACTTAAACTACATAATTTATTGTTTTTATTGAATTTAATATTTTGTTTCATGTATTTGAATGTAGTTTGAAACTATACAACATCAAACTAACTCAATCGATCTAAGCAAAAGTAGTAGTAATATAAGTTCTTAAATTGAATAAACACAAATCTTTATTGAGTTTTAAGAAATTCAATATTGTTATAAAATTAATACTAGACTACTAATATGAAACTAAGCATAAGAATAAAGAGGAGAGACAAGAGAGTAGAGAGATAAGAGACTTGTAGTCAGATGTCTTTTGAAGCATGAATGAGCTCCCTATTTATACATGAAGTAAGGGATCAAACTGTGGGAATGAATCACCTATCATTAAGGTTAAATATTACAAAATCATATCTCCTTGATTGTGAATAGATAATACATATTAATGTGGATATTCAATGAAATCAGATTTTTCCATAACACTCCCTCTTTGAATGTCCATCGTTGAGGAACAATACCTTGTTAAAACCTTACTAGGAAAAATCCTTTGGGATAAAATCCTAGTGAAGGAAAAAGAGTATATGTCTGAATGTGACGCCGCCTTGTTAAAAACCTTGCCAGGAAAACCCATTGGGACAAAACCTCGATCAAGGGAAAAAGAGTACAGCGTGAGACTACCCCCCCTGTTGACTACGTCACTTGTAATCTTCTCGCCACAGGCTAATATGTTGACCAGGTTCACCATTGTTGAAGTTAATAATAGATGGATCATTTCGATTTCTCTGCAGACGATCATCTTCATATGCTGATGTAATCTTAAGTACCTTATAACAACAGACATCTATAACTAGCATACCAAAAAGTTATTTATAATATATATATATATATATATATATTATATAATCCTCGAATGCGTTGGGTAGCTGATACTTATAAGTATTACAATATGGTATTTCAGGACCAAATTGGTTTACATTTTATTCTAGGCTATAGAAAAAGGATTTTATGCACATCAAGATCATAGTCTAGTGCACTCAACGGGTGTTAAATGTATATATATACTCAGGCCAAACTACTATGACCGAGATTCTACCCAATGTCTTTCATCATTCTTGCTTCAAGCAAATAGCAACCTTTTCAACTTAAATATCTTTTGAACTTCATGTTTGAAGTCTTAATAACCGTGATAAACTCTTCAGGAGTTTTAACGATATTTAGGCTATTCAAACTCTGTAATGAGTTTCATTAATATTTAGCCTTTTCAAACTCTCTAAAACTTTAGTGCTAACCAAATAGCGAAAATACATATAATTTATGAAAAATTCATATCAATATTTCAAAATAACATGATCAGACTACACATTGAAAACAAAAATAATCACCTTACAGACAAATGTAACATATCCTGATAAAACATATAAAATCAAGTGCATAAACGGTAATGACCAAAATGCTCAAAAAATATGCAACTACATATTTGTCTAGACACATGAAGACACTATAACTTGCGCAAGTCTTTCATATTAATTTTCGAGAATTGGAACCATGTCCCTTGTTTGAATCCTTCAGGGATTTCATATAAATTAATGTCATTTGCAAATGGCAAAGATCAGTATTGTTTCAAGTGATCACTAAATTCACTAGACGCATTTTATTTCTTTATTTGCTGCTAGATTTAGAAAATAATGAAAGAATAAATATTTTCATCCACCACGAGAGAATTTATCTCTTGATTATTAACATCCGGACTTTGGAAAAACTTGTACAATTAGTAAGTTGCTCATTAATTGTTTGCACAATCACCCAACAACATTTATCATGTGTATTACTTTTCAAAACTCTTATTTCTTCAAGTAATTCAAAGTGTGTGTACAACACACATCATTAAATGTGTATTGCATCTTTTCATGTATTATGGTCAATAATTTTAATGTCTGTATCTACAACAGACTTTCATTTCATGATCCTCATTGTCATTCATTTTTACTAACTGTTGCAATATAAGCAATTTTTATGTCAACATTTTGTTGCTGATCGATTCCATCTTTCTTTAATAATGAGATCTCAACAATCATTAAAGTTTTCAAGTACTTTTATATTTTTTTTGGAAGTTAATTCATCATAGTGGGAAACTATTCAAATTTAAAGATTCTTATGAATTATAATCACTCGTATTTGCCGACTCTTATATATTTAAACCTTGTCATTTACGAGAATTTTTATCATTGGAACCGATCGTTCTACCACTCATCAAATGGATATTCAATAATTGTGGTAGATGGTCCTACAAGAACATTATTCAAGATCTGAAACTTGACAGCCTTTCGCATGTAACTCAGTCACATGTTTTGGTTAGTTAAACATCTGATTTTAAAAATTATCTCTTGAACTTCAGGTTCTTGTTATCGAGGATCATCATGAGATAATTATATTGTACATCTGATTTATAAATAGGTTGTTTTAACTTCTCCCCCTGATTTTGGGATAACTAACTCGCTAAACTGACGATTAACCAACCAAGCATCTAATAATCTCACTTTTGAGAGTAACTAACTCGCAAAAATAATACGATCAGTCTATCGAGTAGTTAATCCAACATCAATAATCTCAAACATTGGAGTTTCAATATTCAACATTTATTTCTAACCTCTTCTGGAGGCTCCATTATTGTGTATATTGTGGTGGGATAATTATAATATATAAACTGCACATCTAATATTTAAAGATAGATATGTATACTTTCTGACCAAAAACCAATGTCGGGGAGAATATCTGCAATGACCTGTTTGATCTTATGCATATAACTGGTGTCTTTTTTGTTTCAACACTTTCTCAATTATACATGAGTTAATTACTTTAATTCAACACATGCAATAAACAATTCTGCTGGACCGTTTCATTATTGCTCTTATGGGCACTCAATGTTCAACTTCTATTATTCTGGTATTGAATCATACACTCACCACAATTATCAAATCATAGTGGCAAAATGAGACCACCATGACTTGATATGATTCCATAACCCCGAAGATAGTGGCAAAATGAGACCCATTTTAGAAGAAAAATGTCGCCAAATTTCCTTAATCACATGACAGTCAAAGAAAATATGGTCCATACTATCATCATTCAATGAGGACATAGGGCAAATAGTAGGCAAAGAAAATATACCAAAGTGACATATTACCTCACGAAATGGAAAGAGACGATTATATAATTTCCATGCAAAAACATAAATTCTATAAGGTAAATTGATTGCATGCATAAATTGAAAGAAAGGGAGATACATAGAAGGACAAAGAAGAAAAAAAAAATAATGAATGTTTAAATTACATAAATAGCCTTTCACACACTTGAGAAGATACCACCAAAAACTCACGTGTGAAAAGGGAGAAACTCCTTTTTTATATATATAGTTAAGACAACTTTAAATAACCCTGTATTATAAAATAAACCGAAACAATAAGAGATATAGAACTGTAGAGAAAGAACAAGTAGGAAAAGAACAAGAGAGAGAAGAGAGAATTCATCTTTATATTATTCTATGGAGAATGATATTCTTTTATAGACAAAAGATACAGGGATAAGAACTAATAATGATAATATCTAACTATGATAAGATCTAACTAAATATTATCTCTATATATTTGATTCCTCGTATAACTCTTCTGACTTGTGGACATCCACACCATTAACTATTTATAACATTCCCCTTGGATGTCCATTCATTGGGATAATGCCTCGTTAAAACCTTTATTAGAAAAAACCCAGTGGGACGAAAATATAATAAAGAAAAAAGAATACATTCCGAAATATGATACTGCCTCATTAATAACCTTGTCAGAAAAATCCATTAATACAAAACCTCGATCAAGGAAAAAAGAGTACAGCGCGGAGTTGCTCCCACCTATTGAGTACATCACTTGTATTCTTCTTGCCGCATGCTAAGATGTTGACCAGTTTCACCAATTTTGAAATCCATAGTACATAGATTTGGTACACGGTCACTTCAATTTCCCATGCAGTCAATGATCTTCATATGCCATGTTTAATATTGAGTGATTCAGAATAACTGAAATCCATAACTATTGCACCACAAAGTATCAATGTATGCAATATTTCAATTTTTGAGAAATTGATAAGATAAACCCATACTTTATAAGTTTCATAATATGGTATTTTAGGACCAAATCAGTTTACATCACTATTAGAAGGTCGATAAATGATCGATACGCACATCAAAACTTTAATCAAGTATGCTAGACAAGAGTTAAATGTATATATACTAAGGTCAAACTAAGATCGAGATTCTACTCAAAGTCTTTCATTTTTCTTGCTTAAGGCAAGTAGCAACCTTTTGAACTTCTTTTGGAAGTCTTAATAACTACAATGAACTTTTCAGGAGTTATATTTGTTTTGAGGCTATTCGAATGCTATAATAAATTTTTGATGATATTCAGCCTTTTCAAACTCTGCAAGAGTTTAGTGTTAACTGAGTTCTAAACACAAATGTATATAATGAACACATGTCATATAAATATGATATATAGACATATAGAAACCACAAGCAGAAAAACATAATATATTCTCATAAAACAAATATAAAGATGAGTGCATAAAGCAAACATTCAAAGACTATGCACCTATATATTTGTCTAAACACATGAAGACACTATAACTTGCGCAAGTCTCTCGAATTAATTTCTCAAGAATTGAAACCATGTTCCTTATTGAATCCTTCTTGGACTTCACAATAGACATCATTATCAAATATCAAGTATCAAGTTTCAAGTTTCAAGTGATCACTATTTTCAATAGAAGCATTTTATTTCTTCATTTGCTGCAGGATGTAACAAATAATGGAAGAATTTTATTTCCATCCACCACAAGATCTTTATGATTAACATCTAGACTTTGAAAAAAACTTGTGCAACAAGTTGGTTGCACGTTATTATTTTGCACAATCACCCAATAACATTTAACCGGTATATTACTTATCAAAACTTCTAGTTTTTCAAGCAATTTCATCGTACCTACACATCTTCAGGTGTGAGCATTGCGTCTTTTCATTTATTATGGCCATAAGCTTAATGTTTGTACTCACAACAGATATTTATTTTCATGATCCTCATTTTCATTCATATTACTAACAACTGCAGCATAAGAAAATTTCATGTCGATATTTCATAGCCGATCGATTCCATCTTTCTTTAGTAATGAGATCTTACAATCATTAAATTTTCCAAATATTCTTGTTATTTTTTTGGAAGTTTATATTCACAGCATTGAAAAACTATTTAATCACTCGTATTTACCATCTCAATAGATTTAAACTTTATAGTTTACGAGGATTCTTATCATTGGAATCGACGGTTCTACCACTCATTAAATGGACACTAAATTAAACAATAGTGGTAGATGATTCTTCAGGGATGTAACATCGGAGAGGGGGGGGGGCATCCACCTGCAAGGAGGAAGTAACCGGAGTCATGGAAGAATGCAGCATCGGCCAAGGAACATGAATGATGTGAGGACTTTGTGAAGGTCTTATAGAGGTTTTAGTATCACTGTCACATGAAGGAGATGAGTTGTGTTCTTTAGTCATAAATTGAGTAGAGTAATCAGAGAGGTTGGAGGACAAAAAGTATATTCATAAGGCAAGTGTCTTTTATAAGGAAAATGAGATTCAAAGAAGACTACATGACGAGATAGAAAGACTCTATTTTTTGAAGTGTCAAGACATATAGAAGAGCGATGAGTGGGAGAATGATCGAGATATATACATGGAGTTGAACAGGGTTGAAGTTTGTGTGTGTTGTAAGGTTGGAGCCATGGATAACATAAGCAACCAAAAACTTTAAGTGAAGTGTTAGTGGGAGCTTGCCCAAAGAGCTTTGGATAGGGTGTGATATTTTGGAGAGTTGGAGTTGGCATGCGATTAATAAGGTAGGTTGCAGTTTGGAAGGCATACCACCAGAACTTGAGAGGCATAGAAGCTTGATGGAGGAGAGTGAGACCCGTATTGACTATGTGGCGATGTTTACGTTCAGCTGTACCAACATGTTCAGGAGTGTAAAGAGGAGCTATTAAATGTTGAATACCCTTAGTTCGTAAAAATGAAGACAATGGTTTATACTCAGTCCCACCGTCAGTGTATAGGGTTTTGATTCGAAGGTTGAAATAAGTTTCAATGACATTGCTAAAGGTTTCAAAGACTGTATTTTCATCAGATTTGAACTTCAGAGGATATAACTATGTGTATTTTGTGAAGTAGTCAACAAAGATAACATAATATCGAAAGTTACCAAAAGAAACTATTGGGGCTGGTCCCCAAACATCAGAATAGACAACTTGAAAAGGAGAGGTGCAAATAATACTCGATTGATGAAAAGGCAACTTATGACATTTATTGCATAAACGAGAGTCACATACATTATCATCATCATGATTAAGTGAGGGAAGATGACTCTGACTTAAGATTTTTTGTTGAATGGGAAGAGAATGGTGACCAAGACGCCGATGCCAAATTTTTGATGAGATTGCAAGTGATGTAGAAGGACTTGGAGAAAATCTATGAGTGGATGTGGAGGTTGGCCATTTGTAGAGATTATTTTTACTCCGGCCTTGCACCAAGGATGCCCCCCGTGTTCAGATCCTTCACAAAAAAAGAAAATGGAAAGAATTCAATAGAGCAATAATTTTGTTGATAAAATTGAGAGACAGAAATTAGATTTCGTTTAATTTGAGGAGCACATAAGACATTATGAAGGAGAAATGAACTATGTTTAGAATCAAGATAACGAGAACCAATGTGAGTGATAGGAATACCAGTGCCCTTGCTAACTACAATATCTTCATTACCAATGTAGTTGGAGTACAAAGAAAGATTTTCCAAGTCAGAAGTAACGTGATGAGTGGCGCCAGAATCAACTGCCCAACTATCATTGTAGGGAGAATCACCATCAACCAGATTAGCTTGTGGAGGGGGTTGAAAGTGTGCTGGTTGTGCACGAGAACGACAGAATTTTGCACTGTGACCAGTCCTATCAAAAAGTTGACAAATAAGAGGAGGAAAATTGTGAGTAGAAGATGAAGATGACATAGAAGAGGGACGAGCTGCATAGTTTTGAGCTGGTTGATGGAAGAGATGGGGTAGTGGTGATGGAGGCGTGGAGTTGGGGCTGATGGTGGTGGTTCGGCGAAGGTGGAGAAAAAGGGTGGTTCGGCGGAGGGTTGCAGCAGTGGTCTTTGTTTCGGTCAAGTTCCGCCCACAAAAATAAAACTCTAATCCTTCTTTTATAGGTTTCCGTCAAACCCTATTTCTTCGGGAATAAGGAAACTATATTTCTTTCAAGTCAATTGGGATTAAAACTCCTCCGGATGATTTTAATTGGCCACCGAAATCAATTCGGAAACCTTCTTCGCCAAAAATCCAAATCGGCCAAATTCAAATCAAAAACCCAAATTTGCATCATTGGTCCTCCAATTTTTTAATTACTTCAATTTCTTCCTTGTCAATTTATCAAATCTTCAATTCTCCCCTTCGAGTTGCTTTAATCTCTAATTTAGCTAAAAAACTTCAACAATTCTTCAATTGAGTACAATTCTTACAAATAAAGATAAAATCATATAAATAGCATATTTGGACTCAAAATATATTGTAAAAATCACAAATTAAGGATATAATAAATAGGTAAAATATAAGCATATCAATAGTTTTGAGCTGGTTGATAAGGTGTTAGAGGCATGGTGCCAAAAAATGTAGAACGCATTTGAGAATAAGTTTGTCAAGGAAGCAGGCCTGTGTAGTTGTTAAATGGCAAAGGCAGACCACCGCGACCACCGCCACGATGACCACCACGACCCCCCCTTGTGCCTCAACCGCGTTGAACAAATTGAGCAATGATTGGAGTTTGTGATACAACATCCGGTTTGACAACACCTTGACTACAAATGGTTTCCTCATCAATCAATTTGTCGTACAATTCTTCAAAGGTCATCATGGAATCACGAACTCGAACCGCAGTGGCAAGTTCTTTGTAGTCACTGTCCAAGCCATTGAGAGCATAAGAGATAAGTTAGAGCATCTTGAAAAGGGTGCCCAATGAGTTCAAGATCATCAGCAAGTTGTTTGACACGATTCATGTACTCAGCCACCGTTTTATTCTCCTTCTTGTTCGACGTAAGGGAGGAGAGAATAGACATCATCCTGGTGTTAGATCGATTAGCAAAACTGGACTCTAAATTTGCCCAGGCTTCGGCTGAGGTTTTGCAATTGTTGATTTGAGGACCAAGAGTGCTATAAATGGTAGACTAGATGCCAAGAATGATGAGACGGTTTAGGCGAGTCCATGTGATGTGTGATGGATCGGTGGTTGGTGGGCAAGGATTGGATCCATCGACAAAACCCAATAATCCATAACCAAAAAGAAGGTTGGTCATTTGGGATTTCCATGATGCAAAGTATTCATTGTTTTTGGCAAGCTTAAAGGGTATTTGGGATGAAGCATTCAAAGAGATGAGATGGGGAATAGAGTTTGTGGACAAAGTCGGTGTAGGTTCAGGAATAACAGAAGAGGGGGAAGGGGTTTTTACACTATCAGCGGAGGACTCAAGAGCGGTGCGGCCGTCCATAGAAGAAGCTTGAGAAAAAAAAAAAAACAGAATTTGGGAAAGTGTTGTGAACTCTATTTGCAATAGAGAAGCTCGATACCATAAAAGATGATAAAATATGGTTTTGTATATCTCTTTCACAATGAGTACAAGGACTATATATGATATGCTTACATGCTCTTTACATGGAAGTATATCCTACAAATCTTTACAATTAATGTCATATCAATCAACATAAAAGAGAATCAGACCTTCATTGACAGAATATCATTCATATCTTCTATGATCATCTATTAGATAACAATTTTTATGATACTCGAAAATCTTTTCTCGAACACCTTTGACATTTGGGCAAAATTTTATTTGCTCATGGCATATTTTATTTGCTTTTCTAGAGACAAATTCACGAGTTTTCTTCTGGAGACGATAAAGAATTACTATTTAACTATGCCAAATCAACTCCTTTTATAGGAGTACTTACTCCAACGAAACTCTTCTACTCTGCAGTAGCATTGTTTAGTCATTTATTTTCGTTCTAGCAAAGTACTCTTACTCTTCTGAAGTATGTAAAGTATTAAAAATTGATGCTCTACATGAGATTTTATCCTATTTTATTTATGGAGAAATATAATTACATGTTCCTAATAGTTATGGAGTATCCTTTTTACTTCATGAAAACAAATAACAGTTGGGACACGTGTCAGCTTCACATAAGTTTTTTTCCCGCCTAAACAAAAAAAAAACATCTTTTGCAAAAGAATGATGCCACATGTCATGTGTACATCCGAAAAAAAAGGCTCCATAATTTTGCAAGATACAAAATGATTACCTTAAAACACTCCCCAATTTAAGGGTTTTCCAGAATATAATGGGATTTTAAAAAATCAGAAAAAGAAGGGATATAATCACTCCCTATTTTAAATGTTCACGTTAAACTCTCCCCAATTTAAGGGATTGACATTCAAATCCGAAAATGATTCCTCCAAATCTTAACTCCATCGATAACATTTCAATTTTTTCCTGTTTTAAAAACAGAAGAGATAAGTGAAGTTCAAATTCTTTTTTCAGATACGATTCTTCTCCTTTAACAGAGCAATCTCCTCTTCCAATTATGGTTTTTTTTTTTTTATGACTTCTGGATATTATTAAAAATTTAATATAATTAAAAAAAATCAAAAAGCTTTTTTTATGACTTCTGGATATTATCTCCTTCTCCAGTCTTCTTCGATCATCCGGCCTTGGAAAGCGAATTGTCAAATCCTTTTTATTTCATGAAAGAAAATGACATTTAGGACACGTGTCAGCTTCACATAAGTTTTTTTCCCGCCTAAACAAAAAAAAAAAAAATCTTTTGCAAAAGAATGATGCCACGTGTCATGTGTACATCCGAAAAAAAAAAGGCTCCACAATTCTACAAGATACAAAATGATTACCTTAAAACACTCCCCAATTTAAGCGTTTTCCAGAATAATATGGAATTTAAAAAAATCAGTAAAAGAAGGGATATAATCACTCCCTATTTTAAATGTTCACGTTAAACTCTCCCCAATTTAAGGGATTTACATTCAAATCCGAAAATGATTCCTCCAAATCTTAACTCCATCGATAACATTTCAATTTTTTCCTTTTTTAAAAAAAGAAGAGATAAGTGAAGTTCAAATTCTTTTTTGATACGATTCTTCTCCTTTAACAGAGCAATCTCCTCTTCCAATTATGGTTTTTTTTTATGACTTCTGGATATTATTAAAAATTTAATATAATTAAAAAAAATCAAAACGCTTTTTTTATGACTTCTGGATGTTATCTCCTTCTCCGGTCTTCTCCGATCATCCGGCCTTGGAAAGCGAATTGGCAAAAGTGAAGATGGAACTGAAAACCAAACGTTCAATGGTCTCTCTATGGCTTCTGGCGTTTATGTTTAGAGAACCGTAGGTTCCTTCTTCTTCAATTTTTTTTTTAATTTTTGTTTCTGTTGTTTTCTTGTCCCCCTAAATTTTATGTTTCTGAAAACCCCTTCTGCTTCACAGGCTCACCAACGGCATCAATCGTGTGGATCTGATGTGCCGCAATGGATTCGAGAAGATCTACCCCATTTTCTCACCCCGCCGCCAATTGGATTTTGGAACACCTCTTCTGCCTCGCCATCACCTATGTAGTCACTGAACACATCCATGGCCGCCTTCTCCGTTACACCGACAACGCCAACCCACCAGATGGAGAAAACACATACCCGGGAATTCCGAGCTCGGCGGCGAGGCCATTTGTCCAACCCAGAAAGAAGTCGAAAACAACAGTAGTCGGCGGAGAAGGATGCGAATGGAACCACCGCTTAACCGGGTCGGAAATCCGGGTTAAGGCAAACATCATAGCCCGGACCGCATCGTGGGAAGGTCCTTGGTATTTTCAACTCCGCCGGGGATTAAAGGGTGCGCCAAAACAGGCAAAACAAGGGTCTGAATAGATGGGTTTCCGCGAGAATTGGGGATAAGAGATGAAGGGTTTTTGGGGTGATTATGTCAAGGCCACGATTGGAGAGTTGATGGGTGAAATATTCAGAAGAGGCACCATGTGTCCCTGTGAAGAGTATGGAAAGATCAAGATGTGAGCTTTTTGCTGGTTCATCTTTTCTCTTAAAACACAAAATTTTTGATTTGTGGGGTTTATTATTTCGAATTAAATGAAGGGAAGCTATGATTTATGCAAGCCTGGGAAATAAGGTGGAAGAAGAAGGAACAAACAAAAATACCTTTGGGTTGGTGTAAATGCGTGCATCAGACATTATGATTTAGATGGAAGAAGAAGGAACAAACAAGCTTTTTGGTCTGTCCAGCGTGAATGTAGTAAGCTCTCCCCTTTGTTTCCTACTCCAATTCCCATACATCTGTCTGATGATTTCGATGTTTATTTTGTAATTTTTATTTTCAGTTTTGATCTAGATACTTAGATATATGATTATTGGAGTATATTTATTTTAGTTAGATCTGGGAATATAGTTCTCTTTGTCTGGGTTTGTTGGGATATTTAGAATTATAAGATTATTGACGGGATTCCTTAATTTGATGATGATACTGTTGAACAAGAGGATCTTGATGTCTTGAAAATTATCCTTTTGGATATCATTGACATTATATAAATTACTAGAAGCGGTGGATCTCTGCGTTAAACATAATCACTGGTAATTTTTTCTCTTACAAAAATTTATCGGTAAAATATGTAATTCCAAAGTGTGATTATTATTTTGAGATTTTTTTTTTCAGATTTCAAGAATAATAGTGAAGTTATACTCTTGGAGAATATCTTCATAAATTATTTTGAAGTAAAGATTCAAGATTCAAGATGTTTATTTTAATCTTTTAATGTAAAATATGTAATTCCAATGTAATTTATTTTACTCACATTAAATTTATTCTAATGAAATTATCAAATTTAAAACACGAGAGGCTGTTTGGGCAATTTCATTTTTTATTAAATATAATTATAGGTCAAATTGGACAATTATATTATTTTTCAACAAGATATTTATGAGTTGTATAAAAGTCTACTATAGTTTATCTTGATCACATAGAATTTATTTCAATATTATTTTTATTAATATTACTATATTTATAGATAATTAAGGAATTTAACGGGCCCCCAGGCATCTACCCGGGCCAAGCATCTAGTTATTTAATTATTGTATTTTGCCATAGCAAATTCTGCTCTTCTTGAGCTTTTGCCCAAATTTGTCGAGAAATTCATATAGATGCTCTACTGGAGCATTAAATCAATTGTGTTCTAACATAAGAATGAAAACATTGACTAAACTCATAAATCACAAGGAATAATAAAGTATACAACAAAGTATATAATAAAGACATTACTAATCTAAAAATAAAATATTACTAGATGTTTTCATTATGAACATATAACTAACATAACTTCAGGGTGATCATCCATAAATAGTTCTGGTTCTTGATTTGTTCACCTTCAGGATGAATATATAACTAATATCCATAATAATATCATTGACATTTTAGTTAACTTAAATAGTTTTTTGATGATTGACAGAGAGTAACAATATGTTTTTGCTACAAAGTAGGTACATGATCAATAATTTTTTTTTTTTATGTCACAAAAATAGCACTTGCTATCTTTTATCTTTTTGCTCTCTTCAGCTTTCACACTTCTGGTAGTTTATTTTGTTTTCCTTAAAATTTCTCACTTCTGGTGATTAGAAATATGTTTGGTATCATTACCAATTCTCAATTATATTTAGAAATTCAATTTGCTCATTATTAAATTTCTGATATTTGCATTCACTTCAGGAAATGTAGTAGTCCAACTTGGGTGAGTCTAATAATTTTTTCAACAATTAAAAACTCAATTGCTTATTTAATAGTAACAAGAAAACTAATTGCTAGATCAGGAGCAATTCTTTAATTTTCTTTGTCACTAATCTTCTACTTCGGGTGAAAAATCATATTTTATATGTGATCATCATATTGTTACATAAGATTTACTATTTGCAATTTGACTCGTAAAAGTAATTCTGCACTTGCTTCAAGAAGTAAGAAATTCTCAAATCAAGGGGTCTCATGGTTTCCTTTAACAAAATCATATTAGTAAATTTAACAAAAAATAATAAACTGGTACTCCAGGAGTACTTCGATGTTATATTTATGAATCTAAAAATTTTGTGAATTTAAATCATCCAACCGTTGAAAATGTTTGAAAAATAGTCATTTTCTATCATCACTAATTTTCAACTTATGGTAGTTCGTGATGTTCCTATAATTTATCTTGACTGACATGCTCAATCATTATCGTCTGCTTTATTCATATTTATCACTTCAGGTGGTCAATTTATATGACTATGATATTTGAATATATTCAAATTCACTTGCTTTAGGAAGTAGAAAAAATCTTTTTGAATATTTCATGAAATTGCTATTAATGGAGAAAATTCAATACATGAAAAATTTATAATAGAAATGGTTTACTATAGGAGCACTTGGTTGTATTCAATATTACAAAACAAGAAAAAACTCACTGCATTCCCTGGTATACAGATCAAAATCAACTTACCACACACCCTGATCTATGGATTAAAATCTTACAGTTGGATAGAGATTAGATCTTCTCAGTTAGATAGAGATTCGTGCTGATAACGTATTATAAAATAAACCAAAACAATAAGAGATATGGAACAATAGAGAAAGAACAAGTAGGAAGAGAACAAGAGAGAGAAGAGATAATTCATCTGTACATTATTCTATGGAAAAAGATCTCCATTTATAGACAAAAGATACAAGGATAAGAACTAATAATGATAAATCTAACTATGGTAAGATCTAACTAAATATTATCTCTACGTATTTTATTCCTCGTATAACTCTTCTGAGTTGTGAACATCCATACCATTAAATTTTTATAACACCCCGTTGAATTCTCTACCCTTTATTCCTAGAATACACATGCCGGTGGTGCACCGGAGACACAGGCAAGGCCACTGCGGATAATCGATTATGGATGTTTCACTATTTCAAATTTTTCAAACTCCGCAAAATCAAAACCTTTATGGAGAAAGTGCTTCTATTTGAATGGACATTGCAGTATTGATTTGTTGTGGAAGCGCATCAGGTAATTGAACATGGAGTCCTCCCACTCTTCTTCTCCTTAGAGCATGGGAATATTGTGGTTGACCCCGGAACTTTTGCATGATATAAGTGGCTGCTTTTCTCACCATCTCCAATATTGGTTCAACATAAGATGAGGGTACTATTCGATACAAGGAAAACAAATGCGAGACTGAAAATAAGAGCAAGGAAAGAGATTCAGGAAAAAGGAGTGATGTAATAGATGCCAAAGACAAGGGTCCGCAGAATCTTAGAATGATCCCACTAAAGTACTTGAAGTACGCAACCTTACGATTTTGGTTTGTCGGAGAAGAAAGTTGGGTTCTCGTTAAGTGTACATGATATGACAGGCAACAATACAGGATCAAACTGGCAACTGTGACAAACACGGTTTTCGGGCGGGTTTCAAAAGGGGAAGCGACTTCAGATTGATACTTAATCTGCACCAAGTTAATCAAGATTGTGACTATGAATGCGTAAGTGGCCTCATGAGGAGATGTCATTTTGATATGGTGATCATCTGGTTCATGAGAAAATATTGGGGAATAGAAAACATTAACACAGAGGTTGTTCTGGTTATAAAAGAAGTAATTATTATGGGTATGATTTGGGACTTGTTGGTGGAAATATGGGTAGTATTCCTAATGGCTAAGAAAAACAGAAGAAGAAGAAATCCGAGGCTCGTGAAAACACGATCTCCTTAAACCAGGTTTGCCCCCTCCTATAGTGCTTGATGATCTCGAGCAACTGTTACCCAGGATACAACGGAAACGTAGAAACTACTTAGCACAAAGAAGTTCTACCAGCGAACGAAACTTAGAACACGATGATGAACACCAAAACCTGAAAGAGAAGGAAAGAAAGGCTTGAAAGAATACTGATAGAGGAGGAAGGATTGGTGTGTTGAACTTTGGAAAATGAGTGCCTATTTATAGACTGGAGAAACCTTTAAAATGGCAGCAAAACTTCAAATGGTTTTGGTGTTTTAATTCTGTTAAATGTCACGAATTCATGGCACATAAACAGCCAAAAAGTTTTTGACAATCAAACAGTCAAAAGAATTCATTCTGCCATTTAAACAGTATTAAATCCGCCATTCATTTGCTCATTCAACAACAATGTTTCAGTTTTTTCATTGACTGAAATGAATGAACATAAATCTCCACATTAAAATTTTAGCTGGAAAAAAATTAATCTGAACCGTAGCAAAATGTGGGTTGATCAGGCCCGCTAGAGCTCGGTCCGGCATTCGTGTCCGCAGGTCGTGCGCACACAGGAGTCAGGCTATTTTGGCTCCGAATCGGACCTCTATTTGCACTCCCCCTGCGCGGGCGCACGCGAGTGGGAGAGATATGGTATAGTATTGGCAAGTCAACTTGCAAGTCAATTTTGGGCTCTCACTTATAAAGTGAGCTCCAACTCTTCCCAACACCCATGTGGGACAAAGTCCCTTAGCATTAACTCTAATTTTTCCAACTCTTGAGAAACTTAATTCTCATTCACTCTACTCTAATCCAACAATCCCCCACATGAATGAGATATTGTTTCGATTAAACAATGATGGTGTTCACCAACTGATCCCTGCATAGAGAAAGTAGGTTTTAACCTTTGAACTTTCTCCTTGTAAAGTATGTTTGCCTTACTAGCTGTCCAGTAGACATGATGTCCTTGAACTGTCCGGCTGTATTGTGTAAAGAAACCCACATACCGTACACAGGAACCATTTCTATTTAGTTCCGTTCTCATGGTTTTGTCCATTTTGGCCATGAACACGTCCTGGTTTTGCAAGAGTTTCTAAAGAACTGAGCCTTAACAGTTCTCCTTTGAAGCGGCCCCACTTCTCTCTCACATAGGTGACTTCTTAAGTCTAGAGTAAATAACATTACTCACTTAAGTATCATTAAAGCAACCGTTTGCTATCCTTTCCGTCATATCACTGTTTGATGAAAAGAATGAATTGAGGTTTACCTCCACAGTGACCACACTAAGTCTTATGATTAGGTTGTCCCATTGAACCTAGATCTTGGGATCTCCAGTCAACTAGGTTGGGTTTTCCTTCTTAAAACTTTTATCTCTTCACAGGCTTTACTCCCATTCCTTTGGTCAATCTTTCAACTGCCTCTCTATTCAACCCTTTGGTTAGCGGATCCGCAAGATTATCCTTTGACTTCATGTAGTCAATCGTGATAATTCCTATTGAGAGGAGTTGTCTAATGGTATTGTGTCGACGACGAATATGTCTCGACTTACCATTATACATAGTGCTCTGTGCCCTTCCAATCGCCGATTGACTATCACAATGAATACTGATAGGTGGCACAGGTTTTTCCCACTTTGGAATATCCTCCAAAAATTGGCGTACCCATTCAGCCTCCTCACCACACTTATCCAAGGCAATGAACTCGGATTCCATTGTGGATCTAGCTATTACAGTTTGTTTTGAGGATTTCCATGACACAGTTGCTCCAGCTAGTGTAAACACGTTGCCACTTGTGCAGTGTGAGTCCTTTATATCAGATATCCAATTGGCGTCCGTGCAACCTTCTAACACAGATGGATATCTGGTATAGTGCAGTCCATAATCACGAGTAGGTCTTAGATATCTCAGTACTCTAATTATAGCAGTCCAGTGTTCAGCACTGGGATTACTCGTGTATGAACTCAACTTGCTTACCACATAAGCAATATCTGGTCTAGTACAACTCATTAGATACATCAGACTTCCTATTATCCGAGAGTATTCCACTTGAGATATACCCTGTCCATGATTCTTGGATAAATGGACACTGTTATCTAATGGTGTTTTCGCGACCCCAGAATCATTCTTGTTAAACTTATCAAGAATTTTATCTATGTAATGAGCTTGACTCAAAACTAGACCATCTGTTGTCCTTATTATTTTAACACCTAAAATCACATAAGCTAGACCCATGTCTTTCATGTCAAACTTAGAGTTTAACATGTTCTTGGTAGATTTGACCAACTTGTCACTACTACCAACAATGAGTATATCGTCTACATATAGACATAATATGACATAATCGTTTTCTATCTCCTTGAGATAAACGCATTTGTCACACTCATTAATTTTGAATCCACTAGTAATCATTGCATGGTCAAATTTTTCATGCCACTTTTTAGGTGCTTGCTTTAGACCATACATGGATTTTACTAGTTTACAAACTTTCTTTTCTGTTCCTGGAGCTTGGAAACCTCGGGTTGTTCCATATAGATTTCTTCATCTAAATCTCCATTTAAAAAAGCTGTTTTAATATCCATTTGATGTATTTCTAAATTCCTTAAGGCTGCGATAGCAAGTATCATCCTTATGGAATTTATTCTCGTCACAGGAGAATATGTATCAAAGTAGTCTAAACCTTCTCGTTGTTTATACCCTTTGATTACAAGCCTAGCCTTGTATTTATCAATGGAACCATCAGGTTTCATTTTCGTTTTAAAGATCCATTTAGATCCTAACGGTTTCTGTCCAGGTGGGAGATCAACAAGCTCCCAAGTATGATTCTGTAAAATTGAATCAACCTCACTCTTTATGACTTCTTCCCATAAAGGTCCTTCAGAAGAACTTACTGCCTCAGCGTAAGTTAGAGGTTCTCTCTCTAGCAAATAGGTTACAAAATCATCACCAAATGATTTCTCTACTCTTGCCCTTTTGCTCCGTCTTGGTTCAACATCTTGAACCTCAACCGAATCATGAACTTCTTCATGAGTTCGTTTTGATGAACTACCATCATCCTTAGTCTTGTAAGGAAACACATTTTCAAAGAAAGATGCATTTCTTGACTCCAAAACTGTGTTCTTGTGTATATCCGAAATCTTCAAATCATGCACTAAGAATCGATATGCATTACTATTCTGTGCATAGCCAATAAAAATACAATCGACCGTTTTAGGTCCAATTTTTATTGCCTTTGGCGGAGGTACAACTACCTTTGCCAGACACCCCCACACTCGCAAGTGTTTGTAGGATGGTCTCTTTCCTTTCCATAATTCATATGGAGTCTTGTCTTCTTTCTTTCGGGGAACCCTATTTAAAAGGTAATTGCTAGACAAGACGGCTTCTCCCCACATATTGGGAGGTAGGCCTGAACTTAACAACATCGCATTCATCATTTCTTTCAAAGTGCGATTTTTCCGTTCAGCAACCCCATTAGATTGAGGTGAATAAGGTGCTATCACTTCATGAACAATTCCATGTTGTGCACAAAAGCCACCAATCGGTGCTTTATACTCGCCACCTCTATCACTTCTCAATCTCTTGATCTTTTTACCAAGTTGATTCTCAACTTCGGTTTTGTAGAGAACGAATTTCTCTAATGCTTCGTTTTTACTTTTTAACAAGTAAACATAGCAATATTTCGGGCTATCATCAATAAACGTGATAAAATACTTATTACCACCTCGTGTTTGAATCGATTTCAAATCACAAACATCACTGTGAACTAATTCAAGTGGTTCAGTACTCCTTTCAACCGTTTGAAAAGATGACCTCGTTAACTTTGCTTCGACGCAAATTTCGCATTTATTTCCTAAGTCAATTTGGAATGTTGGTATATGGTTCAAGTTAATTAATCAACGCATCGAATCAGAATTAACATGACCCAGTCTACCATGCCATAAATTGGAAGACTCAATCAAATAAGTAGAAGAGGTACTTGCATTCATTTCATCGACAATAGTCAGTACATTGAGTTTAAACAACCCATCGGTTGCATACCCCTTCCCAACAAACATTCCTGCCTTAGACAGAACAACCTTATTAGACTCTATTACAATTCGAAATCCATTCTTGTCTAGCATGAATCCTGACACTAGGTTCTTGCGCACTTCTGGCACATACAACACATCAGTGAGTGTCAGAGTCTTGCCCGAAGTCATCTTGAGCTTCACAGTTCCTTTGCCTTCAACAGTGACAACAGCAGCATTTCCCATGTAGATCTTCTCTCCATGGACTGGTTCAAAGGTGGTGAAGTGGCTCCTATGGGTGCACACGTGCCTGGACGTGCCAGTGTCCATCCACCATTCCTTTGGGTTGGACTCCACCATGTTCACTTGAGTCACCACAGCAACTAGGTGCATGTCCTCCACATCCTTAGTGATGTCTTTGACCATATTCACCTCATGATCCTTCTTTGGGGAGCGGCAATCAGCAGATCTGTGACCTGGTTTGCCACAATTAAAACAATTACCTTTGAATCTGTGCTTCTGCTTAGAGACACCACCAGTAGTCCCTAGCTTCCCCTTGCCTTTGTTGGCGTTCTTGATCTTGGCCTTGTTCTTCGAGCATTGGCCTTTACCATGCTCCACAATATTGACCTTAGCTTGTACGCCATTGGATGCCTTTGATTCTGACTTCCTGTTGTCTTCTTCAATGCGAAGTCTAACAATTAGATCCTCCAAGGACATCTCCTTGCCCTTGTGCTTGAGGTAGTTCTTGAAATCCCTCCAGCCCGGAGGCAACTTTTCAATGACCGCAGCCACTTGGAAGGTTTCACTTAAGATCATCCGCTCAGCCTGGATGTCGTGCAGAATCAACTGGATGTCTTGCACTTGACTATCAATAGTCTTGGAATCTACCATCACATAATCAAGGAACTGTCCGACTATGAATTTCTTCAAGCCGGCATCCTCTGATTTATGTTTCCAGTCCATGAATTCCCATAAATCCTTAGCCGTCTTAAATTTCTCATACACATTATATAATGAATCATGAATAGCATTCAAAATATAACCACGACAAAGGAAATCTGACCGTTTCCAAGCCTCATATGCATGAACGGTTGGTGCATCCGAAGTACCTTCAGGCAACGGAGGAGCAACACCCGTCAGAAAGCTCGCCAAGTTCAACGTCGTCAGGTAGAATAACATCTTTTGTTGCCACCTCTTGAAAGTTGCAGTCGTCCCATTGAACTTTTTCGGCTTCTCTACATGGCTAGCTGGAACGTTAGGCATAGTAGGAACAACAACAGAGCTGGCAACCCCGGGAGCAATGGCAACGTCGGGTACAATAGCAGTGGGAGTGGCGCTAGCAACAACAGCACCAACAACATCAACACTAACAACATCAGCCATCACGAATACACAAAATCAAAGAAATCTGTTTTAAGATTGTTGGTGGAAATATGGGTAGTATTCCCAAAGGCTAAGAAAAAAGGAAGAAGAAGAAATCCGAGGCTCGTGAAAACACGATCTCCTTAAACCAGATTTGCCCCCTCCTATACTGCTTGAGGATCTCGAGCAACTGTTTCCCAGGATACAATGGAAACGTAGAAACTACTTAGCACAAAGAAGTTCTACCAGCGAACGAAACTTAGAACACGATGATGAACACCAAAAACTGAAAGAGAAGGAAAGAAAGGCTTGAAAGAATACTGATAGAGGAGGAAGGATTGGTGTGTTGAACTTTGGAAAATGAGTGCCTATTTATAGGCTGGAGAAACCTTTGAATGGCAGCAAAACTTCAAACGGTTTTGGTGTTTTAATTCTGTTAAATGTCATGAATTCATGGCACATAAACAGCCAAAACGTTTTTGACAATCAAACAGTCAAAAGAATTCATTCTGCCATTTAAACAGTATTAAATCCGCCATTCATTTGCTCATTCAACAAAATGTTTCAGTTTTTTCTTTGACTGAAATGAATGAACATAAATCTCCACATTAAAATTTTAGCTGGAAAAAAAATAATCTGAACCGTAGCAAAATGTGGGTTGATCAGGCCCGCTAGAGCTCGGTCCGGCATTCGTGCGCACACATGAGTCAGGCTATTTTGGCCCCGAATCGGACCTCCATTTGCACCCCTCCTGCTCGGGCGCACGCGAGCGGGAGAGATGTGGTATAGTATTGGCAAGTCAACTTGCAAGTCAATTTTGGGCTCTCACTTATAAAGTGAGCTCCAACTCTTCCCAACACCCATGTGGGACAAAGTCGCTTAGCATTAACTCTAATTTTTCCAACTCTTGAGAAACTTAATTCTCATTCACTCTACTCTTTTCCAACAGGGTTGCCGGCTGCGCCATTAATGGCATGTTTATGCTTAAAATGGAGATAACGATCGGAATAAGCAAAGACAAGTTGGGCTATTTTTTTTTAATCTGTTTCATAGTTTGCGGCCTACATGTGTTTATGATATTTATAAGAGGGAAAACTGGGAACCACGAACTCGTACAGTGGTTTTGGTGTCCTAACATTGAACAGTACAAGGCCACCATTTTTCACAGCCTCAGCAGCAGTCGCTTTCGTTTTCCTAATATTGAAGGATTGGACTATTAGTGGGATGCTATCTTAACGCAGATGGAATGATGCCCTGGTTGATGGTTGATTGCATAAATAACGCATATTAGTTGTCTCTTTCTGTCATCATATTAAGATGATGAGCATAAGTGCTCACTTACCACAACTCTTGACCACCATAACTTCGATGATGTAGTTGGACTTGCACTTGATTGCTTAACTCGAGAAACTATATATTCTTAATTGATGCTTTTATTCTTCATGTAAAGCAAGCCAACTATTAACAAATGATTCTTAGATTAAAGATTTTAACCAATTGTATTGTTAGAAAGACTGTAATCCTTAATTGTAAGTGCATGGTTGAACTAGTGCATTGTTAGAAAAACTGTAATCCTTAATTGTAAGTGCATGGTTGTAAGTGCATGGTTGTCGCTTTAATTTTGTTTATTTAATTAAAAAAAAGTTTTTTTTTTTTTGAAACGGTAAAAAAAAAGAAGAGTTAATTGATAGATTGTTTGTGCGACTTACTCGGAGTATTTATCATATCGTGCACATTGCGATGCACCTCTTTTGACATTCTTTATCATATCGTGCACATTGCGATGCACCTCTTTTGACATTCTTTTGTCTTTTCCAAGTGGTACTACTACTGCCTTCTCACTAATAGATTTGTTAGTTCATTGCTTAGCTGCATGCTTTGTCATTCAAAAAGTCAATCGACTCATACCTCATATCTTAAATTTCTTTTGTTTTGTTATTCAAAAGAAACTCCCAAGAAGTCAGAAAGGGCTTGTATTCAAAAAGTGCTATTTTTTCCCCTTTTCAGTTAAATTACAGCACACAATTTTTTATTTTTATCTTTTTAAAGAAATCTCATATAGCTGTTACAACCAACATCATTGTAAAAAAGATCAACCTTTGATGATCATACAGCGGTACGTCATCTGCTCTGCGCTCATTGTGGTATGATTCTTTGAAATAAAAATTCTTCTTCCTACCTAACTTCTACTTAAACACAAACACCACCCCCACCTTTACTTTCTTAATTGTACTTTATCTTGACCAGTAGTCGTACTCTGGCCCTTAACGAGGGAATTAAAGCGTAATCTCATCTGACGACAGTACTGCCATCAGAACACTAAACACTAGTGTTTATCAACTTTTTATCGTTCCTCGGATAACATCCACTCCTAGTGCTTAGAGAAAAAGAGGCCACTTAATTACTAAACAAATGTTATTTTCAGATCAGTCCATATATAGCCCTGACTTCAAAGGGAACTGAACCAAGTGTTATAAAAGGCGAGAAAGAATCAAACTGAATAAATCAGAATTTTCCTCATTAATCCCCGAAAAGGCTAAAAGAAGAGAAGTTACCTTGCCATATTCGTGTTTGTTCTGCAAGTTAATAACTTTTGTTTTTTTCTGTTTTTATTTATTTATTTATTTATTTTTGGGTCTCCATATTGACGATTGGAACACCATTTTCTATAACTATTCGATCTGCTCAATTTTAATTGAGGATGTTTAGACAAGCTTTAAGAATTAAGACCGTGGCGATAGCTAGGAATGGTCTAGTGTTGACGAGTGTTGGTAGTCAGATTCTAACTATTGAGGTGCTGGATTTCTTTCTTAGTTAATTTAATGAAAATGAATTCCGTAAAAGAAAAAGAAAAGAAAGACCTATGATTATGATCATGTTAAGGTTATGATATTGATTTACTGACAGAATCTCATATGGATTTAGCATTACTACCTGAGGCATGATTTTTTAAAGCTTCCCAGGCCTAATTAAAAAGAATGTAATAAGACATTTCATTTTAAATATTCTTCTATACTAGTTTTTGTGTTTTTTATTTGTTTGTTTGTCATAGCATCACAAGAAAATGGTCTGTGCAATAAAGAACTGCACTGTGCAAGATTTTGACTTCTATATTAGTATTGTAAATATCTAGCTATATTAATTAGCATGGGGTACGTATGGCGTGAAGTTGAGAAGGATAATGACTTAATGAGGGACCCTAGCTAGCTATAATGGGATTAATTTGTGAATATGATGATTAATTTTAAGCTCGTGATGTTATAGATAATCCTGTAAAATTGCATATATTTAAATGTAGTCGGAATCACTGCTATTGATAGGGTCAATCTAGCTTCTAAGAACTAGTGTCGTGTGTTTCGTTTATTTAATACTCGTGTCAATATGATTTAGTTCGTCTGTGTCAACCTTAAGATAATTAGAGAAATTTTATATAGTTTTTTTTTTAATTAAATCTTGACCATGCCTAATAAAATATACAACATCATAAAGCTCAAATACACACACAGAGGCAACGTACAATATTAAAAATTTGTAAAAATAAATAATAAAATAGATGCGGTGAATTGTTTGAAACATCAAGGACATTTTCTTGTCAATTTCCTTGCGAAAATCTTCCGCAGTGGTGATTGTGAACGATGGTTGCAATTCACCAACTCCTAAGAGGCGCAAATGTCATATTCCAATTAGGCGAATAATTAACTTAGAGAGCGGGTTGTAATTATGGGGAGATGAAGTACCAGTGGGAAGGAAGCCATTTCGGTTTTTCAACATGCGGACTCAATGTGAAGATTTTCAGAGAATAGTGCAAGAAACCTGGAAAATGAAGATCAAAGGCAGTAAGCAAGTTGTATTGATTAAAAAGCAGAAGGCACTAAAAGGAAGTTAAAGGAGCTCAATAAAAGAAAGTTTGCGGATATTGAAGGGAAAAGTTCAGATTGGAAAGCAAAAATGGAGGAAATGCAAGGAAGATTGAAAGATGATCTACTTAATGAAAGAATACAGGATGAAGGAAAAAATGCAAGAACAGAATATCTGAATGCTAGTAAAGCTTTGTTGAGCTTTTGGCAGCAGAAATCAAAAGAGAAATGGAACCAGGAAGGAGATCTAAATACGAGCTACTTCCACGCAAGTCTAAAATGAAAAAGCTATAGAAGAAGAATCAGGTCATTTATAAAGGATGATGGATCTTTAGTATAAGATTGGCATGAAGTAGAGAGGCACTTTTTGGGGTACTATGAACAGTTGTTAGGCAAAACTGCGGAGAGGACATCAATCATGAGTGATTGCTTCAAATTAGGGAATAAACTGAGTTTCACTCAGCACCTTCTTCTGATTGACACTTTCAGAAAGGATGATGTAAAGGACGCCATGTTCAGCATTGATGAGGATAAAAGTCCTGGTCCGGATGGATATGGGAGCGGTTTCTATAAAAAGGCTTGGAAGATAATTGGGCATGATGTGAGTGAAGCTGTTTTGGATTTCTTTGATTCTGGGGAAATGTTGAAACAGGTGAATAATACATTGATCTCACTGATGCCTAAAACTGATATGCCAAGTGATGCAACTGAGTATAGACCGATCTCATGTTGCAACACCATCTACAAATGCATATCAAAGATATTATGTAAGAGACTCAGTCAAGTATTGCCTGAATTAGTGGATATAAACCAGGGTGTATTCATTAAGGACATAATGATTCTGCACAACATCTTGCTAACACAGGAGTTGATAAAGTGCTATAGAAGAAAGACAGGAAAGCCAAGCTGTGTTATAAAGGTGGACCTTAGAAAGGCATATGACTCGGTGCATTGGCAATTCATACAAGAAATGCTAAAGGAGTTCAGATTCCCAGAGAGGTTTATTAAGTGGATTATGTCATGTGTATCAACATGTCACTATTCACTGAATCTCAATGGTAGCAGTTCAGGTTTTTTCCAAGGAAGGAGAGACATTAGATAGGGGGACCCAATCTCTCTGTTACTATTTGTGTTAATAATGGAGTATCTAACAAGAAGTTTTGAAGAAGGAAACTGAAGAAAAGAAGATCAGATTTCATCCTTTCTGTGATAAGTTGAATATAGTGTCCCTTAGCTTTGCCGATGATCTTTTGATATTTTGTGAAGCAGAGTTGGAAACAGTAAGGCACATTAAGGAGGTGCTAGAGCATTTTGTAGATGCAACTGGACTGAGAATAAATGTGAACAAGTCCAATTTGTATTTTGGAGGTGTGGATCAAGAAGCTCAAGTTGAGATACATCAGATAATGGAGTTTGGCATAGGGACATTCCCCATGAAGTATTTGGGCATGCCAATATCCCCCACAATATGGAGTAAAGTAGAATGTAGTGTTATGGTGGAGAAAGTAACAAAGAGGATTAATTGTTGGTATTCTAGGCACTTGTCGTATGCCGGAAGACCACTGTTGGTGACTGTTGTACTACTGCAACTGAATTCTTATTGGGCAAGTATCTTTATGATACCACAATCAGTGATTCAGGAGATAATCAAGTGTTGTAGGAATTTTCTGTGGGGAGAAAATGCAAATGGCAACAGCTGGTCTCTGGTGGCTTGGGACTTGGTTTGTAGGCCAAAGTTGGAAGGAGGTTTAAATGTTAAGGATCCAGGCATATGGAACAAAGCCTTGCTAGGAAAACAAATATGGGACATTGCAAGGAACAAGGAAAGTCTGTGGATAAAGTGGTTTCATATATATTACATAAAGGGAAGGAATTGGTGGGAATATAAAGCTTCTTAGAATGTGAGCTGGCATTGGAGGAAATTGGTTAAGTTGAAAGATCAGTTGAAGGCATATATGCTGAATAAACAAAGGTTAGTTGGCTGGCAGTATACTGCAAAGGAAGGATACCATTGGATGAGAGGTAATTTGCCAATGTTTCAGCCTGCAAAGGTGGTATGGAATTCCTTTAACCTTCCTAAGCAATGCTTTATTAGTTAGTTGGCTTGGAGAGATAGATTGCTCACAGTGGATAGACTCCTGAAAATGCACATCCAAGTTGATCAAGTGGCATGCAGACTGGGTAATACAGAACCAGAAACAGGTAAGCATTTGTTTTTACAATGAAAATATGCTCAGGAAATGATGAAGGAACTGAGGAAGTGGATTGGAATTAGTACATAGTGAGATCAAAAAATTGAGTTATGGAAGGATAAACAGGATATATCGATACAGCAAGATCAAATAGAAAGTAATCTATGCTTGTGTTAATGCTGTGATATATCATGTTTGGAAAGAGAGAAATGCCTGGATTCACAATGGGAAGCAGAAAATAGCAATGCAGAGAGCAGAACTGATCAAACAAGAACTGAGTTACAGGATTCAATTTGTATATATGAAGGATAGAATTTCCTATAATAGTTTTTTGGGAAGTATAAGAATTATGCCTTGTTCAACAAGGTAGTCATAGTTGCAGGAAGTTGTAAATTGGGATTGCTTTCATATGTTAATACAGAATGCTTACATTTGATAAAAAAAAGAAAAAGTACGCGGAAATGAAATCGACTTAAAATTAAAGGATCTGAAGCACGAAAATAAGCCAAAACTAAGACAAAAAGTATGAAACAATGAGAACTTCAGCTTATACGTGCATGTCCCCTGTGTTTTGCTGATGATTTTCAAAGCACCAGCGTCAAGCGTCCCGGTGTCACAAAATAAACCCTATAAACTCTTATGAGAAACTCAGCCTAATGAGTTACCCACTTCCCACTTTTATATTTGACCGCATCATAGGCAAAGTTTCCTCATTTCCTTTGGAATTTGACTTGATCAAATATTGTAAAAACAATATCGAGTTCTTAGCCCACATGAAGAAGAAGAATAGTTTGATTACCCGCTGATATGAGCATTATTTACCTAATCAGTCAGCCATTCATCACATTGAATGTGATCTACATGCACCCTTCAATCAACATCAGGTCCTAAAGGAGGGAGCATATTCACATCCTTTAAGATATTCGTGCTAGTTACCTTGGTTCAACTAGTTGGAGAATAGAGAGGCTTGAAACCTGTGTTTTGAAAACCGGACCGGATCGGATGGTCGAATCGGTTCGACTGGGAATCGGATGTCTTTTCGGTCTGGTTTGGATTAATAATCGGTAGACTTAAAACCCGATCAAATTCGGTCAAATCCAGACAAAACTGCGATTTCACCGTGAACCGGTACCTGTTAAACCGAAATTTTGAAATTTAAAAAATTAATTATTTTTTAATAATTTTTATAGTCGATTTTTACCGATTTTAAAAGCCGATTTAAACTGGTTGAACCGGTAAACCAGTGAACCACTTAAATTGCTGGTTCGCCTTCCGCTCCGATTTTCAAAACACAGGTGCTATCCTATGGAGATGCAATATTTAACCAACAGTGTAGCAAAACAGCCACCAGATGGAAACTTCTACAAACGAATTGACTTAAAGTACATGTCTAAATCTATCGTTTCTATTATATCGTATTCATATTGTTTCATATTCTTGAAATTATTGTCTAACTTGTGTACTAGTTTTAGTACAACACGTAAAAGAATCATTTGGGAAAGAGTGATCAGTACACTTTATATTTATCATAAACCATCATTTTACTTTATTATGCATATTATAGATAGAAACTGTAAAATTTATGTAATAAATTGGGTTAAAAATGTAATTATCTCAAGGAAATATTGATTTTTTAACCATCCAAATTCCATGTTACAGTTCAGTTCCTCAATTAAATAACTCTTTCGACCTACCAAACAAAGTACATATTGTTGTCTTTGTTTCTTTGGCGTAGAAATCATGAGGTGATCCAATTATGTGGAACCAAACAGACCAATGTAAAGCTCGATCCAACAATAATCGTTAGAATTTATATGCAGTTAGCACCCGTAGTGGTGGTATACAAATACTAATATATTCTTTTTTCTTTTATTCTCTTTTTTTTTTTTGAAGAAACTAAAAAATTCTAACTCAAGGTATTCAACTCGTACTAGATTTTTTTTTTTAATTGAAAAAAAGGAAGAAGAAAAGACTACGAGAGACAATAATAAATGACAACGTTGACAGTTGGTACTACACTTCATACTAGCGCCGAAATGGGGAAAAGGACGAAAAAGGTAATGAAAAATTGGACATGGGACAGAGGAAAGAATCGAAGGTTTATTTTGAATCCCAGGAACCAATCAGAGAGGGAGAATTTGGATATCTACTTGATTGGACATGGCTATATTGTGTTGTTGTTGGGAAACTTTTGCAAGATGTAAATGGCTGCTATTGTGACTATCTCCCATAGTTTTTCAACAACGACTGATGGTATCAGTTGGGATAACGGACACAAAAGTGAGAGTGGAAATGAAAGCGAGCAAATAGATTCAGGCAAAAGGAGTGATATAAGAGATGCCAACGACAGAAGTCCACAAAATCTCAGAATGATCTTCCTGAAGTTATCGGAGTTCCCAGCCGCATTATGTAGACTTGTCAGTGTAGAAATTTGGGTTCGTCGACGTCATGTAGAATTTACATGAATTGACAAGCAACAATACAGGATCAAACTTGTAACCGCCAAAATCAAGGGTTTTTCTTACTTCGGATCCTGCGGCCTACATGTGTGTATCTTTGATATATTTGTAGCAGGGAAATTGGGTACTCTATCCACGTGTGAGGGAAACCACCCCCCCCGCCCCCAAAATGTCGACGACGACTTTAAGACCAAAACAAAAAAAGCGATTTTGCGCGGCAACCGAAACAAAGAAAAACGACCTGGTGCATTTATGCAGGGTGGGAAGATTGGAAGGGTCTCTTTCTCTCATCGCAAATGTTATTTGTGGTTGCAATTATGGTTTAAAAAAAAAAAAACTAGCAGGAATCCTCCCAGAATTTATATGATGTAGCCCAAGGCTTGCTCTGAAAGACCAGGCGAAAGGGGGTTAATTAAGCCAGCCAGGCAGCCAGTGGTCTCTTTGATGAAGACACTTGACCTTGACCCCATCATAATTTGATGATTTAGTAGCAATTGGATTTGTATTTGCTTTTCCGGCATACAACGGTCACTCTACTTTCAAAACTATATTTGCCTGATCCTTTAACTTTTTTTTTCCTAAATCAAATCCATGATTGACAAAGACACGAACATGTACATTACGGATTATTCATTTCAGTACTAGGCACACTTCGTTTGAATTCACACATTTATCATTTCTTTTCCAACTTTTTATTATAATTTTTATGACAAAGTTTTTTAAAAAATTATGAAATTCAACATTCAGATGGAATTTATAATCATATAGAATTTACAAATATGATTGAATTTGAACTCAAGCTAAATAATTTATTATTTCGGTTGAATTTTATATTTTGTTTCATGTATTAAGTTTGAACTTAAACATGAATCTATTCAACATCGAACAAACTCAATCAATATAAGTAGTAATATAATTTCTTAATATTGAAAAAACACAAATATATATATTAAGATTTAAGAAATTTGATATTAAAGTTTAAGAACTTAAATTTAATAAAGTAAAAAAATATTAAAAGTAAAAGTGATAGCTAAATCAGGCTGATGTGCGTTTCAGTAAAGAGGCTACCGGAACTTTGTTTCTGAAACGGATTCCAAGTCGCTTATTGACATCGTCAAACCTGGCCTGGGGTTTAAGAAATTCTCTACACCAGATCAAAGTCCTTCTCACCGTAGATGACGATAGATATCGCTTAATTGGAAAAATAAATAATAACGGATGAAATGATAAAATCATCAATTTTCACCATTCATAAAATATTGTGAAATGATACAACGTAATCCTTGTCCACAAGCAATATATCATTTTCATTGATTAATTGTCCCATTTCAGTCTCTCTCACTTTCATTATGTGAACCATTTTCCTAAGGTAAAACACACAAACTTAAAACTAGGAAAGACAATTTTAAATAATCCCGTTGAATTTTCAGCCCTTTATTCCTAGAATTCACATGTCAGTGGTGCACCGGGGAATTCACAATCGATTATGGATGGTTCACTATTTCAATTTTTTCAAACTCCACAAAACCAAAACCTTTATGGAGAAAGTATTTCTACTTGAATGAAAGTTCCAGTATTGGTTTGTTGTGGAAGCCAATTTAGTAATTGAACATGGATTCCTCCCACTCTTCTTGTACTTAGAGCAATGGAATATTGTGGTTGACCCCAGAATTTTTCCATGATATAAGCGGCTGCTTTTCTCGCCATCTCCGAAATTGGTTCAACATAAGATGAGGGTACTATGACGAATCTATATCCATTACCAACATTGGACCGGCCCATAAACCGCGTAGGAAGTCCAACCGACTCTGATAAGGCGGTTTAGGTAACACAAAACCTAGTAAAATTAGGTTATCTCCCAGGTGCTTTCATGCCTATAAATAGGGTTGATCACACAATAATACGGGTACACAATCTCTAGCTTAACATACTACACATTCAAACGTTCTTAAAACCCTTTACTGACTTAAGCATCGGAGTGTCTATCCTCAGGAGACCCCCGAGGCTCTATTTTGCAGGAAACCCTAGCCAGAGTTCCACTGTATCGATGGGATAAAACCAAGCCTCGTCAAATGGCACGCCCAGTGGGACCCAAAAACTAGGTTTTGTGTCACGTAAACCTTCTCAGGTTTCCTTAACATCTTCCGATGAAATCTAGGGTTGTAGGAATAATCAGAACGATGGTCAGGGTGGAAGAAGACACCAGCAGCATGTCGTCTTCCGACTATCGACATAGTCCGGGAGAGAACACCACCCTAGTAGAATTCTAACATAGACAAGAAAGGAAGAAGGCGGGAAGAAGCCATGTCGGAGAACCTGAAAAAGAACCAGCAAAAGAACGCTTGGTCCTTGGTTCTTCCTGGCCAGATCCGAAGAAACAGGACAAGGTCAATCATCCACCCGAAAAGGAGGATGTGCCTTCTCCTCGAAACACCCCTGCTGCCAAGAAACGCTTGGAGGATCAGAAGCTGGCCAAGATCGAGGCAGAACTCAAGAAGCTAAGGGATGACAGCGATCAACAACAACGGATGCAAAAATACATCCTTGAGAAAACCAAGCGGCGCTGTCTCCTTGGAAAACCTGATCCTACAGAACAAGAGTTGAGTGATTTGATCGAAGAGAAAGAAGCTCGCCGAATCCTAGCCCTTCTTGAGAAGAAGCGGGGGAAGCGGAAGGTCCAAGATAACGAGGATCACCAAGAAGATGAGGATTATGAAAGCCTCCATGAAGACCGCTCAACTGCCACTCGAGACACCGTATTCTGGAATGCTTTCAGGGAAAGACACCTGTCATTCAATATGGCCCTTGAAGAATTTGACGCAACATACAGGCGTAACGGTACTCGAGAACATCACGGATCCCCAAGTGCCAGGCACGTGCAGTCTTGTCTCCCTATCACCTAGTAATGAAGTTCTCGACAGAGTATGGAGTTGGAGTAGTACAAGGATGCCAGCGTAGCTCTCGAGAATGCTTGCTCACAGCAGTTAGAATCAAAAAAAAATGATGTGCAACTTAACCTAGGTACTACTATAACGGAGTGTTACTCAATCCAACAAACAGCTGTACCATCAAGGGTGAAGGATCACAGAACCTCCAGTCTCCCACCACTCTGCAGCAAGACACGAGAGCTGGTCCTTAACGAGGCAGATCCCACTAAGACCATTCAAATCGACGTCTCTCTTCATGACACATTGCGAGCCGAGGTTAGTGCCTTGCTATGCGAATTCCGTGATATATTCGCTTGGTCTCCCACGGACATGATGGGAGTCCCTTGAGAGGTTATGGAGCACAAGTTAAATGTCGACCCTAATGTCAAACCTGTGCAGTAGAAAAAGAGGATATTTGCTCACGAACGCAATGACATCAACAACAAAGTTAGTCCGTGCCAACACATACTAAGAAGGCCCTGTGGCCTACTTGGTTGGCCAACCCAGTCTTGGTGCGGAAACCTGATAATTCCTGGCGCATGTGCCAAGATTACACCGACCTCAACAAGCATTGTCCCAAAGATTGTTATCCCTTATCAGTCATAGATCAGATGGTCGAAGGTATTGCTGGATATAGAACTCTCAGTTTCCTCGACGCTTATAAGGGATACCATCAAATCCTAATGGCACGAGAGGATGCAGAAAAGACAGCTTATATTACTGAGATTGGGGTTTGTTGCTAGAACAAGATGCCCTTTGGACTGAAAAATACAGGGGCAACTTATCAGCATCTCGTGAACAGAACTTTTCATAATCAGATTGGCCGAAACATCGAGATTTACGTGGATGATATGGTGATAAAGACTAACAAAGACGAGCAAGTTGCCGCTGATATGCGAGAGATCTTCACGATCCTACGCAAAATTAACATGAAGTTGAACCCTAAAAAATGTACTTTCTGTGTCGGGTCAAGAAAATTCCTAGGGTACCAGATTTCCAAGGATGGAATTAGCGTCGACCCAGCAAAAATTGAAGCAATTTTAGCCATGGAAGCGCCAAAAACTGTCAAAGAAGTTCAGAAACTCACAGGCTCCTTGGTTGCTCTAAACAGATTCCTTTCTCGAGCTGCCGAAAGAAGCCTTCCATTCTTCCATACACTCCGCAAAGGTGGGAAAGTGCCAGAAAGCCTTCCAGGACTTGAAGTAACACATTAAGCAGTTGCCCGTGTTAACTAAACCAGAACCGGCGGAAACTTTATATGTCTATCTGGCAGCTCGAGAGAAAGTCATCTCGGCTGTGCTCGTGCAACGCAAAGTTGGCAAAGAAATCCCAGTCTACTTTGTCAGTAAAGTTTTACAAGGGGCGGAAACCCGCTATACGCCCACGAAAAGACTCATCCTCAGCCTAGTCTTAGCCGCTCGACGCCTGCGTCCATACTTCCAAGCGCACCCCATCATGGTTTTGACGGAGCAACCTATCCAACAAGTCCTACTCAAGCCAGAGGCTTCTGGTAGAATGATGAAGTGGGCAGTCGAACTAGGGGAACACCACATCGAGTACAAACCACGAGCAGCAATCAAAGGACAAGCCTTTGTAGATTTCTTGGTAGAAATGCCTCGAGCTGTCAACGTCCCAGAACCTGTGAAACCAAAGGATGTTTCTGCTACTCGCGTCAGCATCAACCCTTGAGCCTGGATACTATATGTCGATGGCTCTCACTGTGATGAGGGGGGAGGAGCCGGTATTATATTGGCTAAACCATTAGCTGATCCCGACATCGAGAGCATGAAGGAGTATGATGCGGAGTATACATATGCATTAAGGTTCGGATTCCCGGTTACTAACAACGTGGCCAAGTATGCAGCATTGATAGTAGGAATGAATATGGCACTAAAACTCGGGGTTCATAGAATTCAAGTTTTTTGTCACTCTCAGGTAGTGGTGAAGCAAATCTTGGGCGAGTATACAGCAAATGATGAGCAACTCAAGCGATATCTCAAGAAAGTTCTTGAGATCAAGGACAAGTTCGAAGAATACACCATATCCCACATAGTCCGATCGAAAAATAAAATGGCAGACGCCCTTAGTAAGTTGGCCTCCTCGAACTTTGCACACCTCAGTCACAAAGTGTGGGTCGAGATTCTCCCCGAGCCTACTATCCAGATAACTCCCATAATGACTATCGCCGAGGATGGAGACACATGGATGACCCCGTTCATCCGATATCTTACAGATGGTACATTGCCAAGTGGAAAAGCAGACGCTCGAGCCCTCCAGTTGAAGGCGGTTAAATACACGCTAAAGGATGGTATCTTGTATAAGCACGGGTACTTGCTACCCATGCTGAGATGCATTGGCCCAAAGCAAGCAGCTCACATCCTTGAAGAAATACACGAGGGGTCATGTGGAGCACATATGGGGGCGAGAGCACTTGCTAAGAAGGTCCTGCGTTCAGGGTATTTTTGGCCGACAATTTTCAAATACGCATACCAGTTTGTACAAAAGTGCGATAAATGTCAACGCTTTTCTCCCATCACTCAGCAGCCGCAGCACGAGATGGTCACCATTCAAAGTCCTCGGTCGTTTTACCAATGCGGCACTGACATTATAGGCCCTTTTCATCCAAAAGAGGCAGGAGGAGTAAGATGGGTAATCGTAGCAGTAGATTACTTTACTTAGTGGGTAGAAGCTAAGCCGTTGGCCTTAATAACAGGAAGGAAGGTGTTGGATTTTTTTTGGCAAAATATTGTATACCGCTTTGGAGTCCCAAGGGTTGTCGTCTCTGACAATGAGACCCAATTAGAGAGTAATCCCTTCAAGTCGTGGTGTGAGGAAATGCAAATCGAGCATAGTTTCTCAAGCGTAGCTCATCCTCAAGCTAACGGTCAGGCAGAATCCGTCAACAAAACCATCTTATATGGGATCAAGACCAGGTTGTATGACGCTAAAGGAGCATGGGCTGACGAGTTTTCTCATGTCCTATGGTCATACTGTACTACCGCTCATTCCTCGACAGACGAAACTCCGTACAACTTAGTCTATGGCATGGACACAGTTCTCCCAGTTGAAATAGACTTGTCAAGTCCTCGAACAATAAAATTTTTCGCGGGCAATAATGATGATGACATCAAGCTGAACCTTGACCTGCTCGAGGAGCGGGGAGACGCAGTCAGAATCTGAAAGGCAAAGTATAAGGAGATTTTGTGAAGGCATTATAATAAGAGAGTAGAGTCCACGGATCTCGTGGTAGGCGATCTCGTGTTAAGAAAGAATGAAGCTAGTCAAGCAGAAACTCCTGGAAAACTCACAGCGAACTGGGAAGGGCCCTACAAAGTCATCCAGGCTTCCCCAGCAGGCAACTACCGCTTACAAACCTTGGACGATAGTGGAACTATTCTCCCTCGATGGTGGAACATCAAGAACCTTCGCAGGTTCTATGTTTGAATCTTTGCTTGCTATTTGGTTATCCCAGTTATGTGTTTTATTTACTTTATTTACTTTGCCAGTTTTATTTCCCCATAATGCTAACTCGGGTCCTCGGGTAATTATTCAATAAAAGACATTACATATTCTTTTTCATTGTCGACATCTTATTCATGACTATTTATCGAGATGGACTCCCTCCTTAGGGCCATCCTCATTAAAGAGCCGTGTATTCAACATCTGGACACAAACCGAGGAATCCCCCTCGTACCCACTGCAGATCGCAGTATTGAATCGAGGAATTCGTACATAATTCCCTCGATTGAGCCGTGTACTTTACATTCGGCCAACAAGCACTATACAAATTAAAAAAACTCGAGTTTCATGAAACCATACTATATAAATTTTCCTTCACACAACTGTGCGAGGACGTAGAAAATGTATATATTCTTCTACACTCTTACAAGAACTTCCCTGATAGGATTATCAGGAGAAGGACGAATAATCCCCTTAAACCCGTGCTGACTAAAGAGATTTACACATTGATTCAGTTTATCCTTGAGATCCACAATCTCCTCATCTTGGGCATATACCCTCATGAGCAATTCTTCTCGAGAGCTGCGGGTTCGAGGATCGGCAACTACTTGAATTACGCAGCCGTATGATTTAGATTTGTCGGAGAAGAAAGTAGGGTTATTGTTAAGTGTAGTACATAATATGACAACCATCAATACATGATCAAACCGGCAACGGCCAAAAACATGGTTTTGGGGTGTGTTTCAAAAGAGGAAACGGCTTCTGATTGATACTTAATCTGCACCAAGTTCAGCAGCACTATGACAACGAACGCGAAAATGGCCTGACGAGATGTCGTTTTCATATGGAGATCATCAGGTTCATGATCAGATTGCGAGGAATAGAAGACATTAACACTGAAATTCTTCTGGTTATAAAGGAAGTAATTAATAGGGGTATGATTTGGTGTTGCAGGCTGCACCATTAATGGCATGTTGATGCGTCGATGACTTGGTCTGAAAAAAGTTAAGGCTATGTTTGTTTTGTTTTTTGGATGGTTTTTTCATAATAGTAAAATAATAATTATTCCATCTCAACATACTTTTTTACATTTCTAATGCACCTTTTTATATTCCCAAAACAAAAAACACCTAAAAACATACACTAAAAAAACGAAACAAACATATTCTAAGATAAATTGGGTTATTTTTATTTGTTTTTCCCTTTGTTTCACAGCTTACCGCCTACATGGTTTTGTGATATTTATAAGGGGGAAAATTGGGAAAAACCATGAAGTGCTTTTGACAAAAAGGCAAACCATTCTTTTCCTTCAACAGTATAAGGCAACCACTTTCCACATCCTCAGCAGCAGTCGCTTTTGGTATTCTGATATTGAAGGAGTGGATTAGTGGGATATATTCTAGCTTAAAGCAAATGGAAATATATATATATATATATATATAATTGATTGATTGCGTAAATAATGCATATTAATTGTGTCTTTCCCTTATCTAATTAAGGTGATTGAGCCTAGGTGCTCATTTATCACTACTCTTGATCCCCATAACTTCGATGATGTAGTTGGACTTGCGCTTGGTTGCATAAAATGAGAAACTATATATTCTTAATTGATGCTTTTATTCTTCATTTAAAGCAAGCTAACTATTAACCAACGATTCTTATATTAAAGATTTTAACCAATTGTATCGTTAGAAAGACTGTAATCCTTAATTGTAAGGAGTTGAACTAGTTTCAACAAATTAATAATATTGTCGCTTTATTTTGGTTTATTTAATTAAGAAAAAAGATATTTAATTCATAGACTGTTTGTACGACTTAGTCGGAGTATTTTATCATATCGTGCACATTGCGATGCACCTCTTTTGACATTCTTTTGTCTTCTAAGTAGTACTACTACTGCCAGCTCACTAATACGCAATACTTGCTTAGCACCAACAGGAGCAGTCTTTTGCTTGTTAGTTCCAGAGCTTAGCTGCATGCTTTGTCATTCAAAAAGTCAATCGAATCATAACTCCTATCTTAAATTTCTTTTGATTTTGTTTATCAAAAAAAAAAATTCTTTTGATTTTTTGTTTAAAAGAAACTAAGTTAGAAAGGGCTTGTATTAAAAAAGCGCATTCTTTCCCCTTTTTTTCAGTGAAATTACAGCACAAGATTTTTTTTTTTAAAAAAAGAGAAATCTCATATAACTGTATAGTACGTGAACGTGATCATGCAACCAACATGTTAAGAAAAAGAAAAGAAGGAACTATGACTATGATCATGTTAAGGTTATGATGTTGATGTACTGACATAATATCATATAGATTTAGCATTTACCTGAGCCATGATTTTTTTAGAGCTTCCCAGGCCTAATTAAAAAAATATATAAAATAAAACATTTCATTTTAGGTCTTCTATACTAGTTTCTTTTTGTCATAGTATCACAAGAAAATGGGCCTGTATAATAAAGAACTGCACTGTGCAAGACTCTAATTAGCATAGTATGGCGTGAAGTTGAGACGGATAATGACTTAATGAGGGACGCTAGCTATAATGAGATTAATTTGTGAATATGATGATTTTCTTAAGCTCGTGATGCTATAGATAATCTTGTAAAATTGCATATTAATATGATTTAGTGTCGTGTGTAAAAAGAAACTAGTGTTGATCAATCTAGCTTTTAAAAACTAGGGTCGTGTGTTTTCTTTACTAATACTCGTATCAATATGATTTAGTGCGTCTGTGTCAACCTTAAGATAATCAGAGAAAATTTATATAGGTTGTTTTTTTAAAAAAAAAAAAAAAATCTTGGCCATGCCTATTCAACAACATAAAGCTCAAATACAGACACAGAGACAACGTCGAATATCGAAAATTTGTAAAAAGAAATAGTGAAATAGATGTGGTGAATGGTTTGCAATATCTAGGACATTTTCTTGGCAATTTCCTTGCGAAAATCTTCCGATGGTTATAATTCACCAACTCCTAAGAGCCGCAAATGTCATATTCCAATTAGGCCAATAATTAACTTCGAGAGCGGGTTATAATTAATTAATTAAGTTGTTTCATTGAAAGGGAATTCGGATCAAGGCGTTTATGCAGTTTTCTCTTATGTTGAAATCACTGGGATCATCTCACCATCCTACTACAGTTCAAAAGAGTTTAGTGCTTTAGAAAAACAACTTACTGTTTGCATCTGCTTTGTTTGATTAGATTTAAACTTTTTCGAATGATTTTTAATCCTACAAGAGTATTGCAACCGCTTTATACAAAGCTGTACAAAAAAATAAATAAAAATAAAAATCTGATTGAAAACCGTGCAGCTCTGGAAATTCTTGTCAAATATATCATCTCTAGCGGCGAGTCTAACTATAAAACCATAGAACACAATCCCTCAGGTCAGAGATTCAAATGTGGTACAATCGGTGGATGATGATGATTGATGCTACGTTTACTTTTATCTGTCGTTTTAATGTGAATCTAATAATTATTTTTATCGTCGTACTTTATTCCAATGCAGCATTAAATGCGGTATTTTTAGTTTCACCCATCATCTATCTTTATTTTTAATAAAACTATCTATTTTTTACTCTAATTTCAAATTTTTGTAGAGTTGCTTTACTTTTAATATGAGGAAAAAAGACAATACACTTAAAAATTAAAATTTTAATCATTATTTTTTTAATATTTTTACAAAATCTAAAGTAACTGATAAAAGTAAATGGAGGTAATTATTCATTACAAAGAATATATGTAGTAACTGATGAAATGATAAAAAATATTCAATATTCAGACCTTTCATAAAATGTAAAATACTCCACCTGCTACAGATCATTCCACCTGTAGTATCATTTTCCTTGGATAAAAAACACTCAAAATTAAGCTAGAGAAGACAATCTTAAAATGACCCCGGCCGTTGACGTTTTGAACCTTTATTCCTAGGATATGAGAATACATGTCAGCGCACCCGAGACACAGGCCGGGGATAAATACTACATTAATATGGATGTGGTTCACTTTTCCAAAGTCCACAAACAATAAGTACTCTATAGAGGGAAAGGTTCCACGTTATTGGAAACGGAAATACTGGTGAGTCGTGGCAGCCAATCAGGTAGTTGAACATGGATTCCTCCCCCTCTTCTTCTCCATAGAGCATGTGGCTCGTGCACGCGGATCTTTTCCAGCACAGAAATGGCTGCTTGTTTCATCATCTTCCATATTGTTTCAACATAAGAAGATGGTATAATTCCGAAGAATATGAAGAAAAGTAAGAGTAGAAATAGAAAAAGATATTCAGGCAAAAGGAGTGATATAATAGACGCCAACGACAAGGTTCCGCAGAATCTCAAAATGATGTTTCTGTAGTGGTCTAGACTTGACCTTGATGCAGAAAGAGAGATTCTTCTTAAGTTAACATGATAGGACAAGCAACAATACAGGATCAAACTCGCAACGGCCGAAATCAAGGTTTTGGTATGGGTTTGAAAAGGGGAAGCGGCTTCAGATTGATACTTAATCTGTACCAAGTTAAGCAACACTGTGACTATGAACGCATAGATGGCCTGACGGGATGTCGTTTTCATGTGGTGATCGATAACGGGTGAGTGAGATTCCGGGAGGTTGTTGTAATGGAAAACAGTTACACTGAAGTTCTGATGAAGGAAGTAATTAATGTTATTGGTATTATCCGAAGATGCTGCAGGCAGCGCCATTAATACTAATGGGATGCTTTCTTTAGATGGAGAGGAGAAGAAGAAGAATAAGTAGAGATAAGTTGGGTTAATTATTTTATCCTGCATCATAACTACGGCCTATAATATTTATAAGAAGGGAAATTGGACTGCTGAAACCGTGACAACGACATTGTTTTTTTTTTTTTTTCCCCTTCATTATCATTATCACCAGAAAATATGATGCAGTACTTGCTTTGTTGAACTTTTTTTTTTCTCCTTTTTTAAATGCACTAATTATGTTCGGTAATGAAGCCGATTTGTTTCTTGAACATTAAGGCTCTGTTTGGTTGCATTGAATTAGGACCAAGAATTGGAATTGAAGTTCTTTAATTCCAATTCTTGTGTTTGGTTGGAAAAAATAGAGGTCCAAGAATTGGAATTATAATTCAAGATAGGGATCAATTCTTTATTTTCAATTTTTTTGTGAGAGCAAATAATTAGAATCCAAATTCAAAGACTTAAAAAAATATACGCGGGTCATAACCGGGTTGTTTCCGGGTTATAACCGGGTCACCCTCTCAATTTTTGTCTTTTGGCTTTTATATATATATATATTTATTTATTTTAATTTTATTTTTTTCAGCTTTTTTCTTTTTCTTTTTTTGCTTTCATCGGTTTTTTCTTTTCTTTGTTTTTCTTTTTTTTGGGCTGTTTGTCTCATTATTATTATTATTATTATTATTATTATTATTATTATTATTATTATTATTATTGTCATATAATAATTATCAACGAAATCAATCTAAAATTAACATTGTATCTCTTTTACAAAAAATCCAAAAGTATAGCTGTACCCAAAAAAAAATTAATAACTAAATATTTTTGTTTTGGGTTATATTTTTATTATATTATGACATAGTAAACAATATAACATTTTCAATATTTTTTATAGAAATTGTTCCATGTATACACCTATATTATAATACATATATATATATATATTAAACTATTCATAGCATTTTTTCACCAAAAATTATGCAAGTTGAGTTTTAAGTATCTATTATTTTACAGGAAAATGATATATTTAGTGAAAAAAATAGTGAAAAAGATAGTGAGTGATGTGGCTTATTCTTGGCCCCTAGTTTTTTGCCATTTTCCCGTTAAAATTTTATCTTATCCTATAGAATTACATTTTTACCCTTTATTAATAAATACACATATTTAGTGAGGATGATATATTTGTCTTTTCATTAGTCACTATAATTTTTCACTGTAATTAGTCACTATCTCTATCATTGCTCTATTTCATATATAATTACATACTAGACTAAAAATATTTAAGCATATATTATATACTAATGTTAATCTATGTATAAATGAACCTCAATATTCATAAACTGAATTTACAATGTTATATAATAAATTTTTTTAAATTTTTTATATAAATCAAAACATAAAAAATTAAAAATTTTGAAAAATAATAAAAAGAGAGGAAAACAAGGATGTTTTATGTATTACTTGTTTGTGTATTAAGTGAGAATTTTAAGTATCATATTAATAATTCTTAACATAATAATATTTATTTATTTTTTGTTTCCAACAAAAATGTGTGTACATAATAAATTACAAAATTGATATAGAAAATTAATTAAAAATAATAATTTTTTTAACAAAAAAAAAAGTAAAAATTGTGTCAGTTAAACAACCACAAAGTAGTCAAATATACATGTATATAATGAATTTATTTATTTTTTGTGTTATACATATCTATAATAAAATAAGTTTTTTTTTTTTTGGTTTTAGTATAAATTGTACTAGTATTAGTTATACAATAACAAACTAATTTCAATTCTAAAGTATCCAAATTTTTATCCAAACACAAGAATTGGAATTAGAACCTTAATTCTTGTAAATTTTTAAGATCTCCCAAACAAAAGAAGTGAAATTGAATTACAATATTAATATCTCATTTTCAATTCAATAATATTGTAATTCTAATTCAATTACAATTCAATGCCAAACGGAGCCTAAGATGAATTGAAAAATATGACAAAGCAAATGTCACTTTTGGTTTCGTCACAAGGGAAGGTATAAGGAGGATGCATACACTACAAGAACTGGCGGATGAGAAACATGCCTCTCATTCATGTATGGGGAAGCCATGCATACATAATGTAAAGTACATTGTGTTATTTATCTCACATGGGAATGCCAAACATCAATGGCGGAGCGTGGATGTAAATTCACTAGGACACAACAATCTTATATTAAGGCAAGTCAAAATAATAATAATAATAATAATATCAAGCTCTCTATTCTTAAAAGACTAAAATGTCCAAATGGTCCCTTATATTTAGGCTTACATGATTTTACGTCCCTAACATTACTATTTCAATATCGTAATTTCAAAAATTATATTTTCACACTTTTTTTTGTCCCATTTCACTGTTTCGGCTACTTTTCCATCCAATTCGATGTTGACCAATAATTGACTTGCCAGAATCAGGGGTATTTTTGTCTTTTGATTTAATTTGAACTTTCATTGAAATTTAAATCATTAAAAATATCATAAAATTCACATTTAATTATTTAATTACTAAAATATTATTCAATAATTTAAAAACTTAAAACATACATTATTTTTAAAAAATTTCTTTTTCTATTTATCATTTATGCTGGATACAAAATAAATATTAATTACGTTCTATTTTTAGCTCCATATCACTCAAAAATTTTACCGCGTTAGAGTAATTAATTCAAAATTTAATTTTTTGTTTAAAAAGAAAAAGCAAACTAAATTTTTTTTCGGAATTTTCACCTACCAATTTTTTATTCGGTCGAAGTAAAAAATCCAACGGGCCCAAAGGACGAAAAATTGAGGGGGTGAAAATCTGGATAAAAAATGGATTATTTTAATTTATAGTTTGAATTGGAGATATAATTTAAAATGTGGTTTTAGTGAAAATTCAAAAATTTGTTGGGATAGAAATTCAAATAAAATAATATTATCTATACACCACCACCTCCACACCTCAACCGACGCCCACCCGTTGCCGAACCGCCGCAGGCCAGCCGAATTCCGGCGAAGTCGCTGGAATCTCGCCGGGGCGTCAGTGGAGGTGTGGAGGTGGTGGTGTAAAATAATACTATTTTATTTGAATTTCTATCCCAAAAACTTTTTGAATTTTCACTAAAATCAGATTTTAAATTATTTTTGCAATTCAAAGCAATAACTAAGCCAAAAACTTAAATAACTATTTTTATCCGTATTTTCACCCCACAATTTTCTTGCATTTTTTTTAAAAAAGTGAATTTTTAATTAATTATTATAGCACGGTAAAATTTTAGAGAAAACTCAAGATTTATTGTAGATATCAAAGTAAAAAATCTTGGTTTCGTTTTGTTTTTTTTTTCATTTGAATTTTGAATTATTTATTGTGACTCGGTAAATTTTTAAAAATACAGTGGGCGGTTAAAAGTGCAACATAATTAACATTTATTTTGGTAAAGAAAAAAGTAACTTTGAAAATAATTTAAATTTAAAATTTTAAAATAATATTTTAAATTAATAAATAATTTTAACAATTAAATAATAAATGTGAATTTTTATAGTATTTTTCATGATTTAAATTTTAATGAAAGTTTAAATTATATAAAAAGACAAAAATACCCCTGATTCCGGCATGTCAACTGTCGATCAACATCGAGTTGGATGGAAAAGTGGTCGAAATAGTGAAATGGGACTAAAAAAGTGTGAAAACATATTGTTTGGGGCTATTTGAAATGTTAATAATAGGGACATAAAATCAGGTAAGTCCAAATGTAAGGGACCATTTGGACATTTTAGTCTTCTTAAAATAACTCAATTTATAAAACATACATTTACAAAGTAAAATATATGTATTTTATATTTTTGGACGAAAAAGGGATCATATTTTAACAATGAAAGAATAATAACATAAAATTTCAACAATCATAAACTAAACATCTAGCATACATTGAATGTTCATATTTTTATTCTGCTTGTGCAATTTTTCAATGTGGATCCTAAAGAAGGTCCAAGCCTCCAAGGTTATTAATTATCTTCTTCTGATTTTATAAGAAATCCTCCGTATTGTACCGAATCACAGATCATGGAATTCGGTAGTCAGAATTAAGCTAGGAAGCGGAGGTGTTGGAGCCGTGCCTTAATTTATTAAGTAAATTTTTTAAAAAAAATTGATTAAAAAACTGATTGTGATGTTGTTGGATTTTAGAAAGATATGAAACCGATTGGTAGGACGAGGTTTATAACGTGGGGTATTGACAATGGGAACATTACTTTTCTACATTCCTTTGCATTGCTGCTTGTATTTTAGGAAGACTAGCTACTTATCTAGAACACTAGCATATTTCCATAATTACCTATCAAAATCCGCCCCTATTTCAATTGTACATGTTTCAATTATATACACAATTTGTAATTTGGTTTCTTTTGGAGATATATATATATATATATATATATATATATATGATGAAGCCAAGACAATTAAATATGACATATTCGGTCGTAGTCCCGTAGATAAATGATGTAAACCTTAGTTACGGATCAACAGGAAATCTTCTTAGCAGCACAATTGATAGTGTTATCTTAAAGGATCCAGCTTGTGCTAAATAGATGAAGTCGTGCTGGATGAGACAATATATTACATGATGATGACAACATTGACAATTTTGGACTAATAATGCAGAGGAAGCATGCCAGGAAATCTTAGAACAAAGGGAAGGCTTATTTTGGTTGGATTCCCACAAACTCACTAGCGAGGTAGTATTCCTACGTTATTGGAAACGGCAATATTGGTCATTTGTGGAAGCCAATTAGGGAGTTGAAATTGGATTCCTCCCCCTCTTCTCCTCCGCAGAACATGATATGGCGGCTGACCACAAAATTTTTCCATGACACAAATGACTGCTTTTGTCACCATGTCCCATATTGTTTCAACCTGAGAATGTGGTATCATTTGCGAGAAGGCAAACAAAAGGGATGCTGAGAATACAAGTGGGCAAGGAGATTGAGGCAAAAGGAGGGCTACAACAGATGCCAATGACAAGGTTCCACAAACTGCTAAACCCTTCTGACTAAAATAATCAAAGTATGCAGTCCTAATGGAATTTGGTTGAGCAGAACGCGGGATCTGTCTTAGTTTGGCTTGGTATGACAAAAAATAATAGAGAAGCAAACTTACGACGGCCGCAATCATGGTTTTGGGGTGTGTTTCAAAAGGGGAAGCAGCCTTTCCTTGGAACTTAATCTGGACCAAATTGAGACAGACTGTGACAATGAAAGCATAAATGGCCTGACGGTAGGTCATCTTTACTTGGTGATGGTCATTGGGTTCATGAGAATCTGGGAGGCTGCTGAAATGGAAAATGTTGACATTTAAGTTCTGGTTAAGGAAGTAATTATAGTTGGTGTGATTTGGTGTTGCAGCCTGAGCCATCAATGGGATTGATGCTTATGATAAGATGGAGAAATGATCCTAGTTTGAACTCAGAAATGATCAGTTTGCTGAGGAGGATTTGGCCTATGTTTAAGATATATATAAAGGAAATTGCAGAGCAAACAATCCTCATTGTGGAATGACAGTGCAAGATTGTCTCTTTACGTTGAGTTGGAAAAGATGGGCCTTACTCGGACGGGGAGATGACTTTGTTTATATCACTTATAGAACACCATTTACTTCGACAAATCTGCTTTTTAGCAACTTTTAGGTGAAGGTAATTAAACTATTGAAGTGAAAACTTAAAATGACACTAAAATAAAGCAATTTAACCACCACCTATCTCTATGAGTCTCTTTTAGAACAATAGGGAGAAGTTGAAGTTGTTTTCAGATTAAAGTTAATTTATCTCTTTCTTTCCCCTTAATGGGCGTGTAAGTATATAGTCCCACTTGATCGAACGTGTTTCTTAATTTTTGGCGGAGACCTCAGTTGCGATTTTTTTCCGAAAATGTAATGGGATGGAAACCACTCCGTGTCTGAACTGTTGTTTTGACTTTCCACTAATATAAATTTAAGTCTGAGTAGATTTTTTCTGGAAGTAAATTTTTTTACATAAATATTTTAATTACTATCACAAGTCCATGACTAATTGGAACAAAGTTTATTTAAATATACCAAAAAAAAGTTTATTTAAGTAGGAGACTATGAGCCATATGTTAATTTTTACTCTACCTGTCTCAAAAATATTGTCAGGAAAATTTGGACCAGGGGCAATGGAGATGATCATCAAATTAATAAAAAGGGTGTGAACATTAAATAATTTTGTAAAGGGCAGTAAAATACTTGCCAAAAATCAGAAAAGAAAAATACTTTTTTCCGTGACATTTTTTGCCCCTAATTTTTCTTTCACAAACAAAACAAAGAAAAAAGATAAATGCTTCGCTGGCTTCTCCCAGATGAAGTCATTCCAACCTTAATCGGATTGATCATCAAAAACACGAAACAATACAAAATTAAGGACAAGATTTTTTTCATTTCCTGGACACAATATTCAGATCCTTAGAATGTTGACTTTTCTTTATAAGCACCACAATAATATTGTATTAGCATTCACAAAGATACCACGGAGCAATTATCAAACTGAAACATACTCAGCCATATAGCCTTTCTTTAAAACTTTTTAAAAAAATTTATTTATCGTCAGAGAAGGTATGCGCATGAACTCCAATCTGATGAAGCATTAAAAACAAAATCATTTGTGCCATAAGTTATCTGATTCTTGTTACGTCTAAGGACATCTCGTAATCATATATGTAATTTGTTAAATAAATGGCTCAATAGTTCTTTGAAATTGCAAGCTTCAAGAAATCTAAATTATGCGTAAAAAAGAATGTTCTATTTATTCTTGAATATGCAGCCTTTCGAAATTCTTATATTAAAATTTGCCACAGGACTTAAAAGTGCTCCATTATTATTAGTAACTGAATTTGGTAAAAGAGAAACGGGCACTTTGAATAGGGCATATGATTATCATTCTGAAATGGCTTAAATATGGCAAAAAGCTAGCGAGAGATTTTAGGTTTACTCTTTTGTTGAAGAAATAACAAGGGTAATAATGTCGGTACAATTATTTTTCTAATTTATGATCTTTCTCAATTAATTTACTGCCCTTAATAAATATTACTCATTTAGCATACCCTAGTTATTGATGTAATCATCTCTACCGCCTCTTATCCAAATTTTCTCTTGGATTTTTACTTTTAATACAATAATTTTAGGATGGAGAGAATACTCATTTCTCTGAAAAATTTTACTAAGAAAAAGTTATGTCCGTTCAGAGATAAAATAGAACGTAAACAATGCCGTAGATAATCCATTTTAGGTCTTCCTTTTTTTTTTTTTGAAATATATATAGAGAGAGTGTGTACGGTAGAGAGTCAATTCGGTTCCTAATCAGGGAGTGGTCGTTCTGGACCTGCGGAAACTTACTTAGCAACTTACTTAGCAAGTTCCTAGCATATCCATGTCACTCCTAAATGTTACAATACTACACTAATATTGCTTACTGACTTTTCCTCTGCAAATAACCAACATCATTTATTTATTAAAATACAAGTCTTGTAATTGTGTGTGAAGCCCAACAAGTAAATTGGCTCGGAAAATTTCGAATGGTACTGTCATGCTCGGAGAGAAGCCCGACAAGTGATTTCTGGCGGTATAAGTTCTTTTACAATTTCTCTCTACCTTGAGTGTTAAATTATTTTGCATAACATATTAATTAATTTGTCATTTTGAAGTAACTAAGTCACGTCGAATTTACCTTCATCACTGCGTCAGTACCCCCCGGTGTACTTATACATGTACTATCTAGTGTACACATAATATGTATCCATATAAAGTAAATCGTCTTCCACTTTGATCAAAAAGCCATTTTCTTTTAGCTGTGATGGTATCATGGATGTTTTTTCCTCGCTAATTCAACTATATTGTTTGAGGCTTAACATTTACCACTAGATTCCAATTAACACTCACAAGCTGGATGAATCAATTATTCCATGAAACAGTAACCGTTAACTGATTATTATTATTATTATTATTATTATTATTATTATTATTATTATTACTATTATTATTTGACAATCACCGTTGACCGATTATTCAATTTGAAGTCGACACGCCAACTAATTAAGAGGGAGTATTTCTACTCCTTGATTGGACATCGGTTGCGGAAAGCAAATTGAATCTTTTGCTAGTGTTAGCATGATTGATACATTAGTGCAAGAGGATTTTGAGCATAATTTTGTGAATGATGAGTTGGATTTTGTTCTTAAGCATATCATGCAATAGAAGGACATTTGTTTTAAAGTGAATGAGGAAATCATAGAATCACTTATGGAACTTTTTGCAATACAGGAAGTACCTTCCAGGTTAGTTAACCAATGCTTTGATTTGCCACTGAATTATGATAGAATTTTACCTTCTGTTGAGCAGGCACCGAAACTTGAAAATGATGTGGTACCTAAAAAGTGCGGTTTTCAATTGGTTAAAAATGATGTTAATGAGCTGGTTCCTATGAGATTGCATACAGGTTGGCGTATATGCATTGATTTTCGTAAGTTAAATGCAGCCACAAGGAAAGATCATTTCCCACTACCATTCATTGATCAAATGTTAGAGCAGTTAGTAGGTAAAGCTTTCTTTTCTTTCTTGGATGGATACTCTGGGTATCACCAGATTGTGGTAGCTCCAGGGGACCAGGAAAAGACAACTTTTACTTGCCCTTTTGGTACTTTTGCTTACCGTCGCATGCCTTTTGGTTTGTGTAATGCCCCTGGAACTTTTTAAAGATGCATGATGAGCATATTTTCTGATTACATTGAAAACTGCATTGAAATTTTCATGGATGACTTTACTGTCTATGGTGACTCATTTGATCAATGCTTGGATAATTTGTCTAAAGTTCTTGAAAGATGCATTGACAAAAATTTGGTTCTTAATTATGAAAAATGTCACTTCATGGGGAAGGAGGGAATTGTTTTGGGTCATTTAGTGTCATCTAGGGGAATAGAAGTAGATAAGGCAAAAGTTGATTTAATTGCTAGTTTGCCATCTCCTACTAATTTTCGAGAAATTTGAAGCTTTCTTGGTCATGCAGGTTTTTATAGACGCTTCATTAAGGATTTCTCTAAGATTGCACAACCATTATCTAGGCTGTTGCAACAAGATATTGCATTTGAGTTTGGAGAAGAATGCAAGAAGGCATTTGATATATTGAAGGGAGCTCTCACTTCCGCACCTATTATTCAACCTCCCAACTGGGATTTGCCTTTTGAGCTCATGTGTGATGCAAGTCATTATGCTGTAGGAGCAGTACTTGGTCAAAGAGATGGGAAACAAGGCCATGTGATTTATTATGCATCCAAGACACTTAATCCGGTGCAATGCAATTATACAACCACTGAGAAAGAGCTTTTAGCTATTGTGTTTGCTTTTGATAAATTTTGGTCTTATTTGTTAGGTACTAAAGTTGTTGTTTACTCTGATCATGCAGCCCTCAAGTACTTGTTGGCGAAGAAGGAATCAAAACCACGACTCATTCGATGGATTCTTCTACTACAAGAATTTGATTGGGAGATCAAAGACCGAAAGGGAACTGACAACATTGTTGCTGATCATCTTAGCCGGTTGGTGCGCGATGAAGAGTCGCAACCAATTTCGGAACTCTTTCCAGAGCATTTATGGGCCATGCAAGGTAAGGAACCATGGTTTGCTGACCTAGTTAACTTTTTAACTATTGGTAAATTTCCACCTGGTATGAGTACTTTTCAAAAGAATAAGTTAAAAAGTGCTTCAAAGCATTATATATGGGATGAACCTTATTTGTGGAAACTTGGGTCAGATCAAATTATTCGAAGATGTGTTCCTGATGATGAAATTCATTCCATACTTACTTATTGTCATACTCATGCATGTGGTGGACATTTTGGTCCGAAAAGAACAGCAAGAAAAATTTTGGATTGTGGTTTTTATTGGCAATCTGTGTTTAAAGATGCATACCATTTTTGTAAGAGTTGTGAAAAGTGTCAAAGGGTAGGTAGCATATCATTTAGGAATGAGATGCCCCAAGTCCCTATGTTATTTTGTGAGATATTTGAGGTTTGGGATATGGATTTTATGGGTCCTTTTACGAGTTCATTTGGTAATCTCTATATTTTGCTTGCAGTAGATTATGAGTTGAAATGGGTAGAAGCAAAAGCTACTCGAACTAATGACTCTAAAGTTGTAGGTTCGGAGTACCAAGAGCAATCATCAATGACCAAGGCACCCATTTCTGCAATCGCACAATCGAAGCACTGATGCGCAAATATGGTGTACATCATCGTGTATCTACTGCGTATCATCCTCAAACCAATGGACAAGCTGAGGTTTCAAACCGTGAAATTAAACAAATTTTGGAAAAGACTGTGAATCCTAACCGCAAGGATTGGAGTCTTCGCTTAGAAGATACATTGTGGGCATACCGCACAGCTTACAAAATGCCAATTGGGATGTCACCATAAAGGTTAATTTTTGGTAAAATGTGTCATTTACCTGTTGAACTTGAACATCGTGCTTTTTGGGCAGTTAAACAGTTCAACATGAGTGTCGATAAGGCGGGATTGGAAAGGAAGTTGCAACTTCAAGAATTGGAAGAGATTCGATTGGAGGCCTATGATAATGCTCAATTGTATAAGGAGAGGACAAAGCTTATTCATGATAAATTCTTGCACAAGAAAAAATTCTTTGTTGGCCAGAAGGTACTTCTTTTCGATTCCAAACTCAAGTTTATGCTAGGAAAGTTGCGGTCAATGTGGCATGGACCCTTTATAGTTATGAAAGTGTTTCCTCATGGTATAATTGAAATTAAAGGGTTGGAGTCCGGTAAGATTTTTCGAGCTAATGGTCATAGACTAAAACCTTTTCTTGAGAATTTTGAAAGTGCTTCTGTGGAAGAAATCACTTTACTTCCACCCATATATGAGTAAGTGAGGTACATGTTGTGTCTAGCCAAAGACACTAAAGAAAGGCGCTTGTTGGGAGGCAACCCAATGGTTTGATTTTTGTTATTTGTTTTCTTGAATAAATCGACTAGGTGGTTAAGTTTTTTGTTCTTGATGATCTTGAGATCTATGATTTCTTGATTTTCGTGGTTTTTCTTAATCATTTAATTGACGTAGAGTTAGTTTTTTAATGGTTTGTTTGAGTGTGACAGCTAGCTTTCGAGGAAAATTCTTCTACGTGGCCAATCCTTTTGATCCAATGCAAAAAGATGTTACTCCCGCTTCACATCAAGTTTGATTCCTCCACTACGAATTCCCAAGGAAGTACCGTTTTGTTTTTTCTTTAATATTATTTGGAAGTTTGTATGTGTTTTTATTCTTTGTCTCTGAATGTTTTATACATTGAGGACAATGTATGCTTTAGGTGTGGGGGAGTTTGTGTGTTTCAATTTTGTCTTCATTAAATTGCTTACTTAAAAGAATTAAACTTCTTTTTGATAAAAATTTTTTTCAAAAATTTGAGTCTGAACCACTATTTTCAAACGTTTCAACTATTATGTTGCTAATCATCATAGGTTGAAAAGTGAAGCATGAAAAACATAAATTTTTCTTTGCTATGTACTATTAAGATATGTTGTGAATTTAAGTGTTGAAGTTGATGATTGGAATATTATCACAAAAAAGTTAGTTTAAATTGAGTGATCTGAGCTTTTCTGAGCAAATAGAGTTAGTGTATTTGAATGCTCAATATTTTTATGTGGGAAGTATATCATATCTAGTATGGATTAATCTTTAATTTGCCGAGCTAGGACACATCTGTACTCTTGTAGATGGCTTGCCACAAGAATAAAGGCACTAAGATTTAGCCAAGTTAGCTTAAAAAGTCTACCCATTTATGTTTACCCCTAGTGAACCATTCAAGCCTTCACCGTTTTTCTTTAGCTCTAGATATATTAAACCATTAGCCTTGTTTTTTTTTTTTTATCCTTTACCCTTTTGTCAAGCTCTGGATTAGGTTACTTGAACTGGATTTGTGGTAAGACTGGGACATTATAGTGGCATGTGTTCTTATTTTAAGTTATGCATTTGATGTAATATAGGGCGTGCGAAAAAAAAAGAAAAAGAGAAAAATGCAAAAAAAAGGGAAAAATACCCGGGAAAAAAAGAAGAAAAAAATCGCAAGAATCCCTATTTTCTACTTGATTGAGAGTATGGCAAGTTCTTAATTATATTTTTGAGATGCCATAGGTTTGTAAATGTAATATGAGAAATTTACTGCAAGTTCTTATGCAAAGCACACTTGAACTCTGAAGTGTGAGGATGAGCAATGTCATTATATGGGATATATGGTAAGATGGTGGAGTTTAAGTATACATAATCTATCTTGACAAAAATAATAAACCTACATCTATAATTATCCACCCTTTTCCTTACCTAAAGCCCCATTACAACCCTATGTAAAGACCTTTATTGGTAAGTTTATTTGCTTGGTGTATGATGTGACGCCTTTTGAAATTCTTGTATATTCTGCTAGATATTGATTTGTGTGAATTGTTTGATACCCCACACTTGAGAGAAAAGAAGAAAGAAAATGAGGGAACTTACTAGTGAGGTGATTTTGTTCCAATCATTGATGGAGTTTAGGGATGAAGCAACTATCTTGTTGACTATACATAGTATTAGAGGAGCTTGTGTTTGATTGCCAAATTGATTAAGTTTATGATTGATGTGTTTCATGGTGGTTGAGATTGTGTTTTAAATGATTTCCAAATTTTGTGGTTCAAAGTAGTGGTTTGCAAGTTGAGTTAAAAGTTATTCTTTTTAAGTTTGCTTGAGGACAAGCAAAATCTAAGTGTGGGGGAGTTGATAATGTTAATATTAGCATGATATTTGTGGTGGTTTATGTGTTGTTTTGAATATTATCTATGCTAGTATTAGTGTTTTGGTTCTTAATTTGATCATAGGAAGGATTTGGAACAAAAAGAAGAAAAGTGTTGATTTTGAAGAGATTTTGAAGGTTTTCTTGAATCAAGTTTCAAGTTAGAGAAGAAGTGATTGATTCCCACGTGGGCACACAAAATAAATGCCAAAATCAATGAAGGAAGCAGGGAAGTCCAGAAACGACATTGTATTCCCACGTGGGCACGCTGAAATAGGGACTAAAGTGCAAAATTTCCAAAGTTTTGGAGTTAATTTGTAATTTTGGCAAACTTTAGGGACCAATTTGCAAATTCTGAAAACTTTTATTGCCCTCTGCGGATTTTGAAGAGGCTGAACGTGGGGATGCCCTAAATTTGCATATAAATAGTCTTTTTCTTATTATTGAGAAGGGGAGGAGAAGAGGCACAACACAAGGAGCGACAGCTGGAGCTCAGGACAAGGATTTCTCTCCGTTTTCGTCAGTTTTAGCTCTGTAATGTCAAACATCAATTCTTGTGTTGTTGATTTCACCATTATTAGCAACTAAACCTCTTTTCTAGTTAAAGGATTTTATTGAAGCCTTGATGTTATTCAATTGTGAGATCTAACTGTTTGCTTTTCACCAACGAATTTTTAGACGACCCTACTCATTGCTATACTACTAAATTTCTTAGGAGTAGGTTCTTTTATTTTTGTTGGTTTGACAAGCTACCAATGAACAATGGCTCCATAGTGCTACTCAAAGATGTAAAGCATGCTCCAAAAGTTCGGTTGAACTTGATCTCCATTGGAAGACTGGATGACGATGCTTATGGCAAATCAGCAAGGGGTCCATGATTTTGGCTAAGGGAACAAATATGAAGGAAAACTTATATATGTTGCCAGCTTCAATTTTGGTTGACTCAGTTAATGTGGTGGATAAGGCATGCTTACCAGAGTTGTGGCATAGAAGATTGACTCACATAAGTGCCAAGGGACTTGATGTATTGGTTAGGAAGAATGTTCTTCCTGGAGCTAGGGATTCTAGCTTTGATAAATGCTCACAATGTCTTGAAGGAAAACGGACCAGAGTATCCTTTAAGACTCATCCTCCTCATAGGCAGCCAAGCTTGTCAGATTTGGTGCATTCAGATGTTTGTGGTCCTTTGAAGGTGAAGACACTTGGGGGTGCATCTTATTTTGTGACTTTTGATGATCATTCCAGGAAGCTTTGGGTCTATGCTTTGAAGACCAAAGATCAGATGCTTGAGAAGTTCAAGGAATTTCAAGCTTTAGTTGAGAGGCAGACTGGAAGAAAGTTGAAATGCATCCCGACAGACAATGGTGGTGAATACCATAAACCATTTGAAGAGTTTTGTAGGCTACAGGGGATCAGATACCAGAAAACACCACCCAAGATGCCTCAGTTGAATGAGTTGGCAGAGAGAATGAACAGAACATTGATGGATCGGGTTCGATGCATGTTTTTTGGAGTCTAAGCTTCCTCAGTCATTTTGGGGTGAGGCTTTATATACTGCAGCTTATGTTACTAATTTTACTCCTAGAGTTGCTTTGCAGGGTGATGTTCTAGAAAATGTTTGGACAGGTAAAAACACCTTTTATGATCATTTGAGGGTGTTTGGGTGCAAAGCTTATGTTCATGTTCGCAGAGATGAGAGGTCTAAGTTAGATGCAAAGGCTAGATAGTACATCTTCATTGGCTATGGCCATGATGAGTTTGGTTACAAGCTGTATGATCAAGTTAAGAAAAAGGTCATACGAAACCGTGATGTGGTGTTTTGTGGAGACCCAACCATTGAAGACATTGAGAAGGTAGAGAGGCCAGACTCTCATGTTGATGATGACCTAAGAGCCTATATCACATGTGCCTACTACAGCTGGTGGGTCTACTAGTGAGAATGAGTTGCAACATGATGATTTTGTTGATGGTCAGCAATGTGAGAACTTGCACAATCCTGAAAATAATGGATCCACATGAACACAGAAGGTCTACTAGAGAGAGACAACCTTCTACTAGATATTCCCGTGATGAGTATGTCCTTGTGACTGATGGGGGAGAACTTGAGTGCTTTGAAAAAGCCATGGAAGGTGTAGACAAGCAAGAGTGGTTTCATGCAATGGAAGGTGGAATGAAATCCTTGTATGATAATCACACTTTTGAGTTTGTGCCATTACCTAAGAGTAAGATAGCTTTGAAGAATAGGTGGGTCTACATACTGAAGCAAGAAGAGAATACTTCGAAACCAAGGTACAAGGCCAGATTGGTTGTGAAGGGTTTCAGTTAGAAGAAGGGAGTTGATTTTGATGAGATCTTTTCACCTGTTGTGAGGATGTCTTCAATCCGAATTGTGTTAAGGCTAGCTGTAAGCCTTGACTTAGAAGTTGAGCAAATGGATGTGAAGACTGCATTTCTTCATGGTGATTTAAATGAAGAAATCTACATGGAACAACCTGAAGGGTTCAAGGTGAAACGTAAAGAGGATTATGTGTGCAACTTGAAGAAGAGCTTGTATGGCCTAAAACAAGCTTCAAGACAATGGTACAAGAAGTTTGAGTCTGTGATGAGGCAGCAGAGCTACAAGAAGACTACTTGTGACCATTTTATGTTTGTTCAAAAATTCTCCCATGATGACTTTATCATTTACTTGCTTAATGTTGATGATATGCTTATTGTTGGTTAGAGTGCCTCTAGGATTGACAAGTTGAAGCAAGCATTGAGCAAGTACTTTGATATGAAGAATTTGGGGCCGGCAAACAAGATCCTAAGAGTAAGCATATCTAGAGACAGAAAAGCAAGGAAGTTATGGCTATCACAAGAGAGGTACATTGAGAAAGTACTTGAAAAGTTTAGAATGGACAAGGCTAAACCTGATCGTACTCCTTTGGCGACACACGTGAAGTTGAGTGTTAAGTAGAGTCCCTCTAATGATGAAGAAAATAAGGAAATGAATAATGTTCCTTATTCTTCTGCTATTGGTAGTTTGATGTATGTGATGGTGTGTACAAGACCTGATATTGCTCATGCAGTTGGTGTAGTGAGCAGGTTTCTTTGCAAGCCTGGGAGAGCATTGGAATGCAGTTGAGTGGATTTGAGATATCTTCGTGGCACCTTAAGATTGAAGCTTTGTTTTGGAGGTGGTGAATTAGTTTCCATAGGCTACAGTGATTCTGACATGGTTGGAGATGTTGATACTAAACGATCTACTTTAGTTTAATTGACTACTTTTGCAGGGGCGCTGTTTCTTGGCAATCTAGGTTGCAGAAGTGTGTTGCTCTATCAACAATTGAAGCCGAGTTCATTGCAGCTACTGAAACGTGCAAGGAGTTGTTGTATTTGAAAAGATTCTTGAAAGAACTTTGTTGCTCTCGGAAGAGGTATGTTTTGCTTTGTGATATTGAAAGTGCAATTCATCTTATTAAGCATCCTACTTTTCATTCTAAGTCTAAGCACATTGATGTGAGATATCATTGGATACGTGATGTGTTAGATGAAAAGTCGATTGAGCTTGAGAAAGTTCACACGGATGATAATAGGGCTGATATGATGACTAAGGTTTTACCAAAGGTGCAAGTTTGAAGTTTGTTGTGCCTTTGTCGGGATGGCAATTTCCTCCACATAGTTAGAAGGGGGAGATTTGTTAGGATGGGCTCCCAACTATGTGGGTCACCCAAATAATTAAGTAAGTTTGGCCCAACTTGTGTTTTGTCATAAGTCCAAGGTTTGAGTCTACTAAAGAGTAATAAAATGGAGCCAAAATCAGAATGAGAAAGGTGTGCCATTTACGGAAAAATAGAACCAAAAGAGAGAGAGAGGGAGCTGAAAATTTCTAGTAAGGGTTCCACTGTAGCAGCGTCTAAAATCTTCAAGTTTGGAGAGGCAATCATTATCCGGTGGTTCTGAAATTTGGACTGGAGTTACAAGGCTCATCGATCTTCATTTCCACCGAAGGGTTTTGGTGTTCGTCGGGTAGATTGGGAGTATTGTACTTTTGAAGTTGCTTCTGGTTTTGTGGGTGTTTAGTTAATCTTTTGATCTTGTATTGATATTATAGTGCCTTTGTAGCTTGGTTTAGCTTAGGTGAGGACTAGATACCCTTGTTGTATTATTGGATTGGTGTACTCCTACTCTTATTTGATGATTAGTGGATTTGATAGGCCTTTTGGTCTCGTAGTTTTTACTCCTACACATCGAATGGGATTTTTCACGTAAAATTGGTGTTGTTTGTTTCTTTTGCTTTCTTATTGTTTCATTGGTAGTTTTATTTCCCTTGGTATTGGTATTTTTTGCCCCTATTAAATTCTTGTACATTGGGGAGAACTTGGTTTATTTCCGTTGTACTTAACATAACTTGTGTTTGATTAGTTAGTTTGGTTTGCCATATTTAGTCCTCGCCTCCCAACACTTATTATTGTAATATTTGTAATAAGGATAGGAAAAGGGAAAACGAGGATGATGAAATGAATAAAATTACGATTTGCTCTCCCTTTGGCCATTGCCTCTCATTCTGTCCTTCTCTAACTGTCCCTCTCATTCAATTCTTTTTTTTCCGGTTACTCAATTGGATTCAGCCCAAATCCTTAAAATTGGACTCGACTCGTAACAGTTTTTCAACGAAATTGGTACGTATGCAGGGAAGAAACATTCTCGAGAACCTTTGCGGTACTTTTTTTAATATAGTATTTACCTTTTGTTATCCGAAATTACGGTCCGAGCTCCGAGGAATTATACCCATGCGCTGGAATCAAGATCCATGAGAATTCTCAATGGTCTAATAATGATAAGACTATATAAGTGATGCTTAAACCTTGTTTCCATTTTCAAGGAAACATAGAAACGAACTTGAATAACAGGATACTCGGGCTGCCCCCTTTGACTCTAACATTAAGATGACATTATTATTAATAATATCTCGATGACTCAATTAACCATCAGATTTACCAAGAAGCATCCGGGAGGCATTTGGTCGGTGATGATGCAGTGTAAATGGACAATACTAACCTTATACAATCAGTATATTATTCTAATTCTTAAGGGTGATTTTGCCAAGAAAAACAAGATTCGTCTACGTACCACTGAGGCACTTACAACTTGACAACAGTATAGGTTTTAATTCAAATATCAACTACCACTCGCTTGAAAAGTCCATCTCCCTATCAAACAAAACGCCAGCCAGACTCTATTTACAAACACAATATTGCCTATATATGCATTAAACAATCCCAATCGCACGTCACGCCTTTATAATTTTGATACTTATATAACACGCGAGGAGATCATGACGAGTTTTTCCCAACTCCCATATAATTTTTTTTTTAACAAAAAGAATATAACGAATTAAAGGACTCCAATTTTATTTTCTTGATATCTCAATTACGTTAGAAAATCGCACATTTAAATAAAGAGCAAAAAAGGGTAAAAATTACCATGTGTAATTAATTGAAAAGTTGGAAACTTTGTCTTTTGGAATTTCATACTCTTTTCGTCCAAAAAAGAGGATCATGATCTGCCATAAAAAAAGTATACAAGGGAAAGGAAGGAGGGTACTGCTTCTAAACATCTCGACATTTTTTCTTAGCAATTTCCTATATATGGAAACCCCAACTTCATATCCCATCTAATTAACGAATTGACTTTGACTTTGGATTGTGTAAGTGAATTGGATAATCATTTCATTTTTTTTTCTTTTTAATTTTCCTGGAAAGAAGATAACATTTTTTTGTACGGAAGATGGCATTAGAAATTATTTCAGACCTTGTCATCACGTGGTAGGATAATATAATTGGATACCTAATTTGCATAAAAATATGTTGTTCTATGGCTATACTAAGCAAAAATAACATAAAGGTCATAATGTTTACAATTATTTTTATTATTTTTATCCGTACATCCCGGGTAGCTTATTGAACGTAGTTATCTGGTGACACCGTGAAATCACAAGGTATAGTGAAACTGATCATTAAAAAAATAAAAGAAAAAAAAGGAAAGATACTAGTACAAAGTAACCACACAGATCGTGGTTACCCATGCTGATAGCGGCAAACTTGTCAAGGTATATATTCCCGTCATCTTATATTTTTATAATGCACTTTGCATCCATTGATGAAAACTAATAGTACATAAACAAACGAAAAGTGGGATTTAGATGATGATTTTGATTTCTGCATGATAGTTGATCTGGGCCTAGGAGAACAAAGCTCCAACGAAATGGTTATGTTTCAAATGCGTCCGGGGGGAGAAAACCCAAATCCCAAATGATGATGATGATTCTGTCAATGGTATGAAGGTGGACTATTGTGCAACAACCGCGCATCACAAACAAATTATTTTACTTCTTGAGAAATCCAATGGAGTTGGATCTTGATTCCTCTAGCCCTGTCTTTGCCAAAGAGCACGGGAAGGCCGCTGGTCTTGAAACTATTCATGATATATTCTCTCTGTTAAGAAATTATTGTTTAGTTTTTTTTTTCATTTAATTAATACTTCATTTTGACCAATAATTTTGGAATAAAAAAAGTCAACATTTTCCATATTTTTCAACATGGCGTTTTTAGTTGAATAACGCAATAATTTTTAAACTTTGGATTTTCATAATTTTTAGAATTTTTGAGAGAAGTAAAATTAATGTGTTGCATATTAGTATTTCTATTAGAAACAGTTGGTCACATACATGATAATTGCTTCTTTTTACCTTTCAATTTATCTTTCTTGTATACAAATGTACCTATTCCTTTTTGTTCTAATTATCTTGGTACATCTTATATTTCCTCTACTCCAAAATTATTGTGCATTTCAAATTTTTACATTTAAAATAATTTGAATTAAAAAAATCTAAACTAGAAAATCATTTCAAGGTGGAGGAAATACCTTATTTCGAAATTAATTTCATTAAGTTGAACTTCAACCAAAAGAGCCTGATGTAAAGTAGATAATCCAAAAGAAAGTCAATGGCATAGGCCAATCCGCCCAATAAGACTCATACTAAAGTCTATTATGAATCGCATTTTGAAGATTGATATACTTACAACATGTTTGATAAAGAAACTTAATGCTTAAAATTATTGGATTAAGTATTTTTTTTCATTTCAGCATATGTTTGATAATAAAAAAATAAACATATTAATGAATTAAGTGGTGCTGAAATTGCAGTAAAAAATTTAAGCAATAAAAGTTAGTTTATTGCTTATTCCGTACTGCTTAATGATTTCAGTATTAAGTATTTAGAATCAAGTAATAATTTTTATCAAACAGGCCTTAAATGTAATGTTTTCTTTTCCTTTTGTTAATCAACTGAATTAACCACGGAAGGAAAAAAAAAAGAAAAGAAAAGGAACAAGAAGAAAGATAACTCGGTCTCTTGTGTTGTGTCTCATGGACTGACTTCAATAAATTTAGCTTATCCGATCGCAACTCAAATAATCTTCTAAACGCAGAGATGAGTATTGAACGTAGAAATAGGTGGTCAATGGTCAACTAGTGGGAGGACCCTAATTATGTTTTGGGCTTACACTGTATTGGTGGTCGGTTTTCAATGAAACTGGTACATACGTAAGCGGGGATGAAACATTCCTGATTCCCAAAATTAACTAGAGAGATTAAACACAAGAGAACAATGAAAAAATGGTAATAATATGCTTGATAGGGCTATTTTAAGGACGCTTAACAGCCAAATAATACTTTTTTTTTTTTTACAATAAAAGAGGCGAAAGCCTGAGATTATACTCGCGAAACTACTCTCCATGCGGTCCGTGATTTTTTGGCAGCAAAACAAATTTGGAATAGACTGCTTCCTTCACATTTGAGGGGTTGGTTCTATTCTCAGCCAGTGAAGGATTGGATTTTGGAAAATTTGAACTGGAGTGGCAAGGGATTTCGATCAAACTGGAGCAGCTTCTTTGGGGTGACTGTTTGGAGAATTTGGTCATGGAGAAATGCACGCGTGTTTGAATGTGTTGATAGAAATGCAGCGTTTCGTGTTCTAGAAGTTGAAAACTATGTGAATAGTGTTTCAAGAGCTGCCTTGGAGGGGAAGATCGTCACTGGAGGAAAGGCGGGCTGGGAAACAAGAATGATCATGTGGCTTCCTTCGCCGGTTGATTTGTTTAAAGTAAATTCGGATGGGAGTTTTAACAATGAAAGTAGGATGGCGAGTGCTGGTAGAGTTGTTAAGAATTGCTATGGACGGTGGATGGCCGGTGTCACTATGAATATTGGTTTTTGTTCGATTACGGGGGCGGAATTATGGGGTCTTTTACAGGCTCTAACATTGGCTTGGGAGAGTGGTTGCCGAAAGGTGATGGCGGAAATAGATAATACGAATGTTATCTCGATGATTAAAGACGGGAAAGAAATCTTGGGAATGAATGCCGGATTAGTTAATGGGATTCGAGAGCTGTTAAGGCGTGAGTGAATTGTCAAAATTAAACATGTGTTTCGGGAAGTAGATTTTGTTGCCGACTATTTGGCAGTTTTGGGCATCACAAGGCCCTGGTCGTTTACAATGGCTTGATGGTCCACCGATGGGAGCTAAACCTTGATTATATTATGATCTAGTTGGGGTTTCATACCCAAGAAATGTACCAAATAATACTATTTGACCCTTATTGTACGAAATCATTAGCGTAAGTCATTTGGATTCGAGTAAGGCCATACCTATACCATCAGACAAAAACAAAAAATGAATAGAACCCCAGTTTCGCGGACAAAATGCATGTGGACGAATCGTAACTTTTTACATGTACAGGTCACTTGGTGCTAAGTGTTTTAGATTTTAGTTTGATGCCCATTTGATGTATTAGTTGATACCTGCACGGATAATTTTAAAGAGAGGAAAAACAAATGCTTTCTTCTTCGGGAATAAATTAATTTTACAAATTCAATCTAATTAGAATAATACGCATGTCGTTCATCAAATCTAAACGAAATACTGTAGATTTAGTTTAAAAAGAATACACACCAAATTTACAAGAGACCATTTGACCTGACCTAGTCGACATAAGACTATTGGACTAGGATAAATGCCGGCTCAGCCCCAACGGTCAACGATTGATACAAGTTTCTATCCATTTATGCCATAATATATATATATATATATATATACACTAATGATATCTTTTTTTTTCTTTTGGTTTCCTGCCATGGTTTCCGGAGCTTTGTCCCGACTAATCCTTTGGTCGACTCGGGTCGCACATCTGGTTGTGGTGGGTGAGTCTCCCAACAAGAGTTTTTTGCATCCACAAAATTTGGAACCCAAGACTTTGCTTAAGCGATATCAAGTTGCTTACCACTTGTGTCAACTCCAGTTGGTTATACTAATGATATCTAATCACTAACGTATTCAAGCATATGGACTGTGTAACTTTATTGTCCCAAAAAATAGTTAACTAATTTTTTAGGACAGAAGAAGTACTTCTACTTGATTAGACATCATGATAATACTGCTGAGTTGTGGAACCCAAGGAGGTGGTTCTATTTGGATTCGTCCCCCTCTTCTTCTCCTCCGAGAACGGAAATATGATGGACCAGGGAACCGTTGCATAATACCAATGGCTGCTTTTGTCACCATTTCCCGTATTGTTTCTAAGTAACATAAATGCATCAACGTTTGATATAACCAAAACAAAAGTGACACTGAATATACAGTTAAGCTAAGAGATTTAGGCAGAAGGAGCGATGCAATAGCTGCCAACGAAAGGGATCCACAAAATCCCGAAGCCATCTATCTCAGGCGATGGGGTTGAGCAGAAAGCGGAATAACTCTTAGCTTGGCGTAATATGATAAGCAGTAATACAAAATTAAACTTGTAACGACCACAATCATGGTTTTGGGATGTGTTTCAAAAGGGGAAGCCGCTTTGTTTTGATATTTAATCTGGACCAAGTTAAGCAAAACTGTGACAATGAAGGCGAAAATGGCCTGACGAGATGTCATCTTTATTTGGTGATCTGGTTGGGGATAAGGTTGCGGAAGGTTATTGAAAAAGAAAACAACATTGTAATTTTGATGAAGGAAGTAAGTATTATTGGTTTTTGCATTTGGAGATGGCTGGGCCATTAATGAATGGATATGATTGAGGACTGAATAAACTAAGTAGCGAAGGAGATATTTAGGAGCGTAGGATGTTTATAATAAGATGTAAAATATCTACGTACTACAAGAATTGGTAATTACTTAAGCTTAACCTTCCTGTGATTTATATATAATGAAAATTGTTAGGAAACTTGTAATATGACGTGAAAAACATGTCCTTGACTCTAACATTCAGATAATGAATTATTAATAATATCAAGACGACTTAATCAAGTCAGATCTGGAGGAAAGAATCAGGAGATGCATTTGTCGGTGATAACATTTGGAAATGGACAAGATAACGAGATTTAACGGCCACTAAAGCTCAAGTCAAACATTAACTACCTGTCCCTCTCGCTTGAAAGTTCCATTTCCGCCTATCTCAGAGGTTACAATCATACAAATGTCTAGTTCCTATTTCAAAACACAACAAAAACAAATTAAATTAAGTCCTATATATGCAGGAAACAATCCCATGGAACCGCCTTTCTCTTAAGTCTGAAGGTGTTTGGTTTGATTTAATTTTTCGAGAGAGCGACTATCGAATGATCTCTCCAGGGGCCAAACCATATTTTATTCACAATGGTATATGTATGTTTTTTTAGAAAAATTCCATCACACAATCTACGAATGTCTCTGGTCGAATATTATATTGCATTTTTATGTTATACTATCAAATTTCGATTTGTGTCTTCATCGAACCCTAACGACTTTTCAATATAAGAACTCTTACAGAAGTGCAACTCTCATATGAATGATGTTGCAAAAGGCCGTACTTTCGTTTAGTACTTTTGTGATAATGTTTTGTTTTCGGCTGTCATTAGAATTTGAAGAAACGTTTGTTACCCTTATCAGATTTTATCTTCTAGATCCTCATATACTATACCCTCATTTTGGATTTTAGAGAATTCCCATGATTCGAACATCTGGAACTGGAACAACGGATCCAGTATGAAGTCAATTTCAATGAACCAACTACCTATGACTATTTAGAATTTGTGACCTCAAATCTTTCTTGTTTGTTGCGGATACTTGTACAACACGCATGGAATCGGGAAGAGTTAATTACTATATTCTATTTTCCATGCCATTTTATTTTATCCTAAGTATATAATAAATTTAAAGAGTCATTTTTATCTTTTTCCATGTCCGTACCTTGATATCACAATTATTTATTTCGAAAAACACACATAAAAAAAAGTACATTGCGCGCGCCCACACATATATTAATTATTGCAAATTGGAAGATCATGTTCTAGCCATGTCTTATATGTAACTATATTATTTCAGTAAATGGGCATAAGAATGGTTTCCATTCAATGGAATCTCCTGTCCTTCCTTTAGAAGACGGCAACCATATATGTTTATTGCACTAAATGAATAATCATATTAGAATGCAAGAAGAAGCGTATAATGGAAAGCGGATGATTTAATTCCTAATCAAAAGGATTATAGTGGAGTTAGAGGGACTACGGCACCATTAATTTTGTGATTTTCAGTAAGATAATATAATATAATTTTTATTTTTAAAAAAATTGGTGGTTTGTTGCTTTAATTTCACAGACATGAAACAATTGTAAATTTTTAATCAACTATCAACAATTATATATACAATGGGATGGGGTTGGGGCCACGTATAAACGTCTCTGCATTTTTTCTTAGCAATTTCCTGTTTGAAACTTTGATTGAAGTGTCCATTATTATAAAAGACACAAATTTATCCCGTTTAATTAAGCCATTGACTTTGACGACGATGGATAAAGTGAACCTTATTGAAATGATATAATTTTTTTGGTTCTATTTATAATGCATGAATATTTATATCGTTAAAATTAAAAAAAAAAAGTTATTGAACTTAACTATCTGTCTGAAAACCAGACTAAATTATATACGTTACCCTATTTAAAATCTATCTAACAGTAGATTTGAAAGTTTAGTTAGCACTGATATTATCAATTAAACTTTAAAAACATCACAAAAGTCTTATAAATAAGACCAATCATAAATTGTATTTTAATCACATGCTCCAATCTTGTCAAAGTCAGTCCCACAGTCACCTCAAATTATTCAATCATTAATCCCACATCTTAACACACAAATAATTCCACGTCGTCATGGAATCCAGATTTGTACGAAGTACATAGACTCTTCATAGGTGATATATATAGCTAACACCAACAATGCAACTCGCGCTGGATTTAAGTAAATTACAAATAAAACCTGCATGAGACAAAATATAACACGACCAATTTGAGGACTATATAGTGCCTCGGAACATATACGGCATGCCAGCCTTCCAGGGACAGCGGAAAGATTAAGGTTTATTTTTTAGTCCACGGACATAATTAACTAGAGAGGAAGTATATCTACTTGATTGGGTATGCCTCTTCTTCTTCTTCTTCTTCCGGCTAGGGCATGAGAAGTTGGGTTACCATGGAACTTTTCCATTGTATAAATGGCTGCTTTCTTTACCATCTCCCATATTGCTTGAACATGAGATTTGGGTACTATTTGAGAGAAGGAATACAAAAATGAGAGTGAAAATACGAGTGGGCAAAGAGATTCTGGCAAAAGGATTGATAATATAGATGCCAATGAAAAGGGTCCACAGAATTCCAAGCTTATCTTAATTAAGTAATCCATGTATGCGGCAGTTGTATTGTTTGGTTGAGATGGAAGTGGTGTTTCCCTTGGCTTGATGATATGATATGACAAGCAATAATACAAAAGCAAACTTACAACATGCGCAATCATGGTTTTGGGGCGTGTTTCAAAAGGAGAAGCAGCTTTGTTTTGATACTTAATCTGGACCATGTTATACAAGACTGAAACAATGACTGAAAAAATCGCCTGAGGAGAAGTCATTTTTATTTGGCGATTTTCGGGTTCATGAGATTCTGGGAGGTTGTCTGAATGAAGCACAATGATGTTGAAGTTCTGATAATGGAAGTAATTATCATTGGTACGATTTGGTGTTGATGCCATTTGGATTAAAGAGTATTGTAAATTTATGATTAAGTTGGGAAAGAAGATGGGTCGTTTTTAAGTAGATATAAAGATGGGGATCATGAGAGCAAACCAAAGCTACAAATGGGGGTGGAATTAGAGTTTTCACTGCGGCGGAAATGATTTAATCATTTTGGTTATGTTTGGCCATTTTGCATATAGATAGACCTGAGTTTACCAATTTATAGGGAAGTTTTCCAATCACCCATTAACAAGTGAGATGATACGCATACGTACATTCCACTTAGTGTCACACTTATAACTACCAGCTTAATTCTCGAGTAAGATATATGATCATATTTTGATTAATTAAATTAGTAAATTATTGATTTTACCCTATGTATGAACCAAATGTTTGTTCGAATCTATCATCTTTTTGCTAACCGTGCTTCTAGTTTAACAGTAAGATCACTTACGAATGAAAGTGAAGGGACCTTTACAATTCATCAAACACTTTCATTTGGTGAAAGGAACCTAAAATTATTTTTAAGTGTGTAAGAAATATATATAACCAACTAGACAAGAAAAATTATCTTCTTGTGATTTCCATTTCACCCCTATGACCAATCCGCAAGTACATTAGTACTAGAAAAAAGGAATGACCTAGAAAAAAGGAAACTCACTTTCAACCACCCCCGAGTCCTGACATCAAAAGAGAATAGAAAAAGCCGTCTTACTTCATTAAAAAAAATAAAAAATAAATAAATTCCACTTCTCCTTTCTTATCTTCTTCTTTTGTTTTTTTGGGATCCATAGTCTTTCGCTAAAGCTTTTTATGCAACAAGTTAATACTTCTCATTTTTTCACAGGTCCCATCAGATTGAAATTGATTACCATATACGTACCTCATTCGCCGCGTCTTTAAAAAAGTTACAAAAGTTGATGAGGTAAAAAGTAAAGACCAATTAACAAATTAGCTTTGCACGATTGACTTGTACAGTATCAAACATTCATATGAGCATGCATGAAGTGGAACGTTCATTTGAATGACGAACAATGGGTCCAAGCTAGCAATAAGAATTATGAATCTGATCACGTTAAGGTTATATAATTTCAAAACCAAAGATTAGGCTATAATTTTTAAAATGTTAGTGTTAATCCTTAGTGAAATCGTGGAGAAACATATCATAGTACGGTTTAATTGAGGAAATAATCATTAACGTTGAAAAAAATAAAATTAGCATAGTAGAGGACTAATAATAGGCTAAGTCCAGCTTGATTTGGATCATGCAGACCCCAAATAATCATCAATCCGCATCTATATGATACGAGAAGTTTTATGCTCCATCCATCTCAAAAAACATAATATACATAAGTAGTATGAGTATGAATATCAAAAGTCAATGTGAATTATTTTTTTTGAGACAGAGAGAGTATTTTAGTTAGCAACACTTTATATGACCTAAACAGAAAGTCATGGTCCTTGTAGTCGAATATTGAGATGAAATAGTTGGAGGACTCAAAGGGCAAAGCCAAGACGATAGGTGCTTTTGATGTTTAGTTGAAGAACGGATGGGATTGGGAAAATGAGAGCCTAAAACATCTATTATACTATAATACCAATCTATCCTAAGTATCCTTTACTAATAATAATTCGTACTTGCTATTTATTTCATGAAATGATGTGTAAAGTAAGAGTGTAATAATAAACTATTAAAAATATTTTATAATAAATGTAAAATATATTTTTAAGATTTAATTTTTAATTAAAAAATATATAAAATAAAATTTAGAACAAATCAAAATGGTTCACAATAAGAATGGGAGGGAGTGACTTAAATTCTAGACTATTTACATATTTTGAGCAGTAAAAAGCTTTAGATTCTATTTGATACCAAAAGAATCTGGCATACATAACGAAATTAGTTGTGTGTAAAGAAATCAAAGGCCAATCACACCACCTGCAGAAAGTCATGGGTGGAGCGATAGTGATTAATGACAGTTGGGGAGAATGTCTTTTTACCTTTGATGGAGAACCAAAATAAAAAATATCGTGAAATTGCTAGCTAAACGTACTGACGAAGCCTGGAATTGTGATTCCCGTTTAACAGTGGAACTTCGATTAGGGTTCCCTGTAAAATAGAGTCTCGGGAGTCTCCCGAGGTTATACACTCCAATATTTAAGTCGGAAATAAGGTTATGAAGAAATGTGTATATGATAATTGGTGCTAGAGATAGCGTATCTCAATTGTGGTGAGACCAACCCTATTTATAGGTATGGAATTACCTTAAGGAAGCTGAATCCCATTAGGTTTCTTATTCTTGAACCACCTTTATGAGGTTGATTGGACCATAATTGGCGGGTGGGCAGGTCTGGTAATCCATGGTGGATATGGACTCGTCAAGTGCCCCTATCAAGTGCTAATTGTATGAAATACACGAGACTTAACACAAAATAAAACTAACCTGGACTCACCCCATGTTGAGTAGACAAGTCTTGGCCCAACTTGCACGAACTGGACTTGGTGGAATAACTAGCGGGTGGAGACCCGAACCGAAGAGATGACCTGTTTCAGAATCCCACCCAAACTGAGATCATGCCCCAGTAATATGCACGTTTCCCAAATGACGGTCCTATCATTATTGCTATTCCTTGAACTCCGCCCAAACTGTCGAGTCGTGGGAGAGCGGGACTATTCCAGCATCAAAAGTTTTTCATTTACCAACTTCTTCCAAAATAACAAGGCAAAAAATCCCCAAAGCTCACTGAACTATTCCAGCATCATTACTGCCGGAAACATTCGTATTCATCCGTCACCGGAAAGTCCAATTTCTACTGCTACTGAGGAGTACTATTATCCAGGGAGGCTACAACTCAAAGGGAGAACCCCATAAATTGATTGAATTGAGTTCCTGGGATCCTTATTGTTAAGTTTCTGCCTTTTTCTTTGCGTGAATCTTGTTGTTTTAGTTTACACGTTGGTAGATATGGCTGAAAAAACTGTTTTCGATTCACATCCACTATAGATTTTACCCAGACAGCTAGGGCAGTAGCTGAGAAATACAATTTGTCTCTAGATCTAGAATATCAAGCCCCTGTAGGAAATGAAAGAGCTAACACTCCACCAGAGGTAAAAATTACTATTTACGATCAATTTATGTTTCTAGGGCTTAGATTCTCCTTTTTTCCTCTATTTGGAGCAATAATCCAACACTCTAAGATTCCACTTGCTCGATTCACCCCGAATTTAATAACCATTGTTCTCGGATTTGCGAGACAGTGTGAGTTGGTGGGTGTAAAGTTTCGATTACTTGCATGGATATATTTCTTCAAGGTCTGTGTTCCCTCGACCAAGTTCAGGGACTGGTATAATATGAAGAAAAACCCAAAATCGAACGCCATACGGATAGTGGAGCTCTTCGATGGTGCCTCGGTATGGAAACCCGAGTACCTGTATGTGCAAGCCCCAGAGAATTTCTATGGCTTGGGATTATTGAGAAACCAACGAGCTAGATGTGATAGTTGATGACTGGACTAAGACTGATAAGGCCAAAATCGAGAAATACAAGCCTGACAATAATGCTATGGAAGAGTATGAGAAATTCATCAACTTGACCGATGTTCAGCACTACATTCCCCCAGTTCCTGTCAGGGAAAAAGAAGGTACTAACTCCTCTGTTTATTTCTCTTGTTTTAGGTTATGTCGTCGAGCAAAAACACCATTGGGTTGTTTGGTGACTCCAAGATTTTTTGATGTTAAAAACTCATATGATGAGGGGTCTTCCACCAAAATCACCAAAAAGAAGAAGAAGATGAAAAGAGCAGCTAAGAGGCCGCACGCGGAGGTAAAAAAGAAGAGCAAGCATGACCATCTTGTCGAGAAAGAAAATTTGCTCGAGAAAGAAGTAACCCAGCAGGAAATGATTCCACCAGCCGTCAAGGCGGCCAGGGAGAATCCTATAAATCCAGTCCCTGTGGTGCTGATGACGGAGATAGACCTGGAACGGTTCACCAGGCCAAAGCCCCCCTTGGAGAAAACAAAAAATACCCTCGAGGAAACTGCTGCCTCACCCGGTTCATCGGCTTACACTTCTGCTGCTACTGTGTATCATATCGGGGATGCTAGAATCGAGTGCCCCATACTCGAGGAGAACACCGCAGCAATGACAGAGGAGGACACTCTCAAGCTAGTAAGCTTTTATCCTTGTTATGTTTAATATGATACGTGTTATTTGTATAACGTAATGGGATATTGTCTGTGGTATTTGTAGATGAGCACCTTGTTGATAAGCTTCTTGATGCGTCAAAAGAAACTTAAGGAGGAGCTGGCCTAGTCAGAGCTCGAGAAGAAACCCATCGAGCAAGAGAAGGTGAGGCCAGAGGATGCCTGGAAGAAGCAACAGTTGGAATTTGTTGCGAAAGAGAAAGAACTGGCCTCCCTCTAGACAAAGTACAACGAGTTGGAGGCAAAGATGAGAGAATATGGGGAATCCCATATTTCCAAGGCAGACTTGCAGCAATGGTTTGTTGCATTCTGGTCGAGGATGCTGCCTACAGGTGGGATGGTCAATGTTATGCTTGGTATCAGTGAAGCAGCCAAGTAGTTGGGTGTTCATGGTGTAGCCATCGCTGCTCTCAAGAGGATGGAGTCAGGCAGGACCATTAACGCGGGCTGGCTAAAGCAGTTTACAAGGAAAGATCGTCGCCGAGCACTTCATGAGGAGATGAAGAATAGGCTGATGCACCTTTCAATGGAGCAACTCCCTCTGTTCAATGCATTATGCAATGACGTCGTGCAGATGCGCTCTCCTGCTGAGATCACCTCCTTTCCTGGTGATGCTCCTACAATTCTAATGGGTGACCCTGGCGAGGAGTTGCGGGTGCATGATCTTCCTGACAAGTTTATTGGAGTCGAGTTGGTCTCCAATGATGATTTCTCGGAGGAAGTTGATGATGGTGGCGATAAGGGGAAGGAGCCGGAGGTCGAGAAGGAAGCTGTGACCGACCCAAGGGCCAGTCGAAGAAACCAATGAGAGCCAGCTGCCTAATCCTCCAAACGAGGGCGCTGTATGAACTGCTCTTTTCTAATAGGATGTCTTTTGGGTTGTAGAACCTTATTTTGTAATGCTATTCGTTAGAGTAGTTTTGAATAGAATTTTCTAATTCTTGTCCAATTTAATTTTCTTGCCTTTGATACTTTTTTTACTCACTTTCATTGCTCATGCTAGGAATCACACGTTGTTTATCAGGTACACTTTATGATCCTGGATGAGAACTAGGCCAAGAATTTTCCCATGTATGCTATGGTTTCTTCAGCGATGAAAAAATTGAGGAATGTTCTTGACATATCCGTGGTGAGGTCTTTCGAGAAGGACATAGTAGATGTTGTCCAGGCATACACTGTACAGGTACACTCTCGACTAGTACAGCGGTTCAGGCAAAAGGAGGAAGAATACCAGCGGCGCCTCCACCAGTACGACCTCGACTTCCACGACTCGTTATCTCTAGAGGCGAATGTGAGCTAAGAGATGGCTCAGCTGAAAAAGGAGAATGCTCAGCTAAAGCGTCGCGAGGGATCATGGTATCTCCTTAGTTTCTTGAGAAGTTCCATCTTCTCGCTCTTGTCGAGAAGCAGATACAAGTCGGGAGTGCTTCACTGCCACAGTAGGGCTGCTGAAGAAAAGAACGAAGGAGGTCGAATTCTTCACAAGGCAGTCTACTGTCTATCAAAATTTGCTGGCTGATCATGGGATTCTGATTCCAATCCTCGATGAGCCAAATGAGAATGAAGAACCCTTAGAGAGGACCACTGCCGAGGAATATCTACTGAGAATGAATGAACAAGACTGGGAGATTGTGGACTTGAAGAACAAATTGAACCAGTGTATTAACCAGGGTAGAATGTTAGGATTCTCTGGTGTCATTAAACCTTCTCGATTTAATCCCAGGGGGAAAGATCTCGAGATTTAGGGATAAACAGATGTATTTATCCAACCCCGCCTATGATGTGAGGGTAATATATTTTATTCAAGCCTTGTCGGTGTCGTTTGTTGATTTATACTCGAGTATTATAGCGCTTTGTGGCCGGATGTAAATTACACGGCTCTCTCAAGGGAACCGGATACGGGTTCCTCGATGTTGAAGTACTGCAATCTACGGTTAATACGAGGAGAATTCCTCAGTTTCTGTGTCCGAATGTTGAATAAACGGCTCAATTCGAGGATGGCGCTGAAGAGGGTGTCCATCTCGTAGACTAGTCATAATATAGTATTGACACAAGCAAAGTATGAAAAATATGCAATGGCTTTTCTTGAATAATTGCCTGAGGACTCGGGTTAGCATGACATATAAAGGAATAAAATCAGCAAATCAAACAAAGTAAATAAATTAACAAGTAGCAAATAGGGACTCAAACATAGAACCTACGAATATTCTGGAGATTCCACCATCGAGGAAGGATGGTTTCAGTATCATCCATCGTTTGTAGGGTATAGCTACCAGATGGTGAAACTTCGATGACACAGTAAGACCCTTTTCAATTTGCTGACAACTTCCCAGGAGCTTCTGCTCAACTTGCTTCATTCTTCCTGAGTACCAGATCCCCAACTGTGAAGTCAGTGTTTTGACTCGCTTATTGTAGTGTTTCTTGGGAATCTCTTTGTACTTAGTTTCTCGGACTTTAACAGCATCTCGCCGCTCCTCGAGCAGGTCAAGGTTAGTCAGGATATCTTCATTGTTGGTGTCCTTGACAAAGTTGATGGTTCGAGGATTGGCGAGACCAATTTCGAGTGGAAGTAGAGCGTCCATTCCATAGACTAAACTGTAAGGAGTTTCATCCGTTGAGAGTGAGCTATGGTGCGATAGGCCCATAGGACATGTGAGAGTTCGTCAACCTATGCCCCCTTTGGCGTTCTGTAGCCTGATCTCGATTCCATGCAAGATGGTTCTATTGATAGATTCAGCTTGGCCATTGGCTCTTTGGATGAGCAACGGCAGAAAATCGGTGCTCGATTTGCATTTCAGCACACCATGATTTGAAGGGATCGCTCTCAAAATGGGTTCCATTATGTGACACAATTATCTTGGGTACTCCAATGCGGCAAACCACGTTTTGCCAGAAAAAATTCAACACCTTGCTTCCAAATATTGAGGCCAATGGTTTTGCTTCTACCTACTTAGTAAAATAATCCACTGCTACGATAACTCATCATAGTCCTCCTGTCCCTTTTGGAAAAGGGCCGATGAAGTCAGTGCCCCACTGATAAAAGGGCCAAGGGCTTTGGATAGTGACAATCTCATGTTGAGGTTGTCGAGTAATGGGAGAAAAGTGCTGACATCTATCGCACTTTTGTACAAAATGATACGCATCTTTGAACACTGTGGGCCAGAAATATCCTGCTCGAAAGATCTTCTTGGCCAATCCTCAAGCTCCCATGTGTGTGCCACACGATCCCTCGTGGACTTCTTCGAGGACGTATGAAGCATGTCTTGGTCCGATGCAGCGCAACATTGGTAGCAGATATCCATGCTTGTTGAGAATTCCATCTCTCATGTTATATTTGACGGCTTTTAGCTTCAGTGCTCGGGCCTCAGATTTATTGTTGGGCAGGGTACCGTCCATGAGAAACTGGATAAATGGTATCATCCACGTATCTCCATCTTCTCTAATCGCTAGCGACACTCGCCACTGAATACTAGGCTCAGGTAGAATCTCGACCCAAACTTTATGATTGAGATGCATGAAGTTACTTGAGGCTAGCTTACTGAGGGCGTCTGGTCTTTTATTCCTCGATCTGAGGATATGAGCTGTAGAACACTTGTTGAATTTATCCCACAACTCGAGAACTTTCTCAAGATACAAAGTGAGGTGTTCCTTGGCCATGTAATCTCCATTGATCTGGTTAACTACCACTTGAGAGTCACTGAAAACTTCAATATCTCGGACCTTGAGTTTCAAAGCCATGTTTAGTCCCGTAATCAATGCTTCATATTCGGCCACGTTATTGGTGACCGGGAATTCAAACCGCTGAGCATATGTATACTCCGTGTCATATTCTTTCATCTCTTCAATTGTTGGATCTTCCGCTGGTTTTGCTAGAATAATACCAGCTCCTCCCCCTTCTTCACAAGATGAGCTGTCGACGTATAACGTCCAAGATCGAGGATCTTTGGCTGGGTTCTTTTGTTCTTTAGGCAAGGACTCTATCGTGACAAGTGAAGTACGAGGCATTTCCACAAGAAAGTCAGTGAAGGCTTGCCCTTTGATCGTTGTCCATGGTTTATACTCAATGCGGTGTTCCCTAAGCTCGACTGTCCATTTCATCATTCTTCTGGATGTTTTAGGTGTAAGGAGGACTCACTGGATAGGTTGCTCTGTTGAGACCTGAATTGGGTGAGCTTGGAAGTAAGGGCGTAGCCGTCTTGCCGCCAACACTAAGCTTAGGATAAGTTTTTCCATGGGGGTATATTGAGATTCTGCTCCATGCAGGAATTTGCTCACGAAATAGACTGGGACTTCTTTTTTATCTTTTTTCTGTATTAAGACCGCCGATATCGCCATCTCTCAGGCTGCTATGTAGATGTATAAGACTTCCCCCAGTTCGGGTTTGGCCAACATGGGGAGCTGTTTCAAGGTTCTTTTAAGTCTTGGAAGGCTTGCTGACACTCCTCATTCCATTCGAATTTTCTCCCCTTTCGCAATGTTTTGAAGAAGGGAAGGTTTCTCTCCGCTGCTCGAGAAGGAAACCTATTTAATGCTGCCAAAGAACTGGTAAGTTTTTGGACCACTTTAACTGTCTTGGGAGCTTCCATAGAAAGGATTGCCTCGACTTTCGTTGAATCCACACTTATGCCATCCTTGGAGACATGGAAACCTTGGAATTTTCCAGATCCAATGCAGAAGGCACACTTCTTAGGATTGAGCTTCATGTTAATTTGCAGAGAATTGTGAAGATCTCTCGCATATCATCCACTACTTTTTCATCGAGATTACTCTTGATAACCATGTCATCCACATAGATCTCGATATTATGTCTGATTTGCTCATGGAAGGCCCTGTTAACCAATCACTGATAAGTGGCTCCAGCATTCTTCAATCCAAACAGCATTTTGTCATAGCAGTAGACTCCAATCTCGGTGATATAAGCCGTTTTTCCGCATCTTCTTGTGCCATAAGTATTTTGTGATATCCCTTGTAAGCATCGAGGAATCTGAGGGTTCTGAATCTGGTGATTCCTTTGACCATCTTGTCGATAACCGGCAAGGGATAAGAATTCTTGGGGCAATACTTGTTAAGGTCGGTATAATCTTGACACATACGCCACGAGTTGTCAGGCTTTCGGACCAGAAATGGATTGGCCAACCATGTAGGCCAGAGACTGTTGGTGCGAACCAGCTTGAGCGTTTCTTCATTGATGACATCATTACCATCTCAAGCAAAGATTCTCTTTTCCTGTTGTATTGGCTTAACATTAGGGTCCACATTTAACTTGTGCTCGATGATTTGTCGAGGAACTCCGGTCATATTAGACGGTGCCCAAGCGAATATATCTCGGAATTCGCGTTGCAAGGCGATTACCTCGGCTCGCAAAGTTCCGTCTATAGATACTCATAGTTGGATTGTCTTTTCTGGCTCCTTCTCATCTAGGACCAATTCCTCGGTTTGGCTGCTGAGTGGTGGTTGATGAGAAAGGTCTAGATCCATCGGTCGCTTTTCCTTCTTGGATTCGGGTGACAACACTCCTTGCTGTACGGCATAGCACCCTGATGTGGCGGTAACTCCAGATTTTACCATCTTTTTTCCACTTTTGACTGCCATGAGGAGGCATTCTCGAGAACTACATTGGCACCCTTGTACTATCCCTATCCCATACTCCGTCGGGAATTTCATTACTAGATGGTAGGGGGACCAAACAGCGCGAGCTTGGCACATCCACTGCCGTCCTAAAATCACATTAAACGGTGAGTGCGCATCAATTATGGCAAAATCCATGGTTAGGGTTACTATTCAGGATGCAACCCTACCGTGATAGGAAGCTTGACGATTCTACTGGGGATGATCGTGTGCCCGGAGAAGTCCATTAGTGGTAACGTTGCTGGACGCCAATCTAGATTTTGTATGTTCATCTTCTTGAAAATGTCATTGTAGATGATATCAACTGCACTTCCATTATCGATGTACACGCGGCTCACGTGGACGTTTCCTATGATGGCTTCAATAACCATGGCATCACTGTGTGGACAGATGCCCAGGACTATGTCACTGTCGGTGAAGACTATTTCCTCAGTTCCCCTGAATCGTTTATGGCTAGGCTCCTGGGGAGGAGTTTTAGTTACTTCTCGAACCAATGCCTTCATAGCTGTTGTAGAGAGAACCTCGAGAGACGCACCACAGATGGCCCCTACATTCTGAGTGATCTGCTTAGCAGGATCTGGTGGAGGAACTTTTTGGAGTGGTTGTGGTCCCCCGTCGAGCGACTGCTGAGCAGATTGCTGCGTGTTGTTCCTTGGTGCCCAATTGTTCCCCCGATTATCTCTTCGAGGGCCTCGACGGTTCCTCTTGGGAAAGTTACGAGGTCCCACGAACTTTCCTCCTTTTTGTCAAGGAGCATTCTGCACATACTATAGGAATTTCCTAGACTTCATCCCAGCCTCGATTTCTCGCTTCAGATCCCTGCAATCTTCGGATTATGATCTTTATGATACTCGCAGTATTGATTCATGGACCTGTTAGGATAGGGAGCCGAGGGCTTTGGAATAGGAAGCTCGTCTTTGTGGATTTGGAGGATTTTTCATCGAGACTTCAGCAATGGAGTCAATTGTCTGTCAAGCTTGGGCAATGCCAGCTTAGCTTTTGTTACAGACTTGGACCTATCTCTCCCACCTCGGTCTCCTCCTATCAAGAAGGATTCTTGTGAATGTTTAAGCGTTTGTTCCTGCTGGATGTAACTTTCAACCATGGCCCACATTTTGAGGGGGTTTGGTAGACAACTTTAACCTTAAGTTGGCAGATTTCCCAAACGGGTTAAGGCCTTGGATGAATCCGTTTCACACGTCTTTGTCATCGAGGTAATCAACTTGGAGAGTTTCTCGGATGAAGCAACGGTGGAAATCGGAGAGCCTCTCGTTTTGACCTTGTTTGATTGAGGCAGGTCGATAGACATTCTTGTAATCTGCTTGCTAGGAGAGAACCGTGCGGCTAATTTGATGGATAAATCCTCGAAGCTTGTTATATTTCTTTCTGGCAGCTGTCCAAACCACCGTTGTGCTTGTCCAATGAGATAAGATGGGAGGGCTTTAGCCATGAAGTCAAGTGATGCATTCTTGATTCTCGTGACTTGGACATATCCATCTAGGAACTGTTACGGGTTAGAGTCTCCTGAGTACTTTACGAAGTCCTTGGGGAAATCAAAGTCTTGAGGTTTTGGGCAATCACGAATACTTGGTATAAATAGATTTTTGTCAACAATCATTCCTATCATTCGCTTCATTGAGTCACGAATGGAGGTATTTTGGTTGCCGTACTCCCCCTGATGTCAAGAGGCATAGGGTTCTTCTCGCGGCTAATAATTTGTCATTATGGTAATGATCTTTGCGAGGATATCATGTACCTTGAGGTGGTGCGCGATACGTGTCATTGTTATCGCAGTAGGATTTTTCCGGGGAAACTCTAGGCCCTAAGCAAGATTGTATTTTACCTCTTGGTGGGGGGGGGGGGTTCAGTCCTTTTTAGATACAAACTCGATGCTAGGTGAAGCTTGGCGATGTTGGTTGCGGGATCGCTTCCTGCGTCGATATTCTTTGGCAAACTCTTTGAGCGATATTTCGAATGCTGGATACGCTCTTCCAAATGAGTCCCAGAAGGCTGTGTTGCAAGAAGTTGAGAATTCTTGGTGGGAGATCTCACGTTTGCGGGTTTCTCTGTAATCTTCATCTGGAATTTTGCGTTTGCCGTTTTTCTTCTTTAGCAAAGCCAATGTTCTGCGTGCCTCATTCTCGTCGATTATGTCTTTCAACTCTTGGTCTATTTTATCAGGTAGACCAAGCAAGCAACAACGTCAATATTCTTCCAAGATGTACTTTTTCTTCCTTTGATTGGAAGTGTTGTCGTCTTGCAACTTCTCAAGTTCTGTTTCGATTTCAGCCAACCATTCTTCATTGGGGTTTTTTTGCCTTTGCGTGTTTGTCAGATTTCTCCACACGTTTTCCAGCAGAATTGGTTGGCTGAATGGGAGTTTTCTCTTTCCTCGACTGGCGACTACCCCTCTTTCGCTTATGCTGCTCCTAGAATTTCGCCAGGGTTTCGTTGTCATCAGGGCTTGGTTGCCTACCTGTTGATCTCGTGCTAGATTGAGATTCGCCAATTACGGCCATCATTTTCAGGGAAGATCCCTATTTTGCGACGGCAGCTAGAGGTTAAGAAAATTTTGGAAGCTTTGAGAAAGCTTGTAACACAAACCCTGGTAAACGGGTCCCACTGGGCGTGCAACTTGACGAAGCCTAAAATTGTGATTTTGGTTTAATAGTGGAACTCCGTTTCAGGTTTCCTGCAAAACAAAGCCTCGGGAGTCTCCCGAGGGTAGAAACTCCGATACTTAAGTCAGAAATAGGGTTATGGAAAAGTGTGTATATGATAATTGGTGTTAGAGATAGCGTACCTCAATTGTGGTGAGACCAATCCTATTTATAGACATAGAATTACCTTGAGGGAAGCTGAATCCCATTAGGTTTCTTATTCCTGAACTGCCTCTGTAAGGTCGGTTGGACCATAATTGGCGAATGAACCGGTCCGGTAATCCTTGGTGGATATGGACTCGCCATGTACAACATTTTTGTGTTGAAATTCGAATTGAATTGAAGATAAAACTTCCCACCCACGACTTGTATCGGTTCAATGTTTACTTCTTCCGTTCCTTATTATAAAATATTTTGATTTGTCATAAATTTCATCTAATATGTTTATTTTTAATTAAAAATATCCTTAAAAATATTTTGTAATAAATAAGAGAACACACTAAATATAAAAATATTGTAGTTTTAAGGGTATTTTTCCAATAAAAAAAAACTTATACTTGGTGAAATTTAGAACATCAAAACGATTTATAATAAGGATTAGAAGGAGCATATTTTAGGATATAATAATAAATATTAAGTGATATCATCTTAGTTCAAAGGAATATTAACTAATAAAATATAAAGTGATAAAACTAAAAATTTTTTCTCGAAATGTAAACATTAACACCATCAAGTTCATAATGAACTCAAAACACTTTAGTACAAATAGCAAGCTTTGACATTTTGGTATAATTTCACATAGGACTTTCTGTTGGGACAAAGAATCCCACATCAATGTCGTGAAGGATCTGTCACCTATTTATAAGCTCTAAAGGTCACCTCACTCATTGCCAATTGGTTTTGAGATGGGAGCCCAAGGTACCTTTGACATGGTATCAGAGCCCACGATCTGTGGACCTGTGATAACAATGTACCCGCGTGTGCGGGCTTGTGGATTGACCTAACAGTACATCCTGAGTTATGGACCCGTGTGTACGGGCTTGTTCGACACCATATCCGGTGAACTATATTGTGTTGTGCAATCCCAATGGACTAAATACTCCATTGGGCTTGAGGGAAGGTGTTGGGATAAAGAGTCCTACTGTCATGCGTGCCAAAGTTCATTTCGTGGACTTTTCAAAATAAATCCCTAAACGCAGCCATTTTGATTAATTGAGTTGTATGTCAAAATTAATGTTGAACATGAAGACTTAGTCTTACTGCTATAGTTGATGTGGCCAAAGTTTGTTATATATAGTCCGGCGTTGTATTTCCAGAAGCATCGAAAATCATTTGTAAAACTTTGAGTACTGATTTCAAGAATTCCTTTCTTGATTCTCTCTCTAGATCGGCGTCGAAGTTCGTGAGATTTTCTGATTTCTCATCATTTCTTGCTTTATTGTTTCCATTTCTGGCCGAAATATCACTGGTCTTGACATTTGGTATCTAGAGCCAACCGGTTCTTGGTGCTAGAGTTTCCAAATGGCACCAGTTCGAGGAGCGAATCGAGTTGTGATGTGGAGGATCAGCTCGTGGATTGGAGGAAGGAAATGCAGGAATCTCATAAGCTAATGCAGGAATCTCATAAGTGAATGGAGAAATTGTTTTGGCAATCCTTGGAAACGACAGCGAAGTTGCAAGAACGATTCGCGGTGCTGGAGATGCGATGCTCAGGATTGGAGTAGGAATTGCACTCAAATCCTGGATTATCGAGCTGTATGGGTAAAATCCTTAACTCACCTTCTGTTGCTTCAGTCTCGGGCATGAAAACTAGTAAAGATGAGGAAATTCGGAAGACTGTAAGCAAGAATAAAAGAAAACTAAAATTGAGATTTATGATGATGAAGATGAGGAAAAGGAAACTAAGGTGACTAAGAAACCTTGGAAACCCATGCATAAAGTGGAATTAGCTGTTTTTAAAGGGGAAAATGCTCGTAATTGGATAAGAAAATGCCAGAAATATTTCAATGCCTATAGTGTGACTGATGAGGATAAGTTAGAATCAGAGGAGTTTTACTTGGAAGGTAAGGCAGATGTTTGGTATCAAAGTTACAGAAAATGTTTTCCTCAAGCAACTTGGCAATTATTTGAGTTTGAATTCTTAAAAAGATTCAAAGATTTGGAAAGTTTGGATCCAATAGAAGAATTTAATAAGCTTGTGCAGAAAGGAAGTCTCAGTGAGTACTTTGACAAATTTGAAGAGCTTAAGTCACAGTTGCTTTGTGTGAATCCTTTCCCGAGTGAAGCTTACTTTGTGTCAAGTTTTGTAAGTGGATTGAAGGAAGAGTATAAACCTTTTGTGAGGTTTATGGAACCACAGATAGTTCTTAGAGCTTTTCAAGTTGCACAATCACAAGAGAAAACTTTAACATTGGCTTTGAAACCTAAGATGCAAGTGTCTGCTAATAATAGAAGTTATAATGCTGGTGGAAAGATGGCAGTGCAAGGGGTTGCCAAGGCTGGAAATGGAATGTTTAAGAGGTTGTCACCTCAAGAGAAGCAATACAGGAAGGTTGATAACCTCTGCTGGAAATGTAATGAATTATGGGGGCTTGGCCTTGTTTGTAAGCTGGAACATTTGAACTTAATCATAGTTGATGATGATGTTGATCTGGAAAATGTTAAGTGGTTAAGTGGTGAGTTGGAAATGGCTAGAAAGTCTGTTGATGTGTGCAATATAAAGAGTTGGATGAAATGTTGGTCTGTTGATGATGAGGAAGAAGAAGTGAACTCTAGGAAGTTGATAGTGATCAAAGGCTACATTAATGGAGAAATGGACAAGATTCTGATTGATACTGGTACTGTGAGAAGTTTTATTGATGATAAACTATCACAAAGATTAGGATTGAGGAGAAAGATTGTTAAATCTTAGGTTGCTGATGGCCACAAAATTAGAAATAATGAGATATGTTCAGCTGCTAAGTGATCCATACAAAAGCACCATTTTCAGTTTGATTTCAGGATCATGACTTTGGGAAATTGGGATGTTATATTGGGTGCTTATTGGATGCCTCATTTTAGTCCAGTATTGTTTGACTATGATAATTGTAGAGTGGAACTAACAAGGGGAAACAAAAGGTTTATGTTACAAGGTCATTCACTAGCTGCTGAGGATGAGATTGAGATGATTATCAGGAAAGCTATGTGTAGTCAACAGCAAGCTAAAAGGCCAAGAATGGACTATCAGTTTGATGTTCCTGATAAAAGATTGAAGTGGTGTGAGGAAAAATCTAAGGTGGAGCAGGCTAAGGAAGAATTTTCATTAGAAGGTGTTGACATCTCCTCTGTTCCAGATCAAAAGGAGAAAATCCCACTAGAAATCTTGGCATTTTTGGCTAAGTTTCCTAAAGTTTTTGAGGAACCTACATCTCTTCCACCTGAGAGAACTGTGGACCACCATATAGTACTCAAACCTGGTGCTGTTCATTTCAAAATCAAGCCTCATGCTCATAAGAATGAGATTGAAGCTCAAGTGGATGAACTATTGAAGAAAGGAACTGCCAGAGAAAGGAATAGTCCTTATGCATCTCCATTTTTGTTAGTTACGAAGAAGGAATGGACTTGGAGGATGTGCACAGACTATAGATATTTGAATGCTCAAACAGTTAAGAACATGTATCCAATTCCAGTAATTGAAGAACTCCTAGATGAATTGAAGGGTGTTGAATGGTTCTCTAAGATTGATCTCTGATCTGGTTATCACCAGATAAGAGTTTGTGAAGAGGATATCCCAAAAACTGCATTTCAGACTCATCATGGCCATTTTGAGTTCTTGGTCATGCCATTTGGTCTCAGAAATACTCCAGCCACTTTTCAGAATTTGATGAATTAAATCTTTAAACCTTACTTGAGAAAATTTGTGTTGGTATTCTTTGATGATATTCTTACATTCAGAAGTTCTCTGGATCAGTATTTTTATCATCTTACAGTGGTGTTACAAGTGTTGATACAACATCAACTATATGCTACAAGTCCAAAATGTTGTTCTGCTCAGCCAACAATTGAGTATTTAGGCCATGTGATTACCAGGAATGGCGTGCATATGGAACAAAGTAAGGTGAAGAGCATTGTGGAGTGGCCAAAACCAAAAACAGTCAAAGAGTTGAGAGGATTTCTGGGTTTGGCTGGTTACTACAGAAGATTTGTTAAAGATTTTGGGATTATCAGTAAACCTTTGACTAATTTACTGAGAAAAGGAGGTTTTCACTGGGATGAAAAGGCCAGTTTATCATTTCAGAAATTGAAAACAACCTTAACTACTGCTCCAGTTCTTGCTTTGCCTGATTTTAGTCAAGATTTTGTGGTGGAAACTGATGCTTGTGGAGAAGGAATGAGTATTGTTTTGATGCAAAATGATCATCAGTCTTTGAAGCATTTGTTGGAACAAAATCTCAACACTCCTTTACAACACAAGTGGTTGGTCAAGCTGATTGGATTTGATTAAGAGATCAGATATAAAAAAGGGCAAGAGAACAATGCAGCAGATGCTCTATCCAGAATAGAAATGAAGGAACAGGATCAAGTGAATGTTGCAAGCATTGTACAGCCTGTTTGGTTACAACAACTGACAGAGAGTTATAATGGTGATGATGATGCACATCAGATGATTTTGAATGCCACCCTGAATCAAGATCAAATTCCTGAATCAAGATCAAATTCCTGAATTACAGTATGTGGGAGGAATTCTGAAACAAGGAGGGAAATTATATGTGGGAATCAGTGGTTATATGAGAGGAACATTATTAATAGTGTTCCATTCTTCATCATTGGGTAGCCATTCAGGACAAAAGGCGACTTATCAAAGGCTTAAACACTTGTTTTGTTGGAAAAACCTGAAGAAGGAAGTTGAACAGTTTGTTAAGCAATGTGAAGTTGTCAGACTTGCAAACCTAAGCATGTCCATTACCCTGGGTTACTGCAACCTCTACCAATTCCACACCAAGCATGGAAGGGTATTAGCATGGACTTCATTGAGAAATTACCAGTGTCTACTAAAAGGTATGACTGTATTTTGGTGGTGGTGGATAGATTGACGAATATGGTCATTTTATTCCTTTAAAACACCCCTTTAGTGCCAAATACATTGTTGATGTGTTCATCAAGGAGATTTATAAGCTGCATGGGTCGCCTGATTCTATAGTATTTGGCAAGGATAAGATATTCACTTCTCACTTCTGGAAGGCCATGTTTCAAGCATTGGGGGTACAACTAAACTTCAGTACAGCTTACCATCCACAGTCTAATGGTCAAACTGAAAGATTGAACCAGTGTGTGGAGGCCTACTTGAGGTGTTTTTGTAGTACTTCTCCTAGTAGCTGGTCTAAATGTTGATGTTAGCTGAATGGTGGTATAACACTACTTTTCATACAAGTGCTCAGATGACTCCATATCAATCATTATACGGATTCCAACCCACAGGAATTCCTTTTGGGAGTTGTAGTGACATTCTGATACCAGCTGTGGTTGACCAGATTCAGCAGAAGCAATTGGTAATGTCTAATTTGAGGATAGCTTGGAGAAGGCTCAACACAGGATGAAATATTATGCTGACCTAAACAGAATTGAAAGACAATTCCAGATTGGGCATTGGGTATTGCTGAAACTTCAACCGGATAGGCAGCAATCTCTGGTGAGTAAGAGTTGTTTGAAGTTGATGCATAGATTTTTTGGTCCATATAAGGTACTCGAAAAGGATGGAAGTGTTGCTTACAAGTTAGAATTGCCAGAAGGGACTAAAGTGCATCAAGTTTTTTTATGTATTCTTACTCAAAAGGTACATTGGAGCTACACCTATGCACATTTCTGATCTGCCTGATCTGGAAGATCCAGAAGCTTGTGCTTTAGTTCTTGAAAAGATTTTGAACAGGAGGTTTGTACTGAGAGCCAATCAAGAAGTGCTGAAATGGTTGATCAAATGGCGAGGCGTGGAGGTGGAGGATTCGTCATGGGAAGATGAAGCTTGGACCTGGTCCAGTTTCCTGCTTTTTCAACTTGAGTCGACTTTTAGGGCGGGGGGAGTTGTCATGCGCGCCAAAGTTCATTTCATGGACTTTTCAAAATAATTCCCTAAACGGCAGCCGTTTGGATTAATTGAGTTGTAAGTCAAAATTGATGTTGAACATGCAAACATAGTCTTACTGCTGTAGTTGACGTGGCCGGAGTTTCTTATATATAGTTCAGCGTTGTAATTCCAGAAGCATCAAAAATCATTTGTAAAACTTTGAGTACTGAATTCAAGAATTCCTTTCTTGATTTTCTCTCTAGATCAGCGTCGGAATTCGTGAGAATTTCTGGTTTCCGATCATTTCTTGCTTTACTGTTTCCATTTCTGGTCAGAATATTCGCCGGTCTTGACACCCACATCGATATCGTGAAGAAACTGTTACCTGTTTATAAGCTCCAAAGATTACCCGAGTCATTGCCAATTGGTTTTGAGATGAGAGCCCAAGATAACTTTTACACTTTCATGGTTTCATATCCCTCCCTCCGCTTCTCTTCTCCCTCCTCTTATTTATTGGCGATTTTTCCCTTCAACCTCTCGCAAGAAATCAATCCTAGGTTAAGCAAAAAACTATTTCTGCCGATCAGACAAAGTAATTATTGGTTGGAACATTAGAAGAGAAAAGAGAGAAAATACCCAATTTCTTCCTAACAATATTATCATCATTTACTTCTTATGCTTAGGCTCAATTAGCCGAGACAGGGAATCGGTTCCCTTCACTGTTTGTCAAGTCGTTTATAGATATATCACATGCATAATTGTGTCCCTGGTTGTCCTTGTTTTATTTTGTTTTTCTCAATTTCCAACTTTCTTTATGCATTGCGTTTCGTAATTTATCTACGAACTTTCTTTATGGTGATTAGCTAGTGCTGTTCTCGGCCTTCTTTGTTGGAGCAAGTTGGGGGTGCTTTGGTTTATTGAAGGTCTGATTTTTTTTTCTTGTAATTTTAAAACAACATATGCTTTTCTATTCATACGGTTTTATATTTTAGAAATTTGGTGATTGAGTTATTTCGCTGTTGTCTCATTTCATTTGAATGCTTTGAACGGAAGTATTGAAAATTCAGGTACTAGATATAATTTCTTTTTCTTTTTCAGGAGTAACAGTAGTTTTGTGCTAGAAATATTGGGTGCACATGGATCGAAATATTATTGCTCACCCATAGCTCAAAATGCTAATTCCATTGTGATATCTGCTACATCCAAAAAAAAAAAATAGTGCATATTGAAAATTCAGACAAAAGTAATATAATTCTACATGGCTAAATTCACCCGGGTTTTTGTATAATTGATTACTGGACGTTCTCCCCTCCCCGTACCTTTGGTATAATATTACTCTTGAAAAGAAAAAGAAGAAAAGTTGTTTATAACCTTTCATACAAGTACTCTAAATTAATAGCCACTAGTTGAATTGAACTCGGAATGAACGCGCTTCGCGTGTGCCATAATTTTAAGAATCTACAAAAATAATAATATATAATAAATCAAGAAAAAGAAGAAATGTAAAATAAAATGATGCTAAATTATTGGTTCTATTTAATAAATTCAATCTCATGAGTAACAAAGTAATGCGATTAATAATGAAATTTTATATTTACATGAAAATAAGAATATGCAACTAACAAAAAAATTTCTTACATTTAAGTTAAATTACATTTCAGATATATGTATAAATTGTAATATAAAAAATTATACTTAAATAAACTCAAATCAACACAATTTCAGATATATGTATAAATTGTAATGTGAAAAACTATTTTATCACCAAATAATAAACCCAAATCAACACAGGAAAGCAAATAATGAACCCAAATCAACATGGAAAAATGAAAAATGCTTACCTTACTTGGATTTCAATTTTCAGGTTTTCTTTAAACTCGTAATTCTAAGATTTGTTACTATTTTATAAATACATATATTATCATAGACATTATTTATTATTCTTATTATACTATAAATATCAATAAAGCATCAAAATATTCATGAAATTGTGAGTGTGCAAGTAACATGACAAATATACATAAATATGACTTAGTTATTCAAACATTTAAACAAACAACTCCTATGAATATACACACTCAAAATAGGGAGTAAAAAGCATAAATTAATCCAATATTTAAGAACAAATAATATCAAAACATCATACGCATAATACGAAAAATATAAGAGGGATAAAAAAAATATATTCAAAAGCATTCAAACTAATCCGATTCTCTAAATACTTTTTGTTTTAGTTTAAAAAGGGAAATGGAATCATAAAAACTAAATTTACTAAGTAGGAGAGTAAATTGTATGATACCACTTCTTCAAAATAGGACGCCAAGAAAGAACTGAGATTAGGGGAAAAAAAAATACAAGCATAAGAGAAACTCAACATTTCAGCAGGACTAACACCAAAGATATTCTCAATCGAAAGACTGTTATTTAAAGTATAGTAAATTGTAGAAAATTAAACTAAAAGAAAATTAAAATTAATGAAAGAAGATGAAACAAAACTTGAAACCGTAAAAATTGAATGAATCATATTTAAAGTTATAAAGTCTTCATTAGAGAATTAAAAGAAAATAAAGAATCATATTGTAAATAGTAAATTAGAGAAAAAGGAAAAAGTTTATTAGAAGAGAAGAAGAAGAGATTCTTACACATTTTGTAGTATAATCAGAATTTTCCAAACTTTCTCTTCTTTTTTTTTTTGTGTACGTAGATGATCATTAATAATCACGAGACATTTAATCTTCTCCTACTTCTCTTCTTCTTCCATTAATAATAGCACTAAGTAAAATAATAACCACACCACATTAATCAGTACTAATTAAAGTAATAATCACATTTCAGTTACTTGCAAGATTACTACCAAAATGTTGTCCAAACTCCCTCTTTAAATCCTTCATTAATAATAACACTAAGTAAGATAATAAGCACAACACATTGATTAGTATTAATCAAAGTAATAATCACATTTAAGTTATTTGCAAGATTACTACCAAAATGTTGTCCAAACTCCCTCTTTATATTATAGGTTGAAGGTTGATAACTTGTGCACGATAATGTACATTCATGTACTAGTCATTTCTACCATCATAATACGAATTCACGGATTGTATCTTATTATATCAATACAAGCATGCAAAAGCAAAACATATAGCACAATTTATATCAAAACATATATTTACGGTTATTTCATCCATGCAGCATTCAAGCTCCATAGGACACATAATCTTAATTAATCATATTATCTATTATTATATGATATATATTATAGTTACATAATGTTGATTGAGTTTGATAATCTTTCTTTTAAGTGTAACCAATCGTTTCTTTTTTACAGAAAAATGAAAAGATGTAAAAGCAAATTGTTGATTAAGTACCTTTAATTATTTGACATTTGATCTCATTTCATTAATAATTAATTTTTATTTTAAAGATTATGAATAAATTGATATTCATGATTAGGTAAATTTTATCGGCCAAAAAATCTCTTAAAGTATCAAATATGTTTTTCTTTTTCATTTTCTTTTTTAAGCAAGAAAATTAAAAGACGTAATGTTACAATTTGGTAATCATTTAATCAATACACAAACTATTGATCTCCTTTCATTAGTAATTTCCTCTTTTGTTTTATTTTAAAGATTATATATAAATTTAATATTTATCATTAGGTGAATTTGATTAGTAAAGAAACCATTTGAATCATTTTTGTCTCTTTGAATTTTTATTGTCTTTTCTTCTTCACTTCTTTGAATTTTAAGACTTTATTAGTGGTGCTTTAAGAGATTATTTCATAACTCAAAAGGAGTACTAGAGTTTTGTGTCTTGAATTTGTTAATATATAATTCTCAACATTTATCTTTTCGTTCATTCACGTGTCTCCCTTGTACAATCAGTGACCTCTCCATTCTAATTATCCTATTGGAGGTAACCACCTAATTATTATTTTTTATTTTGTATCCTCTATTTCTTGTAAAATTTTCAGTTTTGATATTTTATATTCTTCTTCCTTTGCTTTTTTTTTTTTTTTGGATTGTGTTATAAAAATTTGATTGTATTATATTGTTCAATTTTTATGTGTATTTGTCACTTTTTTATCACGCTAAATTGTCAATAATTTTTTCATCAGTTATGTTATTATATGGTATCAGGAAGCGCAAACCGTGTGAATTCCATCTAGTACACACATAATAGGTTAATGTTGCGACGAATCAATGTTTGCTAAATTGAAAAAAAAAAAATTAACAGTAATAACAAAATGATAACTATTCCCGCACTTATGGTCTAGGGAAATTTAAGTTTCTTCTTCTCTCAAATAAAATAAAATAAACATTATTGTCAAGGAGTTGACATTATTTTACTAGGAATGAAAGACCAATCCCTCCCAAATATATAACTTTCCTGCCCACTGAAGGTTCCATAGCTAAATGTTTCTAAAAGTTTTCGACTAAAATACTTTCAAATGTCTTCATAGTGGCTCAGGATCTTCTTTGCGTTACACCAATGAAATGATTGGCACGCGTTGTTACAAGTAATGCTAATATTCTCATTATTGAATTTATAAGTGAATCCATTTCAGCAAGTGATTACTTATATATTAATCATCTAATTAGTATCACACTGAGTGTATAAAATTTTTCTTCCCCTTCATAGTTTAATAGTTAAGACACTAACCTGGCTAATGCGACATTATAGTAGAAAATATTTCTTGGGAGCGACTTGTTAGCTGTAGAGTATTTCTACGAAACATAGTGAGCCATCTCCAAGCGCCTCTATATGGGGAGTTTTCGGCAAGTTGCTTTGGCTCAGTTAAGGTCTTTCCTTCTCACAATTCATCCAGCATTTCTTCAAGATCCTCAGGTTTGTATTTGATGTATTTCTGCGGGTTCTTTTCTGTCTCAAATGAAAACCTGCGCAGTTAAGTAAACAAAATGCGACTTAATGATTCTAAACCAATACTGTCATGTATAGTTTGCAATAGTTTGCGTTCTAAATTTTAACGTTCATACTTATTAAATATGAGAGGAACATTATTACCCGAAGCGTTGAAGGAATGATCTGTATGCTGGTATTAAAACTACAGCCACACTAAGTTTTAGAGATTCACGGAGCTCTGAATTGGGCACACTCCATTGGGTTTGTCTCTGATGGAGTTCTTCAAGTTGCGTGTTGAATGCATTCAATCTAATGGAAAAGAGAGCAATTTTTTACCATGGGACAAACCTTGAGTAGAAACGTTAGATTGCAAAAGTCTCTATTTGAAAAGCATGTAGCAGCCTGGAAAATCTATTATATTGTCATTGTTGATTCCTCCAAAGGGAACGGAAACGCGCTGGAGAATCTACAGGAACCAAACAACAAAGAAAAGGAACACCAACTTAGAACAATATAAAGTGCAGATATGTAAAATGCCATGGCTCCGTACGTGGAGCTCTCCTGAACTCCTCGCTAGGAAAGGAACGTGAACATTCCTAACTGATTTTATAAAATATCAGGAACACAGAGGTAAGCATAATACTCCCTCCGTCCTAAAATTATTTTCTAGTTTGGATTCTTATTTTTAGTACAAATTGAACTAAAAGTGAAAATCCAAAGCGAACAATAATTTTGGGACAGGGGAACTATCAAACATGCAATGGGGAGCCAGATATACAAAGTAGTTTTCAACCTTTCCCCATGGCGATTGTTTCGTGTGGCTACCATGTAAAAAGTAAGAAAAAAGATTTCAAGATATGATAAAAATACTCTCTCCGTCCAAGAAAAATATAATACTCCTTCTGTCCCATAAGTATTGTCCAGTTTGAGTTTTCAACAAAACTTTGGCATCACATCTAAAAGCAGTAAACAGTACAGAAGCACCAACCTTGCAACAATATATACTCCCTCCATTCCTGTGTAGTATAGGTTGTCCGCTTTGTTGTGCTACTAACACAACTGACAGAGTACATCAACTAGTTTCAAACATATTGACAAATGAAAAGACGAGAATAAAAGAATCGAACCTTTGCAAAGATCTAACCATGTGATGGATGTTATTCATGAGGAACAAGTTGCTAAGAGCAGGATCTTTATTTTGCTTAGATTTCTCATCCAGATTGGTTTGTAAGGCTTGCATTGCTCTCATTATTTCAGCAACTAATTCAGTCTTTGAGCCATCTTTATTTTCAACTTCTTCGAAAAGCTGCTTTAAGGTTGATTCGTAGCTGAAAGTAAGAAACTGAGAAAGTCGGATCAATTATACTCGTGGGGATTGTATTTCAAATGATTTAGTTGCACGTCCCAGAATATATAGGAGCAATAAAAGTAAATGATTCAGTTGCAGGTCCCATATTATAACTGATTTTATTGAAGAAACTCGCAGACCGCTAACATGTGTACAAAAAAGGGCCAGTACATCATAGCAATTTTCACTTACTCGAGCATAAACCTCACGCAGTGAATCACATATTTTGTCATGGGATGAACACTTCCGTCCAGAGGTACCCATTTTGTATCCTCACTTCCAACTTTCTCTTCAAAATCACGAACTTTATCTTGCGCTGCCCGAGCTAGATGCTTTCTCAAACCCAAGACAGATTTTTTAATCTTTTTGCAAGATTTGCTTCAGAAAAGACTTTCGATCTGACATAACACAAGAAAACTGTTCTGATGGTTACAAGAACCAACTCCACCACGGTGCATAGTTCATCTTGGAGATACCTGTGACATTTCACATAACTTGAACCAGAAAAAAATAGGTTGAGGCCCCCGAAGTTTAAAATAAAACGAAAAACCCTAGTGAAGATGATGACATTGCGTACCTCAGAGTGAAGTTCTAGTATTATTTCATACATATCAAGCAGATCAAATAACGTTTCCACAGATAACTTGCACTTAGCAATTGTATCTCTGGTAGGGTGTCAAACCAACAAACAATTTAACCTATTTCCAAACTAATGTAGTACAGGAAAGTAAGGTTGTCTCCTCAGGGAATGGTGAATTTCTCTCTTTTAAATCAAGTAACCAAAAGGGGGGTTTTTGAGTTGTTGAAACAAATTGCAAACAATAACTAAAATGATTCAAACAAATAATGAGAAAATATCTAGCTGAAGGGTTTGTATATCCACCTTGATTTAAACAGTTGATCATAGATGCAATGATATTATCATTAACTTATGAGTAGATTAGTTTTCATTGTTGGAACCTCCAAACAATTCAATCTTTCATTTAGTTCAATGATTAAGAAACCTTCATTAATCATATACTAGTCGAAAACTAATCTTGGAACCTCCAAAGATTTAGAAAACTACTACATTAAACACAAAGACCCAATCCCAATTCCTATAAAACAAACCTTGTTTTATATTAAACCGGATTACTTGTTCTTATAACATAAATAATTACTTACCAAGTAATTAAATTATATTATACTCTATTTAAACAACAAACCTTGTTGTTTTATTGGTTTTAGATTATTAAGAAGCACCGAATGCTACCAGCTATTCATGAATCCACAATAATCATATCAATCATGCCATAGAACAAGCAATTACTCACAAGAAATTCAGAGAGAAACAACATTTAAATCTCACAACTATTCAAACCAAGACTTCAATACCCTTCAACCAGATGAATGAATTTAGCTACTCATCATGAAAACTGAATCACAAAAAAAATTCATTGAACAATATTACCGATTGATGTCTATGAACTCGGAAGACTCTAAAAATGAAGAAAGTGCCTTTGAAAGCTCCTTAAAAGTGAAAAACTACGTCTATTTTTATTCTACTACCTACTACTCTTTCAAAATGAAAAGAAAAGTCTATTTATATTCAGAATATAGGTCAGCCGCAGCAGCCTTCTCAGAAATCCGCAGCAGCAAATTAACTTTTCCGAGATTTGCATATTGATCCCTCAAATTTGGCAAAATTACATTTTGACCCAAACCTTCGTCAATTTTTCATTTTAGTCCCTGTTGCGGTTTGGCCAAACAGGAATGCAGCTTCAATGCTGGAATTTCTTCTCTAAAGCTCAATTTTGGACTGAGATTCGCGTGCCCACACGAGAATGTGATGTCATTGCTCCTTCTTGTGCTTCCTTGTCAAAATGCTCCAAAAATGTGTGTTTATGAAACATTTTACTCCATCTCATCTCTAAGGACTCCTAGGAACCAAAAATATCAAAATACATAATATAAGTGCACAATCTAATCCAAAATACTATACAAATACCTATAAATAATATGAAATTTCAAGACCTATCAATCTCCAAAGCTAAGCAGCGCAGCAACAGTCCCGGCAGTGACTTCAGAGAAACACTGATCCTTGAGGGAATCAAGGCCCTCAAACAATTGATCACAAACTTCGCGTTCCCCAGCAAACAGTAATTTGACCTGTTCCAAAAATTTATTAGCCAATAAATAATATAAAAAAAAAACAATATAGATGGTGTTCAGGAACAGAACCTACAGAAATCCGCAAAAAATGCACCCTAAGAGCTTGCAAAAAATGCAGAAGCAACAGACAAGTGGCCGATAATTTAATCACTATGCCTTTGCATGTATTTGAGCCATTAACTCATTGGAAACTAATAAATTGACTCCATCCATCCCCAAATGATTTTCTAATTTGGACTTTCAGTATAAAAAACACTGGAAATCCAAACTGGATCATCATTTTAGGGCAGTGAGAATATACAATACCACAATTTAATGGAAATGGCCATAAACACAGATTTCATAGTTTTTCCACTTGCACCAGGTGACTTCTGTCAATAAAATTCTCTCAAATATCATAAATTAACAGCATCAAAAGAATTTGACAGTCAATAAAATCAAATTGTCAAGGATTGGAAAGAAATCCTAGTTTCAGTCCAACATGTAAAAGAAGAAATGTTATTATCAAAGGCATTGAATCAGTTACTTCCCAAGTAGAGCTCCATGGAAGGAAAGTTAAAAGACAAAGGTTAGAACCAATCCAAACCAGAGTAGAAACAGAATTTTCAGAACTCAATCACTTCGGAGCACTGTTAGAAAACAAATAATGGATTTAACAAAAAACGCGCAAGCTCTTTCAGATTGCATAATTGTTCATTGAATCCTAGGAAGAGATCATGTGCGAAAAATGTTGCACACGCGGATCATGTAAATTATACCAGTCATACAACCGAAAACTCCTTCTCAATACTGAACAATCATTTACGAAATTAAAGATTGCTAGACCAACTGGCCTAGTTGACTATACCTAGGCATTTAGGAAAGCTACAAAGCCTACTATTCTTTAAGATAAGGGAACTTTTATAAGTCCATGTTATCAATTCTTTCTGCAGAAAAAAAAAAGAAAAAAAAAATTGAATGTTGGATGTCACATTGCTCCATGAATGACATTTAATTACCTATAAATTTTAGATAATTGCTGCTGGTACCCAACTTCAACCATTCTCTCAGCTAAATCCGTTACGAAATATGTATATATATTTGTATACGGTTAGTTTCGTCGTTTGTACGTACTAGGGTTTCCACCGTAAACCCTAAATGATGTGTATATATAGTCTCTCTGTGGACCGATCAATACAGTATCATGTTTTATGCCGGCCATTTAGTTTGTGTCATGGTATCGAGCCTCTTTTGGGCCATCAATTATTTTTTTTTAGGGCTTTCTTTTTGCCGTAATTTTGACCCCGCCGTTCTTCTTCTTCACTGATTTCTTCTTCTATTCCTGGTGATCACGACTTTCTTGCTTCTTCTTCTTTGTTGATCCATATCACCGCTTTGCCCGCCGTCGTTCTCCTTCTTATTTGCCCTCTGTTTTTAGTTTGGTTTGTAGCCGTCTTCGTTTTTGGACGTTGTTGCTGCTTGTTTGTTGCTACCGTCCCCGTTCGTTCTTCTTCTTGTTTGTTGCTTCTTGTCCGTTTTGGAAATTTGCAGCCCTCTGTGCACATGCCGTCAGTTTCTTCTTGCTGCCGCTGTCGATTTCATCTGCTGCTGCTTTCTTTCTCACTGCTGTTGTTGTTGCTTTGTTGTTGTTGTTCGCTCAGCCGCCCATCTTCACGGCATCTTTTTCTGCATAGTCGGTGGCTCCGTTCTCTGCTCGCCGTCCGGTGTCAGGCTTCTGCTTGCCGCCGTCCTCAGCCGCCGCCGGTTTTTGATCATTCCTTTTCCTTCTTCTTTTTCCGGCGGCTTCTGATCCATTTGGTAAAAAAAAAAAAAAACCCTCGCCGTCTTTGCCTCATGGCGCACGGTGCAAAAGAATCCAGTACTCCATCTCCCACCCTTCTTTCCATTGGTACTGCTGCTCCGCCGCCAGTTCCCGATGTTCCGAAACGTCGTACAATTCCTCCGTACGACCTTATTACCGGTGACAATCCAGGAACGCCGATCACTCAGGTTATGTTGAAGACTGATAATTATGATGAATGGTGCTGTGCTGTTCGTACTGCCTTGCGAGCGCGTAAGAAATTTTGTTTGGTTGATGGCTTGCTTCCTCAACCGCCAGCGACGTCATCCGATTTTGAGGATTGGTGGACAAACCAATCTTTGATTGTTTCCTGGTTGCGTAATTCCATCGAGCCATCCGTTCGTTCCACAGTTCCTCACCGCGAAGTTGCTTCGGTTCTCTAGACGGATCTACGTGAACGCTTCGGCATTGTGAATGGTCCCCGGATTCAGCAGCTCAAGACCGATCTAGCGAATTATAAGCAGAAGGGTTTGAGCAGTCCTGTTCTTGTGGTTCTCCTATCGTCCTTGCGAGAATCGGAATGGCGTCAGGAATCTGAGAAGATGCATCATTTATTCATGGGACTGGATGCCTCCCTGTATGGCACGCTTCGGTCGAGTTTGCTCTCTCAAGACCCGCTGCCCACTGTCAATCGTGCCTATTCGTTGCTTGTCCAGGAAGAGCGGCTGCGGTCCATCTCCAATGGGACTGATGAAGTTGCAGCTGATGCTCTGAATTTCACGGTTCAAGCTCCACGGTCTGCCCAGCTTCCCACTCCACCGTCCAGCTGGTCTACTTCTCGGTCTCGGTCTAACTCCAAACCAATTGAGCCAAAAGCCAAGTCGATTATTTGCACTCACTGCTCCAAACTGGGTCATGACATTTCCAATTGTTTTGATCTTATCGGATATCCCGATTGGTGGCCTCACTCTCGCCGGGATTCAAGTGGTTCGACTGGCCGCGGCTCGGTTGGTCGTGGTGGTAGTTCCTCCGGTCATGTGCGTGGTGCTAGTTCGGGTCGTGGTTCGGGTAGCTCTGTTGGTCGAGCTAACGCTACTATTGTACCCGGTTCACAGTTTGCTGACTCTTTGGTGACTGATTCGGATAAAAGTGCGGTTGCTGGACTTTCTCCGGATCAATGGTAGACTTTAATCTCCATGCTTGATACTCATCACAAGTCGAGTAATACACTCTCTGGTAAGCCTTATTCTCATGAATGGATGTTTGATTGTGGGGCTTCACATCATATGACGAGTTTTTTGGCTTTCTTGATGGATTTGAGGGCTATTTCTCCTCGTCCAGTTCAGTTACCTGATGGTTCTATGACTTATGCATCGCAGTCGGGTGTTGTTCATTTGAGCCATTCTGTCACGTTGCACAATATCCTTTATGTTCCAACTTTGAAGTGCAGTTTGATTTCTCTATATCATTTATTAGAGGATCCTCATTCTGTTGCACAGTTTACCAATAAATTTTGTGTTATTCAGGACCGTACATCGAGGACACTGATTGGCGCGGGTGAACAGTTGGGGGGTCTCTACTTCTTTCATGGCTTGTCTCCTGCTCGGACTTCTCATGTTGTTTCTCCAATTTTATGGCATCAGCGGCTAGGGCACCCTTCTGTAAAGGTTTTAAAGCAGTTGTCTCTTTTTGATTCTAGTAGTCCTGTTTTGAATAAATCTTGTTACATTTGTTTCTGAGCTAAACAATCTCGTGAATCTTTTCCCATTAGTACTTCTAAAAGTGTTGAACTTTTCTCTTTAATTCATTGTGATTTGTGGGGACCTTATCGTACTCCTACTTTTAGTGGTGCTCGTTATTTTTTGACCATCGTTGATGATTTTTCTTGTGCTACTTGGTTATATCTTCTTGATGATAAGAAATCTGTGCCTACTAAGTTATGTGAGTTTTTTGCCATGATTCACAATCAATTTGGGAAATCACAAAATTGTTCGTAGTGATAATGGTTCCGAGTTCTTGTGTCCAGGTTCCTATTTTCGTCAAAAGGAATTTTGCATGAAACTTCCAAAGTCTGGTACCCCTCAACAAAACGGTAGTGTCGAACGTAAACACCAACACATTCTTAATGTCGCTCGTGCCTTACTTTTTCAAGCTAATCTTCCTATTCCTTTTTGGGGTAATTGTGTCTTGACTGCTGCCTACTTAATCAATCGCACTCCCTCTTCTGCTTTAAATGGGAAGACTCCTTTTGAAATTCTATATGGTAAACCTCCTTCTCTTCACCACTTGCGTGTTTTCGGGTGCCTTTGTTATATGCATACTCTTTCTCGCGGAGGTGATAAATTCGCTCCCCGTGGTCACAAGTGTGTTTTTGTGGGTTATCCATTTGGTAAAAAGGCCTGGTTGGTTTATGATCTTGAATTACGTAAGTTTTCTGTTTCTCGGGATGTTGTTTTTTGTGATACTGAATTTCCTTTTGCCAGTTCTTCTTCTGTTTTCTCAGACTCTCCTTCTCCTCTGGTTCCTAGTTTCTCTCCTTTTTTCGATGACGATAATTTACTTCCTTCCGAACCGGTTTCTGTTGCCCCCTCCCAGTTTCTCCCTCTTTGCTTGCATCACCTCCCCTTTCAACTCCAGCTTCTCCTATCTCGTCCCCTTCCTCTGAGGGGTCACCCACCTTGTCCTCCACCCCCGAGTCTTCTTCTGAGTCTCCCGAACTATTGGGTCGTGGTCATCGTACTAAATTTCCTTCTACTCGTCTTCATGGTTTCGATCTCCATCTTACCTCTCCCTCCGCCGCTCACTCACCCGCTCGGTCCTCGGGTACTCCTTATCCTATAACACATTTTGTAAACGTGATTCTTTTTCACCCCAAAGATCGAGCTTTCTTGGCAGCCATTACTGCAGACGTTGAGCCTCGGTCTTTTCGTGAGGCCATGCAGGATGCCAAATGGCGTTCTGCCATGCATGATGAGATACGTGCTTTGGAGAAAAATCGCACCTGGGAAGTTACTTCCCTTCCTCCTGGCAAGCGCGCCATTGGTTGTAAGTGGGTGTTTAAGATAAAATATAATGTTGACAATTCTGTCGAGCGCTATAAGGCTCGTCTGGTTATCCTTGGTAATAATCAGATTGAAGGCATTGACTACCAGGAGACCTTTGCACCTGTTGCCAAAATGGTCACTATTCGTACCTTTCTGGCTGTTGCTGCCGCCAACAAATGGGAGCTTCACCAAATGGATGTCCATAACGCCTTTCTTCATGGTGATCTACATGATGAGGTTTATATGAAATTTCCTCCTGGTTTTTGCACCGGCACTTCTGGTTAGGTGTGTCGGCTTCATCGGTCTCTGTATGGTCTTTAACAGGCTCCTCGTTGCTGGTTTGCTAAGCTTGCCCAGGCTTTAAAGCAGTATGGTTTTGTGCAATCTTCCGCTGACTACTCTTTGTTTACCCTTCATCGTGGTTGTGTTTCTCTTAGTCTGTTGGTATATGTTGATGATCTTGTTTTGGCTGGTAATGATCATGTTGCTATTACTGCTTTCAAATAGTATTTGAGTACTTGTTTTCACGTGAAGGATCTAGGCCTTTCCTTAAGTACTTCTTGGGTATTGAGGTTTCCTGTAATTCGTCTGGCATATTTTTATGTCAACGAAAATATACTTTGGATATTCTCTCGGAGGTTGGTCTTTTGGGTGCGAAACCTGTTACTTTTCTCATGAACCAGAATCAACATCTTCCTCTGGCTGAGGGTTCTCTACTCTCTGATCCCGAGCCGTACCGTCGTCTGGTTGGTTGGTTGATCTATCTTGCTGTCACCCGTCCTGATATCTCTTATTCGGTTCATATGTTGGCTCAATTCCTGCAAGCTCCACAGCAGGCTCACTGGGATGCTGCTCTCCGGGTTGTTTGTTATTTGAAATTACATCCAGGTCAGGGTATTTTGCTTCGTGCAGATTGTGACCTCCAGCTCTATGGTTGGTGTGATTCTGATTGGGCTAGTTGTCCTCTGTCTCGGCATTCTCTCACTGGCTGGTTTATTATTCTTGGTGCTTCTCCTATTTCTTGGCGAACTAAGAAGCTGCAGGTTGTCTCTCGTTCGTCTGCTGAGGCTGAATATCGTGCTATGGCTAATACTGTCTATGAGTTGAAGTGGTTGAAGGCTTTGTTACTGAGCTTGGGTGTTCGACATTCTCAGTCTATGCGTCTTCATTGTGATAGTCAGTCTGCGCTTCATCTTGTTTCTAATCCGGTTTTTCATGAGCGTACTAAGGACATCGAGGTTGATTGTCATTTTTTGCGTGATGCGTTTATTCAGGAGGTCATTTCACCTACTTATGTTCCCACCGCGTCACAGCTCGCCGATATTTTTACTAAAGCTTTGGGTAAACGGCAGTTTTCTTATTTTTTGTCCAAGTTCGGCATTCGAAACCCGCATGCACCACCTTGAGAGAGGTGTTACGATATATGTATATATATATATTTGTATAGGGTTAGTTTCGTCCTTTGTACGTACTAGGGTTTCCACCGTAACCCTAAATGATGTGTATATATAGTAATAACACTATTCTTGAACGGGAAAAACAAAAAATAATAAAAGCCAAACTAATGATCTGTGGAAATAAAATCATTTAAATTTTAGTACCTGCAATGGCACCACCACAACGACCGAAGCAAGATCAGTGAGAATTTTTTTTTTCCTTTGTGTTTATATAGAGAGGTAAAGAGAATATTTTTGAAGTTGAAATTTTATCCAATTAAGATGTTGTTGATCATCACTAATGAACAGATTGAATATGCTAATAGAAAAGGAGTATATTTCACAACATATTCTCAATTAATGATTGATCAGGAATTTATTTATTTTTAATTGTAAAGAAGGGATTGATTAAGGAGTCGATTGTCGTGGAGATGAGGATGAGAATTTGGGTTTTTTATGAACCTGTGATTTTTTTTTGTTTGTTTTGACGAAAATAGGAGGTGGAAGTGAATTTAGACTGCATTTGCCTTTTAAATTTAGGAGATGTGGTAATAAAAATTTATTTTAAAAAATGATGTGGAAATGCCACATGGCGAATGATGGTGCTTTCTCTTAAGTGTGGTTTTTGTTTCTAATATAGTAAGATATACTATACTAAGTCAAAAACTAGAGAGAGAAATCTAAAGTTAAGGAGCACATGTCACATAGGATTTTATCATATGTGGCATTTTCTTAATTTTTTAGATATAAAAATGCACAAAACAAAACAATAAAAAAAAAAAAACGCAACTGAAAAAGTCCAAACTCTATATTGATTCGACCAAATCCCTGCAAATCCAATGGACGGATCTCTTCCTCCTAAAAAAAAAATCCAACTGAAAAAGAATTTTATATTAATAATTTATTAAAATAATTAAAAAAAGTTAGGCCAACCTGAAACTTCTATAATTTAGCTTCAAATATGGAATTGAGTTAAAATACTATGGTGATGGGTTGATGTAGAGGGGCTAAGAAATCAAAAGGCACTCCGAAACAAGGAATAAAGGTCCGATATCCAACTTTTCTTATTTTTAAATTTTTCTTATTAAAAATTGGATGGCCTCTACAACAAGTTAGGGTTATTGTTTCGTAGTAACCATTCCTTATCATAAATCTTTTCAAAAAAAAAAATTCCTTATCATAATTTCTTAACCACCCTAGCCGACCTTTCTACCCCAAACTACCAATGTAGTCTACCAAGAAATATTGCAAGATGTATAATTATTTAATTCAAAGTTCTTTTTTTAATTTCTTAACAATCTTTTTGCGTTAAATAAATTACAGTGTATTCGTTTGGTAAAGTGTTGTCGATGTTTGTGTTTTATATTTTTAAATAAAATTATTATATATTTTATAAAAATACAAAAATCAATACAAATATTAATATTTTTTTTATTTGTTTGTGTAGTAATGTTTATGTTTGTGTAGTAATTTTTTTTATTTGGACGGGTCTAACACCTAGTGAAATACTATACAAATAATACGCAACATTTAAAACATAAATTGGGAAAAGAAGAAAAAAAAAAAAAAAACCTTGCACTTTACTATGTTATAGTACCTTTTGCTCAAACGCAAAAACAAAATAATGGAATATTGCGATTCTGGACATGTTTCTTTTCGCCGACAACCGGTGGTTAACTTTCTTGTGAGTTATCCACTGCTTCACAGGTCCACGATGAGTCTAAATGACTCCCAATTGATATCATCTTCGCACCCTCAGAAATAGCTTTCTGTGGAGGAAGAATTATGTTTGTCGATTTCATATTGACTAACAATATTAAGAAATGGTATGGGAAAGAAAAATTTGTCTGCACGGCTGCACCGCAGAACATCATAACTCCAATTGTTTTGAATTAGGATCATGCATAACTAAACCAACAAAAAAAAAAAAAAATTAAATTTTTCTTCTTTTTTGGAACTGTTTCAGTTTCCTTCTAGATACGAACGTGAAGTTTTTGAAGATTTGGAATAACTCGAGAGTTTTTGGGACATATAATAAAGAAAGTGAAGAAAAAAATGGAGAACGTGGGATTCTAATGATGGTAGTTCCGATTTTAATCAAGGTTTGGAAATTAATTTTTGGTAATTGTTATAATTTTGTCATACTGTGCTTTTAAGAATAGTTTGACATTTAGAATTTTGGGCTGAAATTTAGGAGAGTTTGACACTTGGATTTTTAAGGAAAAAGTGGTTTTTGTTATAATGGGAGTTGTTACTATTATTATTATATTATAGATTATAGATAGATTTTGTTTATTTATTTATTTTGGTAATTGTTTTTTTCAGTTGGTGCGTTATTAGCATGCTGGGGTTTATTTTAGGAGGTAATATACTACTGTTCTTGAATTCTGATCTTAAATTACTGGCATTATGTTTTGGACAGTGAGAGTGACTACGACTTTCATTATTCAAATGGAGAAAAGTCTTGGGCCGATGTGTATGGCCAGAAGAGCAAATTCAGAACAAATTTTAAACTCAAATATAGAGACTTCGTAATAATTTCAAAACTATCTTTTGATGTAACATATTTTTCATAGCATCTAAATAAAGATTTACGTGAAAAAACGCGAGATTATTTTATGCTTAAATCGTACAATTTATTCTCAATTGGATACCTAATTAGGAGATGGTCATTTCTAAAAGAAAGGGACTCCTTAACATGTACATTCGGAATATCTTTCGTTTAGGTCATGACGAAGATAATATAAACAATTTTGTTTTATTAATAGACACTAACGAGGCGAATACCTATAAACTTAAATGGTTACATTATGTGAGCGTAAAAAAATAATTAAATCAGAAGTCTCGAGTGCCTTTTATAGAAGATCGATATGTAATTAATAAAAAATATATATTTTTATGATGACTTTGTTTTAAAATGTAATTTTATTTTGTACAACTATAAAAATTATGAGAAAAAAATAATTTTTGAAATTTAATATTAATAGAGAGATTGTAAGGAATACAGATAAGCTAAATTTGTGTTGTTGGAGCCAATGAGTATTTAAGGATAAATTTTAGAAAATATTTTTTTTGGATCAATGAATTAAATTTAAGAATTCATTTTTCTTTTAATTTTTTTCTTTGTTTGAAATAAGAAAATTGTTTTTTTTTTACTTTATTTTTCATGAGAAAAATAAATTATCTGGCTGCCATTTGTCCTTCCCGACAACTATTTTAAATAAGTACATAAAAGAAACTAGGTGTTTGACCGTGCATTCTAATTCAATTGATCGAATTTATTATCACTTTGGCATCCAAGTTATCTGAATTGAATGTCTACCCTAGAAAAGTCAGCAACAGCTAAGTGATATTTGGGTGAGTACACCATTCTTGCGTGCAAATCCCCTTTGTCAATAGTTTTTTTGCTACTTTTTTGCTCTAATATTTTGTATGCCCATAAAACTGGAAGTTTGAGCAGGAATCATCACGTTATTTGATATTAGGGCATGCCACACCAACCGGGATTTCGTTGATCCCAACAGGACTCCGGAAAGAAATTCCCATTCTCTGAATCTAAATTTTGATATAGCTGGTGGACTAATTTCATTAATTTCTAGATGTTATGTAATTGAATTATGCTAAACTTTTGCAATCTAATTCAACAGAATTGAGAAGTCTTATTGCTTTCTTTGCTCTTCTTATCGTGACAACGGGCAAAGAGCTTTTTGGTTTAATTATGCAGAAATTTGATTTCCAATATTGGGTTGATGCCTCTACAATCATCTGGAGCAACCAGAGCAAGGACTTGTGGGGATTTAATGTTGCCTTCATAGACAAAAAATTGAACCAGAGTTGACTTTGATGTTGCCTTCGTAGGATTTTCTATGACATTATGCATGTGTTACTTTTTATAACAAGTTGTTAAACACATTTCAAATTTTTTAATGATGTAGAGTGTAATACAAAAGTGTTGCAGAAAATTTTTTACTATAAAATATAAAGAAAATGATATGTTTAGTGATAAATATATAATGAAAAGAAATAATGACTAAGTTAGCTACGCATTTTGTAACACTTTGCCATCGAAATTATATCTTTTTCTTTAAAATTATATTTTTGACTTAATTATTGTGGATAATTATATCTTTTCCTTCAAAATTACATTTTTGTCCTTAATTATTGTGTACACATCAGTCACTGTGAATTTTCACCGTAGTTATTTACTAATAACTATAACACTGCTGCAATTTTAACTAGATGACACTAAGAAATATATTCAACTCGTATACTAGATATTACAATTATAACATGCAAAAGCAAGAGGAGAAGGAATATTTCTACTTTTCTATTTACTTGGGCGTATGTGTGGAAACCAGTGAGGTTGTTGGACATGGATTCCTCCTCTCATTCTCCTTAGGAGATGATACCGTAAGACATTTCCATAATATAAAGGGTTTTCCCATAATGTTTCCAACGAGCCTTGTATGTAAGACGGCTCTGGCAAAACTTTCTTACTTGTGGTTCCGGTGTCATACTCGTTAGTCTTCCGAATGTTTTACGTATCTTGATATATGTATAAATTCAATTGTATATACAAAGCAACATCTAATACTTTTCTCAATTTTTTTTTTAAAAAAAAAGAGCAACTTTTGGTACTGTTTTGAAGTATTTTTTATTTCCTTTTGGAGGTGTACAAGAAAGCAAAAACCTTTCAAATATTGCATGTAAGTATTCTCTTTTTTTAATAAGTTAAGACATCGGAGATGGATGATGTAAAGCTTAGATTGGGATTCGCTGGAATTAAGTTTAGCAGCAGAAGTATATATTACATGGGTTAAGTCGACAAATTCATGTCGAGCATAAACAAGAACTGGTCGAGACAAGTACATGACAACGTTGACAGTTTTGACTGTTATGCCTAAGTTTGATAAAATTCCCTCTGGCCTTAATTGTAAGGCACAAATTAACACTGCAAATTTAATTTTGCACCTTATAATTAGGACCGGAAGGACTACTTGCTGCCGGGAATTGTCAACCGTTGCTTGCCCGGACATGCCGGTTCATGTGTTTGGAAGTCCAGAAAATCAACTAGAGAGGTAGTGTTCCTACATGATTGGACATGGCAATATTGGTGAGTTGTGGAAGCCAGCCAGGTAGTTCAACATGAATTTCTCCTCCTCCTCTTCTTCTCCTAAGAGCATGGGAATGTGGTTGACCCCGGAACTTTTCCATGATATAAGTGGTTGCTTTTGTCACCATTTTCCAAATCATTTTTACATGGGATTGGGACATCATTTGCGACAAGGAAAACAAAAGGGATGCTGAAAATGCAAGTGGGCAAAGGGATTGTGGGAGAATGACGGACAGAATAGACGCCAATGACAGGGGTCCACAAAATCCCAAACCCACCTTACTAAAGTAAGCAGCCCAGCTGGTATCATCATTTGGTAGCGCAGAAGAAGGTGGATTTGCTGTTCTTAGCTTGGTGGCAAAATATGACGCCCAATAGTAAAGAAGCAAACTTGCCACGGCAAAAATCATGGTTTTGGGGTTTGTTTGAAAAGGGGAAGCAGCTTTTCCTTGAAACTTAATTTGGACCAAGTTTAGCAACACGGTGACGATGAATGCGTAAACCGCCTGTCGGGAGGCCATTTTTATTTGGCTCTCATCATCGGCTTGGGACTCTGGGATGTTGTCGGAATGGAAAACAACAACATTGCAATTCTGGAAAATGAGGTAGTTGTTGGTATGATTTGGTGTTTCAGGCATGATTAGATGGAGATTAATCAGAAAAGAAGCAAAAGATAAGCGGGTGTTAATCAATTATTCTGTTACCCGGCGGCTGGAATCCTAGTTTGAACCAAGGGAATTTTCGGTTTTGTTGAGGAGGTTTTGGCCTCAACCTTAAAGATTGATTTATATATAAGAGATTGCATGTTGAGCAATTGCAACATGGCCTAAGGCAAACAATAATAATAATAATAATAATATGGCATAGATTTTCTGTTCCATCCACTCTGACAGTGAGATTATATTCTTTATAATTTACTGCTTATAGGACCCATCAAATGCCAATAGAATTCAAGCTACGTGAAGCATGTAATCACATTTAGGAGAAGGAAACTAAAATCAAACTTAAAAGTTAAAACTTTCGCAAAACACACCCCTTTTCCCCTTTTGATTTATGAAATCTTCCTTTGATTGTCGTTCTCCACAGCTCCATCTTTCGTACTCAGAAAAGGATCGAACTTAAAATATGTTATCTTCGGATCAATCCACGTACACCACTCCCTCATCATCTCTTATGGCACCCAATAAAGGACTAAAAAAATGACAAACCCGTTTGCCTCATCAAATCCCTTAAAAGCTTCCTAGTCTTTTTTTGAAAGGGTAGAACCCCTTTTTCTCTTTGTTCTACAAGTTAAATAATCTTTTATTCATGTTTCACTTATAGTTAATTCAATATTTCAAACAAACATCCAGAATCACTACTATACAGGATCCACCATTCTTGGGGATGATACTGCATAATTTGTATGGCGGAAAATGATCCGAGCTATAAAATTATGAATATGTTATATATGCTAATCAAGGTTAGACTTATGATGTCGTAGACAACAAAGACTTAATAGCTAATTAGAAAAATTAGTATTACTACTAGAGCCATCTTATCACACGTTTCTCAAACTAATTTATGAACTTATTATATGTTTCTAATTATAGTTCTATAAGTCATTCTTCAAAGACGAAATAATTAATTTTCTTAGACAAAATAAGTAATTTTCATAAAATAAAAATACTTTTTTTATAAAAAAATTTATTTCATTCTACGTGTTCGATATTCTAACCGGATACAGAAAGAGAGCGGATGAATAAACAAGTGATGCGAATACGATAGGAGCTATAATAATGTAAACCTGCATAACTTTGTTGAAAACAATAGTCTTACACTACAAAAATCTTAACTAGCTATTTATTCCATCCTGATTGTCCATTTTTTATTTTCATTTTATTAAAATTAAAAAATAATGTAAAAGATCATTTTAGAAGAGATTGAATAAAAGATACTCTTTTTATCAAAAGAAATAGTTCATATTGAATTTTGAGATTTAAACTAGTTTTTTTTTTTTTTTTTGGAAAGAGAGGGAGTATAATACTTTGTTAATTACATACCTGCCACTACTCCCCTAATTAGTCCAGTAACCAAAGAAATGACTACTTTTTTGCATGTACCAAAGCTGATGATTGGCATATCCGATTTTATTGTTAATTTGTTAAAAATAACAAAAATAAATTTACCATTTTCCACACAAATCATCATATCCCTCAATTTCCTTGACTAGTTTCTTTCCCCCTTTTTGAAGAGACGTTGACTATTTAATTATACCCTAAAGTTTTAGGAATGGTCAATAATTAAATTAATCATTTTGGGCCGGAAAAATTGGCGTTCATACCCAAAAAACTTTGGGCTCATCGTTAATTTTACTCTATTGATTTTTGGTTATCCAATTTTGTCCTTACTGTTTTGAATTTTTGTCAATTCTACCCAATCGGTTCAATTTCCGTTAAACATAACGGACTTTCGTTAGTTTTTAACCAAATACACCTCGATAGTTTTAAAAAACTATAAATATAACCCTGAAAATATAAAAATAAAAAAATAGTCCATTTTTATTCTTTTTTTTATTTCATTTTATTTCTCTTTATTACTTTTCATAACCATCAAAATATACTATATGATCTTTAAAAAACTAATTATTTATTTTCAAAATTTATTTTTCATGTGCAACACATGTGATTTGGGTTGAGGGGTAATTTTGTCATTTTAAATTTTAAAAAAATTTTAATTTTATTTTTGTTATTCGTTATTTTTTGAGATTATTTTTCTTATGTTTTCCTGACTTGTATATATTGATACTAGTATATTTATTAAATTTCAATAATTAATTTACCTTTCTATTTGATAGATTATAAAAAAAATTAACATAAAGAAAATGAAAAAGAAAAATCAAATTGAAATTAACATAAAAATTAATAGTTTATCATTCTAAACAAAAATTGAAAAAATCTAAAAATCTGCAAAGAGAATTCTTTCCTCCTTGACTTCCTCTAATTCATAGGTGAGTTATGAAACATAAATTTTACTTGATCTAGCCTAAAATAAATATTTAGTTCGTTGTAATAAAAATAATATAGAAATTAGACAAACATTTGAAACATGAAAAGGTGCTAATTTAATTAGTCCACAATGATGCATTTCTCTAAATTTGCTTAACACTATTTTTATGATTTATATATATATATATATATATATATATATTTTGCCGATTGGCGGTTGCTAAACTACATAAGTAATTATTGAATTCATGAAAAACATAAATACGTGTATTTTTTGCAAAATAATTTCTAAATTATACTAAATGACTTGTATTATTTTTATTACAAAGAACAAACTAATCATTTTAGGCTAGATCATGTAAAATTTATGTTTCGTAACTTACCTATGAAATAGAGGAAGTTGAGGAGAAAATACTTGTCTTTGCAATTTTTTTAAAGGTTTTTTTGCTTTTTTTTTTTTTTAGAATGATAAACTATTTATTTTCATGTTTATTTCAACTTAAGTTTTTAGTCCTCATTTTCTTTATGTTAAAGTTTTTATAATCTATGAAATAAAATGGTAAATTAATTATTAAAATTTAATAATTATTCTAGTATCAATATATACAAGTCAGGAAATATAAGAAAAAGAATCTCAAAAAAAGGACGAATAAAAAAAAGAAATTAAAATTTTAAAAATTTAAAATGACAACATTTCCCCTTAATCCAAATAACATGTGTTGCACATGAAAAATAGATTTTGAAAATAAATTATTATTTTCTTAAAGATCATATAATATATTTCGATAGTTATACAAAGTAATAAAGAGAAATAAAATGAAATAGGAAAAAATGAATAAAAATGGACTATTTTGTTATTTTTATATATTTTTAGGTTTATTTTTATAATTTTCTGAAACTATCGAGGTATTTTTGGTTAAAAGCTAACAGAAATCCATTAAATTTAACGGAAATTGGACCAATTAGATGGAATTGACCAAAATTTCAAACAGTAAAGACAAAATTGACTAACAAAAAATCAATAGGATAGAATTGACGATGTGCCCAAAGTTTCGAGTATGAATGCCAATTTTTCCATTCTGGGCCTCTTAAAATTTCATAATAATTTCCTAACAGAACCTCTTTCTTTTGTGGACGTTATGTTTTTATTATATTCTGGACCTCTTTTTACAGATGTTGAACACTGAGATTTCCTCTATTGCTAATACTCCTATAGGGTAAAAGCCGCAATACCACTGTGTAATTGTTTCGAATATAAAAAACTATCTCTACTTCTATTTACAATATAACTAGGTGAAGTGGTTGCACGCTGTGCAGCGAAAAGGGGAGTGGTAGCCCATCGAACAGGATGCACGTTGTTAAAATATTAAGGTACAATAGTTCGTACAATTCTGCAGCTGTAACAGCAGTATGTGTCCATTTAATGTATCGACTTCTCCTTTCTTTCAATTGATTGATGGAAATCAATTGAGCTTGACTTTAACCAAGTACTCCCTCGATCTTCCATTCAACCGATTTTGAAAATCAACACCAATAACAGTTGGAGTACTCCTAGTAATATTTTCCATGTCTAGTCAGCCCTTTTAATAATAATCATAGCAAAATTTCAATAGCCGGCACAATTGAATCATGTCAATTCCTACCAGAACATTGGCTTCAATGAGGAAAAATTAGCCGATTTACCCAAAGGTTGATATGCGTTATCAATTTCACCCTATTCTTTTTCGATTAGCCAATATTACCCTAAGCTATCCAACCGTTAGCCGATTTTGTCCAATTGGCCAATTTCTGTTTAAATTAACGGAATTCTGTTAGTATTAACTACAAAAAATACCCTAATAGTTTTGAAAATTATAAAAATAACCCTTAAAATTTGTAAAAATAACCAAACAGTTTTTTTACACTTTTGATTTAATTTTTTCTGTTTTCTATTATTATTATTATTTCTCATACCTATAAAAATATATTATATGATCTTTTAGAAAAAACTATTTATTTTCAACACTACTGTTCAAATTTATAGATATGTATATTTTTAACTCATGGTTGATTTACATAAACATATCAATGTTTTAATAATATAACTTGACAATAATGATATTAGCTTTTTTAATCCTTTTTTCAATTTAAAGAATAATATTTTTGACTAAAAACGAATTTTTTACAAAAAAGTAAAACATTTAGCATAGATTAAAAATTAATATATTAGTATATTTTAATTTATTACAAATTGAATAAACAAACTATAGATTGTATTATCCAATTCAAAAAATTACTAAACTAAAATATAGTGTACAATCTATTGTTTAGGGTGTTGAGCTTCATGATAGTAGATATAAGATTAATTCTCACCACGGATTTTTAACCAGAAGAGTGATTTTATCTACATTTATGCATGGTTTACTAAAGGTGAGAGAATTGAGTTGGACGGTCAGGTGATTTAAGATGGGAGATGATTATTACTGTGTTCGAGGCCTCAATTCTCACTGGGGCGATCTTTTTTTTTTAAAGGTGGAGTCCAGTACTGGAGCAGATTTTTTTTATTATTATTAAAAAAAAATTTCCTGCTAAAGTTAGATGTTAATATCTCAAAAAAATTATCACGAAATGTTAAACTCTCGCAATGATAAATATACATATTTTTTATAAAATATTTTGTACCTTTTTTTTTACTTTCTGTTTGTACTTGGCCTTTTAAAGAAAATGTATATTTTAGTTTAATTATTTTTTTAATTTTACAATACAATCTAAATTTTGTTGAATTATATTGTAATAATACATTAAAGTATACCAATAAAAAAAATTTAATCTATGCTAAATGTTTTATTTTTTGTGCAAAATTTAGTTTAGTTAAATAATCTTATTTTTTAGATTGAAAAAACATAGATTAAAAAAATAATATTATTACTGTTAAACTATATTATTAAAAAATTAATATGTTTATGTAAATCAACCATGAGTTACGAATATGCATATATATAAATTTGCACAATAGTGTTTTAAAAATAAATAGCTTTTTTTAAAAAGATTATATAATATATTTTTATAGTTATGAGAAATAGTGAAAAGAAATAGAAAACAGAAAAAAAATTAAATAAAAAGTGAAAAAAAAAAACTGTTTGGTTATTTTTACAAACTTTTGAGATCATTTTTATAATTTTTAAAACTATTAGGGTATTTTTTGTAATTAAAACTAACGAAATTCCGTTAATTTAAACGAAAATTGGCAAATTGGACAAAATCGGCTAACAGTTGGATAGCTTAGAGTAATATTAGCTAACCGAAAAAGAATAGGGTGAAATTTGACAACGCATGTCAACCTTTGGGTAGATCGGCCAATTTTTTCGCTTTAATGGAGTAAATATAATTTGCATACGGTGGAGTGATAATCCTGTCAATACCTTCCCAATCCGAGATCATGAAGCCAACAGAACTCATCATCAAACTAAAACCACCACTGGCACTCAAAACCTTTTCAAACAATGGAACAATGGTGGAGTTTGAGCTGAAATATATGCTGTCAAGGGAATATCGCATATTCACGGATGCAAGTAAGCATTTGTAATATTGCAAATCAAAAGGGAAGAAAGAACACTGTATTATGGATACGTCCAAATATTCTCTGCAATTCTTGATCAATGGTCAGTCATCATATGCCAATAACGAGGAAGCAACTGATTCTTAATTCATGCTTCAACTGGAGGCCTTGCAACTCGTAACTGTGAGGAGACTTTGCTAACATTTATCTCCAGTCCAACAACCATAATGGACTTTTGTGGTTTGGGCAATAGATGTAAAGGTTTGGACCCCTGTGGAACGGAAGGAATGGAATCTCCTGGGGCAAAAAAGGAGACGACATCAAGGTAATATTCAAACAAGTCTGCAGGAAACAAAATAAAGCTTATGAAACAGCAGTGAAGTATTAGAGCCAAAGTTGTTTGATAGCATGATGAGTGCTTCATTTGGAGCTCACAGAGCAAAGTCCGTAGAACAACGAGACTCCATCATAAAACTCATTTGAAAAGATCCTATTACATTCTTTGAGGCAAAAAATCAAACAGTTTATATGCAAATTTAGCAATGTGATTTGGGGCACATGGGAGTTTTCTAATAGACTAATACGCATATTTAGGCTATATTTCACGTAACAACAATTCACAATCTCAAATCAGATCAAATCGGCAAAACACAACACCTTCAAAAATTTGATGACCCTCAATCGCATCAAATCGGCCACAAAAAATCCGCAATTTATGAGCATAGAATATGGCAAACAAAAATCTTATCTTAAGTTTAGTTTCCTATTTAAACCAACGAACTGAAATACATAGGCGAAGGTTCTTTAAAGCAGAGGCGGTTGGCAAATTTTGAAGAGTTAACGAATCTCAAATCTAAAATGGGAGAAAATACTGATATGGCTCATGAATTTGACCATTGAAGGACAGATCTGGTTACTTGCCGATCATCAATCGTGTAGAATGATCTCTTCCCGACGTTTCCGTTCGGGCATCAAGCGATGCTTGTTCTCTTCCTGTCCGGGTTGACATATCTTCAACATTGCCAATCCCTACTTCATTTTCAATTTTGAGGCCAACCAGAAAAATTTGCACTCGGTAAGTCGGTATCGAGGATTGAGTAGTACAAATCAAATTCTTCACGTGAATTTGGCTATTCCAGTTGTTCTTTTAATTTGCCGAGTCTGCAAGGTTAATGGCAACAGAAGACAGAGAAAAGAAACGGCAAGGAGCAGTGAAGTTCCCCAGAGCAATGGACATCCAGTAGCAGACGGACACGTGTTGGAATTTGGACCGGACTCTGGACCAAAACAGGCCTTTCGCCGACGGAACTGTCCCTTTATATATTGTAGACTAGGTTGTGTGGCCGCACATTCTGCGGCGGGAGGTGAATCATAACCAAGATTTGCAGTACTATTTTCATTATTACTACCTCTGTCTCAAAAACTAATCTGCATTAAATTTTCAAATTTGTATTAAAAACAATGCAAAATTTAAAATTTAATGTAAACTATTTTTATGGGACGGAGAGAATATCTTTTTGGTACAAATTATTTTTATTTGTTAATAAATTTCTATTCATTTCATTTGATTGCTTGTAAAATATTCGAGATTCTCTTCTAGTAATTTTTTACACAAAACAAAGTACAAAAAATGTAAAAATAAACTATCCCTCAGTTTCACCCCAATCAATGACCATGATTTTTAAGAACATGGCAGATTTTCGCTTCACAGTTAGTTAACAACTAGATATAACTCGTGTAATCACAGGTACTCCAATAATTTTTATATGTGTTCGACCGGCGTTACTTATATAAGTAATGATTCTAAAACGCTTGATGTATTTGACAACTAAGACTAAAATTTATTTTTACCTAATTAACAATCCAAATTAATATATTTAACAACTCAGACAAAAAACAGACGTATTTAATAACACAAACCAAAAATATTATATCTATTCTTCATAGTTGAATTGCAAAGAAGTTTTGAATGTGAACAACGATATTCTTAATTTACAAACACCTAATATAGTTAATTTCTGATCATTAATTGAACTGAAAAGGAAGATTTGTAAATTTAGAGAACATCCTAAAGTATAGATTTTATAATTTCTTTGGTATGTTTAACCTAAGTAATCACAGGCTATCCAATCAATTGTTGTCAATGTTCTAGAGGCGGGATTGATAAAAATTAAGATAGTGGTTATTCGACGTATTTGATGCGTTTAATAACCTAAACATAAAATGTGGTTTATAAGTAATACGAATTTCCTAAACTAAATATTAATGAGGATGCAGTTTTTTTCCCCTCTTCTAAAGCTAAACTATGAGTACATATGTAACATCAAGAAATCCTATCAATCAACTTCACTTACCACGTAAATGTCAAAAATAATTAAAGACCATAAAGATAACGTTTAGGGTAAAAGTCAAAAATCAATGTTTGATTTGCCACCTAGTTTGGCTTTTGTGGAATCAATCATAAGTGAATCTAGTTTGGTTTTTACCATCCCATGCTTGATAAACAAATGCCACCTTTGAAGAAGTGTATAACCCCTAAGCAATGAACCACCAATTATTTTCAAAAAAAAAAAAAAAAGATAAATAAATAAATGAACAAACAATAATGTATCAGAGACTCGAGATTCCCCGAAAAATGTAGTTTTGATTGTTGAAAGTTAGTAGGAAGGCACGTGGGAATATTTCTAATATAACCATTATATAATCCTTTTGTTATTACAGTGGATGATTTTATCACCATAATAAGTCAATAAAGAATTATCACTGACCTATTGCATTATTTTTTGGAACTCTTTGTGCATGTTTATCTTGCCATGATTGTCGAATATCTTTCCCAAAGTTATAAATTGAAGGGGTGCAATGAAGGTTATCTGAAGCAAGTCCACCCTTGCCAGATCTGTGAATATGAAGACGGGCAATGCATGCTGCAAGAATTGTTTTCTAACAAATTAATATCTAAGACATTGTAGACAAGAAAGTATAAGATTGTATTAAGTTCAAAGAGAGGACCTTCAAAGAGCACCCAAAACAACATCTGTGGTGCAAATTCTAACTGCTGCTCCAAGTGAGCAATCTCATCTAGTTACCCCTTATTTTCTGCGCACTGACAAAAGAAAAGAGCATCAGGTGGAGAATGCAACGTGACCATCAAGACGTTATATACAAAGAAATGTCAACTTTAAAAGAAAGTTTTTACATGTGTAAAAATGCGTAAGATGCAAGCTGACACAGACCTTGTTCTGTAACTATAATAGTAAAGCTTGAACATGAAAATCATTTCTCGCCAGAAACCAGGAGGATCCCCTGAACATGAACTCAACGGAGCATCTGCTCGTCAGTTTAGCATGTTCTAAACTGAATGTACTGTAAAGTGCAAGGCCAAGACCTATGAAAATAAATTGCTCAAAAAGATTCCTTCAAAAACCAGTCATCAGAACATAGACCATACATTGTTGCAGGTATGTGACAGTCTCACCTTTTAAGTTTGGACTTCGTATTCCATTACACAACAAAGAAACTCTAAGCAAATTAGTTTTATAGATCACCCCTATATAGAAGCCGCAATCTTACAATCATCTATAGCAATTTCTACAAAAAAATAATGGCATGCATGATCATATTTTCTAATTGCTTAGCATTGAGCATGCACATCACAAACTGCATAGTCTATTCGATATACCAAAATGAGCTACATATGTCATAGGCAAAAATAATTAACAAATTTGAGTTAGATACACAAATGAACCCATCATAAACTAAAATGCTAAATGCTTCTTACCTTGTGCAAGGCAAATACAAGCTCCCTTGTAGTGACATTGTAGTAACTGTTGTAGTTAACATGTTGCAATTACGGAACTGGTAAAAGGCCATATTTTTCTGAATATACTCTGAAAATTGAACCCTGTAATCACCACAAGAAAATAAGAATCAAACTGTGAAGTCAACAAAACCAAAAAGAACAATTGTTTAACATGCAAGAATCCTAAAATAGCAATATCCTTCAACTGAATAGGATACTTCTGACAGAAAAACACAAACCTTGATCTCACACTTGACTTTAGGTTTCATGCAGCCAAATAGGGACCTCGAAACTGGATAGATATTTTTCAAGGGTCCTTTCATTGGCAAAGTAAGGAGCATTTTCCCCATGCGCTATTTCCCGAATTGCGTCGAGTCTTTCCAGCTGATTGTTCGTGGAAGGGTTTAATGAGTTCCGGCATATGCCCGAAATCAAATCCTATAAATCAGATGCGGAAAATTTGTTTATGCAAAGTTGATTGAAAAAAGTCTGATACCTAAAACTGAAAAAATCGCAAATAAGAACTAAACATATCAATCAATCACCATAAAAACCATAAATAAACAGATCAATCACCACCAAATGATTGAATGCACATATCGTTGGGCCAAATTGTAAAAAGACTATTAACTCAAGATAATACAAAGGTAACATTATCTACTGATTCTTAGTTTCCTTAATCTTCGACAAAATCATAGGATAGATGTGTTTACATATATGGTGAAATTTTGAGAACTAAAATTGCTTCTTTAAGATATGGCATATAAGGCATACAACTGAAGCAGAGAACAAACGATTTGTAAAACAAGCAAGCTTTCTGATTCATTAGTTTCCTTCACGAGTATTAGAACAAATCACCAGCAGAAAATCTTATAATCCAACAACTAACCATGGCCCATGTTTATAAAGAAAAGAAAAAAAATTTGATGCAGAGCCAAGGAAATAAAATACTACATAATGTAACATGCAAAAGGCAACAAACAAATAAAGTAGCTCACATTGTTGTGGCTTGATCTTGTTGACCCATCAACAACAAACAACTTTTTCAAAAGAACACACAAATCAAAGTATTACAATACATTATTTTACAAAGACATAACAAACACTAATGTCGTAATTCAACATTATAGCTTCTACCATATCATAATGGAATTGAAAATGATACTACCGGAGAAGCAATCACAAGTCGGCAGACTGCATCCTTCAAGTCATAACTGGAACCAGGAGAAGGAACACATAGCTGAAGGAAATGGGGAAAACCATGACTTAAGATCAAGTCTCATCTTGTCCTCCAGAAATAGATAATCACCTTAGACATATACATTAACATTCCAGAAAGATGAATAAGTTAATCTCTCTCACAAGTAGGCTGAGAACCCTACTGATTTAAAATTGAGAAAAAACACAAAGCCAAAAGAAATAAATAAAATCTTCAAGATCTTTCTACTCATGAAAGATAATCTGGAACTTTTGACAAAAATCAAAAGAGGGTCATCATACCTTGCAGCTAGAAAAATTTAAGCATATCAATGGAACCGATAGAAGAAGAACCATCCTTATTGACGAACAGCACCAGATGTTCATTGAAGATGTCCATGTCCATAAACAGCATGAGCAACTTCAAATCCACCTAAAAGTAAAGCGGCTACAAATTGAAACAAAATCGTTCAACAATGGAAAAAACTAAATTTAACAGATTAAAACTTACCTCTTTCCGCTAGAACTATCGAGAAGGAGCTTCTGTCTGCGGCGCTTCATTATTGCTAACATTATTGCTAACACATCTGGACAACAAGCTCAACAGTACTCATCCATGTGAAGGATGGACAATTTGTAAATAAAAATAACTCAAAATTACAAGAAAATGACACGTAAGCAAATGGCAGTTTTGGAGGGAAAAAATTGCACCAGAAGAAGACACGTGTACAGGGAGGGAGAAATTGGGCAGGAAAAGCTGCTTAAGGGCCTTCTGCTTTAGTATATTGAATGATTCGTTTGTATCAGTAAACATCTCTATCAATCATTTCATCGAACACCCTCTTTGCACCTTTTCTGACGTTACCTTTTCTGCCCAGATTGTGCTCGACCCGACCACTTCAATCAATGATTATTTTGTTAATTTCCCAACTCAAATTCAGACGCGAATCATATGGAGAGTAACCGTGGCAACTTCAGTTTAATGTTTCTCTTTTCAGATTGCCCATTCGTCGTCCTTTTCTCACATCTCCCATTGCCGAAACTCACATTAAACGAAACAAGAAGGAAAGATAGTTTCTTATCACCGATTTTTCTTTGTCTGGTATGGAGCTAACCTCCAATTAATTGCGTCATGCTTATGTCGGAGGAGGGGTTTGCAGATGAACATAGCAGCCCTGGATTAAGACCGATTCAATAAACCACAAATCTCTTAAATAAAATTACTAATTTTACTGTTGCCCTTTTTTGCTGTTGCTGTTTCGTTAACCTTGGGTCTGCTAATTCTATACGCCGCTGCTGCCAAAAAGAGATGTCGAATTCCGCCGAATGTAGTGAGATTTCGATACCAATTCCAAGAAGAAGCGAAGGATAATTTTGGGTCGAGAAATTAAAGACGGAGAGAATTATCAATTAATTGGGCCGTTCCAGTTATGTCTTCGGTGTGGTGTGCAGAGTTGTGATGGCGAAAGAAGACAAAGAGACAACCGGAAGGAGAAGCGGAACGCCACGTGGCAATCAGGTATCCATTAAAAGGAGAACACGTGTCTGAATTTGGACGGGACACCGGACCTAAACAGGCCCCTTTCCGGTTCAACTGTCCCTTTATATATTGTAGATATAAGTTTACACATTTAGACTAATTATAGATAGATATCTTTTTCGTTGGAAATTTGCAGTTTGCATTTTGCTTATGTTTGATCCGGCGTCGCGTGGGACCATACTCCCACAATTTCCGCACGGCTCATGCAACTTTTACGAAAGCTAAATACATCAAACAGTACAAATGTTGTTGAGGTGTTATACTTGAGTAAACTGTCGATTTCAATGGTGGTAACAACTAACAACACAAAGAACTAAAACAATCCTGGCCCGGTTCTTATTCTTGACTAAACCGAAAAAATACAACTAAAGTTAGTTTTTTTCCCCTTTTATAACGAAGGAGACAAATGCCTGAATAAAATTAAATCATCACATAGCGGGGATATTACGTTTGACGACTCTCAATGGTGGAGTCTCAAACTAAAACAATACGTCAGGTTTGACACTATCAAAAAAGTTCAGTAATCGGCCACAAAAATAAACTTAATATGACCGAATAGAAAATATGTGCAAATGAATCGAGTTTAAAATAAAGGAATTCTGAAGCAGAAAATAAGCTAAAACTGAGAAAAAGAAGTATGAAACACTAGTATGCATTTTGCGAATTATTTGACTATAGGCAAAGTTTCCTCATTTCCTTTTTTACTTTGACTATAGGCAAAGTAACTTTGACACATGTACAGTATAGCAAAACAGCCACCACATGGAAACTTTAACATACGAAATGACTTAAGTATATGTCTAAATCTCTCACTTCTGTTATGTCGTATTCATAGTGTTTCATAGTCGGCCTTGAAATTATTATCTAACTTGTGCACTAGTTTTAGTACAACCCATAAAATAATCATTTTAGAAAAGAGAGTGTTTACTTTATTTATTGTAAACCATTATTCTACTTAATTTATGCATATTGTATTATAGAAATTGTAAAATTGATGTAATAGATAGGGTTAAAAAATGCAATTATATATCTCAAGAAAACATTGAATTCTTAACCATCCAAGTTCCATGTTGCAATTCAGTTCTTAATAAATAAACTCTTTAGACCTACCAAACAAAGTCTTGTTGGCCTCCTTTTCTGGGCGTGGAAATAATGAGGTGATCCAATTCCATTCATATGGTGGAACCAGAGAGACTAATATAAAGCTCGATCCAACTATACTCGTTGGAGTTTTAATTATGCGGTGAGCATGGTGGTACCCAAATATGAACACAAGGTATAATATATATTTTCTTTTATTCTTTTTTTTTTAGGAAAATAAAAAGTCTAACGCAAGGTATTCAACTCGTACATGGCTTTAGAAAAGACACCCAAACAAACTACAAAGAGACTATAACACATCACCAAGTTGACAGATTTTTACGATAGACTTACTAGCGCCGAATTGGAAAAGACCGAAAAAGGTAATGACAAATTGGACTAACATGTCGGAAAGAATTGGTGGTTTATTTTGAATCCTAGGAGCCAATCAGAGAGGGAGAATTTGGATATCTACTTGATTGGACATGGCAATATTGTGTTGTTGTTGGGAACCTGGTTGACCAATCAACTTTTGCAAGATGTAAATGGCTGCTTTTGCGACTATCCCCCAAGTTTTTCAACAACGGCTGATTGCTATCAGTTGGGATAACGGACACAAAAGTGATAGTGGAAATACAAGCGAGCAAAGAGATTCAGGCAAAAGGAGTGATATATATAAGAACAGATGCCAACGACAGAGGTCCACAAAATCTCAGAATGATCTTCCTGAAGTTATCGGAGTTCTCAGCAGGATTATGTAGACTTGTCGGTGTAGAAATTTTCGGGTTCGTCGACGTCGTGTAGAATTTACATGAATTAACAAGCAACAATACAGGATCAAACTTGTAACCGCCAAAATCAAGGGTTTTTCTTGTTTCGGACCCTGCGGCCTACATGTTTGTATCTTTGATATAATTGTAGCCGGGAAATTGGGTACTCTCTCCACATGTGAGGGAACCTTTTTTTTTTTTTTTCAAAAATGTCGACGACAACTTTGAGACCAAAACAAAAAAAATCGACTTTGCGCGGCAACCTAAACAAAGAAAAACGACCTGCGAGGCTTTGTGGAAAGGATAAGGAGGGTGCATTTATGCTGGGTGGGAAAGATTGGATGGGTCCCTTTCTCTCATCGCAAATGTTAATTGTGGTTGCAGTTATGGCTCAAAAAAAAAAAAAAAAACTAGAAGGAATTCTCCCAGAATTGATATGATGTAGCCCAAGGCTTGCTCTGAAAGACCAGGCGGAAGGGGGTTAATTAAGCCAGCCAGGGTGCCAGACAGCAGTGGTCTTTTCCAAAAAATAAAAAGACAGCCAGTGGTAGTTGGACGTGGGCTCTTTGTTGAAGACACTTGACATTGACCCCATCATAATTTCTGAATCAATTCCACTGGCTGTCTTTTCCAGTAGTAGTTGGACGTGACACTGACCCCATCATAATTTGATGATTTAGAAGCGATTTGGATCTGTATTTGCTTCCGGCATGCACCGGTACCTCTACTTTTAGAACTATTATTCACTGATCCTTTAACTTATTCCTTTTTTCTTTTTTTCTGAATCAAATCCATGATCGACAAAGACACGAACATATACATTTAGTACGAGATGCACTTCGTTTGAAATTCACACATTTATCTTTTCTATTCCAAATTTTTATTATGATTTATATGATAAAGCTTTTCCCAAAATTATAAAATTCAACATTCAGATGGAATTTCTAATCATATAAAAATTACAAATATGATTGAATTTGAACTCAAACTACATAGTTTATTATTTTTTTATTGAATTTCATATTTTGTTTCATACATTAAGTTTGAACTTAAACTTGAATCTATATATTCAACATGGAACAAACTCAATCGTTTAACTAAATTAAGTAGTAATATAATTTCTTAATATTGAATAAATACAAATGTTTATTGAGTTTTAAGAAATTCAATATTAAGTTTTAGTTCTTAAATTTAATGAACTAACTATCGAAAATAAATATGATATCTAAACCCGACCGATGTACCTTTCAACAAAGAGGCCACCGGAACTTTGTTACTGAAACGGATTCAAGTCACTTATTGACATCGTCAAACCTGGCCTGGGGTTCAAAAAATTCTCTACACCAGATCAAAGTCCTTCTCACCGTAGATGACGATAGATACCGCTTAATTGGGGAAAAAAAAGTAGCAACGGATGAAATGATAAAATCATCAATTTACACCATTCATAAAATGTAAAATGATACAACGGTATCCTTGTCCACAAACCATATATCATTCATTGATTAATTGGCCCGTTTCAGTCTCTCTCAGTTTCATTATTTGTACCATTTTCCTTAGATGAAACACACAAACTTACAACTAGAAAAGATAATTTTAACTAACCCCATTGATATATCGGCCCTTTATTCCTAATGCACCGGGGACAATGGCACAAAACCAAAACCTTTTTATAGAGGGAGTATTTCGAATTGGTTGAACACGGCAGTATTATTTGTTTGTTGTGGAAGCCAATCAGGTAGTTGAACATGGATTCCTCCCCCTCTTCTTGTCTTTAGAGCATTGGAATATTGTGGTTGACCCCGGAACTTTTGCATGATATAAGTGGCTACTTTTCTCACCATCTCCCATATTGGTTCAACATAAGATGAGGGTAGTATTCGATACAAGGAAAACAAAAGTGAGAGTGAAAATACAAGTGAGCAAAGAGATTCAGGCAAAAGGAGTGATATAATTGATGCCAAAGACAGAGGTCCGCAGAATCTTAGAATGATCCCACCGAAGTACTTGAAGCACGCGGCCATTCGATTTTGATTTGTCGGAGAAGAAAGTGGGTTTCTTGTTAAGTGTACTTGATATGACAACCAACAATACAGGATCAAACCGGCAACGACCAAAAACATGGTTTTGGGGTGTGTTTCAAATGGGGAATCAGCTAAGGGTTGATACTTAATCTGCACCAAGTTTAGCAACGCTGTGACAGTGAAGGCATAAATGGCCTGGCGAGATGTCGTTTTCATTTGGTGATCATCGGGTTCATGGTCAGATTGCGGGGAATATAAAACACTGACACTGAAGTTGTTCTGGTTATAAAGGTAGTAATTATTATGGGTATGATTTGGGGTCTCAGGCTGCGCCAGTAATGGCATGTTTATGCTTAAAATGGAGATGATGATCTGAAAAAAGCTAAGATAAGTTGGGTTTTTTTTTTTCCCTCTGTTTCACAGCTTACCGCCTACATGGCTTTGTTATATTTATAAGAGGGAAATTGGGAACAACCATGAAGCGCTTTTGAGAAAAAGGCAAAGTGGCAAAATAACAGTATAAGGGAACCACTTCCACAGCCTCAGCAGCAGTCGCTTTTTTGGTATGCTGACATCGAAGGATTGGATTAGTGGGATATATCCTAGCTTAAACCAGGTGGAATATACAAATATATATATATATATATGATTGATTGATTGCATAAATAATGCATCTCTTTCTCTTATCTAATTAAGGTGATTGAGCATAGGTACTCATTTGTCACTACTCTTGACCCCCATAACTTCGATGATGTAGTTGGACTTGCACTTGATTGTTTAACTGGAGAAACTATTCTTAAATGGTGTTTTTGTTCTTCATCAATCAGGTCAACTATTAACAATTTTCTAACCACCCCCGTCCCCCCCTTTTTTTTAAAGAAAAAAAAGAAAATGAAGGAGGTTTCATAGCCTGAAATCTTAAATGGACGTCACAGTAGGGGAGTTTGTCACCCAATTATATCATGTTCAATCTAACAATAATCATCCCTCTAGAGACTGTAATCCTTATATTGTAAGTCGTGCTTGGATGATTTTCAACAAAATAACTTTTTTTAAAGGAAAAAATTAATCAAAAGACTTGGTGCAACTTAACGTCGTTTTACATATTACAAAGTGTATACTGTCGACAACAGTGATTAATCCCCCTCACTTATAATAGACACTTCGATGGGTAGTAACTTAACGTCTTTAATCATATCAATATCGCGCACATTGCCAAGCACCTCTTTTGACAGTCTTTAATCATTCCTAGTTGTACTAATTATCTCATTGTAAACCCTGGTACTCCTAAAGAATCGTAAGTGTTGGGGCAAGAAAAGAAGATCTTTTATTTGTTTCTCACCTTTTTTTTTTATTGTTACAGAAACAGAGGCAACAAGCTTAGTTTCAACTTAGCACATTTCTAGGATATTAACACCTCATATATCATACTTCAATCACGGTCTGACGCCTGACGGCGGGTTATCAAATCTCTATAGTCCACCCGGTCCTTGAGCTACTAATGAAGCCATATAATCAGCCATGAAATTCGCCTCTCGAAATACATGTTTAAGCTTCACAACCCATTCTCACTTCAGCAAATCACGAATTCCATAAACGATACCAGCATTAAGGCTAGCAATCTCTTTCATGCTTAGTACCATGGAAATAATGCTTGAGTTATTAACTTCAGCAATCACTTTTCTCCCACCCTTCTCCCATGCAAGTGTCAAACCTTGAAGTCGAAACTCCCAAGAAGTCGAAAGCGCTATTAATTGATAAGTTCTTTCTTCCCCCCTTTTTCAGTGAAATTAGAGAATGTATTTAAAAAAGAAGAAAAAATCTTTCAGCTGTATATATAGTACGTGATCATATAACCAGCATCAAAGAAGATCAAGCTTTCATGATCATGCAGCCGTACGTCTTTTGTTCTAAGCCCATGGTGGTGGCATGATCCATAAAATCCATTTTGTCTCCTTCAAACAAAAAATTTAAAACAAAGATTAAAATTAATTGAAGTTGAGACTTGAGACACCTAACTTTTTCCTAAATTCCCACTACCGCATGAATCCCCCTTTTCGTTATATTGTTGTAATTTATGTCGACCAGTACTCCCTTAGAGAATTAGTGCGCAATCTCATTTGATGGCAGTGTTTAGTAACCTTTATCGTCCCTCAGAAAACATCCACTCCTCGTGCTTAGAGAAAAAGAGACCACTTACTAAACAATTGTTATTTTCGGATCAGTCCACAGCCCTGACATGAAAGGGAACAAAACCTTGTGTTAAAAAAGCGAAAAAAGAATCAATTAACATAAATAAGAATTTGCCTCGTCAATCCCCGAAAAGGCTAAAAGAAGAGAATTCACCTAGCTATATTTATCTATTGTGTGTGTGTGTTATTTGTGTGTGTGTTTTTTTTTTTTTTTGGGTCTTTATATTGACCATTGGAACACCATTTTCTGTACCTATTCAATCTGCTGCATGTTTCAAAATTGTGAAGCGAACCTCATGTTTAGACCAGTTTTAAGAATTTAGACTGACGAGTGCTTGGAATGGGAGAAATATCTGAAGTTAGAATCTTTCTAATGTTTTGGAAATTGGTGAGGTGGTTAGCTTCTAAAGGTGCTGCAGTACTTTCTTTGTGTAGTTGTCTTTGTTAGTTTATTTAATGAAAACGAATTCCAGAAAGAAAGAAAAAAAAAAGGGACTATGACTATGATAATTTTAAGGTTATGATGTTCATGTACTGACATAATATCATATAATAGATTTAGCATTATTACTGCCAATTCACGCTTTTTTTGGAGCTTCTAAGCCATGCTTTTGTGGTTTTTTTTTCCCCCTTTTTGGTTTGATTCTATACTATATATTCAGGAATGAAATGTAGTGAACGAAATGGACTGATCATTCTAGTCCTTTTGGAAACTTTCTTCGTGGATTTCTTTTTCTTCTTTTCTATTTCATTTTTGTTATACTTGATCAAGAAATCCACTCAAATTTATTTATATATATATTACTAATAAAAAAACCAGAGAGAGAAAATAGGTGCAATGATTTTTCATTTGCCACATGAGACTTAATCCTATGAAGTAATTTTCTGTATATTCCCATTTGAGAAACCTAAAAAAGGAAATACTCATACACCTCTGCTTCTGCTCAAAACATCGTAAGGCGGCATTTGCCATATTGATTTAACATAGGATTTGAGTATGATTTGAAAGAAGCAAAATGTGAGTGACAAGTAAACACACAAAGTGCCCACTGTGCAAGATTTTGACGTCTGTATATAATATTGTAAATAGCTAGTTACATTAATTAGCGTGGGGTACGTATGATGTGATGTTGAGATGGGTAATGACTTAATGAGGGATAATATTGTAAATAGCTAGTTACATTAATTAGCGTGGGGTACGTATGATGTGATGTTGAGATGGGTAATGACTTAATGAGGGATGCTAGCTAGTTATAACGAGATTAATTTGTGAATATGATTTTTTTTAAGCTCGTGATGTTATAGATTATATTGTAAAATTGCTATTTTTAAATATAGTTGGAATCACTACTGTTGATCCATGTTGTCAGTCTAGCTTTTAAAAACTAGTGTCGTGTGTTTTGTTTACTTAATACTCGTATCAATATGATTTAGTGCGTCTCTTTACAACTTTAAGATAATTAGAGAAATTTTATAGAGCTTCCTGTGCTTTTTTTTTTCTTTTTTTTTTTTTAAAAAAAATCTTGAAATAATGAAGTAGATGGGGTGAATCGTTTGAAACATCTACGACATTTTCTTTGTTATTTCCTTTTGAAAATCTTCCGCCAGTGGTGATTGGTGAACGATGGTTATGATTCACCAACTCCCAAGAGCCGCAAATGTCTTCTTCCAACACTATAAAGTAATATGGTATACACTCTTGCCTTTTTCCGCTCAACCTTTTATAGTTCAAGTTCCGGCTCAAATACAATCGTTCAAGGTCACACACAATGAGCAAAAAGGACAATCAACTTAACTTGCAAACCCACTTAAAGAGCAATTCTATAATATGGAGAATAATTTAGCACGTAAAATAGACAAATACAAGAGAGTTAAGGTTCTTGTATATAGAATTTCAGAGATAAAAATCAGAATTCTTACTATGTAAATAATACTTATATTAATCCTTACGTAATAAAAATTACTTACTCCTTAAGTCTTGCGAAGGGTAATTCAATCAATTTTGACTATAAATGGCCGAAAATTTAATGTAGGGAAACAATTTGAAAATTACCTTTTTAATGTGTGAAAAGAATAAATCTAATCAACATAAATTTCCTACCACCAAATAAATATATTTTATTTCCTTCTAATATTTCTCCAATAAAGATAGTTTCCTTTATTTTCTTTTCTTTTTCTTTTTCTCTTCTTCGAATTTCCTTTTTCTTTTTTTCTATTTTTCTTTTCTACCTTGCGGCCGGCTAGGGTTAGGGTTTCCCTGCGCCCTCTTCTTTTTCTTTAGACGGCAGCCGCAATACACAACAACAATAACACAACAATAACTTCACACCAATCAATCCAAACCACCAAGATCAACACCAATCAGCCCAAACAATGGACCAAAAGGCAATATGTGATGATGAACAACTTGAATCTTGAAGATAAGTATGAAGAACACAAAAACAAATTGTCCAAGTGGTGAACAACTCAAAAAAATTTCGACTAAGACCTCTTTTGGGAGAGAGGAATCTGAAAAATTACAAGAAGAAAGACATACAATTCGAGTTTAGAACCGCGATGGTATACATCAAAGATGGCTTTGATATCCAAAAATATGATAGCAACTTAAGAACGAAACCAAATCTTAAACAAGAATCAACTTCGAATATTCAATTGGACAGAATATGCAGCGGAATGATGATAAACTCGAATACTAACTTGAATACCAGAGACGGAGATTAGGATGATATTTGATCTCATGTGAACCAATTTACGAGTTCAAAAAGAACTAACAACTCAATTCAATCCGATGAGTGGAACTATTGAATTCCAGCAAGGCCCCTTTCGAAAATCATACAAGAAGAACCAATAGATATTGATCTATAGCTCTTAAGTATCAAAATCAAAAGAAAACGTTACTATAGACGCCACTTTCCGGCGAACCACACAAGAAAGATAACTCCTAAATATCGTCACTACTTAAAGCAACAACCAAACTATTTGCTCTACACAAGAACAAAAACTTAGAAAGGTTAAAACCTCACAAAATTAATTCAACTCAGTACATAAAACTTGAGGTGCGACCCCTCCCTTTTATAGGGGTGGTTGGCCGAATTTCCGAGAGAGAAACTAGAACACTTTCCCTAATTCTACGAATTCAAAGTCCAATTGGACTCTTTGACTCCTAGTTTTCTTTATGACCAAGAAAACGAACCTAGACTCTTCCATAGACCTAATATATTAGATCTAAGTGTGAAAAGAAATTAAAACTCCTATTACTAAGGAGATATTCTCGAAAAAGAAGATTCCTCCTTGCGCCAATGCTTGGTGACAAAGTAATCTTCTTTTCTTGAGCTTCGCTCAACCAATATCTGCCTTGTAGAGTATTTATTTGCCAAAAATAAATAATTAAAGTAGAGGGTGACCGAAACTCCTTCCTATATTGTAGGAATAAAAAGAATCTTGGCTCCCTTAACCTTAAGCTAGGGTTTAGGCGCGCGCATCTCCACTCGCACGGCCAATAGGCTCTTGGCTCTTCAACGGGTCTTGAATTGTGTTTCCATCTAGGTCCATGAATTTATTTAATTACACTTGCAACACATTAACAATGTTGAGCTTGTATCCAATACATTTAACCATCTCTTTAGCCGATGTAGACATAACTAGATTGTTAAAAGCATTCTTAACAGTCTTGGAACTTGAATGGGTAATCGGGCCAACAATGTTAGTCAATGGATCCCTAATATAAGGATTCTTCATAATTGGCTCATTACTAACATTTACAACCTTCACAAGTTCTTCCTCTTTAGCATGATCATCATCTAGTTCTTCCATAGCTCGATGGTCTCTATCAAATATGATTAGTTTGATCTTCAGCACTTTGCACAGGAACCATAAAAGGTGATCATTTTCAGGAGGAGGTTTATTGATGATTTTTAGAGGAAGGTTTATTGAAAGGTATCAGTTGCAAAGTTTTGCTTATGTAGAAATTCTTTAGTTAATATTATTTCTCATAAGTAATTTTCAATACACGGCTAATGATGTTGGCTGTAATCTATTCTACTAATTATGTTTCGGAACAGATACATCTTCCGAGTTGAGTGATATGGATGCGATAATATCAACTTTACTTTAACAAATACTCTTTCTGTTTTATGCATTTTTTGATCCCAATGAATCTTAGTAGTGCGACACTGGTATGCCTATGTTAGCATCACATTCTGTGTTGAATTGCTGGTTTTGTTGTATAATGTAGGCTGGACAGTCCTATGGTGGAGAATGACATTTTTTTTGGTGGTTCATGAATCTTTTGGTGGAACAATTCATCAGTTGTAATTGCAATGTGGAAAATGAGAATGTTGTTGTCACCTGATTGATGTAACCTTTGCCTTTCTGAACTGCAATTCATTTCTTTTTTTTTTTTTTTTTAGAAATGATACTCAATACCATATTCCTGAGTTTGCTTATTGAACGAGCTTCTTCACTAAGGGCACTTGTACCCAGATTCTTGTAATTATTGTGGTGATTTTGCTAGTTGGATTCTAGTTCAATCTAATCAAAGAGTAGAGAGGAAGTTGTTGCAGCTTTGGAAATTACTATGAGGAAGTTGTTTTGGCTGTGGAGATGTCAATAATGCATCATTGCTTTAGGTTGGTCTATTTGTAACTAGTTGTACTCTTAGCTACCTTTGTATAAGTACTGTCAAACTATAAGATTGTACGTTTGCTATATAAGCTTGAGAAACATCATTGATGACTTTCCTTTTTGTATATAATGATTAATATTTTAGTTATATTAAGTTTTTAGTTAAAACTTTTTTGCATAATTTTTTTATTTTATTTTTAATCAATTTGGGGACACTTTTAAGCGTCCTGTTACAACCAAATCTGTGAGTATGCTTAAAAGCATCCCAATTGATAACATTTAACGAGACGCTTTATAGCATCCTAATATGTGATTAACTGGATATATCATAGTGTCCCAATTTCAAATCCTATTGGGTCGTTTTATTTAATGGGACGTTTCTTTGTGTCCTTAATACTTTTCAGGACGGTCACCTAAAGGACGTATTTACGTGCGTCCCGAACCCGAATACGTCCCGAAAAAGGTCTTACTGTGACGCATAGCTACGTCCTGAAATCCCATATTTGTTGTAGTGAAAACTCAGGACTGCCTTTGCCAAGGTTCTTGTGGAAGTAGAAACTAAAGAAACTGCCAAGAATAAGATTTGGTTTGAGGATAATAAAAAGGAGATTTGAAAAATGCAGCAGATTAGATGTGAGTAGAAACCTATCAAATGTATGAATTGTAAAGGCTATGGGCATGAAACAGGAGATTACTGAGTACCAGTGGCTAAGGAATGGCATAAGAAAATAGATGGAAAGTCAGTAAGTGTTGAAGTAAACAGTCCAAAAGCTGTCAACAAGGGGAAGGAGAAAGTGATGAAGGCAACAAAGAAGCTAATCTTCCAATTCACCAAGAAGAGATCAGATAATCAGACAGGATAGTTAAAGTCCTAGAAGCAAAAGTGTCAGCATATTGAGGAAGGAACAAGCAAATGAGACTGATGATGATGGTATACAGATACTTAATCAGAAGGGAATAAGGATGCTGGAAGGAACACTCCTTTACAACACAAGTGGTTGGTCAAGCTGGTTGGATTTGATTATGAGATCAAATATAAAAAAGGGCAAGAGAACAAAGCAACAGATGCTCTATCCAGAATAGAAATGAAGGAACAGGATCAAGTGAATGTTGCAAGCATTATACAGCCTGTTTGGTTACAGCAACTGGCAGAGAGTTATATTGGTGATGATGATGCACATCAGATGATTTTGAATGCCACCCTGAATCAAGATCAATTTCCTGAGTTACAGTATGTGGGAGGAATTATGAAACAAGGAGGGAACTTATATGTGGGAATCAGTGGTGACATAAGAGGAACATTATTAAAAGTGTTCCATTCTTCATCATTGGGTAGCCATTCAGGACAAAAGGCGACTTATCAAAAGCTTAAACACTTGTTTTGTTGGAAAAACCTGAAAAGGAAGTTGAACAGTTTGTTAAGCAATGTGAAGTTTGTCAGACTTTCAAACCTGAGCATGTCCATTACCCTGGGTTACTGCAACCTCTACAAATTCCACACCAAGCTTGGAAGGGTATTAGCATGGATTTCATTGAGAAATTACCAGTGTCTACTGAGGGTATGACTGTATTTTGGTGGTGGTAGATAGATTGACAAATATGGTCATTTTATTCCTTTAAAACACCCCTTTAGTGCCAAATACATTGCTAATGTGTTCATCAAGGAGATTTATAACCTGCATGGGTTTCTGATTCTATAGTATTTGACAGGGACAAGATATTCACTTCTCACTTCTGGAAGGCCATGTTTCAAGCATTGGGGGTACAACTAAACTTCAGTATGGCTTACCATACATAGTCTGATGGTCAAACTGAAAGATTAAACAGGTGTGTGGAGGCCTACTTGAGGTGTTTTTGCAGTACTTCTCCTAGTAGTTGGTCTAAATGGTTGATGTTAGCTGAATGGTGGTATAACACTACTTTTCATACAAATGCTCGGATGACTCCATATCAATCATTATGCAGATTCCAACCCACATGAATTCCTTTTGGGAGTTGTAGTGACATTGTGATACCAGCTGTGGTTGACCAGATTCAGCAGAAGCAATCGGTAATGTCTAATTTGAAGGACAGCTTGGAGAAGGCTCAACACAGGATGAAATATTATGCTGACCTAAACAGAATTTAAAGACAATTCCAGATTGCGGATTGGGTATTGCTGAAACTTCAACCTTATAGGCAGCAATCTCTGGTGAGTAAGAGTTGTTTGAAGTTGATGCATAGATTTTTTGGTCCATATAAGGTACTCAAAAAGGATGGAAGTGTTGCTTACAAGTTAGAATTGCCAGAAGGGACTAAAGTGCATCTAGGTTTTTATGTATTCTTACTCAAAAGTTACATTGGAGCTACACCTATGCACATTTCTGATCTGCCTGATCTGGAAGATCCAGAAGCTTGTGCTTTAGTTCTTGAAAAGATTTTGCAGAGGAGGTTTGTACTGAGAGGCAATCAAGAAGCGCTGCAATGGTTGATCAAATTGCAAGGCGTGGAGGTGGAGGATTTGTCATGGGAAGATGCAGCTTGGATCAAGGTCCAGTTTCCAGCTTTTTCAACTTGAGTCGATTTTTAGGGCGGGGAGACTTGTCATGCGCGCCAAAATTCATTCCGTGGAATTTTCAAAATAATTCCCTAAACGCAGCCGTTTGGAGTAATTGAGTTGTAAGTCAAAATTAATGTTGCACATGCAAACTTAGTCTTACTGCTGTAGTTGACGTGGTCGGAGTTTCTTATATATAGTTCGGCGTTGTAATTCTAGAAGTATCAAAAATCATTTGTAAAACTTTGAGTACTGAATTCAAGAATTCCTTTCTTGATTTTCTCTCTAGATCGGCGTCGGAGTTCGTGAGAATTTCTGGTTTCCGATCATTTCTTGCTTTACTGTTTCCATTACTGACCGAAATATTCACCGATTTTGACACCCACATCGATGTCGTGAAGAAACTGTCACCTGTTTATAAGCTCCAAAGATCACCCCAGTCATTGTCAATTGATTTTGAGATGAAAGCCCAAGATAACTTTTACACTTTCATGGTTTCATATCCCTCCCTCCGTTTCTCTTCTCCCACCTCTTATCTATTGGCGATTTTTCCATTCAACCTCTGCCAAGAAACCAATCCAAGGTTAAGCAAAAAACTATTTCTGCCGATTAGACAAAGTAATTATTGATTGGAACATTAGAAGAGAAAAGAGAGAAAATATCCAATTTCTTCTTAACAATATTATCATCATTTACTTCTTATGCTTAGGCTCAATTAGCCGAGATAGGGAATAGGTTCCCTTCACTGTTTGTCAAGTCATTTATAGATATATCACGTGCATAATTGTGTCCATGGTTGTCCTTGTTTTATTTTGTTTTTCTCAATTTCTAACTTTCTTTATGCATTGCGTTTCGTAATTTATCTGCAAACTTACTTTATGGTGATTAGCTAGTGCTGTTCTCGGCCTTCTTTGTTGGAGCAAGTTGGGGGTGCTTTGGTTTATTGAAGGTCGGATTTTTTTCTCTTGTCATTTTAAAACAGCATATGCTTTTCTATTCATACGGTTTTATATTTTAGAAGTTTGGGGATTGAGTTGTTTCGCTATTGTCTCATTTCATTTGAATGCTTTGATGGAAGTATTGAAAATTCAGATACTAGATATAATTTTGTTTTCTTTTTTAGGAGTAACAGTAGTTTTGTGTTAGAAATATTGGGTGCACATGGATCGAAATATTATTGCTCACCCATAGCTCAAAATGCTAATGCCATTGTGATATCTGCTACGTCCAAAAAAAAAAAAATAGTGCATATTTGAAAATTCAGATAAAGGTTATATAATTCTACATGGCTAAATTCACCCGGGTTTTTGTATAATTGATTACTGGACGTTCTCCCCGTACCTTTGGTATAATATTACTTTTGAAAAGAAAAAGAAGAAAAGTTGTTTATAACCTTTCATACAAGTACTCTAAATTTAGTAGCCACTAGTTGATTGAACTCGGAATTGAAAGCGCTTCGCGTGTGCCATAATTTTAAGAATCTACAAAAATAATAATATATAATAAATCAAGAAAAAGAAGAAATGTAAAATACAATGACGCTAAATTATTGGTTCTATTTAATAAATTCAATCTCACGAATAAGAGAGTAATACGATTAATAATGAAATTTTATATTTACATGAAAATAAAAATATGCAACTAACAAATAAAATTTTTACATTTAAGTTAAATTACATTTCAGATATATGTATAAATTGTAATAAAAAAATTATACTTAAATAAACCCAAATCAACACAATTTCAGATATATGTATAAATTGTGACATGAAAAACTATTTTATCACCAAATAATAAACCCAAATCAACACAGGAAAGCAAATAATGAACCCAAATCAACATGCAAAAATGAAAAATGCTTACCTTACTTGGATTTCAATTTTCAGGTTTTCTTTAAACTTGTAATTCTAAGATTTGTTACTATTTTATAAATACATATATTATCATAGACATTCTTTATTATTCTTTTTATACTATAACTATCAATAAAGCATCAAAATATTCATGCAATTGTGAGTGTGCAAGTAACATGACAAATATACATAATATGACTTAGTTATTCGAACATTTAAACAAACAACTCCTATGAATATACACACTCAAAATAGGGAGTAAAAAGCATGAATTAATCCAATATTTGAAAACAAATAATATCAAAACATCATACGCATAATACGAAAAATATAAGAGGGATAAAAAAATATATTCAAAAGCATTCAAACTAATCCGATTCTCTAAATACTTTTTGTTTTAGTTTAAAAAGGAAAATAGAATCATAAAACTAAGTTTACTAAGTAGGAGAGTAAATTGTATGATACCTCTTCTTCAAAATAGGACGCCAACGAAAAAATTGAGATTAGGGGAAAAAAAATCCAAGTATAAGAAAAACTCAACAATTCAGCAGGACTAACATCAAAGATATTCTCAATCGAAAGACTGTTATTTAAAGTATAGTAAATTGTAGAAAATTAAACTAAAAGAAAATTAGAATTAATGAAAGAAGATGAAACAAAACTTGAAACCGTAAAAATTGAATGAATCATATTTAAAGTTATAAAGTCTTCATTAGAGAATTAGAAGAAAAATAAAGAATCATATCGTAAATAGTAAATTAGAAAAAAAGGAAAAAGTTTATTAGAAGAGAAGAAGAACAGATTCTTACACATTTTGTAGTATAATCATAATTTTCCAAACTTTCTCTTCTTTTTTTTTTTTGTGTACGTAGATGATGATTAATAATCACGAGACATTTAATCTTCTCCTACTTCTCTTCTTTGTCCATTAATAATAGCACTAAGTAAAATAATAGCACTAAGTAAAATAATAACCACACCACATTAATCAGTACTAATTAAAGTAATAATCACATTTCAGTTACTTGCAAGATTACTACCAAAATGTTGTCCAAGAAACTCCCTCTTTATATCCTTCATTAATAATAACACTAAGTAAAGAAACCATTTCAATCATTTTTGTCTCTTTGAATTTTTATTGTCTTTTCTTCTTCACTTCTTTTAATTTTAAGACTTTATTAGTGGTGATTTAAGAGATTATTTCATAACTCAAAAGGAGTACTAGAGTTTTGTGTCTTGAATTTATTAATATATAATTCTCTCAACATTTATCTCAAAGAGATTATTTCATAACTCAAAAGGAGTACTAGAGTTTTGTGTCTTGAATTTGTTATAACATTTATCTTTTCGTTCATTCACGTGTCTCCCTTGTACAATCAGTGACCTCTCCATTCTAATTATCCAATTGGAGGTAACCACCTAATTATTATTTTTTATTTTGTATCCTCTATTTCTTGTAAAATTTTCAGTTTTGATATTTTTTATTCTTCTTCCTTTGCTTTTTTTTTTTTTTTGGATTGTGTTATAAAAATTTGATTGTATTATATTGTTCAATTTTTATGTGTATTTGTCACTTTTTTATCACACTAAATTGTCAATAATTTTTTCATCAGTTATGTTATTATATGGTATCAGGAAGCGCAAACCGTGTGAATTCCATCCAGTGCACACATAATAGGTTAATGTTGCGACGAATCAATGTTTCCTAAATTGAGAAAAAAAATATTAACAGTAATAACAAAATGATAACTATTCCCGCGCTTATGGTCTAGGGAAATTTAAGTTTCTTCTTCTCTTTAGTTTTTTTTTTTTCAAATAAAATAAAATAAACATTATTGTCAAGGAGTTGACATTATTTTACTAGGAATGAAAGACCAATCCCTCCCAACTATATAACTTTCCTGCCCACTGAAGGTTCCGTAGCTAAATGTTTCTAAAAGTTTTCGACTAAAATACTTTCAAATGTCTTCATAGTGGCTCTGGATCCTCTTTGCGTTACACCAATGAAATGATTGGCACGCGTCGTTACAAGTAATGCTAATATTCTCATTATGAATTTATGCTGGTATGATCTGTATGCTGGTATTAAAACTATAGCCACACTAAATTTTAGAGATTCACGGAGCTCAGAATTGGGCACACTCCATTGGGTTTGTCTCTGATGGAGTTCTTCAAGTTGCGTGTTGAATGCATTCAATCTAATGGAAAAGAGAGCAATTTTTTACCATGGGACAAACCTTGAGTAAAAACGTTAGATTGCAAAAGTCTCTATTTGAAAATCATGTAGCAGCCTGGAGAATCTATTATATTGTCATTGTTGATTCCTCCAAAGGGAACGGAAACGCGCTGGAGAATCTACAGGAACCAAACAACAAAGAAAAGGAACACCAACTTAGAACAATATAAAGTGCAGATATGTAAAATGCCATGGCTCCGTACGTGGAGCTCTCCTGAACTCCTCGCTAGGAAAGGAACGTGAACATTCCTAACTGATTTTATAAAATATCAGGAACACAGAGGTAAGCATAATACTCCCACCGTCCTGAAATTATTTTCTAGTTTGGATTTTTATTTTTAGTACAAATTGAACTAAAAGTGAAAATCCAAAGTGAACAATAATTTTGGGACAGAGGAACTATCAAACATGCAATGGGGAGCCAGATATACGAAGTAGTTTTCAACCTTTCCCCATGGCGATTGTTTCGTGTGGTTACCATGTAAAAAGTAAGAAAAAAGATTTCAAGATATGATAAAAATACTCTCTCCGTCCAAGAAAAATATAATACTCCTTCCGTCCCATAATTATTGTCCAGTTTGAGTTTTCAACAAAACTTTGGCTTCACACCTAAAAGTAATAAACAGTACAGAAGCACCAACCTTGCAACAATATATACTCCCTCCATTCCTGTGTAGTATAGGTTGGCCGCTTTGTTGTGCTACTAACACAACTGATAGAGTACATCAACTAGTTTCAAACATATTGACAAATGAAAAGACGAGAATAAAAGAATCGAACCTTTGCAAAGATCTAACCATGTGATGGATGTTATTCATGAGGAACAAGTTGCTAAGAGCAGGATCTTTATTTTGCTTAGATTTCTCATCCAGATTGGTTTGTAAGGCTTGCATTGCTCTCATTATTTCAGCAACTAATTCAGTCTTTGAGCCATCTTTATTTTCAACTTCTTCGAAAAGCTGCTTTAAGGTTGATTCGTAGCTGAAAGTAAGAAACTGAGAAAGTCGGATCAATTATACTCGTGGGGATTGTATTTCAAATGATTTAGTTGCATGTCCCAGAATATATAGGAGCAATAAAAGTAAATGATTCAGTTGCAGGTCCCATATTATAACTGATTTTATTGAAGAAACTCGCAGACCGCTAACATGTGTACAAAAAAGGGCCAGTACATCATAGCAATTTTCACTTACTCGAGCATAAACCTCACGCAGTGAATCACATATTTTGTCATGGGATGAACACTTCCGTCCAGAGGTACCCATTTTGTATCCTCACTTCCAACTTTCTCTTCAAAATCACGAACTTTATCTTGCGCTGCCCGAGCTAGATGCTTTCTCAAACCCAAGACAGATTTTTTAATCTTTTTGCAAGATTTGCTTCAGAAAAGACTTTCGATCTGACATAACACAAGAAAACTGTTCTGATGGTTACAAGAACCAACTCCACCACGGTGCATAGTTCACCTTGGAGATACCTGTGACATTTCACATAACTTGAACCAGAAAAAAATAGGTTGAGGCCCCCGAAGTTTAAAATAAAACGAAAAACCCTAGTGAAGATGATGACATTGCGTACCTCAGAGTGAAGTTCTAGTATTATTTCATACATATCAAGCAGATCAAATAACGTTTCCACAGATAACTTGCACTTAGCAATTGTATCTCTGGTAGGGTGTCAAACCAACAAACAATTTAACCTATTTCCAAACTAATGTAGTACAGGAAAGTAAGGTTGTCTCCTCAGGGAATGGTGAATTTCTCTCTTTTAAATCAAGGAACCAAAAGGGGGGTTTTTGAGTTGTTGAAAAAAATTGCAAACAATAACTAAAATGATTCAAACAAATAATGAGAAAGTATCTAGCTGAAGGGTTTGTATATCCACCTTGATTTAAACAGTTGATCATAGATGCAATGATATTATCATTAACTTATGAGTAGATTAGTTTTCATTGTTGGAACCTCCAAACAATTCAATCTTTCATTTAGTTCAATGATTAAGAAACCTTCATTAATCATATACTAGTCGAAAACTAATCTTGGAACCTCCAAAGATTTAGAAAACTACTACATTAAACACAAAGACCCAATCCCAATTCCTATAAAACAAACCTTGTTTTATATTAAACCGGATTACTTGTTCTTATAACATAAATAATTACTTACCAAGTAATTAAATTATATTATACTCTATTTAAACAACAAACCTTGTTGTTTTATTAGTTTTAGATTATTAAGAAGCACCGAATGCTACCAGCTATTCATGAATCCACAATAATCATATCAATCATGCCATAGAACAAGCAATTACTCACAAGAAATTCAGAGAGAAACAACATTTAAATCTCACAACTATTCAAACCAAGACTTCAATACCCTTCAACCAGATGAATGAATTTAGCTACTCATCATGAAAACTGAATCACAAAAAAAATTCATTGAACAATATTACCGATTGATGTCTATGAACTCGGAAGACTCTAAAAATGAAGAAAGTGCCTTTGAAAGCTCCTTAAAAGTGGAAAACTACGTCTATTTTTATTCTACTACCTACTACTCTTTCAAAATGAAAAGAAAAGTCTATTTATATTCAGAATATAGGTCAGCCGCAGCAGCCTTCTCAGAAATCCGCAGCAGCAAATTAACTTTTCCGAGATTTGCATATTGATCCCTCAAATTTGGCAAAATTACATTTTGACCCAAAACTTTGTCAATTTTTCATTTTAGTCCCTGTTGCGGTTTGGCCAAACGGGAATGCAGCTTCAATGCTGGAATTTCTTCTCTAAAGCTCAATTTTGGACTGAGATTCGTGTGCCCACACGAGAATGTGATGTCATTGCTCCTTCTTGTGCTTCCTTGTCAAAATGCTCCAAAAATGTGTGTTTATGAAACATTTTGCTCCATCTCATCTCTAAGGACTCCTAGGAACCAAAAACATCAAAATACATAATATAAGTGCACAATATAATCCAAAATACTATACAAATACCTATAAATAATATGAAATTTCAAGATCTATCAATCTCCAAAGCTAAGCAGCGCAGCAACAGTCCCGGCAGTGACTTCAGAGAAACACTGATCCTTGAGGGAATCAAGGCCCTCAAACAATTGATCACAAACTTCGCGTTCCCCAGCAAACAGTAATTTGACCTGTTCCAAAAATTTATTAGCCAAATAAATAATATAAAAAAAAACAATAGAGATGGTGTTCAGGAACAGAACCTACAGAAATCCGCAAAAAATGCACCCTAAGAGCTTGCAAAAAATGCAGAAGCAACAGACAAGTGGCCGATAATTTAATCACTATGCCTTTGCATGTATTTGAGCCATTAACTCATTGGAAACTAATAAATTGACTCCATCCATCCCCAAATGATTTTCTAATTTGGACTTTCAGTATAAAAAACACTGGAAATCCAAACTGGATCATCATTTTAGGGCAGTGAGAATATACAATACCACAATTTAATGGAAATGGCCATAAACACAGATTTCATAGTTTTCCACTTGCACCGGTGACTTCACAATAAAATTCTCTCAAATATCATAAATTAACAGCATCAAAAGAATTTGACAGTCAATAAAATCAAATTGTCAAGGATTGGAAAGAAATCCTAGTTTCATCCAACATGTAAAAGAAGAAATGTTATTATCAAAGGCATTGAATCGATTACTTCCCAAGTAGAGCTCCATGGAAGGAAAGTTAAAAGACAAAGGTTAGAACCAATCCAAACCGAGTAGAAACAGAATTTTCAGAACTCAATCACTTGAACCTTTGTTAGAAAACAAATAATGGATTTAACAAAAAACGGGCAAGCTCTTTCAGATTGCATAATTGTTCATTGAATCCTAGGAAGAGATCATGGGCGAAAAATGTTGCACACGCGGATCATGTAAATTATACCAGTCATACAACCGAAAACTCCTTCTCAATACTGAACAATCATTTACGAAATTAAAGATTGCTAGACCAACTGGCCTAGTTGACTATACCTAGGCATTTAGGAAAGCTACAAAGCCTACTATTCTTTAAGATAAGGGAACTTTTATAAGTCCATGTTATCAATTCTTTCTGCAGAAAAAAAAAAGAAAAAAAAATTGAATGTTGGATGTCACATTGCTCCATGAATGACATTTAATTACCTATAAATTTTAGATAATTGCTGCTGGTACCCAGCTTCAACCATTCTCTCAGCTAAATCCGTTACGAAATATGTATATATATTTGTATACGGTTAGTTTCGTCGTTTGTACGTACTAGGGTTTCCACCGTAAACCCTAAATGATGTGTATATATAGTCTCTCTGTGGACCGATCAATACAGTATCATGTTTTATGCCGGCCATTTAGTTTGTGTCATGGTATCGAGCCTCTTTTGGGCCATCAATTATTTTTTTTTAGGGCTTTCTTTTTGCCGTAATTTTGACCCCGCCGTTCTTCTTCTTCACTGATTTCTTCTTCTATTCCTGGTGATCACGACTTTCTTGCTTCTTCTTCTTTGTTGATCCATATCACCAGTTTTGCCCGCCGTCGTTCTCCTTCTTATTTGCCCTCTGTTTTTTAGTTTGGTTTGTAGCCCGTCTTCGTTTTTTGGACGTTGTTGCTGCTGTTTGTTGCTACCGTCCCTGTTCGTTCTGCTGCTGTTTGTTGCTGCTGTCCGTTTTTGGAAATTTGCAGCCCTCTGTGCACATGCCGTCAGTTTCTTCTTCTTGCCTGTTGCCGATTTCATCTGCTGCTGCTTTCTTTCTCACTGCTGTTGTTGTTGCTTTGTTGTTGTTGTTCGCTCAGCCGCCCATCTTCACGGCATCTTTTCGCATAGTCGGTGGCTCCGTTCTCGCGCTCGCCGTCCGGTGTCGAGCTTACGCTGCCGCCGTCCTCAGCCGCCGCCGGTTTTTGATCATTCGTTTTCCTTCTTCTTTTTCCGGCGGCTTCTGATCCATTTGGTAAAAAAAAAAAAAAAAAACCATCGCCGTCTTTGCCTCATGGCGCACGGTGCAAAAGAATCCAGTACTCCATCTCCCACCCTTCTTTCCATTGGTACTGCTGCTCCGCCGCCAGTTCCTGATGTTCCGAAACGTCGTACAATTCCTCCGTACGACCTTATTACCGGTGACAATCCAGGAACGCCGATCACTCAGGTTATGTTGAAGACTGATAATTATGATGAATGGTCTTTGTCTTTGTTAAATGCGCCTTGCGAGCGCGTAAGAAATTTTGTTTGGTTGATGGCTTGCTTCCTCAACCGCCAGCGACGTCATCCGATTTTGAGGATTGGTGGACAAACCAATCTTTGATTGTTTCCTGGTTGCGTAATTCCATCGAGCCATCCGTTCGTTCCACAGTTCCTCACCGCGAAGTTGCTTCGGTTCTCTAGACGGATCTACGTGAACGCTTCGGCATTGTGAATGGTCCCCGGATTCAGCAGCTCAAAACCGATCTAGCGAATTATAAGCAGAAGGGTTTGAGCAGTCCTGTTCTTGTGGTTCTCCTATCGTCCTTGCGGAATCGGAATGGCGTCAGGAATCTGAGAAGATGCATCATTTATTCATGGACTGGATGCCTCCACGTATGGCACGCTTGGTCGAGTTTGCTCTCTCAAGACCCGCTGCCCACTTGTCAATCGTGCCTATTCGTTGCTTGTCCGGGAAGAGCGGCTGCGGTCCATCTCCAATGGGACTGATGAAGTTGCAGCTGATGCTCTGAATTTCACGGTTCAAGCTCCACGGTCTGCCCAGCTTCCCACTCCACCGTCCAGCTGGTCTACTTCTCGGTCTCGGTCTAACTCCAAACCAATTGAGCCAAAAGCCAAGTCGATTATTTGCACTCACTGCTCCAAACTGGGTCATGACATTTCCAATTGTTTTGATCTTATCGGATATCCCGATTGGTGGCCTCACTCTGCCGGATTCAAGTGGTTCGACTGGCCGGCTCGGTTGGTCGTGGTGGTAGTTCCTCCGATCATGTGCGTGGTGCTAGTTCGGGTCGTGGTTCGGGTAGCTCTGTTGGTCGAGCTAACGCTACTATTGTACCCGGTTCACAGTTTGCTGACTCTTTGGTGACTGATTCGGATAAAAGTGCGGTTGCTGGTCTTTCTCCGGATCAGTGGTAGACTTTAATCTCCATGCTTGATACTCATCACAAGTCGAGTAATACACTCTCTGGTAAGCCTTATTCTCATGAATGGATGTTTGATTGTGGGGCTTCACATCATATGACGAGTTTTTTGGCTTTCTTGATGGATTTGAGGGCTATTTCTCCTCGTCCAGTTCAGTTACCTGATGGTTCTATGACTTATGCATCGCAGTCGGGTGTTGTTCATTTGAGCCATTCTGTCACGTTGCACAATGTCCTTTATGTTCCAGCTTTGAAGTGCAGTTTGATTTCTCTATATCATTTATTAGAGGATCCTCATTCTGTTGCACAGTTTACCAATAAATTTTGTGTTATTCAGGACCGTACATCGAGGACTCTGATTGGCGCGGGTGAACAGTTGGGGGGTCTCTACTTCTTTCATGGCTTGTCTCCTGCTCGGACTTCTCATGTTGTTTCTCCAATTTTATGGCATCAGCGGCTAGGGCACCCTTCTGTAAAGGTTTTAAAGCAGTTGTCTCTTTTTGATTCTAGTAGTCCTGTTTTGAATAAATCTTGTTACATTTGTTTCTGAGCTAAACAATCTCGTGAATCTTTTCCCATTAATACTTCTAAAAGTGTTGAACTTTTCTCTTTAATTCATTGTGATTTGTGGGGACCTTATCGTACTCCTACTTTTAGTGGTGCTCGTTATTTTTTGACCATCGTTGATGATTTTTCTTGTGCTACTTGGTTATATCTTCTTGATGATAAGAAATCTGTGCCTACTAAGTTATGTGAGTTTTTTGCCATGATTCACAATCAATTTGGGAAATCTGTCAAAATTGTTCGTAGTGATAATGGTTCCGAGTTCTTGTGTCTGGGTTCCTATTTTCGTCAAAAAGGAATTTTGCATGAAACTTCCAGTGCTGGTACCCCTCAACAAAACGGTAGTGTCGAACGTAAACACCAACACATTCTTAATGTCGCTCGTGCCTTACTTTTTCAAGCTAATCTTCCTATTCCTTTTTGGGGTAATTGTGTCTTGACTGCTGCCTACTTAATCAATCGCACTCCCTCTTCTGCTTTAAATGGGAAGACTCCTTTTGAAATTCTATATGGTAAACCTCCTTCTCTTCACCACTTGCGTGTTTTCGGGTGCCTTTGTTATATGCATACTCTTTCTCGCGGAGGTGATAAATTCGCTCCCCGTGGTCGCAAGTGTGTTTTTGTGGGTTATCCATTTGGTAAAAGGCTGGTTGGTTTATGATCTTGAATTACGTAAGTTTTCATTTCTCGGGATGTTGTTTTTGTGATACTGAATTTCCTTTTGCAGTTCTTCTTCTGTTTTCTCAGACTCTCCTTCTCCTCTGGTTCCTAGTTTCTCTCCTTTTTTCGATGACGATAATTTACTTCCTTCCGAACCGGTTTCTGTTGCCCCCTCCCAGTTTCTCCCTCTTTGCTTGCATCACCTCCCCTTTCAACTCCAGCTTCTCCTATCTCGTCCCCTTCCTCTGAGGGGTCACCCACCTTGTCCTCCACCCCCGAGTCTTCTTCTGAGTCTCCCGAACTATTGGGTCGTGGTCATCGTACTAAATTTCCTTCTACTCGTCTTCATGGTTTCGATCTCCATCTTACCTCTCCCTCCGCTGCTCACTCACCTGCTCAGTCCTCAGGTACTCCTTATCCTATAACACATTTTGTAAACTGTGATTCTTTTTCACCCCAGCATCGAGCTTTCTTGGCAGCCATTACTGCAGACGTTGAGCCTCGGTCTTTTCGTGAGGCCATGCAGGATGCCAAATGGCGTTCTGCCATGCATGATGAGATACGTGCTTTGGAGAAAAATCGCACCTGGGAAGTTACTTCCCTTCCTCCTGGCAAGCGCGCCATTGGTTGTAAGTGGGTGTTTAAGATAAAATATAATGTTGACAATTCTGTCGAGCGCTATAAGGCTCGTCTGGTTATCCTTGGTAATAATCAGATTGAAGGCATTGACTACCAGGAGACCTTTGCACCTGTTGCCAAAATGGTCACTATTCGTACCTTTCTGGCTGTTGCTGCCGCCAACAAATGGGAGCTTCACCAAATGGATGTCCATAACGCCTTTCTTCATGGTGATCTACATGATGAGGTTTATATGAAATTTCCTCCTGGTTTTTGCACCGGCACTTCTGGTTAGGTGTGTCGGCTTCATCGGTCTCTGTATGGTCTTTAACAAGCTCCTCGTTGCTGGTTTGCTAAGCTTGCCCAGGCTTTAAAGCAGTATGGTTTTGTGCAATCTTCCGCTGACTACTCTTTGTTTACCCTTCATCGTGGTTGTGTTTCTCTTAGTCTGTTGGTATATGTTGATGATCTTGTTTTGGTGGTAATGATCATGTTGCTATTACTGCTTTCAAATAGTATTTGAGTACTTGTTTTCACGTGAAGGATCTAGGCCTTTCCTTAAGTACTTCTTGGGTATTGAGGTTTCCTGTAATTCGTCTGGCATATTTTTATGTCAACGAAAATATACTTTGGATATTCTCTCGGAGGTTGGTCTTTTGGGTGCGAAACCTGTTACTTTTCTCATGAACCAGAATCATCATCTTCCTCTGGCTGAGGGTTCTCTACTCTCTGATCCCGAGCCGTACCGTCGTCTGGTTGGTTGGTTGATCTATCTTGCTGTCACCCGTCCTGATATCTCTTATTCGGTTCATATGTTGGCTCAATTCCTGCAAGCTCCACAGCAGCTCACTGGGATCTTGCTCTCCGGGTTGTTTGTTATTTGAAATTACATCCAGTCGGGGTATTTTGCTTCGTGCGGTTGTGACCTCCGGCTCTATGGTTGGTGTGATTCTGATTGGGCTAGTTGTCCTCTGTCTCGGCATTCTCTCACTGGCTGGTTTATTATTCTTGGTGCTTCTCCTATTTCTTGGCGAACTAAGAAGCTGCAGGTTGTCTCTCGTTCGTCTGCTGAGGCTGAATATCGTGCTATGGCTAATACTGTCTATGAGTTGAAGTGGTTGAAGGCTTTGTTACTGAGCTTGGGTGTTCGACATTCTCAGTCTATGCGTCTTCATTGTGATAGTCAGTCTGCGCTTCATCTTGTTTCTAATCTGGTTTTTCATGAGCGTACTAAGGACATCGAGGTTGATTGTCATTTTTTGCGTGATGCGTTTATTCAGGAGGTCATTTCACCTACTTATGTTCCCACCGCGTCACAGCTCGCCGATATTTTTACTAAAGCTTTGGGTAAACGGCAGTTTTCTTATTTTTTGTCCAAGTTCGGCATTCGAAACCCGCATGCTCCACCTTGAGAGAGGTGTTACGATATATGTATATATATATATATATTTGTATAGGGTTAGTTTCGTCCTTTGTACGTACTAGGGTTTCCACCGTAACCCTAAATGATGTGTATATATAGTAATAACACTATTCTTGAACGGGAAAAACAAAAAATAATAAAAGCCAAACTAATGATCTGTGGAAATAAAATCATTTAAATTTTAGTACCTGCAATGGCACCACCACAACGACCGAAGCAAGATCAATGAGAATTTTTTTTTTCCTTTGTGTTTATATAGAGAGGTAAAGAGAATATTTTTGAAGTTGAAATTTTATCCAATTAAGATGTTGTTGATCATCACTAATGAACAGATTGAATATGCTAATAGGAAAGGAGTATATTTCACAACATATTCTCAATTAATGATTGATCAGGAATTTATTTATTTTTAATTGTAAAGAAGGGATTGATTAAGGAGTCGATTGTCGTGGAGATGAGGATGAGAATTTGGGTTTTTTATGAACCTGTGATTTTTTTTTGTTTGTTTTGACGAAAATAGGAGGTGGAAGTGAATTTAGACTGCATTTGCCTTTTAAATTTAGGAGATGTGGTAATAAAAATTTATTTTAAAAAATGATGTGGAAATGCCACATGGCGAATGATGGTGCTTTCTCTTAAGTATGGTTTTTGTTTCTAATATAGTAAGATATACTATACTAAGTCAAAAACTAGAGAGAGAAATCTAAAGCTAAGGAGCACATGTCACATAGGATTTTATCATATGTGGCATTTTCTTAATTTTTTAGACATAAAAATGCACAAAACAAAACAATAAAAAAAAAAACGCAACTGAAAAAGTCCAAACTCTATATTGATTCGACCAAATCCCTGCAAATCCAATGGACGGATCTCTTCCTCCTAAAAAAAAAATGCAACTGAAAAAGAATTTTATATTAATAATTTATTAAAATAATTAAAAAAGTTAGGCCAACCTGAAACTTCTATAATTTAGCTTCAAATATGGAATTGAGTTAAAATACTATGGTGATGGGTTGATGTAGAGGGGCTAAGAAATCAAAAGGCACTCCGAAACAAGGAATAAAGGTCCTGATATCCAACTTTTCTTATTTTTTAAATTTTTCTTATTAAAAAATTGGATGGCCTCTACAACAAGTTAGGGTTATTGTTTCTGTAGTAACCATTCCTTATCATAAATCTTTTCAAAAAAAAAAAAATTCCTTATCATAATTTCTTAACCACCCTAGCCGACCTTTCTACCCCAAACTACCAATGTAGTCTACCAAGAAATATTGCAAGATGTATAATTATTTAATTCAAAGTTCTTTTTTTTTTAATTTCTTAACAATCTTTTTTGCGTTAAATAAATTACCAGTGTATTCGTTTGGTAAAGTGTTGTCGATGTTTGTGTTTTATATTTTTAAATAAAATTATTATATATTTTATAAAAATACAAAAATCAATACAAATATTAATATTTTTTTTATTTGTTTGTGTAGTAATGTTTATGTTTGTGTAGTAATTTTTTTTATTTGGACGGGTCTAACACCTAGTGAAATACTATACAAATAATACGCAACATTTAAAACATAAATTGGGAAAAGAAGAAAAAAAAAAAACCTTGCACTTTACTATGTTATAGTACCTTTTGCTCAAACGCAAAAACAAAATAATGGAATATTGCGATTCTGGACATGTTTCTTTTCGCCGACAACCGGTGGTTAACTTTCTTGTGAGTTATCCGCTGCTTCACAGGTCCTCGATGAGTCTAAATGACTCCCAATTGATATCATCTTCGCACCCTCAGAAATAGCTTTCTGTGGAGGAAGAATTATGTTTGTCGATTTCATATTGACTAACAATATTAAGAAATGGTATGGGAAAGAAAAATTTGTCTGCACGGCTGCACCGCAGAACATCATAACTCCAATTGTTTTGAATTAGGATCATGCATAACTAAACCAACAAAAAAAAAAAAAAAATTAAATTTTTCTTCTTTTTTGGAACTGTTTCAGTTTCCTTCTAGATACGAACGTGAAGAAAGTTTTTGAAGATTTGGAATAACTCGAGAGTTTTTGGGACATATAATAAAGAAAGTGAAGAAAAAAATGGAGAACGTGGGATTCTAATGATGGTAGTTCCGGTTTTAATCAAGGTTTGGAAATTAATTTTTGGTAATTGTTAATAATTTTGTCATACTGTGCTTTTAAGAATAGTTTGACATTTAGAATTTTGGGCTGAAATTTAGGAGAGTTTGACACTTGGATTTTTAAGGAAAAAGCGGTTTTTGTTATAATGGGAGTTGTTACTATTATTATTATATTATAGATTATAGATAGATTTTGTTTATTTATTTATTTTGGTAATTGTTTTTTTCAGTTGGTGCGTTATTAGCATGCTGGGGTTTATTTTAGGAGGTAATATACTACTGTTCTTGAATTCTGATCTTAAATTACTGGCATTATGTTTTGGACAGTGAGAATGACTACGACTTTCATTATTCAAATGGAGAAAAGTCTTGGGCCGATGTGTATGGCCAGAAGAGCAAATTCAGAACAAATTTTAAACTCAAAATATAGAGACTTCGTAATAATTTCAAAACTATCATTTGATGTAACATATTTTTCAGAGCATCTAAATAAAGATTTACGTGAAAAAGTACGAGATTATTTTATGCTTAAATCGTACAATTTATTCTCAATTGGATACCTAATTAGGAGATGGTCATTTCTAAAAGAAAGGGACTCCTTAACATGTACATTCGGAATATCTTTCGTTTAGGTCATGACGAAGATAATATAAACAATTTTGTTTTATTAATAGACACTAACGAGGCGAATACCTATAAACTTAAATGGTTACATTATGTGAGTGTAAAAAAATAATTAAATCAAAATTCCCGAGTGCCTTTTATAGAAGATCGATATGTAATTAATAAAAAATATATATTTTTATGATGACTTTGTTTTAAAATGTAATTTTATTTTGTACAACTATAAAAATTATGAGAAAAAAATAATTTTGAAATTTAATATTAATAGAGAGATTGTAAGGAATACAGATAAGCTAAATTTGTGTTGTTGGAGCCAATGAATTAAATTTAAGAATTGATTTTTCTTTTAATTTTTTTCTTTGTTTGAAATAAGAAAATTGTTTTTTTACTTTATTTTTCATGGAAAAAATAAATTATCTGGCTGCCATTTGTCCTTCCCGACAACTATTTTAAATAAGTACATAAAAGAAACTAGGTGTTTGACCCGTGCATTCACACGGGTATAATTTTTATTTGGAGTATATAAATTACAATTTCCAGACTAATTATAAGATTTTAAAAATTAAACTAAGTATGAATAAATATAGAATAGAATTCTAAAAAGAACTAAAAGTTTCAAATTTGAGAACTTTCAAAGGTGATTAGGAGTAACATAGTCTTGTTCATCTTCAGGACTTCAACAACAATAGAAACTAAAGGGTCCAAATTTTTAATTCGAAGAATGTTAAGAATTCCCGACTGCAAATATGCGCACAGTTGAAATTCAATCCATCATCAGTCTTGTTTGTTTCTTTTAAGAAGCATACCTTGAGTACCATAAAAAAACAAATTGAAACGGCCAGCAAAGAAGAAAATCGGTAAAAGATTATAGGGGAAAAAAAATAAAAGAACATATGAATGGTAAAGCAAAAAAAAACTAAAAAAAAGCTTGCGCGGCACTAAAAAAAAATGCACCACCAATCCATATCAAAAGAGCACTTATCAATACACCAAATAAAAATCCTTTATGACAAAACTCAGTAACTTAAATTAAACAATTAATATGATGATTAATCTTCAGTGAAAATAAATCATCGCAAAATTTTGCATATTCACATTGTAGAGAGGGGATCACATACATTTGCCATTGTCCTATACTAATGACATTGAGATCAACCATCTAAAAATAATTTTACAACTACTCATAATTCATTTGCAAAGTAACCTGCACAAAGAGATAGTTTTTGCGAGCACAAAAAATAATATTGATATTGCAAAACTTGCCTATAGTTGTCTTTTTTTCTTCGATTTCTTGTGCAATGAAATATTGGAATTTTCCAAGAAAAACGACTTCATGGTAATAATTTTTGTCGATTCCAAGATTAGATCCTTATTCATAATTGGATAAGAAGAAAACTATTAAGTAGGCTAAATTGAATCATTATTCAACAAAGTTATCTGATAAAAAGTGAAAATCTTTACTACCTAAATTTATGTAGCAATTTGCTAATATCGGCAATGCAATCCATGGCCAAAAAAAAAAAAAAGAAAGAAGAAAAGAAATCAACATCTTATATTACATGGCGACCTTCTTTCCTGCTCCAAATGCAATTCACCATGAAAGATTGAATTTATTAGGAAGTTCAGATACGAGTGTCTTGAAGAACCCCTCCCTCTGATGGTGATGATGCTCTCTACTTCAAGATTGATGGTGTTAGTGGTTGCAACTTTTACAAACATTAATTTGCGTCTTGGGAGAAAAAGGTGGTTACATCTGAATAAGAATTTGTTTTAGGATTTTGAAAATACCACATTACAGAATTGGATTCCGCATGATAATTGTGTTCTTGTACCGGTGTTGAATTTTTTTTGTCAGAAGACTGAAGACCGTGTTGTCTTCTACATCGCCAGGCCTCTCTTCTATGTCAGATTTTAATTCTCTAATCTTTTATGAATTGGTGACGGATTAGGACAAGATGGTAAAGGTTTATGGTTTAAAAATTGAGATGGAGATTACTCGCGGTAGTTTTTATCTTTGGAAAAAACTGTGTAGATCATGAGTTTTAGTTTGTCAGGATATTAAAGTGATAATTATAACATGAAATTATTTTTGAGAATTTTTACTTTTAATTAATTGATGATTTAATGAGAGATTTGGAAGGGAGAAACTTTTTAAGGATTGAATGACACTTGAAATTTTAAATAGAAAAATGGTTTTTGTTATAATGGGATTTATAGATTTCAATTACGGAATCAATAGTAAAATTCCGTTTTCTGTAAAATTGTTACACTTTGAACTACCGTAAATATCTTACCGTTAAACCACTTTGCCCAAGTCTTCAAAAAGTACTAATTAAAACTCCCTGATTAAACCATTGTAAATAAACGGATCAGGGTATTTTTATACTCCTTACCCAAGAATTAATTTCCATCCATCTAATTAACCTAACACTATTCTAGTAACAGTTACTAAGATAAAGTGGAAAATGACTTCTCCTCTCTTCACCAGGTCTCGTTTTTTAATTTTGTGTAAGGGCCGATTTGATAAGTTACTTAATGATTAAAATTATTAAATTAAATATTTTTTCGATTCTCTGTGTTTGATAAAATAAAAAAAAAAACCTCTTAATGAATTAAATGCTGCTGAAACTGCAGTACAAAATATAAGTAATAAAAGTTAACTTATTGCTTATTCCGTAACTGCTTAGTAAATTGAGTATTTTTAATTCAGTATTAAATATTCAGAATTAAGCAATAATTTTTATCAATCTAGTCCTAAGTTAGTAAGGAAATGTTAACAAGGAAGTCCTAGTGGTTTGGGTTTTGGCATCACTCTTAAGAGACCAGGGTTCAACTCCCATAACAACACTTTGAGTATTGAGACGCAGAATTTTAGCTTGACCCGTCAGGTGACTTTTCAAATACCACATGTAATAGACCCTACTCACATATAATAGACTAAATGTTTGTATAGTAAACGTCAAAAAAATAATAATAACAACGAAACGTTTAAATTTTCAATAACGATATCTATTTTCTTTAGTTTGTATGTTTCTACCTAGAAATTGAATGGAAATAACATAAGAATCCAAACGAAAAATGAAAAATCGTTTTAACTTCTAAATGACTATAGATCAAACTTTCAAATGGTCATTGAATTATGGCAAAAATTTTAAATTTTAGAGATAAACAATTCAAATTGTTCACGAAAAATAAAAAGTATTATTCAATTTATAGTATTTGAAAAAATTCAAAATTCAAAATCTAAATCTTTTTTACCTTCGGATTTTATATTTTTTTTGACCATGAGGCTTACTTGTGCCCTTTTTCTCTCTCTTTTTTTTAATCACGACCAAAATCCAAAGTTTAATAACTCCACCTTAGAAGGTAAAATAATATTTTGAATAAAACTAGAATTTTTAAATAAAATAATATGTTTAAATTTTTCTATAAATGATTTATAGTTGTTGAAATGTTGGTTTTTGTCTGTGTTTGAAAGAATAAAAAAGGGCAAATGAGATCTTAGCCTTGTAGTAAAATTCTATGTACGTAATCTAGGGGTTGAATAACATCTGTGGTTCGTATAGGTTTAAAAAAAGCGGGAAGACGAAGACGGGAAAATAGTGAGCCTGATGGTTAAAAAAGGTTAAAAATACGAAGGTAAAAGAATCAGATTTTGAATTTTTAAGCTTTTAAATTCTCTTAAATAAAATAAGTTTTTGAATATAACAACATTTCAATTTTGCATTTATTTTATGGTAATACATTATATATAATATATAAATTTTTAATTTCCGATTTTTATTAGTTTTTTTTAAAAAATAAATAAATATATTGAATAACAACATGACCCTTGACTTGAACTAAAATTTGTTAAACTGGTAATGTAAAGTACCGAATTTAAATAACCATATGTGGTTTACTCTAATGCATGTATGGTATATTTTTTGGAAGCACAATGATACATCTAGAAAAAATTACAAGTAAAACTTACAAAGAATGATGCGTTAATCATTTTAACTATTCTTAATGCATAAACCTCAAATAAAAAGTATAAACTCTAAATGAACGTGAGCATTACTTGTCACCTTTGTCCTAAATTTTTTCTGAATGTATCATTATTATTTCTGAGAATACTTTTATATCTACTATTTGGGGTGGTAGGATTAGATGAAATATCCAAATTATGTCAGATCACTGTTACCATGAGGTAAGGGGAAATTTTAGAATATAGTAGATGTATGCATTTTGTTTTAGTACAGTCAACCAATAGGAGATAATTACTCCCTCCGTCCCATAATTATTGTCCAGTTTTACTAAAATAAAAGATTTTATTTTTGGTCAAACTTAATTATATTTTACCTTAAACAACCGGATATACCCCTACATAAGTAATTGGTTAACCACTAAGATTTTATGGATAATTTTTTTACTAAGGAAAAATGTGTAACTTGATCCATAAAAATCAAATTGGACAATAATTTTGAGACAAAATTTTTTGGGAAAAGTGGACAATAATTTGACTGTACTAAGGGGCAGAATGTACAAATTGACGTATGTTGTAGTTGTATTGAAGACTTACTTGAGGTATGGTTTCAATACTTGTGGCATCTAACTATAACGGAAAAGACTGTAATTGTATGTACTTTTTATTTTTAAAGTTTATTAGAAAAGAAATCGATTTCAAGCCATAACTTTTGTTGATAGCGAGACGGTAGTCCCTTCGCATGATGATTGTAGGTCTTTTAACAAAAAAAAAAAAAAAAAGATGATTGTAGGTCAAACACGCCGACCAACAGAGTTTCCAAACAAAGAATGTTGGATTTATTAACAATTGATAAGTATCGATGGTTAGTACCAAAAAAAGTAAAAAATAAAAAGTATGGATGGTAAAATAAGAAAGAAGCTGACGCCTTGAACATGAATACACTCGTAAATATTAACATTTGCGATCTATTTCTAGTTCATCGGACAACCACACTAAGAAGAAAATGAAGAAAGGTACAAAGATATCTTACAGACCACAATCACCATAAGCATTTGTCTAACAGGAACAAACCTGTCAAACCCTTCGCCTCCAAAGGGAAGAAAAGCTGATCACTTACGAAGGGCCGGTACTTTATTACGAGCCAGGGTACATTCGTAAAAAGCGATACGGGGGGAATCTTTTGAGCTCTTGTACTACTTTAAACTACATACTAATCTCGTCTTAAACTATGAATTTTGTTTGTTGAACTAAATGAAGAAGAATTAATTCAAGAAACAATATTCTTAATTTAAGATGAAAGTAAAACGTTTACAGATGAACTTGAACTACTTAGATCTACACGGGAAGCATTTCAACTTCATTAATACGAAAGTCATTAGGAACCTGATCTTGCGGAAGCCATGGGAGTTGGACTTGAAGTAATCCTCCACCTCTTCTTCTTCTCATAGCATGCTGGGTCGGTTGAGGATGACGAAATCTTCCCATGATTATAAACTTTTTTGTTATGTCCATGACAACATATGATGCTTTCTTGAACGACTCCCAGATTGTTCGAACGTAAGAGGATGGTATGATTTGAGACAGCGAAAACACAGAGGCTAGAGAAAAGGCAAGTGGGGAAAGTGGGCCGGTTAAAAGGACAGACAAAAGAGAAGCCAGGGAAAAGGAACCGCAGATTACCATGCCGACGGCAGAAAACTTGCCGGAGTTTGCGCCGGCTGCAATGGTGTTATTATTATCAGGAGTAGTTCCGGGTGGTTTGGGCGCATCACATGATGAGAAACAATAGTACATGAGCAGAAAAGCAATGAAGAAGATCATGGTTTTCGGGTGGGATTCGAAGGGAGATTGTTCATGATATTTGATCTGCATCAAGTTGAGAAAGACGGTGACAACCAAGGCAAATAAGGGTTGTTGGGTTGGGGAAGGTGTTGGGGTAGTACGGTTGATATGGTCGGAACTCATCCTAGTAGGATTAGCCTCATTCATTTGGATCAAAATAATGAAGTTCGTGCTTGGCGGGAGGGAAAAACTTGCCTCCGACATTGCGGTTTGATAGTATCCCTCAAAAGAAAAACGGAAGAATGAGGAATAGTCGGAACATTCAAAATACGCGTATTTATGCAACGAATACGGGTCCCACAAAATCACAAAACATTATTTAAATCCTAGTGTTTGAAGAAGTTTGATATCATCAAGGATTGTAGCTAGTAGCTAGAAACATCACCGGGCTAGCCTATTCTCGTGCTATTGGTGTATACTTTTCGATTAAAAAAAAAAGTCCCCCCAAAAAAAAGAAAGAATTTGATCAACTTAATTTTTCTATTTAATTGGGGCGATAAATGTAATTTAATACTTTCTCTGTCTCAATTCAATAATCCATATTGAGTTTAGAAATTTGTATATGTTTCAAGACAAATTTAATTTTTCAGTACAAATATCGACCTAAATTTGAACTATTTTTTAAAAAACGAAGGGAGTAATTAATAAACATAACTAAAACTATTGGCTTTTTTTAGGGCCAGGGGGTGGTTTGTCTACATGCCAAATCTTCTTCTTGTTCTTTTTTGAGTTGTAATGGGGTTGGAAGAGTTGTAAATTGCTGACGTTATACATGATATACATACACAGCTTACATTTTATCAAAAAGAAAATTAAAATAAATAAAAATATGGTTATTTGGGCTGAGTCTGTTGACCATTTCTCATATCCACTTGATTTTAATTTTTCTGGGCCCCTTAGTTCTGGACTGGAGTCAGAGTTCCCTCATGATTCATGATTCGTAATGCATTCTATATAATTTTTGCTAATTAAGGATTAGATGATTTAATCATAAAACAGTGACATATTTACGATGTCATTTGGCAAATCGGACACGTAACAAAATGGAAGTTATAAATAAAAGTCACAGTCATAGGCCGACATGAAGGAAGTTTGAGGTTGTCCCTTTTGGGTTTTGGAGTTTCGGGATGCGCACGTCAGGCATCACGATGTTCAATAGAAAATGTAGATCGGAAACAACCCCTCACGTTCTGCCTATATTAATTGCCAGATGCATCATCGAAGGATCAGGATTGTAATATTGTGTGGGCTTTATGTTGTGCGAGAAATCCTGTAGATTCTAATTCTTCCAAAATTAATCTCTCACTATATACACATGTACTCCCTCCGCTCCAAAATAAGTGTCGTTTAAGTAAAATGGAGAAATTTTAAAATGAGTGTCGTTCTCACATTTCAATTCACTTTTTGTCCAAAGTTTCCAAAATTACCCTCGAAAGAATTAATACTATTGGTGGACATTTTTTTAGTGGGAATGGTTGAGGATATTGAAGTAATTTTATATGTGCAAAGTGTAGGATGACACTTATTTTGGAATGGAGTTAGTAATATTCTGTATCTGAACTTATTAAATACTCCCTTCGATCCTTAATACTCTCTCCGTCCCATAATTATTGTCCAATTTAGTTTTTCATTTATAGTTCAAATTGTACTAAAAATGAAATCTCAAACAGGATAATAATTTTGGGACAGAGGGATTATAAGATATTTTGATTTCATATATATATTTTCACATTTGCTATGTTCTTCTAATAATTAATTTTTTTGGGTGAATTATAACTATATTGATTGACCAAAACATGTAACATATTTACACATTAACCAGTACACTATTACGAAATTCATACCTCTCCTTACTATATATATTTACAAAATCAGACTAAAAGTACTGTTGCAAAATTTCCTGCTTCCTTCTCATTCTCTTTCTATTTCAACACACTTCCATTCACCATTTGACTTCCTGCTTCATCTGCTGCACTATATCCTCGGCCTTCCTGACTTTATCTAGTGACGTGAAGAGCGGGCTTCCACGTGTTATTCGGTGGTGCAACCTCAATGATTTCTCACATCTTACATTTGCATTTGCTGCCCCTTTATTCAACCCTGTCAACGCCTACCATTTGATTCACATATATATCTGGATTGTTTTTCTCCGGTGCATTTTTAAGTTTTATTTTTTAAGATAAAAATGTAAAAAAGTTATCTTTATGGAAAAAGAAAAAATAAAGAGCAAAAAGAATTTTTAGATGGATTCCTTGTTTACTCCTTTATTTGGTTAAAAAATTATCTAGTTTGAATTTTTCAATTTTAATACAAATTAAATTAAAAATAAAAATTTAAATTTGACAATAATTATGAGACAGGAGATATGTAATAAACTTGCTCCAAAAGAGGAAAAGAAAAAATCGTTCCGACACAATCAACAGCAATCGATGCAGAGAAGTTACGCAGCCTCAGCCTAGAGTCAAAACCTCACAAGCCACGACCACCCGTCATTGATTTCTACATACAAATAAAACGGGAAGAACGGTAGCGAAAAATATAGTGATAGTTGCAAGAAATATTTAATGAGTTTTCTATATTTTTGTTTTAAGAACAAAAAGATCTGATTTTTTTTTAATCCGACTTTTAAACGACGGGTTACTTTCAAATTGCAACTTTCAACCATGGAGGGCTAGAATTTAATAGCGTATTTTTTATATATTGTTAAATATATTAAAAAATATCTTGGTAAAAGCCTTTATTAAGGGACCAATTAAAATGTCTAAAACTTAGAAAGAGCTAATGTAGAAACAAACTTAGAGCTAATGTAGAACCAAACTTTGACAGTTTCAAAAAAGATGGTATACTGCTTATAAAACTATAAACTATTGGCACCAACTAGTAATATCTAAAAGTTTTTTATATTAATCTTCTACTTCATCTGAAAGGTGCTGCAACTTCCAGCCACTGACCGGCCTCGCCTAAAAATTCCCGTCCAATCCAAGGACTAGTAGCCCTTTCTAAAGCTTCTTCATCAGGCCAGCCCCCTTCAAGATCTTTTTTCTTCATCAGGCTATGGGTATCTCCGCCCTTTCGGGGTCCGACCCACCGAGCGCTATGGTGGTTCCGTCACTCCGGTATCTAGATGAACTTCTTTTTTTTCTTTTTTTTTTGACCAGGACAGGATGATGATTACTTCAAAATTAGTATGGATTAAATTAATCTCTTGAGTTTTAAAAACTTCAAGATTAGTGCGGATTAAATTAATCTCTTGCGGATGATTTTGTGATGGGCGTTGAAAATCATCCCCCAAAAAAAAAAAAAAACAAAAATTGTTAGTGAGATTGACGCAAGCATGCATGAGCATGATGAGGTAAACACTTCTTGAGTCCACTCTCCAAATCCGATGATTTTACCTGACGCACAGGAATTGCTTTTACATCACGCATCAAAGAATGGCTTTGGCGTTATAGAGTCATTCTACAAAAGAATAATAAATTTGAACGAAACATGGAAGATCGATTATGAAATAAAATACGTCTCCATAAAAAATGCCTCGGAAATGGCTTACAGTAACCATTTTTCGAAGTTTCCGCAAGTTAAAAGCAATCAAACTTTGAAATGTGAGAAACAAATATTCTTACTTTTCTACAAATTAGGATATAGAGGAACTTCTTACTCCGCATGATTGATGATATTGTTTAACACACATAGGTAGTCGGCAGTCCTCGTGACCAAGGCCTTAACACACATAGGTAGTCGGCAGTCCTCGTGACCAAGGCCGAAATACCAAGGCAGATAATCTGGTATTGCGTATTGACTGTTGACACTACGTTTCCGGAGGTTATTTAGGCCAATAATTCGCTTGCTGATGAATCTGCACACTGGTTCTACATCCTTCTCAAAATACAAGTTGAGTTTAGGCTCCGTTTAATAATTCCTGAAGTCTGAATCTAAACACTTAACGGTACTTAACACTAAAGCCTGAAGTCTGAAGATTAAATTTACATTGTTTGATAAAAACGAATATGATGTCTAAAGACTGAAGTCTGAACGTCTGAAAGTTATTTGAAATTTTAATATCCTTAAATTGAATTATAAACAAAATTCTTTTAAATAGAAAAATAACTAATATTTTGTTCTAAATAATAAAATAATAATTTTAAAAAAATTTTTTGGTATATATAATAAAAGTAGATGTTACACTTGGTAAATAATCAATACATAATTAAATTTAGATTATTACATATATGTGTATATACCTTGTTATTTAGCAAATTTTATGTATTAAAATTAGTTTAATTTGCGTTTGAAAGTTTGAGATCTTTTATACTCATAATATAAATTCAACTTTAAGTACTCTTAATTAATTTATCGTAAGAAATTAAAAATTTTAAAACACTGTAAAAATAAGAGACAAAATAAAGACAAGGGAAAAAAAGAAAAAAGAAAAAAAGGAGTCATCACAGAAATTAAGTGATAAATCCCCCGAGTTTAGATTATACTATTAAATACCCTCTCAACTCACAAAACCTACTAAAAACTCCTTTAACATAATGACGTCATTATCAATTCTATGTAAACGGTCAAAAATATCATCCAGTCTATATTTCAAAATTATACGATTTAAATAAATTTAAAAATACATCTTAAATTAGGTTAAAACATATCTTATTAATCCTTTTATAATAATGCACTTATAAATAATAAATTTTAAAAATTTAACAATGGATATTGAAAATACAAGAAGGGAAAGTACTTCGGGTAGGATAACCGGTGGGTGTCGAAGAGCGCCTCAGGTTTTCCATGATATAGTCCCTCCGGTCCTTCTTATAGGGGATTTTGATTTGTCATCTAGTATGCTTCATCGGTTAAAAAAAAAAATTAAAATATATTTTCATATTCATTGTATTTTCTTAATTATTAAAATATATTTTTAAGATTTTTTTTAATTGAAAAATGTACCAACTAAAAGTTAAGATAAATCAAAATTATTTTATAATAAGGACCAGAGGAAGAGTATTATAGTAATGATGCTGGCTGAGCAAGGCTAAGAGGACGAAACTAAATCTGGTAAAGTAAGAAGGCGGTGCTGGGTTCTGATTGACAATAATAGTCATTCTATTGACGGTAACGTTCTCGACAATGTTGATCGTGGGTTGAGGCATTTTTGAAGAGACGAAAAACAACTGCTAATCCGGAAAGATGAAGAGATAGACTATTAACTAAAATTCCAAGAGACAAGAAGAAAGTAAAGTATTTTATGCATGGATGAGGCCTATAAATTCAACAAGAGGGGAAATTCACGAAAGAGTCTGGCGTGGCAATGACAGGGTGGGTTATTGACTTTTGCACCAAATGGGGATTTTACATTTTTGTGCATTGATCAGTGAAGAAACTGGACCCAAACAAAGAAAGAAAGGCCAGATTCAGTGAGAATCAGAGTGGTACCCTTTTGATAGAGGATCTGCCCTTCTATAATGCGCAGCCATTTATAGAGTTCTAGAAGTTTATCAATACATCATCCACTTTGCGCTATACCTAGATTAAGATAAATCATTTTGAAGGCTTTTTTTAAAAAAATAAATAAATAAATACTTTAGACTTGCATGCTTACGTCTCCATTCTTGTTAATTTATGTGTCCTAAATCAGAAAATTTTAACCTTGAATATTACCTAAGAAAGATCTGATCTCTTTTTTTTTTTTTTTTTTTTGGTTACCAAAATGTCTTGTACAGATACGCTAACATGCCTAGTTCTAATACGTATACGCAGAATGATCAAATTTACAAACGAAAACATAAGGTGGCCGATGATTGAGTTGCAGAAGTTTATCTATCTTTAACCGGATGTTGGCTGTTCAAAATTACATTCAAATCCCGTCAGGAGCATGACACGTTATCAAACCGTTCGACCAGTTATTTCCACTGATGGAGACTTGATCATCCTTAACCCATATCTAACTTGTGATTTAATAAGAGTTTTCAAAAATTTGACTTCTTAATTATATGTGTTGGAAAGAAAAAAAAAAAAAAAAAAAAACGGATACCGGATATGGAAATCAATTTCAATGATGAGCTAACGGACTGGCCGGAGGGACTATATTAAAAAAAAATTGTTTAAGATTTCACTTGGGGAAATCAATTAAGTTGATCTCTTAATTCAAAAGAGTCATCACACGTGGAATCCTAATTGCTAGACTCATTTTCATTCGTTAAAATTTGCGCCTAATAAATAAGATTGGAAGAGTAAGTAATCGAAAAATAATAGGTCACTCCAATAAATCAATATATTTTACCTTCACAATTTCAATTTCCTCTCAAAGATGCATAAAACATCTAGTAATTGTGGCAACAGGAGGCAAGTGAGTGGAAAAATGGAGATAAATGAAAATAAAGCAGGATAGATCATGCATAAATATTTACCGGGATACATATTTTACAGTTACGAAAAATGAAAATAGTATATATTATATTACATTTTGAATCAGTTTTTGGGGCAAGGTATACATAGGTCTAATCCAGTAATCTCTAATCCCACAATATACATTATTATGCTTTGCGTCTAATTAACCTGGCTTCTAATACTCACTATAATTTTGGTACTGAACAAACATAAAAAGGAATTAAGGATTGATCAATTTGTTAAAGCCGGATTAACCTCTTCATGGGTTTGCATCCCTTTACCTCATTTTCGTGAATTGACTGTGGACCCAACCTCCTTATCACTCATTTTTTAACATTTTTATGCTTTGCTTGGAACATGGATCAGTATAATGTTAGTGCTGAACAGCATAAAGAAAAATCAAGGATTGATCAAGTTAAATCCGGCTGGATGAATTAGACTCTTCATTGGCTTGCATCCCTTTCCCTCATCGCCAATTGACTGTGGACCTAACCTCCTTATCACCTATTTTTGAATAATTTAATTTTTATTTGACGTTATACTTTCTTTTTGGAGTAACTTGAGACAAATTGAGATATATAAAGTTGATGTAAAAGGCTGCAAGATCACCGAGGATTAATTATTTAATTACATATGCATTGCAGATGTAGAAGCAATCAGTAGTTCTGAGTTGTATTTCTTTCTTCAATTATTTTTGTCCCTTTATTTTTTGTCCTCTTAGGAGGAACACGCACGTCATTAATTCATCAAATCAAAAGGTGCATTTTGACGATTAATTTAAAAATATATACATTACACTATCCACTAGATTGAGATCAATTATTTTCAACTGATTTTTCACTTTAGACTTGCATTTTGATGTCTCCATTAATTCTTGTTAATTTGTGTGTCCTAAATCAGAAAAATTTAAACCTTGAATATTACCTAAGATAGGTCGGGTCTCTTTTTCTTTGGCGTGAGCCTCCACCATTGAGTGTCAAATATATATGGTTAGAGCACGATGTCCTTGCCCGTAACGTAATATAGTTTTTTTTTACGGTATTAGTTTTCTTCATTGTAAGAAAAAAACAATTATGCAAATTTTTATCCAAGAGTCTAAAGTTATAGCAGCGATAAAATTATGAGAGCTAGTTTTACTAAACACGTGTGAGGTTTAGAAAAGTAAAAAGTGACTATATATATATATATGTGTGTGTGTGTGTGTGTAATAGTTAAAAAGTAAATTTTACATAACTTGGTATAATCACATCTACTTATCCTCTGACACCAGTTACTCTTGTATATTAATTCCCTGCAGCGCTCCATTATTTGCACATCTTTTACATCCTAATTACATTTCTTTTTTCCTTTCTTTTTTTGAATCAGGAATCTTTGGTGTCCACGAGCTAACAATGGAGGGTCTATATTTATGAATGGTATGAACATAATTTTAGGGAAGCCAAATAGCTAGGTAGTTGAACATTAAATTAAAATGGATTATTCCCCCACCAGGACATCCTTCTTCCTCCTAGAGTAAGGGACGGTTATATATTGTCACCAACTCACCATCCTCTATATTGTTCCCAAGTGATGCAGAAGCGGAAGATTATAAATCTCACTATCAACTCTAAATGAATTAGAAGTAACTGGAACCATTAAAGGTTATTGATTCGACGCACGAATACCTAGCAATTAACCTTTTATAATCAGTTGATTCGACTCAACTACCCAGAAAATAGGCATCAAAATTCAACAATAAATTTTGGAAAAGAGTTTCAATTCTATAAAATGATCAAAACAAAAGCTAAATTACAATGTTGGTGGCTCATATAAAAATGATGAAGAGAATGATGTTGACTCACTTTCTCATTGATCTAGTGTATATATATACACGATTAACAACCTTACAAACATAATTACAAAATATCGCTTTTGATAGTCCTAATCTCGTCTTATTCTTAGAATCAATTATACATAAAACTAAAGCTCTAATCTAGGAAACAAATGATTACACATAAATGCTATGATGATTCTCCAATATGCCCCCGCAAGATGGAGCTTCGACAGGAGAGTCCAATCTTGGAACGAAGCTTAACAAAGCGGTCGCGATGTAGGGGTTTCGTAAGTGCGTCAGCTAGTTGATCCGCTGATGAGACATGAGTAACACGAAGAGCACCACTTTGGACTCGATCTCGAATGAAGTAATAGTCAATGGCAACATCCTTCATACAAGAATGAAAAACTGGATTAGAACATAGGTGCATTGCTCCAACATTATCGCAGTATATCACTGGAACTTCTGGTACGACAAGGTACAAAACTCTGGTACAAAACTTCTGGTACACCCTTCCGCCACAATACAGGTCTGCAGCAGTTGCAGCAACAGACCTGTATTCAGCTTCTGTGGAAGCTCGAGCAACTGTATGTTGCTTCTTTGAACTCCAAGAGATAAGATTCCTTCCTAGATAAAAAAGATATGCACTGGTGGAACTATAATCATCCTTGTTGCCAGCCCAATCGGCATCTGAAAAGGCATGAAGTGCTAGAGATGATTGACGATGTATAAGAAGGCCCTGGTTAGAAGTACCACAAAGATAACGTAATACCCGTTTGACAGCATTCCAATGTTCAGAGGTGGGGCGATGCATGAATTGAGAGAGTTTATTGACTGCAAAGGATATGTCAGGGCGTGTAAAAGATAAATATTGAAGGCTACCCACAACAGCTCTATATTCAGTTGCATCAGATAATGCAGTACCTAAAAGCAGTGTCAAAGGTGGAGCAGTGGCAAGCGGTGTGAGAACGGGTTTTGCAGTTGTCATGTGGGTGCTAGTGAGGAGATCATGAATGTAGCGCCGTTGAGATAAAAATAAACCTTCAGGATGAGGAAGGACCTCAATGCCTAAGAAGTAAGTAAGAGGACCAAGATCCTTGAGGGAGAATCGCTTGGCAAGGAGATCAATAAAGGCTTGAACCGCTTCACCGTTATTGCCTGTGATAATTGTGTCATCAACATAAACAAGGAGGTAAAGCACATGCCTATTAGAGTTAAGAACAAACAGCGAGGTATCTGCATAGGAGTTTAAGAAACCCAGGCTGACAAGAAATTGGCGCAATTCATGATACCATGCCCGAGGAGCCTGCTTGAGGCCATAAATAGCTTTGCGCAATTTGCAGACATAATGGGGCAGATCCCGATCAATGAACCCTTAAGGTTGAGCCATAAAGACATCCTCTGATAGATGACCTTGAAGGAAGGCATTATTGATGTCTAATTGTCGTAAGGGCCAACCATAATAAGTAGCTAACTGAGAACTATGCGCACCGTCATGGGTTTGATCACGGGACTGAAAATGTCATGATAATCAACACCCAGCCGTTAATGAAAGCCTTTCGCAACTAAGTGAGCTTTGTACCTGTCAAGAGAACCATCAGGGAGTCTTTTAGTGCGAAAAAATCCACTTACACCCGACTATGTTTTGGTTTGGATTATAGGGAACAAGTTCCCAAGTCCCATTGTGCACAAGGGCATTATACTCATCCGACATGGCTTGACGCCAATTGGAATCTTTGAGGGCGTGGGTGAAAGTGGTCGGTTCCGGGGAATCATGAGAGTGAACTTGGGCAGTGAGATTAAGCTTTTGGATGGGTTTGAATATATTATGTTTAGATCGAGTGATAATGGTTCGTGGCTCTGGTTGGGGTGGTGGATTAGGGAAGGTCTGATGTGGGGAAGATGTGGACATGATGGTATGATCATGTTGGTTTTGTGCTGGTGAAGGATCAATGTGTAAGAGTGGCGGTGTGGGAGCAAGCATAGAGGATGTGTCAAGTGGCATTGACGGTGAGAGAGGAAGATAGTGAGCGAGGAGGGTGTATGATCAGACTCATGAGATTGTGATAGACATAAAGGAGAGGAAAATGGGAATACAGACTCAACAAATTTGACGTGACGAGAGCCGTAAGTTCGATTGGTGGTTCGATCAAGACAAAGATATGCACTTTGAGTAAGAGAGTAGCCTAAGAAAACACATGGGATAGAGCGAGAGTCTAATTTGTGTTTGGCATAGGGTCGTAACCATGGATAACAGAGACAACCGAAAACACGAAGTTTTTGGTAGTTTGGTAAAACCCCAAAGAGGCGTTCATATGGAGAGACAAGTTCGAGGGTTGGAGTGGGCATACGGTTGATGAGATAAACTGAGGTGGCAAAAACAAATGGCCAATAAGTGAGTGGCATAGAAGCATGGGAGAGTAAAGTGGGACCGGTTTCAACAATGTGACGGTGGCGACGTTCAGAATATCCATTGTGTTCGGGTGTATGTGGTGGTGTTCTAAGATGAGAGATCCCATTTTGTGTTAGGAAAGTGGTGAGTGCTTGGTATTCTCCCCCATTATCAGAATATAAAGAGATGATTTGCCGATTAAAAAATTTCTCAATAAGTGCTTTGAAACGAATGAAAACATCACTAAGGTCAGATTTTTGTTTCAATGGATAGAGCCATACGGATTTAGTATAGTGATCAACAAAAATCACATAGTACTTAAAACCATCAATGGAGAGGATTGGCGATGTCCATACATCGGAAAAAAGTACTTCAAGAGGAGAAGAGGACACAATGGTGGAAGAGGAGAAAGGTAACTTATGATTTTATTGCAATTACATGCATTGCAATGTGAGATTGTTGACACTGGACTTGATAAACTTAAAGTGAACTTAGAAATCATATGCTTCAAAATGTTCAAAGACGTATGTCCTAATCTATTGTGCCACTCGGATGAAGTGGTTTTGACACAAGAAAAAGCTAGTAAAGGTGGTGACTTGGAAGGAAGATTTGTTGGCCACTCGTACACACCATCCTTAGCTCGCCCCCGTAAAAGAATTTCCTTCGTGCGTAGATCCTTTACATCAAACAAAAATGGTAAGAACTCAACAGTTTTTTTTTTTCATGGAAGGAACATAAAGCACATTATTGAGTGATAGTGTGCGAGTGGGAGTAGCAAGAGATGTAGAACCAGTGTGGGTGATTGGGATGCCCGTGCCATCACCGATGACAACATCGTCAGAGCCGTCATATGGAGCATGAAGTGAGAGATTGTTTAGATCAGAGGTCACACTATGAGATGTGCCACTATCCATCATCCATGGAGAGGAGTTGGTATGGGTAGAGGTGGTAAAGTGAGCACGAGGTTGCCAAGGGGTTTGTGATCGTGGTGCCCAAGGAATGGATGATTGTTGTTGAATAGATGTGTTGGTTGCAGTCAGGCGAAAATTTGGGCACCGTTTAGCAGTGTGGCCTTGAATATTACAAGCTTGACAATATCCAAGATATGGTTTTGGAGGTGGACGGTTACCACGGGGCGGAGGAGGTGAAGGTCTAGCCTAGTATTGGTTGGGGAAGAATGAGCCATGGGATTGATTGGGACGCCAATTTTGATTGTGAGGGCGTGGAGTTGTGGGATTTGCCGTGATCGGTGAGAAAGAAGATGATTGTGACTCTTGAAGGAAAAGCTCATGATTGATGAGTTTCTCATGGAGTTCATCAAAGGATATAAGGGTATCACGATTGTTGGTGGCATCAATAGTTGACTTGTAATTTTCATCAAGACCATCAAGAACAGCCTCAATAAGATCTTCTTGATCAAGTGGTTTGCCTAAAACAGCGAGTTCATCGGCACGACCCTTAATGAATTGCATATATTCAGAGATGTTTTTGGTACCTTTGGTAGTTTTTTTCAATTGGATTTTGATCTGCTTGATATGCCCTCGGGAAGGTTTAGCATATGTATTGGATAGAATTGTCCATGCCTCTTGACATGTACGGGCTTGAGTGATAAGAGGGATGATGGGTGCTGTGAGAGACCCTACAAGAGCACTAAAAATTAGGTGATCTTGTCGAATCCATGTTTGTTGGGCTGGATTGGGAGTGTTTACCCCATTTGTTTGAATGGTTGCTGGTGGACATGGGGAAGATCCATCAATAAATCTTTCAAGATTATATCCAACAAGAGTGGTATGAAATTGAAGTTTCCACGAGAAGTAATTCGTGGCATTGAGTTTGATGAGATTGCTTGCAGTGATGGCTACAAGAGGGTTATTTGGTTCATGAGCATTAGGGACTAAGAGTTGCGTGTTGATGTATGGCAAAGCAGGGGTACCCATGGTGGAATATAACTAAGAGAGAGAGAGAAAGAGCAGCCCAGAAATTAAGCAGCTCTTGATACCATATAAAAATGATGAAGAGAATGATGTTGACTCACTTTCTTATTGATCTAGTATGTGTACATACACGATTAACAACCTTACAAACATAATTACAGAATATTGCTTTTGACAGTCCTAATCTCGCCTTATTCTTAGAATCAATTATACACAAAACTAAAGCTCTAAACGAGGAAACAAATGATTACACTTAAATGCTATGATGATTCTCCAATAGCTCATTCCCTTAAATAAAAAAGACAATAAACTATACCCTAATCACGGCTAGCTAACATTAAACTATCAAAATTACACCTAGTCAATTATAAAATGATAACAAATACTCCCTCCGTCCCATAATTATTGTGCAGTTTTACTAAAATGGAAAATTTTATTTTTTGTCAAGTTTAACTATATTTTACCTTAAACAACCGGATATACCCCTACATAAGTAATTGTTTAACCACTAAGATTTAATGGATAATGTTTTTTACTAAGGACAAATGTGTAACTTGATCCATAAAAAGTCAAATTGAACAATAATTTTGGGACAAAATTTTTTGGGCAAAATAGACAATAATTATGGAACGGAAGGAGTAAAATTTAATCGTTCGCCTCATCCCCAAGGAATTTGGATATCATTTGAGAAAAAGCAACACAAGAGTACCGACACTCTGATAGCGGAAACACAAATCTGGGCAAAGAAATTCAGGCAAAGTTAGTAATAAGATGGATGGCACCCATAAAGATCCACAGGATCGATATGACACTGAAACTAATAGAAACTCAATTCGATGGGCTATTTTTTTTATTCGGGACAAACGTCTCCCTAGAGTTATATCTACGTGCATGGGGACCTGTTGGAGAGAAATATACACAAAAAAGGTCTCCTCACAATCAAGTTTTTAACAGACAACAAAAAGATGATAGATACATGCATGGAATTTAACCGGAGCAAAATCACGAAAACTAAGCATCAAAATTAACCTTATATAAACCTTGGAGAATTTACACAGGAAGGGTTTGAACTTGATCAATATGAAAGTCATTACGAGGATGACCATTTGAAAACCATGGGATCAGTTGGACTCGGACTCCCCCGGCCGCAGTACTTCCTCTTCGTGTGTCATGGCGCATTGATCGATGTTGGAATTTTCCCACGATATAAATTGGTAGCTTAGGAAACAAGTCACAGATAGATTGAAGAAGATGAGATCGGGAAAACAATATTTGACCAAGTGAGAAAACGATGGATAGTGAAAATACAAGCGGAGAAAGAGATTCGGGTAGGAGAAGTGATAAAAGAGATGCCAAGCAAAGGGAAGCGCAGATTACTTTGCTCATAGCACCAAACTCGTCAAAGTATATATCCGAAGTTGCGTGTTTGGGGGCATGAGGGGATGATGGAATACAATAGTAAAGCAGCAGCGCGACAATGAACAAAAACATGGTTTTCGGGTGGATTTCGAAAGGAGAATCGGTTTGACCTTGATATTTGATCTGGACTAGGTTGACCAAGACCGTAAGGACGAAGGCAAATTTGCAGGCTTGGGAATTCGATTTTGAAGGCAGTACTGTTGGCTCGTGATGATGATTTTGGTTGTTGAAATAATAGTAGTAATTATGGTTGTGACTTGCATTAGTTATATTAATCACGAAGTTCATGACTGGCGCAACGACTGGCATTTCCATCGATGGAAACAGTGGTTAAAAACGCAAGAAAAGAAGATCAATTTGAAAGAAGGCAGTAGCCATGTCAGAGTTTTGATTACTACGGTATATATATAGCTGGAGTCTTAAGGTTAATTTGTCCTTGCATGAAGGGTAAGAATGACGAAACATCTCTTTGGGTAGGCCGGCCTTTTGCCATCATGAAAATTTGGACAACAACGGTCTCTCATTTGCCATCATGAGTACTTATACGTTTATACCAACAATAGAACTACATATATAAACTTGTGAAAGTCATTAAACTTATACCCTTGTTACGTCGTCCCCTAAGATGATTTCTATTGGCTGACGAAATCACTGCGTGGATCTTTTATGGATGGCATGTTTGCAGGCCTCACTAAGGCGCCCCATAATTGTCCTCATCGCTGGTTTCCCTTTCTCCCTTATAATTTATCAGCCTCTAATTATTCCCCATGTCCTCTCTATCTCTTTGACTCGACGAAAAGTGGCTTTCAACTTTTGAGAAAATTGATATATATATGTTGCAGCCGTGTTGGTTTTTGTCGTCTTCTTCTTCCGTTGTTCATCTTTTCTTTATTGTCATCTTTTCCCGCTCTCTAATCTGTTTAGCCATTGTCAATGTAAAATAATAATGACGTAGATGTCTAAGTGAACGTAGATGTCTAAGTGAAGATGGACCTCAACGTATTCCATCTGGTTGAAAAATGATGGTCAGTTTGATATTTCATTTTTAGTACAAATTGCATTAAAAATAAAAATCCAAAGATTGAACAATTATTTTAAGTTAAAAAGTATAAATATATATATATATATATATATATATATATAAATGGAAGTTCCATTGCAAAGTGTGAACTCGTGGCGTACCTTAGTCGTAGCTAGGTTTGGCAAGGTACTCCTAGACGTTATTAACATTTCTCTTATTCAATTATTACGTCAATTGTGAAGAATGTTCTTACTAGTCCGATATGAACTTTTTCTTCCTCTCTTGAAGATTGATTGTGTTTAAATCGAAACTGTTATGGTTGAAATAAGTTAGTAATCAAGTTGCGATTTTCATAAACCCTATTCGGAATACCAAAAATGTAAAGATTAATTGTGTCCAAACTATTATGATTGAAATTGATACAGATGCAAATCGTCTATCTTCTTCTTCTTCTTCTTTTTTTCCCCCCTTTTCATTGAACTAGTTAAATAGTAAGTCGAAACAGGGTGAAATTGGAATAAAGAAGTAATAAAAGAAAAGGAGAAGTTATTCAAAAAATAAAAAAATAAAAAAATAAAAAACAAAAAGAAGAAGAAGAAAAGAGAAGCAGCATGATTGATTATTCTTGTTTCTTCACACGGTATAAAATTATTAAAACGCCTTAAAAATGAAAAAAAAGGTAGGAGTACTTTCTCTCTATTGATGTATAAAACAATGCCCGTTTAACACTTAATTCATCCAAATAAATAATAATGACACCTTTCCATTTATACTGTGTAACTTCTCTCCGACACTCTGATATACAAGTGGAATGGAAAATTCCGGCCATTTGCCTGATGAGGGATCAACGATGACTGACAGATAATCTATGTCGGTGCATCTTATAACTGTGATCGTGGAACTTATTTACATATGATTTTGTTTCGATAAACTGACACAAGTACATAGAAACATTCTGCAGACTCCAATCACCAACAAACGCCACACATGAAAGCTTTAACTGAACTCCAATCAAGACACATATGTAGGCTCATCCTGTATGATCCCAACTACTTCATCGAAGAATCTCTTGATTGATGGTGGCAACGTGTAAGCTAATGAACCATCAAGGATGACTTGTGCCGAATCCCCATCTTGGGATCGGGATCCGGACGGGGTTTTGGAGTTATCTGTTTCCGAGGTGTCATCCACCAAGTACGGAACTACATAGGTTTTCATATCACCCTTGGAAATTCCCAGGTGATTTCCTGGCACCTGAATATATTTTACCCTCCCTGCCTCATCCAGGGTCTTCAATCCGATCCAGTCTTCCTTATAGAGATCAGTCTGCAGCAAAGATAACAAATTCAAGCTTTAGAATAGGTAGCTATAAATTTCAGATTCAGATACCAGTATCAATGTTCCTCAGCATAATACAGAATTGAGAGGCTTCAGTTAACTGAAAGACAGTTCTGTCAGTAACACCACCAGAAAGTGCAAGTTTTGTTTTATTTTCATACCCTAAATTCTTTTATATCACTTGTGAAAAATCAGATCTAATTTGAAATTACCAATTATGTTGGAATGAGGGGCCCGGGGGGCACACAGTATGTTAAAAAAAAGGAAGGTAAAAGTGGATTGACTAATACAAGACGGAAGAAAGAGTAAAAAACCCGACAATTCCAATTTCACCAACGGAGTAATTATGATATTAAAAAAAGGAAAAACACCCACAGATAAAATACTTCATCTGTGACTTATTTTCTGCGTCAAGAACAAGGATAAATACCTGATCTGCTGCCAAAATTGGTTTGAAAGCCCCATCTGGATAATATCCGAACCAAGAAGTTTCTTTTGGCACCAAAACTGTGTCATGTTCAAACTGCAGCAGGAAAAGAATAAGCCACACAGACAAAGTTAAACAGTCATTCCATCCAAGGGACAAACATTGCAAATGAGATTCCAACATACCATGATAAGTACAAGATTCTGCAAGCTACTGAACCGCTCTTTGTAAGTAGAGTTCCTCTCTCCGGGGATTTCATTGTTAAGCTTTGGAAGAAATCTACATTTCTGTAGATAAGCATCCATATTCTGTTTTTGAAGGGTGCAGAAATAATTAGCTCCAGACATTCAGACCAGCTCAATCATCTCCATGTCAGATACACATGTTTTATAATTTCATCAAGTATCTTCGCAATTTTATTTAAATATTTCTTCCATCCCTCAAGATTACAAGACATGAGCTATGAAGTGGAATAAGCCAGTGGAAAGAAAAAAAAATAATCTAGCTGTAGATTGGCAGCGTCCCGCAACACAACTTAATCAGACGTAATTACATAAATCTCACATATGAAAAGATTTATACTCACATTTGGGAGTTTAAGGTAACCGCTGGGAGCCAAATGTTCCTGCAATTGAATAAAATGTATTACACACATAGATTCTCATCATGAGAGAGAGAGAGAGAGCGAGAGAGAGAGAGAGAGGGGTGCATGCCTGAATATAGTCAGAGTAGATTTCTGATTTGATTAGTACATCAGCTAGTATGCACATGATGCCAGTCTGAAAATACATAGCACAACCATCAACATTGTGGTCACATCAAGTGCAAAATTGGAAGGGTTCATAATTCTCATCTTAATGCACATTTAAGAGTCTAAAATGGACATATATTCGCTGAAGCTAATGACCATGTACAGGACTTCTATCACCAGGATTGCATCTGGCATTCCAACAAAAACCAAAAAGTAATATTGGGCAAAAAAGAGCTGGTGGAGTAGAGCTACAGTCCGTGAATCAAATCTCTTTCCTACGAATATAACCAAAAGGTGAAGAATATGATGAGCAAGATCACTGATTGCAATTGATGGAGGTAAATGGCATTGCCAACATATTTCTCCCAGTGTAAGAAACTCAGAAGTCGAAACTACCAGATCACACACTTGGCTTCAGTAGCATTTGTTCGTGTATTTAGTAGCGGCAACCATACACAACCGACACAACAACTTCACACTGAAAGTTGTAAAGAAAAAGTTTTGGTCATTCATTGGTTCACATATTTTACTGGTACGAGTACACCTTAAATATATTTGTTTTCCATGGCCATTCATTGCACAATTTCTATAATACAGAAATTTATGCCAGCTACGGATAGTATTTGAGATTTGATAGGGTAGTTTCTTCGAATAAGACGACCAGATTACTAGATATGCCGCTACCAATACTTTCCAGAGTATCCCTAGAAAAGGAGGACGCTCTCAAATTAAATACTTCAGAAAAATGGAATGAAGATGCTACCAACAAAAGCGGAAGATAAAGTAGAAAAGCTGCTTGCCAATTCTGGTTAGCATCTCAAGGCAATGAAATAGAAATAAGGATGTAAGAAGATTACTTACACCACAAAGGGGAACAGAAGCCATGCCAGCATGAGGACCTCCCAGTGAGACAAAGTTCTTGACCTATTATGGTTGGAAAGAAAAACGAATTTCAACCAACATCCAAACATTTAAAAATAGAAAGAAGAATAAACATCGTAGCATGTCTTCATCAGCAACTCTTTCGTGGGACTACTGTATGTAATTTACAAACGCAATGTCCAATTTTCAAACATGTATTTACTCAGAACTTTATGGAATGAAGTAACAGGATAAGATCCAGTCATGATTGCATGTGGAAACAGATGTGTCCAAAGACAAGCCCTCTAGCAATGATATAAACACACAAAATAGATATAAACATAGGTCTTTTTTACTACACCTAGCAAAACAAGTGCACTTGCAAAAGCACAAAATAGCACGGAACAATTAACAATAAAACCAGAATGTTTATATCCCAGACTTACTGGTGGTGCTCCTTCACAAAATTCGACCACACCTCGACCTATTAAGTTCCCCTGCAGGAAAAAAGATACAATAACTAATCACTATCACAAAATCAGCAAAATGGCAGAAATTTTAGAACTTAGAAGTTCAACAGGAGCATATAACCTCTCCAGGGTCCAGGCCATAAATTTTAGATTCTCGACTTTTAATTTTCTGTAATTTCTTGATGCAGTGTAACACTATATAATAAGGATTATAGACAGAGGACTATTATTGGTAAAAAAATCATAGAGATCAAGGTAGAAATGGATCACTGATGCATAAATTTGTCATTAAAATTAGTATATCTTTTCAAATTAATGTTATTGGAGTTAATAAAGAAAGCATTGGCAACTGATTCATTGAGTTAATCATGATGAATTGATGATCTGTTAATTTTTTCTGGTCAACAACTCTAAAGACATCATAAAATAGACCAGTAAAGTATTAATCTCACTAACACGAAGCATAAAGCACTTAAAATACCTGGGAAAGCCCAACAATACTGTAACCCTGTTGGAGATCTTTCATTTTCTTCACCTGTAATTAAGCTTTAGCCAACTGCCAGATGGATAAAACTGTCAGAAACAAGAGATAACAAAAAAACTATCACCTTCGTACAAACAGCTTCCGCCTGCAGGAAATAAAGAGCAGAGTTCAGGATAACTGATATATCCATAAATATTCACAATCAGACATTGAGTAAACAGAAACTAAAACCTGCTCTTCAAGGGGCATAAACCAGGAGTCCCATGATCCATCCCCAATTTCTCTACGGAATAAACAGCGAATCAGCATCGTAATCTTCCGGAAAAAATTGCCAACAACAAATTACAAAGAACAACATTAAGCAAAAATCGACAATGACCTCCCTTGGCTATGAATAGCCATTTTAAAAATCAGAGAAACACTGAGATAAAAGTAAGGCTAACAAAAGAAAACTTAACAAGTTAAAAGCATCAGGTACATTTTATTCACATCCTTCGACGGCATCACTACCTTTGAAGGGGTAGGCCATACCATTTTTAAATTTAGGAATGTGGGATCAGCCTCAAAATCTTAAATGAGCATAGTAACACTAAACCCTGTGACCAGGAAGTTAGCTTTACATTAAACTCAAAAGTTGAAACATTGACAAATCTAGGTTACTGAAAAGCACACATTTCATGATTCTGTTGGGAACGTTCAAATTAAAAAAGGTGTCCAGGATATGTAAAAAGTGGATTGAAAACCTGGAGGAAAACAGAAAAAAACACACATAGACTAGGTGTTTCTAAACAAAGCCTCACGTATCATAAAACACATCTAGTAAAAAAAAATGGGGGCAAGTTGGTAAAAAGATTTAAAATGAAGTTATAGAGTCAACGATCTGACTTTGGGAAAAAATAAACAAGAAAAAGTAGCAATGGGACGTCGCATCGAGTATAGAATCAAACAGCACTGAAGGCTGCCGGTAGTATTAATGCAAATTTATACCTTTAAATCTGATCCAGAAAACATTTATTAGATATATAAACAACAATGAAGCTAGTTTGCAACTCACATTGTTTCTAGCCGCTAGCACAACAGCCTATCACCAAGATTTTCACAACTATAATACATTTGCAAACACTTGCCTAATGCTTTCCCTAATTCTAAATCATGGCAAGGCTCTGTAATTCATGAAATCCAGGCTACTGATTGATCAGCCTAACTAATCACTGAGAAATCCAATCACCAACACCAAGAAGGTAGTTTCTTTGAAGAATGACAAGCAAGTCAAATCCCGACCACTTTATATATCCATTAGGTGATGTAATGTCTTAATCACAACGAATTATAGCACCCCTAATAAAACAAGTTAAACTCAATATAGAAGTGTATATAAACTAGCCATACATGCAGTATCCGGTAGAATTCGACCACTCGCTCAACAACTCCGTGAAGTGTTTCATTCCTTTATTAGAACACTGGTCTCCGATTCCTATCATCATCAAAAAAACATCATAAGTCAAGAAAATAGCAAAACCCATCGAACAAATTCATCCAAGAGTAACAATTACAAGAGGAAGTACCATGAAGTACAATAAATGGCAGAGACGAAGATAACTGGACGAAAGACAGGACAAGAGTGACGAGGATGTACAAAAGAACTGAAGGGTCACGACCCGCCATATGATTGCAAACAAAAAGGTAACTCGAAATATGATGGCGGTTTTTTTCCTTACAAAGATTGAAACTTTTTTTGGTTTCTCCAGGAACTTTTGCAGAAATTCCGGCAAAATCTTGGTTTTGGCCCTATTCTAAGAGATGGGTTTAGGAGGATGAGAGGAATATAAAACCCAAAACCCGAAACCCACCGGAGAAGTCAGAAAAAGCACCGGGGTAAGGCCGGATTGGATGGGAATGTGGGCAGAGAGAATTTAAGAAGAGCAAAAATTATTTTAGACCAGTGTTACTTCCTTTGTAGTTATCGAGGATAATCTTATGTCAACGGGCCAACAAAGCGAATCCAACCAATCAAATTGTAGATGGTATCTAACAACGTAATAACTCTAGACTTTTCCTTCTTTTGGTGGTTTTTTCTTTTAGTTTTTCAGTTTTTATCCTAACACCAAAATCCAAAGGGAAAAACATATCATGTTAGCAGTAAATTGTTGGTTGTCTTTTACCAGTTCTTGTGTTTTGTTTTGTTTTGAAGTTGGTTTTTTCTGTTTCTCGGATTGATATAGTATCTGATACACACCGTACACGGAATCTGGAATACATTGTGAGACTTGTGGGAAACACCAAATTCTGTTTTAGACAGTTTTTGCATTGAGAAATCATGATACCCAAGTTGTTGCAAATTGCTCTCTCCATCCTGTTTTTTTTTTTTTTTTTTTTAATTTGCGATTTCTTTATATTGCTCATTACATCAAGGTTATAAGTTCTAAGACATTGTTCCCCTTCATAACTGTAAGGAATCAACTAAAATTGCATTGTGAAATGTACCTAAGGAACTTAAAACTAAGTTCAGTGAGTGAATATAACTTGTAACTGCTTGTTTCATTTTTGATATAATGATCACTGTTTTGACCCCCAAAAAAAGTCTAATAAAAAGTTAGCGACCGTTTTTGTCGAAAGTTGTGTTTTTGGTTTGAAATATTGAGTCTTAAAACTAAAAAGTAAAACCTAGTGTAAAGAGGCTACATTGAGTTTCATTGAGCATCGTTTCACTAGGGCATCCTCATCTATAATCAATAAATTATGCGCAAAATTTTAATTGAGCTTAAAATTAAGGTTTCCTATTGCCCTGTGCAATGCAATTCAACTGAACCTCGCACTTTGCCCTGCCACATTTTCTTGTAAACCAAATGACTGATAATAACTATATCAGTATAATCTAGATAGTCAACTCAGCAGTCAGGTGAGAAAAATCTGGAACTTATCACAATTCCTTGGAGCTCACTGCTATAATACTAAATAAATACACTTCACGCCAGATCACGGCCATATAGACATTAACTAATAGGATCAGAATCTTATACAACAATTGATAACAAGGACCGACAAAAAAGCCAAATTGAGAGGAACGACGAAACTCAATGAACCTCCTGCGTTAGCCTCACAGGTTTTTCCTTTAAAAATGCAACGTCACTGTTTGCCATGGTCAAGAGATGATGATCAAGGTCCTCTTCTTCGTCATCTTCTGAAGCTGATAATCCTGATGAACAAATCTCATCATCTGCAGCAATCAAGGAAACAAAGCAAAGCACTTATGGCAAGCACAGTGATGACAGACAGAAATGCAAGCCTAGAAGTTTCTTGAAAATGACATTAAGGGCCTATTTGGACTACTGTTGCGTTTTCATGTGTTGTGTTTCTTATTGCGCAACATGTTCTAAGAATATTCTAAAAAACACAAGTGGACAAAAAATAACTCTCTAACCAGCACCGGGTAACCATAGTAACAACCGCCTTCAATAGCAATCCGGCAGTCGTTTAATCTGGTGGTGACGTGAAAAAATGATATGGTCTAATACTAAGAACATATTGGAAGACAACAAAGCAAAAGATGTCCTAAAACATTTGATCGATATTACGGCACAGGTATAATAACATATATTTGGGGCCTTCTATTTCATCACTGGGGGAGAACAGAAAACCACTTACCAGAATATACTTGACGATCAGGAAGATGTCTGACTGTTGTGAGTTGAATACTTTCTGGCAGCAGACAATTACAGAAAGAACCTGAATTTTCAAAACAAAAAAAAAAGGAAGAAATCATAAGAAAAACATCAACACAAGGAGGATACAATATTAAGATTGCTCGGATGGAAGGTGTCATATATCAAATCGCAGATATGGTCAGGAAATAATATAGCACTTCCAAAGTGCCAATAAAACAAATTTCAACCTCCATTCATATCAGCACATACACGGAGGCAACGTATGGAGTGATACAAGAGAAAAAGCAAATTCAACTATCCTGATTCCAGGGTTACTGGCTTACTGCTTCCTTTGAAGATCAATAAGGGAAAACACAAAAGGTATTAAAAAAGGGAAGGTCTCAAGGTTCATCGTCAAGACTTCAATCACAAAGGCAAACTAGATGAATGAATTATTAATGCTAGATTTTGCAAAACTCAAAGATGAAATGATAATCCTAATCTACTCACAAATAGAAAAAGAGCTACAAAAGTCTACTCAACTAAAAACAGACATAAAAAGAGACGTTGCTGAATAGTAAATTGATTAATGCTCTAGAGGCCAAAGCTAACTGTTGAGGAAACAGACACTCAATGAATGGCTTACTGTACATCAGTAACATTTCCTCACCTAAACGTGCTAGTCGATTAACCCATCCTGGAATTCGCTTTCCTGTGAGGCGCAAGCAAACTTCATTGGTAAAATGATTGCAGTTCTTGGCAATCAAATGATATGTGTCTCCGTGGTACTGGCTAGAAAGATGCTCAATGAATGACCGGAATTCTGAACGAGACATGTCAATGCTACCTAAAAGGATTGATCGCCTAAAGATAAAACCAGGGCAACTTCTGGGTTCTACTTCGAAGACCCCACTGGTTGGATACTCATGTGCTCCATACCCATACTCTGAACCATGGACTGCATCAACAAAAGAACATGGTTAAAGAGAATTTTCAGTTAAACTTTCACAAATAAAACACACACACAAAAAAAAAAAAGACAACAATCTATGGTTACAGAACTTGGCAATAATCAAAAACATTTCCTGGAAAAGAACAATCATCTGCCAGAACACTAAAATCCTCAATTAGAAGCTTGAACATGTCCACATTAAAACTTTTTCCATCATTATATTATGGTAAAAATCGTAACAAAATGACAGACCAGAATTTAACAGAATAAACAGGAAGTGAACTTTTTAAGACAGATTCATGAACAAGATCAGGAATTTAAAAAATAAAGCTTCATTTGAATTATAAATCTCAGATTACAACTCGAAAAATGAAAGGAATGAGTCTAAAATCATTCAAATAAATTCCTGGCGTGAAGATAGAAAGTGTTAAGGCAATAGCAGATGTAACGACCTGCTACCGGCTCTAGATGAGATTATAGTAAACAGCCATAGATGTCAATACACATACAAGGGTCTCCAAATAACATCAAGGGATAGAATAGACATCTAGACATCAGTACATTGTAATGATCACTATTAATGGCATCATCTAAAAGTTCACGTTCTGAAGGGGAATACTCTGACCGTAAATGCTTCAGCTGTAAGTGACAAAGTAATAGAAATACACAGACCATTTTTCGCATGTTCATGATAAGTCTAAATCCTACATAAGTTTTCCGTCTTGATTAGGCTCTGCTTGATATAGAAGACCATCTAAAATGGTAATTCCGATGATCAAAGTAGTGCATAAAAAACGAAACAAATAAGAAACAGTTATCCATGAACTCTTATTCGCTCTAAACTAAAGGTATATGCTTTTCAGATGCACATCCTTATTTTCGAAACCCCCCTTATCAAGAGATCAAACTGAACCCAAATTAACATTCCAGAGTTGAGAGAAACAACATCAGCAGAAAAGAATAAATAAACAAAAAGAGAGAAGCAAATATAGACTATATGGGGAAAAAAAATAAAGGAAAGACCAAAGCTTTCTATACCTTCGATACCAGAATGGAAAATACCAAAGCCAAACCAATAAAGGTAGTTGTTTATATTCGTCAAATCATAAACATTTAGATACAGCAAGGCCCGATTTTTCTCGCCATTCTGATCTTTGGACGGAGTTGAACTCGAGCTCAGTGGAAACAAACGCATTGTAGATTCACTGCAACACCTAAGAATTCTTCTAGCTCAAGCTCAGCACCCACCAAGAAAATTTGGGAGAACCCTTTAGAATGAAATACACAGAAGAGCAAGAAACTGTAAGACTTTCAGAAAGAACCCTTTTAAATTTTAATTGATATCTACAACAAATCAACAATCAAAGATCGAAATTCATGATTTTCAGAGAGAACCCTCCAAATTTAAGCCAAGTACCTCAATAAAGATGGTGAATTTAGAGTCAGAAACAGCCTAATTGAATCTTGAATAATAGTGTAAATTAGGGCAGGCAATCAGAGATCACAGTGTAAACTGCAAATCTCAGTGAGAAATATGTTACTGTTTCTGGGAGCTACGATTGGAAAAAAACAAATTCAGGGATGAGATGAGACAGAGAAGAGGAATGAGGGGGAGTAAAATAATTGGTCGGAATATATGAAAAAAAGTGGATGTTTGCTTTTGCAGGTCTCCGACTTTCCGGACAAAAACAAATAAGTGAAATAACACGTCTTCTTGCTGATTAGTTTACCATTATTGGTAGTTTGGCATCACCACTAAAATACCAATCAAACTTGAACTTTTAAACCAGATACTACAAAATACAAACAAAACAAGTATTTTCTTCGATTGGTTTGTGGCAATATGACTTTAATTAAAATACATTCTAAATTCTAAAGAACATAATGGTAATATTTGTTTGTATCGTAAATTTTATGCTATCTTCCACGTATTTCCAGTCGGGTTGATTACGAAGGGCTCTTTTTTTTCAGTTAAAGATGATACTGTTTGTTTTTTTATAGACTAATTTCCCTTTCAAAAAAAAATAAAAATACAAATAAAAAATTTTTCAATGATTTTCTTACATACTATCTTATTTTTCTGTTTTTTTTTTTTTTAAACCATAGATAGAGGCGAAACTTAAAATGCTATATTAGTAAAAAAAAAAGTCAAAAATATCATAATATAGAATCTTGCTCGGATAATTGTTGGGGAATTTCTCTCTCTACCCAAAAAGCTCTCCCTTCTCTCTAAAATTCCCTAAATATTTTCTTCTCTTTTCTCCCCCATCCACCATGGATGGGGATGGGAGAGCTCAAATTCATCTCTTTCTTTTCTGTTTTCTTCAGCTTTTTCAGTTAGCTCTCCCTTAGGGGAGTTTCACTCACCCTTTAATGGGTGTTTGCTCACCCTTTGATGGGTGTCCGTTTTCTCCGGTAGGAGAACTCGAATCCTCCTTTTAGGAGGTTGTAGTTTTTTATTTTAGTGGTTTTAGGTGTTCTTCTCAACAGATCTGATAGATAAAGTATAAATCCAAAGAAGATCGAAGAAAAAATCATGATATAGGGAAGAACATGGAGTCAAAAGTTACAAGGATGAAGGAAAAGCTCCAACTCTAGAACTTCTAAATTTTTTTGGTAGTTTTGCTAGTACATTCAGTTTTAGTTCGGATTAGATAGGGGCTGGAACTTTATCGTATCATTGGTTCTCTCTGGATTTTCTTTGGTAGATCTATTTGGATAATTCTAGTTTTTAGTTATCAGAGATGTTGTTTTAATTTGACCAATTTAGCTTTCTCAACGCTTTTTCACAGATGGTGTCTTTTTTGCTCTTCTGTGGGTTGAGAAGTCGTGTAGGGACAGATTGTAATAGCTCAATCATCGGATTGTGTAGTTTAATCTTGTATTGTACTGCCCAACCTTATGGTTGATTTATTCTCTTTTATTTTAAATATGATTATCGCTTTTGACAAAACAATATATATATATATATCATAGTATAGTACGCTAAATATTACATTCCATGTATACATAATAAAAGGTTTAAATTACTTATAAGGTATTCCTAATATGTTAGTGATTAGACCTAATTTGATATATAGGAATCATGAAAAATCATTTTCAAAGGAGCATATATAATTCACATTTGTCTCTAACCCAATGTAACGTGTTTTTTTTTAATCGGTACTTGGATATTAATTCGAAGTACCTATACTATTACATTGTAGTTTAGCATAAGCTAAGTTATGTAGATCACGGATATCATTCCTACTAACTTTAATTAAAGTACAAGATTGAAATATAGACTTTAATTGACGTAACCTAGTACTACCTCTTGAGCCTCTGTCGGGAGAGAATCCGGCCTTTGATTCGTTTTCAATAGTTCACAATTCGTATGGATGACCACACTTACTAGGCCAAAATCTGAAGCCTGTTGGAGAGCCATAAGGCATGTCATAACTTCAGTTTGAAAAGCTGATAGCGCTGAAAGTTGCACAGATTTAATTTGCATGAATTGCTCCGTTGGTGAGGTTATTCTCCATGCCCCTGCTGCTCTTCTGGTTATGGGATGGAAAGAACCATCGAATACTATCGTTGCCTGATGATCTGGCAATCTCATTGGCAAAGTGACTTGATGATCTAAAGCCTGGAGGGATTTCCATCTCTGTAAATCAACTTTGTGTTGAATGTATTCTTGCTGGATGAGTCGTCAGGAGATCACGGGATCCATACTTTGATATTGCCACACTTTGTCATTCATGTCTAACCAGATTCTCTAGAATATCAAAAGGAATAAATCTATGTCTTTCGGTGGAGGAGAGGACTGTATCCACTGAATAAATCACTCAAGAAGTGTTGTGGCATTCTCATTTAGAATTAACTGGAATTTGGATTAAGCGAAACTCCATACTGCCTGAGAAATTGGGCACTGGAAGAAAAGATGCTAATTGTCCTTTATATGGGTGAAACAACGCGGGCACATGAGATCCACTTGTACTCCCCGTTTTTGCAACCCTTCTTTCGATAGCAAAGCATTCAGAACTGCCCGCCAAAAAAGCATTTCATGCGTGGGCTGCACACCAGAATTCCATAATTTCTTCCAAATTTGAGTTTCTCTCTGTTGTTGTTGATGAGTTTGGGACAAGTGATGAATACCACCATTCAATGCAGTGTGGTAACCAGATTGTACCGTGTAATTGCCATGTGATGTATTCAACCAAAGAAGTTTATCATTCTTTGAAGCTCTGGCTAGATCAATGAAGATTCCAGTGATATATCGGATAATGTGATCAGGGAAGATGGATCCAAGGAAAGAGATTTTCCATTGGCCATTGGGACGAATGAGGTCACTGACCATAAGATTAGAGTGTGTTGCCAAAAAGGACTCACGCTGGATGGGGTTTGGGTGATTTGGAATCCAATCATCAGCAATATGAATGCTCCTTCCCGAAACAACTTTCCATTTAGTGTTATGCTGCAAGAGCCTAGCCCCCCATAATACACTTTTATATCCCCAGGTCACGTTGTTGGGTGACTGGCTCTGAGAAAATGATTCTGTAGAGCAATATTTGGCCCGATAGACTCTGGAAATTAGAGATTCCGGTTGAGAAAGTATCTTCCATGCATGTTTTGCCAATAATGCCTGATTGAACTCCTTAGTGGCCTTTAATCCCAGTCCGCCATGAAACACTGATTTACTGATCTTTTTCCATGATCTCCAATGAATCCCTTTAGTTTCGGCATCTCCTTTCCAAATGAAATTGGCAATAATACTGTCAGCTTTATGTAAGTGGATGCCGGGAGTTTGAAAACTCCCATTGGATAGACTAACATGGCTGACAGTGTGGACTTTGCTAAGGTAACCCTTCCAGCAAAAGTGAGGAGCTTTGTTTTCCAGTCTGCAAACTTGTTAGACAATCTGGCTGTGAAGTCTTTACTTTTCCTTGAAATCTAAGGATAGACCCAAGTACTTGCTCTGAAAATTCCCTTCAGTAATCTTGGTAGTTGTATGGATGAGACTTCTTATAGAAGGAGAAGTGTTTAAGCTCAATAGGATTGAAGACTTTTGGTAGTTGATCTTTTGTCCTGAGAATGCAGCATAGGCCTCAATCAAGCTGCTAATGCCTGGATGGAGGTTTCCTTGCATTCTATGAAAAATAAACTGTCATCAACATACATTAAATGGCTAATGCGGGGTGCATTTCTGCTAACCTTAATCCCTAGTCCCGAGAAGGTTTGAATTTCTGCCCTGATTACTGAAGATAATACTTACTGACATAGAATAAAGAGATAAGGAAAAAGTGGGCATCCCTGTCTGAGACCCCCCCTCGGTATAAAATATGGAAGGCCTTCCCCATTTAATTGGATGGAATAAGTGACATTAGTGACACAAAGCATGATCAATTTGATCACATTTGATGGAAAACCAACTACTGCTTCCAGAAAAGGCCATGAGACAAGATCATAAGTTTTACTCATGTCCAACTTGATAGCAGCCAGTCCCAAGTCTCCCTCCTTTTTCTTAATGCATTCTATCACTTCATGAGCAAGAAGGATGTTCTTACTGATATTTTTACCGGGGACAAAACCATTTTGATGCTCATCAATGAGATCCGGGATGATAGATTTCAGTCTTTTTGTTATCATCTTTGTAATGATTTTGCATTTGACATTACAAAGACTGATTGGACGAAAATCACTGGGAATAGCTGGATTGAGTGCTTTTGGAATGAGGACTATGCTAGTTTGATTCCATTCTTTAGGGAACTGTTGTTGGTTGATGGCATCCAGAATGGTGTGTTCAACATCCTGTCCAATAATGTGCTTGTATCTTTTGTAGAAACCATCAAGCATCCCATCAGGTCCCGGTGCTTCTAAGGAGACATTTGTTTGACAGCTTCCCACAGTTCAGGAGCACTAAATGGTTGAGCTATGGAGTCAGCCTGCTCAGGGGAGAGAACCTCTTGGACATTCTGCAATAGTTGTCCCATAAAAGGAGAATCATTTGGGCACAATGCAGCATCTTGAGTCACTGAATAAATTCCTGCAACGTGTTGTTGTAACATATTGGAAATTTGTTCAGGTTCATGTAACCAGTGACCCTCATTACATAGCTCAGTAATCCAATTGTTTCCTTTTCTTCTGGTTGGCCATTTATGAAAGAACTTGGTATTCCGATCACCTTGTAGAGGCTAGATCAGTTTTGCTCTCTGCTACCGATAATCATGTTGGAGTTGTAAAGTCTCTTCTAGTTCCTGCCTCTTATTTCCCAGTTGGGAGGAGAGGTGGTGATTATGCAGGTTGGATTCCCATTGCAGTTGCAAGGATGCTAGTTGATCTGTGAGTTTGATCACCAATTGTCAAGGTTGCCAAAGTGTTCTTTACTCCAGTTGTGAAGGCTGATGAGGCTAGATTTCAGCTGGTAAGAAAGCTTCTCCTGCTGATTACTAATCTGTAAGGTACCCTAGGTCCAACCTCTGTTAATCAGTTCTTTTGATCTAGGACATTTGGACCAGAATTACTCAAATTTTTTATGCCTCCTTGGTTTTTGCTTTTTGTCTTTGAGTTGTACAAGTATTGGTACATGATCAGAGATCATTATGGGCAGATTTCGGATAACTGCTTTAGGAAAGCAAGTAAACCATTGCCTGTTGACAAAAGCTCTATCAAGCCTTTCAAAGATTGAGTCCTGATTCTGTCTCTTGTTAGTCCAAGTATACTAACATCCTGTGTGAATAAGTTCTTCCAAGTTTCGGGGTTAAGAACTGTTTGATTGGCCTCGTGTCCTGGTCCCTCACTAATCTTCCACCATTCTTATCTTCCTAGCTAGTGACTTGATTAAAATCTCTTAAAACTATCATTGGATAGTTTAGACTGCTGAGATTATTGTTAAGCTGGGTCCAAAATTCAACTCTACCTTGATGAGAAGGCAGGTCGTACAGGAAGACACCCAACCATTCAGCACCAGAGGGTTTCTTGACCCTTGCTACTATTACATTTGCAGTGTGCAATACTATACAAAGTTACACTCCATATAACTAAAATAAGGCGATACCACCACTAGATCCTACCGGATCAATTACAAAAGGGTTTCTAAAAGAAGTGGTCTGCTGCCAAACATCTATAACACTAGTTTTTGCCCTAGTCTCCATTAAAAACAAAATAGAAGGTTTATAGTGCCTACATAATCTACTAATACAATGCTTTGTAGAGGCATTATTTATGCCTCTACAGTTCCAGGATAAGATACTCATGGAAACAGAGACGGTTGATCTGGTACAACCACTGCAAAACTATTTATAGATTCTGTCTCACTCTCAGTAAAATGCACATTCAAATAGGAGTTTAGATAATGTACCTGGCTAGTTGTGTTGTCCAACATGAATTCATTGCACCTTGAAACCCCCGTATGTTGGCCAAACTTTCCTGACGACGAGTCGTTCTGTCCCCAAGCAAAAATAACTTTCTCTTGAATATCCCTTAAGCTGGTGAAAGGAGCTGCTGAGATCGCCACCTTGGAAGCGATTTCCATAAGTGTTGGCACCCATAAATGTGTGATTTTCCTCTTCTTGCAAGGTAGGCTTTTCCCTTCTACATTTTCTATCTTCCGCTTCTTACTTAAGGGGTAAATATCATGGACCTTAAAGGTGCAACTAATGCTTAAACTGCTCCTGTCAGCTATTGGACATTTTTTGAATTATTTCAACCAGTTGGTGCAAGATTTTTTGTGTCACTCGCCTAACAGAAGTGAAAATCTTTTTCCCCGCCACTGTTTAGTTGCATCACCACAAGGATAGGCCGTATGTTGTATAAAGTGATCACCCTCCAAAAAAAAATCGGCATTCAAGAATGCGAATCCATAGCAATTAAGCTGCCTAAAGGATGGCTAGGTGCATTGGAATCAAGCCTAGGTAAGCCACTTTCATATTCCTGATTCATCATGCCGAAATTAAAAGTTTGAGGCAAATGGGAATTAGAACTGTTACCATATGGGGGCGTAGGAATGCACAGGTCCACCGCCTCTAGATGAATCAATGGAGCTTGAAGAGTGCTACAGTTATCCTGTTGAGGTTTCACCTCTACCGCAGAGCTTCTAAAATCTCGCACATTGGATTTTATGCGCCAAATTTTTTTGAGGCATTGATTACCTGGGCACACGCTCAGTTGGTTTTTCAGATTTGTTCCATCAAAATGATTCCCATCCCATCCCGACCGTTTCGATTGAGTGTAAACGATTTCATAGCCACCATTGGAACACTCCCAATCTGAGTTGCGTCACTGTAATTTAACTCTCTCTTTGGCACAACTGAATTGAGAATTGATGTTGCTCGGAGTCTCTTTTTTAGTTGTTGGATCAGCTTCCACTGTACGTGACAGAATGGTGGTAATCCCCGGTACGTGACACCCAAATCTCATTCTCTGGCCTTGCTTGTATAGATCTAGAATTCAAAGAAAATTGATTGAGCTACTCAGATTCGCAGAGTTGGAGTTGGCTTTGCGCAACTGCGGAGTTGGCGATGAAGAGATTGATCGGTCACACTGGTTTAAAAATGAACCACTAAGCTATAAAGTTTAAAGTGCACTTTCACTTCAAAGTTGGCTACCATCTCAACGAAGATTCCACAATGAAAGCAGAGTTATAGGAAGTGGTCATCATGTCCACACGCCCATAAAGGAACAAAATCTAATGAATATTCCAACTAAAAGTTTCTTAAATTAAATTCTTGCAATAATTTTATTTAATTAGTTTGTAATTTTTGCACGTGTGGTGCCACTGCCAATTCCTCATGAAGTCAGTGCATCTCAAATTCCATATTCTTCCGTCTCTTAATTTTATTCTTAATTATCTACAACCCAAAAGTCAGGCTAATAGATGAAAATACCCCTGCATTTTAACGTTCAGTTGGATGAAAAGTTAACTTGGGACGTAAATAGTAAAAAAAAATCGTATTTGTTGGATGAAATAGGACGAAAATGAGCATTTTGAAATGAAGGGACGAAAATGATTTTTTGCCCAAATGTATAAAACGTTTTCTGTGATTTAGTCTACAATGTAGAACTTGAAATAAGCTAGCATCCAATTATTAATTAATTAATTTATTTTGTTCTTTTTCTTTTTTGTCACTGGTTGAACTTCACCATCTCATAGATGAATACCTCTTCAATCTTCATCAAATTAGTTTTGCTAGCTCATGAGTTTAATTTTGCGACTGATTCTATTGCTCATTTCGCGACTACGTTCGGATTAGGAGTTTATTTGTGTAATACTCCTCCAAAGGAAATAAATCCTTGGCTCCATTATGTTTTGGTGGAAATTGCTGTATCAAAATATTTAGATAGTTTTACTGTTTTAGCAAGGTCAATTGTGTTCATCCCCAACTGGAATCATTTCAAGGCAATTTTTAGCTTGAATATTTTTTTTTGAAAAAGTCCTCTTTTGCTGTGGCTTTACAATCGTATTCACCAATTAAGGCAACTGATAATAGTGATAGTTTTTCCTTTCTTCCCTTTGACTAAAGCAGCTTCCTATTCATTGCAACACAAGATTCTGCAAGCAAAGTTTCTCTCTATCAAACAGCAAACAGATTAGGCGATGAAGACGATCAGATATATACAACTGTTACATAGTGCATTTCAAGATATATACAACAGAGGAGGCTGTTCAACAATGATTAGGCCAACCCCTCCTTACAGTGGAAGCTGCAAAAACTCTCTAATGCCATGAAAATGGTGGAGATTGCAGCAAATGAAGCATTTACCATTCAAGTCAACCACACGTTATCGGAGTTAAAATAGTACTCGATTTGAATCCTGTTGTATGCGAAACTCAACTGGCCTGACAGGTTGAGTTTTTGTCCTCAACAGTGTTGAAGTATAAAGAGGAAAGTCTGCCATCAAACTTGGATGCCAATTGATGAACTGCTAATCCACAGTAAGTCTTTCCGAGCCTAGCAATGCATATGTCAATGATTTTCTTGAACATTGTGTCTTGCTGGATTAAGGGCTGCCCAACAAACTCGACCAAGGGCATCCACTGCATTATGAAATCAGGGGAATGTACATAATTCAGCAGAGATAATTAAGTTGTCTGCTGGACTTTTTTGATCATATCAGTAAATGACTTCCGGATACAAATGTATGGTCTAAGATTAGAATAGTGATGCACTTTACTGGTGATTATAAGACATGATTACCTTGGCTGCATGAATTTCATGATCATCAAGCTTAATTTGTGTTGAAAGGGGATGTAGCATACAGACGAAGAACAAATCTGACTTCTCAAAAGCCACATTGTGAGCATGCCTGAAACATAAATCCACTTTTTTTAAGTCACATAAAGTCAAATTTTGCGATTTCCATTTGTTACTTCATGAAAGATCCCAGATGCTTGTAAAAGAAACAGATGCTTGTAAAAGAAACTACAAAGATCATGCAGATAAAATCTGCAATGAAGTTCATAGATATGGCTAATGCAGAAGCCATAATTACTTCTCTCTTTTTTGGTTCAAGAAAGGCCTGTTTAGGTTCCAAGTATCTGTTCATGGAAAAGATGGAAAAAACAAGAATGATTGTTATTACCTGAAAGCTATAACTTCCACAAATTCAGTTTCAACCTGGAAAATAAAAAAACAAATATCGTATTTAATGGACTGGTTATACTATCCACTCTTTATGATTAGAGTAGAGATTTAAAGAGGCCTTTGGAAGTTGAGATCTTACTCCAGTTTCTTCCTTCACTTCTCGTACTGCGCCAGTGAATATCTCCTCTGACTGCCAATGGTACAGAAAGCGAAGCAAATTACTGAGGCAGTTTTTGATTTTTATCGTCATTCAAAGATTTCGAAGGCTTTAGACCTAATTAAACCATGATTTAAAACTGTAACTTATACCGCAAGAATGAAACCGGTAGGTATTTTCCAGAGTCCTTCTAGTCCTGCCGCACAATACTTTTCCTGTACCACAAGCACCTGTGATCCAGGGAGATGCAAAAGTCAGTGATATTTCGTCATATTAGTATTTATAACTGGTTCATTGGCATCCATTAATCGTTTACCAAAAACACCAACTCAGACTAGCCTCATTTTGTAACAAGCAAATGTACCTCATCTCTGTCATTTATCACAAATCCCCCAATACCAACTTGATGAGAAGCATTAGGTGGGAGTAAGCAGGGTTCTTCAGGAATCCAATATGTCATCATCACATAATCTTTTTCAGCATGGTGGTACTGAAATCCTTCCTATAAATTACAATAATAAGACAGGCATTACTCCACAAGATATAGAAGTCACGTACCTCAATGAATATCATTCTCTTCTAGAACCAACATAAGTTTCGCACAATTAAGTTACTATGGTCTTGTCAATATCTGTATCATTGCTGTAAGCATATATAGCTCCTACCCTAGCTTCTATAATGCAAACTTTGAAGTCCAGAAATGTACCTTCACTGCTATAGGAACAAGGTCAGATTTTTCTATTGGAAGCTTCAGCCATACCCCCTTTTTGCCCTGAAAAGATTGCCATGACAAAGCGAATTCTCGCGTGGTGAGATGAATGAAGTTTTGATGCTCATAACGACATAGATGGTAAACAAAATCGTTAACTTTATCCACCTAAAGTAGTGAAGAGTTTAGTATCAAAGGGTCATAGTTTTTCTAGAGATTCGACATGAATCGCTTCGTCAAATATTGTGGCCTAAAAAGAGTTGCAGACTGCAGTCACTACTATACTGATGAGTGATGAAAAAAGTGAGCAGAAGAAAAGTGTTTTTTACCTTCCTTTTCCAATGTGTGATTGATAAACGAAGCATGGAGGCAAAAGCAGTGGGGTTAGAAGGCAGGCTTTCTGGATGAACAATGACTCCATTGTACTCATCATCATATGCATCAAGAACTCTGGCACTCTCAACATACATGCTTGAACCATTAGTACCATTGACTCTGTACGACTGAAATAAAACTTCTTCACCACTGGCTGATCTAATCGTATTCTGCCAAATACTTGAATAAGAAGCCTTTGTATATGTACCTGAAATCACGAACACCAGCAATCAAAATCGGCGCAATTGAGACAGATTCACGCCTAAAGAAGAAATGTTCATTTACACATGAAAACCAGAACCTCTGTCAGCAGCTCTATTGATGACATTGTTGCATAACAAGGACTAAAACAATGTTAACACAGCTGTTTCATTGGAAACATAAAAACAGACTCACACTTTCTCCTTCCCTCTTCACAACAAGATTGCGGAATAGGAACATTATCATTGATTTTTTTCACAGAAAACTTGAAATGAATCAGTTATAATGATAGTGATACGCACACAATAGACTAGATTGAACAAAGTCCAAGAACATTCAATTGATGGAAAATGCAGGGTTGTGAAAGAGCAGAGGAGAAAATCAATGATGACTGAAACTAGCTAGTTACCAAAAATCTCCCATTTCTTGAAGCCAAAAAAAGAAAACCCAGAAAATCCCTCATCAATCTTTGAGAAAAACATACCTCTACAAGACAAGGATTGAGTATAATTAGCACCTTTGCAGCTGAAAATGAGGGCTGAGTTCATAAACAAGCTCGATAACTTCTCTGTTCCAGCAACCTTGGACACAGACAATGAGTTAGCACCAGAAAGATTGAGCTCCATTTTTTTCACACTCTGCAACTACTTAATTACATCCAATCTCCAGTCACCCCAAGATCCCAATTTATAAAAAAAACTCTGGTTGGTCAGGATAATCTTACAATAAAGTTTGATTCTTTTCTAAACACTAATGTAATAGTCCATCTAATATTCCCTCGTACTACGTATAAGTGCTATACAAAAACAAGGGGAATCCTTGGGATTCTCAGGCGGAGCAAACTAAAATACTGACTCAAATGTGTACAAAAAGAGTTGGGCATAAGAAACACATGCAAATGGATAGAAATTACCTAGAAGCTAAGAAGATAGAACAAAAATTATAATAGCAATAATTGAAATCCATGGTGTTCTCCAATGAAATTTTAGTTTCTGAATAATTGAACACCAAAAGAAAAAATATATTGGCTAGTGAAATTTGTGGTCTGGAATGTTCCCCTCATGGCATCGTGACAAACTTACGTGGAAAATCAACTAAAAATCTTCTTATTTTTTTGCATGGCTATTAGTGCATATCCCCGAATGTAACTTTGCAATGTTTTAGATTCTTTTTTGATATATACATAATTTACAAGTTCATGATTCCTCTCAAGAGTATAAATATCTTCCCTAACAAATTATATATTCATTTACAAGATCAGTAAACACGTGAGAAAAAAAAAAAAAAGATGACTACAACTTTTCTTATATGAAAAAGGAGAAATTGCTAATACTCCCTCTGTCCCAAAATTATTGTCCAGTTTGAGGTTTCATTTTTAGTACAATTTGAACCAGAAATAAAACCCAAATTGGACAATAATTATGAGACGGAGGGAGTACTATTATATTACTTGGCAGGTTGTCAACAAAAACGTGAAGATTGTGATATGCTAGAAAAGAAGTCGTCTTGGAAAAGCGGCTGACGATACAAGTTTTATATATATAAAATAAGATTAGATTTGTGAAAATGAATTTCATTTTTCATATTTGGAAAGATGAATTATAATATTGATTTTGCTGGATACTAATAATTTAATAAGTTATTAGTACAAAAATGAGGTACATAGTAGAGGGTAAGACATCTCAACCACTTCCAACTGGTTACATATTGTAATCACTTAATTAACAACTGAATTGGAACTATGGATCCAGCTAATGAATTTTATACATATTTACTTGAAAAAAGGCTAGAAAACCAAAGGGTTACGATTTCTTTTGGTAATAATGTAAAATGAGAATAACGGCAAGCTAAGTGCTGCCTGTCATTACGTCAACTACAGTATGTATGTTTTGTGTTTAAAAATTCTAACTTTACAATAATCTAACTTCAAATATTCAACAACTATGCCTTATGGGAGAAACTTATATTCAATACTTCAATACATTTGTTGGTTTTATACATTTCTTAGTACCACAAATCAACAAGCGATAAATGAAGCAAATTTACATGTGCATCGACATTTGGGTCAGGTCTATTTTATAATCAAGCCTTCAAACCTGCATACATTGTGGGTGGATTGATATATTTGATGGATTTGCAGCATCTTTTCATATTCCTTTATGTTGTTAGATTTTTTTTTATTTTTTTTTTGCCCCCCGTTATTTTCTAAAATGTTTGTCAAATTGGTTTTGGTATTTTCAAATGTGACGAACATAATTTGCTTTAATATTCCCTACTTATGTGGTAATCTTGATTGACTTGTTTTTGGATGGTTCGATCATTGACAGGGAAGAACAGCTACATTTCGCGACACTTCAATCTCTACAAGATACCATGATGCAATGGAAATCCTAGTTTTCGTTTGTTTTTTTAATTATTTTCTCGGTCCGAGTTTTGGAGTTCCAAATTTTGTTGCATATATATAGAAAATGCATTTCTCCAAAATCCTGTAATATTATACATATTTCCACTTTAATTGATTTAATTTGCTCTCCTCACCTGCAAGAAGATTAGAAAATGCTATAGGCATACTGTCCTTATATATTTTTGTCATTTGTTCGTCATTTAATAATTCCTCTGTTCAATTCAGATTTTTATTTTTAGTATAAGTCATAAATTTTTTGAGCCGGTGATAATCTTTTTACATAAATGACCTTCGTTGGATCCCAACGAAACCCCTAACAAACCCAATTTTTTGGTTTTATTTGTAATTAAGTAGGTTCAAACTGCAGGTACAATATTTCTTGAACTAGTGGAAATGTCAACCATTATTCCTCCTGGAATGACTTTATATTTATACTTAGAATAGCAATGGGTTTTCAAAAGAATTAGCGCAATTTAATCTGGTTGTCAAATCATGAGGAACAAGATTCTACTAATCAAGTTGCATATGATTACAACAAAGTTTTTGAACATTAAAAGTTTCCTCGCAGAAGGTTAAGTCTTTGTTTGTTTGTTTTTGTTTTTTTTTTTTTTTCTGTTTTCTTTTTGGGGGTATAACCAAATGGGTTAATTTTAAAACAAGAAAGTTTGTAATAAGACTTGCATTCAGAACTTGCTTAACATGAAGTCATTATGAATTTGTCATTATGAATATTTTCAGTACAACAAATTACACTAATAAAATTGGACGGGAAGATGAGTATCATCTATTATTGAAAAAAAAAAAAAAATTGCCTTCACAGCCCGAATTACCACATGACCCAATCCATTCTTTTGAAGGTTCTTTTATTGCATTTCTTCATGCAGATTACTCGGGGCGAGATAATCAGCACAATGATGAGGATACAATGGCGAGAAATAGTGTCATTTCGTTCGAGCATTGGATACACAATTTCAGTTTTTGCCACCGGGAATCTCTAAAATGGAGAAGACAGAAATTTTAGATTGTTAATCAGACAGTGTAGTGTGAGCTGACTTCGTTCAAATCAATTCCTCGAAGTTTTGCTGAGGATTCCACCCGTCCTTTCAATGTGTGAAGTTCCCGTAATCTGTTTCAAGTACAAAAGCAAACATTATAGCTCTTTCTATCGTACTGCTTTCGTCCCAAAATAATACTAGCCATTATATTCAGAGACTAAAAATAGTTCAATGCGACCATTATTGTTTTGGGACGGATGGAGTAATTTCTTCAGAACATTCAGGTGTATATAAAAGACTGACCTTGCAATCTCCGCGCGCCGTCTTGCTTCTTCAGCCATGACACTGATATCCCCAAAGTTATACTTGTCAGGGACTGCTTTTGATTCTAGGGATTGAAGCCCGTGAAGTGTTCTCTGCTCAGCTGCCCATGCTGCTTCTCTTACCTCCTTGCCAAAATCCTTTTGTGTTGAGAAAGCCATCTAAATATGATAGGTAAAACCAATAATGTTAGAGAAGTTCAAGAACATGAGAAATATACCTCAACTAGAAAAATGGAATGGTTAGAAAGTTCTCATTGTAAATGTCTTTTTGCTCTTACCCTTTGGTTTAGCAGCAAATCCCATGCTTTTCCACTCAATGAATACCGAATGGCGAATTTGATTGGATCGAGCAACAGATAGCATAAGAAATTATACACCCAAATGACCAGAGCCCATCCCACTGAAATCTTTCTGATTTTGCAAAACTTTGATGTAGTTGTGACAGATAATACCGTCGCGAACTGAAAAGACAATAACAAATCAATGTATTTTTTAAGGGCAGTATATGCATTCTAAACTTCATCTATGATCTATCAGTTATTTTCACAAAACAGGCTGTGATGTTTGTTAAAAGGCCTAATGTGAACCGGTTCTCATTGTCATTGTGTTTATGAAGTAATGCAGGTATTCTGCATCAACTTTATAAAGCAAGGTCTTACCAACTGAGCAACAATGAAGGCACCAAGAAGAAGAAGGCCTGGTCTATCTGCATACGACCATCCCCTGGAGCGTGTCACGAAGATCAACGCCTGACTGATGGTGCTGACTTGAAGATAGACAGCAGATGATAACTGAGCATGTAGATGTTGTTTCACAGTTTCATCTGTGAGATTGTGCATTCTATGATTGAAGTCTTCAATGTGAAACCGTTTCTGGAAAAGACAAGACATGATTAGGACAACTTATCATCTGCTTTCTTTCTTGAGGGTTCAAGTTTCTGAACAAACGACTTACTGCAAAGAAGCTAGTTTCATAGGCCATATAGAAAAATATAACAGTCATCAGTGCAAGGTAAGTCCCAATGATAATTCCTGTTGCAAATATTTCACTGAGTTTCCAGCTATCAGGAAGTGGAGATGGCTTAACCCTGTCTTTGGATATAGTCATGATGGTACCTGGAGAGCAAAAAAACTGAATTAAATTTCCCGACTAATCTGGAATCAAAAATGTTGATATTTAAAGAGATTTCGACATTACCATCATTCAGAATTGCTATGACAAGAACCATAAAAGGAGGAAAGTCATATCTCCAAAACGCATTCAGCAGCATGAATCCTAACTGTTAAGAGATCACAACAATGAGAAGTACTGAGTGATTTTTTGGATGATTTCTTAAGCTTCTCTTATTTCAGAGCCAGAGTTTGGTGTTATGAGTGAACTTACCACAATACGGATTGTAATAGATACTGCATAGATCTGTACAAGAAAAGACACATTAGAGCTCATAAATTAGGAATGTTGTACTTTACTTGAAGGCCGTAAAGAAACTTTAAACTTATATTACAGTGTAGTTCTTCATTCTCTGAAAAATGGCTCTACTTGTCAACACTGCACTAATTATAACGCTAAGACCAGGCTCAGTTAGAACAATATCGGAGGCACTTCTTGCTGCATCTGTTGCATCTGCTACTGCAATCCCTATATCGGCTTTCTTCAAAGCTGGCGCATCATTTACTCCATCGCCAGTCATCCCACATATGTGTTTTCTGCTTTGCAGTATCTTCACTATTTCATATTTGTGTTCTACAAATGAGATAGCAAACTGAGTTCAGAAAACAAATACTGAAATGTGAAACATATTATCCTTCTTCAGGACTCAATTACCAGGAAAAACACCAGCAAAACCATCTGCTTGTTCGATGAGTTCTTCAATAGGCAGCACTGCAGCTGACGCATCCTTGTGATCTCCTAGTAAAGAAGATGAAGGGTACATGTTTGTACCCATTCCAAGGCGTCTCCCGGTTTCCTTAGCAATGGACAACTGATCACCTGAAAAATGTCGCCCGTCAGAGAGCATATTACATGTACAATAGCCTCAAAAAATAATTTCATTCATGGCTCCATACATCTTAGTTTACTGAAGCCAAAAGCAAAAAGCAACATTGAAAAAACACAAAGATGGTCAAGTTTCTTTCAGAAAATTTTGAAATCAGTACAATATTTTCATAAGCTTACCAGTAATCATCTTGACGCTAACTCCAAGATTCAAAGCTCTTGTTATAGTCTCAGCACTATCATGCCGGGGAGGATCAAATAAAGGAAGCAGGCCAACAAATTCCCAAGGTCCACCAGGGCTGTCTTTGGTACCTTCAGGTACTTCCTGCAATGACATATGAAATGATCACTCACCACCGAAAAGGAGATATGATAAACAGAACAGTTGAAGAGTCAGATCTATTTACCTGGCGGGCAACTGCCAGGGAACGAAGACCCCTTTCAGCATATTTATCAATCACAGAGTGAACCCTCTTCTCTATATCACTTTTGTTGTAGGCCAAGTTAAGTATCTGGATGTTGCAAATTGATAGAGCCAATGATGAAACAAAAGTTTGAAGTCACCTTAAGCTCATATAATTATATCCAAACCACAGTCGCAAACAGTGTTACAATCTAAAAAATGTCATCATGGTTTCATCATAATTCATCCCTCAATTTTCTTGGCCACTTTTAAATGTGTAAGACAGTAGTTTGCAAGAATGATAATGCATTATAATCTTCAGGGCTCTAACGCTTATACATGCGATGAGTTTCAGTCACTTTTCAAGTATTCATTACCTGCTCTGGCGCACCTTTGCTCACTCTGTGCATTTTACCAGCACCATCTAAGTAGGTAAGAGCAGTCCTTTTATCAGTTGGATTGAAAGGGAGGAAGTGAACTTCAGTTATTCCCGCTCGAGCCTGGCATGATTAAAAATTGCAAAGTTATAACTTGACCTACAACAGAAGGATATTCCAGCTATGGAATTGTTAAATTGCTGATAATTGTTTTTGCTAATCCTTACAAGTTCTAGAAGTCATTTATTGAGCAAGGTTTTGGGAAACTATGAAGTTTATGAAAAATCTAGGATGTAATATATGGTCTGGTATATTTAATGGACTCTACCTCCTTAGGATCTCCTAGCATTGATACAATTGCAGTGTCAATTGCATCTTGATTCTCCAATCTTGAAGCTCTTGCAGCCATCAAAACAACAGTGTCCTTGTCAACGCCTTTTGTGAAAATCTGTGATATTTCAAAAAAAAAAATCAGTTCTGAAGTAAGTTTTATCACAACATCTCTGAGTGAATGTTAAATGATTACCGAGTTTACAACTTTCACCAAAATGTTAAAATCTGAACTTTAAATCTGCTGAAAGTGGAAAAAAAAAAAAAGAATCACCTCAATCATAGTTTTGTCCACTGAGAGTTTATTGAGAGTTAAGGTTCCTGTTTTATCACTGCATAATACATCCATCCCTGCCATTTCCTCAATTGCTGTCATCCTTTTGGTTATGGCACCCTGTAGAGAACGTTTTGTACTTGAATTTTGAGTCCTCAAAGAAACATTGTTTGTCTTAACATATGGAAGCTAAAGTGACTGTGTACTATTTGTTCTGAAAGCATGAAAGGGCCAGACTACAGACTCTACGAACCTGCTGTGATAGGCGATGGGAACCGATGGCCATGGTAACAGAAAGAACTGTTGGCATAGCAATAGGAATACCACCAATCAGCAGGACAAGAAGATTGGCTATTCCATCTGTAGCATGCCTACGTTGCAGTCCAAACATTACGATCATTTCAAACACCATGCCGGTGGCAATGGAGCAAATACAGAAGTTACCAATAGCTGTCAACACCTGAAACATTAGGCCAATGTAAGTCCTACTTTACTGGTAACCATACCTTACCAACTATACCAAAGATATCCACTTGCGTATGTTAATGAGAACAACTATAAAGATCAGCATAGGTTAACTTACCGACGGAAAAAACAAAGAAGACGTAGATAGCGAAAGAACAAAATGAAAAGGTTCATTTGGAGCTTACCTTCTGAAAGTGACCAACATGTGTGGTGTTTTCCACCAGGTGAGCTGCTTTTCCGAAGAAAGTGTGCAAACCAGTTGCGATAACAACAGCCTCGATTTCCCCTTGCTTGCATGTGGAACCTGAGTATATTACATCTCCAGGATGCTTGGTTACAGGCAGTGACTCTCCTGTAAGAGCAGACTGGAAATGAAATAGGTAGTGAAACAATCAGTGTGAAGTTTCCTGAAAGGAACTTATTTTGATTAGATATTGCTAGAGAAAAAAAAAAAAAAAAGGAGATTGACTTGAAAATAACGAATGACTAGAATTTTAACTGGAAATTCTACGAAAGAATAAAATCTTGGAACAATGGAAAATTACTCATTTATGCATTAATAACTTCTGCCAGAAACTAAAATCCAGCACCTGATCTATTTTTAAAGGATCCCCTTGTAGTAGTCTTGCATCTGCCGGGATAATATCCCCTAGTTTTATGCTTATAATGTCTCCTGGAACCAACACCGCTGCATCTTCCTCGGACCATTTGCCATCTCGCAGAACCTAAGACATAAGGATGATGTAAAACATATCACATGCCCTGCAAAACTTTTCGCTGTTCTTTGAATATATCCAATGCCTTGTTCAGAAAACTGACCTTAGCCTTTGGCGCCAGCCGAGCCATAAGGGCTGCTGCTGCATTTCCAGCATTATTTTCCTCTATGAAACTTATAGTTGAATTGATCACAAGCAGTACAAGAATTCCTACAAAATCTTGGAAATCGACTTCTTTCTTATGATCCTGCAATATAATACTGACAAGATAAGCGACGAATGCTTTTCATAGACCGTAAAATTTCACCAAGAGAGATTAGATAAGCGGAGTTATACCACTTTGCGTGGAACTGCAATTGCAATAATTGCTGCCGCTTCCATGACCCACGAGAGAGGATTCCACATAAAACCGAGAAACTTGAGTATTTTACTCTCCTTCAGAGAACCAAAAAGTACACATATCAGGAGATCAACAAAACTGAGAATGATAATCTCTTTGTTGATCCATGATACTGAGATAAGAAACAAAGAAGAAAGAAAACAAAAAAGTGTAACGCGTATGACAGACCTTCTTCTCTTCGAGTTTATTGTATCCGAACACACCTAAACGCGCTTGAACCTCATCACTGCTGAGACCCTCTTCAGTGCATTTCAACTTCTCAAAAACTTCTATGATAGGAATATTTTCCTGCCATTGGAAAAGATCATAGGTTCATGTAAGGGATCAACACACAGAACAGTAACCAGTTAGTACTTGTCATGCAATTTCATTAACGGCCTCAAACTTTCAATAACTAAGTTTGTAACATCATGGTACTTAACACTTAAATGAAACAACAATCTGCGACTCTTTGAATCGAAAGCACTTACCAAATCAACTATTTCCTTACTGATAGCTTCCATAGCAACTGTAGTTTTATCAGTATCCATATTGTTCCCGGCAAAAAAACCGGAAACCAAGATCAAGTTTTTTTTAACTAAAGAATTTGAAAGCTTGTGTTCATCAATTTCAGCAGCGAGAGGGCCGAGGGAGTGCACTTTGTCTCACAGGACAAATGGACATTCAGCAATGATATATAAGTCAATCAGGAAGAAATGCAACCAATGGAGGTATTGACATCTTCAATTATTTACAAAAAAAAAAAAGGAAAACAGCTTTGTGAAAGAAACTAGAAAAAATGGAAGATCCAGAGGGAGAATTCTCAAGTAAAAAGACAAAAAGTTTCCCTTTGAAGCTCCGCTCTTGCATTACAACCCACTACTGAAGGACAAATACAAAAACCGCCAAAACCAAGAAATGAAAATTCTCACAGGTTGCATTGTTGCAGACCTGGTATACTTCTAAATGCACAAAGCTACAAACTTCGAATTAGCCAAAACAATGTCGCTTTTTTGTCCACCTCCCTTACAATAAACAAACAAGAAAGGGGAAGAAAATGCAGCAAAATATTAGTCAGGAATGCGTCTTAGACTCTTAGTGCAAAGTTATTGCAAGTGTCCAACGGAATGTACAAAAAATACAGGAAACTTTTAATGAAAAATGTCGAGATACAGATACTCAAAATGCAGTAATTTTATTGTACGAATAAAACTAAGAACTGGTTGCTGTCTCCTTGGAAACTTTCAGTTTGCAATAAAAAGAATTCTTAATGAAATCAAAAGGGACACGCAAGGACACACAACTTAGTTCTTATTCGTTGAAATTACACTCTCCTTGACAATATCAATTGTACACTCTCCACAGAAATATAATGTAATGTCCAAAAAACACACAAAATTCCAAAGAAACGCTGAATCTTTTAAAAACCTCATATCTTTAGTCTTAATTTGATCCATCAATGAATCTCATGACTGCAAAGTTAGAGCGAAACTACATTATTTCTCTTATGGTTTTCACTCAAAATTTTATTACAACAACTCGAATTTGTAACTGTAAAGTATCATTATTCGTTCAAAACATTAATAATTTTGGGACGAACAGAGTATCACAGTAACATTTCAATAGATCATTCTCAAACAAATCGTTGATGGCAATGAAGCAAATATTTGGTAGCCAGGTCTTTTTTCGAGCAGATTTGTGGTTTTCTCTTGGTAATTTTTTACATCTCATCTGGTTGATAGACTTACCGTACAACGTACATATCCAATTCAAGACAGTTCTTGTTTGGTTGGCAGTTTTACTTGATTGTGCTTATCTTATCATTTAGTAATTAATTAAGTATCTCACAAAACTCTTTCTTTTTAATAAGAAAAAAACAATATCCCTAAAAAAATAATTGGGGATTTGGACTGATAGGGCACTACATGACAAAAGGACTCACACCACATTGTTGCAATTTGTTCTACTATGTATCATTACTACCATGAACAAACTGCTGTTGCCAATATTACCAATCATAAGTTGCTAATTTTTCCGGCCCTTCCAGGAATGAAAAAAAAAATTAAAAAAAAAAATTGTAACATGTTGTACTGTTTTTAGTATGAAAAAAGTGAACTGAAATGAAAAATATATAATAAAGCTCAGTTTGTGAAGCAGAACAAATCAAAATGCTGAAATTTAACAAAGCTGGTCGAATAGATTTTATATGGTGATCTGAATCCAACTAATTCAGACTGTATGATTTTACCTCTTAGTTGATTAATTTACCTTAATATTCGATTTTTTATAAAATTATTGTCCCGTTTAAATTTTCACTTATGGTATAATTTAAACTAAAATAAAAATGCAAACTGAATAATAATTTCGGGACAGAGAAAGTACTTGATATCCCTGCGAATTGTAAAGAATATAAATGGGTTGGGTATTATAGTTTTTTTTCTTCCATTTCAGTCTTCTATTTTTGGTTATGGTTCCGTTTAAATCACATAGACAACTAAAAAGAAAAAATAAAAATCTGGGTTAATGCCGAAACATCACGATCGTGGTTCATGCAGGGAGAGACGTTTAACAATGACAAAAGTTTCGTGGAATAAATTAAAAAGATTTGATTAAAAGAACTGCCAAAATTTTGTACGGCTGGCAGTAAGGAAATTATCGGCGCACAAGGTAAAATATTTTTTGTCACGGGAACAATTTCAAAATATTATTAATATAATTGAAAGATGGCAAAACGTAAATAACACGTGAACATAAAGGCTTAAAAAAAATTTCTTGTTTTCAAAAAAAAAGAAATAGTCTATATTGAATTTAAAATTTATTATACTATTTTTAGTATGAATCTTAAAATTCAATGTGGGAATTATTACAAAATTCGTACTAGTATTATTTTGTATATAAATAGGAGGCTAAACATGCATGTTTATTTTGAATCTTTTCATAATTTTTTTTAATAAATATATATTCATAAAACACACATGTCACAAGGATCCAAACCGATTCAAACGAAGCCAAACTCCTTTATAAAATGATGATCATTTCACCTAACTAATCCAAGCTTTAAAGAGTAATAGTCTGCTAGTCCATTGGGTCTATCTACAACAAAATACTGAACTTTTCCATTGCTTTACTCAGTCGCCCACAATTAAACCCCAGTCGAAAAATGTATGCCAAAGGTGTGTTTTTCGTCTTCTAAAAAAATTGAATCAGTACGTAGGAGATAAATCTTGGTGGAAGTATGGTGATTTTTTTCCTTACTACTCTTATAAATCTGAGTTTTTCGTCTTTCAAAGTTACGAGATTTCAATGTTACAGGAATATCTTACTACTTGACAAGTCCAAATAGTACGGCCAGTTACTAAGCCGGCCCAAGTTCGGTGAGCGGTCCAACCGGCTCCTGGAAGCTTTTAGGGCGGTTGTCAATTACTTTCCTACCAAGAAAAGGTTCCATAATCTAGCTCTATAAATAGGGATCAATCCCTATTATCAAAGGTACGCTTTATGCGCCCGATTTATACCCTAATTACGAATACTCTTACTGACTTAAGTATCGGAGTGTCTACCCTCGGGAGACCCCAAGACCCTCTTTTGTAGGTTTTAGGGTTTTGATTCCACCATGGCCGCCGGTTCAACCAATCAGAGACGTTGGTACAGATCCATGCTTCGTCAAGTGGCACGCCCAGTGGGACCCGATTAGGGTTTTTTTTTTCACTTTTTAATAAGTTTCTCGTGAAGAAGGTCGGGATGGTCTCACTCAATTCTTGACTATGAACGGCAGTGCTTGGCCATCATCTCAATTCGGCATAAATTCACGCCGACGATTGAGATTTTCCCTTCGGCGAACTTCCTTGATCAAAAGGTTCAAAGACCATCATACGCCATAACCGCAAAATCATGCCATCCAGGTTCCCTCGATTTAATTGGCATTAGTATTGATCTATATGATGATGTGTCATTAACGTGCATGCCTGACCCATTAAGTTATTGAGGATTTGCTTAAGAATTTGATAATAAAAGAATACAGTGGTTAACAAAAGAATACAGTGGTTATCATTATATTAAAAGGCACATGCACGTAAACCCTCTAGAATGCGGGGTAGCTTTGTTGTCAAAATTTTTTGGATATAAACCATGCACCCACTCATCTGAGAAGCAAAAGTCAAGTTTGCATGCATTGTTGATTATTTGCTACTTGTACGACTTTTATTATTCATGTGGCTGAAATACCAATTTTGACAAATGCTAGTTTTGTGGCCCAAATTATCTTCGGGCACCTTAGCCTTGCGAGAAGTTTTATCATCCAAACCTAGGGTTTAAGGAATACGATAGCATGATGTTTGGCTTGAACATCTTTTGAGAACTATACGAAAGCGGAAACGCACCTTAATCTGTAGCGGCAAGAACATCGATCCGGTTTGGTCTTGCAGATGATTCCGTCAAACCCTTGCGGGAACCTCTGACAAACGGGGAGTCGAAGATTTGGCATGACGGCTCATCTGGGGACCACAACCAATATATAATAGGGTTTCCGGTTTCACCCATCACAGAACAGGAAACTGGGCCTTAGGGTTTCTACACAATACTGGGCCATACCTTATAACTTTATTATTATAATTAGCCCAAACTTTAGTAGATTTAATTAGATCACTTTATGTGGGCCAGTAGTTTATGATAGCTTATAACATACAATTATATATATCAGTGTATAAAGTCCACATAGATCTTACAATCTCCCACTTGGACTATGCACCATATATATACCTTATAATTATATATTATACCGAAAACTTAAGAGCGCGTAAAATTTGCTATCATAAAGTGACTTAAACAATCCCGTCTATTAATTATATAAGCATAGGATCAAAGGGCAGTCGTTGCACGAACGACAACTATAACCATCAGTGGTCACATACATTAATATAACTAAATGACATCAAGTGTGGATGTGTAGCATGAAAATTTCATGTAATGTGATCTTTAACATGTCTATTTCCAACTGGTCCTCTTTATACTTCAGTGAGATCAACCAAAATATCAGAATATAAGCACACTGGAAAAACTTAACCTTATACCTTAAACTTTACTTGATACTTTAGACTTTGTACTGCAGCATTAATTAATATCTGAATGTTCATAAATGTATGAATCCTTAGTAAAAAAAATTACAAACTCCCACTAAACCGTCATGGATCAAGTGTGGATGTGTAGCATGGAAATTTCATGTAATGTGATCTTTAACATGTCTATTTTCAACTGGTCCTCTTTATACTTTAGTGAGATCAACCAAAATTTCAGAATGTAAGCACACTGAAAAAAACTTAACCTTATACCTTAAACTTTACTTAATACTTTAGACTTTGTACTGCAGTGTTAATAATATTTGAATGTTCATAAATGTATGAACCCTTAGTAAAACCAAAATTACAAACTCCCACTAAACCGTCATATCATCAGATTACACAACACTCATTTAAGCAAGATACTCATCGAATACATTAGCTGAAGTAATCTGTGATATTGGAGTTTGTCCGAATGTGCTCCTTAAAAAAATTGTTCATTCTAAACTTAAATCTAACAATTAAGAACTTAATGTTCATTGTTATTAGAGTATTTGAATTGTTGTATTATCGTCACATTAAAACTTAAGTAGTCTTTTAAGACCATACTGTATTTGCAGCCTTGTGACAATATCGACAACAAAACTGAATCGAAATTTGGGATACTGAATGATCTCTAACTTGACCGAACTTTGATATGTGAGCGTGTAATTTTTAATGTCTTAATGATTCCATGTTACCTTGTAGCTGCTACTAAATATCTAGATCTGAATTTTTTATTTATTTATTACTAAGTATCTGCCTTAAACTCCCACTGAAATTGTGATGTGTATAATCATCACAATATTCACCTCAAAACCAAATGAGATGAAAACTTAAAAGTACTTGAGTTATTAACATGAAACTTTTTCAAGTCCTTAGATGGAATTCTTTAATTTGTAAACCATCAAACAAAATTTTTCGGTTGCACTAAATAAATTGTCTCAAAATGTCGCCATTAAGAAATAATCTTTTAATATCCATCTAATGAAACCCAAATATAAAATGTACGATATATGCCATTATAGAATGTCTTAAAATTTGGACTTCCACAACTAAAGAGAAAGTCTCTATATGATAATGCCATCTTTATGACTAAATTCTTTATTGAGAAAATAACTCAATATCACCTTTGGGTAATGAGAAAAGAAGCTAAACGTTATTTTTATCAATTAATGTATTTATTTATTTTATGGCATTAATCGTCACTGTATTTCTTCTCTCTCTTTTGGATTCCCTTAATGGCATCCGTACTTGAGATTGTTGAGTTTGTACTTTACAATTGTCTTGATGAGGGAAAGTTTTAACACTATCTTAAATTACCATATGAATAGAAAAATATTCCCTTTAAAGACAATGTCATTAAACTTATCTTCCCCTCCAAACTCAATATTCTCAAGAAACTAGATATTTCCCTTAAACGCTTTAATTTGTCCAACAAAATAGCAACAAACCAAGTCCAGTTTCGTTTCTGTAGACCTATGCGGCCTTGCCTTAACCGGATAACTCAAAATATGGAAATGCATGTAGCTAGCTTATTTGCATGTCCATAATCTACCAGAATTGTTATTTTAGTTGGGACACTGCCATATCTATAAATTGCAGTCTTTTATGTCTTTTTTCTCTTAGTTAGTTTAACCAAGTGATATAATTTGTCATACTACTTAGTCGATTTTTTAGTTTCTGAATTCGTCTTATAATAACACTATTAATAGTTGTACTTTCTGGCATAGTGTTACTATATGACGATACTATATTCACTAAGAAATTTGACCAATGACCCTAGACATAATTCACCTAATACTTAATTCATTCGTAAAATTTATTTAATCTTAAAACTTTAAACAAGTCTAGTCATAGTACTTCTCATTAATGGCAAAGAGGTAGTCCCAGGAAATTGTTTGTGAACATAATACAATATTCGTATGTATTAGTTCTAACAACATCAGAAAGCCTTATGGGGCACAATCTTATTTAGTTTATTTGTTTCTTTTTTTTTTATTATCTGTCTAAAGCAGTGCCTTAAACAGTTTTACCAAACTGATATGAAATTCTCATTACCAAATTTTCTTTTGGTACCACATAAATTGTCATACAATGTTTGGTTAATTGAAGCAATGATCTTAAGTAAATAAAGGTTACCATGACTTAATAAAGAATTGAATTGACTTTCTTTGAATTTTGAAAGAGACTAACATACTATTACCAAAAGAACAAAGTAACCAGATTTTGTTCAATGTGAAAACATAAATTGAGTTTCACCTAAAAGATGGAACAATAAATGTCTTTCTCAAGTCCAAATAAAATCCAGTCTTTAATGATAACCTAAAATTTATTGCATCAACCGTAATTGACTCACCAATGCTCCATATAGATATGTCTTTCAACGTCAGTTGGCGTTTGGTGATTCAAACAACCTTGCATAGATACCTTTATGTGAGCAGTGTTACCAGAGTCCACCCACTATATATGTCTATAGGTACCAAATCAAATGAATCTTAAAACAAACAAAAAACAGTTTCCATATAATTTCTTTAAGCCAAAAAAGAAGTACTACCACAAAAGTAGTAACCAAATTAATTATCCTAATTTTACTTCTTTTGTGATACCGCAACTTAATTATCCTTCTTTTTCGAATCCTTTATTTTCTAAATGTTTTAAACATAAGTGAACACTTATAATCATCTCTTAATTTAATCTCTCTTCTTATCTACAAAATAAAATAAACTTATTAACAGTAAACTTGTTCTTAACTTAACTGTATTTTGTATGAGAGAGATTGATTCTTAGTGCACGAGCAAGCCATAGTGCAGTTTTAACTTTCGTACCTTTAGGCTTAATTTGAGATGATACTCTGAATAATACATTCTCGTATGTTCTCTTTTTCCTTATACCTTATGGAAGCAAGATCTCTTGAAAGAGTATTCATTCCCGCTTTATTGTTTTGACAAAATATTTTACAATAGAAACATGTTTGTATTATTTTATACTGTACTCCTTAATTTTCCTTAATGTTTCTTGCTAGTTCTTGAAAGTCTTAACGGAGTTAACTAAAGAGATATAACCAAAATAGCGGAATCAACTGTATTAAAAAATAACCAAACACAAGCTCACATTTAAAACTTAATATAACATGATTAATAAATTCAAATTGGCATTCCCCATTTACAAGATACCTAGTGCAACATTGGGTTTAGACTTTGGACAGAAACATCAATTTGCAAGTGGTACTCTTGATGTAGTAATCAAATATTGATAATTCAGTCATATCAAATAATAAGCATTTCTTTGGACAGACTTATTATTCACATGGAAATAATCATAATAATTATCACATATTTATTACTATAAGAATGTTTTATTTTCGGCCAAATAACGACCTTCCTTTGGGCCGATCATTACCCTCATGAAATCAAAACACACATAACTGTCATCTTTGTATTTTAAATTAATTAATCAACACAAAAGAGGTCACTTTGGCGACATATTATATCAATCAATCAACTTAAATAATACTAGATGTCCGGAGATAGATTTTTTTTTTATGCCAAATATAAATTTATATCACATTAATTAACTATTCTAAAATATTTAGAGTGGTCTAAATTTTCTTTAATCAACACAAGGTTGACCGGAACTTCATAGATCAAACTACATCAAATATACATCTTAATTAATATAAGAAACTGTAGCACACATAGTTTGATCAAACCAAATATATATATATATATATATGCAATATGTAATCAAACCAAAGAAGACGCGCAAATTCTGAGGGGGTTTTAAGTTAATGTTTGAAAACCCGAACCTTCACTGGAAACGGAAAAACACCAAAACTTGAATGCCAAAATGTAACCGAACTAAAAACAAGAACTTCGGTTTTAATTAGTGGTTGCGCACACACAAGACAGTATCCCTATTGCACACATCGTATGCAGACTATGCATATACCTTACAACTCGAGGGCTCTTTAAATTATTTTTCTTAATCGATCAAATAATTGAACATAAAGGACAAATTTGGAGAGCAACTGGTTTTCTTAAAATTGATTAACCTAATAAGCATGCGCAAGACAAAAGGCGCAAAACCACAACACAATAACAATTGATATCATAATTGCCGAACCAAATAGAACAAACCTAAAACTTTTGTTTTGAACCTTAATTATTAATTAATGTACAAACCCAATCAATTTTATGAAATCAAAATAATACCATCTACAGTGATGTTTATATCACCAAATTTTGAAACCAAAACACTTTGACCAAAAGAAAAAACCAAAACACTAGATTGGGATTGTTACATTCACCGTAATTTACCACAAAACAACTCAAATAGTTATTAAGCCAAAATTGATCACCAAAACAAAGCCAAAACCGAACAGCTTCACAAGCCTAAATAATGGATTTGATGTCACAACCGAATTGACCAAAAAAAAAAAAAAGAAAGAAGAGCAAAGTGTGGTATGGTTTTGGACCAAAATTTATTCTGAATCTGTAATTGCAACCTCAATGAGTAAACCCAGGAATCAAGTGAATCATTATTGCGCAATTGATAGTCATATACCATGTACCGATCAAAGGCGCGCTGGTTATTAGATTATTACGACCAAAACTTTTTAGCATATAATTAGCAGAAATAGCCAACCAAAATTGATCATAGAAGACAAAAGCTAGAAAACGTAAACCTAAATGGCCTAAATAAATATATCTGTATTGGAATCAAATTATCTCGATCTTGCAGTCGAAGATAAAAGTTGATTACTGAAGCCAAATTTCGAAAAGCATTAATGGTTTTTAACAAAACCAAACCAAACCCTTTCTCAACTTTTCTGAATTGATAAGCCAAAACCAAGATCTTGAAATAAATTGATCCGAAATAATTAAGCAGCCAAATATCCCAATAATTGACATAAAGGTTGCTCTGATACCACTTGTTGGAATAAATCCAAATACTGAAGAGACCTCCATATCAGATTATTGAGAACTATACGAAAGCGGAAACGTACCTTAATCTGTAGCGGCAAGAACATCGATCCGGTTTGGTCTTCCAGATGATTCCGTCAAACCCTTGCGGGAACCTCTGACAAATGGGGAGTCGAAGATTTGGCATGACGGCTCATCTGGGGACTACAACCAATATATAATAGGGTTTCCGGTTCCACCCATCACAGAACAAGAAACTGGGCCTTAGGATTTCTACACAATACTGGGCCATACCTTATAACTTTATTATTATAATTAGCCCAAACTTTAATAGATTTAATTAGATCACTTTATGTGGACTAGTAGTTTATGATAGCTTATAACATACAATTATATATGTCAGTGTATAAAGTCCACATAGATCTTACACCAAACCTAGGGTTTAAGGAATACGATAGCATGATGTTTGGCTTGAACATCTTTTGCTTTTAGAATTTTTAATCACTCAAGCTGGAACGAAGAGAAAATTATTATTTATGCATGACCTTGGAAAAAGGTCTTGGTGCTTAAATCAACCCCCCCTCCCGGTAAAAGCAACTCTCGCTTCGTATTTATATATATGCACACGTATGCATCATAAGCTGAAGATTCTTTGTCTTATTGAGAACTTCAGGAGTACAATTTCCCTGACCCTGATCTAGGGATTACAATAATTCGAGAAAGACTAAATTCTCGCTAGCGACATATACGGCTTGAGACTTTGAATATTATGCAAGCATTGTGATTTAGTTAAATGATAGTTGTGTCATATGAATCAATGCCATTATCTTATTACTTCTCGTGGATTCTTTTTGATTCCGTGCCATGGATCGTGGTTACACGAGGATCTCATTTACATGTTACACCTCTTGACATAAGTTTTTCAGTTCCATATTTGAGCATTATTGTTCTGTTCTTATCATCCATAATTTTTTATGATAAATCTTCCAAGTTTATGGGTGACTAAGGAAATTACTGTTCGTCAACTTTGGTTCGAGAAACTACACAGCCTCCTCAAACCAAACAAGATCGAGAAGCAAATCAGCCAGCGAGGGTTACGAAGCCTCCAGTAACATAGAAACCCAAGCAGCCACAGCTGCTCGACAAGGATTCTAATTCTCGGGAAAATTTTAAAACGGTCCTTAGTAATTTTATTATTTACACTCTAACACTATGTCTTCTTAATGCACAGAATAGCCCATGGACCGTCAAAGGACATACTTGGATAAAATTTTCTTTAACTAAGCAGAATTTATTCTTCAGTTCCTTTGGATATTAGTTACTATCCTTGCCTCTAACGGTTTTATTGTCTTTCATACAAGTCCTACAGCAAGGGGCGACCTGATATCTCAAAGGTCACATCTCCTTGAAGAGACGCACAAGTTCCTCGAGACTTGAGTACAAGCCTACTCATTTGTTTCCGGCAGTACAAGCTGAAACAGTCCTTTCTACATAATTGCACGATGCAGAGGCTTTAATGACGGATAAGTTATCGTAGCCTTCTATTGCAAATAAATTCATGTCGTATACCATTGCCTTCTGAACTTATTCATATGATATGACAAATTTATGTCTCCAGCATCATTATGCATAAATACACATACTATGTCTCCCCGATCCTATGGTTGCTACATAATCATAGTAGTAGCATGTCAACTGTATATTAATAAGGTTTTTTCACATACTTATATTAGTCAATACCTCTTTACCACCACAGCAAACATGAAGGTTTTTGAAATATTTTTCAATAATGTTACAAATTGAATTGCATGCACAGCTCACCAATTTCAGGGTACTACTTGCCCCATTCTTATATCAAAACGTGACATTCGCATGCTTACTTCATTTTAAGCAGTGCACAATTCTTATATACTCACCAAGGGTCTAACTACCCCATTATTAGAACAGCTAATTTTTTGTCCAAAGTGAACAGCTATGCAAGCATAGCTCAATTTTCCGGGAGACGAGGGCATATACAGTCGTGATCACACATGACGGCCCTATGACAAGGGTGGAGTCAATCTCCTCGACAGATTTGAAAAGAGATAAGTAGCTCTAAACTTATTTGTGCCATGGTATAATGTTTCTAACTGGACTTCTATAACGGATGTAATTTTGGTTATGCCCTTTAAATTACACAGTGCCTCCCTTGAGGTGATCTAATGAAAAATGCGTACAGTTACAATAACATGTCTGAGAATGGCGTAGTTGTACTATTTGATTTCGCAGGTCTTACAATAAGATAATTCGAGGAGCATCCTTCTCGAACCACGAAGCAACCCATTCCAAAGGGCAATGACCTGCTCGAAAAGGAAGATAAGTGTTATTACCTCCTTGACATTTACATGCTCTATGGCTAGTATCTTCTTGCACAGATAGCATATCGATCTTGTTAATGTCGAGCCTCACGTAGACTATAAATCATCGACTGATTTTATCATTAACCTAGTCTCCATACATATAATGTGTAAATTTACTAGTCTTTGTATCACTACATTCATGATCAACCATTACCTATCTCTCACACGAATCAATTCTTAAGGTAAAATCACAGTGTTGTGACATATATACTTTTGCGAGTGGAGAATAATTGCTATTTACGATCTAGATTTTGACCATAGCACATTATGTCAACTACCTCCATATCTCTCGAAAAATTGTTACTATACGATCTTGAGCATAGTTTTGCAGGGCCTTCTATCGCAAAGGCATGCTCGAGAAGTGGGAGAACTTTTTCATATTTTCGCAGAACTTGCAGAAAATCGAGAACGAAGATAGCCCCCCTATGATACAAGAGTATACTTAGGCCACAGTAGCCCCAAACAAATAAAGGACCAATACACGGTACATGTCAAGAACGAGCTCTGTTGACAACAATGAGGAACTTCTCGACAAATGGGTATTGCCGCTTTAACTTACGGGTACCCCTGGAAGAGGGCCACGAGATAAGTGATACGTTATCCTTATGATATTATTGCCTAAATATATGAACATCCGTATTACAATATGAATGTTACGATAGTTCATTGAATAATTGTTTCTACATGACACATTAGACATATGTGTTTCGTGAGCCTCTACCGAGTCCTAGAAACTTTTGCATGCATACCTTTTGCACGAAAAGTCTTTCTCATATACATGACTGCTCACATCATCGCATATTAGTCATGAAGTATGATGCCACTACTTTTACAAATATATGGCTCTGTTTACTCTCCACGAAGTAACTTTTTCGACCTATCTTAAACACAATAAGTCGATTTCATTTCCTTTGTTTTGAAAGGGGTAGATACCCCTCTCGTATTCATAGTTGTCGGTAATGTTCTCTAAAGACCGCAGCGCAGGATGGTCTCCTTGAGCCACAAGTCACAATAGGTCGTTGTATCTACTCTACCGAACAACTAACTGGCAGTTGCCGTCTCGAGGCTGCAAGGGCTTTCACATCTGATGACCCAGTTCCATGCCAAATCGCTATGACTCTTCAGGGGTGCGTAGTAAGTATAAATCCGTGGAGAAGCATTGCACTATCTCCGCATCATTCTTTCATGATTGTCGTGAGTTGACCAAACTGTGGCTTCAACAGCCTTGCTTGTATCGAGGTGAAATCTTTCCACTTCTCACATTTCATGTCTCAAAATGGCTGCTTCTGAGGGGGTAGAGCCCCCAATAATATATTGTGTTACACGTCACTTCTCGTGCTTCGATAATTTATTACTCACTAATAAATCTACAAGTGCATAAATAGGTGTTTTGTCAGGATCACAGAACCATCATGGTTTATCATGATGCCTGCGCTCGAGAGGCATCACCATCACAATGTTACATCCTCGACAATTATTATGAAAGGTATGCTCGAGCGAGCCCTTCGAGTATGCATCCTCAATCGAGGAGCATAATATTTTTCACATGAATATTAAAAAGGTTTGAGAGCCTCTTTATATGCTGATTAGCTAAAGATCTCATTGTTTTTTGTAAACATGTTATTATTATACTTGCAATATATGTCTCAGACTAAGTTGCAGGATAACATACCCCAAGAACTCTGGGACAAAATAGAGAAGCTACATAACTCTCGCAACCAGTCCCTCGAGGATAGCAGCAACGTCAAGTTCGCTTCGACCTTAGGGCATTAATGTTTTAAACCGGGGATATAGACTATCGGTCTAATGCACATAGTGGTAGCCCACTCGAGTACTCATGGGAGCTGGCGTATCACATATACCCAGTTACACCCAATTAACCATGACTAGTCATTTGAACAGACATCCTCTTCAGGACCGTTCTCGGTACGGATATTCTCTTCAGGACCGTCCTCAAAAGTGTCGTGTATTCAACATCCGGACATTCATTGGGTCATGCTACCCTTAACTGTTACGACTAACAGTCTAAATTCGAGGAGCTCGTACCCAGCTTCCTCGAGGATATCCTCTTCAGGATCGTCCTTAAAAAGGCATTCTCTTCATAATCGTCTATACAAAGGTATCCTCTTCAAGATCGCCTGCAAAAGAGCCGTATACTTAACATCCGGTCATTATAAACGCTTTATAAATAACTCATAAGCCGTGTACTCGATATCCGGTATTGAGAAAGGCCTAGATTTTCATGACCATGAACAATGGGTGGACTATCCCTCGAAACTAAACACGTGTTTTATACCTCAATGAGAACTATACTTGTTCTCGAGTATGCTCTATTGGATCGATCAACTATAGCATCCAATGCAAATGACTTTATTCTCGATATTCTCGAGTCTACTTTGCGCCTTGTCAACACAGGCCTACTTCTTCAATTATGGTGGTTGCCATCTATCCCCTTCTGATAGACATCATTTTATTGCCTCAACCCTACGAGTATGGGGGGCTTCTTGAGCAGGCATCACCTCGAACTGAGCAGCAAAAATTACACTTTCATACTATTTTTATCTAAAAAGTCTCGGTCTGCCAAATGCCACCCCAAGACTTGGGGGCTCTGAGATGAGTAATGGTTCAGGGGTTATCTATAACGAGGAACGTTTATATATGGGAGAATGTAAGGTGTCTGGAAAGTGTGTAAGGTGTCTGGAAGGTGTTTAAAGTGTTTGGGAGGTAGTGTTTTTGTTTTTTTCCGAGGATCATTAGTGTACGGATCTCTTTCTATGACTATTCTCGGTGGTCTTCACTTAATGCTCAGACTGGGGCATCGTTCCTTCTCACACTAATGCGTATACCTCCTCAATTCTTGCGCAAGTCTCGAGCAACGATATTATACACCTACTCGGGTTCGACACATCAACCTGATTTATACTTCTCAAATCCGAACTAAGAGTTCTATGCTTTATTTCTCGGGACATGAGAAATGGCAAGCGGGTCGGTTGAGCGGATATAAATAAGCTTAAATGCTTGTATACCTTCTTCAAGGTCAGATAAGTCGCAATTCTTGGGATTGGTGCGGAGTCCTACTCGAGAGAATCTTCTCGAATCTCAATATCCTAGCATTCACGTGATTGCACGGCATCTTCTACGGTGTCTTCTACTTTCTTCTGTCTCTCTCACTATCGAAGATTCATATGGTGACAGTCTCGACTCTCTAAATGCTCTACTAAACTCGAGATGGTCTTCTCAAGTCTTCGGATTATTCTGGGGCAAGTTCTCGACGTACTGACTCAATCCCAGACTGTTCTTTCAGACTTATGTCCTCGACATCGGGTATTCTGTTTTCATTCATTATACTTCTCGATCTACTACTCTGTGGTTACTCTCGAGGGTTTGGATTTATTACCTCTCGTTCAGAAGCATATGTCAGTTCTCTAGTCAACTCATCATCTCGACAATAAGTAGCGGCTGCTAATGACACACATATTGAGACTAGTGGGAATCTCCACTACGTTTTCTTCTCGATTCTATCAACAGACGGGCCACCTGATTCAATAATTCATCATGCAAGGCCTTCTCGACTAACGTCTGGGTCAATGACGTGAACTGCAATCTTCAAACAGAATCTTTGTTCTGGCAGTTGTGTTTTCAAAAGTTATTGATAACACATCTCTGTGTTCAGTGTAACAAGAATCTCCATTACACTTCTTTATTACCTTCTCGAGCAAGAGGGTATCTGCCTTAGTATCTCTCTGGGGCAGAATGTTAAGATCATCGCATATCGACTTCTCACTCGACAGTTTGAATTGATGACTCTTCTTTCTTTACAAATTGGCGTACATATCAATCGCCCTTTATGACGCATACATTCAACAAGGTATGTGCTAATGCATTCATTACTTTGATTTCTCCTCGATGCTAACCTTTCGCAGGTTCTCGATTCAAGTCAATTTTTTCCGAACTTGGGAACAATTTATACTTCATATTATCAAGCTTATCCTATCTTCAAGCTTCGAAGTATAGGCTTGATAAGGGGCACTTGACGAATCCAAATAATACGGCCCGTTACTAGGCCGGCCCAAGTTCGGTGAGCGGTCCAACCGGTCCCTGGAAGCTTCTAGGGCGGTTGTCAATTACTTTCCTACCAAGAAAAAGTTCCATAATCTAGCTCTATAAATAGGGATCAATCCATATTATCAAAGGTACGCTTTATGCACCCGATTTATACCCTAATTACGAATACTCTTACTGACTTAAGCATCGGAGTGCTACCCTCGGGAGACCCCAAGGCCCTCTTTTGCAGGTTTTAGGGTTTTGATTCCGCCATGGCCGCCGGTTCAACCAATCAGAGACGTTGGTACAGATCCATGCTTCGTCGCTACTCTTATAATATATTATTGGCTAACAATACCTAATTCTTGGTGGAAGTATGGTGATTTTTTTTCTTTTCCTTTTGATACATTAATGAATGAGGCCACAACTCTGTATTAAAACGTTAAGTACGTAAATTATGTGAATGAAAAACACTTACTCTCTCGATCCCAGAAAAATAGTTTGTATTGAGTGTTAAATTTCGTACTATTTTTAGTACAAATTTAAAAACTCAATACAAACTATTTTTATTATATTTTATTTCGATCACTGCTTTAAACTCTTTCTGATTGCTGGTTGATGCCATGTATCAAAGGAAAAAAGTGTGTGGCAAAGTTTAGTCCCTTCCAAATTAATAAATGTCCAACAACTTGATAACCTAGTTCCGAATTTCTGATAATTTGATCGAGTCTATGCACACCACAAATCTTGTCACCCATGGATCATTTGCATTGCACTCATCCGTCAAATTCCGCCATTACTCGATCCTAATCACTAAAATCAATCCAATAGTAATTGGACACCAATGAAACAACTCTCACAATTAATTCAGCATCATTTATAATTACGAAAACCAACATATATTCATCGTGAAATCCCTCAATAACAAGCACGTACAAGAATATATCCCAAGCCAAGTCGATCGCCATAGAAAATTCAGTTCATTTCATATTTGTCACTGCTATATATCCATGTCCTCTTCAGTGTTTCTCATTAGTTTTTAGTTGCATAGCTAGAAGTCAACTTTATGACTATAAACTAATCTATTTCTCTCCTTTTGAGTTTTAATATACTTTCATATGTTAAAACAGAATAACCAAATATTATGAAAATGGGACGGAAGATGTATCACAAAATGATAAAGTATGAAAACTATTGACTAACTAATATTAAAAATACTAGGATGATTTGAATGAAAACGATAAGAACCACCCCCCAATTTCTCACTAACGGGTTGAAATGTTATTAAGGAGCTTAAAGTTGTCACACCATGTCAAACCAAACGTAACGACTCATTAAATGCTATGAGATTGGTCAAACCTCGAGAATTCCTAGTATAAGAAACTAAGAAAGGGATTACGCCCAAAAAAAAATGGCAATTTCTACATTTGTTTGATTTAACTATAAATAATTTAACTACATTTTTATTTTATTACTACAGGTTTACTGTGAGTTAGTCTTCCGACTAGTTGTTACACAAAATCTTTTCAAGCTTTGTTTTTTTTGTTTTTTTTTTTTTAAAACATATTTCGGGGGAACAGAAATTTAGATTTTCTAACTCAACTATAATAATCTTCACTGCTCGACACATATATCCAACATCAATATTGCGTCTCTCTTTTTTCCTTTTTCCCGACCAATTTAAAGGAGAGAAGCTCTAAAACAACAAATTAATTCTAAGGCAACATCTATATTCCGTTCAGATTATTGGGAGATATTTCGCCCATGAAAGGGATTTTTCGGGTTAAGTGGAGTCAGTTGACATATAACATCTTCGCCCCAGCGTGAACCGTGTTACTCCTCAATTACTTTGGAAGATTTTCCATTATTATTCCTCACCATCGTTCCAAAATTTCACTTCGAACTTTCCCTTTCACATGGTTTAAATTTGCCTCTTAATGAAATTATTACGAGAAAGATCTAAATTGTTGTCCACCCTCTCATTTTTTTCATCACTTCACTAATAAAGATAAAATTTTAAAATTATTTTCTAAAATCACTATATTTCCTTTTTTCCAAAAATAAAAATAAAAATGCGGAAATATTCATACAATTTTACATCACAAAGTAAATAAATATCTTTGGAGGATTTTGCATCGATCAGGTTGTTTCCGTGAAATCTTTTGACTAGAGACCACGAAAAGGATCATATACATAACTTAATGAATTGTCAAAGGAGACTACTCCCCAGTTTAGTAAATTTGGCCAAGTCAAAGAGGGAAAAGTACCCCTGCAAACATCAGAGTGGATGGAGGTCAATCTAATGCAAGTAAACGTAATAAAATCTTTACAACATTGAGTGTGGCACATAAAAGTTTAGGACACTTGTCATGTTTATGAGACGACATAATTAACCAGATATACCCCACAAATTCATACAGCAAATTGTAAATTGTAAATTATATTATTTTTAATACAATTTATAATTTATAATGTGAATTATTTTCGTAAGACATAAAAGAGTATCATGCGAGAAAAACCATTATTTGATTGATGCAAAGGCTAACTTAAACCAAAGTAATGCACCAACATCAACATTAAAGGTAAATTTACTGAGAGACCGTGGAAAAAATGAAAAAGTCAAAAGGTGAACATTTTCACATTTTTGTTGCTGATTGATTTGTCATCGTCACATGCAAGCTCTTGACCTTTAGATATATTCCATCTTCTTCTGCCTCTCCTGTGGAAAAAAAAGTTTTGCTTGTTAAACTTAAATAGTGCGATATCACAAAAAGTTTAGACTGTATAACAAAATATGATTATGAACAAAGTACATTACAAAAAATGGTAAAGCAACAAATGTAATTAAAAAAAATAGTGATTAATATAAAAGGATAATATTATAAAATCACAACCTTAATAAATATCCATATATGAAGGGTGATCATGAACTTATGCACGTGCAACCTCAGTTAATATCTCATTTTACTGTGACTTTAATCAGTGAGTATATTATACTCTCTCGATCTTTATTATAAGGTCGTTTGATTTTTCTTAAATTTATTTGTTGTGTCATGATCATAAATAAAATATTAAAGTTATATTAATTTTCATATTTATTGTGTTCTCTCAATTATTACAAAGTATTTTTAATGTTTTATTTTTAATTAAAAAATATGATAAATAAAACTTTAAAAAATCAAAATGAATTATGATAAGAGACGGAAGAAATATCATTTTCCAATGCAAATACTGTCTCCATCCGAAATGTATAAAAATGGAGTAACTAAGAAAGTATTAAATGGTCGAAACTTCTTGAAATAGGAAAGGTACACTAAGGGGGTTCTGCATGCAGTTGTCCATCAAAACCAGGAGTTCAAAATTGATTATCACATTTTGCTTTCATTGTTTTCGTCTGTTGAGATGAACCTCAAACTTTCAAACCTCATTTAATTAAGGCATTCAATGATTCTGTTACTATGTTCAACGTACTAGGTCAAAACTATGGTATAAAATATTATGATGATTTCCTCGTAGTTGACTTGTTGCAATATCTCTGTAGAACTAAATGGAAGTTGATTTGATTTGTTATAGCTTTCTGTTTGCTTGTAGGTTTGAAATGTACCTAATCTTGCCTACTTATTCAGTCATCACATTATAAACCAATAAGTTGATTCCCGTCCCGAAATTATTGTTCAATTTGAATTTTTATTTTTGATTTCAATTATGCTAAAACTCAAAATATAAACTGGACAATAGTTTTAGGACGGAAGAAGCATTAAGTAAGGTACACTAAAATAGTTAAATTTATTGTCTCTTCAATTTTTACGTCAAACTTGAACATCAACTTACTTGATGAATCCTATATATGTCACAATTAACTGAATCACATACATACGATCCATCGGTTTTCTTGTTTATTCTTTTTTTCCAGATTGATGGTTGTATTTCTTGGTGTGAAGGATCGTTAATGTTTTGCTAATTAGTTAGTTGCGATAGATGACATATCCTTGTGTTTTTCTACTAGGAGTTCATCATTGAACACTTTATAATTAAATGCAATTAAATTTCCAAAAGAATATAGTCAGTTCCTATATAGTCTGCAATAGGACACTTGAATGTATTATAGTCTCAAAAAAAAATGTGGTATTCTCTTGTTGAAAAGTTTTGTGGAAAATATTTGCACTGACGATGATCAATTCGCCCCTTTTACTTTGTACTTCCTTCATCTCATAATTATTATCCAATTTAGATTTTTATTTTTAGTTCCAATTGTATTAAAAGTAAAATTTCAAACAAGATAATAATTTTGGGACGGAGGGAATAGTTCGTACAACATATATATAGTATATATCCTGTGATCTAGAAATATGCCAGATGCATCATAGAGCAGTGTGGAAAAGGAAGACTTTATACTATCTAGTTTTCCTTTTAAAATCCAATGGATTTCCTAAGATTTTATGGTGATTAATTCATGCAACTGACTGCAATGAAAGCCCATAACCCCACGAATCAATAAAGAACACCAAAGTCAATATAAACTTGGCGGTCTCTAACTTCCAACCATTATAGATGATAGATAAAAATATGTAATGAAGTACAAAGGTACGAATGCAAATTAAGTGCACCTCTGGAAAATTGATGCCAAGTTAATGAATGATGTCTATCCTTAAAGAACTCACCTAGAACCTCTAAAACTCAAGATCTTATCTTCAACAAAAATCGCCAAATAATCTGCGTAATGAAAAAAATTTCCTCTTTTTTTTTTTTTTAGATATGTTTCAACTGAACTGCCGATCCTTATTAACATGTTACCATTGAAATACTTGGAAATTATAGTGTGTTAAAAACTTACAAAAGAACACTAATTCGACTAATTCTAGGTTTACCGAGTGATAGTCGAGTACACTCCCCACCCCCCCGCGTTGTAGTTCACTTATCTTCTAAGTTTTAGTTTTCTTGCTTCTATGCCTTTTCATTTTCTTTGAAAAACATTGTGTTGAAATACGACGTACTTATCATAGCAGAATAAAATTTGTGATAACTACCATTTCCATATATCCCTACCATCTTTAATTTACCAAGTCTTCTCCAGACGCCATTTACCAGCCCTTGAATGTTTCACGAAAAAAAAAAACAAAAACTACAGTTCGTCTTTAATTTGTGGACTTGAAAAAATTGACTAGACTGTACACGACGGAGTACACCTTTTGTCCTCCCTCTTTCAGTCAATTTTAGCACTCATTCCATTTTGATAGTCAAAAAAGTTTTCTTGTAAAATAAATAAAATTCTTATTTTATTGTAGGGCTTAACTTTTTACTACGCTTATAAGTTAAACTTTTTTCACTGACGTTAAACCTAACGGTTCATAAAAAGTTCACAAGCTTAAAATTAAAGTTAAGACTAGTAGAAACTAAAAGTCATTACTAAATAATGACTCCGGAAATGGTTTTGAGATATTTGATGGTGTTGGTAAAATATGGCTACTTGTACAACAAATAGCTCTGCGGGTTTTCAACGCTTGCTGATGGTCTCAATTCTCAAACTACGTTTGAACAATGTTATTAAAATTTTCCACCCACATAATGTGACAGACTAGTAGGTTAAGTTTTTCTACCAATTATTGTACCAAAGGAAATTCGTGAATTAGATAAATATCTTTTCTATTTAACGTGGTAGTTTGACTATTAATTAATCAATCATGATTCCAAAAACTTATGAAATCGAAGAAAAGAAGAAAAAGAAAACATTCCTGGCTAGCTTATCATTTTTCTCAGAAGACTATATATATTGACTTAAAAAAAAAAAAAAACATGCAACATATGCATGGCACGTCTATTATACACATAACTGAAACTATTTGAACAGAAATCAAGCAAAACTTACTGAGATTTTACAGAAAAGAACGAAACAACATCATGCAAATTATCAACTAGTTGCACCCCAAATGATTTTTATTTCGGGAGCCAAGATTTTTCAAACTTAGCATACTATTATGAGCGTTTTAATAGTGTTCATTCTTTATGGATCCAACCTGACTAGAAGAAGAAAGCAGTTAGTAAATCTACGTTTAATTTCAATCCAAATCCAAACAAAATAGTCTACATTGTAGTTTGTATCAGTACTCTTAACCGAACTATATATTATCACTTGAAAAAGCAATAAAAAGAAAAAGAACCAACAAAACAAAGTCAACTCACCTGTTTTTTTATTTATTTTTCCTTCAAAACTTATATTATCTCTCAAAGAATTTTTTTTTCTCTTTATAAAAGAGATTAACAGTGATTCTTCACTTATTCCTAATATGACTCATAACCGTTATTTATTAGAAATAGGACGCACGTCTTATCGCTAAAATGCATTTCATTAATTATTTCCCAATGAAATTTTAAATCTCTGATCTTGTAATAATCATAATACCATAGTGTTCTCTCGATCACTCTATTCACGTGACAGTTTAAAGAAATTATATGAATGAATAAAATATGTATTAATCACATATCAAAAAAGTTACAGAAGCGGTTAAAACCTAGCTTATTAACTTCCTATTTGCCAAATATTATTTCATCTCCCTATCTTTTGAGAGAGATGGCTCATGTTCAAAAAACATAAAACTTAAAATAATATTCACATAACTACGACCAAAAAATATACGATTAATTTTTTTCATTTTTAAATTTCGATGACCCAACTAATGATCAAATCACCATCAACTCCACATTCTGTTCGAAAATTGCACTCCAACTACTTGATGGCGTAAACGGCCATTGATTTGACTCGGTCAGCTTCGGCTCAGTTTTTACTACCGATGATGATGATGATGACGTAGATTCCCGGCGTTTTTTCTTTTCCGGTTCTTTAACATCAACTTTCTTTACCTCCGGCGCCACCGTTGCCGCCGCCTCCTCCAGCTGTCGCTTCTTGGCCTCGGCGGCGCGTAACTCCGCCGCGTGCTTCCCAGCTTCCAGCGGGAAGTTCAAGATGGCTTTGGTCCCGCGCATTTTAAACGCGGCTCTGTCGTACGCCTTGGCGGCTTCAATGGCGGTTTCGTAGGTGCCAAGCCAAACTCTGGAGCCCCGCTTCTTGGGATCCCGGATCTCCGCCGCGTACTTCCCCCACGGCCTCTGTCTTACTCCTCTGTAGTGCCGGTGATCCTGTTCAACCGCCGCCGCCTTATTCCGTCCATTATCAACCATCTGGGAATTACTCGGCTTTGACTCAACAACATTCATCACGCAGGTGAACTCCGGCGCGGACTGGGAAAACTGAATCCACTCGAATTTTTTCACCGGAGGAGGCGGCAACTCCACCTTCAAGCTAGGTTTCCGGCTTCTCGGCTGCGGCGGCGGCGATGCTGTAAGGTCGATGATCTGAGGCTTGGTTTCATAATCCGTGAAATCTACGGGTTCAATCTTGGCAAGGTTAGTTTTCACATTATCAGTACGAGAAAAATTTATATCTGAAGCATAGCCCAGATAGTTTCCGGCGAGGTGAACTCCGGAAATATCACTTTCAATCTGGGAAAAATGATCAAGACACTGATCCAGAAGGGTTTGCTCGTCACCGGAGCTAAAGTAGTCGCAGACTGAAAGTGAAGGGGAGGAGGAGTTTTTGTTGTAGCCAAAACTAGAGGCATCGGAGGTGAAGGAAGAGTCGGAGGAATTGTTGTTGTTGCTTGAGTTTGAAGAAAAAGATAGTGCTTGATCATGATGACTAGTAGTAGTAGTAGTAGTAGTAGTAGTTGTACCGGTCAAGCAATTGTTGAGGTCCGGCCCGAAAAACAAGGCCGTCGGCGAGAATTCTCCGAAGAGGTGCTCTTTGATTTGCTCTAGAGTGATCACTTCGGTTGGTGTTGTCATCATGGAATCTTTATGAATGAATGAATTGAATGGAGTCTTTCTTCTTTTCTTTTTTTTTTTAAAAAAAACAGTAAGATTCTGAATATATTGAATTTGGATGTTTTGGATGAAAGAACTCACAAAAAGTTTTTATTGTAAGGTGTTTAAGGAATTTTTTCTTTGGTTTGAGTTGGACCAAGAAGAGTGGAATGGGGAGTGGATATATATAGAGAGAGGAGAGATTCGAAAACAGAAACAGTTGAATTTGTCGGTTTTGTCCGAGGAAGGTTGGAACAGTCAACTGAAGACCATGTTTTGTATTATTCTTAAACTCGGTCTTTCATTGAATGGAGGCTTACTCAGATGCTGGGGGATTACTATTTTTCTCCACAGAGGAAGGTCAAAACAAAATTGAACGGCCGTGATCTGTCTTCACTTGACCAAAACAATCTACCAAGCCCTTTCTTTTCCTTTTTTTTTTTTTATTAATTTCCATTTCATAAAAAGAAAATTAAAGGTTGTATAATCAACTAATTGGAACTGTAGAAATGGATAATGAATGAAACTAATCATGTGATATTTTACTTCTATTTTTTTTATCTGTCACAATAAGGTATACACATAATTTTTGTGATATGTTGCCTCCATTGCTATGACTTGATAATTCACCGTATTACTCACTTCATTATACTAATTACTATCTCATTACTATACTAAAATGGTATAATAAACATGACAATTATTTTGAAATCGACAGAGAATATCGAAGATGGGATAAACATGATTCCTTCTCCGATTTTTTAGCCAAGTTGGCTAGAGTGAAAACACAAAAAGAATTGAGTTTTATACGCGGAAAACTATGCTAACTACAAATTACTTGCACTAAACTACAACGATAATATATAATCAGTGAAGAGCATAGCCGCACAAATATATCAACAGACGAACGCTAAAAATGGTTGGCAAAGACAACGTATTCACATGATTTTCTTCTTTGTCCAAACGGTCATGCATGCTCAGCTAAACGATTCAGGTTCCAACTACAAGATTAATTAACCGATTGAGTACCTTCGGGTTTTTTTTTTTTTTTCCTTTTATTTGTTGGGGGTGGTTGTTGCAAGTATATTTGATTGTTTATTTTAACGTTTGCGATGAAAAAAAAATTTATTCTTTTCTCAATTGCATTTTCGTACACCTCTGTTAGCCTAATTATTCGATGAAATGAAGCGTTATTGGGAACTAAGGGACTCTTTTCGTCCTTGGACAACAACAAAACTAGTAACCTAAGTTTCAACGAAAATTCTGGCACCGTTATTATTTCTTCTTCGCAAATTCTTCAACATACTATATACTCCCTTCGTCCCATAATTATTGTCCAGTTTGAATTTTCATTTTTAGTTCAAATTGTACTAAAAGTGAAATCTAAAACTGGACAATAATTTTGGGACAGAGAGAGTAATAAGTACCGAACGCATTGTGTTTGGTAGTCCTTTCTTGTACATTTCTTTAATTGCAAAAATTACTCTCTTTTTAAATAGTAAATGAAATAATAATATTAATAATTATTTAAATTTAGACTTTTTGGATCCCCAATCCCAATTATATCCAATTGTCATCATCATCATCATTAAGGATGAAATTATAGTCAGAAGAGTATATATATTTAATAATTTTAATTAACACACAAATAGAATATGAAAAGTCTATTATTATATATTTATTTATTAGTTTTGACATATGAAGAATGTGAAAGATCTACTGAATAAGAGTATTATATGAAGAGTCTGTCTACCAACCAAAAAAGAAAGAAAATGAAGAGTCTTTAAATTAATATAGAATATATTCCTTCATTCTAATATATATATATATATATATATATATATATAAATGTTGATCTTAAAAGAGTTATACATTCGCCTTTCTTTGTCTATCACTCTTTCTTTCTTCTATCTTATCCTTCCCCTTCATTGATTAGAGGTAATACTTCATCCTTGATTATGTTATTCTACCTATCATTTGGGTTTTCTTTGATATATTTTGTCTTGGATTGGATTTTGTTATTGCTTTCTCGCTTTCTTGATAGAGGAATTTTATTGTTTTTTCGAGACACCTTCTACCAACAAAACTAGTAACCTAAGAGAACAGAACATAATAAACTATTCAGAGACTATCTCCTTGTGTCTTTACAAAAAGTCAAAAACAATTTACATTCTGAATTATACTATAACAATATACTTCCTAGTTTATCATGTAGATTTTTGTATGAAATATAGAGAATATTTTTAATCCTAGACAAAAAGACCGGTGTTGTAAGTTCACCGTTTGATGGGGCCAAGATTAAATTATCTTATTCAAAAAATAAAACTTTTTAGACTTATTTAGTTGAGTGTCATGGAACAGAACAGCAGAACGCCGCAAATGAAGGTTAGATTGACATGGTCCGCAAATACATTGGCCAGTTCTTTGGTTCAAACCTCTAATTAGTAAAAGGAAAGCGATATATTAATTCTTTTCATTTTTGTAATTATCTGTAACAAGGTCCATTCCTGGTTTTGTTTCTATGACGAAGCCCAAAAAATTCAAGAACAAGTTCTTTTGCTGGCATGATATTCTCTAAATAATAGGTTAGTGTAACAAATTAATGTAGTGACAAGTGGTTTGATTTGCCCATCACTATGACGAAACGCGAAATCCTTGGTGACATTTTATATTTTTGTATCTTTTTTCTTTAAAAAAAAAAAACGAAAGCGGATTAAAACGTAATACAAGAAAGAAATAACAATAAAGATCCAATAAAATTTAAACATTATCATCTTTGTTTGAGATATCACATAAACTAAATGATGGAAAAGACCAAATTAAGATATCAATTATACCCTGCGTGACTTTGTAAACTAGTGCAGAATCTTGCTCGTACTAGCTAGTTTACAAAGCAACGACCTCCTCCTACTTGTTTACGACGCAAAACAACGGTAGATAAACAAGATTAAAATTGGAATGGTTTCTCATTCCAGACTTAAATCACATTCGTTCTTTCACTTTTTTACTTTTCCTTTCCTATAATTTAAGGGGGGAACAAAATTCAGATGTTACCTACCACACATCTTTGGTAAGGTTAATTGGTAACCAAATTAGTTGACGGTTAAACAGGAGCTTTCATAGTAGTTTTTTTTTTCCTCTAACATTGACTAATTCTCTCGCTGATGGTAGACATTTCAACTGGTGGTGCAACTGACCAAAGGATTTAAGATTAATTCATATTCATGACCGGATTCAAATCCTCGGCCTATTTATACTTAGGGGTGAAGAAGTTGATTAGTTTTCTTTATTCTACCACGTAATTAAGGTATTTAAGTTTCTGCACACCATTAAAAATTACGATATGAAGGAATTTTATATTTTACCAAAGAAGAAAATAAAAATAATTAAAATTTATGATAACGAATAAAAGAGCAGCAAGCAAATATTTCATTTTATCAATCCCCATAAAGTTTTTTTTTTTTTTTGGGAAAAAAACGTATATTGTTATATTTTTCTAAATCAAAATCCCATTTAAACATAAGGTAATACTACTCCACGACGATGACAATAATGAACGTTTTACTCCAACGGCCTTCATAGAGTACATATAATCCTGATAAATTAGTAATTTCGGAAACTGAATGTCTAAAGGAAAATAAAAAATAAAAAAATCACTTTTGGCTCCGCAAAATGCATGGATCACGACAAATTACTATTATTGAGATGATCAAAGCAGCATGCACAAAATTTGCTCTCATGCACGCACCACTCGTTCAAGCATGGAAACACAAACATGCAGCGTGTAATGTCTTGCAGCAATATTTGACATGCGTGACACTAAACATAAGTCAGCTGATCATCACCAAATTTCGTTTTCATATTCTCAAGTTCCCATGCCAAATTAAGCTCAGCAAATTTGGTATATTTCTTGAGAATGCGAATAATGTTTAAATGTAAACTAAAACTTGACTAAGCCCTAATTTGATCACAACAACAAGTGCTGCTACATTATCTTTTGACCATTCCCTTCGAAGAATACGTCGACCCATAAACGCAAAATCGGAAGTGAGATATTATTTACAAAATTGGTTGTATAATATTCTTTTCATATTTGACCGAATTTAGGTCTCATTGCTTGAATTGCAAATGAATGACTTTTGTGCGGTTGGAATTTTGCACTGTTTTGCCCTTTTTGGCGTATTGTTGTATGTTCAGAAGAGAGTTGATTTATTTGATGAACTTAATCATTAAGTTGAGCAGACTTGTGGATTTCATTTTTCCTTCATAATTAGCAGTTTACTTCTACATACCCTACTATTTTTTATTGTTGTTAGTATTTTTTAACTCAGTTTGGGATTATTTTGACGAGAACTTCATGTGAGAAACAGTGGTTTGGATTTGGAAGGATAAAAAGAGAAAGTGTAATGAGGTACGAGTTTGAAAACTAAAAAGGTTAATCAGAATTTTGAACTGTGCCAATTTACGGTCATTTAATTTGCGATTGGCCATTCTTAGTTTAGAGGAGACTACATGTGCATCTATGAGATCACTAGAAAAATTGCACAAAATATTATACACCAAGTATCTTTTTGTGTATATTAAGCTAAGAACAACAGCAAAAAAAAAAAAAAAAAAAGCGAAGGGTGCTATAGTAGTATAATCATTTCTTAAAATTCTGACCGCCTCCTCCCCTTCTCTCCTCTTCTTGTATAACAGGAGGATGGAAGAAATAATTCAATTACACTTTTTTTTTTTTCATTCTAGTCATTTTTTTTTTCATTTTAATTAGATTTGTGGATTAGTCTACTATAATAGTCAAATTTTTCATAAGGTAAATTTTGTTTTACTAGTTGCGAAGAGATTGAGTAGTAATGGTCCGTTAGTGTCATCGACAATGTATACTTGTTAATGATCCAGTGTAGAGTTAGTGATAATTAATTTTTAAATCGACATTCATAGTCCCGATATATGATATATCCATCATTCAACCAAGTGAATCCTCATTGGAATACATTCATAGTGAACACAGATTTGTTATTTATGGACTAAATTTGTAATCAAATGTAACCTGGGTTTTCTGATTATTTATTCTCATTCTTGGTGGAGGATTTGTTAATGAATTTCAGTAAAGGAATCATAAACTAAACAGATGGTTATAAAGGGATTCGAACTCGGGGCGGGGGATTACAAACCTGCAATAGACTCAAACCTAAAATTGCTCTGGTTAAAAAAAAAAAGGGTATCCTAATTGTTTACAAACACCATGAAAGATTCACAAACTCAAAACATAAACAATGTAATGACATTAAATAATTGCACGTTTTCTTTGAACGATGACAAACTCAAAACATAAACAAAGTATATACCACATATTGTTTACTTGATCATATTTTAAAATGTTACAAAGAAAATGTCGAGTTCAATCATAGCACTACTGTATGACCACCAAACGATTCTTTTGAAATTTTCTTGATGGGAAAAATAAAAGAGTAAATCAATTAATATATTCACCAGCCTTATAAGTTTGGCTAACCCTGCAGTCAACACAAGAGTACACAAACTCAATAAATCCATGCTTGGACTTCCATTCAGTGGACTTCGCCAGCTCCTATATATATATATATAGTTACCTACATCAGATTGAAATAGTCAAATCTTAACATTCATGGTACAAACTGAATTTTCAGACACTAACTATTTTCTTCAAATCTAAATCTCAGTGAGCTTTTCTCAATATATATATATATATATATATATATATATATATATATATATGTAATAGTGTCTGTGATCACCTTCGATGCCAATTTGAGATCCTTGTAAAGTCTCCCTATGATCCCAAACACGCTTTATAGAATATCCAAGTTATATTTATAAATTGAGTTATGATTGCATTGTAGGTCTTTGGTGCCACTATTTGTGTTATAAATCATGTAAGACGACTTAAAAAACGGTGTATATATACTTAAATAGTATTTTTTTCCATCTCATAAAATCACCTACATTACAATATATAAATTGTACAGTTTTTAGTATAGTTCACAACTTATAATATAGACTATTTTTACGGAACAAAAAAAAGTATCTAACTTTTTGAAATTTAACTAAAAGAAACCCTATTAACCATCAATTAGATAAACCGTAAAGAATAATATTAATGTCAAAATATAATAACTATTATATAAACTGTTGTTGTACTCATTGATCGTCTTACAATGTGGATTAGAGGAACATATTACACAGCACTCTCTCCTTTTTAATTATAATAATGATTACTATTTCCGTGTCATCTTAGTTGTCCTTTGTTTTGTTTTGAAATAATTGTTTGCTTTAAATTTTTATTTCTACTATGAAGTGTATTTAAAAGTGATAAACTAAATAGGGAGATGATCATCTTGGGGACACAACTAAATTAATAAGAGATCATTTTGAGATGGATTGAATAGAAAAATTAATTAATTAATTAATTGCCGAGGATGAAGTCTTGTAGCTTCAGTGTCAAACATGGGACGTAAGTGTTGTGCTGCTTCAAGTAATAAATGCCACGTATAGTCAAATTCAAATGACTCAGATACTCAAGATCCTCCGCACACTAAACTAAACTCGGTCATAAATCAAAACAAATCACATTTTCTCATATTATATGGGTTCCAAACAGATTACTATTTTTCTGTGCCTTTGTTTTCTTTATAATCGTTTGGCTTTAGTTATTAGAAGTAGAAGTATTTTGTTCTAATATCTTTAATTAATGTGGAAGACGAGCGATGGATAATTAATTGTAATTGATTGTTGTAGTTGAATCATATATTTTCTTAAAGAAATATGCCTGGTTATGTATAGTAACCCAAAAAAAAAAAAAAAACACCTCCGTATCCATTATTTGTACACTTGAATCTCCATTTCCAACACATTATAGCTTACGCCTTCAATGTACATTTAATATCGTTTTATGAATTTTAAAACTAGTACTTGTTTGATGAGGCACTCCAATTGGCAATTTGGCATTTTGCATAGTAATACTGCTAAAATGCAACATAAAATTATTTCAAAGTATTTTTTTTTTTTTTTTGGTGATAATTTCATGCATGGCACAAACTTTTCAGATATTTCCAAACACATGTGACCTTATAGATCTGTTTTAATAAGGTTTAATTTAATCTTTCCACGTATACTTTCTAACATGTCATCAAAAGATGACAGCTAATCATAAGAGCAAAATAATTATAATAATTAAAACAATTCCAGGCGGCCGATTCCAAATTTTCGCTTATAAATCGTATATTTACGCAAAATCATAGTTCATTATGGACTGTTTCATGTATATAAATGTTGAAAATGTTCAAAGTTACTTGGTATAGAAAACGAAATTGACCAAAGAAGTCGCACTAATAGTTCATAAGTACTAGTGTACAATTAGGGTAACGGTTTGGAGTATTGAGATAATATTTCTTCTCGAGTAGACGCATGCTAGCATCATAGAGTAAATGATTCGTAGGGTCAAAATGTTTCTGCTGAAAAAAAAAATTTAATATCATACTAATATACAATATAGCTTAATCTTCAAATAATTAGTTGATGGAGCCTTTTTATTGGTTATTATAATGTTTTTTCATCCTCGTCCGTTAATATTATAATATGTAGAGCCTAAGAGAAGAAAATGTTATCAAGAACTATATAAGAACGGGATATTATAATAGTGGTCCAATATTAGTACATCTTAAGGTACCAACTAACAAATCATGTAAAGAAGTCCCTTCTATATAAATGCTTAATTAGCTCATACTCCAAAAATAATTATACTCTTCTGTCCCAAAATTATTGTCCGGTTTAAAATTTCACTTTTAATACAATTTGAACTATAAATGAAAATCCAAACTGGACAATAATTATGAGACGGAGGGAGTAATTTTTTAATTCAAAGTAAATTATTCTTTTGATAGGATACAAGTTTTATAACTGGTTGAATCTATATTCTCACGAACTAACTTTGTGGAAGCGGTTCATGTCCCCGTGGTGTGCAAAGAGGTTTTCCGAAGTTCTGTAGAGACATTCTGTGGCAAGGAAATATTAACAGAAAGATTCAAATGGGCTGATATAGTTCCACCGTTTAAAAGACAAGGTCGATTGGGCAATGAGGATATATGCAGGTATGGAAAATACTCTTTCTCAAAACTTTATGAGCCATTAAAAAATCATTGAAGCATAGTTAGGGATAACATATTTCATATTTGTATGACGAAATATAATTCGGTAATTCGGTATATGTGTACGAAATCTAACATGCCATGGACCTTAATTAAAACCTTTACTACTTCATTTGAGGGATTTGTTCAAAACTAGAATATTTGAAAAGCTGGTTTTAATTACCACGAAAAGGATTGTTCAAGTAGTAGTAAAACATACTCCCTCCGTCCCATAATTATTGTCCACTTTACCCAAAAAATTTTGTCCCAAAATTATTGTCCAATTTGACTTTTTATAGATCAAGTTACACATTTGTCCTTAGTAAAAAACATTATCCATAAAATCTTAGTGGTTAAACAATTACTTATGTAGGGGTATATCCGGTTGTTTAAGGTAAAATATAATTAAGTTTGACCAAAAATAAAATCTTTTATTTTAGTAAAATTGGACAATAATTATGGGACGGGGAGTATTAAAACTAGGAGTATGACGGAAGATGAGTACACATCCCAAATGTGGTTTTTATTTTGTGATTGGCTCTGAGAAACAAATTTATGACACAAAATCAATTCAAACTTGAGGTAATTTATATAAATCAATTAAAAAATAAAAACACAAAATAAAAATAAGTTTAATAATTGAGAGGAAGTTATAAAATGGCTTCCTTGAGGAGTATGGAACATCGAATCAAACTCCAAATGGCGGCCTACAAGTCCAAATCTGAAACTCTGCCCTTTCCCTGGGCTTCTAGGCCTGCAGTTAGTGCCCAATTTGAATTTTCCAGTTAATTCTAGGCCCAAAACTGGTTGCCATTCATGGCCACATTTACGATAATCCTCTGGTAATTTAGTAGGATAATTATTTTCTAATGGTAATGGTTAAACATAGAAAGTAGTATCACATGTTTGGTAAATTGTATTCTTAAGGCTTTTCTTTCTCGCGATTGGTTCTACAGTTCTACACTGATACGAATATTAATATAAACGCAAAAATGTAGATGGATTGATTATACTCTTCTTGTGCAAAATAAAAAAAACATGTCTGTTACATTAAAATAGTTTAACAATCAAGAATATTCTTATATTTTGTAATAGGAGATCATATCATAATTTATCAGTTATTTTCTTGATTTGAATTTTTTTTGTATTATTTTTCTCAATCATATTACACTCCTTTCATTATGAAATATATAAGTGTTCTTGAAATAAAGTGAACGAATTCGATTTTTTCTATTTCCAAAGCAAATTTTGTCCTATTTTCCAAACGGTGCGAACTGGCTTCTTTTTTTTTTTTTTTTTTTGTGGTGCGAACTGGCCTATTAAGTCCAATTAAACTCTTCCTAACATGTTGTACTCTCTCCATTCTGAAATAAGTATCATTTTAGTAAAATGAAAAAATTTTGAAAATAAGTGTTCTAATTTTAATTCACTTTTTTATCCAAAATTTCTAAATTCACCTTCAAAAAAATAATATTATTGATAAGCATTTATTTCAATGGGTTAATTGAGAATATTCTAATAATTTATTTATCCTAATTAAGTATTTTTAAACTTTGAACGAATTGTCTAATGACACTTTATTTTGGAATAAAGAGAGTATTTGTTTTAATATTTGGCACAATTATGTTTTGAAAATCGAACCCGGCCGTCTTGTAATTTCATTAAGGTAAGTAGGCCTAAAGTAGAAAATGTTCATAGAATTGCTAAGGCTCCTTTAGCCTTAAGAATATATTTGTACCCAAGTTACACAACTGCTTAATCATCAATGCATGAAGGTATTTTCAGACAAAGGATAGAATCTGGTTCGAACAGAAATTAGGACCTCGAACTGCTTTGTTAAAATTTTGGGGAAAAAAATAATTTCAAATATTTTTTAAAACCAGTTTTTACTGATCGAATTAATCTGTTAACCTGGTAACGCAGCCAAATTCGCATTCCGGTCTGGTTTTCAAAACATAGGACTGAAAAATCCACTTTCTGGTCTAAAGCACCAACAAATATACAAAACTTACCAAATCACAAAGAGTATTGCCCGCACTTTTTTTTGGAATTTTCAAGTATAAAAGTACTCCCTCCGTCTCATAATTATTGTCCAGTTTGAGTTTTCATTTTTAGTTCAAAATGTACTAAAAGTGAAATTTCAAACTGAATAATAATTTTGAGATGTACCAAATAAGAATTCCCCAGTTTTTTGGAAAAAGAGACAATCGGCCTGTTCATCCTGTCATCGGGACGGAGTCACCAACGTGATGATGGTTCTTGGTCCCAAAATAAAAGTTGGGTTGGATATATATTTTTAGCATAATTTGTATTTGTATGGAAATCTAAATTGGACAATTACGTATTAATTTGGGTAATACTATTTTGATATCTAAGCAATTTTTTGTAAAAAAATTTCTCTTTAAATACGTCTCGAATTCATACAATATAGCAATTCAGGGAAACGTAGCAGCATATGTGCAAACCCAGACGAGAAGAAATTGTCCTTGTATATATACTAGCAAAAACAAGTAATGGACATAACTATAGGGTTTTTGTATAAATTACTAACAAACACTTAATTAGTATAAGTCATAAAAATACTCCCTCTGTAAGACAAAATTTGTACCGTTTTGAAATTTATACTTGAAACGATATAAAATGTAGACTATTTTCTTAGAACATAGACAATATTATATTAACGTAATTGTAACACAAATTCGAATTCGTAGATATGCAGTAACGGTGATTAAAATAATTATTTCCAAAATAGTTTTATCTCGTGAAAAAAAAAATGCCCAACCTGAATCCAAATCAGATGGAACTTAGTTTGGACTCTGGAAGATCTTTAATGTAGCTAGTCTTCAATCCAATTGGCAGCAATTATGATTAATTCATGATTATCTTTTAACTTTTTTTCACCAACTTCCATTAACAATAAATTTCTTAGATTTTCTTTCTAGTGCGAAATCTCACAAATGACACTAAAATTCAAACCATGATTACGACAATCTTAAGAGAAAAACATTGTATTAAGCCAACGATGGTTATGATCATTGTGTAAATCAATCCTAATATTGACTTTCTTGTGCAATAAATTTATTCAGAAGCGACGAGGAAGCTGCATTTTGCCTAGTTGTTTCCTCCGATTTCAATCACTTTTGCACGTAGGTTTAGCTTTTCTTTTTCTTTTTCTTTTTCTTTTACTGTTTATTTATTTTTTATTATATTTTTTTGGGGGGTTTTGTTTTTAGTTTCGGTCAATATTAGAGTTAGGGTTCATTACATTTTTCCTGTCGTCAACCAAAAAATTATGTGCAGATTGCGAAATATGGGAAAGAACTCAAACATTGCTGCGGTGATAGGCTCACGTGTAGTGTTTTTGGTCATCCGTTGTTACCTCTATTCTTTTCTAAATATAGTAATCTCTCAGGTATGACCAATTTAATTTGGTCAGCTTCAATGGTCAAATTGGCGGCTTTTTTTTATCCCCATCTCGGTAAAATAATAATTCACTTAATTATATTTGTCCAAAAAAAAAATATTTCACTTAATTATGCAGTTTTAATCAAACAAAGTAGGTTATATATCTAGGACATAAAAATTAACTTTCTTTTTCTCTCTAAAAGTTGTTAATTCTTTTCTTCCGAAATAATTGTTTGATTTTCATTTTCATTTTTTGTATAAATAGTACTACTTCCATTCTAAAATACGTGGCATTATATAATTTGTGCATTGTTTAAAAAACACGTAAATGAGGTAGATAATTTACTGAAGTATCTTAAACTTACCTCATTAAAACAAATGTTTACCATTAATACTATTTCTTTTGAGGGTAATTTTGAAAATTTTGAATAAGAATTTGCATCAGAATAAATAAACCGACCTTTATTTTGAAATTTTTCTACTTTTTAAAACGACAAGTATTTTAGAATTGATAGAGTAATAGTTTGGGTAGAAAGCAGTGTCCATGTTTCGACAAGAATAATGATACGTACAAAGCAAAAATTACAAGAATGACAAGGTAATGATCACACTTATTTCATTTTTTAAAATTTTCTGTATAGGGTTGAAATATTTAAAATTAAGACATAGTTTACATAATTAACACATCATTCCTTATAGTTCTTCTTATAACTTTTTCCCTACATGTATTATTACTCTTTCAAGTTTCAACCATACATTACCGCTAGTCTTTGCAACTCCCCTACAATATCTAATAAAGCTAAAGAATCTGTTGCACATTTTAATTTACAACTAGATGCTTGCCCCGGGCAAATGTCCGGGGTGTCGCCTGTATTTTTAAATTGATGAAATAAAAAATACGAATCAGTTTTAAAAGAATAAAAAAAATTAGAAGAATAAAAAATCGATTGAAACGACAGAAAGTGAGCTATTACACATAAATCTATGCCCATATTTAATTTATAACAGTTAACTTATGCCCGAGTTTACATAAATCATAAACCAAAGTCTACAACAGAAGAATAAAAAAAAATCATCCTTAAAAAATCAAATTTCTTTCATGACAGCTTATTTTTTCTCTGTTGTAGAAAGAGATGGATTAATAATTGATGTCAGATTTTAAGTAATTGATTTTAAGGCTCGGGTGTTAGAGAGGAATGGAATGGAAGAGATTCTTTGAAATTGGGGATTTGGAAGACATTACTGGTGTTTCACTTGATTTAAGGGATTTCCTTACATTTGATTTTATCAACTAAATGTTGTTGTTTTAAAGGATAAGTATATACCTATAATTAAGATATTTTTATGTAGCTATAATTAAGGATTTATGTATTTATCTATTCTATCTTTTTTTCTGATTAGTTAAAGTGCCACGTGTCAAAAATGTTTTTGTATTGAAAATAAATTTTGGCGGGAAAATTTTCATTGTAATGCTGACACATGTCCATTTTGTTTGCTGCTTTAATTAAGTACTATAGATGGTTATTTCTTAGTTTTATAGTCTTCTCTCGACTCAACAAATTTTTTATAGTACCCCATTAGATCTGAATAATCATGAATCTCGCGAATTTCTCATAGCGACATTATTTTACATGAGCAAAGAATAAACTGCATCAAGTGATCAATGGAAGAGTTGTACTTCCCGTTCCAAAACATGTAGATAGTGTTCTACAGTCTTTTTTTTTACTTACTGCACCTGTTGAAGCTTTGGAAATATCTAGATTATTACAATTGGATAAAATCTGCTAGATAAAATGGTTGTACTATTAAGAGAAGATTTTACTCGCGTGCACCTCTTACTCGTTGTTTCTAATCTTTCATAGTTGATAATGACAGGCCTCATGGCTCTTTGACCAGGTTGCTTCAGTTACCTACTTCGTCCTTTAACTGCTTATAAATAGGGCATGACTCGATTCTTTTTCTAGAGTTGTTACTTGATAGCTAGTCTCTACGAAAATAACTATCATCCGTACTACTTTTCTCTATATTTTTGTTTCGGAAAAAAATTATTTTTCTTCTTAATCATTTTGATTAAGAGTAAATATGAGAAAAGACCTAAAATAATGCACCAGAAATGCAAAAGCACAAGCAAAATGAAACATGCTGATTGTTCTAACTTCTAAAATGACACTTGGTTTAAAGTGAAGACACGTAAAATAAACTCTTTTTAAGTATTTTATCTCTCCATCTCAAATATTATTATATCTACTGCCATGAAATAATACGATAAAAAAATCATCATAATACAGAGGAAATAATTTCTTTTGTACATAAAAGTAAAATCTAAAACTATAAATTATTAAGTGAAAAATACCAATAACATTGTATTTTAGTTACAATATATCGCCAATAGGGAGATCAACAAACCATTAAAGATCACAAAAGTTTGAAATCGCTAGAGATACAAAAATAGTCTTGTTGTATGTTGTGAACCAATTCTAATTTACAGAAATAGAGATCAATGCAAAATGAGAGACTTGACAGGCCGTCATAAACGACAAAACTGTCTCAATCAACTGTAAAATCAAATCAGGAAATTTACCAGTTAAACAAATTCTATAATTCCACATAGCATAAATTAGAAGAAAAGGGAAAGTACAACTCAGGTGCTTTAGTTCACTTCAATAATGAAGCATGAGATGAGAAAAGTATTTTGTGGGGGCCTGGGCTGGGGCAAACACCAATAACATGTCACTTCTTGCTTAATACATTTATTAGTTGAATAATCTCCCTATTCTTAATCACTTTACTAATCAAGGACTTAGTATAATCTTAAATATTACGTTGTCCTTTTCAACTTTCTGACCAATTATCTAGAAAAAGTTAATCCTTGAATTGCAAATTGAAGTCCAAGTGCATGCACGAACGTACACCATCCAGGAAAATGTAGCTCTATCTAATCTATATGCGCCACAATTTTCACAATAGTAGTTCATTTTTAGTTACGGTTCATTTGTAATGATGTAATGCTGATTTAGTTTGCTACCCGTAATGCTGAGGTAAAAAGAAAGTAACGCTAAATCTACCAATCTAACCACCAGATTGGTCGATCAGTGCCAAAATAAAAATTGTATGTTTAAAACTTACTCTTCCTATTTCTTATTATAAGTCATTTTGATTTGTCCCTAAATTTAATGTAGTATGTTCTTCTAATCTAATTGAAAATAAAACCCTTAAAATATAATTTTTACATTTATCATGTTCCACCAGTTATTATAAATAATTTTAAGAACATACTAAATGAGATTATTACCTTTTAATGATATTTTTACCTTTTTTTATTGGAAGAACATACTAAATGAAATTTAGAAAAAATCAAAAAAATTTATAATAAGTACCGGAGGGAGTACAATTAAACTTTCCCAAGAAATCTATTAAAAGCCTTAAAGATCTTAAATCTATACATTTGAAGGAAATGATATATTCAGAGTGAAAGTTTAAACTGAAATGAGATTATTGATAGTTATTAGCCGGTGATCGATTACTAAAGGTAAGTAATGAAAATTTTGTCCGTTATTAGTTATTATCTTGTTTCATTATAATTTACACGAGTATATCAAAGTTTAATCTTGAAACTGAAATCAGAGTTAAAACTACTTGAGTCTTGTGATATCTTAAAAACTTTAATACCTTCAAAAGGTGAAATTACAAATGTTCTTTATTTCTAGGAAATCATATACACTTCTAGCACGACTTCTATGGTTCTATTTTTCTCTCCACCCTAGTCATCAACAGCAACTGGTTGATGATCAAGGATTAATTTTCTAAACAAGCAATCGTAAATGCATTGAGCCTGCTTATTGTTATGAATGGAGTTTCATATTAAGGCATACAACAAAAATTAAATTATTTTGTCATTATAGTTTGATTTTTCTTGAAAAGAAAAATTAAACGATATGGTATATTCGGATATTAAGGTGGTAACATATGTTTATCATAAATCAATTCACCGTGCCGACGTCCACAATTTGGATTTTAATCAAATGCCATTTCTATTTTGAATCTTATTAATAACCAAAGCCAATCAGTTCATAACTAAAATACATTCTGGGAATTTTTTTTTAATTTTAAAAAGTAAAAAAAAAAAAAAAAAAAACTCGTTCTCCCTCTCCTCACTACGGATAAAAACACGGTTGGTGTGTGAGAAATCTTCGAACTCCGACGCGTTCCAACGTACCTGTGATGGCAGGGAAACCAAAAAAGAGGTGGAAGGCAATGACTGAACAATCACAGGAGGAGCGGAAAATAGTGATGGGTGAAGAATACTCAACCAGCAAGAAGAGCATGCTCATAAATAAGGTGAGTAATCAGAACCCATCTCCTTCTATGATTGAGGCTACTGTATTACTTGAAAAGATGTGTAATCAAAAAGTAATATAAGTGGGGGAATCATCAGGAAGTAAAATCCCGAAGGAATTGGGATTTGATAAAGAAAAATTAGGGTTACATTAGAAACAAATTTAGGGGAATTTAGACCCTAAAAAACATCTGAATGTTGATAGAAAATTGGAATTCATAGATTCTAATGCAGTTAATGATCGCTGTATAGCAAAGATTCACAGAGAGGAAATTCAAGAGGTTATAGACTATTTGAAAGCTTCAATACTTTATTACATTCTGGGTGCTAATCTACCATTTTATGTGGTTAGTGGGTACCTAACACGAATCTGGGGAAAATTTGGAGTAGACAAGGTATTATTGTTGGACAATTATACTGTCAGGTTTAATTCAATCACTGCTAAAGAGGAGGTATTGAAAGAAAGTTTATACCACTTTGATAGTCGACCTGTGATTGTTCGGGATTGGTCTGTTAAAGAAGGATTTAGAATTGAAGATGTGAAGAGAGTGCCGATTTGGATTCGGCTTTTCCAAGACTGCAATTGAAGTATTGGAATGTTGTAACTTTGAGCCGCCTGACAAGTACTATAGGCAAACCATTGGAAATGGACGAGATGACCATGCTTAGGAATCAAGCTAGCTATTCTAGAGTGTTATTAGAGATGAACATTGCAGAACAGTTGCCAAATGAGATCCTATTTGAAGATAAATATGGAATGGTGCAAGAACAACCGATAAGGTACGAATGGAAGCCGATTCAGTGTGGCAAGTATAAGGGTTTTGGCCATGAAACAGAGCAGTGTAAGAAGGAAGATATAGTGGCGGGGAAACAGAAAGGAAAAATCAGTCAGAAGGAGTAGAAAGCACCCATTGGGGAACATGAGAAGAACTTAGTAGAGCCAGGAGGTTCTCAGAGTAAAGATATTGGCAGCACAAGTACAGTGGCAATGGTAGAAAGCCAAATAAAAAAACCAGAAGCGCATGGAAAAATGGGGGAAAAGCTCAGACAGTGGAGACCAAAGAGCAACAAGGCTTGTAGCAGGTCAGGGACAAGGAAAAACAGGAAAGAAACAGGGCAATAGTGGGGAGAGTAGCAGCTATAATGGCAATAGTAACCCTGATACAGGGCCTAGTAACCATGAATAGCCTACTATTTTGGAATGTAAGAGAGCTTAACAGCTCCCTAAAACATAAAGAGATAAGCCAAAGTCTCTTTATGCATAATGTTGGTTTGGCTGGATTGCAAGAAACTAAGCTAGATGGCAATAGAGTAAGGGATTTAATGGAGGAAAAATGGATATGGTATGACTATATTAGTAACCATGGGGTGACTAGTAAATGGAGGTTTCTAGTTATATGGAAGAAAGGGATGTATCTAATGTGGAAGTGAAGATAGAGTATACCCATAATACAGTGAAAGAATTGGGCAGTGACCGGCTCTATGACCTCACTGTAGTTTATGGTGTTCACCAGGCACAGGGAAGAACTGAATTGTGGGAAGGCCTTTTAGGAAAAGCAGGGACCATCAATAGGCCCTGGCTGATGATAGGGGACTTCAACAGTGTGTTACAAGTTGAGGATAAACTGGGAGGTTATGGTAATGTAAGTGCAGACACAGATGTGTTTAAATAGGTGGTTGAAACATGCGAGCTCATGGAGATGAAAACAATAGGTGGCCCTTACACCTGGAGTAACAAGCAGATGGGAGAGCAAAGAGTTTGGCCGAAATTGGATCGAGCCCTATTAATGAGTCTTGGCTAGAGGCATATGAAGAAGCATATACAACAGTTATGAATCAAGGGCTATCAGACCACAAGCCATTGATGATTAAATGGAATGTTGGACAACAAAAAAGGCCAAATAACTTTAAATTTTTGAAGTTCTAGTTACAACTAAAGAATTATAAGGAGACGGTGGAGAAAACTTGGAAGCAAGAATGTGAAGGCACTAAAAAATTCATCTTATGGTGGAAGCAGAAGCAACTGAAAGATCAGCTCAAGAAACTTCATAAGGAACAGTGTGGGAACTTAGAGGAACATGTGCAGCAAAAGAAGAGCACTATGGATGACATACAGAACCAGTTACAACATGCTCCACAAAATGAAGACTTACACAAGAAAGAAAATACAGCTATCCAGGAGTTTATTGAAGCATCAAAGGCTTTAAATAGCTACTAGAAACAAAAACTGAAGGCGAAGTGGATTCAAGAAGGTGACATAGGTTCTAAGTTCTTCTATTCTAGTTTGAAGAAGCAAGGGATAATTAACATAATTATGTTTAATACAAGACATGATAGGGTTGAATCAGGGGGTATTTATAAAGAATATGTCTATCCTACACAATGTTTTGTTAACGCATGAGTTAATAAGGTTGTATAGATGGAAAAATAGAAAACCTAGTTACCGAATGAAAGTCGTTCTACGTAAGGCGTATGATTTGATCCATTGGAGTTTCATAGAGAAGATGCTTCCACAGTTTGGATTTCCACCAAAATTTAACAGTTGGGTGATGGAATGTATTACCACCAGCAGCTACTCGATAAGTATGAATGGAGAAAGTGTCGGTTTCTTTAAGAGACAACGGGGTCTAAGACAAGGGGATCACATGTCACCCCTTTTGTTTGTCTTGATAATGGAATACCTAAACAGAATGTTTAGAGGGATTGCGAAGAATAAGGATTTCAAGTACCATCTTTTCTGTGAGAAGCTGGGTATAGTAAACTTGAGTTTTGCTGACGATCTCATTATACTGTGCCAAGCTGATATAGTCACTGTACGACAGATTAAGAGGGTGATGGATACCTTTGCTGCTACCACAAGTTTAACCATAAATGTACAGAAATCAAAAATATACCTTGGCAATGTGAAACAGGAAGTACATGAGGAAATACTAGGACTGCTGATTAATCGGGTAGACCCGACGAACTGCCCGACACGAAATTAATTCGGCCAAATCGAGTCGGCTAATCGACTTAATCGGTGAAATTTCGGCCCTACCCGATTAATCAATTAGCTTGGGCGGTTCGGGGTTGGTTTTCATAGTTGTTTTTCGGGGATACCCGATTAACCAGAATTATTTTATTCTTCATTATTTAATTTATTAAATATATATAGGACCGGTCAACGTTTAGGGTTTCCTTCTCATTTATTTCAGATTTCGTTTTCCTTCTTCTTCTTCGTTTTCATTCTCTCTTTCTTCTTCGTCGATGCTGCATTGCCGTCGACTCTGATCATATGCCTCCAGCATTTCCCACCACAATCCCACCTCCACATTCACCTCCACGACTACTCCTCCCATTTCTCACCTCCACAGCCCAGTTAACCGACCAAATCCAACTCAAAACCATTCCTAGGGTTTCATTTCAGAGTTCCCGAATTGAGAATTTTTTTCTGGTCGATTGATTCGATTCATCCACCTCCACGACTCCTCCCATTTTCCACTTCCACAACCCACTTAATCGAACAAATCCACCACCAATCCAACCCAAAACCAGATCTAGAGTTTCAGTCCAAATTGAGGTTTTCCTGTTTTTTAAATCGACTTATCCAAAAGCTTAGAGAATAAGGATGTTGCTCTGATTCTGAAGAGTGAAAGAGTAAAGATTCGAAGTGACCTCACCATCCAGGTAAAATACGAAGAACAATTTTTTGTTTGATTTTTTTTTTAGTAAAAGATTCATATGTTACCAAGAGCATTGTAGTCCAGGCTATTAGCATTGCAGTTCCTTAGAACTCAGCCAAAAATAGGAAAAAAATTGCTTCTATTTACTGCCTTTTTGTCTTTATTAGTTGCGTTGTTTAACCTTATAGTACTTGTGGGTTTGGAGTAAGAAACTAGTACCTATTTTGCTCCTAAATCTTGCTGTGTTTGATATGGTTTGCTTGCTCAACTATTTTATGTACATTTGAAGAGTTAGCTTTATTTTTGCAGTCCTTTGATAACTCAATTTCTTCTGTGCTTATTAATGATTGTTTGTTTGTTTTTGTTTTCTTTTATTAATCCAGGAGCAGGACTAGGAATTGAAGCTTCAAGATGTTACCGTCTTCAAGTTCAAGGTAATACTTTTTTTTTCTTGTTACCTTTGTTGATCTTTCTGAGTTTCTGTTTGACTGTTTATTGGCAAATATGCATGATTAGTAGTACTGTAGTAGTGTTACTCGTGTAGTACATTGTGAGTGGTGATTGCATGTGAATGATTGAGTTCAGAATTGACAGTTGTGACTTGTGACTGTTGTTATTTCTAATTGAGTTCACTGTAATTGTTAAATGATGATTGAATGTTAACTGGTGATTGAATGTTGTTTCCGTATTTTGAAAGTGTTTTTCAGTTGTTGTGTGTTTTCATGTGGTGTAACTGGTTGTTGTCCTGAATGTATAGTGGATTGAGTACTGCAATATATGTATCAGATATCATATCATGTGTTGTTGATTATGTAGTCAGTAAGCAAGGAATAAACAAATTGTCTTGATCACTTTAGTGTTTTGAAGCATGATGGCTTGATAAATATTGTGTTATGATATTTTTAAGTTTAACTTTTACTTGGTAACTTATGATATGATTCCTTACGGATTGTTTTGTTTTCTACAAGTGCAGGACTGATTTACTGAGAATTGAAGCTTGATATTGCAACTGTATTTTAGGTAAGAACTAAAAACTGAATGTTGAATGTTCAGTATTGTTGATGTTTGTTTAAAAATGAAGTTATTTCAGAGTTTTTTATTGGCCATATGAATCATTATTGTCTGTTTTTGGTTTCTTTTAATGTAGGACTGAGAATTAAAGTTTGAGACAGTTAAGCTATCTTAAAGGTAAGCTTTTTTTCTAATTTCTATTTTTCCTGGCTTGCTTTTTTATGTGTTGTTGCTTATGCTCTAATAGTGTGTTGGAGTAGCTGTTGTATAGGGTTTTTTTGTACCTTGATTGCCTATGATTGCTGATATCATGTATTGTACATGTGTTGTACCTTGATAAGTTTTTTTGTACCTTCTGCAATCTGTTTCAGTGTTTTGTGTAAAATGCTTGTTGCTGCCTGTAGTAGGTAACTAAAATGCTTTTTTTTTTCTCCTTTTTTCTATGTAGATGTCAGAACTAGATTCTAAATTTGAGGACATTGAGGAGATTGAAGTTGGGACAGGTTCACTGTCTCCTCCTCTGCGGGATTCGCCCAGTAATGAAGGATTGATGATAGATGTAGAGATTGAGGAACTGGGGACTAAAGCTCAAGCTGCTAGGGTTCTAAAGCCGAAGCAACGCAGGTTAACTCGTAAGCGCTCTACGGTATGGCCTCACTTCACTACTCATAAAGATGCTAAAGGTGTTTTATGGGCTGATTGTAAGTATTGTGGTAATTTGTATATGGCTAATAGTAAAAAACATGGGACTAGTAATCTTCAGGCACATTTGCGCATTTGTAAAAAGTACTTTATCTCTGAATCATGATCCTGGTCAGAGTAAGTTACTTATTGAAACTGGGGAGGGAAAACCTGGTAGTGTAGGTACTTGGAGGTATAATGAAGAAGAAATAGATAGGGCAATGATTTGCATGATAATTGTTGATGAATTGCCTTTAAGGTTTGTTGACAACAAAGACTTTAGATATTTTCTCAGAAAGTTGCAGCCACAGTTTGTGCCTAAGGGTAGGCAAACAGTGGCTGATGAATAAAATAAACTGTATTTATCTGAGAGGGAAAAGTTGAAAGTTGAGCTGAAAGGAAATGTTAGTAGAATCTGTTTCACAACGGATACTTGGACTTCTTTGCAGCAAATAAATTATATGTGTTTGACTGGGTATTATGTGGATAATAATTAGACTTTGAGAAAGAAAATTTTGAGTTTCGTCTCTATTACTAGTCATAAGGGTTTAGATATTGGCAAAGCAATTGAGAAATGTTTGATGGATTGAGAAATTGAAACTGAAAATGTGTTTTCGATAACTGTTGATAATGCTTCTTCTAATGATTCTGCCATGGAGTATTTGAAAGAGCAATTTGCTCACCGAGAAAAGTGTGTGTTGGGTGCTAAATGGTTCCATGTTCGTTGTATGGCTCATGTGATGAATCTGGTTGTTAAAGATGGTTTGACATATATAGATAAGTCTGTTGATAGGTTTAGGGTTGCAATTAAGTATATTAGGCAGTCTCTTAAAAGATTGGCAAGTTTTAAAAAATGTGCTGAAATAGAAAAGTGTGGTAGCTCTAAGAATCTAGTATTGGATGTTTGTACTATGTGGAATAGTACATACTTAATGCTAGAAACTGCTTAAGTGTACGAAAGAGCTTTTAGGAGATACGAAAATGGAAATCAGCACTTTAAAGACACTTTGAGGTTTGATCCTGAAGTGCCAAATTCTGGGCCTGGTTTTCCTACTTCAATAGATTGGGTAGAAGTTAGGAGGGTTGCTGGTATTCTTCAGCATTTTTACGAGATAACCTTAAAGGTATCTCGTACAAAATCTGTCTCTTCGGATTCTTTCTTCACTGATGTACATATTGATGTTTTGCTGAGGAAAATCATCAATGAAACTGATGATAATGGTCAAAAAATGATGGCTGAAAGGATGAAGGATAAGTTTGATAAATACCATAGTTCTATTGCGTTGATGAATCTTACTGTTTTGATGGCATCTGTTTTTTATCTTAGAAATAAGTTGAAATACATTGAAGTTGTATTTCAACGGGTTTATGGGGTAGTGGACGGGAAAAATAAATATGCATATGTTAAAACAGCCATTTATGACTTGTTTGCGGATTATGTTAGAATCCATACCCCTAAACCTAGTTCTAGTACACCTTCCAATTCTGATTGCGGTTTTTCTCAAGCAACTTCATCGGGGAAAAGATCTTCTCTGATTGATATCAAGCCTTCAAAGCTGCTTAAAGATCAGTTTAGGATGGAGTTGGCGAAGAAGAAAAGTGAAGAAGCTTGTGGTTGCATAAACAGAATAGAAAAATCAGAATTGGACAAGTTTTTGAACGAGGATGATGAACCAAATTGTACAGGTTTTGAACTGTTGAACTGGTGGAAGGTGAACAGCCTTAGGTTTCCTATCCTTTCTCTGATGGTTCGTGATCTTTTTGCCATTCCCGTCTCAACTGTGGCTTTGGAATCATGTTTTAGCACAAGTGGCATGGTGTTGGATGCATTTAGAAGTTCTTTAACTCCAAAGACTGTTTAGTGCTTGATTTGCACTCAAGATTGGTTTTGGTGAGAAGTTGAAGAAGAAGGTGTTGAAGAGAATTGGGAAGAGCTCCTTCACATGAAAGAAGGTTACAGTTTTTACAGTTTCAGTTATTTATTTACATTTTAAAGATTCAGCTAGGCAGTTTCAACTTGATTGACTGTTTGTTTCTTTTTTTTTCAGCTGTTGAAAAGGGAAAGAAAACTGGGGTGTGATAGGTACGTTCTAAAATCTAGACTTTACTTCGGTTTTCTTCTTCCATGTTCTTCAATTTTGCTGACTGACTAACTATTTCTTTTTTTTTTTGAAAGTTGCCGTTGGTGTTGCTTGTTGCCTGGTTGTTGTTGCTGCTGCCTGCTTGAAGACTTGAAGTTGAACTGATCAACTGTGTTACTGTTGCTGAATGAAGAATGATGTTGTTGTTGTTGCCTATTAAAGAATGCAGACTGAACTGATCAACTGAATTGTTGTTGCCTGCAATTCTATTCTGTATTTTTGTTGATGCAGCTTTGATGCTTTCTGTTTAGAATGTTCTGAATTCAAATTTGATTACTAGAATTTGTGATGTGTAATACTATAATGACCATTTCTATTTGTGATCATTTGTGTGTTATGAACTTGAAGTTGATCGTTTATGAGTTCAATGAGATGATCAATTGAGTAGACGATCACTAATCACTTGTGTGTTCATTTGTATGATCATTTGAGTTGTGACCATTACATATTCATATTTCCATTCCATCTGGTGTGATTTTTTTTCTTTTTGAAATCCTCTCTTTATCAGTTTTTTTTGCATTTGTGTGTTCTGAACTTGTGATTTCGATTCCATACTTGATGGTTCAGGAATCAAGATTTGAAATCCTGTAAAAAAAAATTGGCCTAATTTAAGTTTGGCCTTTTTGTTCGGTTTAAACGGCCCCCGACCCGATCTCCCTAACTTTTTAATCGGTCGGTTCGGTTTCAGGAGGGGTGAAATATCGGTTCGGTTTCGGACGAGTGAAGAAAAATGAAAAAAAAACTGAATTATCCGAACCGAATTCACTCCAACCGAGTCGAACCAACCGAATTAGTAGTCCTATAAAATACATGGGATCATGGAATTCGGGAAAGGGACGTTCCCTATTAGATACTTGGGGGTGCCAATTTCGCCAGTAGCATGAACTGAACAGGATTGTCAAGCCATGGTAGACAAGGTTGTGAAGAAGGTTAAATGTTGGTCCACCCGACACTTATCTTATGCTGGAAGGTTAGTTCTGGTTAATTCAGTGTTGCGTAGCATGCATTCGTACTGGGTTGGAATCTTCATAATCCTAAAGAAGGTGATTAGGCAGATTGAAAGGACATGTAGAGAGTTCCTTTGGAGCAAGAAAGAATCTGGAAGACGTTGGTCACTGGTGGTCTGGGAGGAGGTATGAAAAGAAAAATCAGATGGGGACCTTCACATAAAGAACCCTGAGATATAGAACAGGTTATTGATAGGAAAGCAGATATGAGTTGTGGCTATGAACAAGGAAAGTTTGTGGATCAAATGGATCTACATGTACTATCTCAAGAAGCAAACAATCTGAGAATACCAGGTCCCTAATGACAGCAGCTAGCATTGGAAATGATTGATGCAGATAAGGGACCAATTGAAGGAAGGGGTGCAGCAGTGAGTGCGGAAAGGCAGTAGTGGGAAGTCCTATAATGCTAAGAATGGTTATAAATGGCTAATGGGACCACAGATCAGATTCAGAGGGGCTGATATTGTTTGGAGTCCATATGTAACCCCAAAACATGGATTCATATGTTGGATAGCCATGAAGGATAAGCTACTAACTCAGGAACGGCTACACAGAATGAACATACTGCAAGGGACTATCCAATGTGAATTATGTGGAGCTGGTACTGAATATATAAACCATCTGTTTGTTGATTGCCAAGATGCCAAGAACGTGATGACAGAATTGCTGCAATGGCTGAGGATTAGTCTCCCTCTCAGGAACATCAAAAGCTAGACTAGCAGACTGCTGAAGGTTTGGAGACATAAAAAGCTCAAGCAGAGAATTCTTTTTGGAACAGTCTGTGTTGTTGTATACCACATTTGGCAAGAACGCAATGCCAGGAAGTTTGGAGGGACGCAGTGGAAAATATAATTAGGGAGGTCTCCTGGAAAATACAAATTTATTGTAGATGTGGTAGTAGTGACGATAGTACATGGAAAGTATTGGTGTTAAAATTTGTACATGAAGTAATAGAAAACATGTGCTGTTCAGCTTGTACAGTTTGGATATGATCAGAAGAAGCAATACAAATTTACCTTTTGTCCCAAAAAAAAAAAAAAAAATCAATTCCATAGATTCGTCGCCGCCAGATGCAATCTAGGGTCTAAGGCCTAAGCTAGGAAGTTGGAACAATGGAAATTGATTAAATTAATATATCCTTGTCTCAAGAAAAGAACAAAAAACACAACTTGATAAAGCCTCTTTTTTGTGATATCAATTGAAACACAGAATTTCGCTACCTTCCAAAACGGGTTGATTTCGTACGACCTCTCTCTCTCTTGCACTTTTCTGTAATTTTTTCCATTAGTTTTTTCTTCCTACGACTACGACCATCAAAATCAAGGTTTTATAGTATCCAAACCTCAATTTTGGCACATGTCCTATATCATTGTTTATATATATTTATGTCCACTTGCTCCAATTCGGCCTTCCCAGAAATTCAATTCCCATAAACTACATACTGAACAATTCGAAGTTTGAATGATGGAAAATTTGAGAATACAAAGTGGAGGCTATTAAATAGTAATAAAACCAACCATTTGAAAACCAAGATGCATGAACTTCCTGTACAATTTCACCCCTTTATAAACCCCTTCTCTCATTCCCATTCATCGCAGCTGAAAAAATCGACTCTGTTTTCTCTTTTCTGTTTTCTTACTCCACTTAGCATTTCCCGCCCATTTCATTTGATCAATCAATTGAAAAAAATTAAGAGATTAAGAAAACAAAATCCCACAAAATGATTTACGAAAATGATTGTGATCTTGAGGCTGATTTAGCTCTTCTTGATTCCATAAGAAGCCATTTGCTCGGGGAGTCTGAACTTCCGGCATTCTGCAACTTCACCACCGCCGCACCACCGCCGGCAGATTATGGAAGAATTGAGGACCCTTTTGTAAGCAATTTATTATTTCCATCCGCCCACCAAAATTGGGTTACTGATGGATTTGATTCCGGCCTTTACGCGATGATAAAAGGCAGCGTTCAAACAGAATGGGAATCATCCCCTGAAACTTCCCCTGTTTCAATGACCGCCTTAAACAGTGTAATCAAGGTGGAGCCAGAAATGGAAGTGACTGTTGCGGCGGTGGCGCCGGTAACAAAAAGGGCTGTGGCGGCGGCGGAAGCCTGCAGGGTGGTGCCACCTAAAGGGAAGCATTACAGGGGAGTGAGGCGGCGGCCGTGGGGGAAGTTCGCGGCGGAGATAAGGGATCCGGCGAAGAACGGAGCCAGAGTTTGGCTCGGGACTTACGAGACTGCGGAAGATGCCGCCTTTGCTTACGATAAAGCGGCGTATCGAATGCGGGGTTCTCGTGCATTGCTGAATTTTCCTTTGAGAGTGAATTCAGGTGAACCCGACCCGGTTAGGATTACGTCCAGGAAGTCTTCTTGCTCTGTTTCATCGCCGGAGCGTTCCTCATCGTCGGAGAATGGGACGCCAAAGAGGAGGAAGAAGATGGTGGAGCCTAAGGTGGAGATACAATGTGAAAGGGAAGAAGCAGAATATCAACTTCAAGTTGGGTCGAGTTCTCTGTTTTGGTGAACGAAATATTTGGTCAATTTAAATCCAATTCTTTTTTTCACATTGTTCATTCAGTGTATATTACGAAGCGATCTAAAATGTTACGTACACTAAATTTTTGGTAAGGAAAATGATCATGAATTTGGATGATGTATATTGTACATGGTGTCCTTGAATTTGAATTAGACAAAAAAAAAATAAAATTTGTTGAGCAATTTAACTTTACTCGTGTTTCATTTGATAATTGCAACATTGATCTTCTTGTCCCTCTTCTTACTTCTTCATTGAAATGTCAATCATTCACTGTAAATTTACATTCCAATAATTTCTTGACCACATTAATTACGTATTAACTAATTGATATTGAACTATTATCTACTATGAACGAGGTTAAAAGATAAACTTATCATCAGACCCTCTCTCCACTCCACTCATACGATCATCAATTGCGGTTCACCCATTACACACCCGGATTTGAGTTCGGAGGGAGAAGATCGAAGGAGTTTGATCTATTACCGGTTCCAGAATATTACGGTATAGGAAGGTACGTATTTAAATTATTGTTATTATTGATTTACAAATTATAATCAAAGTCCTGCGCATAAAGTAACAATATGGTCAAACCATTCGTGTGTTTGAATTTGAATTTCTTGTTGGAAATATATAAATATTTTACAAAAAGTAAAGCCCCTGCTCCGAAAAAAAAAAAAAAAGATAAAAATATCTTCTGTTCTCTTGTCCATGAATTTCCATTTAAATTATAATTGCATATTTGTGATTACTTAATTAGGGTTCATCTTATAAAATTTTGTACTCTCACTGTTTTGAAATAATTGTTTAGTTTGTTATACCACAGTACTTACTTTCTAATCACATGGAATTCTTGCAAAAGTTATAGAGCAGCATTGCAACAATCAAATTACTTTTCCTAACTATATATGTATCCAATCTTGCAAATGTCGACCTGAATACCGACGTACGTAAATCATAATAAGGCATTTGTTTTGTTCACAACCAAATCACATTAACTTTCCACGTAATATAAGCTACCGTAGAAGGTCAATCACACACTACCGCTGTGTTTTCCAGTTTCAGAACCTAATTATTTTTCAGAATACGGAATCCACAATGTCAGTGAGAATTTAGATTACCCACCAATCAATAATTACTTGTCCTTCTAAGGCCCAAGCAACCTGAAATTTGGCATAAGAATGCTGGTCAAACATGTCTCATATTCTCATGACCACCTATTACGAGAATCAATCGGGACCAAAAAAAAAAAAAAAATTTTCCTTCATTTCATTTGACAAAGAATAAATAGAAAATTGGTGCATTGGATGAATAATGATTAATCATAAGTATGGACTTGAATGTTGTTCTCAAAATAATTGCCATTGGACTCGTGCGGAGTTAAAATCTCGTTAATTTTGAACATTTAGTCAGTTGCTAGTGAGGATTTGAGTTTGAATAAAAACCTAAAACTCACTCAGTTCAACCATTATTTAGCAGGCCTTCAACGTACGTCCTTTATGATCAATGGTATTCTAAAAGTGCTTGACGAGTTTCTACTTCACCGTATACCACTATATTTTTTGCAATTTATAACTCATAATTTGGGACATCTATTATATTTTCTTCAATCTATGCCCCTTATTTCTTAACTATGTCCCGTAAGTCAATAACATACATGATGCCGAAAATGCGAACAGAAAAGAAATTTGTCTTAAGGAAAACATTGAAAAGTAACCTAGCTGCTTTTGAGAATTTATGACCATAGTAAACCCTTTAATATGGTTCAACAATGTGAAAATAAATTGGATATCATTAGCGAATTGGCACATTGAGTTAATAACTATATATATTGCTCATTCAATCCACGTCCAAAAAAATATATATATACATTATACAATTTATAATTTACAGTGTAAATTATTTTTGTCGAGACAGTAGGAATAATAGTCTGCAAATATAATTGGCTATTATTTCTGCCAACGCCGTCGGCTTTAATTTTTTGTATCGTAAATGGTGAATTACTTGTGAATTTGACAGGAAGGGGACGCCGGCATTAATTATGATAATACGAGGATTAGGTTACGATGAACTTGTTCTACCAGCTAACTGCAAAATTATTGACCAAGATTCTTGCTAGCTGAATTAGTCTCATTAACGACTTTTTCACTAAAAAAATAAAAAAAAAAAAAGTGTGAATGGTACTAACAAGCACATAATACAAACGATGAAGATACATTTTTTAACTTAAATAATTAAGATATTTGTTGCAATAATTTTGAATCTCAAGAATAATATATACGTCATCAGTCGTAATGATGATTTTTGGCACTAACATATCCAAAAATAAAAAAAAAAAAAAAGAAGAAGAACATTGTAAATATTACATTTTTTCTAAAAAATAGTTCACGTTGAATTTTCAAATTTATACTAAAAACAGTACAACACTCAGAAACTCAATGTGAACTAAAAAGTGATTCGGGAAATCGCCTGGCAGCAGCAGCTATAGAGGTTCGAGAGAAGAATAAAAAAACAAACGGGGATGAGAAAGATGGGCCAAAAGTGATCCCTCTGTTGTTCGTTCAGTGGCTCTGGACTCAAAACTTAGACTCAGACAACTGTACGGTCAAAAGGGAACCCATAGGATATAAAACTATTTCATTCAACTTGATTGAGGAATTTTATCCATATAAGTTTGACTTTGGCACTCGTGTGTGATGATGTTTTTGACGCTTGACTTGTCAAACAAACCACACGAGTGCATCAAATGATACTGTGGACAATTCAACGTCAGACACTTCAACACAATGTCGCATCGACTGACATCATATCCGATGAACTTATGATTGATTATTCCCTTCTTCTTTTTTTCCTTTTTAAATTTCCTTTCTTTTAATAGTGATGAACGGTTGATTCATTGCGATAATATGATAATATGAGAGTGATTCCTCTTCCAGTCTTTTAATTTTCCATTTTCTCTAATTTTTTATATGCGATCATATGATCTCGAGAACAACATTAGAAAAAAATGGGTGTTGAATGTTGATCTCAGTTGACAAATTTCAGGAACTTCTTAACTTTAAGGATATGTTTGTTTCGTTTTTTTAGTGTGTTTTTAGGTGTTCTTTGTATTGTGAATATAAAAAAGTGTTTAGAAATGTAAAAAAGTACTGGAATAAAACAATTATTATATTATACAGGAAAAAAAAACCATTGAAAGAAGGAAGCAGACATAGGAGCCTTAGGGGTGGCTTTTGGGGTCGAATAATTAGTGATATTATTCTTTTGCTAATCATCATCCCAAATATAAATATAACCATTTCACAAATTCTACTATTATTTTTTTTTTTATTGTTATATCGCTGCGACATAATAATGGTCAGTGTGCCAAATGTCATAATTCAAAATTCTGTCAAGGCTACACATGCCACGTCTCCATCTCTTCTACGAGTCTAACATTGCAATAATTTTATACTGTAATAAGAATGGCTGCGTAGTTCTTCTGGTATTTATTTTTAAAATTTTTGTAAAGATTTTCGCCTTTCTATTTTTCTCAAATCCATAATCCTTTTCATCGAGAAACCTTACGTTGTTGGGCAAAATGGAGCATTCCGGGCGTGAACGTGAATGTGGGAGAGGATCAAATTGTTGGAAGAAAGTTCATTATATATGATCATGGATGTCCCTCTCGACGGAGCCTTTTATATCCCCCGAACGAGATCATTTTTGCATCCTGCCTGAATTGTTGTTTAGTGTTGAAAATAGAGATACATTAACGCAGGCCTAATTATAAAGCTACCCCAATGGGGGCAGAGCTGCGGTTAGAGGCTGAAACACCAGATTCGAGTAGAAGTAACCAACAAACATCTTAATGTGGGTTCATAAAGAGTGCCGCGAGAACTGCAAATCATGAATCCTCTCTGGTTTTTACATGCACTTCAATGTTTATGTTTCTCTGCGATCCATCCTCCTTTACTTCTATTCACCCTTATATACAGGCTTTCTTTTCTCGGCGAATGCCGCCAGCCCTTCCAAACGATCTTTTGTATACAATAACTTCTCATAGCAATCCATCTCCCACGAAAGAGCCGAAGTCAGGTCCCTCTCAACGCCCCCATCAATAGCTTGTTTTGCCATCTTTATCGCCAGTGGACCCTGCAGTGAGAATTGCATGCTAGTTAAGTCTCGAAATTCTGCACTGCTAAGTACGCGGCCAGCCAATCTTTCTTTTTCACATGTTCAAAACAGTCTGAGAAATATTTTCTCATGGAGAAATAATGATTATCAATACAAAAAGCCTTCAACTCTATGGGACATAATTGGAAGAGAAAGCATCAAAAATAGTGTATCTAGTTGTTCACGAAACCTACATCATCATATTTGCAGCTAGTTAGGCTATAAAATCTAATGTACGAAGAAACTGGTCCCTGTTGCTTCAAGTGGTTTGGCTTTTCTAGCCAGTGCAAGCTCTGTACACCATATTATTAACCGAGGGTACTTAAACCAACAGTTGTTGAATGATGAAGATTACAAGTACATGTGACTGCACTTATTTATCAAGTAACTTCAACTTCTACAGGCACCTATTTTCATCCATAATTGACTAAAGGCTTGCGAAGATAATCCTCGAGTCGTTAAACCTCAAAGCTATACAGCATCGATCGGTGGGAAAAAAGACTACAGATTATGGAGGTATGAGTAGCACCAAACAAGAATTAAAAGCTGGAGATCCCTTCCTTGCCTAGGTTTTCATCTAAAATAAATGGTTGAATTATCATGGTAGTGAAAGAAATATTCATTAAGATTTGTAGGACAAAAGTGTAGTACAAGTTGGATGCCAACTGAATTATGAAACAACGGTAGACCAGTATTGACAGGTTAAGACCAACCACCAAAACCACAAAATACAAATGAAGAAACAAATAGAAAAATGTCAAAGAATCAGCAAATCTTCTAAGATTTGCATATTACAGTTGGCAGATTTTATTGCTCTGGTCGTAGTTATTTTTTAGCTGTAAATATTCAAATTTGTGTGCATGAAAAACTGCAAGCACTAGATCACGATTCACTTCTCGCTTAACCAAAGACCTCGTACTTAATTTGTGTGATAGCAACTCAGCTATCACACAGAAGACATGCGCCAAAGGATAACATTAAATTATGATCATAGATGATGTGAATCTTGTTGCTTATTTTGTTCTCCAAATAGGCTGACATAAAAAGAACATGTGTACCTTCTGGTTTATGTTTCGTGCAATTTCAAGTGCCTTTATGCGAGCTTCACCAGCAGGAACACAGTAATTGACAAGGCCTGCATTTACATCAAGTCTTAGTCATCCCAGGTCCACAAAATCCCACAACAGTAGCTTAGTTTAGAATACCTATTGAGGCTGCATCTCTACCACCAATGCTCCGGCCAGAAAATATAATGTCTTTTGCAATTGATTTACCAACCAATCTAGGAAGCCGTTGAGTTCCACCTGCCCTGCAAAAGGCTAATATTTCACGATAAGAAAGAAATTACAGTGTTTCTACCATTCAAAATAACCATAAAAGAATCGAGACATATTGATGGGAAATACTCAAGTTATCAATAATAAGAGTGCTCAACAATACAGTTTTCTCAACAAAAAGGTGTTCAACAATACAGATGCACCAAAGAACGTTGAAAAAATTTAACATTGAGATTTCAGATGGTGCAATCTATTAAGAATTTTAACGTAGAATACAGACCAAAACAGTTCAAGAAAATACGATACTAAAACAGATGGAACACACACCCAGGTATTATAGCAAGACCAGTTTCTGGCAAGCCAAAGAGTGCATCCTCTCCTGCATCAGTTAATGACCAAAAACAATTTCAGAAGAGTAAATACTACAGTTGCAGGAAATGAAATTTATACCAGAAAAGAATATACCACATATACGGAGGTCACATGATAGTGCCATCTCCATGCCCCCACCTAATGCTGCACCTTCCACTACAGCAATTGTGGGAATATGAAGCCCCTGAAAGCAACAAATGCTTATTCAAGAAGAAAATCTAAGCAATGCATTTGATACACATGTATGCATTAGCTACAACAACAAAAAGCCTTCTTCCCACTAGGTTGGGTTGGCTATATGGATCATATGTTGCCATCATACTTTCAATAAACATGTCATGTAAGCATTTACTAGAAGCATATTAATATGGCTTAACGTCAGAAAGAAATATTTTAGAAGCAATACACAAAACAATAAATACAGACCTCCAAAAACGAGAATGTTGAACGCAAAGAATTTACAAAATCCTGAACTTCAGATGCAGTCATTGTCTTCCTTTCCTGAAGATTTTCGTGGGAGACATAGTAAGCATTGAGAGAGCAAATGAGCTGGTAAGAAACTCTAACTGGAAAGGCATAACACTAACATTCCACAGCTAAAACTAGAAACAATCAATTACTACATAAAGTTGAACAGGTGACCACAACATATGATCCAGCATTTCAATAGTCCCTGTACAAGGTTATACTCATATACTGTCTGAAGAAATTCTGCTAAAGGCATCAGTCTATAGTCTTTTGTAAATTCATGCAAAAAAAACCCGACACTATGGATATTGTTCTTCAGAACTAAGAAAACCTTAGAATGGACATTAAAACACCTCATACTGTTTCTTGTTCTGGACTATCATATTACTGTGTATACAAAAAATAAGAAGCTGAACTCCACCTTCAAATCGGCACCAGCACAAAATGCTTTGTGAACAGAGCTGCAGATCATCAAAACATTAGCTGAAGGATCCCTGTAAACAGTCTCTAAAGTATCCTGCAACCCATATAACATTTCCTTGTTTATGGCGTTTTTAGCTGCGGGCCTATCCAAATTAACTTCAACAATTCCTGCAAGTAAGAAGATGCTTGGACTTGATTAGTCATTGAACATAAAGAAAAAAATTCACTCTAAACCAAAAATTCCTTATCCATCTTACATTTTTACCGGGATCAACCAAAACAAAGCCTAGGGTATACCTCGTGATTAATTAACGAAAAAACTAAATTGCCGAAAACCCAACTAACCAGCAAAAATAATTTCCCAAACGAAATCTTGTAAGGAAAAGGACTTGCGAAAAAGAAGACGATGGATTCAGAGCTTTGAATAAATAATTCAATAAATTTTAAAAATCAAGAACATGGGGGTTACCAGAGTCAGAGTCTGAGAGTTTTTGGAGCTTGACGGAATCAGAAGCCGATTGCAAGATAAGGGTTCGAATGCTCTGGAATCGCCACTGCTGAGAAGCGTTTTGCTTGAGGTGAGAGAGCAATTGAAGTGAAGTTGAATTCTTCTTCAGCCATTGCTGGCCTGCAGATTTCGCCATTGCTGGTAAAAATACCATCTTTTTAATCCCTTTTCTCCCTCGGTTCTTTATCTTCTATAGAATTCCTTCAAATAGATTTCAGTAGGATTTAGCACTTGGAAATGGTTATGCTGCAGCTGTGTAGAGTTTTGTTTTTATCGATCTGGGCTTCAAAATGTTTCTCCGCTCTTTGAGTAAATGTTTGATCTTTTAGTGAGGACTTGCGTGTGAAAATTAATTATTGAGGATTTATGAATTTCTTTTGCTAACTTACTTCATCCTTTAAAAAGAAGGTATAGATTAGACTACTAGTACATATTACGTGTATTTTTCATATTAAAAAAAAGTATATTACTGCAAAAAGATTCCATAAAGTTGAAATTGATGGTATTGAATATTTTTTGGGGGAAAAAATTAGGGCTTTAAGAATCCACAAATATACATCATCATTTTATAAATATCAAACTCTGTTTCGTGTTTTCAGACTGATTTTGTTGGTTTTGCTCCGATCAACAATGGATTCGACGAATAGATGAGGGAAGAAAAGCTTCTGCTGCTGAAGCATCAATGTGAGGTGTCTGAGTTTCTGTCCTGTTTTCCTGACAGTGATGACAGTTAATACTGATCGCTGGGTGGGACGGTGAATCGGTAAATCTAAAATTTACAAAGCTCTTTTTTGTTTTTTGTTTTATGGTGGTTTGTCTTTCTGTAGGGACCTGCATTGTATAAAGTGAGCAGTAAGGGGAAACTGAGTAAAAACTCGTCAGCTGGAACTGGATGTGCTGCAAGTGCCTGGACTGCAATTGCTAACCCGCCCCCTTACGATATCAAGAATACCTCAAAGCCTACGCTCCCTTTAAATTTTCAGAGGGTGCTGATGATTCTGATGATGGCGATGACTGAAGAGCCATCCTAGCTACTTGTCTTATGCCTCCTTTTGTGTATGTCTGGCTGGATCGTGTGGTTTTTATTACTTTTGGTTATAATATATCTATATATAGACAATATGTTTTTATGTTCTTGCTTTGGTTATAGTTGTGCAGCTAATTGAGGACTTGAATTTTCACTTCACACTGAACTGCAGCATTGTTGAAATTGAACCTGTTAATTTTATTCAAAAAAAAAAAAAAAAGAGTAAAGTTTAGGCATATGCATTGTCACTGAGTGTGGTAAGGAAAGCAAAATAAGGGTGCTGCGCGGCTTGGGAAATTTGGAACTGGAAAGACGAGCTGCTCAGTTCCAGTTTAAGAAGTTTTTTCACTCTCAGCTGCTCAATCTGAAGCATTAGCATGCCTCTATGCGCAGCTAGAAGAAGCTGGAACATTTCATGTTCATAGGTGTCAAGTTAAAACAGATTGTTGTATGCTTGTTAGTTTTGAATTTGAACTTGACAATGCTCCAACACAAGTTAGGGATATATGTCGAGATTTCCTTAGGGCTAAAACCATGTTTAAAGAGTGTGCTATATGTAAAGTGAGTAGAGAGGAAGTGATCGAGTGGTGTGGATCAGTTAGCTAAGCAAGCCCTAGGGTGTATGTAACTGGTTCGAATGAATAACATTCTAGTGATTTTTCAAAAAAATAAAAAATAAAAAAAAATCACTCATTAAATCCAGCAATAGGTTCATTCAGATAATATCTTCAACTGCAATTTGTGATTTCAGATTCTGCAATTTGTATACTGAAATTTCATCGTTTTATTGTCAAGGTTGCTGAACTGCAAATTAGGCTAAGAACGGAAAAACCTCGTGTTTTACAAAGGGTTTACCATCATCTCGCTTGAGGCAGGTCGCGATATAACTGACCGGCTCATAAGCTTTGTTAGATCAACAAAGTGATCAAGAGTACGATATATCTTTCTTTTAGTTCATAATGCTTTTCCAAAGACCAGGCTGTTCTTCAATCAGCTTTCTTGACGGTTACATTGATGCCAGCATTATACTCGTCGAACCCATTGTTCAAGTCTAAGCTGCTTTAAAGGAGGGCATACGTAAGGTTTACTCTTTTGAGGACACTTCCATTTCCCGGTAATTCCTATCACCTGCGGGACCTGAAAGTTGGTGGTTTCTAGCAGAACCTTTCTTGTATCTGTAACCTCCTTATTCTCCTTTGTAGGATGGTCAACTTTATCCTCGATTGGCTTTCTGAAAGAATTCACACCTTCAGCTTGTTTGCTCTTTCTAGTCGAAATGAAGCCAGATTCTGCACACTCATTTCCATCGTTTTCTTTATTGGTGTGTCCACCAGCTACCTTATTTAATGGTCCTTTATCACCCATTTTCAAGTTCAAATTTTCTGCATGCCCTATAGAGTCCATGCCTCCTGCAAAAGCCTCCGGCTTAAAGATCTCATTTGTAGGATCACTACGCTCAAATAATTTTCGAGGTAAAGTCTGCTCCTGGCTTCTTGACATGCGTGTGACGTCAAATAACAAGTGGGTAGGCTCCGTCTCAACCTTAGTATTGAAGTTGCCAGGAGAACTGCCACTACTATTTGATTTCTCAACATCTTTGCCAAAGTCAATACCATTTTCTGGACATTTTTCCTTGTCTAGAATTTGCAAAGCTAAGTATTTGTTTCTATGACCCTTCTGGCTATCCTGTGAATAAGCATGGACAAACTCGTAAAACATATTGTATTTTTCTTGCTGTCAAGGTATCCTCTAGTACAGAAAGGTACATTGTCCAATAATGCAAAACAATCTCATAAGATATTGGCCAAATCAAATCTGCAAATTTTGCTCCTAAACAAAAATCTATTATGCATAATTTGCACTGAGAAGCTCAATAGACCTAACGATGCGATGTGAAGACTGATGCAACATTGTTTTTGTCAGCTATCGAATGTGAATGTGAACAAGTGCTGGGCAATCATTTTCCATCAGCAACATTAGCATTCAAGCAAACAAGTACAATAACCAAAAAAAAAATTCATAATCCAAAATTTGCCTTAAATGCTAGAAATTGCAGAATTAGAAGGTGAAGACCTACGCAATGTAAAACGAGGTAAGTCGAGCTTTCATCTAAAATTGAATTCTCATATTATTTAGTGTGTCAAGTCATACTAGACTACTAGAGGTAAACAAACAAGATGTTAAAGCAGGTACTTGGACAACAAAAGTACTTGTATCATCTGAATATCATACAGCCCATCAACCACAGTAATAGGAAGCATAGAGTAAGTATAATTTCAGGTTACCTTAACAAAATGGTGCTGGTGAGATTTTCTCTCTCCATGAGAATTGGTATGTCTGTTGAGCTCATCTGAAGAAAAGTTCTGAACTCCAAAATCACCCAGCTCAATTACTTTTGTGATGTTAATTGGTTCCTCTTTCTTTTGTGTAATGGAGTTTGGAGCGTGATTGTCTCCATCCTGCGACCTCAACTCACAGCAGGTATCTAGAGCTGGAGATTCATACACGTAACTAGAGAACCAGTTCTTAACATCCAGAGGCTCTGATACATACCGAAAACAAAAATAATCATTCTCCAAAGCTGGAGGCTGCGAGGTGTGTGGTTGAACTTATAGAAAGGACTTCAATGAAGATAGACATATAGAAAGTAAAGCTATGTGAAGACAACAACTACACGATGCTGAGGTGTAAGGATCATTTTGAGCATATCAATATTGGTTAGACTAGTCATCCGTACCTGAAAATTGTGAGAGGGAATCAGCATTTTCCGGAACCTGAGTAGAAAGAATAATATTAGACAGCTGATTAGATATTGCAACAGTCAAGGTAAGACTAAAAAATCACTTCATAGATAAAATAACAGCTGAGTTAGACAAACAAATAATGTTCTTCTAGAAACTTGAACTGCTTAATGCTCGCCCAATAGCCAGTAAAGTTCGATTCTGAGAGCTAATAACATGCAAGGGGAAATGGAAACTGTAAATTAACACTGTTCAGAAATTTCAGCGGTAAAAAAATCTTGGAATAACCTCACTAGAGCAGTTGCCAGGTCCCATGAGGCTTTTCCAGGTGATAACTTCATTTAATGTAGTCTTTTCAAGCGAAACTCCCCTCTTTCTTGTTGCCGGGAATTCAGAAAAATCCTTCCTCTTACCCTTTTTTCCATCTCCAGTTTCTGCTACTACCGAACACCTCCAATCTTTGAAATCATCGGCACTATCCAATGCAGGTGACTCGTAAGCATAACTCGAGAACCAGTTTGCAACATCTGGGGGCTCTATTGAGAACAAAAACATCTCAATCAGAGTTTTGGAAAATGAGAACCAGAAAGGCAAAAACTTGAAACAATTAACTGCTTGTGCTGCATAAAAGACAGTTTTCATCACACAGGCATTTAATCAAACAGTTGACGCAGAATATATAGCAATTAACATTTCCGGCTAGAATTTAAACACACCAGAAGGAAATGACAATGAATCTGAAGAACCCATTTTCTACAAAGACGGAATCTGCCAAAAGGGGTCACCAAGTTAGGATTTTTATGGTTCCTTGGGTTTCTTGTGGGAAAATGTCAAAGGGGATCACTAACAGAAAGGCAGTGTTCAAATTCGTTGCCTGTTCTGCCAAAGATCAATCGAGGAGCCGAAATAGGTTTTGAATTCACGAAACAACAATTGAGATGATGAAAGAAAAAGAAATGGGTGGATTTTGAAGCTCTAAATTTGAGATATTGGGAAATCTGCTCACTGCTCATCTTCTTCATTTGCTCTTGAAAAGTAACGGAATGGCGCCAAATGGGAACCAAAAATTTCAAATTTTCCACCCAAAAAGAAAGCGCTCCTTTAAATGTTGAATAAATTACAGCGGCCATCCCTGACGTTAATCATAAACTGAAGTGTAACTATGAAGTTGTCACCCTTAGCCGAAATTATATGGAGTAATTAATTGTAGACTATACTCTGGACATCATTTTCTATAAGACATTTGAAATCCAATAATAGCAATACTAGCCAAAATTATGGTTTATTTAGTTTTTTTTTTTTCATATTACAGGTTGTCCCCCGCTTATGGTAGATAGGTTTATTTAGTTTTAAATTTTTTCAGATTTTTAATTTTTTTGTGGCCCTGTGTCTTAACAAAATCTGGTTTTTTATTAAAATGTAAAAATATTTTAAATGTTGATTTGAATTACTTTATTGTTCTTCGGATTTAAATATGATTTTATGGAAAAGGAAAAAAATAGTATCGAAAAAGTCTGTATGTGAAAAAAAGGGTGTTTGGAAAAAAAAACATACTTTTTTGCCGAAAATTTTAACTCAGTTTTTAATAATTATATTGATTTTAATCAAGTGGGGAAAATTTGAAAGAGAGTTGTCATTAGAGCAAATTGATAAATTAGGAAACGTCGAAAAAAATCAATTATTTACTTTTGGGAAAATAATTATAAAAAAAAAATTGCACATGGTCAGAACTCAGAACTCAGAACCTTACACGGAGATATTGGGCTTTGCCTTAATTTAGGAGTACTACATTGGATGATTCCGGAACAAAAACAAAAACATTTTGGATGAAATATTTCTCTTTGAAAATAATAAGAATGAAAATTGAATCTGAAAATATTATAGGGATGCAAAAGTTCAAGCCCTTGTTATGAGTTAATCTAAACTTTTGTCTAATATTATCCGAGAAATAAAATTGTCTAAATGGATAGTAAAGAAAGAACCATAAAGGAATTTGGAAATATCTCATATCCAAAGGTTTTTCTACAGTGTTCTTAGGGCTGGCAATCTCTGACACGACTCGGAATTTTGACACGAACCCGACACAAAATGACCCGACACGAACATGACATGCATATTAAACAGGTCGGGTTAGGGTGGGAAATTTAGACCCGTTTAATATACGGGTCGGGTTAGGGTCAATCCGGCGAATTATCCGGGTTACCCGCGAACATGTAAATTTTGTATACTGTAGGGGTAATTTGGGAATTTCACTGCTATCCCAACCCTAATTTCAGCTCATATATATACTCTTTATTCTTCATCCGGCACAAATTTTCCATTTCTCTTTAGGGTTTCCGTTCTCTTTCCTCGTGGTGGCGGCGGCTCCGATTTTCTTCAATCCCTAGCTATAGTTCAGCTCCCCAAACTTCCGCCAATTCCCCTCCACTTTGATCCTTTCTTAATCCCAAAATCACAAATCAAAATTTGCAGAGTCTATTATCCCGATCTCCGCCATTTATACGCCCTTGAAACCTCTCCCGCTGTCTACCCCAATTGCGGTTCTTCACAAATTGATGTTCCCCGCTCATCATTCATCATCTTCACGGCTGTCTCCTCCTCCTCCTTCTTCGCGTCATCTTCACGGTGTTCCCTATCATCAATCATCAACCTCGCATCAACGGCAGCTCGCTGTTGCTTCAATTTAGCTCCTCAAGGTCATCGAATCAGGTATGTCTCACCCTCCTCCTCCTTCTTCTTCTTCGCACTCTCCTCCTCCTCGTTCTTCTTCTTCTTCTTCTTCTTCTTTTTCTATCACTCTCTCCAAAGTCACCTTATCGGTTGGAATTTTATTTGTAAATTTCAAGAAAAGAAAGAAAGCTTAACTGTGGGTCGGATTCGTAGTTGGTATAGTGAGCCTGGTTTGAAACTTTTAACTTTTAAGGGATAGAACTAAGATTTAGTTTAGCCCTGCATGTTAATCTTTAGTTGATTTAGTTAATCTTTAGTTGATTTGCTCAAGTTTACGGTTTGTTAATGAACCTGTTATCCATTTAATCTCATCACCTGCAGCTTGTACTTCTATCCTGCTATTCTTTCAAATTCGATCATAGTTACAGAGACTAATTCCCCTATGGTTAAAAACTATTTTGTGGAATTTGTCTGCTTTGTTAATTATCTTGTCATTCATTCAAATTCGACCCACAGTATGCACCTTGTCCAGAGTTACTGAGTTAGTTAATTTGGTTCTGACATTATTTATATTTTTTTTTGCTTCTAAGTTCTAATCTTGTGCTTCTCTGTTTGTTCTGAAGTTGGGTCGATTACTGAAATTTTTTGTCTGTTTGTAGAAAACCAGGAATGGAACCAATTGACGAAAAAGTTGAATATGAATGTTGGGTCGATTACTCAAGCTCCCCTCTCTCACTTATTGTCTTATATTTATTTTGTAATATGAATGTTGAATTGCTGGTTATTTAGTTATTCCGATCAAGGTTGTTGTTATTTAGTTATATGGAGTTTAAGTGGTAATTTGCCATCTGGCAATTTGAAGTTTAAGATTTGTAATCTGTGATTTGGTTAAATTTTCAGACTTTAGACTATTATTCAAACCTTTTTTTTTTTCTAAATTTGTTTTTTCCTGAATTTCAGGTTACCAGGTCGGGTCACGGGTGATCTGATTATTTTCAGGTCAGGTTAGGGTTGTAAAACTCGGATTCGGGTCCAATCCGACACGCCAACCCGGACCTGATACGAATTGCCAGCCCTAAGTGTTCCCTCCCCCCTTTTAGCAATTGTGCATCCTGCGCATTGGAATGGGAATGAATTCAAAATATTATTACGATTCCAATTATTCTAATGGTCAGTAAAATAGTAAATGACAAAAAATCTTATATATTTAATTTTTACTAAGTTTATAATATTATTAATTAAATATAAAAAGTTAAAAACTATTATCATCAGCCAAAATATTCACGCCCCTTTCTCCCTTTCTTTTTTTTTTTTTTTTTTTTTCATCCATCATTTTCAATATGTTCTCATATATGGGCATTCCCAATATAATTTTTTAACCTCTTCAAAAGAATCCTAATTATATGGTTCTATGAACCAAAATTCATAGATACATTATTTTAAAATTATGATATGTCTAGTTATATTGATTTTCATAAAGTGATTCATGAAATAAATATTGTCCGTTTTGATTTTTTTTTTTTTTTTGAAGTTGTTATGAAAATTTTAAATTTATTGAAAAAATATTACTTTTTTCATTCTCATCGTATATTGTGGAAAAAAGAACACTGTAATAAGAAAATGATTATGATTCTCTAACATTCCTAAACATTGGAAAGGGAACTGAAGATTCCTTTAATGAATTGGCTCTTTTTTTTTTTGACTAGGAATGAGATTACCATTCCTCTATTCTCATTCCAGCACGCAGAACGCACCTTCCTTTTGTTGGGCAGAATTAACTTAATACATTACTTTAATTATTGAGCTTGGGTATTTTATTTATTTAAAAAAGAAGGAAAGAAAACAGAAGCAAAATGTGCTTGTGTTTCAGAATTCAGAATGTAGAGAAGCTTGGTTTGAACTTTGAATCGCTTGAGGATTCCAATATAATGTTGGTTTTTTTACCCCAATATAATGCCCATTTTGTTGGGAATCTACATGAATTATAGTCTATAGACTTCTGAAAAATTGGCTTTGTCTCTTGGAAATTTAAAAGAATATGGTGACTAACTATTAACTAACTAAACTTGAAACTTCTGATTATGGCGTTGCTTAGACAAACTTTGTTACATTTTCCAGAATTAAAAGTGCATGATTTGTGCAAAATGTAATTTCTTTGTGATTGTTGTGAAAATCAGGAGCGGCTTAATGGGATGCTTTTTTCAAAGATTAAAGAACCATATATGCAACTAGCAGGTCATCTTGAGTCCTCGAAAATGTGGTTCCAACCGAACATCAAAATTGAATTTGCCGTTGTTTGTGACTAAAATGGTAAAACCATGACACCAGATCTACATAATCCGGTCCATTTCATTATGACACTAACCAAATTTCGTAATTTTGGTGTTGATTATGATTGTGGTCTAGTGATTTTCTTTTTCCCCGTTAATTGTTCGTCCTCTAATCTAATGGCTATCTTTTTTTTTTTTTTGGTGGCAAGAATGTGCGAAAAGTCTCAATGTCTTTTTATGGACAATTCGTAGGGTGGGCTTTTTTTTTTTTTTTTTTTTTGTAGAAAGGGAGTAACAGATGTCAAACCCTATATAGTTCATTTTATTTCAAGAAGAAAGACTTTAGTTCATTAACAAAAGAAGATCAGATAGTCATGTAGGGATTTGATTCAGAGAAACAGAAATGAATAACAAAGGTACATTAATTATACAAAATTTGATGCACGAACCAAAGAAATTCATGAGTGCACTAGGATTGCACGATGAGAAATACCTTCACAAAATTTTACCATGTATACAAATATATGAGTTTGTACCAGCTAGCTAGATATCGGAATTTGTCCATCTTTTCAGTTACATTTTTTGTTCTTAATCTTTCCATGAATGAACCCAAGTTTTTATGAGCTATGATGAAGAGAATAATCACTATATAGAAAGAAATCAAACCGATCTCATCATTCATAGTTATAATCCAACTCTACCATATAAGCTGTGGTTTTGATTTCCCTTACTGACATTTTGCTTTCATTTGTCATAAAACTTTGCAGCTAAAATCTTACAGCCCAAAATCCTAGGACCGAGTAGCTGTCCTGATTTTGGTGTTAATTGTTGTTCATGGCCGGAAATTTAAGAAGAAGGAATCAGCAGAGAAGAAGGAACTCCAGTTCAAGTAGTTCAGACAGTGATGAGGATCCAGATTACACTGCTAGATTGCCTAGCCAGAGGCTGCGCAGACAATCAGGCAGCAGAGATTCAGCGGAATTCCAGGGGAGCTCTGCAAGTGGTTCCACATCACGAGTGAGGCGGCGTCATGAAACGCTGGATTCGATTCAAGAAGAAGCTGAGCCTGGTTCTTTACAGGTTGAAAGAATCAACTTGGGAGGAACGAGGCGATCCGTGTCTAGAAGGAGTAGGAATTTCAATGTCGAGGAGGGTTATTCAGAAAATGATCAGTTTGGCAATGGGAATAAGAAATATTCTGCTAGGAGGGAGAAAAATCAGAGTGGTGAGGCTGGAGAAGATCAGAAGAAAGCCACCATATTGTCTTGGCTTATGGATTCGAAGGCGATTGAGGAAGATGAACATGTTTTTTGTATGGATGAGTATGACCAGAAGATCATTAAAGAAGGAATTATCAAAAGAGATGGAATTCTATGCAACTGCTGCCAGAAGCTGTTTGATGCAGAATGCTTTGTTCGTCATGGAGGGAGGCGATCTGATAAGCCGTATGACTTGATTGTTACCGCGAGAGATCAAATTTCCTTGTTGTCTTGCATGATGAAAGCTTGGAATATGCCAAAGAATCTAAGACATCGCAAATTCAATGGCGTCGAGACTAAAGACAGTTGCAGCGACGAGTATGATGATGCGTGCGTGGTTTGTGCAGATGGAGGGAACTTGACGTGTTGCGACAAATGCAACTCCACATACCATCACAAGTGTGTTGGTTTGGAGGTAAGTTTTCATGTTTACAATGTATTTCTAAGTATTTCATCTAGTGGGATTGAATTAGCATGTGCTTTATTTTAGAACTCAATTTCAGGTGGTTCCTAGAGGATCTTGGTATTGTCCATACTGTGTGTGCAAATTCTGTGGAGATCCTCCTCGCGAGAATGCAGGCTTATGTGAATGCCCTCAATGTGAAAAGAGATGTATGCAAATTACTACATTTCACATCTCATTGATGATTAATGTTTTTTTGTTTGTTTCATCATCTGCTTTTACTTCCAAAATCATGACTCTTTTGAGTGAAATATAGTATGCGGAGCATAATCTGTGCACATTTTTACCTGTTTTACAGATCACTGGGACTGTCATCAAAGAATGGATTTGAAAATGATTGATCTCAACAGTAATCCCTGTGCACCCTTCTGTGAGAGGAGGTGCAAAGAGGTAATGCTTTTTAAGCCCTAAAAACCTTGTTGCAAAACTACATTTCAGTTTGGAACGGGAAAAAAAAAACAAAAAAGGCATTCTCTTTAACAGGTTCTTTAAATACTAAATCAGAATTTTGAACAGGTCCATGATAAGTTGGAAGAAAGCTTGGTTGGGATGAAGAATGAGCTTGATGAAGGCTTCTCTTGGAGTTTACTTCATCGCATGGACGATGATACCGGCATTTACTTCGAGGACACATACAAAAGAACCATGTGCCACTCCAAGCTTGCTGTTGCACTGGGATTGCTGGAGGACTGCTTTAAGCCGATCGATGACCGCCACACAAAAATCAATGTCATCCCTAGTATTGTATACAATTGTGGGTAAGTTAGCTTTGATTTCATCACAGAATTATCATATATAACACACCTGACACCTCAGCATGTACATAAGCATATCAGACTTGGCACACTAGCTAGTATTGCCATGTATTTTTTTCACTTTTCTTTTACCTTACAAACAAAAGACACAATCTACATTGTCTTCGATTTAGTTATGGTACAGTTTTGGATTCAAAAAACCAAGGGAAAAACAATTGTGATATTGTGGTTTGGTGAACCTTTTTGCAGATCAAATTTCACCAGAATGCAGTTTAAGGGCTTCTATACAGCTATCTTGGAAAAGAATGAAGAAATTATCTGTGTGGCAACCTTAAGGTATCTTCAGCATCCTACTTTGAATTGATACAATGCAATTGCACTAAATTTAATTCCTTAGAAACTTGACTATTTCATTCCCTTGCAGAATTCATGGGACAAGTCTTGCTGAAATGCCCTTCATTGCAACCAGCGACATTCATCGGCGCAAAGGAATGTGCAGGAAACTTTTGATAGCAATGGAATCAGTTGAGTATTATGTATTGGATCTTTGATTCTGTCGTTCTGAACATCTTTTTGACCTACAAAGTTATCCCTTTTGCTTCTCTAGTAACTCAGTCCCTTGAACATGTCCGAATAACTTCTCATCAGGCACTTTGTTACCTGAATGTTGAAAATCTGATCATCCCATCAACACCTCAGATGATGAGCAACTGGACTGAAAAATACGGTTTCCATCTTCCGGATGAAGCGATGAAAAAGGAAATCATGATCCACAATACTCTGATGTTTTACGATACAATCAGATTGCAGAAGAATTTGGTGCCACCCCATTTGGCAAAATCAGGCAGAAGCAGTGGTAATAAGCTGATTAGCCCTGCTGTTCGCTTTCGCGGCTTAGTTCATGATCATGTCCTTGATCTATTGCATTCTATCTTGTTTTGTTTTGCAGCAATGCCACATGGACAGACCATGGGCAACCAACAGCAACACAACTGGCCAAGATTTAGGCATAAAGTGACAATGACATCAATATTTGACATTGATTTTCAACCTCCTTCGGGGTGGAATAGCATGGACAGAAGGCCTCATCAGTAGGAATGTGTAAGAAATGTACTTGACTACTTTGACAATTGCGACCTAGATCATTTGGCTCACTTCAAAGTTCAAATTGGACTAGTTTGATACCTTAAGACACTAGATAGCTAAAACTAGACAAATGCTCATAGCCCGTTTTGCCTTAAACTAAAATCTCGCAGTTCTTACTTCTTAGATTTTTTTTTTCCCCATCAGTTCATAACTTTCATCTGATACAGTTCAATTTGAGGGTTGACAACATTGGTACGTGTACTTTAAATATAGTTATGTTTGTTGCAAACATAACCCGGTTTTTTCTATTTCAATTTTTTTTTTCTATTATAGATTATTTTGGTTTATTCTGCAGTACCAGGAAAGAAAAAAATTGTAGGTAGAGAGTAACAAAAAGTCAGATGAGATTTTTTTGGCTCAATTGCTACGTTACATTTCTTCTGTTCAAAAATGATTGTACAATAACGAAAAATTAAAATTTTAAATGAAAATTTATTTTGAGAAAGATGGATCAGTTAGTTATGTTTTAATAGTGAAATGGCTTAAATTTTTTCAAGCTAGGAATTATGCATTTTAGATTGGAATATTGATTCAATTACTCAATCCAAAGTCTATGCACATCATCAGCACAATAAATTAAAGATAGGATAATTATCAAAAGAACTGTTGGAACAAATATGGGCCAGAACCCAGGAAGGTTGGGATTTTCTTCCTCATTTTCAAGACCTTCTTCTCTTAGAGTTTACCCAGTAGCCCGTTAGGTGGTTCCATCATCTGTTTTAGACTTTTGGGTAGAATTAATTGGGCTATCTTTTTCAGTTGACAAGACAAATGTGGGAAGCAAGTAGACTTCCCAAAGGAGCTTCCAATGAAAGACAAATGGTGGAATTTTGAATTTTCCAAGAGAAATTGATGATATTGCTACCAACAATGAAAAAGATCGATGTTCATTCTCTTTGTCTTCTCTAATGAAACGTCTCAGAAGCCAATGTAAGTCCCCACAATTTTGGAAAAAAAGAAAAAGGAAAGGAAAATGCAGTAATTGAGCTATCTATATTTCCATGGTGACTGCTTGTATTCATTGACATTTCTTGAGTTGATGATCCAAAAAAAAAAAAAAGAAAGAAATTTCTCCTTTCATGTCATTTTTTTTTTGTATTTTAATGCGCGTCACGTCAATTATTAAGTTTTTTTTTTCAATTTACAATTTCCCTTTTTCCTTAGAGACTAATAAAAAGGAAATCATATTCGCATTTCCACGTTATTTCATGTCTCATTGAGAAGTTCATATACAAACTTGTACTTGTATGATTCCACCATGGTGATTCTCAGGCAATTTCTAATTTCTTTTAAAAAAAAGGAAGTAACGTACGGCTTCCAAAAAATAAAGATAAAAAAGAAATAAGAAAAAGTTACAAGCACGTTTTCATTCTGGCTGATATATTTGCATTTGGAATGTGCTTTTCCCCTTTTCTTCTTTATATAAATTTTTGCAAAGTCATGAAGCATAACGTAGATCCTAATCCAATCATAAAATTAGCTGCATTATCAAGTAGACAACAAGCTTAAAAGTCGCCGAATTCATGTCGTTTTCTTCTTGTTTCTAGCCTAACGTAATATTCTTGAATATAAGATTCTGAGAGGATTCCTATCGAGACTAGAGATTATTGTATAAATTAATTAACAAATTAATAAATAAGATTCTAGCTATAGTTCGAGCGTGATAGCATTTTATGCATAAATATATAGTGTAAAAGTACAGAAACGTTATGTAGATAAACATTAAAAAAAACTTGCAAGAGTTGGATTATGTCTTTTTTTTTTTTTTGAAAAAGAGAGTTGGATTATGTCATATTCCACTATATAACCGAAATTTTCACATTTTAGAAAGGACAAATGTCCATTTTGGTCCCTAATGTTTTGGGGTAGCTTAACCCAATCACCACAAACATTTTGTCTCTAATTTTAGTGCCCATAAAGTTTTTATAAACCACTTTTGGTCTTTTTAACGGAATTTGGAAGAAACTAACCGTTCTCCGTTACACGCACAATATTATATTAATTTTTTCCTGACGGTAGATCCCACTAATTTTGACCCAGAAAAAGAAACATGATAAAAAGAACCAATTTTGGTCCGCAAAGTTTAGGAAGTCCAATGATTTTAGTCACCCCAAATTTTTATTTCATCATTTTTATTCCTCATAAATTTAATTCTTCAACTTCATTTACTCATTTTATTTTAATTTAAATTTTAAATTTATATTTTAATATTTGTATCTTTCAATAGGTTTTTAGATTTAGTTTGAAAATTCAACATTCTTCCATTTGTAAATCTTAAAATTCATAAACCAAAATCAATTTACATTGCAGAGGAGAATGATTCATAAACCAAAATCTTATAAATAATTCTTATTAAAAAATTATTTTAGAAAAACAAGTGATAATTACAATTTTTTCTCTCTCTCTCTCTCTCTCTCTTTTTTTTTTGACATACTCTTTTGCCATGACCCATTTTTCATCCAATTCTATAACTGATTTTGGTTTATGAATTTTAAGATTTACAAATGGAGGAATGTTGAATTTTCAAACCAAACCTAAAAACCTTTTGAAAGATACAAAAATTAAAATATAAATACAAAATTAAAATTAAAATAAAATGAGTAAATGCAGTTGAAGAATTAAATTTACGAAGACTAAAAATGATAAGATAAAAATTTATGGCGACTAAAATTGTTGGACTTCCTAAAGTTTGGAGACCAAAATTAGTTTTTATCATGTTTCTTTTTCTTGGTCAAAATTAGCGAGACCCACCATCAGAAAAAAATTAATATAATATTGTGCATGTAATGGAAAATGGTTAGTTTCCTCTAAATTCCGTTAAAAAGACCAAAAGTGGTACGAAAAAACTTTATAGGGACTAAAATTGGAGACAAAATATTTGTGGTGACTAGATTGGCCTACCCCTAAACATTAGGGACCGAAATGGGCATTTGTCCTTTTAGAAATGGCTGGCTGCATTTAGAAACTATGGGTGACGTATAATAAAAAACTGCTGAGAAGTGGACAATCGATTTACGCTAATAATATGAATAAGAGCTAGCCGGCGGGAAGTCGAAATTGAGAAGTGGACAGTTAATTAGTCCATTAGTGGCTTAATAAAAATACATTGAACAATAAAAATAGTAATTTCATTGTTCCGTCAGAAAGAAACGAAGGGGATTGGAGGGCAAATTGGAAATACAGCTTTATCGGTCACAAGAGATTGAAAACAAAAATACTATTCTTTCTGTTTAAGAAAATAATTCATATTAAAATTTAAAATTTTGTGTTGAAAATAATACAAATTATTATTTAGGCTTATGTGTTATAAATATGATCGGAGAGAGTGATTATTAACCGACCACAATGGACATCAGTAGCACGTTTCTGTCTTTTGCATCTATTAGTCTTTCTTAATTCACATAAGTTAGGCAACATTAGGAACAAAATGTTGGCTTTTTTGTCACCCTTTTATATTCTCTTAAGTTTATCTTTTGCATGGATTAAATTATACTGAACACGTTGTTAACAAGTTTCAATGAGTTTAGAAGTTACAAGTTAATCGAAATTTCCAATCGTTTTCGTCGTCCAGTTAGCAAATGGCTACTTAATGATTTTTTTTTTCTTTTGGCTACTTAATGAATTTATTTCAAGATTAAAATTAAAGAATTTTTGGTTAATTGGTAGTACATTCTTAGGCAACTTTGAACCCGATAATTGCTGATAGGGGAAAGCTAATCTCTGCTTCAGAAAGTGCAATGAAAATGTTACAAAATTGAATTCGCTTTCAAACATTTATACTCTGATAATTAGTACACATGCAACGATCTGAAAATTTGGAACAAAACTGCCTGTCTTTTCTCTAAAGTCTTACTGAGAAATGAGTATCCAATTTCCTTATTCTATTGAGTAAATGATATTTTACTAATTTCTCAACTCCTGCTTTAGTATATTTCTACTATCATTTTAGGGCTTACTTGTATATATTATGAAAATTAGTGATTTATTTAAAACCTCCGCAATCCTCATTCTTAAAACAGCAACTTAAACAATGGATTGATGATCATATGGATTGATAAGAAGAAGAAAATGGTATTCCCAGCAACAAAGAAAGAAAACACAACTCTGATATTTTTCGTTTCTTGCAAAACAGAACGATAGTCTCCTTTAATACATGAAACCTTGCTGAATAATCTATCCTATTTACACATTCAGGACCTTAAAGAAACTTCTTACTAGTTGCTTAAGCCTTTAACAGATAGAATTTGACAACTCATCTGGCCATGATCAGCTGCACATGATTACTTGTGTGCTCCTGTACTCCATCAGGGGACACAAGTTCGATCGTTGAAGCTGAAGTCTTCTTCAGAGTTGATTTGTGATAATTCTTCACCCCTTCCTCAAGATGAGCACTCTACAGACTCATCTTGAACAATAAGAAGGAGAAAACAACTGCTGGAAGTGATTTAGTGAAGAAGTCTGCCAACTGCAGAGAAGAAGATACATGTAAAGGAAGCAATAATCCAAACTAGTATTGATCACGAACAACATGGCAGTCTATCTCAATATGCTTTGTTCTTTCATGAAAAATGGGGTTTGCAGTGATATCCAAGGCTGCCTTGTTGTCACAGTAGAAAGGAACAGGTAGTGAGGGAGAGATGGTGAAATCTTTCAAGACATATAGAATCTATTGAAGCTCCCTGGTTGCCATAGCCAAGGCTCTATACTCAGTTCTGCTGAGGAACAAGATATGGTGTTCTGTTTCTTAGTTTTCCAGCTGACTAAACTATCTCCAATAAAGATGCAATAACCTGTTAAAGAATATCTTGATGACTTACATGATCCCCATTCTGAATCACTGTAGACTCTGATATTGAAATTAGAGCTGGATGAGTAGAATAGCCCTTGATCAATACTTCCTGACAAATATCTAAGAATATGATGAGCAGTGTTCTTATGAGACATGTGTGGCTCCTGTACATGATGAATGAGTTGCTGAACTGCATAGGTTATATTAGGTCTTATATAATTCAAGTACAAAAGTCGACCAACCAATCTTCTATACTGCATAGGATCAGAATATAGTGGTGTTGGATGCTTGTCTTCTGAAACAAAAACTAATCCAGTTGGAAAAGCAGTTGATGTTTCTGTACAGTTGAGCATTCTAGTTGAAACCAAAAGGTCCATGACATACTTACTTTGATGAATAAAAATACCAGTGGAGGGTCTTGCTATTTCCATGCCAAGGAAATACTTGACATGTTCCAAATCTTTAACTGTGAAGAGATCATGAAGATAAATCTTAACATTTGCAATCTCTGTGACATGTGTTCCTATAATTAAAATATCATTCACATATACAAGAAGGAAAATCTGACAGTGAGCTGTAATATAAGTAAAAAGACATGGATCAGAATATGATTGTTGTAAACCATAGGCAACTAACTTGGCAGAGAATTCCTGATTCTATTGTCTTGAAGCTTGCTTCAATCCATACAATGACTTCTTTAATTTACAAACTTGTCCCTTCTGAGCCCTATCATATCCCAATGGTGGCAACATATATACATCATCCTCTAACTTCCCATGCAGAAAAGCATTATTTATATCAAGCTGATGAACTAATCAATTTTTAATAGATGCTATAGCAAATACAATTCTCATTGTAACCACTTTAGCAACCGGTGAAAACACCTCACAAAAGTCTTTTTCTTCAATCTGACTATAACCTTTGGCAACTAGTCTAGCTTTGTATCTATCCACAGTTACATCTGCATTCCTTTTGATCTTATAGTCCCATTTACAAACTGCTTTCTTTCCAACAGGTAAGGTTGTCAATTCCCATGTATCATTAGTTTCAAGAGCTGCCAATTTAGTTTTCATAGCTTCTACCCATTTAAGATTAGTCTTTGCTTGATTATAAGTATTTAGGCTCAGATGAATCAGAGACGTTTGCAACAAAAGTACTGTATGCAGGTGTAGATATAAGAGATGTGACAGTAGAAGAAGTTATGCAAATAAAGGAAGTGTCATAGTCAGCCATCCAAACTGGTGGATGCCTGATTCTTGTACTAGTTCTAAGAACAGGTTCTGGATTAGTAGTGGTGATGATCTCAGATGATGATGAAGATATTGGAGATGAAGACGAAGAAGAGGAAGAAGAATCAGTAGAATCTGATGTATCAGGTGAAAGAGGATCATGATTTAGAGGAGTATGATCATCAAGGGAAGGAAGTGATGTAGTGTCTGAAATATCTTGATCAAAACAGGTGATTGGCGATGAATTTTGAGATATAGAAGGAAACATTTGTTCATGAAAGACCACATCTCTAGAAACAATGGTCTTATGCAGAGAAGGTACATATATCTTGTAACCTTTCTGTAAGAGTGGATAACCAATAAAAACTCCTTCAAATGAACGTGGATCAAGCTTATCTCTGCTAGGACTATTGTCTAAGGCATACATTCTACACCCAAAACTTCTTAGGATTGATAAATCAGGCTTGTAACCATATAAAATCTCAAAGGGACATTTCTAATTGGGCAAATCAGAAGGAAGTCGATTGATGAGGTATGTTGATGTGAGTAAGGAATCACCCCAGAAAGTTTTTGGTAATTTAGACGGCAAGAGAATAGATCTTGGAACCTATAAGAGATGTCTATGCTTTCTTTCTACTACACCATTCTGTTGTGGTGTGTGTAGACACATGATCTATGATGTAAGATACCAAAATCAGAAAAGAGTTGAGAACAAGTGTGATTAATAAATTCTGTCCCATTATCAAGTCTGATTCTTTTTACTTTGCTCTCAACCTAAGTATCAATCATTTTTAAAAATTTAGAGATCAATGATGGAACTTGATTCTTCTGTTGGAAAAGAAGTGTCCAGGTACTGCGATTGAAATCATCCACTATTGTTAAGAAATATTGACAGTTTGTAAGAGTTTGAATATTATAAGGAACACATACATCTATGTGTATCAATTCAAAACACTGCTTAGATTGAATAGTACTAAGTGAAAAGGGTAATCTAGTTTGCTTAGATAAAGGACAAATACTGCATTGTTCTAGAGTAGATTTACATGATGATAAAGAGGAACAGATTGTACTCTCTGCCTTAGTTAATTGTTGCATTACATGAAAAGAGGGATGAACAAGTCTTGTATGTAATAAACTTGGAGAAATGACAGTGGTACAGGCACTATGAAGAAACTGAAAGTCTTATAAGTTGGAGGTGGTGGCTTTAATATGAAGTAGATGGGAAGCATAGAGTTCCTGAGAGTGTTGAATTGCTTGTGAAGTGAAGGAGATTTCATCAAGGATGTATAACTCCTTAACTACCCTACCAGCTGCAAGGACCCTTCATGTACGAAGGTCCTGCAGTAAACAAAAATCAGCAAAAAATTTGAAGAAGAAGCCTTCTTACTGATAAAAGATTATATTTAAAATCAGGAAAATGCATGCAAGAGGATAGTGTGATTGATTCTGAAATTGCAACATCACCAAAGTGATTGACATGCTTGATACTACCATCAGGAAGCAAAATTGGAGTAACAGTTTTAGATGTCATGATGTTATGCATAATAGAAAGGCTAGTGCACATGTGACCTGTTGCACCCGTATCTGTGACCCAAGCTTTAGGACTTATGTAATCAGAAGCAAAAGAATTAATCTTAGAATAACACTACCTGAAAGATCATGAAAAGGAGCCATGTTCACTTTGTGGTGGTCAACAGGTTCTGCAATACCTTTGCCTTTTGTAATCCGATCCAATTCCAACTGCATTGTTGTGATCATAGATTGAAGCTGGTCTCAATTGGTGGCAAAGCTATCCAGAGGTGTATTCAATTGATTTGATGGTGAGAATCCTGATACATCCACCATATGAGCTGAACCAAACTTGCCACCTGAACCTTGTGATCCCTTTGATGGCCACCAATCAGGAAAACCTTTAATCTTGAAACATTCCTCCTTTAAGTGACTTGGTCTCTGACAAAAAGTACATTTCTGTTTTGCCTTTTCTGCTGCTGTGATCTTTAGCTTTGGACAGTCTGATTTCTGATGGCCACTTGCCTTACAGTAATTACAAAACAAAACACCAATGTTGGCCTTAATCCGTATACCATTGTTGCTGTTTCCAAGATTTTTCTTCCATCCAGGCATTTTTACCATCATGGCAATGTTATCTTTTGATTCAGCAGCCATCTTTGTACTTACTTGTCTGAGCTTTTCTGCCTTAAGCAACAAGCTGTAAACCTTCTCTTCTGAGGGCATTGGCTCCATGAACAGTATTCCATTCTTTTCCTGCTCATAAATCTCATATAATCCCATCAATAACTCCATAGTTTTGTCTTTAATCACCCTGATTGACAACAGAGCACCAACTTCCCCATCAATTATAGGATTTGGACGCAGTTTTCATACTGGTTCCATAACTGCTTCAACTTTCCATAGTATTGTGAAATGGACATGTTTCCTTTTTTGATCAGGGCTATCTCTCGTTTTAATTCAAACAACTGAGGGGCGGTGGTAGTTCCATATTTCTGCTCTAATTGTCTCCAAAGAGTTTGTGCATCATGGACAAACATAAACATATTTGCAATCTCAGGAATCATGGAGCTTTTAATTCAAGAACAAACCATAATATTAGCTCTATTCCATTTAATACACTTTAAGAATCCATAATACACTTTAAGAATCCATCGGGTGGTTTAGGAAAAGTACCGGTAACAAAACCAACTTTCATCTTTGCTTCCAAAAGCAGGAATCATAGCTTTCTTCCACCCAAGGTAATTCCTTTCATTCAAAAGTACTGTAACAAGAGGGGGACCTGGATTTTCAGAACCATGGACATGTAGCTGTTCTTCAATCAATTCATCCAGTTCCCTTCGAGTTGCTTTATCCATGACCGGCCTTCTAAGTAGTGCTTCTTCCATAAGAACTGACCTTTTTAAGCTTCAAATTTAACCAATAAAAATCTAATCTTTGAAATAGAATGACAAATTTTTCGCAGCGGAACACAGAGCAGGCCTAAAGCTGCTCTGATACCATCTTAAAACAGCAACTTAAACAATGAATTGATGATCATATGGATTGATATGAAGAAGAAAATAGTATTCACAACAACAAAGAAAGAAAACACAACTCTGATATTTTTCGTTTCTTGCAAAACTGAACGATAGTCTCCTTTAATACATGAAAACTTGTTGAATAATCTATCCTATTTACACATTCAGGATCTTAATGAAACTTCCTAGTAGTTGCTTAAGCCTTTAACAGATAGAATTTGACAACTCATCTGGCGATGATCAACTGCACATGATTACTTGTGTGCTCCTATACTCTATCAGGCAACGCAGATTCGATCCTTGCAGCAGAAGTCTTCTTCAGAGTCGACTTGTGATAATTCTTCACTCATTCTGCTTCACATAATCACACCCATTACTTGAAAATTGAAATCATGGTTTGTGCTTCTTTCCCTCTGCGTCCTAACTCTTTTGTTTCCGGAGTTGTCTTAGCCAATTATCGCCTGAAAAAATTTCCCAACTCAAAATTAATTAGCAATAAATGCAATAATCCAAAACTTTTATTTTTTTCTGGCGTAAGAATTTAGTTATTCTATACGATTGATTCATTGATCAATAGAGAAAGGCGAAGAATCTTTATTTCTTTCCTTGGTAAGAAACGGCAAAAATACTAATCAACAACCAAACAGTCATCCGTACATTCAAGCATTTACCGTTTACCACAAAACAGTTATTCCTAGTCTTTGAACGAAAATTCTTTAACCACACCTAAACTTAGTGTAGCTGCGAATGCTTCTCCACTATTTGGCCTAGTTTTTTGCGCGTTTTTTTAATATTCCGAATTGTGGAATGCAATTGTTGCATGTTACGAGAAAAAAACGAAATTCCAATTTGTAGAATTTGAAAGTCTCTCGCATCTCATGTTCCCCTTATTGCTAATGCTCTTAAACATTATATATAATTCTATATTCATTAATCTAATGCATCTATGATGTATTTTAAAAATATATTTTGTTAAATTACGTACCTAAAATGTGACGAAGAAAGTATTTGAATGTATAGAATAACGACGGAAGGTATCCTATTATGTATTTTTTGCATGATCGGGGTGGATTTATACGTCTATCCAAATGGCGGTCGGTTAATTAGCGCTAATGTGTTCACAATTTTAGATCGAAACTTTAGCGGCGGCAAATTAAGAGTCAAACCAAAGGAAAACAACAAAAAATCTACACTACTGCTTTGCGCCCTAAGTTTTTAGACTTAAAAAGTTTACCACTTATGGTATCCCCCAAGAAAGGCCCATTACCAGAAATTTCACGACATGTTTCCTATATCTTTTTCTTTTTGTTACTTTGTCTTCGAAAATAAAAGTCTGGTTTGATAATTGTATATTTTTAATTTTTTTTTGGGTACCTTTTAATGTCTTTACTATTTTTGAGATGAAAGAAGTGTGTTTAATCTCTCAATTTTCTTTTATGTATTTTTGCCTTTTATTTGCTTTCTCTTGGCTACAGTACGTATATAGTAGTTTAAAAAGCGAAAGGGAAAGCTTCCACTCCTTCACATATTCTATAAACTAATAACTATATTTCTTTTTGATCTCAAGGAATGGAATTTGCAAAAAAGGGAGAACAATATTAAATATTACTTGTTGTAATTTGGGTAGGGTTTTCGGATGCTTTAAAAAAGGCTACTGCCTCTTTTATGGTATTATTAAAACAAATTATAGCTAGTGTAGTTAGGTACTTTCTCTTTCCCAAAGAAACAATTCACATTGTTTTGGTATAATTCTCAAATTATAATGTAGATTATTTTTTTCGAAATGGATGAAATACTTATTAGGTTTTATGCATTTCGAGCAAAAAAGGAAAAAACATGAATCAAAGAAATTTGATGGAAAAGTGAGCGTCATAATTGAGTCAACTTAAAAGCGTTATTGACGCAATTTTAAGATGCACGTACTACGAGCATATAGTACTTTATGGTTTATGCATTGACTTCATAAAAAATGCGAAAAGAATATAAATAAATTTCCCATTAGCTTTAAGCCCTTTTATTAATAAAATAAATTATCTACACGGCTAAAATGGCTTTCTTACCAAACAAGAAAAAAAAAATAGAGAGACAGAAATCCATATCTTCATAGATCATCATCGCCCGGATCGATCAAAACTAAAAGATAGTTAGCATAGTAGTCATGCACCTTTCTTGTTCGTCAAGCGCGTTTCATGGCGGCTGGAAAGATTGATTTATATGTATTTCGTATTTCGATTTTTCAGCTTTTGTTATTCATGCTTCCAAGTTTTGGCGGCTTCATATCTTCGTCTTCGTTTCATATTTCAGATTTCTACAAATTTTGGAATTTAATGTCATCATCTTTTGTTTTGTTCTTTTGAAATGTACCCACTAATTAATTGAATTTACCACTGACGAAGAAGGAAAAAGAAAAAAAAAAGATTAAATAGCCGGAGAAAAATATGATTACTATATACTTTTTCGTGTATTGCATGGTACATACGAAGAATATATGTAATTAACGTTAATCTCACTTGGAACATGTAAATCTCATAATGTTCATTCCATGGGTATCATCCTTTTCTTCTGGCGCTTTTGACTTCTTAATTAGCGACGTCATGAAGTACATTTATAAATTAATCAAACATAGATTAGTAAAATTTCCTTGAAACCGTGTTAATTATTGGTCGAACGAAATCACAGATTATGCAGAATTCTTTGTATACATGCACCCTTTTTGCCTTCGTGAATTCAAGTTTCTTAATTCCACAATTAAATTGTTACATTTATTGGAGCAACTTTTCCATTGCACAGTATCAATAAACGGTAGTTATTCACTTCTTCAAAAAAATTAAAAAAAAATGAAAAATCATAGTATGGAGAATATTGGTACATAGTTTCAGTTAGTGAATTTGATAGTTCTATGATTTTATAACAGTTAAGTCATAAACCTAGATTATAACATACGAGTCCTGACTCTTACATTGTACCAAAATAAATAAATAAATAAAATAACAGTTAAGTCATAACATCATTGTTGATTAGGTTTTCTTGTCTTGTAGTCCCTCCATCCCAAAATTATTGTCCAATTTGAGATTTCACTTTTAGTACAATTTAAACTTGAAATGAAATTCTAAACTGGACAATAATTATGAAACGGAGGGAGTATTATTTAGTTACTGGCATAATTTACACTATACCAGGTTATGTGGAATGGTATACACCCTTAAGTCTCCTCCCTTCAAAACTTTATTTTGTTTATGTGATATATTATATGGCTCATTTGATCGAAGATACAGTGGTGTTTGGCAAGCTGGATTTGCTATGAACACTTGAATATGCTCTATTATGGTATAGCTGAACTATGGGGCTGGCTTTCAAGATCACAACTGACTTGGGATTGTGGTTTCGATGTGTTGGTGAGGTCAATGGAGAAGTTCGTATGTGCATTCTCAAGGCTTGTTCAAAGGATACAAGAGTTGTTGTCTCGCGAATGACAGATTATTTTGAACATATCCATCACGAAGCGGAATTTAGCTACGGAATTTTTGGTATTACATTGTTGCGACTGACTTCTTGGTATTTTGGTTGTTCAGGCATTATGCCTCTTATTGTAATTTTATTTTTTTAAAAAAAAAAATTCTCCTCCGACTTCCACTTAACAAGTTTAAGAAATGGGAAAATGTTTGGTAAACAAATTCCCAAATTACATTTGTGGATGCATATGCATTAGCATCTTTAAGTCTTCATGAATTTCATTTCATATGTGTAAGAGCGCAATTCGTGCACTAATTGACTACGTACTAAATTGCATTCCATTACGCCAAAACAAAAGACAACCAAAAAGAAAGGAAAATAGAAAAAAGAGACAACAAAAGAGAACAGGATTCTGGTGACTTGCGACACACTGTACAGAAAATGTCCGGCAAATATGTACAGTTGGCGTGTTGATCGTTTACGTGTTTACACATTTTTTCGGTCTGCACATATTGAACCTAATAACACTAACAAAAAAAAAAAAAAAACATAGACTAATTAAACAGGTCGGTGGTGTTAAATTTTGAACTCTTGTCTCTTGACATTTATAGTTGCCTTTTGTAGATATTGCTCATTCTTAACTAAAGTATAAAGCTATGGCACACAACTTTTTTACTACTATCACCGTAAATTTTGATGGTTTGTATTCTCTTTCAACTGGTTATTGAGCAAGCATTAATTTAGTTAGGAACCAACAATTTGGCGAATTGAATATTTCAGTCAATGATACAGAAAAGTTAATATATTCTTACGAATAATAATACATAGCTAGTAGATATCCAAGCTTTTTTAAATATTTTATTATTCTAGTAGGTTTATAAGATTTTAGCTACGATCGATCCTCTTTACTTGTTTCTGCAACATAAATCTATACAGTTGTGCGTGACAAAGTAATGGTTGTTTGGAGTTGTTTTCTAACTGAAGAGTGCATTGGTCGCACACGTTGACCTTCCATGCATGTACCAACTTGCAGACTCAAAACTATTGGTGGGTTAAGGTTGTTTTCTTTGGTCTCACCTTTTATGCATCCAGCAAGTCTGAACTACTACTGATTATGACGATTGAGTTTCTAACAATCTTATACCCTAACAACAATTGCAAAGAACCGAAAGGGACTTAGAGAGAAATCTAAACAAATAACATTATCTCATTAATAATTCCGGATTTCTAACAATTCTGTTTGTTCTTCGAAAACTTGAATCAATGGATGTTTGGTGCAAAACAGTTTAAAGATATGATGGACAAACGAGGTGAATGGTTAATGAAGGGCTATATAGGCGATTTTACTCCATTATATTAAGTTAATATCATACATGAGATTAGACACGTTATATGTTTGTAATGATGAATTGTATGTGTAAAATGGATCGCTAAAATTAAACGAAGAGAGTAAATGCGATAAACTGCCCTAATGGTCCCAACCGATGATAATGAAGATAAATGGTTAGGGAATTGGATCTTTTGGTCCAAATCACTAGCTCGTTGCAAAAACATAAGTTTTCTTTTCTTATAACCAATGAGTGCACTGATATCATTTGCATCGCCAGTAATTGGATCAAGTGCTTCGCTTAGCTACGTACGTACACTGTACGTTCAAGAGAACCTATAAATCTTTCATTTTCAACTCTGCCATTCCTTGCGAATATCTTCAAGAATCATACCTATATTATTTATTAACATTACCAATTCTCATTGATGAATTTGTTCATTATTCTGAACCACGCCCGGTATGAGTGTTACATCTGATATCGACATTACAATTCAATATATACATTAACTCCTTTCACCTTTTGGAGCTTTCATTAATGAATGGGTACATTAAAAAATGGGTATGGGAGGGTTGGGTGAGGTGGTTAAAGGATTAGGATAGGGGATGGTTGTTACCAAGAGGTCGAGAGTTTGATTCTCGCTGAGACCATTAATTTTAAAAAAAGTACAATAAAAAATAAATAAAGATAAATTTGTATTTTATTTTCTTACAATAAAAGAAACAAAGTGTGAGGGTATTAAACTATTACATTTCGCGGTGCGAGAAACACGAATTATGTCGTATTTTAACTATGGTATGACACCGAAAGTGGATCAACTAACCACTAAAGACCCATATGACTTGAAGCTTTTAAAGATGTAAATAATCAATCACAAATTTTTTTTCCGAAATAAACAAAATTAATTTTTTTTAATCTATATAAAATTGAGATAGCGCTTGGTGTAATACATTTTCCGATTTTTGAGAAGGCACCACACATGCCTAAGTCGAAAGATATCCTGCATCCAAACTCTCTAGTCATTTCATAGCCAAGTTCGCTGCTTAGGGAATTAATGACGATAAATTTGTCATTCTCAAGTGAAGCTTGTTGTGTTATGTTGCTCAAGGCATCCATACTAATGACGTTATTACTCAATTTAAAACGAAATTAGAGGGTGTTTTGGCAAATTGTGTGCACACGCAAATGGCTAATAATATTAAAACGTTTTGGCTTTTGCAGTTAGCTTGGCCAACCTTATCGTTTCCGTTCCACATTGTCTTTTCTCGCCTGAAGTCCAAATCATAGAGTATCCCCTAATCTAAGATTAGAAAAAATGCCATTTAAAAACTCCCATGTCCTTTTCTTTTCCTTATATTGAATTTTACACCGTGATAAAGATGCCATCGTAATTTCCTTCTTGAAAGTGGCAAATGTATAAAATTTATGTGTTTAGCTAATTAACCATTACTCTCAACTGCTTGATTGTTGAGAGGTTTTAATCAAATTAAGTAGACCTTGAAATTTAAGGCACAAAGATAGTGTGTGATCACCTCATTAATTTGAAAACCTAATATTTAAAATGATAGTAGTAGTTTATAATGTCAAAAGTCAATGATGTTAATTATACGAGATAAAAATGGACGTTCTCCGTCCATTAATTCTAGATTGATATGGATCGGATGGATAGATGGATATCGTGGCTCGTGCACCACACCATTAACCTTGGTTATGGGTTCTCAAAAAAAGTTATTGGCGCATTACTTTTGTGATCATTTCTTCGCACTTTATCACATATTTTTCTCGCATACCATAATTTGTCCAAGGGGATGAAAAAGAAGGGTGACAATAGCGACGATTCTGTGGTCTCCTCCAACAAAGCTCGATTCGCGACGTGAAAATGCCTACCCTTTTTTGGGGTTACAACCAATGGAAATTATCAACTTTATTGCCTTGCCGGTTGTTGCCTTTTGCTCTATTAGACGTTTTTTTAATAGTTTCGTCAAAAACTAAAGAAGAAACAGAAAATTTATCGAGTGAAATGCATCGATATGACATTAATAATGAATTGACGCAGACCCTGTTCATCATATTATGTTTTTCTCCTCCTTAATAAATTGGTCACTTAGAATTTTCGTTTATTCCACTAGAGAATAATGTATACTGCAGGTGCATGTTTTACGTATTTGATAACTTGACTTCTACTCGATTAAATCTTCCATTCAATTGTTTTTGTTTGGACTATTTCTTTTAGTGATTCTACGGGTTTCCACGAGTAATTTTTCTGCCTCCGTCCCACTTTAATAATTTAGTTTGTCAAATTAAAATAATATAATGTGGAAGGATATATTTATAAATGTTATAGGTAACCATCTCCTTAGATATAACAACATACTAGCTAGGATGTTTATATTTAGGGGTTTTTTTGCGGGGTTCCTCATAGATCCTCAAGCACCCTTCTGTTTGAAATTTACATTTTCTTTATAATCAATCAATTTAATTTCCCCCACTTGCAGTCTCCACCTAACCATACCATCAAGATAGTTGAACATGATTTACTTATGTTGCTTCCTTCTCATCACGCATGCTTTTTTTTTTTTTTTTTGCAGTTGGGAATTGGAAAACAATTGGCATCTTAAACCATTGAAATTAAGATCAACTCACCTATATTTGTTTTTCCAACCATTGGTCCCTTAATGATTAATATTCATTCTTGTTTGAATTTTCACTTTTATATTGTGGTTTGTACCTGAAATAAAATTCAAACTCAACAATTATCATTTCGAGCCAAAGAAAGTATAACAATTAAAAAGATTATTCCATTATTTTATTTTATATTTTTTTTCTGGGGAAAGGAATGTAAACACAAACATATACATTATCCATACACAAGTACAAACCTTTTGCTTTCTCATGTCAATCTGTTTAGTATCCTTGTCATTTTTGCCTGAACCTAGGTTGGACATTTGGACTAAAAAGAAGAAGTTTAGCTGCGGGTCTTGCTTACAGTTCCCTTCACACTTTGCTGTGGTCGGTAGTCATCGGTACGTACTAGGTTAGCGCCTCCAAACACCAAATGAAATTGCTGATTCCCCATATTATAAAAGTGATATATCATGCATTCCGGCCAAATTTCTTGCACTAATTTCAATTGTTTATTACAAACTCTGAAACATGCCTTAAAAAAAAAACAAAGGGACAAGAAACTTCACGCTGGATGATGGACTTAAAATTGGTTCAAATTATTCAGTCGTAAATATTGCACACATCTTCATGTATTCTTCCATTTGGTCCGAGAAATTCAGCTTATCATCAGCAAAAAAAGATACACACGTTTATGTGTTCACTCGGCTGATATTGGAGACTGAAACACAATATTTGTGAGCGTAGCATACGTGTGCGGTCGGTTGATTGAGATGGAGCAGCAAAATGAAACCCAAAAAAAATAATAATAATAATAATAAAATAAAAAAGTTGATCAGAATACAATTACATAATTATTGAATTTTTGAATGTGGCCCATGTGAATAAAATGGTGCATTTTAATACTTTCTTATGTAAGAAGATGTGTTGGTGTTGGTGGGTTTTTGTTTGCTTCATCACATGAAAGTGACAAAAAAAAAAAAAAATTGTCATATCAGAGTTGGAAAGAGGAATCTTGGCGTGTGATGATGTGCTCTTTGGTTGAATTGAATATAATGAAATCATGCTGCTAACTGTGGATAACTGTGATTAGGGGACATAATCATGTATTTAATTCAGTATTATACAGGGCTCCACTTTCAGTTAATCCCGCGCTTGATAATTCTATAGCAACAGTTTTAATCGGACGCTTAATTTGCAGCCACGAGTAATCAACATTCAACACTTGCATATAGGGTGGCCAACAAAGTAAATCCACCGATGATGAAAATTTCCCCAAATATAATGTTTTTAAAGGGGGTGAAACCTACGGTTATAATGTTATTATCTCGAATTTTGAGTGATTAACGTGATATTTGAACTGATTTATTTTTATTAACACGAAACCCTCTAAGTAATGTCAAAATACATTTTTATATCGTTTTCTATATATTGGTAGGAGACATGTTGCACCATGTCTTGAAAGAATCATGAGATAAAATATGCAACTAGATATTTATCATAACTTAATTCTTGAAGAAAATAAAATATCACACAATTCAGCACATTTCACTACATGGCAAGCGGTATATATATATATATATATATATATATATATATATTCTCATTACAATAGCCAAATTAGGTAAATTTCCTTTGGACTTATCATTTCTGCATTCACAAAACATAAGAGGCGAAATTTCGTAAGACAAATCCTTTTGAACAAATCCTTCATGCCGTTGAGGCTAGACTAGCTAGTTTGTTGTTTACCTCAAATCCAAAATTTTGAAATGAGTTAGACTGCTAATTTGACATACAAATTTACAGATGGAATAATCAAAATTTCGACGGGAGACAATTAGGCTGATTATCATTACCTTGAAATTAATATTCCAAAACATTACCCTTCTTGATCCGACTTTATTTTTTGGTACTTTAAGCTTGAAGATTTTTCAAGATTTTTTTTTAAAAAAAAAACTCGCAGTAAAGTAAAGTAAAATCTATGCAGAAGAAAATCTTAATATGAAAGCGCCGATATTATATTCCAATAAGTAAAGTTTTGGGACTTTTAGCTGGCTACTAGTGCAAGAAATTGCACCATTTGACTTCACAATCCTACCTTTTGCCACTTTTATTTATTTATTTATTTATATTTAGATTATTCAAATTTCAACCCGCTTTACTCCTAACATCAACGACTAGGACCCGTTTGCCTCAACTTTTGGCGGACATAAGTCCAGTCGGATATTTCTCTACAATAAAGTTTTATTTACAATAGAATTTTCATGAATGCATAAATTCTCAATTAATACTTTTAATCAATAAAATGACGTTTCAAGAGGAAATCAAAATTTCTCTATAGCATCTTGACGATTGAAATGTAAATAGAAATTTTCCTACTAAAATTTGAAGACGTATCAAATTGACAAAAAAATTGTTGGCCAGATTACACTACATAATCGACCAAGAAAACTGGTTGCCGTTAATCGTTACAACTGGTGTAGATATGTTATTTTAGTCAATGGCCGAAAATATCCCAAAATTTGACACCAATATTTCCCAAGTTCAACCCCAAAGATAGCATTTGAGATATGACTATTACAAAGTAATAAGATCAGCATATACGTTGTACAAAATCATTTTCGTCAATTAATCTATCAATATTGTACTCCCTCTAAGTCTTATAATTATTGTTCAGTTTGAGTTTTCATTTATAGTTTAAATTGTACTAAAAGTGAAATCTCAAATTGGACAATAATTTTGAGACAGAGAGAGTACTTAAATTCCCTTCTTCTTCTTCTTCCTCGAAAAAATAAATATTTCGTCAAGCGTCACAAGTACTCCTCGAAAAAATTTATATGTGAAATTTCTCTGGGACGAATCGTTATTCCTCAATTAATTCCGAGGCGATCTGAAATTCAAGACACCATTATGGCTTTAAGGTTTGCCCCCAACAAGTTCTGTCTGTCTTGCCCCATAAAAGGACACAGTCGACAATTCACTCGAAAAGCTAACAACCACCATGTTCCTCCAGATTAGACTACATTTTTTTCTATTAAAAAAAAAAAAGATGCAATATAACAGGATAACCGAGTGATTTGAATAATGAAAAAGGAAAAATAAAAAACAAGAAATCAACATAAACCGAGTAAGTTGACCTCTCAGATTTTCTAAATCTTGGTCAGAAAACTCCCTCACTAGAGTTCACATCTCAGTATTAGAACGCATTTTTTTGCTATGGAGACCAAGGGTATAACTGGAACTTCTCGCCTATATAAACCTCAAATCCCATCCCCCAAGTTCCCAACTGGGCATTTGTCTTTCAAACAGCAGCAAGCCAGTAATTGGGAGGCCCCAAAAGAAAAAACCTTAACACGAAAAGCCTCTGATTAACTGGTTGACTTCTTTCCTCTGTTCTGTTCCGACAACCTGCGATTTTAATCCCCCTCTGTTTTCTCTGTTCTGTCATTTCCTAAACCCAAAAACAACAAAATGATGCAAATTAGTTCAACAATCCCAGCTCATCACCTGAGTCAATTCCAAGCTAAACGTGCCAGTTTCAGGTGCAATGGATCTCCTCTGAACCCTTTAACAAGAATTCCTCAATTTCAATCACAAGTGATCAGAGCATCTTCAGTTCAATCAACAACAGAGGTGACAAGACAGCATCTTTCCAATTTGGAGAAGCTGTTGTACAAGGAATCGGATTCAGTCCTGCAGAATTCTGAACCAGTTGTTGTTAAGGAAAAATCCCAGAATAATTCATCTGAAAATAAAGGGAGAAGATTGTTGGAAGGGCTTAATTTGTCCCGTTTATGGCCTGAAATGAAGGCTGCCGAAGAAATGTCTCCGAAACACTTGAATAGGCTCCAACGGCTTCTTTCCATGTCGTCACAGGAATATTCTCCCCGGAATATTCTCGGCAGCCGGTGGCGGGATTATCACGGATGCAATGATTGGGCCGGGCTTCTTGATCCCCTGGACGAGAATCTCCGGCGAGAAGTGGTCCGGTACGGTGAGTTTGTTCAGGCAGCTTATCATGGTTTCCACTCCAATCCGGCCATGTCACCGGACGAAGCTCCTTCCCCTCGTCACGTGGCATTGCCCGATAGGTCCTACAAGGTGACTAAGAGCCTCTACGCCACGGCATCCATCGGGTTGCCTAAGTGGGTGGATGACGTGGCGCCGGATCTCGGGTGGATGACCCAGAGATCCAGCTGGATGGGTTACGTGGCGGTCTGCAACGATCAAAGGGAGATCCAACGGATGGGAAGGCGGGACATCGTGATCGCCCTACGTGGCACGGCCACGTGTCTCGAATGGGCCGAAAACATGAGAGACGTGCTAGTACAAATTCCAGGAGAAAATAATGCATCAAATAATAATTCTACACAACCTAAAGTGGAATGTGGATTTTTGAGTTTGTTCAACACTCCTGGAGCTCATGTCCCTAGCTTAGCACAATCAGTAGTGGAAGAAATCCAAAGATTGATTGAAGAATACAAAGGTGAGACCCTAAGCATAACTGTCACGGGGCACAGTTTAGGGGCCGCCTTGGCGCTCCTAGTGGCCAATGAGGTCAGTACATGTGCCCCCGATGCCCCACCCGTGGCGGTATTTTCCTTCGGTGGCCCACGGGTTGGCAACCGAGGATTCGCGGACCTGATCAACTCGAACAACGTTAAAGTACTTAGAGTAGTGAACTCGCAAGATGTGATCACCAAGGTTCCGGGCATGTTTGTGAGTGAAGAACTTGACAAAAAGTTAAGGGATTCCGGAGCCGGAGCGGTGCTTAACGCACTTGATAATAGCATGCCTTGGGCATATTCGCATGTTGGGACAGAACTGAGGGTTGACACTAAAATGTCACCTTTTTTGAAGCCCGATGCGGATGTTGCATGTTGCCATGATTTGGAGGCTTATTTGCACTTGGTGGATGGATTCTTGTCATCAAATTGCCCGTTTAGGTCAAATGCAAAGAGGAGTTTAGTGAAGTTGCTAAATGAACAAAGTTCTAATGTAAAAAGATTGTATACAAGTAGGGCTAATCACTTGAGCAGATTAAATCTCGAAAGAGATAATCTGGCAATGTCAGGTGCCCTGCCAAGTCCATCCTAATGTTAAATCTTTTTTCTTATCAAAATGGATGAGAAGATACTTCTTTGTGTGTAAGTCAACCCAATGAAGTATTGCAAAATTTTGATCTAAATCTCTGTACCTAACTGGTTGTTTAAAGATCATATTAATTTTAGTATAACAATTATGATAATCATGTTAAGACTGAGAGAAGTAAAATTGAATTTGCTTGGGAAAAAAAATATCTCGATCGACTAATTCCTTAAAAGAACTTTATGAAAGTGAACTATACGGGCGTGTAGAGCAAAATGTAACATGATATCCACCACCAAGAGTAAAGCAATTAATATCCGCCCTAGTCGTGCTTCTAAAAGTTGTGATTACAATTTAAAGAACCTCATCCGTTTCTTGCTTTGACAATTTGACAGCCAAGTTTAGAGCATATTTTTGGTCTGATGTCAGAGAATTTACTCGATTTCACCAAAAGATCGATCAATGACTCGGAAGAAAAAGAAGAAAAACACTCCCTAAAAAGTGCAACTATTTAACTATATTATTATTTTAAAATAGATCAAATATTCCGTAATCATGTAAATGTTAATGAAACATCTAGAGGGTTAGTTAATATAAATCCTCAGTGACAAGACATAAGAGTATAGCTAGAACGTACGACTTGATCGTTCCGCTGAGTTTGGCAAAAGATTTCCGCTCTCCCCCCCACTTGCCATTTTTAATTCGACAGGGCTCGAAGAATTAAATAAGCTGTTTTTTCCCCCTTTATTTTCAGCTTCAAAAATAAATATAAGCTGGTGCTGATTTCTCCTATGATTCTTGAATGAGTTCCAACAATACCATGACGTACAAATAATTAGAGAAGGAAAGAAAAACACTTGTGTGAACCAAATACAAATTAAACACGACAACACGACATGTTGAACTATATAAAAAATATATATATATTAGTAACTAAGAACTGAACAAGAGAAATGACTATGAAAAATCTATGGGGGAAAAAAAAAAAAAGAAAGGTTCATAAGAATGAGGTAAGATCCACAGTATTCCTATGTAATTGCTTACGTCCCCAAGTAGAATATCGCGACAAAAGCTATGGAATTATAAGGTCTGCGTCCCAGAAATTCTAGGAAACTTACTAAAATTGGTGTAGTCTCGACAGGTGACAGGCTGGGAGAGTCCGTACTTTTAATTTGAAACCTCCGAAGACGAATAATTCTGTCCAAATTAGACTCAATCGGGGCGTGCATAATATTCTTCTTATTTATCCGTGTCTGATCATCATCATCACTCATCACCTTAGCTCCAGCTTGTTGCTTAATATTATTCGTTATATTACCTTTTGAACTTGAATTCAAGAAAACAAAGTGAAAAAGAACCAATGTTTTCCGATTTGTTTATAATTTGCTGTGGGTCAAATGGTAGAAAATGGCAGGAAGGTTTGGTAAATTTATTTTCTAGTCCCTGAATATTTCATAAAATTGTCACATTGTCCCTTCGCTTGGTAATCAAGTAACAGATTATCCCCCTAACAACCAAGTCCACCAGTTGATTGACAAGATATCTTGTGCTGATCGGAGTGATGTAGTAATTTTGTAGCTTTTATAAACCTTTAGCTTTCTACAATTCCTACAAAAAAAAAAAAAAAAAACCTTTAGCTTGACAAAAATATATTTCATCAGTTAAAGTAAGATTGTTAGACATTTTGACCAATAGATTCTTTTCGTTATAGTCCACACTCCACGCTATAATTTGTGAATGAGTTGTTTTTTGTAAATTTACAAATTATAATGTCGACTAGTTTCGTGAGATACAAAGTGTAATTTTTAGCTTGAAAATTTTAACTTATTTTGACAACTTTCAAGGTAGGATCGACATGAAGATATTTACTGCTTATGATTTTGGGTTTAGGGTTTCTAGTGATCTTTTAAGTTTTGAGGCAGAAGTTGTAAGGAAGGATTATTGAAGTTTTGGTACTGGATATTGAGCTTTAGGGTTTTGAAAATGGATGAAGGAAGATGAACAAAATCTCTATGTTAGGAATAGAATGCATACAATTCAGCAATAATTAAGACGTGATTAGACAGAGTAAGCGGGGCAAATTCTATCAAATTAGATAATCTAACAACTTTGTCTTCACACTTTGGACTAAGAAATATCTCAAAAAATGGATAACGGAATGCTCAAGGAAGGAAACAAACCTTTAAGTTGGACAAGTATTATTAAAACCAAAAGGATTGACTTCACCAGTGAACCATCAGTTGGAAAATATATATTGACAAGTTTCGGAATGAGCCCTATCAAAAGTGAAGTCAATCTCTTATTGGATTTTACTTACCTAACAAGTTTCAGACTCATTACTTTTTCAGTTTTCACTATACCTAAAACAAGAAGACCGCCGAAGAACAATTTGTTATTTTTGACTTGCAATATAATTTTTCTTCCTCTTTGACATCTTCACCGTTTTGATTGTCTTTTTTTCCCACTATATTTACATAGTCATCTTATCCGGTAGGACACAAGGAAAAATAGAACGGGTATAAAGTAAGTAATGTAGCACTCAGAACATTAAACATACTTAACAACTTTTCGTCTCTAAATAATTCTTGCATATAACTGTAGTATCACGTAAGATAATACAATATAAATTAATCATGAGAAATATTTTAATTTATTGAGTCAATTATCAAATATCAATATACGGGCCCAAAAATAAAGGAATTTTTTATTTATCTATTCAGTCATTAATCTGGTGCATTTGTGTTCAAGATTGGAACAGAAGCATAATTTGGTGAGAATGTACAACTGTCATGATTTTCCCTGTAACGTACGGAGCCCGTGTTGGAAAGGAGCCAGTCTAGGGTCAAAGATAAAGGCATAAAGCCCAAAGTATTTCACAACAAAATGGAAGAGTTCAAACCATAACACTATATGTGACTCGTGAATTAGGGAAATCTCAACTATCAGTTGGATTGGGCTTACTTGACTGCCCTCAGATCCTGTTATCAATTATTGGTTTGGATCGACCAGAATATGTCGGTATATGTGCCCATTTCCCCATTAAGAAATTAGATAATGTAAAAAATTAATAAAATAAAATAAAGTTGAAGCTGAACCATGAAAAATTGTAGGTGTCCTAACTGAACGAATGATTCGCACATTAATCCATTATTTCTGTCCGTCTAAATTAATTGTAATCTTCATTGACGTTAAGTATATATAAGACTTCAAAGTTTTTCAATTTTTATTTTTATAAAAATAATCACTTTGGTAATTGTAATCTTCATTGCCTGGTCTAACGTGTGCTTTCACCATGGTTCATTTAACATAAACTTAAAGTGGCTAGTTTCTTTGCAACCAAAAAAAAAAAAAAAAAAAAAAAAATGAAGAAGAAGAAGAAGTGGCTAGTTCCTCTTGGATGTGCTGGACCTATCAACAACTATGATTAGAAAAACAAATTTAATTCTTACGTGTATGTGAGTTGGCCCAAAATGAGTTTAAGAATAATAAAACATGTAGGAGGGATCATTTGACAAAAGGAGTGGAAAATGAAATGGTGTTCACTGTTCAGTGTTCACTACATTATTGAGGGTTGAAGTCCAAAACGGGAGTAAATAAGGGTAGATGTTTGTTCTTGAAAAATTATTGAGGAACTGCATGAATAACAAATTGTTTGTATGATTTGAACTGAAGCATCTACGGAACATTTAAGACTTGATTCGTATACATTGATCTCATAAAAAGAATTCGGATGCAAGGCCTTATGTTCGTATTATTAAGAGGATAGAAAATGGAAGAAAAGTGAGTTCACGGATGTCTAATTATGATGGTTACTAGATAGTTCAAAGTTAGTCTACTAACTTGTGTTACAAGTTAATTATTGAAAGTAGTAGTTGTTCAAATTCAAGAATACCATTATTGATGCACAGGCTATCAAGAATTATATGGATCCACAAGAAACCTTTTTTAATTTTATGTTTTTTGTTTGAATATTTTCAAACATACTGTACACATCCAAACGGGAGCATGGCACATATATGTAAGCTTTTAATTTATACAAGTACGTTTCATAAAAAAGGTTTTCCATGATTTGGATTGCACGAAACTTTATGCATATGGAGCTTCCTACAGTCAATCGTTCTTGGATATCCACCGTTTGTCTCTTTTCATTGTACTAAAAAAACAACACATACTCTTTTTTGTTTGTTTCATTTTCAAAAATATTATTTCTCTTGTTTCTTTTTTCAACATCTATCTACTTAATATAAAGGGGATCCCGATTTGGCACGGTTAACTGGAGGTTGCATGTGGTAATAGGTGACGTGTTAATCCATAATGGACCGTTTTACCCCTTCTTCTGTAAGGTGGCTATTTTGTAGCGACTTTTTTATCCAGTGACCAGTGACCCATCTTCTCCACAGCTTCTTTGTTTATTGAAGCTTATTCTCCTCTTCTGTTCAGAATGAGCGAAAAAGAGAGGAAGCGAATTTGGTTTACGGCTTGTCAAAAGAATTCTAGCAAAAGGTTTTTTGGTTCATCCATTTCTCAACATGCACTTTCATTGTATTAGCTCATCTTTTTCTTCAAATAAACGGTCATCACAAATTCACAATAAAATTTGTTTCCTATGGTAATAATTCACTAAATTTAATCCTTAACTTAGGGGAAGAAAAATTCAAGCACAGTGATACTTGTGGTTGGCTTCCTCTTGGAGTTTATGGTGTTCTTTGGGGCATTAGTGCTGTTATGGAGAGTCAAATCCTCAAAAGACATTGTAACTTCTAAGAGTAAATTGAACAAACGCAAATTGTACCAAATATTTAACTTAATTACTAGACCACAGATGATTAATTCAAACGTCACAGAGCATTTGAATTCTACAATAAATCAGGTATATTTTCACCAAACACCGTATCTCGTGCGGTGCACCAACGCTAGTTATATATAATTGTACAATGTCTTTTTGGTTTCATATTCTTTTCTTATACATTAAATTCGATTTTCAAGCTATCTTTTCTTATGCATTAACTTTGAGTATCAATTTTTTCGTGTGCGTGAAATTTGGGTATATGGTAAAAAAAAAAAAGAGTAAAAGGTAGGAGTAATTATGTAACTGAGAGAAATATTAAGAAATTTTTTTTTATCCTTAATTAATTTTGTCGATATATAATTACCAACTATGAGAATTTTGTCATTTTCCCTTTTTCTTTCACTTCAAATATGTTTGGTATTTATACATTGTGATCTCCCTACCACGAATCCTTGAAAATAACTAATTTTTAGCTTTGATCGTCGTGCTCTTTTTCTTCTTAATTTTAGCTTTCATCTATTTTTTAAAAAAATTATTGCTAGAAACTTTTACAAAGATATGATATTGTAGTTTTTGATAGTTTTTTCTTCTTTGAGTTAATTTTTTTCTTTTTAGTTTTAGTTTTCATTAAGAAATAAATTCAGTCTATTGTTCACTTTCTATGCTTTTTTTTCGTTTTTGTTTAAAGTTGAATTACTATTTGTACTTACACTAAATTTAATAAGAATTTCATTTACCGTTAATAAATCTGCTAAGATTTTTTCTATTTGTTTGTATAGAAAGTGCAATGAAAAGTTAAGAGACTCTTAAATTTTTAATTATTGAAATTTATATTTTTTAATATAATTTCTATTACGTTAAATGTACGAACGCGTTTCTACTCCCTCTAGTTTTTTAATAAAAGTTATATTATATCATTTTACTAAAAATCGTCCAGCAGCGACTAATAATGTTTCTAGCAGCGATTGATAATAAAAAGATCTAGTCGAAACAAAAACATAATACAATCAACTCTATTACTATTGTTATATTTCTCGTGAATTAATTTATCTAAATTTACATAATACAACGATGAATATGTCAATTGTCATATTATCAAACTAATCAAGAATACATCTCTAATAATTTGATGAAAGATCCAAATCATAAATCTATTAAATAAATCTACGATAACGGAATGTTCTCGAAAACAGCATACCTTCTCAATAGATCACAGTCTACTGAAAGAACAATAATTTGGGAACAAATCCTACCTTCTCTTTCCCCCCATCTTCCCTCATGGGTTAATGGGAAAAAAAAATTCTTTTGAGAGAGGTGGCTAGGATTTGAAAGAATTGGAGATACCAACACCTACTATTTCTTGTTTTCAAATGTACGTAATGTTTTTTTTTTATATATAAAAAAAAGCGATAAGTGAAGCACTTTTATACAAATTGAGATAAAATTCCATAAACTAATAAAAAGTAAAAAAAAAAAAAAATTCCTGGCTACAAGTACAAGACATGGGATACTTGTAATAACAAAAACAAATCAATAAATTAAATTCAAAAATTTTGCACGGTTTCGTCGACATATTCATCGATTTAAATGGTTCCGACAATCTAGTCGACAACAATCTACATGCCCCTCTATCTATCTTCGTCGACATAATTGTTGATTGGGTAAATCCGATAGATAATACAGTCTTTCATTTGTAATATGTTTCATGGCCATTTGTTGGGCCAATATTTCCCCTCAATTGAGCCCATCATGATTTAAAGTCAAAATCCGTGTTGGATTTGGTTTGGTTTGACCGAATAAAAGTAAAACCAATTGGATTTGATTTTTTGGTTTGATTGCTTATAAAAGCAATGTGGCCGTGACTTTTTGGCCGCGAATTTGACAAGCAAATTTGGGGCAGCCGCACATTATGTTTGTGCGAGAGAAAAGAGAAGAGAAAAGTTAGTTCTGGGGTTTTTTGGTATTGCGAGAACAAAGTGTTTCACTTTAAGGCTTTGATCGGGTGACGAAACAGAATCAGTTATTGGTGCAAGTTTGCATGTGTGTTCCTCTCAACTAGATCTACAAATCTTTTGGTTTAGTTTTCAATTTAGCTCTCTTTTGGTAAGATCCTTCCAATCCTACTTTGTGGTTTATGCGTGTGTGGAAGAGTATTGTTGTAATCCACTTTTGGGTGAAATCCTGTGTATCCACCGATTGGTGAAGATTGGTTTCCCATTATTGTGATAGTGGAGATTTGACTGTTGTTACAGTCCCGTGATTTTTTCCGATTTGGATTTCTATGTAAATTCGTGTGCCTCTTTCATTTTATCAGTTCTTGATTATTTGCTTGTTTGGTTGTCCTATTTATTGGTAGTAGGAAAGGAGTTTTTTTTTTTAAGAATCGTTTTCGCTGGTTTGTTGTGTTTATACCTTTTCCACCACAACAGTGGCATCAGAGCTACGGTTCGGTAGTTGAGGTGTTACACCAATAAAATGGAAGAGTCATCGCGTACTGGTACGATGATTAAATTGACTCCATCCAATTATCATATGTGGAAGCCTAGAATAGAAGATTTGTTGTATTACAAAGATTTGTTTGATCCTGTTCTAGGGGATGAAGGTAGGCCAAGTGATATGACTGATAAAAAGTAGGGTGATATGCACAGGAAAACAGTTGGTAATATTCGACAGTGGATTGATTTAAGTGTTTTTTATCACTTTTCGGGAGAAACAAAAGCTGATGAACTTTGGGAGAAAATCCAGAATATGTACTGGAAGAAGTCCGACATCAATAAGTCATCTGCACTGAAACAGATTACCAGGTTGATGTACAAAGATGGTGCTAGCATGAATGAGCACTTGAGTTCGTTTCAGGGTTTGTTGAACCAGGCAGTGAATGTAGGTCTAAAGTTGGATGATGAGGTGCAGGCTTTGTTATTGTTTAGTTCACTTCCAGACAGTTGGGACACTTTGGTAGTGTCAATCAGTAATTCAACCCAGGATGGTGTCTTGACCTTGGATCAAGTCAATGAGGCTTTGATGAATGAAGAAGCCAAAAGCAAAGAGCAGAGTATTGAGTCTGAGTCGCAGGCTCTGGTGACAGAAAAGGCAGATAGAAGAGGGAGAAGTAAAAGTAAAGGGCCACGTGATCGGAATGACAAGTCCAGAAGACGGTCTAAATCCAAGAAAGATGTCGTGTGCTACCATTGTCAAGGGAATGGGCACTTTAAGAGGGAGTGCAATGTTCTCAAGAGAGAACTAGCAGCGAGAAAAGGTAAAGGCAAGAAGGATGAATCAAGTGATGATGACACTACTGCAGTACTAACTACCAGTGATGTATGCGTGTACTGTGATGATGATACAATTAATGTTGCGAGTCACGACAGTGATTGGTTCGGTGATTCAGGTGCGTCTTATCATGTGACGCCTCACAGACACTTCTTTACCTCTTACACACCTGGAGATTTGGTCGTGTAAGAAAGGGCAATCAAGCCTCATGTAATGTTGTCGGTATGGGAGAGATATCATTGGTAACGAATACAGGTTGTACTCTTATCTTAAAGAATGTCTGACATGTTCCGGATATGCGTCTGAACCTTATTTCCGTTGGAAAACTTGATGATAGGGTTATCATAGCACTGAAGGTGGTGGCCGTTGGACAATTACCAGAGGAAATCTTGTTATTGCTAGAGGAAAGAAGTTGAACTCTTTGTATGTGTTGAATGCAAAGTTGAAGAATGGAGAGGTGAATGCAACTCACAATACCTCCATTGATCTCTGGCACATAAGGCTTGGACACATTAGTGTCAAGGGGCTCCAGATTCTTGGTAAGAAGCAATTTCTCTCTGAGGTGAAAGGTACTGCTCTAGAACCTTGTGTTGACTGTATCTATGGTAAACATTATAGGGTTTCCTTTCAAAATTCTTCTACATCTAGAAAGTCCAGTCCTCTAGAGTTAGTTCATACAGATGTATGTTATATGAAAGATAGGTCGTTGGGTGTAGCATTGTACTTTGTTACTTTCATTGATGACTATGCTCGAAAGGTTTGGTGTTTTTCTTTGAAATCTAAAGATCATGCATTAGATGTGTTCAAAGACTTTCATCTTAGAGTTGAACGAGAGATTGGCAAGAAGTTGAAGTGAGTTCGAGCAGATAATGGTGGTGAGTACAGAGGTCCGATTGAGAAATGTTGCCGAGACCATGGCATTAAACTTCAAAAGAGTGTTCCGAAGACTCCACAATAGAATGATGTGGTAGAAAGAATGAACAGAACTATTACCAAAAAGGTTAGGTGTATGCTCTTGAATGCAAAGCTGCCTAAATCTTTTTGGGGTGAAATCATGTAGACAGCAGTTGATTTGATCAACATATTTCCCTCAGTTCCGTTGGATGGTGATCTACCACAACGAGTTTGGACAGGGAAAGATGTCTCATTTGGATATTTGCGAGTTTTTGGTTGTCATGCCTTTGTTCATATTCCCAAAGACAAAAGGTCGAAGCTTGATGGAAAATCCAAGCGGTGTATATTCTTGGGGTATGGCAATGATGATTTTGGGTACAAACTTTGGGATCCTGTAGAGAAGAAATTTTTCAGAAGCAGAGATGTGATCTTCTTTGAAGACCAGACCATTGATGATATGGGAAATGGCGAGAAGCCAGAATCTTCACAAGAGATTCTTGTTGATCTAGATCCAGTTCCTCCACAATCAGATGATTCTCCTGAAGGGAGAGCTGAGACAGAGCAGGATGGTGAGTTTGACGATGATCCTACTACTGAAACAGAGACACCACCGGTTTAATTACCTCTTGTTCAGCCTAGGAGGTCCACCAGAGACAAGAGACCTTCCACCAGGTACAGTGCTCATAAGTATTTGTTGCTTACTGACGGGGGAGAACCAGAGTCGTATGAAGAGGTTCTTAGTCATGAGCAGAAAGATTAGTGGTTACCAGTCATGGAAGATGAGATAATTAATCCTTGCATGAGAATAACACGTATGACCTGGTGAAGCTGCCTAAGGGCAAGAGAACACTCAAGAATAAATGGGTGTTCGGACTAAAGACAAGTGAGAACAGCTCACAACCGAGGTACAAAGTTAGATTAGTTGTGAAGGGATTCAATCAGAGAAAGGGCGTATACTTTGATGAGATATTATCTCCTGTTGTAAAGATGTCTTCGATCCGAGTTGTGCTTGGGATAGTGACCAGTTTGAATCTTGAGATTGAATAGCCTGATGTAAAGATAGCCTTCTTGCATGGTGATTTGGAAGAAGAGATTTACATAGAGCAACCAGATGGGTTCCAGGAGAAGGGGAAAGAAAAACTTGTACGTCGTCTCAACAAAAGCTTGTATGGGTTGAAGCAAGCTCCGAGGCAGTGGTACAAGAAGTTTGATGCTTTCATGATAGGGTATGGATACCAAAGAACTACAGCCGATCACTGTGTGTTTGTGAAGAAATTCTCTGATGGTGATTTTATAATTCTTTTGCTTTATGTCGATGACATGTTGATTGTTGGTCATGATACTGCAAAGATTGCCAGGTTGAAAAAGGAGTTGAATAAGTCCTTTGCAATGAAGGATTTGGGTCCAGCTAGACAGATCCTTGGGATGAAGATTTCTTGTGACAGACAGAATGGGAAGCTTTGGGTATCTCAAGAGAAGTATATCGAGAAGATTCTTGATAGGTTTAACATGAGCGGTGCTAAGGAAGTCTTGACTCCACTTGCGGGGCATTTTAAGCTAAGCAAAATGTCTTAAAAGTGAGAAAGATAAGGAAGAGTTGAAAAAGGTTCTTTATGCTTCGGCAGTTGGCAGCCTGATGTATACGATGGTTTGCACAAGGCCAGACATAGCTCATGCAGTTGGCGTTGTTAGTCGGTTTCTCTCCAATCCTGGTAAGGAGAATTAGAATGCTGTGAAATGGATTCTCAGGTATCTTAGGGGTACTTCCAGATTGAGTCTTTGCTTTGGCAATGGGAATACTATGTTAGATGGATATACAAATGCTGATATGGCAGGTGACCTTGATGGTCGGAAGTCTACTTCTGGTTACTCGATGACTTATGGAGGGGGAGCAGTTTCATGGCAGAGTAGGTTGCAGAAGTGTGTTGCTTTGTCTACTATAGAGGCAGAGTTTATCCCATCTACTGAATCTTGTAAGGAAGCACTTTGGTTGCAGAAGTTTCTATAAGAGCTTGGCATGAAGCAAGAGAGGTATGTGGTTTACTGTGATAGCCAGAGGACTATTCACTTGGCAAAAAATTCCACATTCAATTCGCGGTCTAAATATATTGATGAGAGATATCATTAGATTCGGGATGTGTTGGAGTCCAAGGCGTTGTTTCTTGAGAAGATTCATACGGATGAGAACGGTGCCGAAATGTTGACGAAGGCTGTGAGTAGAGACAAGCTCTTGTATTGCATACAGGAAGCCGGTTTAGTTTTACCCCCCAATTGAAGTGAAGGGGGAGATTGTTGGGCCAATATTTCCCCTCAATTGAGCCCAGCATGATTTAAAGCCAAAATCCATGTTGGATTTGGTTTGGTTGGGCCGAATAAAAGGAAAACCAATTGGATTTGGTTTTTTGGTTTGATTGCTTATAAAAGCAATGTAGCCGTGACTTTTTGGCCGCGAATTTGACAAGCAAATTTGGGGCAGCCGCACATTATTTTTGTGCGAGAGAAAAGAGAAGCGAAAAGCTAGTTCTGGGGTTTTTTGGTGTTGCGAGAAGAAAATGTTTCACTTTAAGGCTTTGATCGAGTGACGAAACATAGACAGTTATTGGTGCAAGATCTACAAATCCTCCGGTTTAGTTTTCAGTTTAGCTCTCTTTTGGTAAGATTCTTCCAATTCTACTTTATGGTTTAAGTGTGTGTGGAAGAGTATTGTTGTAATCCATCTTTGGGTGAAGTCCTATGTATCCACCAATTGGTGAAGATTATTTTTCCATTATTGTGATAGTGGAGATTTGATTGTTGTTACAGTCCTGTGGTTTTTCCTGATTTGGGTTTCCACGTAAATTCGTGTGCCTCCTTTATTTTATCAGTTCTTGATTATTTGCTTGTTTGGTTGTCCGATTTTATTGATAGTGAAAAAGGAGTTTTTATTGGGAATCGTTTCCGCTGGTTTGTTGTGCTTATACCCTTTCTGCCACAACACAATTTGCGTTTGATTTTCTTTCTGTATGACTTGCAAATCATCATTTAAGATTCTTAATTATCCAAAAACTTTTTTTATTTTCCCATCACACATATAATAATAATCTTTTGATTTATCCTTGAAAAATTGATATCGTCAACCTAATTATGAATTGGATGAAATCGAGAAAAAAGTAACAAAAAAATATAGTCTTTTATTTTTGTCATTACAATACAATCTTACAATTGATCGGCATCTAGTTTTCCATATGACTAATCAATTTTTTTTTCTTTTTTATGGAAAGGAAAATAAAATTCAGGGAAAAAGGATCTCCAGCACGGTTTAAGACAAAATTATAAGCCGTTCTCAAAACTGAGCATGTAGCATGTGTCATTCAAAAGATATGCAAATACAAATTTATGTACTTATAATGTATGTACAGTTCATTAAAAAGCCCGGCCATGAAAACTAAGAACATTTGCTCTCTACTTTTTAATTAATTTCCCATTTTCATGGTTAATATAGAAGTGAATTTTAACTGACTGTACTTATCTCAAGACATTTGCATCAAAAAAAAAAAAACGAAAAAATTTATGACTTGATAAAAACTACATAAATTACATTAGAGATACAATCACTAGTTGGGTTTAGCTCACGACGTACTCACCACTCAGCCCAGAAATACGAGGTCCAATCCATATGTAGTTGTATTTCATGCTTATTTTCTATCGTTCTTGCTATTTATTACTTTTATTTTGCATACTAGTTACTGTTTTACTTCCATTTTGAAATGAAAATAGTTATTAATACTCAAATTATTTTTTAAAAAAAAAAGAAAAAGAAAAGAAAAATGAGAAAATGGACAATGGAAGAATCGGACACTTTAGTGAAGGCTGTAGTGCTGTACGACTTTCATATAATAATAAACAGAACAATCCTAACTGGGACTGACCCAACGTTATCTTTCTTTAGCCCAATACAGCTTTTAAATTCTAACAGCCCATATGAAATGTCCACTCCAACATTATCATACACCCGTCCACATGTAATCATTCCTCGTAGGGTTTTTAAGGATTAGCCTTTTTTCCACTCTCTCTCACACTGCCCACCTTCAACTCTCTCTGTGTGCCGCCCAGTTAGGGTTTTCTGCAAACCCCTTCCGCCATCATCTCGTTTCTTCTTGTTTCAAACCCCACCCAAAAACAACACACACTCACACACTACAATAGCACAGATTTTCTGGACAGATCTAATTTTATCGTATGGATAACTTCAATTGAATCCCTTTTTTTTGGATAAAATTCATCCTAAAGCTTTAAGCTTTAAGAGTTTTTGAGGAGTTTCTTTATACATACTTAATATTTAAGTTTGTGGTCTGAAAATGGCTTCTATGAACCCATTTGACCTTTTGGGTGATGATGATAATGAGGACCCAACTCAGCTTCTTGCCGCTGCTCAGCAGAAAGCTCCGTCGGCGGCTTCCGCTCCCGCTGCCAAGAAAGGTTCAGCTCAAGCTCAGCCTCAGGCTAAGCTTCCCTCCAAGCCGGCTCCCGCAGCTCAGCCTGGTTAGTATTATTGATTCCTTATTCATTCTGTTTGCTTTATGTGATTTCTTATAGTTTGTACTCTGTTTTTCGGGTCGCTGTGTGTTTTGTTTGTATGTATGATTATTGGGTTGTCAGTGAAATGACGGATTAGGAAGAAGAAAATGGGCCTGATGATTTTTGATTGATTATTTTGTGCATTTCTTGAGATGGGTACTTTTTTTTGAGGGTTTATATTTTGTGTATGAGTGAAACATTTGTTTGCCTTTTGTGCATTGCCTGTCAGTATGCATCAAGCTGATGAAGAGTAAAGGGATGCGTTGGTTTATCTTTGTGTTTATTAGGTTCCTTTAAGGAATGCCTGGAAAGAATGATTTTGTAATGGGATCAGATAAATTGTTAATGAAGTACCATTTTGCAATGGTTAAGATATCAGCTTTATTAAAATTGTTACCTCTCTATTTGGATGCGAAGCAAACATGAGAATGAAATGAAGTTTCTATCCAATGTGATGTTGGAATTCAGAATGGTGGAATCAAAATCATCCTTCTGTCATGTTATTGTTGCTCATTATATAGGACATGGATTGAAATGTTGCATAATGTGATTCGGAGTTAATTTAGAATGTACCTACTTTGGTCCTAGCTACATATGTGTTTTCTATCATTACAAATTGTTTAGCTATCAATGATCTATATTCTGTGTTCTCTTGTTATTTTGATATGCTGTGGATTGGAGGATATTATAGGAAGTGGCCATGATGGAAACACTTGCTTATGCCCACTGGAAGTATTTGAGCTTGATTCCTTTGATGTGTTGTTACTTTTGTGTTGCGAATTTTTAATTCTCTTAAATGTGTTTTGAGCAGTGAGAGAGTATACGAATGATGGTCCTCGTGGTGGACGTGGTGGAGGCCGTGGTGATGGCCGAGGACGCGGACGTGGCCGTGGTGGAGGACGTGGATATGATAGAGACTTTGCTGACAATGAAAATGCAGTTGCTGGCAACAATGGGTACTCTGGCGGGTACAGGGCCTCTGAAGATGGGGAAGCTGGAAAAACTGGTGAAAGACGTCCATATGGAGGTTCACGCGGGGGTTTTCGTGGTCCCCGTCGTGGAGGCTATAGCAATGGGGAAGCTGCTGACGGGGAACGCCCTCCTAGGAGAGCGTTCGATCGTCGTAGTGGAACTGGACGTGGGTGAGTAATTATAGACAACTAGTTAAGGCTGCTCTGCTTAGCTGTGTTGTATATTCTGTCTGCTTTGCATATGTTATATTTATTTGCTTGTTCATGTAGGAATGAATTTAAGCGTGAGGGCGCTGGTCGCGGAAATTGGGGGACCCCGACTGATGAGACTGTCCCGTGAGTACTACAAATACTGCAGATTGTACTTAACATAGGATTGGACACAGACACTTTCTTAACTCTGTTTTGATCTTTCTTACAGTGAGTCAGAGGAACCTGTGAACGAGGTTGAGAAGGTTGATGCTGAGAAACAAGAAGGGCAGGAAACTGTTGGTGATGCTACTAAGGATACTCCTGCTGATGAGACTGAAGAGAAAGAGAAGGAACCTGAGGAGAAGGTGGCTACCTAATTTAGTAGTGTATTTTTGTTTGTTCTAATTAGGATGTACAACCTTTTTTTCCCCGAGAAGAATGTAGTTTAATTTTATTTTTATTTTTATTCTATTATAGGAGATGACCCTGGAGGAATACGAAAAGGTTCTCGAAGAGAAAAGAAAAGCCCTTCTTGCAGTTAAACCTGAGGAGAGAAAGGTTTCTGTGGACAAGGAGTTGCAATCCATGCAGCTGCTATCCAACAAGAAGAATGATGATGAGATCTTCATAAAATTGGTAAGTTGTGAGTTCAGAAACAGAACAAAAATCAGCCTTTTTTTGGTTATTTTTTTAAAGATTGATTGAGGAAGTAGGATATCATGTGCTCTGCTGGATCGCAGGGTTCTGACAAGGACAAGCGTAAGGAAGCAGTTGAAAAGGCAAAGAAGGTACTTGTTTTGGTTGCTCTAATTAATCAGCTTGTTCTTTTTCCTTTACAAGTTCGTGTTATATTGGATGCATAACAGTAACACATTCATGGACGTCATTTGAGTTCTGAAATGTTTGATGCATGAACCTCACATCCATGGATGACTTTTAAGTTTATGTTGTCTCCTCTTTGTGGACCGGATGTTTGTTGAAAAGTTTGATTTTTGGAACTTAAGATTCTGTTCCAACTGTAAAATTTGAATATTCTTATCTGCACTCCTAATTGACGGCAAAACTGTTTTTGTTGTGGGAAGTCTTTTCCTGCAGTTTTTTTTTAATTATTTTAGGAATCAGTCCATTACATTATTAAATAGTCTTGATACATTCAGGATAGCTACTGTTTTTCTACTTCAATTTGTCACACCTAGCACCTTTTGAAGGCCAGACTGCCTCTAATTTTAGTTTGTCATGGAAGTTATTAGAATTGTCTTTGAAGCCATTGTGGTCCTAGCATTTTGGCTTTTCTTAAATATTGTTGGTGCTAGAAACATGATTTTATTTTCTGTACATGGAAGATTGTTATCTACCTTGTGTGCCTTTTTTCTGATAATTGTCTTTTTTTTTCTTTTTTTTTTTTTTCCTGAGATCGATCTGTTTTGTTTCTCTGATAGGCAAATGACAACATATGTTTTTCGTTATAATCCGCAGGCTGTAAGCATAAATGAGTTCTTGAAGCCTGCTGAGGGTGAAAACTACTACCGTCCTGGGGGCCGTGGCAGAGGTCGTGGTCGTGGTAGGGGAGGTAACAATAACTCGTACGATGTTGCAGCCCCATCTATTGAAGATGTTAAGCATTTCCCTACATTGGGAGGAAAGTGAAGTGGAACGGAGGAGGGTATTGTCTGTTGGAGCTTTTTCTACTATTGTCTTCAAATTACATTCAGCAGCTCCTGTACTAAAAAAATGATATTTTTAGAAGTTCTATTACATTTTAATGAGTGTAAATTTAGAAGTCTTTCTCGGGGGTTAATTCCCCTTGGTTTTAGTTTTAAAAGTTGCATGGATGCTTTTGATTGGGTCTTTTATCTAGGCAGTTAGTAGGGTCAGAAATACATTTTTGATCATGGGATCAGTTTTGAGTGGTCTATTGGAACAACAGTTTTGCTCCACTAGTTTAAAGGGATTTATAGATGATCATTATGAAATTTAATGCTTTAATCTTCTTTAAATATGCTGTATTGATCTCTCACTTCTGTTAGTATTAACCCATCATAATGAAGCAAATTGTCCGCATTGTATCATCCTAAACTTTCGAAATATCGGTTGTGTAACGTTACCATGGTCATTAGATGATGAAGTCGGACATGTTAACATTGCAGGCTACAAGATGGCATTTCAATCAAAGCCTGAGATCAAATCACACAAATATTTCAAACGGACCCAGAGAGAGATCAAAGTCTCAAATGATTGAAGTCATCTCTATCAACACCAACAAAGTTTGAGGAAGCGGCTGCAAGATACAGTTTGCTAGAAAATTCCTGCACTTCCTCAACCATTCTGCCATTGTATTCCGATGTGAAATTCAGCGTCTCCAGAATCCTTCCAACACCATTGAACATCATCCCAATCGCCTCCACTATCTCCACCGTCTCCGGCTTCGACACCCTTACGCCACCCAAAAATCTTCGCTTGCAGTTCTTAATGTTATCTGGGGCTCCCGGAAGTGTAATCAATGTCTCCAAACTATTTGCCCTTTTACCCGTCAGCCAAAATTTTTGAATCCTCTTCTTCATGAACTCTGCAATTAGCAGGTAATCACCATCTTCACTCACTGCAAGCCCAGCTGGTCCAGTTAGCCCGTCAACCAACAACGTTAGCTCTTCAGTTTTGATGTCGTATTTATAAACTTTCCCTTCCGTGTCATTACTGGCGAAGATTGCTGTGTGGTTCCTGCAAGAAAACAGGGAAAATTTTGAAAAACAGAGCAAATGAATTTTCTTGTACTAACAGCATATTTACCCAGTGAGGAATAATTTCTCAGCATCAGTGAAGTATTGGGAAGCTTGATCGATGTCTAATGCGTTGGGGAGTGAGAAATTGGTGCCATTGTAGCCTGTTGCCACCGGAATTGCTGCTCCGCCTGAAGGCGGGACGACGAAGAACCCGAAAAAGACATCAAGAGTGTAAAGGTTACCACCGCTCGAATAATCAATACCAAGACCTGCTACTCTTCCACACTTTGGTGCAGGTTTCCCGTCGCATTCCTCCTTGGTTCTACAATTCATTCACAGAATAATTAGGAAAAAAAAGAAAATTGTGTTACCTGAAAGGAGAAGTTGTGGCGAAGTCTTGGAAACCAAGACTGGGACAGTTGTATTTGAGTATCCTGCCATCTGCAACTCCGGCGAACGGGCAGCCGCCGGAGTAATCAAAAGCCAGAGCCTCGGCGCCGGAGGCATTTGCTCCGATGAATGAAAGTTTGGTGGTGAATTGGTATGTGGGTCTGACACAATTAACATGAAAGTGAAGAGAACAGAAATGGATGACGTAAATCCAGATTATGATTCTGAGATTTCCCATTTTATCACTCGTCTCTTATTTTTAGGTCTGTATAAACCAAAACCAAAACCAGCAATTTATAAGCCGAAAAAAAAAGATTTTTAATTTTGGGTTGAACTTCACTCGACAGGAAACCAGCCAAGTGGCGACTTTCTATTTCTACTGTCTGCTTATCCCAAAGTAGGATGTTAGGATTACGCACTCTTGGAGTTGACTTTCTATTGTCCCGAATTATAGTCCAGTTTAGATATTCATTTTTCGACGGAGGAAATAGTAGAAATTATTTGCATCAATCGGCCTTACACATTAAGCATCGGGTCTGTCCCATTACTCAGATGTCAGTATGTCACATTTGCAATTTGCATGGCCGGGGGCTAAGCGCGCGCGAAGATTCGAGAATCATGCAAAATACAAACTTTTTTAGTTTTTTTTTTTTTAAGGTAAACGCCTAAACTTAAGATTATGACAGAAGTACAGAACGTTGAAGGCAACACCAGTAATAATAATAATATATTCCAACTATGGTTTTACTAAAGAACGGGAATTGATAACACTAATAACAGAAAATTTTTACAAATAGGTGGTACAATGAACGTGGGTTGCATATGTTAGATACAAAATATACTTCATTTACCTTATTATACCAACTTAATTACCCCCTAGCTAACATGGAATTCTTGATGAGAATGAGAGGAATATTTAAAAATCAAACTATTTCTTAATACTAGAACTTCACGATTTGGTAAAACGTATATCATAAATGAAAATCGATCAAAATATTTAAAAGATTATGATTTTATCTAACGTGAGATTTATAAATTTCAAACTCTTAGAAGTTTTTGTTAAATTAAAGGAAGATTTTAGTGTAAATATTTTAATTATAATTTAATAAATCTTGTATTTTCGCCACGCCAAATTTCGAAACCTATTACGGATCATATAATAACCGTTGAAAAGCCGCCAACAATTTAAGCAGTTGGGATGTTTCCTTAAAATAGTACAGCGCCAACCTCATCATCATATTAATCCTCTGCACTTTCTAACCATGAAAACATGAGTGCTCGTCTTAGAATTAGAAATGGACAACTTTCTTCATTTCCCTTCAAAATTCTCCCATCATTTCGACTTAGAAGTTTCTCTTCTCAATCTCCCAATGCTGCACTTGGAACACAAGATACCGAACCAGAACCAAAAGCACCCGCCTTGGATTTAGTATCATCATCGTCATCAGGTGGTGTAGTCTCACTTAACAAGAAAATAACGCGTCTGATTCGATCGGGGAATTTAGTATTAGCCCTTGAAGTATTTGAGAAAATGCCTCTGAGGACAACAATCACATGGAATTCAATCTTGGCTGGGTTTGCGAAAGAGCCCGGTAAGTTAAGAGAAGCTCAGGAACTGTTTGCGAGAATGCCTGACCGAGATACTTTTTCTTACAATCTAATGTTGTCGTGTTATTTACGTAACGGTGATGTGGAGGCAGCCAGAAATCATTTTGATCAGATGCCTATTAAAGATGTTGCTTCTTGGAATACTATGATAACAGTGTATTCTCGGAATGGGATGATGAGGGAAGCCAAAGATTTATTTTTGGCTATGCCATTGAAGAATGGTGTGAGTTGGAATACGATGATATCAGGATATGTTGAATCAGGGGATCTCGAATCGGCTTTGGAACTGTTTCGGGAAAATCCTGTGAAGGATGTGATCTCATATACGGCAGTTGTGACAGGGTGTATGAGGTCTGGTAAGGTTGAAATGGCAGAGAAATTCTTTGAAGAGATGCCGGTAAAAAATTTGGTGACTTGGAACTCCATGATTGCAGGATATGTTGAAAATGGGAGAGGTGAAGAGGGCTTGAAGATGTTTAAAACAATGATTGAAGTGGGGATTAAGGTGAATGAGTCAAGCTTGAGCAGTATTTTATTGGGATGTAGTATTTTATCATTTCGGAAGTTGGGAAAGCAAGTCCATCAGCATGTTGTTAAATCTCCTTTGTACTTGAATACTACAGTAGGAACTTCTCTGATTAGCATGTATTGCAAGTGTGGAGATTTGGAGGATGCATGTAAGTTGTTCCTTGAGATGCCAAAAAAAGATGTGGTCTCTTGGAATGCTATGATTTCGGGGTATGCTCAGCATGGGGATGCGGAAAAAGCTTTAGGATTGTTTGATATGATGAGGAAAAAAGGAATGAAACCAGATTGTGTTACGTTTGTAGGGGTTTTATCAGCTTGTAACCATGCTGGTCTAGTTGATTTTGGGATCCAATATTTTGAGAACATGCAGAACGTATATGGAGTTAAACCCCAACCAGATCACTACACTTGCATGGTAGACCTCCTAAGTAGAGCCGGTAAGCTTGCCGAGGCCATGGGATTGATTAAGAAAATGTCCAGGCCTCATGTGGCTGTATATGGGACTCTTCTAGGTGCTTGTAGGAACCACAGAAACTTGGAGGTGGCTGAATTTGCTGCTACCAACTTGCGTGCTCTTGATCCAAATAATGCAGCTGGTTATGTTCAGCTTGCAAATATATATGCTGCTTATAATTGTTGGGAGCAAGTATCTAGAACAAGAAAGTTGATGAAGGAAAATAGAGTTGTCAAGACCCCAGGATATAGCTGGATGGAGATAGAAAATACAGTTCATGAGTTCCTGTCTGGAGATAGGATGCACCCTGAACTGAAAAGCATACATGAAAAGTTAAGTGAGCTGGAGAAGAAAATGAAGTTGGCGGGGTATGTCCCTCATCTCAACTCTGATTTGCATAACGTGGGAGAGCATCAGAAGAAGCAACTACTTCTATGGCATAGTGAGAAATTGGCCATCGCATATGGTCTCATGAGGTTGCCGGCAGGTACACCAATCAGGATATTCAAGAATCTTAGAGTGTGCCATGACTGTCACCAAGCTACAAAAATTATATCAGCTATTGAAGAAAGGGAGATTATTGTCAGAGATAAGTCGAGGTTTCACCATTTCAAGAATGGATTATGCTCTTGTGGTGATTATTGGTAGAGTAGGTTTTGGCACAACTTCCATCAAACCCTCAGATCACTTGAGATCAGCCAGGTGTGATTTCAATGATGGTCTCTTGCGGCAACTCGTGAAAATGAAGATACCATGAGTGATTCGACCCGTGCAGGTGTTGCTTAATCATCCGTTGTGAGATGAAAGGTATCTACATTCACTGTTGTGACTCGCAAGGCCACTGGAGAGGACGATTTAAATCCACCATATATGACAGTCGCCTTTTGAACGGAATCAATTGGTCAACTCTCTCCATCAATGAAAATGAGGCATTGTACCGAGTCTCTTGGATGAGAGAGTTGTCGGCATTTTTTAACGCATTGTATCGCCATGGCAAACTAACAAGCGGCCGTGTACCATGACACATTGCAAAGTGCCAGGCTGTTGTCACCAATTCTGGAGTAAGAAAAGCTCGACAAGCTATTTTATGTAACCAATGTACTCTTCTAGAAAACGAAACAACTTTCAGATAGTTTGGCCATGAGAAATGACAGGGCAACTGATCGGCTGAAGCAACAGAGATAATGAATAATCATGTTTTCTGTCCTATCTCTTGTGAAAATAACCGGGTATTGCAGGTGTGAAGATACCAAATACAGAGTGAGCATCAAAATAGGAGTCCATTTTGTAGTGATTCTTTTGCTGCTAAGATGTCAATATATAACTTTCCATTAGACTCGTTTCTTTCCTCATTTTATGGAGGGATCACTTTTTACATTTTTATTTCGGCGTAACCTCAGGTTGTAATTTGATAGGACCTTGAGGACTGATAACTCCATCTTACATCACAATCACTTTTCCTTTTGGTCCATGTAAAAATTTCCTTCCTTCATCAATGAAGTTCAACAATACAAAAAATCATGAATGGTGTAATATAAACAGAAAAGCCCCAGTGAAAAAGTAAAACTCAGGAAAAGGTAACAAATCAACTGCTGAGAGTAAATGAGCAAGAAGTAAGTACATATTGCTATTAACCAATATTTTCCTACTTTGTACAAATGTTTCTTTAATTCAAATACAGAAAAGAATGGATGTTTTAGCATAGTTCTGAAATGACAATATCAAACGAGCAACCCTGACAAACAGATGTTTTCACATCGAAGAACTAAGATGCGGTAGATTCTACATCCCATGGAGAAACAAGTGCTTCACCCATCAGCTAACCATACTTTCTTTTTCTCTAAGAACTTCAAGTGGAGCAGCAACCAGATTTCTGGTTCACGGGTTGTCCTCGGATTTGGACGGTAGGAGGCCTGGCATTGTTCATGGCAGGTTGGCTAGCCATCCTAAAATCCATATACAGAAAAATATTGTGATCTATGTGAATAACTTCTAGCAAATGAATAGAACCGAAGAAGCTGGATCTATGAAGCCACAAAACAATATACCTGTTCTTGATCTCAGCAGCCATGGCCATGAAAGCCTGCTCAACATTTGTGGCACTTTTTGCACTTGTTTCCATGAAAGGAATCCCAATTTCATCAGCAAAAGCCTGCAAGAGGGAAAATATTACAAACGCATCCAACAGAAGCCTTAAAGCCATTAAGAAACATCTTCTGTGAAGTTATCCAGAATAAGCAGAAACTACAATTCAAAGCCAAGTTCCGTATGAACTGTACCTTGGCCGTCTCGAAGGGAACAGCCCTTTGTGATTCAAGATCACATTTGTTCCCAACCAAAAGTTTGTTAACGTTTTCACTAGCATACCGGTCAATTTCATTCAACCATTGCTTCACATTATTGAAGCTCTCTTGATCAGTCACGTCATAAACCACCTGCAAAAATTGCCAGTCAGGAAACGTAATAAAGGATGTCTTGCAACAGCCAAAACATGAAGCAACGGTTCGAAAGAGCTACTTACAATGATACCATGAGCCCCACGATAGTAACTACTCGTAATTGTCCTAAAACGTTCTTGCCCGGCAGTATCCCACTATAACACAAATGAGAAATAGAAATTAGGACAAAGGCAGAAACAAGCAGCAAAAGAAAGGGAATGACCACTGAGACATACATACGAGTCTTCAAGGACTACAGATTATATAAAAATATTTCATCAACAAATCACTCCTTATAGGAGTCTAACAGTTTCATAGTGAACATAAGAGAGTAATTGATGCGCTTACAATTTGGAGTTTAATGGTTTTCCCATCCTGCTCTACCGTGCGAATTTTCTGCAAGAATAAGATTGCAGAAAGCTCTAATCTTTATTCACATGAGACTAAAAAAGCAAATTTTAAAGCACAAAACAGCCAATAACTTACAAAATCCACACCGATGGTACTAATATAGCTCTCCAAGTATGAATCATCCTGGAAACAACAACAATAACAAGTTAAAGAAAACAAAGTCTAATAACCACCGATCAACAGGATACCAATTCAAATGTGGCAATCAAAGAAAATACGGTTTTTGTTTACACCATGGTCAACAGTTGCAAGAGGACAATGTATCAAATCAACTTTTTTCAATGACGAGTAGGGTTGAGGAATGGAAAACTGGTAAGAAAGAAGACTTACGGCAAACCTCAGAAGCAGACATGATTTACCAACACCGGAATCTCCAATGAGTAAAAGCTTAAAAAGGTAATCACTGCAAAACAATGCATATAATGTAAGGTGTCGTAGCGAAAAAGAAAAAACAAACCACTTATGTACCCATATAATATCGAACTTTATATAGCCTAAAAGTAGGATGAGCAAACAGCTGATCAATGCAAGTAAAACCGAAATACCAAAAGAGAGCGATAATGCACATTAATGAATGTAATCTCTACAATAAAACCATCCAGACCAATGAACAAGCCAAAAAAATGAACCAGGAGGCTCCAAAGCACTTTCAGTCTTGTATTCTAATACATCATAATAGTGGACAGTGTGGCACAGAAAATCACAAGATACAGACTAGGAACTCTTAATGAGACTTGCATAATCTTTCCGGTGACAAGAAAATCAGAATTGAGAGATCTCAAGAATCATGATCACCCATCAAAAAAAAGAATCATAACTTATAAAGACAATCAGGTGAAGTAAGCACTTTATGCAACAGAAACCACCAGCGTCATTGATCTGGTACAGCGCGATGTCAATCTAGTTCAACTTACAAGGTTGTGGTACTCCTGATTGTAGTAAGACTAAAAATCAGTAAGAAATAAAGAAATAATACCCACAAAACAAAAACTTGCGGCACAAATTACCTGCATATAGCAAAAAAATCTAAATTGTAGGAAGTTTCTTGAGAGTTGTCAACAATTGATAAACAAACCAAACCCACAAAATTCGCATGTCTAATTTCAAGCAAAACAAAGCTTCAGTACATCTGATCACGTCAGAATTTTAAAAAGATAGCTTTAATAATAAGCTGAATCATTAAAAAGTTCTCTTTGATCCATCAGAAAATAAAATTACGCGATACAAAGAACTCCTGTATGCGTGAATTTGAAGAGCACGTAAGAGGATCACAATTTCTACAATTCAATTTCCATAAATTCGCATGGATCTCACATCCCAAAGACAACAAAAATCAGCAAAAAGGCAATAAGGAGCTGACAATCAACGAAACAAGCAGCATCTTGAATTACGGTAATCATTGATTTAAAACATAGCGGATCTAACAGAGTATTATCACCATCCTCATACGAATTCATGATACAGAACATCAAAACGAAAATTTGAATTCAAACACCGAAGAAATTTGACCAAATCAAATATTTCAAAACAACCACCACAAAAAAAAAAAAACAAAAAAGGAACATAAAACTTACTATTCCGGATTCATGATTCTGATGGCGCAAAAGTTAAAACAGAATTGTGGGGTTGATTAAAAAAGGAATTAACGGAAGACGGTGAAACCGTGACGGAGGAGCTGCGTTTTCCGGCGAGGAGGGAATTGAAACTTAGGGAGAATCGGGAAAGAGAGAGAAAGAGAGAGGAGAGAGAGAGAGAGAGAGAGAGAGAGAATTGTTAGAATGGGAAAGGGAGATGTGAGGTTATGAAGAGGCCTAAATTGTTGGAATGGGGGAAATGACGTGGCAATTCATTAACGTGTCATTATGCACTTTATATTTAAAACCCCCTTACTACAATTACGATTTTGGGTTTTCTTTTTTTATGATTTTCTTTTTGCCCAAAATTCTAATCACTGTATTGTCCTAAAGTAATTATCGGTTTTTAATCTCTATTTTTAGTACAAAATGCACTCAAAGCGAAAAAAAAAAGAAGAAAAAAAGAAGGTATTTCTAATTAAAAAAAAAAAAAAGAGAACGCTTGGGACGAAGGTAACCCAAAAAAGTGGAAAAAAACGTACGATATATGAGCGTATTTTTTTAATTAATTTTACATCCAAAATAAAGCCTTTAATGTTTAATCCAACAAATTTTTTTTTTTTTTTTTTTGGTATGCAGTGATAGAAGATTATAACCATGTAACATTTTGTAAATGATTATTAATAATAATCAAAGATATTATTTTATTACTTGATATTGAAGAATCATATTCTAATAATTACACTTTGTTACCTCTTTAAAATTCAACTTGTTATAGTTAACTTATACTTACTTAGTAAGAAATACTCCCTCTGTCCCAAAATTATTGTCCAGTTTGAAATTTTATTTTTTGTACAATTTGAACTAGAAATAATTATTTAGAATCATATCTACATATGCATATATTTTTTTACTTAGAATCATAATTATTGTCCGGTTTGACTTAGAATCATATCTACATATGCATATATTTTTTTAATTTAAAAATGAACATTATGTATGATTGTAATAGTCTTTTTCTTGTCTAAGAGAATTTTAACTTGTTCGACTAAACTAACATAATAAATAATAATTTTTTCTAAATGAAGAGAGTATTAAGAAAAGGAAAAATATAATAATTTTTATCCAAAAAATAGAATTTATTTTATTGAAACATAGAGAAGATGTAAAAATGGAACATAATCAAAGATTCAAAAATTACATCAAAGATTCAAAAATTACAATCCCTAATTAAACTATGAATTGACAGGAGACGAGGAATGTGACAGACAGCACGATTGCATTAATGGATTCCCATGTGTTCTCCATTATGCAGTGTGGAGACTGTGGACATGTTGCTATTAATGGTTGCATATAAATTCACCGTTTTTATTTACAGGTGATTTTATCATAATATATATATATATGTAATCCTTCTAAAATACTAGTACAAGACCGATAAAAGGATGGAATAGTCAATTAACAGAAGGTAGCAAGGGGGGTTGAACCGAACCGGGGCGGCCAGCTAATTACTTCACCACCTCAATTTCGTGTCAACTCCGCGGAGGCAAAATTAGGCCAAAGAACGGCTTCTTATAACTCTATGATGATAGCTTCCTGGGAAAGAAGAACACACGGCTGAAGATTCTAGAAGCCATTTTACGAAGCTGCCCTCTTACAATCTAAACGTCGACTATTCAAAAATGCTGATTAGTCGAAACAAAACAACACAAGCTAAAAAAAAGGTCAGCTGAGCCACAATCTTGGCAGGCTCGAAAAATCAAATTCTTAAAATTGCAAAATTCAAACTCATGATCTTTCCAGCTAAATCCAACTCCCAGTATTTGCAACGACCGCTACTATTTCCATTCTTTGAAATAAGATTATATTGAGATTCAATATTTATACTCCCTCCGTCCCAAAATTATTGTCCAGTTTGATATTTCACTTTTAGTATAATTTGAACTAAAAATGAAAATCCAAAGTGGACAATAATTATGGGACAGAGGGAGTACTTTTTTTTTATTTTTTATTTTTTTGAGACGGAGGGAATATAATTCTACCATCTATGATTAAGAAAATCTTATTTATTTAACTAGTAAGATAAAAATACTTTTTAACTAATATGGATATGTTTTTGAGCGGAACGCAGGAAGCCAATTTGGTTAATTACTCCACTGTGTTTGTTCGAACACATACTGTGACGGTAGAAAGTAGTAAAAATAATTTTTTTTTTTTTTTTTTTGGCATCAAGGTTTCTTCTTCCCGTCATTCTCTTCGATAGTAATTTGGCATCATTTGTTAATTCTTTTTGCATGTACAAGCGAAATTCTTCATTCATCCAACCCATAAATCTTTGGCACGCAAGCAATAAATTAATCTCTCAATCATCAGATTTTAAAAATCCTAATGATGATAATGACGATTGTACTCCCACCGACTAGCTAACCACAGGGACACATCAATAGTCAATCAACTTTGTACATCATTGAACTTGAATTACCGTCAATCACCAGAGTGTGTGCTTAACGCAAAAAGGGTCAAAAAGAAAAGTAAAAAACTAGAGTAAGAATTATTTTTTTATTTATTTTTTCATATGGCAAGGTGTTCACTGTACACCGTCGACACAAAATTACTCGCCCATCATACATCATACATATTGTCACGGACAGTTTTTCTTCACCACGAATTCGGGTGGTTTGATGCGAAACGGGCTATTTTCGTAGACGGACATGGGACAGAACGTTCTAGAGCCTTGTGGAATTCTCCGGACAAATCTTGAAGACTCTGGAATTTTCTAGAGAGGCCCGGAACTCTCTAGAAACGGGTGGAACCGCGTGGAAGCTACCCGAGTTTGCTAGAACTGTGTGGAAGATTCTAGAGACTTGTAGATATTTTGAACTTAGAATATTTTATTGTATGAATTCTCTAGAATTCTATTATTTTATTATGTACATAGAATTCTCTAGAATTCTTTAGGAGTTGGGGTTTGCCTATAAATACCCCATGCCCCCTTCATTTGTAAGGCATCCAAGCTTTGAGTAGAGTTCTGAAGCATTCCTTAAGCTCTCTTGTGCCTTCATCATTCTTTCACTTTCAACCTTTCTTAAGTTTTTCTTTGCTTCCGTTCTTTAAAATATTGCCTAGCTTTGCACGCTTTGGGGGTCTTAAGGCTGAGCTAGCACTTGATCGTTAGTTGTTTTGTGCTAGTGCCGCACGGCCGTTACTTTGAAAAAGTAAGCCCGTGACAATATATACTAGCCGAGATATACTCCGCACGATGCACGGAAGATCGCATGCCCGTTATGTAAATGTGAGTACCTTCTCGGTTGATGCCATTTGGAGTCTACTTGTGTGTATCTATGGAAGCATTTTAATTCAATCTTTCAATGGGCACCTAAAGCATGTACTCAAAGCTGAAATAGTTAAGCATGATCCTTAAACCTTGTCCCTAGGGATTAAAAATTAAACACGGAAAGGAATTAAGTTTGGCGAGCATTGTATATCACATGAAATGATGAAAATGACTAACCAGAAGTATCACTATTGAACCACAATCCAAATGAAAAATACAAAGTGCCATTTGCAAGTGTGCTGAAAAGTATAAGCACTCAATCTACATTCTTCTACAACAATGGATAACTGTATGTATCAAGAGGGTGTAAAGTCAGGCTTAAGTTCTGAATGAAGAGTAATCAGCGATGCGCTGCTGAATCAGGAACAAGAGGTTCACATGTTTCCAAGAGCTCGCTACGGAGACCAGTGAACACAATGAATCCGTTTCAATAGGTCTGAGTTTGATTAAAGCTGCAGGGACCAGATCCTCCTTTTCGAGTTTTGGCACTTTCTTCCTTGCCTCCGGAAAGCTTGGCATCACCCGTCGTTTTATGAGAACTGGATGCCGTAAATCGAACTCTAAGCTTGGTTTTTTTCCTCCAGTGCTGAGGAGACAAACTGATGATAAAACAGCGAAGAAAAATTAGTGCGTCACTGAGTGAATAAACAAGCACCATGTACATAATGGGTGCAGATGAATTATAGCATGACGTAGCACCACTTAATTATATCTACTAAGAGAATAGATGGTAAATTTGTGATACTCCCTCTATACATAAATCGCCAAATTTTCTTAATAAGTAGTATAAAAGGCTTCGTCCTCCCTAAGGCTTCGTCCTCCCTCACCAAAACAAGACCACTCATGAAGTAACCTGTTCACCGAGGTATGTGAGCACTATTCTTCCATAATACAACTACAGTTTCACCTCTTGTCTTTCTTATACAGGCGTAAGCCAGAAGATCCAACTACCCAAAAAAGGACTACAAGCTAGGCTGCAAGCTCTCAACTATATCGGATTCAAAACCCCAATTCCATCCTCCAAGGGACTCGCATCTCCTATTTTTTTTCCCCTTCCACACTACAAGCTAAAAAAATTTTTATTTCACACTGCCAGTCTCTAATATAAACATAATCCTTTGCAGGAAGAAATTTGCACATTAAACAACTCAGTTCTAACAAAAGGTTTTGAAGCTTTAGTTTCTGTCATTCATAAACTTTGATAGCAATGTCATTTTGTGCTTTGAGATTCAAGACCTTGCATGATGATTGGGTTCCAGCATAAGGAGAAGTCAAATAACATCAAACCAACCAGGAAAAGTGGAAGAGTGCATAGGTGCATGAACCAACAGAGTTAACTATATGCCAACTAAGGAAGAATTTACATGAGGCTTCAATGAGAATTTCCAATGAATAAAAATCAAGCTGAAGTGGGAGACTTGGCGATGGCAGTAAGCACATAGAGAAGCAGTAGAACGTCAGAAAAGAAGCTTCACTAAAGCAGCAGGAAAACAAACTGCTGAAATCAAGATGATCCTTATCCTAGACAGAAATCTAACAGCTATATTGGAAAAGGTAAACTTTTCCTTTTTGTCAAATCACATATGATATCACTCATTAGTTTTAATAGCATGTTTATTCTTTTCCTTTTTTAATGTTTGATTATTTCACAAAAAATCTCTACTAATCTTAGTATTCCCTGATTATCAAGGAGAGTCTGATTCGTACAATTCCAGAAGTAATCAACCATGCCAATCTACGATACCAAACATGGAAATGATGCTGCACTGGACCATGTCATTCACTCTTCAATCTTAATGGGACAAAAAAAGCTTCTGCCACCACATTTCAGATATTTTAGTTTATTAAGCCCAACTGCGAAACGCAAACAACAGCAACAAATGCATACCCAAAAAGCTGTTGGTAATATTTAAAATTTTTAGCTGCTTAACATAGACATGGCGGGAAATTACAAGGCCATGCAAAGAAATTAATACGGCAAGGATAGAACAAATGAAAGTATAACAACGTATTTTTACGGACATTTGATTCCAAACCATGCAAACAAATAAATAGGGTAAGGATAGAACTACTTACATCATAGAGAGCAGCAGTAGAGTCTGAAGGTAAGAATACTCCCTGGAGTACCACTCCATCAAGAAACTATACTCTGATCAGATGTAAAAAACGGTCACAGGACAGTCATAGTACACCAACAATCACATTGAACCATGAATTTAAACAAAGCTAAGATGTAAAAAAAGCAAGTCGAAAAACCAGAACACATTCTCAGCGGTTGCTGCATGTCATGTGTAAAGAAAAACATTTGTGAAGAATGGACAGAAGTAAACAAAGACGAGCAGCCGTAAAAGCACGGAACCATCAAAAGTGAAAAAGACTTGACCAGGGACATCAAAACCACAAATAGTGAAGAAGGCTGTAGAAATGATCAAACAACAATAGCAGCTTCTTTTGCATACTTCACCTCATTTCCTAATGTTAAACCACACTTATATTTATCGGTTACATAATATTTTAGGTATAGAAAGATAGAACTTACCATGAAGTACAAATAGACTTCGAATACATTAACTGAACTGAGTAGGACATGTGGATGGATAAGCACCATAAGTAACACATTAAAAAACTGGTACAGGAACCAGTTGCACCATAAGCTATTTCCATGGAGTAGCTTATTTACTACACGAAGACTCTGAAAGAAAGAAAAGAAAACTATAAGCAGTACCCCAGAAAATTTGGAACAATTATACGTACTACAAGTGCACAATCCAACTATAATGTGCATCAAATGAGATTCTAAAAGAAATACCGTTTTGGCAGCAACAACTACCTGTTAAAGACAGGCAGGATACCATGCTCATAAACACACCGTAACTTGATGGCAAATCTCCAAAACGATCTGAAAACAAACAAAAGAATCATCAACACTCCAATTGAGACGGATGCAGTAGATAACCTGCATCATAACATACATACAGCATCAATACCAAAGCAAAGGGAACTCGATGCTTCACCTTTTCGGTATTGCTCCATTTATTCTAAAGAAGGCAACCATTACATATTTATTTAGTTTCACTAAATCTCTAATATTAGTCTCAACTCTTTTGACTGTAAAGCTTTAACAAATTAAATTATTATTCACCATTCACTTTCTAAATTATTATCCATTTCGTATGGACTAAATTACAAAATTTGTCTGCATTACCTTTAAGAGGAAAAGAACACACACACACACACACACGGAAGACTCGAATAGAAAATCTTGATCGTAGAGAATGCCTTTTACCATAACTAGAAAGTGACTCAAAAATTAAATCCAATTCCTGTGTGAAGCAACTTAACAACAAGGAATTGCTAAATTGGTCTTTGAATCTTAAAGCAACAATCGTAAAGTCTACTACATTCAAGATCAGTGCAAAAGAAGCATATCTTTCACAGTATTCACTAGTTTCAACTTTCAAGTACCAACATGTGCATTCCAGAAATTTGGTTTTGACAACTGACTGAGCATGCATAAAACATATATGTCCAACTGCATAACGAACATAAAACAGAGAGAAAATAATGTTGCCCAGACACAACTGAACAAACAACATTTTTTTTACAGAAAGTAGTAGAGGGTTTCAGATAATTCCAACAATCTGGTCACACACTTTCATTGTTCTCCATGATGATTATGGACCATGAGTTAGCAAGACAGACAAGGTTCACATCACATACCAAGCCATTTACTTCTTTCTCTTCCTCTTTCAGAAGAGGACTCTCTAAGAACGTGCTGGTGACCTTTTCCGTTCGACTGCTGCATGTTGAGGCAGAAGGAGATATTCTAGAAGCTACAGTTTCAGGAGATAAAATTGCAGCTCCCTTTCCATGGCTGCCATCAGGCATGTCACCAGGAGCTTTCTTTGCGATGCTCGCAATGGTTCCAACCGGACTTGAAATTGAGGGTTCATTTCCCATACTCAGGCCACCAGGAAAGACACCTTGTATCGATGGCAAATGTGAAGAAATGTCAGAAAGGGGATGAAAAAACAACATTACATGAATTTTGAGCTAATCTAACAATCAACTGCTCCAATTCAATTTCAACTTCTTTTTTCTAGCTAATCCAACAAAATCTCCAAGTAATCCAATTCAATCCATCCCACTTTTCTTCAAGAGTGACCCAGATTTACCAAGTTCCCTTACAATATCACTGAATATTACGATTTTGATCATTTTTCTTATCATCAGTATCCACTTTCACCAAGTTGTCACGAGTTCAATGCTAGCTTAAATCTCAGCATCAGAACTACGCGATTACCATTACCAATTTCTCGATTTAAGGTGGCATTTCCCTTAGTTTAAGTATCAAAATGAGCTCAACTATTACTTAAAACTCCAAGCACAAGATTCAGATGAAAATAATCAAATTCAAAGAAATTTTGAACCATTAAAAATATAAGAGTGAACCTCAAAACAAGTCATCAACCTTTAATATATTTCCATTCTAGGTCATCAATTAAATTTATTTGTAACACAGGTTACCTTACTAAAGTTTTAATCTATTTCAGATTATTCTATTAATTTTGGTTGTTAAATAGTGACGGAAATCCATTTCTCACATGCTTTTGGGTTCAGGGGTATTTTTATCATTTTATTATTTTTTTAATTTTTTGATCTTTTAAATTTTTTTTTTTTTACAATTCTTCTTCTTATACTTCGTAACTTGTATACACTGGTAGTAAAATTCTAAATTTTAAAAATTTAATTTCTTTTTGTATTTTAACTTCTAGATTATAAAATTTTTTTAAAAAAAATTTAAGAAATGAAGAAGAAAAATTCGAGTTAAAGTAAACATGAAAATTAGGTAGATGCAAGAGCCATCATAGTTCCCAACGAATCTTTTTGTGCTTTCCTCTTTTTCCTTTTTGGAAAGGAAATCACAGAAAGATTTGGAGGGGGGAGAGGGGGGGGGGGGTTTAAAAGCTTCAGCTTTGCGAAGACTCTAATAACGCTTTCAATCACAAATTCTTAGGAAATGAAGTTATATCAAGTGAGCAGCAGAAGGGGTAAGAAAATAAAGTAAGCTCTCTGCTATGACCCACAACTTCCATCTACAAGATTAGGTTGCTCCAGGAGTACTACTCTATAAATCACTTAAATACAGTGCAACAACCAAGAAACTCCAAGAAGATGTTCAAAGGAAACTCCTTTTTTCCCTTTTTTGACTTCAGCTTAACAAAAAGAAAAGGCAAATATTCAACGAAACTCAATTCAACTCCTCAACAAATAACAAACAAGTCTTCTCCTCAATAATCTGGTAGACAATATCAATTAAAGTAATATAATGAAAGAGAAAAAAGGAGAATCCAACATTTTGAATCTCAGTCTTACCTTTTACTTTTTTTCTCTTCAAAGCTTCAATTTTCAACAAGTAGACAAAAATTCACCATCAAATCAACTCAATGAATCAAGAGAGGAAAAAAAAAACCACCATGCAGGAACAACCCACCTCAGAAAATGAATCAAAGAACGATTCCGACAATAATTAACAAAAATGAACCATCCGTGAACACATGTAGTACCTGAAAATTCAAGAAATGGGCTCAATTTTTTTCTCCCTTTTTCTTTATTCAACTTCTGGAACGTTTACCACGAGCTTGAGCTAATTCAGCTATGCAAAACTTTGATAATTGAAGTTGTGGGTTTCGGTTAAGGTGTTTGATTTTTTTTAGTGAAGAAGATCGAAAAGAATAATTGAAGAAAGAAGGGAGATCTTTTATATATGGGAAAAAAATTGAGGTCCATCTGGAGAGGTCAGCGACGAAGAAGAGAAACTCAGGCAAATAAATGATTTCGGACTCAAAGAGCAGCTTCTTTTTGCTAACTGGGGCCACACCTAAAATTCTCCAAATTTAAGAAAAAAAAACCCATCAAAATTGGTCATTATTTAGTACTGGGTAAGTCTTCAATTATGTAGATATGGACTCAAACTGGAGTAATTGAAAGTGAATATGAGTATACATACCTTCATGCATGAAACTCTGCCACCGTTGCTAGCAATCGAGGTAATGTCGACTGATTATTTGGTGACGTCGGCGGCCGACTTGAGACCGGTGAAAGGAGCAGCCATGGTGGCTCCGGCCATGGTGGCAACAGCAGCAAAGAGAAGAGATGGGGAGGAAGTAAGGGGCGGGAGTAGAATAGTAAAGGATGAAATGATGTAACCACAAAGTCAAAATCCTATTCGAAGAAATTGCAATCTTGAATAAATTCTGAAGAAACCATGAAAGAATCCACCGATCAATAATTCCATAAGACACCATCTCGGGTAATTTCTGGAAGACCTCCGGACAGAAGGGTTGAATTAGAATCACGGGTAGAACTTGTGAGCTGTCCGGAGATTCTGTCTTGGTAAGAAGCGGACAAACGGAGCAGACAAGAGTTTTGGAGAGGGGAAAAAGAAATGCCCGCACCCGTGTGAAAAGAAGGACGAACGAAGTTCGCACGTGAGAAGCTTTGCCAAATGGCCGGACGAACGAAAATATGTGGAGTACCCTTCACACATTAGATATAACTTTATAATAATTGTAGAATGTATATCACTATTTTGTAGTCCTTCATTTATTTTGCCAAAAGCATTTTTGTGAAAAACATGTTCTCCACTATGTTTCATTTTTAATCCATTCATTGTTGTGTTAATATTATGATAGTAAATTATTCATTATTTGAGTGTTAAATTGACATTTTAATAGTTCGTTAGACATATTTTTCTAGATTTCTTCACTTTTGATTCCTTTTTCATTAAGTTATTTTTTAATTTCTCATTTAATAGGTGAATTTGATCGATCACCTTTTCAAATTTCTTAGTATATTTCTTCTTTTTTTTAAAAAAAAAAATTTAATAGGTTCATCAATGATAGTTTGAAAAATTATTTCATAATTCACTACAATTGTAAGAATATAGCCACATTTCTCCCTCTTTTTTTTAGTCTTTGCTATGCTTCACGATCTCTCCATCATAAGTTTGTTGAAGGTAATCATCTTTCATTGTTCAACTCCATCTCTTTCTATCTTTTTTTTTTAGAATTTAATTTTTATCTTTGATTTGTTGTTTTTTTAGCTATTGTGTTTTAATTTTGATGATACAAAAACTCGCTTGGATTTTATTACTCATTGTACATGTCCATTTATATATATATATTTTTTGGTACATAACCAGAATACTTTGTCGCTTTTGTTAAAATCAGAAGTGATATTTTAGTAGTACAATATTTTTGTAGCTATTATAATGGACAATTGTGTGACTCATTATTTTTCTATTAATAATAATTTAATTTTTTCCCATTATATAATTTGTACTATGTTTGTATATATACGGTACGGCGCTAGACGCCGTTCAATTCATCTAGTGGTACAGTAACAATTTTTGGTGAATGAATGAATGAATCTCGTAGCGGATCACCGTCGGCGTAAATACACCAGCCCGAACACAACAATGTCCAACTAATAATTAGCATTAATTAAGAAAATACTAAGAATTGAATAATAAGCTGAAAATTCTAAAAATACAAAAGTCAAAAAGATTCCAAAACTCCTTTCAACTCCCCCAACTCTCTTTCTCTAGTCTTCTCTGTTCTTCATCTCCCTCCAAAGATTCTCCATTTTGTTCAAATCGGTCAGTCAAATCCACCACAAAAGTCTACCATCATCATCATCATCTTTGTGTTTTGATTTCTTTTTAATCAGACAATCATCATCATCATGTATCGTACTTCCAGTACAACTAGATTCTCCGACGAGTTCTTCCCTGCTGGGACCAATTCAGCAGCAGCTGCAGCTATGTCCTCTCCGGCAACCACCGCCGCCACCTCGGACTTGGACCATTTGCCTACGTACAACCCTTTGTCTCACGTTGCCAAGAAAGAGAAACATCGTTTCAGATCTGCTGAAAACGCCATTCATCTCATTCCCCTGCTGCTTGTGTTCTGTGCCATCGTTTTGTGGTTTTTCTCCAGCCCAGGTAAGCAAACGAAGCAGATTTGGCCCTTTTCTTTATTAAAGTTTTTAGCTTTTGCATATAATCTTGTTTCTTTTGTGTTTTGGGAATCTTTTTGCTTAGTTCTTGAAAATATTTTGCGCTGCAGTAAGCTTTTATTCTGCGTGAACATTGTCTTATTGTCTGAAAGATTAGCACTTCCGATTGGAGTAGGATCAATTATTGTAATAACCCCTTTAGATGTTTGTACTGATTAAATATGCATTGGCAGTATTCGAGGGAATTTGTTAAAATCATGAATTACATATTGACTTATACATTCTGACACAATAAATCTATCTTGTAGCTGATGACTACGAAGAAATTAATATATTTTGGTCCTAGTTATCAATTATTATGTAGCCTTAATTGTTTCGGATCCATCAAATTTAAGATTTTCTTCCTCATTTGAAAACAAATGTGATTTCGTAAGTAACAGGACGGATCATAGTATTTTTCTCTAGCCTTTTTGCCTTTCAACTTCTTTCGCATAACTTGTATGAGATTTGAGTTGTAGTTGGAATTTAGCCACTAAGTATTCCTTGCCGTGGAGCTTGTTAGTGCTTTTACAATTTCTTTGTCCATCCGTTTTCTGTGTATTTTCGTTTTGACCCTGTCTAAAGGTATTAGAAAGTATATTGCTTTAACAGATGAAGTAAACTGCTGCTTGGCTTAGCTCCTTTCAAAGTTCATTGCGGTGTTTTGTCATATTTCAATTCGTTTATTGCGTAAATTACTCATCAGGATGGAATAATAATATGCAACTAGTTACGTTGGAAGAGAAGAGTACATGGTTTACCACTAAGCTTTGGCCAAAGGCCAATTAAGTGTCTGCTGCATTGGTTCTTGTCAAATTATTTTGACGTTTGAAATTCCAAAAGGGTTAAACTCTGGTTGGGCACTTTTTTAAGATGAACCTTGTTCTACCTTCACCAAACCCTGGGACATGTTTCGTGTTGGTTTATCGTTTTGTATTCTGCTTTCATTTCGATTGTATGGTGTACGCTCGTTCAACTGTAAGTTCTAGTTGAAGTTCAAACATCATAACTAAGCTATAGATTGAGTTTCGTATGTTGCTTATCATGAAGATGATGTCGAAACCCTTGAACGAATTCAAAAGTTTTGAGGTCATTTATACTTTATTCTGCAGTTGATATGGTGAATGAAAGTGGTTCCCTTGTTGCCAGAGTTGGAGGGTCGTTGACTAATGCGGGTGGTGATACAAATAGCAGTTGGGAGTCAGATTCGGAAAAAGAAGATGTAGATGCAGTTAACCAATCCACAGATTTGGATCAGAAATCTATTAGATGACAGGAAAAAGCCTCAATGATTCTACAGACAGTCTGCAGGAATCTGCATCTATGTTGTATTTTTAATAGCATAATACTATAACTTTTACCAAAAAAGTGACTTCATATAGAATTTGTTTCAATCAAGTCCCCATACATGCTAGGAATGGCAGTGTGTATTTATTGCAATAGAGGTGAAATTTAGTTCTTTATACTATAGTAACTACAGTTAAAGGATGTTACAAGTTTGGATCAAAATTTTAAAGGTATACACTGAGTTGCCTGTTGTAGCAGACATTTTCGTCTATATGATTTGACATACGATAACAGTAAACAAAATGCTGATAACTGTATTTTCCCTTTACGCAATTGCAATTTTCATATTCTCTCATGTTTCTTTCGTCAGCAAAGGTTCAAACTTGAAATTTGTGTGTCCCAACATTGAGCCAGGTTTAGCTAGCTTAGGTACAAGAATATTGTCCCGCAATGCACAAACTAGGGAACTCTCTGACTGCATCACTCTCCCTGCTATATATGCCCGGATCGTCATTCCAAATACACGGCGCCACCTTTCATTCTTGTAACATCTGAATGCATCTTCTACAGAGAGGGGGTTTTCAGACTGCAGAGCCTTCGCGAGCCTCTTGGATAGAAAAACAGCGTCCTCCAATGCACAGCAAGCACCTTGTCCGAGGTTTGGGGTCATTGGGTGCCAAGCATCACCAAGAAGAACAACCTTTCCGCTTGAAGCTGAAGGGGTTAACACTGGCCATAGCCATCTGTCCCCAATGGGAGTACTTATCATGGTTTCATCTGGAGTTTCATCTATAATTTTCAACAGTTCGGAGGGATAATTCTTGACTAGCTTTTTACTTTGCTGTCTTAACACGGACGGATCTACAGACTCTGTACCTGTGAACAGACAATTCATCTTCAGCTTCAACTAAACATCCAATTCAGGAAGTCATTTTTACTACTGCTTTACTTTAGGCAGAACGTGTTTAATCTGCTTTATGATACAGTCAAACTTTGATATGTTGAAAATCTTCTCTTGATCAATAAGACTGAAACACGCAGAAGATCATGAACAAAAAAGTGTGATTTAAAACATATGCTGTGTAAACCTGGATATGGGCTGTTGAAGCAGATGAACCAGTAGACCTTTGTTGGAGAAACTGGAACATATCCAACTCGACTACCTTTTCCATAAATATATTCCACCCCCGGTTCATATGGTTGGCCTCCAGGGAATATTGCGAGGCCACGAATTGCGCAATAACCAGCGTATTTTGGCTCTGTAAAACCCATCCATTTAGCCACTGGGGATCCAATACCATCACAGGCGACAACCACCTGTTCAAAACCACAACTTCCGGTTATCAAGGACGTTGGGTTTGAAAAATGGGGCAAACAGGAAGTTTTCTTTTAAGTTTTATATTTCGCCCCTTCGTCTCCAGGTTTCACGGTGTATTCTTGTTTAAAAGAGAATGTATGAGTTCTGGATTAGGGTAGTAATGTTATCAATTGAACAACGCCATTTCACTTTTAAGATTCATAGATTAAACTTCTTACCTTGGCGGATACTTTGCTACCATCATGAAGTTTCAGTAAAGTGTCTCCATTTTCTTGCTTTTCGATACTGGCCAGCTTTGAGGAGAAAGAAATGGCATCTTGAGGGAGCTGATTCGCCAGTGTTTCAACTAAAATTTTCCTCTCCACAGCACGAACTTCTTGGCTGATTCATTTCTCATCAATGCATTACTCAGTAAACTCAAAAGAAGTGAATTATATATGTATGTAGCAAGTCTGAAAAACTAGGGAAATTTGATGATGAAGTACCTTGGATCTGCATCTTTGAAATTAAAGAACTGCATTTCCTTGCCTTGTTGTGATTTTATCCTCGCCCTGTTCAGCAAAATGTAATAGATTGAAAGAAAAACCTTATTTTTCTCCTTTTCTTTTATGGAAAAGATTACAGTTACTTGGCCTAATTAGAGACTAATGAAACGAACCATTGAATTTCAAGGAAATGGCTCCTGAGTTGATTGCCAACTCCGATTACATCCAGAGCACCCCATCCATTTTTGGACAAGGTTAATGAGGTGCCTCCTGTTCGTAAGGAATCTGCTTGCTCTAGAACCTTCGACTTAATCCCAAGCCTAAAAACACACACACACACACAGAGTCCAATGATGAATGATCCAATCACAAGAACAAGATATGTTGTAAACATACATATATATAGAAGAGTCAGCTGAAGTTTTGGTAAATGTCAAAAGAAAAACCTTTCAAGTGAAACGGCAGTGGCAAGTCCACCAATTCCAGCTCCAACAATCACGACGTCTTCCTTTACATAATGGTCGTCAGCCTTTTGGGCTTTAATGGTTGAAGAAGATCTTGTTCCGGTACCAAGAAATGCATTCTGGCAGGAAGGTCGCAGAAAAGCAGAGTTAACATTCATTTTCTTTGTAGCTAAACCAATGCATGCCATTTGCCAGTAACTGACGGTTGGGTTGAAACTCTTTTTGAAGGCAGAGAGAGTCTCAGAGAGAGAGAGGAAGAGAATCATTAATTTTGTCAACAAAAGCGTTTGCTATGTATATATACATATATATGCAGAAGAAGGTTGGAGTGAAACTTCACTACGTAATTAGTTTGACTGGTAAGCCCAAGTGTTTTTTTGTTGTCCCTTTATCTTTTCCTCGTTCTTTCTTATGGTATTTGTTTGGAATTTTGTCATCTCTGTGGAAAATCTGGTTGAATTTTCCTCGATTTGATGTTTACCGGTGACAAAATTACGTGCTAAAATTTGCGCTCTACAACTGTATTAGTGGCGGCTAATTTTAAGGTTCTGTGATGGATAAAGATGTGGTTATTGGCCTATTTGGGAATAATAGTTTGATCAACAAGTAAATCTTTTCATAGCTGACTTCAACTGTATACTGTTTTTTCATTGCTCCCAGACAAGGTTTGAGCCCAATCTAGTGCTTAACTGATGCCACCGCTCGTTCTGGTACCATCTGAATGCATCTTCAACAGACAAGTTTTCAGACTGCACAGCATATGCAAGCTTCTTGGATACAACTACAGCATCCTCCTCCAATGCATAGCCAGCATCTTGGCCGAGATTCGGGGTCATCGCGTCCCAAGAACATTCTTTCATTTGAAGCTGGAGGGGTTATCACTGGCCATAGAGCCATCTGTCCCCTCTAGGATTTTCTTATCATGGTGTCATCAGGAGTGGCATCTATTATCTTCAACATGTCAGAAGGAAAATCCTTTACAAGTTCTTTTGTTTGCTCCCTTAACTCGGACGGATCTATGGTCTTAGGACCTATGTAAGCACACACCTGTTCTTCAGCTTCAAACAAACACATTATTCAGGTAAATTCCATTTCAACTGTCAGATCTATATGAACATTTTTATCCAGATGATTTACTTTTAGACTGTACTGAGTTTGTTTTATCATGTCGATAGAGTGATTTGGTAAAAGTCTTTCTCATGATCAGATTAGACAGAAACATATAGAAATAAGCATCATGAACAACATGTGAGGTTAACCTGGCGATGATCTGTTGAAGCAGATAAACCAATAGACCTTCCTTAGTTGGAGTAATTGGAGCATATCCAGCTTGAAATCCCTGTCCATAAAAATATACCGCTCTCTGTTCAAATGGTTGGCTCCCGGGGGAATAGTCCAACTACGCGAACTGCACAATAACCAGCATATTTGGGCGCTGTAAATCCCATCCATTTAGCCACTGGGGATCTGATTCCATCACAGGCAACTACCACCTATTATCAAGGACGGGTGAAAATGTAGCCAATAAGATTATCTACATTGCATGTTCAGTATTCAGGTTTCGTGGCGAAGTCTTGTCAAAACAAAGAGTTTATACATTTTTAGGTTATGTTATGAGCAATACATCGTCATTTCTCCAATAAGACACAAGTGTCTTGGATCAATCAAGCTAACCTTGGCCAATAACTTGCTACCATCCTGAAGTTTCACTCGAATGTTTCCATTTTCCTTCTTTTCAACACCGGCCAGTTTTGTGGAGAAAGAAATGGCATCTTCTGGGAGCTGATTTGCCAGTAGAATTTTCCTTTCCACACCATGGAGTTCTTGGCTGTATTCATTTCTCATCCATAAATGTCGTAGCATAACTTGAATTAAAACCTCCCTCAGTAACAAAATTAGAGTCATGTTTGTCATAATTATTTTATATACTACTTTGGATGATGATGGATTGAAATGAATCGATCTCATGGTTTAACTCGATGTTTCATTTATCTTGTACTGTATTTACTTGTACTCACGAGAAACAAAATAATCGAATGTAATTCTCGTGTCATCATTTACTTAAGAAAGGTTCAAACTCAAAATTGGTGTGTTCCAACATGGGTCCAAGTCTAACCAGCTTAGGAATGACAATGTTGTTTCTGGCAGCACAAACCAAGGGATTATCCAACTGCAGCAGTGTTCCTACTGCATTTGCCCGTATCGTCAATGGAAAAACACGTCCCCATCTTTCATCCTGGTAAGATTTGAATGCATCTTCAATAGACATTGTTCCAGATTGCAGGGCTTCTGCAAGCTTTTTGGATAAGACTATGGAATCCTCCAGTGCACAGCAAGCGCCTTGTCCGAGGTTCGGGGTCATCGGGTGCCAAGCATCACCAACAAGAACAACATTTCCATTGGAAGCTGGAGGAGTTACCACTGGCCATAACCATCTGTCCACTAAAGGAGTTTTTATGATCGTGTCATCTGGAGTTGCATCAATTATGTTCAATAGGTCTGATGGCCAATCCCGGACTAATTCTTTTGTTTGCTGCCTTAATACTGCAGGATCGGTGATCTTTGGCCCTGCACATGGTCAATTTTACAGTTAGATCTGTTCTGCATTCTGCCATACAGATTTATTCACTCTCCAAGGGTAAATTATTAGGGGTTGGGGATACAAGAAGGATATGATAACTACATGAAAATGCGAGGCAAACCAATTCGAAAAACAAGTTCCCACTAATGCAATTGCAGAAGTGACATCTTTAAGTCTCAGGCAACACATATACAACACAAAAATTAGAGCCTAACACAAAAATTGACACCCCGCGATTAACGAATAAGAAACAATAAGACCTAATTGATACCTTGATTAAGTTATGTATTCTGTTTCAGGGGATGGTTAGAAACAAGGCAGAGCAAGGCTAAACAAATAAAGTGTACCTGGAGATGAACTGTTGTAGCAGATGAACCAATAGACCTTAGTTGAAGACACTGGAACAAATCCAGCACGTATTCCTTTTCCGTAGATATAATTGACTCTCTGTTGAAATGGTTGTCCGTTCGGGAACACTCCCAATCCTCGAAATGCGCAATATCCGACATATTTAGCATCTGGAAATCCCATCCATTTAGCCACTGGAGATCTGATCCCATCACACGCAATCACCACCTGTTGATCAGAATCCATCAGGGATCAATCGGGAATCCAATAATTCAATTCAGTTTAGAGAAAAAGGAGATAGGTTAGGCCTTACCTTGGCGGATAACTGGTTACCATCCTCAAGTTTAAGTATAGTGTTCCCATCTTGTTTCTTTTCCATATTAGCCAGCTTTGAGGAGAAAGAAATGGCATCTTGTGGAAGCTGATTTGCAAGTGATTCAAGTAGAATTCTCCTCTCCACAGCACGGACCTCTTGGCTGATCAATTTCTTCAAGAATTAGTACAACTCAAACAAGGTAAAAAGCCAGGACAAGTAATATGAACATAAAACACACAAAGTTTACCTTGCATCCACATCTTTGAAGTTAAAGGACCGCAGCTCCTTTCCATCTTCTGATTTAATCACCATCCTGAAAAGCTGGTAACATGAAATTAATAGTTGGGAAAAGTAAAAAAAAGCATTTCCTTTTAACAAACAGATAACGGGCATGTGTTCAAAACCAGCATACCCCTGAATTTCCAGAAATTGGCTCCTGAGTTCAGTCCCAACTCCAATGGCATCCAGCACACTCCATCCATTCTTGAAAAGGGTCAATGAAGTTCCACCAGTTCGAAGCGAATCTGCTTGCTCAAGAACTTTACACTTAATCCCCATCCTACAAAAGCAAAATATCCACCAAATGAATCAACAGTCCACTATTACAAAAGCAGAGCAGTTAAAAGTTCAGTTGAAACTTGAATTATGTACTTTTCAAGTGAAACAGCAGTGGCTAATCCGGCAATCCCAGCTCCGATAATCACTATATCTTCCTTCTTGACGGCATTATCATCATCATCCGGTTTTAGAGCTTTAATGACTGGAAAAGAATTTGTGATTTGCACCCTTTTAATGGAGGGGAAATGAATCCGATTCCCTTGGTATGAAGAAGGTATGAAAAGGGGTGACCTCAGGAATTGATGAGGAGATTTACAGATGAACGCCATTGATGATCTTTGCTTCTGAGTTATGGAATTTGCAGTTAAGAACTTAAGATTAAGGACCAAGCGAGCTAACGTAGTTCGTTAAACAGAGAGCAAGTAGTGGTTGATATTCAATGTTTGAAAAATATATTCAATAAATTTTAAGAAAATTATAAATACTTCGTTATTTAACGTGGACCAATATGTTACAGAAGGTTTCCTCTTTTGGGCTTATCCCGTCCACATACACCCAGGCAGTTTTAAAAACGATAATGGGAAACAAAATCGAACCTTAAGATTACGAATCCGGTTCTAGTTTTAGAACCGCATGTTTTGGTTTGGTTATGATTCAGTTTTGGTTCTGACATGCAACAGTTTTTTTTTAGTACAACTCATGTATGTATGCAACAGTTTTCTTGTGAGTTTTATGTTGAGTTTTAAAATCAAAAATTTAAATTTTCATTTAGATTCGATTTGTTGTCGGTTTTCATGTGATTTTATGAACACTTTTATAATTTTGAGTTATTAAGACATTTTTTTAATGAAATATCTTATTGAATGTAAAGAATTAAATTAAATCACAAGTGTATGAAAAAATTTTTAGGGAACACTTGTCAACCTACACTGTAGTATCAACTATCAATGACGCTATTTATTTTCTTCTATCAACTTATTCTTTTAATTAAAAATGATAATTAATCATTGTTTCTAGAATTAGACACGAGATATGTCAAGCACGTACATGTCATAACAATTTTTAATTTTTTCTTATAAAATTATATTAACCGACGGCTTAGTTGCCGGTTAAAACCGTGAGTTAGAACCGCCGGTTTTCAGTTTCCTAAACAATACAACCATAACCAAATATTCATTATGTGGTTCGGTTATGGTTCTTAAAACGTCAATTATGATTACGGTTATAAAACTGTACCCGACGGTTTGGTTTCGGTTACAGCCGGAACCACAGACATGCCTACATACACCATATTAGGAGAAAAACAAAAATAGAGAAAAACAACAGGAAATTAGAAGTTCATCAAGTACGAGCTAGTTAGAATGATGCGTATCATCACTTTAAGTGTAGGACCAATGAAAAAGAATTTTAAAAACTTTTCATGAATAATAAAAAAATACTAGTAAAGAGAAGATATAAAAACTAAAATAAAATGTACGACTTTTGTAAATGAAGAATAAGAATCTCTTAAGCCAATAAGCCGTAACAGTGATATATATGTGTGTACCAGAATTAGTAGGCATGCTATTGTGACATACATATTTCTTCCGGTCTTTAATATAAGAAATTTTGATTTATCCTATGTTTCACATAGTATGTATCTTTAATTGACAAAAAAATACTAAAAACATATTTTCACAACGATGTGTTCTCTTGATTGTTATAAAATATTTTTAAAATTTTTTTGTCAATTAAAAATGCGTACTAGGTAGAACCTAGGACAAATCAAAATACCTTATATTAAGGACCAGAGGGAGTACTCAACAAGGAAATCTTATACTCCCTCTGTCCCTACATTATTATCTAGTTTGGATTCATTTTTAATTCAATATGAACTAAAATGAAAATTCAAATTGGACAATATTTCGAGATAGGGAAGTATTTATTTTAGTGTTGTATCTAATTACAACAACAACAACATACACAGTATATTTCCAACTCGGTCGGAGTCTGAGGGGTCAAAATGTACGCAACTTTATCCTTGTATTTCATTACAGAGAGACTGTTTAAGTAGTACGACTCAAGATGCATTGGTGCATTGATATATTGATTTCCGATAATTTCACCAAATTAAGAAGCGTCGGAATTTAAATGAGCCATTTTGATCTAATTCATTATTGAAAAGATGATTGTCTATCTTATTTACATGATACATTGTGATATATATATATATATATATATATAGTACAATAGTGTAAAACCCTAGCCGTCTATCTAGGAAACCCTAATTAGAGTTTCGAGTTTTATATATTCTATCACCCCCCGCAATCTTAGCAGAAGGAGTAATCATGCCTAGATTGGTTCTAAACGAATAAAATTTATATTTTGCTAAGGATTTGGTGAAGACATCGGCGAGCTGGGACTGTGTGGAAATATGAACACGGAGAAGACCAGCAGTAACACGTTCACGAACAAAATGTATGTCTAGACCAATATGTTTGGTGCGAGCATGATGAACTGGATTTGCAGCTAAGTATGTAGTAGAGACATTATCACACAAGATGGCCAGGCGCTGGGAAAGCATGATGTGGAGTTCAGACAAAAGATTCTCCAACCAGACAGTTTCATCCAAAGCAGAAGCAACTGCACGATACTCAGACTCAGCAGAAGAACGAGAAACGGTAGTTTGTTTCTTGGAAGACCAGGAAACCATAGATGACCCCAGGAAGACATACAAACCAATTGTAGAGCCACGAGTAGTAGGGCATCTCGCACAATCAGCATCAGAATATGTAACAAGGCGACCAAGAGGCCCAGGACGGAGATGAATGCCATAGTGAAGGGTGCCCTTAATGTAGCGAAGAATATATTTGACCGCCTGAAAATGCTGCTCGCGAGGATCATGCATATGTTGACAGACAAGATTAACCGCATATTGAATATCCGGTCTAGTGAAGCTAAGATATTATAAGGCAACCACCAAGCTCCGATAGAGAGTCAGATTATGGAAAGATGGAGACGCATCAACAGAAAAACTGAAAAGCCGGAGCAAGTGGAGTAGCAACTGGATTGGCATTAGTGAGATGACTGCGAGCTAGCAATTCCTCAGCATACTTTCGCTGGTGTAAAAACCATCCACCAGAGTGAGGAGTAACCGAAACGCCAAGGAAATAGCTGGTAGGACCAAGATCCGTCATGGCTTAACCTCCTTTCAGTGACTGGATAATAGTAGTGAGGAGACGATTGCTGGATGCTATTAATGGAATGTCATCAACATAAAGTAACAAAACTGCCATATCAGATCCAAAAGAATACACAAACATGAAAGAGTCCGAGCGACTACCTTTAAAACCTTGTGTAAGCAGAAAAGCAGTAAAACGATGAAACCAAGCCCTGGGAGCCTGCTTTAAGCCGTAAAGAGCTTTGTTCAATTGACAGACATAGTGAGGATGGTCTGAATGAACAAAACCAGTAGGCTGTTTCATATAGACAATTTCATTAAGATGACCATGCAAAAAAGCATTTTTAACGTCCAACTGATGAACGGGCCATTTTCGAGAAGCAACAATACTTAAGACAGTCTGAATTGTCACTGGTTTAACCACCGGACTAAACGTTTGGTTACAATCAAGCCCATGCTTTTGTTTGTAGCCTTGAGCAACCAAACGTGCCTTACATCTATCAAGAGAGCCATCTGATTTTAACTTGACTCGAAAAATCCATTTGGAGCCGATAATATTAGCAGAGACAAGAGGAGGGACTAAATCCCAAGTATGATTAGTGAGGAGAGCATTATATTCGTCACTCATAGCGGCATGCCATTCAGGGTATTTATTGGGTTCAGTGAAGGATTTTGGTTCAGTGGGGAGGGAAGAAGATATAGTAGTAGCAGTAAGAGAGTGTATATGCTTAGGTTTATGAGTACTATCACGAGTTCTAGTGACCATATGATGAATAGGGGGATTCGAAAGAGGAGGAACCGAAGTATTTGGCAATGAAATGGAAGGTGCGGGTACAGAAGATACTAAAGGAATGGACGGCTCATGGGTTTGCGAAGGAGAAGCAACCAATGGAGAGGATTTGTATGAAGGGAGAGATAGTAAAATAAGGAACGAGGGATGTTTAAAAGGAGATATTAGAGGATTGTTTTGGGGAACCGAAGAAAGTTGAGGAAATGGGAAATAAGTTTCATCAAAAACAACATGACGGGAAGTATAGACTTTCTTGGAAGCGGGATCAAAACAACGATAACCCTTATAAGATTCGGGATAACCAAGGAAGACACATAGAGCAGAGCGAGGATGGAGCTTATGAGAAGCTAAATGAGAAAGATTGGGAAAACAGGAACACCAAAAAACCCTCAAGGAACCATAGTTAAGTGGATGACCAAAAAGAAGGGAGAAAGGAATAACCCCATTTTTTGATTTAGTAGGTAAACGATTTAACAGTTAGACACTAGTATGTAAAGCCTCTACCCAAAATTCATTCGGTAAGTGAGCTTGATGAAGAAGAGTGCGGACCATATTGATTAGTGTTTTATTCATGCGCCCAGCCTTGCCGTTTTGTTGAGGAGTGTATGGACAAGAGATACGCATTGTGATCCCCTTTCTTTAAGCTATGAAACTCCAATTTCAATTGGAGAAGACGAGAACCAAGCTGATCGTGGAAGAGTTTCTCGATGGTGAGCCACGCGTCGCGGGCGGTAAGGGAAGAATTGGGCCAAACGATTGCTTGCAAAATTTCGGTGAAAACAGTGGCTTGGATCCAGGAGAGGACAATGGAGTCGATTTCGGTCCAAGTTTGAAAAGCGGGATTGGGACTGGAGGAGGAAGAGCCGTCAGAGGCAGGGAAAGTAGACGGAGGACAAGGAACGGAGCTATCAATATGACCAATTACGGTATGGTCGCGAAAGACAGGAAGGAAAAGCTCTTTCTAGAGCATTTAATTTGTGAAATCCAGAACGGGAGTCACATAATTCTTGATGTTAGAGAGGCCAATGGCCAGATGAGAAGGTGGTGGCGGAAGAGAAGAGTTGCCGGAAGTGGCAGAATTGGTTGTCAGGTCCTTGGTTGATGGAATAGCCGTTTGCTGTGAGACAGCAGAGTTCACGGCAGAGTTCGGCATGGCGGCAGGGAGACAAAAGGGTGGCGAAGAGGCCTAAGCTACAAAGAAGAGGATCAAATTGACACCGAACCTAAAGGAAATAAAAAACGATCACTGAAACTGAAAGCTTTAGGCGACGCTATAAACGAAACAGCAACAGAATATTACGCTAAAACAATCAGAAAGCTAACCGGTAGCAAATCAGAACACTACGGATGAGAAAATCAGAACGCGACGCTAAACTGCAGGAGACCGAAACGGAACCAAAACCACTAGAAGTAAACACTAGACCCAGAACAGAAAGCAGGACGCAACGCAGAACCGACCGAAACTGAAAACTTCAGGCTAAGCTAATCAACGAAACAGAAAGATAGCTGCAGCAGAGAGTTGACGCAACAAAGAGGGAATGGAAAAAAAAAGGACGGCAAGCAGAAACCCAAAGACGATCGGAAGAGAAGGGACAGAAGATGCCGACAAGGAAGAGAGGGAAGAAAAATCCGGCGGCAAAGAAACCCTAAGCTAGAGGTTAGCGGTCCAGGAAAGAGAGGTCGAGTGATACCATAAAAGAATGATTGTCTATCTTATTTACTGATACATTGTGATATATATATATATATATATATATATAGTACAATAGTGTAAAACCCTAACCGTCTATCTAGGAAATCCTAATTAGGGTTTTGGGTTTTATATATTCTATCAATATTAGCACAAAACTGAAAAAATTGTCAATAATGATTCTTCCAGCTCTATTTGCAATGGATATAAGCGCGGAGTTAAGCAATATGTAATTTTGGTAAGAGAAAAAATGAAAAACAAAACAGAAAGAAGAGAGAAACGACATGTTCACGATCGAGGAGCTCGACTGCATCTATAGCAAATGGTGCTCATTTATTTATTTATTTATTTTTAAAGAAAAAAATACTATCCACCAAAAAAAATAAAAAAAAATTTGGCTAGAAGTAGAAATGTAAACGTGAGGTAACAAACAAATAGCTCTCATTTCTCAAATGGGATTTTTAATTAATTCGAACAAAAAAGAAAGGAGATTATTGAACTTGCAAAGTATTAGAGTGTCAAGTGACTTGGTTTGGATTTTAGTTTTGTGGCCAAAATATTTGCCTAGAAGTTATTGGCCACAAAAATTTCTTTGCGATAACGGACGCCTCATGTGAGGTCAATTTTGGTTTCCAAAACGGCTGAACTTGTCAAAACAGATATCGTAAGAATGGGTTTCTGGTGAATAATCCAACAAAACTCAGTCAAATAATTTCATAACGTTGATCCTCATTGCGTAATATATGAGAACAAAATATTAAATATCCCAATTTTCCAAGTGCTTCCCCCCCCCCCAAAAATTTTTTTTTTTTTTTAATTTCCTCGATTGTTTGATCTCCCAAGCATTCTATTACATTGAGCGGTTTATGGGGAAATTTTTTAAGTGCCACCTTAATTTGTACTAATATAATGGTGGATACATTTTCATCTTAACATGCTTTTTGTGATTGGAGAGACAATAGAGACAACATATTCATCTGGTAAAATAATTTAGAGGATTAGTGCAGATTTAGACATTAATTTGAGAAAAGGGTGTAAGATTTACAAAGATATATAATTAATTAATAACATTATAATATTTTCAAAGTAAGTCGCAAAAATAAGCTAAACGGATCACATTTTACTAAAAATTTAAAATTTTTCTATTTCGTAAGCAAAAAACGGGAGGGGTATGATCGCACCGATCACTCTCCTGACTCCGTTATTGTACAGATCTAATGTGATACAAATAAGAACATATAGAATAATGAATTTTATGAGTATGATTACCTCTTTCACTTGAAATAGCATGCTAACAATTTTATATAATGGTATGAAATACATATAAGACGAACTTAACCAAATAACCTGAATGGCCTTAATTAATTTCGTTCTACATATGTATGCTGCTTTCAAAGGAGGATGAATCTCCAGAAACTAGATACCATTGTAGTTGCATTATGCTTCATCAATGTTTCTTCGATACTAATTCAAGTTCTAGATTTAAATATATATATATGAATTTTTAATTTTTAAACTTTCTGTCTCCACTATATAAGAAGAATAGCCTATGATATCCTAACGCCATAACAAATAAGAGCTAGTCATTGACAATCAAACTATTTGTTCATGTCCAAAAATTATTCATAAGAAAATGAACGGCAAACCTAGCTCTATAAATAGCAAGTAACCTTATCCTACAACCAAAATTCACTGGCATTCGATAATTAGAGAAGCATCCATGGTACATCAAAATTCACTTGTGTCGTTATTAAAACTTGGCTATATTTTAAGTTAAGATCAATAATTATTTGCATGTTACATCAATAATATTGAATTTAATTTTACAATATCGAATTTAATTTTTCCCTTTTGCGGCAACCATAGGGCTTTTAAGTGAAATAACATAATCGGTCTTATCGAATCATTGACACTGATTTTAGGTAGGTACAGCATGGTCAGATGAAAATATTAATGAAGCTACATTACAAGTGAAATTTCAGATCAAACTCAAAATCTAAGAGATGATTATAACATTCTAAATCCAGATTACGTAATTGAACCAAGAAATTTTTTATCTGTATTCAAACAATGAACATCCAACACAAGTTGGTCAAACAATGTACAACAACGCTACAAATATTAAACTGCAATGTTGCTTATAACCTACCAGGAACCTAATAACGAGGTTCTCATCTCCATTATTGGTTAATTGCGCTTCTTTGATTTCACGGTCAATAAGATGTCATCACTGCGTCATGGAGTATAATGATGAAGAATCTGATTTGACGGTCCTCATCGACATCGTAGCTGCAACCTCCGATGTGGTCAATGGCTCTGACATGGTTGACAACGACGGCGAAGATCTGACCAATCTTAACTTCTTCAACAAGCTGCTGCTACTACTACTTTTGGTGCTGCCCTCCTCCTCCACTTTGACTTGAGATTTAGGTTGAGTCAATTCGTGAAAGTTGACAATCGAAGATTCTTTCAGTAGTATACCCAAATCAGCTCCGGCGTTTTCCTTGTAGCAAAGTCCGGCGCCAACGTTCAAGAATCCTTGGAATCGTCCGGAAGGACGGTGGACGTGAACCGTGGTGATCAGATTCCCAAGACAGCTGCTGAGCAGGCATCTGGCGGTTCCGACCAGGGAATCCTTCATGAAGTGATGCCCACCTTGTAAATCTCCACGTTGAATCCGGCAGTGGCGCTGTTGATGAACTCCGATGAAACTTGAAACAGAAATTTATCGTTCCATGTAGGGTTTTCGTCTCCAAAATCATCCGTTCGAGTTCTTAATTTCCTCGACGAATCATCCACCCAAACCACTGCATAGGTTTGTTGTGTTTTACTACCTTTGTTTGCCTTCTTCTTCAGATCTTGGGTGGAAATCAAATTGATTTCCAGAACTTGAAAACCTTTGGTCCCCTCCATCGGAGCCCTCATAACTAGGTAAAAGCAATGAAAGAGAAGTTTCAAACCTAAGAAAATGTTTTAGTATTTAGGCTTTCCTCTTCCACAGGGATTAATAGAGAGACCTTCTACGTGTATTTATATGCATGGTTTGAATTGTGGTCGGTACGTAACTACAATCTAGAATTCGATTCCTATAACTCCTCTTCCTTAAAGGAACATTGATGAAATTAAAACCGTGTGTAATGTTAGTTATGTTACTTAGTTTTGTTCGTTAATAACTTGGATTATTTCTAAAATAAAATTATAAACCATCCGTGTGCATGTTCTCATACGACCTAAGTAACGTGTGCTCGTTGTAGTTTTCCAATAGAAGACCGCCAAACTGACTACGTAAAAGAGAATTATTTTCTTTTGTTATGAAAAAAATGGTCAAACCTAGAACCTAAATAATAACATTAATATGTGGGTTAGATACGCCAATAATATTATATATAGTCAGTGTATCATACTAACGAGTTGTTATTTGTTAGAATTTTAACCAATTGCTTCTCATTGTATTAAAAAAAAATGATGTATGTAACACAATGCACATTTTCTATCACATACATGATACATGTCGTACTGAGATGAACCCGTTGGAGAAAGTAGAAGTACGTAACACATTGCACATTTTCTAATACATCAATCACATACATGTAGCAGTAATACTGAGATGAACCCGTAGGAGAAAGTAGAAGAAAATAGCGACTTTTTTTTTTTTAATTTCACAGTAATTATTTCGTTTATTGTATTAAAATTTTTGCACACTCATTTCAGGACGATGATTAATGTTAAATAATTGTTGAAGATGTTGACGTTGTTACTTTGTTCAAAAATTGAATTAAACGCTCTTGATGAATTTGGATGAATGGGTAGTTTTTTATTTAGATTATCTCAATTTGTAGGAATATATAAATGACCGATGGTTTGGCTTAGCTAGTAGTGGTTGGCAAGTAGACAATATGTGCAAAACGCATGGAGTTATTGTATATTACTTGGGTGATAGTTGTTAGGGCCTTTAATTGTTACTTAATCAAACTTAGAGTATGAATGGCTTGTATTGAGCAATGATCAACAAAACTATTAAATGATTTATATAGAGAAACCTACACCTAGATAACACCACATGGAATAATATCAATTATAAGATAAACCTAACTACACATTTATCACAACTAGAGATAATTACACTACAAAAAAAAAAGGTGATTACACACGGTAAAAGCATGGTCATGGTAAATCTGTGGTTATTTAGCCACGTATTTACCAAGAATTATTCACTAACGTTTGACCAATCTTAATTTATTTTTGTTTATAATTTAGCCACAACATTAGCCACAAAATATCCATATCTAAAACAACATCGTGATTAAGGCGTGGTTAATATTTTTCTAAATTTGTCACAGTTTTGTTCGTGTCTTATGGTTCGTATGTAAATCAATGGGCATTATTATAATTAACCACGAAAAAAGTGGATAAAGCCGTGTGTATATCCATTGATCAATATTGACCAAGCAAAAATTAAACATTAGACACGACCCAGGTGTTGTGGTTAAGTATTCTGTGTGAAAATTCGTGGCTAGTTTTTGAATTAATCACGAATACAAGGATAAAGCTGTGTGTAAAAGGCATTGATCAATGTTGACTGAGTACAATTTAACTTTCGACACCGTCTAACTGTTGTGGTTAATTTTTCTGTGTGTAAATTCGTGGCTAATATTTGAATTAACAATGAATTCACCACAAATACTTTAATTTTATCACGGTAAAATATTAAGGAGGTAAAATACATGTAGATTTTTTTAAAATAAGGTAAAATGTAAGTACCATCTAGTGTTTAACCACAATTTCTATCTGTGAATAATATTGTTCATTTTAACCAAAAAAAGAGTAATAGTTTGTATGTTTAATAGTATATTAACAAAAAACAAAGACAAGCATATTTATATTTATAGTTTAAAGTTTTCATGCATGTAAAATTTAATTTGTACATGAATAATATATATTAGCATATTAAGATGATGAATGTGTCAAAACAACATTAGTATAGTTACAAATTCTTAGGTTCAAAGATGATGGTAGTTATCAAATAGACGTCCGACACAATATATAATCACAAGTTAAGACAAGTTAGACATTCGAAATGAGACCAACTCACAAACTCGATCGTATCATATTTCTTAATGGGCGTACAAATGTGAAGCAGATTAAAGATTAATTAGATTGTATTTGATAAGATTTGTAAGCCAATCCTGTAAAAATACTTAGCCTAATAAGTATAAGTTTCATTTTCATTATCAAACGTACTTTGTGTAAGTTATAAACATTATTTAATTTTTAATTTATTATACATTATTGTCTAGTTAGTGTCAAAATGTCTCAAAGTTCGGGTTTAATGTAAAATTTAAAGATTATTTATGAGGTTGTAATTGAAAATGGCTACAATGATATGTCTTTTAAGCGGAAGAAAAACCTTTAGGGTGCACTTTATAATTTCGAGGATGATATGGGTTAAATTCTTTTATTATACTCATAGAAAAAAAATTGGAACTGAAAAAAATGCCCAGACTTGTCCCGCTTTTAGGGAAAAAAAAATGGCGTTGTTTCACCAAAATTTCAGCGCGCTCTTCTTCCCGCTCCGCCTTTGGGCAATTTAACCTTCTACCCCTTAGGCAAAAACTTCTTCAGCAAATCGATCGAAAAAAAACAACTTTACCAAATTTTTTCTCCTCCAAAACCTCTACCCCAAAATCGACCGATTCCCCCTAAATCGCCGGCATGTAGGCTCAGTCGGCGACGCTCCCACCGCCTTCGACTGCTGGCGGCCACCCATCTCTCAGATTTGTCCATGCTTCATCTCTCAGATCTGCACAGCCATTAGAAACACCTACTGGAGCGGGATTAATTTCTTGAAAAAAAGGAGCTACTTTCCTCAATTTTCACCGTCATTCAATCCTCATATACTTCCCCAAGTCTGCTACGAATTAAAAGAAAATTGGAAGCTAAGGAATCCGGGAGGGCAAGGCAAAATGGGCCAAGGAGAAGAGGCAAGGGCTTACTTCTCCCATTTGATTTATAATTACTAATTAGAGAACTTTTGTTTAACAGAAAAGGAATAAAAAGGGAGAAAGGGTTGCTGGGTAGTTGGTAACCATGGGTGGTGAAGAGATGTAGTTGAATTCCACTTTGTGTATTCGTATGTCAATGGTGCTTTGCATGTTAGTTTTTTTTCCACATTCATTTACTCAGGTACGGTAATTTAAAGTAACTATACGAAGGAGCAACCGATGGGATACATGAAGACCAGCATTCCAAATTAGAGGAGATATCGATTCATTCAACTCTTTTTACTTTAGACTGTGGTATGGGTCATTACCTTTTGTGCATATTCTTTTTAATTTGTGCAAGTATTAGTTTCTCATGAATAGAATGAATGATTAGTTTATACGTTCATGTATACATGTCTGAACATGCCTTTTTTCTCTTCCTAATCCTTACTCAGCATGCTGGTATCTTGAATTGAGATTAAGAAAATGCATACAGAGTTGGAAAATCCTGATTTAAGCTGTGTCTATTAAGGGGTCAAATATCTTCTCTTAGGTTTCTTTTGTTCATATATTTTGTACCAAACTCTTCCTAGGTTATCAAGGCTTGTTTCAGTTTATATGGTTTATCAATTGGCTTGGTGGATCTTTCAAACTACTAGTTCAAACAACATATGTTTGTTGGTCTTACTTTAGAAAGTGCAGAAATCAGATTCGAGTCTGCCTATTGAATGGCTCGTTTCTCCTACCTCTCGAATTCTTTTCTGGCTTTTTTTTTTTTTTTATATGAATCTCTTCTACTTTTAATCTACTTTAATTTGTTTTTTACGGATAATGAAACGTACTCTTGGTTTGCCCGGAAATCTGACTTGAACATGACATGTTCAATCACTGAAAATGCAGAAAAATCAGATCAGACTCCTTCTGTTAACAGGCCTATTTCTCTAGGGTCTTTAACTCTTTTCCAGATTTTCTTTTTGGAAACTCTTCCCCGTTTAGTGTATTTTAATGTTGTTTTTATGGATTATAAAACGGACTTACGGTTTTTTCGGAAATCTGATTCGAACAGGGCTTGTCTGTCATTGAAAAATCTGAATTTTTCACCCGGAAAATTCTGGTTTGAGCTTCTATTTTGAAGACTTGGTTCTTCTGATTTCTAAACCTTCTTTTCTGAACTCTTTTGATGAAAATCCTCTGTTTATTGTAGTTTATTGGTGGCTTCATGGTTTGATAAAACAATGAAGGAGTTCTGCAAAAATGATACTCCTTTTTTGTTGAACTAGTTGTATTGAGACGGATTGCAGACCCCTGGAATAGTACCATACATCATTAACTTAAAGGTCTTAAAACTTGAGATAACCACTCCTTTTTGTTCTTAAAACTTGAATTGCCGGGGGTTTAGTCATTCATGGAAATGTTGTATTTCGGATTGATTCTTTCCCAAGCCTGATTTTCTTAATCCCTTTTTCTTTTCTTTGGAAATAGGTTACCGTAGAGCCTCTCATTCAACGCAAAGATGATACTCTTGATGTACTGAAATCTAGTCTAGATGCCTTCCATAGGCAGACTGAACTGGTAATTTTTTTGTTTGATTCTTGATTAGCAAACGAAGTGATGTTAGTTTCATGTTTCTATCTTACATCCGTGGTTGAAAAAATTCCTATGAAACTCTTGCTCTGATAAAACCGCGTTTATAATTCATGTTTGTTGACTTCATGCTACATGGAGAATTCCTTTCATTTATTGTTAGGTAGTGGTCCTTATTGTTCCTTCAATGTCGGCTGAGTTAAAGTTCCTGCTGTTGGAGAGGGATGTAAGGTTGTAAGTTGAATTTTCTTGCTTAATCTCATTTTTGTGTCGAATTCTGAGTGTCAGTAGTGTTGTTTGTCGGAAAGTGATAGGAAATATTAAAAAAATTCATGTTACCTGTGTTGCTAGTGGCGTCCCATGATTCATTCTTTGTTGTTTGCAAACATTGAATTATTTCTCTGGTGGGAATTCTCTTGCTTCTGCAGTCTGATTCACATTGATGTCTGATAGTTGAATTACCTGATGCCATCTGAAGTTAATCCTTTTACTGTTTAGCCTGCTTGTAATTTGAATTTGAATATTGTCATTTGTTTGTTTTAGACTATTTCACAAAAAGCTGGTGCATGGACTGTTTTAAAAGTCTGATTTCTTATGATTAATAAAGTGTTTTTCCTGATTTCTTTCACTGGATCTCCTATTTGTTCAACCTAGTTTTCATTGGTTTTGAAGGCCTGTAATTTGGATATGCTGTTTGATCAAAAAAAGTCCTTTGAATATGACCCTTCGCTACCTAATTTTCTGTCAGAACTCACATAAGGAAAAGCTAACTTTGGGACTTTGATTTTCCTTGATTAAATGCCTTTCACCACTTGATCAAATCTGTCCTTTTTGCTTTTGTTTTACTAACTTTACCACTTAATTTCAATCCTTTTTTAGTAAGGGTTATGGTGCTTTCTTTTAGTTGTTCAGTAGTTTCAAAAGGAAGATTGTTTATAGATGACTTAATTTTAGAAATTTCAGAAAATGTCCAGCATGAGTGACTGTTTTACAGAGCTTAGTTCTCCCAGTCTTGGAAACATTTTGAGGGATTTCTTTTTATGAATCCCTTCTACCTATGAAATAGTTTACCATGGTTTTTACGGTTTTTGAAAAGGATTTATGGTTTTCTTAGAAATTGGATTTGAATATTGTCATTCGTTTAATTTAGACTGTATTTCAGAAAAATCTGGTGCAGGGACTGTTTTGAAACTCTGATTTCTTATGCCTAATAAAGTGTTTTCCGGATTTGTTTCACTGGATCTCCTATTTGTTCAACGTAGTTTTCATTGGTTTTGACCGCCCGTAAATCGGATATGTGGTTTGATAAAAAAAGTGCTTTGAATATGACCTTTCGCCACCTAGTTCTCTGAATTTTCAGAACTCACATAAGGAGAAGCTAACTTTGGGACTTGATTTTCAGAACTCACATAAGGAGAAGCTACAATGTCCGAGTTTCGCTTCCATGCCAGAAAATGGTTCTCAAGGTTTGAAAGGTACACAAATGAATCCAAATCCAAATGCTAGTGATTTTGAGGGATGTCCACTAAATGATGATGATGGCCATACTCTTTTATGATTCTTTTCAATCATATTTTGAGATTGATTCTAGTCGATAGTTATATTATGGTCTTTTGGATCAATCTAGTTGATGGATTAGATGTTCGGATGTTGTAGAAAGTTATCTTGTAGAAGATGTTAACTTAGATGATTTTATTTTGGTTAACGTTCATCCGGATTGTATTCCGGTTGGGATTGTAATTTATGCTACTTGGATCCGAGTAGTTTATTAAGTTTATGGTCGTTTAATGGAATGATTATGCTTTTTATATTAAATTTTAGTGATTTGTGTGATTTGAGAATCAGGAATTCTTCAAAAACAATTCCGTGGGTAATCCCTTCCAGAAATTAGCCACAACTTGTTCCGTAAGTGATATGTTTACTATCATCAGAATTACCTACAAATAATATCATGGCTAATATGTTTTCGTATAAATTTTCCACGAGTAAGCTCTGGTTAAATTACATAATATTTTATTGATAAATTCTTTTTACCATCACGTTTATCCACGACGTAATCATGGCTAAGAATATTTTATTGATAAATTCTTTTTAGCATCACGTTTATCCACGGCGTAATCGTGACTAAGAAATTGACTTTTAACTGCAGTAAATTTAAGGTCATAACCACGGTTTAACCACGACTCTAATCGTGTATATTTTAGTCACGGAATTTGTTACTTAACTATCCACGGATTTAGCAACGACATTTCATGGATAACTTACAATTTTGACAGATTCCATAAACAATATTATCCACGGATGTTGTCCAAGTTACACACGAAATTTTGTGGCTGATTTATCACGGACCGTTGACTTCTGTGGATAACAATTTACCCACAAAAGGAATAGTCCCGTTCTTCAAGTCGTGGCTAAAACTATGGATAACCCAGTTATCCACAGACTCCAAGGTAAATTTACCCACGACACTGGCTGATTGTCATCAGTTTTTTTTTTGTAGTGTTATCACATGGATAATTATAACATTGACATGCCCCCTCATCAGTTTTTTTTGTAGTGTTATCACATGGATAATTATAACATTGACATGCCCCCTCAAGCTGATGAAGTCTCAGTTTGCCCAAGAATCGATGTGAACCATGATGCAGCAGCAACAACAAGCGAACAACAGGAGTAGTAAAGCAACAATAGTGCATAAGATGGAGACGGCGGCGCAAGAATGCAGTACTAACCGAAAGATATTGATGGCGGCTCAAGAATGCAGCACGACCGGAGGAAGACTGATGGCGGCGCAAGAATGCAGCACGACCGAAAGATGAGTTATAGGGGAGAGGCGGCAATTTGTATGCTTGAATGAACGTAGCAACGTCCAATAGAAGAATAGATGGTGCGAAAATGAAAAAGAGTAAAGATATATTATGTGCTTGCTTTGCTGTGGTCGAAGAGAATCCGACAGGGGGTGGTGTTATGATGTGTGTTTTATTGGGTACTAGCAAAAGAAAAGGACTCAATGGACAAATGCAAGAGTCGTAGAACCTACTTGGACAAACACTAAATTATTAGGACTGATTTTTACAAATCAAAAGAGATAGGACTATTTGGCATTAAAGAAAAAATAGAGGGACCGAACTGGAAATTGTACTAAGGAGAGGGACTAAAAATAAAAAACTGAAAGTGGCCAAAAATGCCTAAAATTGGCGGAGTAAAAGGACGGGGTTATTTTCTTTTTGCAGACCGAGTAAGATGGGGTTTGGTTTTGTATCTTTCTTCGGCTTGGATCTTTTATTTGAACGACAGGAAGGTGGGTTTAAGTCACGTGAGGAGGGCTGATTTTTGGCTTGAGGTGGGTTGGGTTGGGGGCTGGAGAAGGTTTTTTTTTTGTTTGTTCCTTTTTTTTTTTGTGATGGTGGCGGCATCGGCAGGAAAGAAGGAGAACGAAGAGCCGGCTGCCAAGGGAAGAGCCGATGAAGCTTTGCGGCGGCGAGGGAAAACTAGGAAAAATAAGATGTTTTTTTTTTCTCTTTTTTAATTTTTTTTTTTTTTTGTAAAAGATGATGATGATGATGCGGCAGGAGATGGTGATCAAGAAGAAAAGAAGGAAGATTTTTTTTTCCTTTAAAGATGAAAAGGATATGCTGATGATGAAGGCCGACTAGATTACTACGGTAATCTAGATGATGATAGGTGATGATGGGAAGGGCGTGGATGATGATGGATGTTGATGGATGAAAAAGAGCACTAAGGGGATGCTTGAGGACTTGTGCAAAAGGCAATAGAGAAAGAAGAAAACCCGCGGTCGGAGGAGAAAAGGGAAGAGGACGACGGAAGAAGGAAGGGAAAAGAAAAAAATGGCAGTAGATGATGATGATAGTTAGGATGGATTATGATGGAGGGAAAAAAAAAATTTTTGCATATAGCAACAGAGAAAAAGAAAGAGACACAACCTTGATGTGTTGTTTGTGGTTTTTCTTTTGTGTGGCGGAAGAAGAGTAGAATTGAAGAAAAAAAAAGGTTTTTGTAACCTGCCCCGATACCAACTTAAAGAATGTAATAGCTTGTATTAAGTAATGATCAACAAGACTATTATATGATTTATATAGAGAAACCTACAACTATATGGGATAATATCAATTACAAGATAAAGCTAACTATATATTTATCACAACTAGAGATAATTATCACATTAACAATCAACACGACCAATTCTCAAGTTAATTAATTGACCTCAACAACCTTGTTAAAAGAAAATATAAATTTTCTTTTGATTCTTCCAACCTCAACCTAAAAATTCGTTCGACAATCAACCATGAAGTATGGAACCACTCTATCATATGAAACGTCAATTTACTTCACAAAATGAACTTCTACAATATTTTCGGTATGGTGCGCATTGGCGTTTTTAATAAGCGTCGTACAATTTTTATAATTTATGCCAATATCCCAAGTCTCATCGACATATTTTGGAGTTTGTATCCAGTATATCCGGGAGCACCATACTCTCCTTCCTATTTTTTGCACTAAGAGTCTTTATTGTACTTTTAATCAATCTTTTTATAATTTGTAGGTTTAGTCCCTGTGACTTTTTTTTTTTTCTCCTTTAAAAAACATCTCTAATCTTTAAACGAGTATATCTCTCAATTTGTGAAGAATTTGTGAACAAATTATATATAAAATTTATAGTATTCGTCGAGATCTATCTAACAAGATCCATATCAAATATTTTTTTCGGGCTTTAAAAATGATTAAATTCTGATGGGCTGAATAAAAGTGGATATCCAGTTTTACAAGATGGATAACCAAGTTATTTTAAATTAGTTATCCTTTGTGTTCATGCTTATTATCTAATCAGTTTGAACTGGTTATCTATTTTGTTTGTACTATTTATCCATTCGTTTTGTATGCCTATCCAACTTGTTTGTAATGGATATCCCACTTGTTTGTATTGGATATCCATTTGGTTTGTACTGTATATCCAACTTGTTTGTACTGGATATCCATCCATTTAGTTATGCGTATCTAACTTGTTTTGTAGTAGTAATCCAACGGGTTTATATGCATATCCAACGTCTTTGTACTGGATATCCATCCATTTGGTTTGTATGCCTATCCAACTTGTTTTATAGTTGTCATCCAACAGGTTTATATGCATATCCAACTTATTTGTACTGGATATTCATTCATTTGGTGTGCATGTCTATCCAACTTATGTGTACTGATTATGCAACGGATTTATATGACTATCCAAATTGTTTGTACTGGTTATCCAATCATTTTTTTTATTTGGAAAAAATCTCTGTCCAATATGCTAATACTGGTTATCTATTTTGTTTATTCCGCTTATCTAATCATTCTTTTCTTTGAAATACGGTTATCCAATGTGTTCGTAGTGATTATTTAATCGATTTGTATTAGTTATCCAATTATTTTTACTGCTTGTCTAAATAAATTTGTATTGTTTGTCAAATCATTTTTTTTTTCTTTTGAGAAATTGCTTGTCCAATTAATGTGTTCTTACTGATTATCTAACCCCGTGTAATTATTTCTCCAGCTATTTTTTTAATTTTTTTTATGAAAATACTTGTCCGATATGTTTGTTCTTGCTATCTAACTAATTGGTACTGCTTATCCAACCTAGGTTTTTTCTTAAAATAGTTATCCATTGTGTTCATAATGATTATCCGACCGGTTTGAACTGATTATCCATTTCGTTTGTACTGGTTATCCAATCTTTCTTTTTTTTTTTTTGGAAAATCATTATCCAATGAATTAATACTGATTATTCAATAATTAGTACTGTTTATCCGACCTTCTTTTTCTTTTTCTTTTTTTTTTTGAAAAAAAATAGTTGTCCAACGCGTTCATATTGATTATCCAACTGCTTGATATAGATTATCCAACTATTTTTTCTCTACTCTTTGCAAAAATCCTTGTCTAATTTTTTGTACTGACTATCCAACCGTTTTGTATTGGTTATCCAATCGTTTTCACTGATTTTCCGAACATAATTTTTTTTTCTTTTTAGAAAATATTTGTCCGATGTATTCATACTGATTATCCAACTTCTTAGTGATAGTTATCCAACATTTTTTTTTCCTTGCTCTTTTATGAAAATGATTGTCCAATTTTTTTGTATTGATTATCCAACTAGTTTGTACTGCTTATCCAATTATTTTCACTGGTTATCCAAGTGGTTTGTAATGGTTATCCAATCATTTTTTTCCTTTTTATGAAAAAATGGTTGTCCAATGTCTTTGTACTGGTTATCCAACATAAATATTCGTTTCTGCCCAGAGTATTTTAATTTTTTTATTTCTCGAAATTAATATTCGATATTGATCTTATCGGATAGATCTCGTCGAGTACTATAAATGTCATGCATAATTCATTTTCTAATCATTCACGGATCAAGAGATATAGAGAACACAACAATATGAATGTAAATTAAGGTTGTTATCCATTTTTTTAAATTTGATATCCATGTTATTTCTACCCATCAGAATTTTATCATTTTCAAGTCCAAAAAAATATTTAATATGGACCTTGTTGGATAGATCTCGACGAGTACTATAAATTTCATATATAATTCATTCACAAATTTTTCACGGATTGAGAGATATACTCATTTGAATATGAGAGATTTTTTTTGGAAGAGAGAGAAAAAAATAACAGGGACTAAACTTGCAAATTATAGGAAGATTGAGAAAAAATTATAATAAAGACTAGTAGTACAAAAAATAGGATGGGGAGTAGGTGGTCCCGGATATACTGGATACAGACTCGTTAAAACCCCTTTGAACTTACAAATAAGTGAAAGACACTTGTCCCACATTGGAATTGAGAAGCTAACTTGATCAACATATATGCCCCGATGTACTACTCCCCTCATTACTGATTGATTTTGAGGTATAACCATACGTGGGCTTATATAGGCCTTCAACATTATTCTTTCAAAAGAATTACACTTTTACCCCTTACACATTAGTCATTATGAGTTTTCACTATTTTTTTTACTCTTCCCATCATTGCTGAATGTGTTCAATTAACTGCGATTAGTTTTCATAAAGAAAAGGAATAAGCCGCCAAAGCATCAAAGATCAGATTGTCGTTTACCATGTGCATTCGAAGGACGAATATTTGAGAAGTGATACCTTCTAGGGGCTTCCGTAATCAATTATAAGGCCAAGAATTATTTGTTTATTTATTTATTTTGGTCCAGAAATTTGAAAAAACAGGACTTAAAGAAAGAAGATGGAAAATTGACTTCTCACCAAATACATTAAATTATATCTAAAATTTCAACTCCTACTTAATTTTTTTTTAAATAAAAGAAAAAAACAAGAGATGGTTTTCTCCCTGCCCGCAATCATTTTAATATTGGATTACACAATAATATTCTTCTGTGTTTTCCTTTAAACAAAAATTTTTCCAAACCACTCCATTACTTATATATCCACTCCAACCTAATTCATTATATATGTCATCATTTTATTTTGTTTTATTTTTCCCCGATGTCTACAAGTCTTCTCTACGTCATTTAAAAAAAGAAGAAGAAGAAATCCTATACCAACCAGTTGTATCCTTTTAGTATATTAAGTATTAGCACTCTTAATTTTGTTGTTGAAACTTCATAAGAATTATTAACTTTTTTTCAAAATTATCATTTATATTATCCTATTTATTGTATCTGGCTGCACAGCAACAACTCCATAAAGAATAAAACTACTTGTTTTGTCCGAAATGTTCATAAAGAAACGGACAGCAGATATGGCTCTGTATATAAATAGTTCATTCTTAGAACAAAGTTAATTTCCTACTCACCAAATATTGCTGCACTTGACACTCGAAAATCATGGTTCCTGCTTCTGATCTTGATGATCATCTCATCCATCCCATGAAAGTTCCGCTAATTGACTTATCCCTTCTCAGCCAAGATTCTCATTCAAGAGATATTGTCATCAAACAAATTCAACAAGGTTGCCAGAATTCTGGAATTTTTCAGGTAGTAATATTTTTAACAGTTTCTAGAAATATTCTTATTTATCTTCTTGACTTCATCACTATTTCTATCAAATTTTGTTTTGTTGCTTTAATTGGTGCCGTTTCTTTAAGGTAATACATCATGGGATTCCCAAATCAGTCATTGATGAAGCCTTAGAAGTCAACAGAAGTTTCTTTGACATGCCAGAGGCTATGAAGAAGGATCTTTTGGATAATGGTGCCGCCGGGGACCTTTTCTGTCCGGTGAAGTTAATTAATTTCGCAAGCGGAGCTCCGGGAAATAACCAGCTGCTCCAGAGAGACCTGTTAAGGCTTCATGCCAACCCTTTGGAAGAAGTTGTCGAATTTTGGCCTAAAAACCCTGCTGACTATAAGTGAGTCCAAAAAAAGAAAAGGTTCAAATATGCTGAATTAAAACAGTTTAACAAATCGAATCGTTGATTTTGAATCTATATGTGTATCATCTAATTTCAGATTTATGCTCTATTTGTCCCGAAATTATCTAGTTTGGATTTTCAGTTTTAGTTCAAATTGTACTAGAAGTGAACATCCGATAATAATTTTGAGACGGATGGAGTAATTAATAATCTACTTACGATTTTGGGTGATAAACTATTAGGGAGAAGATGGGAAGGTACACAAAGAAAGTGAGGAAACTAGGCAGCGAGATGTTTGAAGCCATCATGGAAAGCTTGAATTTGTCTGCAAAAAATTACCTTAAAGAAGATTTTGAAAATGGATTTCACGCACTCGTCGCCAACTGTTACAGATCAAATCCAAATTCATCCAACATAAAGATAGGTGCACCTGCACATTCAGATCATAGTATCATCACAATCCTCTTGCAAAGTTCTCCAGGGCTTCAAATCTTAGATATGGCTGATGGGATCTGGAAATCAGATCCTGAGATTGAAGGGTCCCTCCAAGTCTTTGTCGGGGATCATTTGGAAGTATTAAGCAATGGAATATACAAGAGTGTGATGCACCGTGCGATACCAATTAGTACTAAGGAAGATAGGATTTCTATAGCTAGTTTTCATAGTTTTGGAATGGACATGATTGTTGAGCCAGCTCAAGAGTTGATCGATGGTGATGAAGATTCCCCAAAAAGATATAACGGGTGCTGCGCAAGAGATATTATGACCCACATCGCTTCAGGAAAAACAAACCGCCTCATTGATGTAGATATGAACTTGTAATTTTGAGAGAAACTTTGCCTCCATTTTGACTTTTTTTTAAAACAAAGGAAAAGAAGAAGAAAATCGAATTTTCATAAGGTTTTGCGTCTGAAAAAGATTTTGAGATTTGTTTTGCAATTAGACCGAAGACCAGCACTTGGATGAATTAGTTGATCAATTAGTAATTATAACCAAAAAATAAGAGATAGACTAATAACTAATTGTGATTGTGAATTTCTAATCTCGCAATATGTTCTTGCCAATTTCATATATACTTCTCCACTCTCTACCTTGTGCTTGAAATTATTATTTCAACTAAATCGTATTTGATATGAATAAATCTATTTTGGAAGATAAAATGATCTCATTAATTATTCTAACTACTTGGTCAGGATTTCGATCAAACCAAAACTCAAATATAAGGGATGAATAAACATTCCTATAATCAGATTACATATAGCAATTGAATATATCTTTATTATATATACAATAATACAACAATGAAACATCCCATACAATTTGGATAAACACATTTACACGAATTAAGACTTCAATGTTTCATTAATTAGTCTACAAGTAATCTCAATTGGTAAGTCGCGAATCTTCTGGCCAAGTTAATCTCCTGAATACAAGCACCAGTTCCTTCTCAACCTTGATTGTCCCTGAAAAGAGTTGATAGAGATGCCGATGACTTCAGTTTCACCGGCCCTTCATGGCCAAAAGATAAAATCATTGTGGACAATGAAGAATCTGATTTGACGGTCCTCATCGTAGCTGTAACCTCCGATCTAGTTAACGGCTCTGACATGGTTGACAACGACGGCGTCGATATGACCAACCTTAACTTCTTCAACAAGCTACTACTACTTTTGGTGCTGCCCTCCTCCTCCACTTTAACTTGAGATTTAGGTTGACTTAATTCGTGAAAGTTGACAACCGAAGATTCTTTCAGTAGTATAACCAAATCAGCTCCGGCGTTTTCCTTGTCGCAAAGCAGGGCGCCAACGTTCAAGAATCCCTGGAACCTTCCGGAGGGACGATGGACGTGAACCGTGGTGATCAAATTCCCAAGACAGCTACTCAGCAGTGAAAGAATGAATTTGTCTGTATGTTTTCATGTATGTACGGTACAATATATATAGGCAATGTGTACAGAAACCCTAGCCTTCTATGGAAACCCTAATTAGGGTTACCTAAATTACATATCCTATCATCCCCGCAATTTTAGCAGGATGAGATATCATGCCTAGATTGGTACCTAGATTGGTACTAAACAAATAAAATTTATCTTTAGCTAAGAACTTGGTAAAAACATCTACCAGCTGAGACTGTGTAGGAATATGACGAACAGAAAGATGTCCAGCGGTAACACAATCACGAACAAAATGAATATCTAACTCAATGTGCTTCGTTCTGGCATGAGAGACAGGATTAGCGAGGTAGGTAGTAGAAACATTATCACACAATATAACAAGAGAGTTGGGAAGGGTGATGTGAAGCTCAGAAAGAAGATGTTCCAACCAAATAGTCTCAGCTAAGTCTGAAGCAACCGCGCGGTACTCGGATTGTGCAGAAGAGTGCGAAACAGTAGATTGCTCCAAATTGTGCAGAAGAGCGCGAAACAGTAGATTACTGTTTGGAGGACCAAGAGACTAAGGAGGATCCCAAAAAAACACAGAACCCAGTGGTGAAACGACGAGTCGTAGGGCACCCTGTCAAATCAGCATCTAAATAGGCAACTAGACGATCAAGTGGACCAGCACGAAAATAGATATAGTGTAGAGATCCCTTAATATATCAAAGAATACGCTTGACTGCCTGAAAAATGTTGTTCTCAAGGATATGCATATGCTGACAGACAAAATTCACCGCATACTGGATATCCGGACGAGTGAAAGTGAGATATAGTGAAATATTATAGGGTACCCACCAAACTCCGATAGAGAGTTCGACGAAGGGTTGTTAGTGACAATTTCGGTCACAGGTTCATTAATGACGGAGGATTCAGTGGAGCGAGCCATGGATTATGATGAAACTGACGAAAGAGGAGGAATATTTTGCTGCTTTGTGGGACACGAATTAGAGTAGGAAACAGAAACTTACGAAACTACGAATTTGGAAGCTGCGACAATGAAGAAGACAGAATTTTTTTTTTTAGAAAGCCGAGAGAAAACAGAAAGAACCAACGGTGGCGGCGGGAACCCTAAAAGTTTTGAGAGACCAGGAAAGAACCAGAAGAACCACGCAAATAGAAAACTACGCTAAGCTATCGATGATGAGGAGGATTAAGAGAAGCAGGCTGCTGTTGGAGTCGAAGCAGGCTGCTGTTGGTGTTTTTTTTTTTTTTTTGATGTAGCTTCAAGCGATTGCGTGGAGTTGGTGATGCACAAGGCAGCTGGGTTTTGGTGGATGAAAAAGAAAGCGCCGACCAAGAAAGAAAAGAAGCAGAAACCTAAGGAGAAAACTAGAGAGCTGAACGGATTTGAGAGGCCGAGGATCGATCGGGCGGATGATACCATGAAAGAATGAATTTGTCTGTATATTTTCATGTATGTACGGTACAATATATATATAGGTTATGTGTACAGAAACCCTAGCCGTCTACGGAAACCCTAATTAGGATTACCTAAATTACATATCCTATCAAGCAGGCATCTAGCGGTTTCGACGAGGGAATCCTTCGTCAAGTGACGCCGCCCCACATTGTATATCTCCACGTTGAATCCGGCGGTGGCGCTGTTGATGAACTCTGATGAAACTCGAAACAGAAACTTGTCATTCCAAGTAGGGTTTTCGCCTCCAAAACAATCGATTCGAGTTCTTAATTTCCTCGACGAATCATCCACCCAAACCACTGCATAGGTTTGTTGTGCTTTACTACCTTCGTTTGCCTTCTTCTTCAGATGATCTTGGGCTGAAACCAAGTTGATTTCCAGGATGTGATGACTATCTTTCTTCTCCTCCATCGTACCCCTGATCACAACTTCCGACGTTTCCACTAAAGAGATTGGAACCTTAGACTTCTTTCTATGTGTCTTTTAGGTTTTGATCTCTAGCACAAGGGGGATGATTAGAGACCTTATGCATGTATATATATATATATATATATATATATATATATATATATAGTTGAATTGGGGTCGGTGCGTAAGTTTGAATCTGGAATTGGATTCCTGACATTTTTTTAAGAAAGGATTCATGAAATTAATATCCTGTGTTTTAAGTTAACAGGGATTCATGAAATTATCAACCGTCTTTTGTAAAAATTTTAACAACGCGTATTTAGTTTATGTAAGTTAGTTTCGAATGCAAGACCACTCCGCGAAGGAGAATTATTTGCTCTGCCCAAAAAAAGAAAAAGGGAGTTTCGGGGAGTGTTTTTTAATCATTATCAATTCAACTTTCACTTGTTGACTTTGCAATTAGTGACACCACACAGATAATTGAAGTCTTATTTATGGAAATCAAAGTCAAAACAAAGATAAAAGTAAATAAAAAAAAAAAAAGTCAAAACAAAGGTAAGAGTTAATTTAAAATGTCAAATCAAAGTTTTAAAAAAGTCATAGTTCTCCGGCCCTTCAGACGTGGCTGATGGGATTTAAAAATTTGACCCTAAAATTGAAGGGTTCCTCAAAGTCTTCGTTGGGGATCAATCATTTGGAAGCGTTAAGTAATTGAGTACGCAAGAGTATGCTGCACCGTAGATAGTAATTTTGCTATGTTTGGTTGGTTTTTCCATTGGTTTTTTTTTAAATTTTTTATTACTAACTATGCCATCAACATATTTTTTTACATTTTCAATACACTATTTTACATTCTCAATAAAAAAAAACACACACACACTAAAAAAACGATCCAAACATACATGGGAACAAGGATTTCTATAGCTAGTTTGCAATGATAACGAAGACTTTCAAAAAACATACTCATTTTGTCTTAAAATTATTGTCTAATTTAGGTTTTCATTGTTAATACACTTTGAATTAAAAATAAAAATTCAACTTAGATAATAATTTTGGGAGAGAGAATACAAGAAATGTAGTGCTAGAGAGATTTTGACAGAAACCGCCTCATATCGAGTGTAACTTGTATTAGTAGTTATAGAGAATAACGAATATGTCATCATCAATCATACCTTATGCAGAGTTTTCTAGTTTTTATCGAAACGGAATGTTAGATTCAATCAACGTAAACTTTTGAGGTTTCGTGGATATCGTGATGATGATAGTCGTAAAACACATTGCAACTTCCAGAATGGATGTGTCTTCCTTGCTTTTCAATATGTATTTACTTTTTTTGCCCCTTATAGCTCTTCTACTTATTCAAAGTCAGATGTGATCTAGGGTTCAAAATTTGTTGGTAAAGTCATTTTATTAGGCAAACTACATAGTCCTAACATTAAAGACATAGTCCAAACATTCATGATCAGTTGGATTACTGGTTCAAATTTGTCAGGAGACTAAATGGTCCAAAACATTGACAACGCCATGAAGAGATGGAACTTATATTAGAAACATTGACAACAACCTTATACTCCGCGACTAGTTGAGGTTAATTTTAGCCTGCCAATATGAATAAATGTAACAATTAGTTTATATATGACGGTACAAGAACACCCTGAAAAGAATACCCTAATGAATTTAGCTAAGTACACACAAAAACGAAGACAATAAAACACTATACTCTCAACTCGGAGAATCTAAAGAATCAAAGTTGTTTCTTTCTCTCATTCTGCCAGTTGAATCTCCATCGAATCTCTATGTGCAGCTCTACTATCAGGCTCATCGTCCGACGACAGAGTTGGCGATGACGACGAAGACGACGATGATGATAACATCATTGTGAATAAGGACGGATCTGATATTGCAGTCTTCATCGTTGAAACCTCTTTCGATTTAGTAGTCAACGGCGAGGCTGGCGGCGGCGGCGTTGACATGGCTGACAACGACGGCGACGATCTAACCAGCCTCAGCCTCCTAAAAAAACTCTCCTCTTTGACTCTAGCTTTACTTCTAGTCAAATCATGGAAACTAACCATGGAAGACCCCTGGAATATGCCTGAATCCGTACCGGCCTGCTCCCCGACCTCGGAAATTGCGGCTGCGACGTTTAAGATCCCGTGGAAGTTTCCCGATGGCCGGTGGACGTAAACCGGCGTGATCTGCTTTCCGAGGCAGCTACTCAAGAGGCACCTGGCTCTACCGACGAGAGAATCTCTCAGGTGACCCGCGGCGTAAATCTCGACGGTGAATCCGGCGGTGGCGCTGGTGACGAGGTCAGAAGAAACCCGGAAGAGAAACTTGTCGTTCCAAGTAGGGTTTTCTCCTCCATAACAGTCTGTTCGAGTTCTTAATTTATTCAATGAACCATCAACCCAAATAACCGCATAAGTTCTTCTAGTTTTGCCACTGATTTTCGAAGGAACCTTCAAGTTTTGAGCAGATACTAAGTTGATTTCGAGAACCTGATAGAGTTTCTCCTCCTCCATCATAGCCCTCTCGACCAACTGCGGAAGATGTTGAGAGAAATCTCAAGATTCTTTTTTCTTTTTCTTCTCCATTCGGGTTAACTCAGACCTTTTTGTTTATATATTGGTTTCACATTACCACAATTTCAAGTCAATTTGGATTCAACTTGGATTCCTTACGTTAAAATACGTGTTTTATTTCTTATATTACTAACAATGTTGTGGCCAATGACATTGTTTATTCTAAATACAATTCTTTTGTGAAAAGGGTTCATCAAATTAAACCGCGTGCCACCCTTTTTTTTTTTTTTGTTGAAACTCATTTCCATATTACAAAAAGAGGTTTAAAAAAATAAAAAATTTCAAATTATTTAGGCTCCGTTTGGTTAGATTGAATTGCAGTTGAATTGGAATTACAATATTATTAAATTAAAAATGAGATATTAAAATTGTAATTCAATCTCAATTTTCTTGTTTGGGAGATCTTGAAAATTTACTAGAATTAAAGTTCTAATTCCAATTCTTGCGTTTAGATGCATAAAAATTTGGATACTTTAGAATTGAAATTAGTTTGTTATTGTATAACTAATACTAGTACAATTTATACTTTTGTCAAAAACTTTTTTAAAAAAAAATCTTATTTTATTATGGATATGTATAACACAAAAAAAATAAATAAATTCATTATGTACATGTGACTACTTTGTGGTTGTTTAACTAATACAATTTTTACTTTTTTTGATAAAACGAATTATTATTAATTAATTTGCTATATCAATTTTGTAATTTATTATGTACACACATTTTTGTTGGAAACAAAAGAAATATTATTACGTATAAGAACTATTAATATTATACTTAGAATTCTCACTTAATACACAAACAAGTAACACGTAAAACATCTTTGTTTTTCTCTCTTTTATTATTTTTCAAAATTTTTAATTTTTGATGTTTTGATTTATATCAAAAATTAAAAATATTTGTATTATATAACATTGTAAATTCAGTTTATGAATATTGAGGTTCATTTATACGTAGATTAACATTAGTATATAATAATGCTTAAATATTTTTATTTTTAGTATATAATTATATATGAAATAATAGATACTTAAAACTCAACTTACATAATTTTTTGTGAAAAGATGCCATGAATAGTTAAAATATATATATATACGTATTATAATATAGGTGTATATATGGAACATTTTTTATTAAAAAAATGAAAATGTTATGTTGTTTACTATGTCATAATATAATAAAAATATTGACTAAAATTAAAATATTTAGTTATTAATTTTTTTTGGTTACAACTATATTTTTGATTTTTTTTTTTTGTAAAAAAGATACAATGTTAATTTTAAATTGGTTTCGTTGATAATTATTAAAATGATATATATGAAATAATAATAATAATAATAATAATAATAATAATAATAATAGTAATGAGACAAACAACCCCAAAAAAAAGAAAAAAAAAGAAAGAAAAACGCCAAGAAGCGTTGAAAGAAAAAAAAAAGAAAAAGAAAAAAGCTGAAAAAATAAAATTATAAAAAATATATTAAAACAAAAGGCCAAAAGACAAAAATTGATAGGACAACCCGTTTAGTTTATAACCCAGAAATGACACGGCTATGACCCGCATGTTTTTTTTAAGTGCCTTGAATTTAGATTCTAATTATTTGCTCCCACAAAAGAATTGAAAATAAAGAATTGAGCCCTATCTTGAATTATAATTACAATTTTTGTATCTCTATTTTTAGCAACCAAATACAAGAATTGGAATTATAGAGCTCCAATTCTAATTCTTAGTCCCAATTCAATGCAACCAAACAAAGCCTAAATGTATTTAATGGAAAAAAGAAAGATAAGTTTAAATTCTCCCATATTCGGAAAATGGGTTACTTTGTCAAATTATAAAATAATATAACCAGTGAAACATTTTTATACTTCTTCTTTCTCAAAATCATTGTTTAATTTAGATATTTATTTTGAATTCAATTTGTACTAAAAATAAAAATTTAAACAGAATAATAATTTCGAGACGAAACAACATTTTGATTCATTGTGTACACATATTCATATATTTATCACCACCCTTTCTTAATTTGCGTACGGTCTTTTGTTCCCTTCATTTATCATTATTTTTCAGGTGGCAAAGTAACAGCTGTCAGAAACAACAATATTAACAAGAAAAAATGATGCTTAGTAACAGCTGTGTTCACCGACTATCACTCACACGTGTATATGTGACAACTGAAAGCATCAATGATGGTTGTCGTATTAGCACAAAAAAAAAAAAACAAAAAAAATTAATGCACTGGGAAAAGGAACCAAAAACCAAAAGAAAAAAATAATAAAACTCCATGAACTGCCTCAAACCATGTTGAGGAATGATTCAAAAAAAGGCATTGACTGATCCCACTGAGATTGTTGTACAATACATAAGCCCGTAGGATTCAGCTATGGTGGTGGCTGCTGATAATATGCAAGTTCCTGTTGTAGACTTCTCCCAATTGCAAAATGATTCGCACTCGAAGTCTCTTGTGATCAAGCAAATTGGCGAAGCTTGTGGCAGTTTTGGTGTTTTTCATGTAAATCCCACATCTAGTACTCTTATGTTTCTTGAGTAATTCCTATGTTTGATTTTATGGTCGCTACATCAGTTTAGTTAATGGGTTCGGTTCTGTGTAACAGGTAATTAATCATGGGATATCTGAGACTCTGATTCAACAAGCCATGGATGTGAATTCAAGCTTCTTTGGGTTGCCCCTGAGGAATAAGGATAGATTTATCTCTGATGACATCTATAAACCTGTGAGATACAGTCCCAATCAAGGAGGGAATCTGGGATTCTCCAGGGAGTTCTTGAAGCTTTATGCTCATCCGTTTGATGTTTTTGTCTCTTCATGGCCTGATAACCCACCTGATTACAGGTATTCATTTCCAATTTCTTTCAAAGTTTTTAGCTTCCTCTGTTTCGTCATAACCATTTAGTCATTTACTACTGTTAATTAGTCACTTAGAATCAGTCAAACACGGGAAATAGTCCTTTTTACATTAAAGATTTGGACCCGGATGTTGGATGGAGTTAATAAATTCATTACAATTGCAGTATATTACTCCTTCCGTCCCAAAATTATTCTTTAGTTTGGGTTTTCATTCTTAATATAAACTGAACTAAAAATTAAAATCCAAACTGGACAATAATTTTGAGACGGAGGGTGGATATCTGTAAATTTCTCTAATATTCTCTTTAATTTGGACAGTAAATTGAAGTTCGATGTTGTGTTTTGAAATATTTGGGAAATGATGTACATTTGGCCATCTATGCACTCTTCTTATTTTGGTTAGGCTGAGAAAATTGTAAATGGTGACAAACAGGGAGAAAATGGGAAGGCTATCAATGGAGATGAAAAAATTGGGGGTTGAAATACTAGAATTCATCATGGAAAGCTTGAATTTGGAAGCCACATATTTGAAATCAAACATTGAAGAAGGGATGCACATAGTTGCCATAAACAGTTATCCACCAATTTCGACTGAATCAGAAATGAAGAAAATAGGTGTTGTTCCGCATACAGATCACAGCATCATTACCATTCTTTTACAGACTTCAGCAGGCCTCCAAGTGATGGATCAAAAAACAGGAAAATACGAAAGTGCGTTTTCCGAGCACAAAGGGTCGATACAGATCCTTGTGGGAGAGCATTTGGAGGTGTTAAGCAATGGGAAATATAAGGCTGTTCGGCATCAGGTTGAACAAATGTCTAGGGATGAAACTAGGCTGTCCGTTGCTAGTTTTCTGAGTTTAGGTATGGATGAAGTTATTGAGCCTGCTGTGGAACTTGTGGATGATGAAGAACGTCCTAAACGATACAAAGGGAGCAGCTTAAGAGACTTTCTCAAGCATTTGGCTTCCGGAGAATCAAAGCCTTTCATTGAGACAATTAGAATATAGGACCGCCAACCTTATGAATCAGATATTCATTAGCAACTTTTTTAGGCATTATTCATCCTCATCTCTCGTGTTTTTGTTTGTTTGGTGGCAAATCTAATTTGACAAATTTTTTAATGTTACAGTCTAAACTGATATTGGAAAATATGTGTGAGAGTTGTGAGATCAATGGTTTGGTGGTACTTTGGTAGAATGACCGCTATTGAATTGTATTTTCTTGGTTACTCCCTCCATTTCAAAATGTAGGTAGTTTTAGGTTTGGAGAAATATTTCAAAATATACGTCGTTTTAAGATTTCAAGACAAATTAAAGATTAATTTTCTAACTTTACCCCCAATAAATGATGCTAATCATTTTTCATCTAGTTTTGGTTATAATTCCAAAACAATTAATGAAGGACAAAATAAATATTTAACACACAAATTAATCATGAAATAATTGTCTCCTTAATTTACATGTAGAGGTTAAAAAGACTTATTAATAAATGGAGGGAGTAAATTTTGAAAGGTGAGATTTAATTCGAATGGTCCCTTTTGTCGGAATTCTTATTAGTATTGATCCCAGAATCAGAAAAAAAATAAATGCAGAGCACAGCAGAGTCGCTAGCTTGGCTCATTGTACTCTTGCCAAAAGAATAGTCAGTCCATTTAAATTTAATAAGCTTTTTGGAAAATTATTTCAAGAAGGAAGGAATATTATACAATTTTGCATTTCAAGTTTGTAACATGAAAATTAAAATATTACAAAACTACGTGAAGAATCTGAAGTGGAATGTGCCACCAAATTCCTATCATATATTTTCTTTTGTTGGTTCACGTACGAAAACTGAAGGCCAATGGCCCTAAGTAAACTCCTCATAAAAACTTTGGGACGTCAATAAAAAAAATAATAAATTAATAAAAATAAAGAATATGAAGAGTCCCAATCTTTACACTCATCAGTGTCTCCCTAATTAACACGTTGGCCCAGAGATTGTTTTCTCTAGAAGAATCCCAATCAAAATTTCGTGTTTAATTTCAAAAGTATGCAGTGCGCCGGGATTGGAACACGATCACAATCGCGCTTGGTAATTGGTATTTGGTAGCATACGAAACTTCATTTTTGGGTTCTGCTGACCATGGAATTTAACATACACGCTCGTTAATTAAAAACTTTTTGGTTGGGTATTTTCATAGCTTTTTCATACTCTCTCCGTTTCATAATTATTGTCCAGTTTTGATTTTCATTTCTAGTTCAAGTTGTATTAAAGTGAAATCTCAAACTGGACAATAATTTTGAAACAGAGAGAGTAATAATTTTATTAATATTTGTTCAATTCATCGCACTTTTTACACTTTTACATCTTCTTATATTCTCAAAAATAAAAATACTAAAAATAAACATGTACTGAAAAAACGACATTATATTAAATATAATGACAGAGTCACGGAATTGGCTGGGTGTCAATAAGCAGAGTCATAACTACTTAACCCTCTCACTTCACTTTAATACCAACCGCCTCAGTTGGTTGGCGGTAGTAGTTTTGTCTCCCACACGCAAAAATGAACTTGTAAATGATTTAGGAGCCATTTGTTTGGTTTGAAATCTGTAACGTTTTGATTATTTTTGCTGTTTGATGATTAATCTCATTTTCACCTTTATTATTACTAGTAGTACTTATTTTTAACGGCAAATTATCTGGTATACCGGGGGCACCGTGTACCCCCTGCGCGTGTACTTTACTCTCTTAAAATAGCGTTAGTCCGCTAGATAATTCAGTTTTTTTTTTCTTTTTTTTTAAATGCGGCATATATAAATTACCAAATTCATTCAAATTTTAAAAATTTTGTGATGGAGTATTATAGTTGGGTGACGGCCGGCGGCGATCGAGGCGTTGAGGCGGCAATGGGAGTCGGCAATCGAGGCGTTGAGGTGGACACGGCTGGCGGCGATCGAGTCGTTGAGTCAGCAAATCAAACTGTCCATTTACAATTTGTGGATAACCAGTTTACACAAGAATCAAATATAAAAAAAACATGGATAATCAGTTTACAACTTGTGGATAACCAGTTTACACCTTCTGGATAACCAGTTTACACTTTCTGGATAACCAGTTTACAACTTGTGGATAACCAGTATGAAATAGGTGGATAACCAGTTTACACCTTGCGGATAACCAGTATAAAATGGGTGGATAACCACAAACAAAATTTGGACAAGCACCCCGTAGCACACACGCAGGAAAACATGGATAACCAGTTCAGATATAGTGGATAATCAGTAATAAAAAAATATAAAAACATGGATAACCAGTTCAGTTTATCCATGCCACATAGAGTCGTTGAGACGGCGACGGCGTTCAGCGATCGAGGAAAGGCTTCGGGGCAGGTTGGTAATCGGTTTGTGTCCCCTCTTAATACAATAACACACTCTCTTTACACACACACTCTCCTTACACACACACGAAAAAAAGATTACCTTAGCTACATTGGCGTGCTCGGCGGGGCGGCGCAGCCAGGGCAGGTTGGTGAACTGCGATTCCGATAGCCGCGGGAGTCGTTTAGTTTATCATAGGGGAGGGGGGGCGAAGCCCCCCAATTAACATGTCGTTTGCTTCTTTAAGTAATAGACTCTCCTGGTGGCGGTGATAATCGGCGGGGGGTTGCGAAACTGTCCATTTACAACTTGTTGATAACCAATTTACACAAGAATCAAATGTAAAAAAAACATGGATAACCAGTTTACACCTTCTAGATAACCAATTTATAACTTGTGGATAACCAGTTTACAACTTGTGGATAACCAGTATGAAATGGGTGGATAACCAGCAATTATGGCATGGACAACCATCACATAGCACACGCAGGAAAATATGGATAACCAGTTCAGATCTAGTGGATAATCAGTAACAAAATTATGGATAATCAATAAATTATGGATAACCAACAATTGTGTGTGTTTGTGCGTAAGGATGAAAACAATTTTGTTTGTGCATTTAATGTAAATGTAAAAAATGTTGAGCGCGTGTATTTGGTGGGGGTATACGGTATATCCGGGTACACTAGATACGGACTCTTTTTAACTTTTATCCAGCTTGTCTTTTGATGTGTCTCTTTAACAATAAAATAGCGTGAAACAATGTTTCAGATTATCGAATGATTGTGTAACAAATCAAGACTAATGGGAAGTCAGTCCTAATTCCTTGTCATAAATTCATAATCAGTACACATTATTCATATTTACTAAAAAAAAACATATCTTTAGGTTTCCAAATTCAAATGTTGTCTGTCCAATAAACCAATGAAACAAGAACAGGTGGCCTGGCATGGCTACCTACCTTATTTTCAATTCAATTTCTAACCAAATTTCTCACAAAAAAAAAATGTCAAAGTCACTTTGGGCAGAACTTATAAACAGACAGATCCTTCACGATACTGATGTAGGATTCTTTGTAAAAAAAATTAAAAAAAAAAAAGAGTGAAGCCAATGTTCATTTTTTCCTCATGTAGTAGCTTTCACCATTTCAAACAAAAAATGTAGTAGCTTTCTATAAATACCAAGTTTCAACGTCCAAGTATTTTGCTTGAATATCAATTTGTCCACATTTACCATTTTTACTTCCAACATTATTCATGGCTTCCCTTGATGCTTTTCACAGCCCTTTTGGCTCAAAATTGCAAATTGAAGCAATGCAGACGGTGATGCCGACAAAGCCAACTGATCCAAGACAATCAATTCAAGTCTGTCTTGATGAAAATCCATGTTCAGGAGGGATCCTCAAAAGGTGCTTCAACATCGTTATGTGCTACAATAAGCCAAATTCAGGGGATGAAACCAGTGTTTCCTCCGGTTCTGTTGTTGCCGGATGGATTAAGGAATCACTGGGAAAGGCATTGTCGGAACAACCGTTGCTCGCCGGAAGGCTAAGGCCAAAACAACATGATGATCGGAAAGGGGAGATGGAGATCGTGTCGAATGATTCAGGGGTTAGAATGATTGAAGCAAGATACCCAATGACCTTGGCAGAGTTTTTGGACATAAAGGAGAAGAAAGAAACAGAGGAAGCTGAACTTGTGTTTTGGGAAGATTTAGACAAGGAACAAAATCCTCAGTTCTCCCCTTTGTTTTATGTCCAGGTTAGTTTTATATTCTACATTTGGCTCAAAATTATTGCCTTATTTATTGTAATCCCTCCGTCCTGAAATTATTGTCCAGTTTGGATTTTTAGTTTCAGTACGAAATAAATTATAAGTGAAAATCACAATAATTTTGGAACAGAGGGAGTACAAGACAATGATTTTGGGACGAAAGGGAGCGGTATCTTTCCTGTTATAATGTCTTATCAAATTAAGGACTGCCATTTGTGATGCTTTTTGACCGACATTTTTCAAGTTCTTCAGGTGACAGATTTTAGCTGTGGTGGATACTCAGTTGGGATAAGTTGTAGCCTTCTTCTGAATGATCCATTTGCCATGATTACTTTTCTCAAGAGATGGACTGATACTCACATTGAAATGGTCTCCAGAGCTGATGCACCCAAAATACCAATATTTTATCGTCCCAATCTCAGGCAAAAGCAAAACATCCATTCTTCTGCTCTTCCATTTGGCACTAATACAAAACCATCTTCTGGCCAATCTGTAATCTTCAACATTTCCTCAGAAGTTTTGGACTTGGAAAGTGACATCCACAAGAAATTTGCAGACATCTACATTGATGAAGCAGAGCAGAAGCTCGGTCAGAAAACGGGTCCAAACTTGAAGGTGTCCTTGTTGCTGAAAGAAGGAACAAAATCAGCAAAAGATGTTAAAGTAAGGAACTTTACAAAAGACACACTGATTCAGAAACCATCTGTGATTATCAGTGGTTCTAAAAATTGGGATGATTTAGGGGTTAATGACATATGTTTCCAAGAAGGAAACAAACCTGCTTCTGTGTCATGCTGGATCAACTCTGTCCCCGATGAAGCCCTCGTGATGATTGTTCCTTCCGTTGAAAAGTATGCTTCAGTAATGAAAGTTGTAATCACTCTTCCTGTTTGCTAGTTGTTTTTTTTTTTCCTAAAGAGTTCAGCAAGGAAAAAATCACAATGAATATGAATCAATTTGACTTTTAACAGAGTGCATTGTGTCTCCCCAAAGAACTTTACCCTTGTCCTAACATCAAACAATGTGTTTTATAAATTTGTTCCACTGTAGGTAGAATATGACTCAGCCAAACTGACAAAGAGTCCCAATGGCCTTAACTGACATTGATGAAGCAGAGCAAAAGCTAGGTGAAAAAGCAGTTCCAAACTTGAAGGTTCCTTTGTTGATGAAAGAAGGAACATCATCACAAAAAAAAAAAGAACTTTACAAGACTTACTGATTAGAAGCCAATCAACAAACATGTAGTTCAGAAACTTGGAATGATTTAGGGATTAATGACATATGCTTCAATTAAGAAGGAAACAACCCTGCTTATGATATGCCTGTTTATTCCTTCTCTTGATAAGAATGATTTAGAATGAAAATTGTAGTCATTCTTCCTGTTTCCTGGTTGTATTCAATCTTTGTCCCCTAATACTTTAAATTAGTTCAACAATCATTGGACCTTTCCAATGCATGGTAATATGTGCTATAGAAGATATTTTGAACATGCTCAAATAACTTTTTAGTGTATTTATATTGTTTACTCCTTCCATTCCAAAAGTCCAAACCTAAAAATTCAAACATGATAATCATTTTAGGACAAAAAGAGTATTATCTCTCTCTTTTTTCTTTTTTAGTTATTTGTCATATCACTTTTCCATTGGGATCAACTACTCAATAAATCTCACCGTGGAAACACAACTAATTAATCCCTATAGTCCTAATTTAGTATTGATTTGTGCCTTATAATTAGGAGAGAACAGAAATTGTAATTTTAACTGCTATACATGTTCCGTGTTTAGTTTTTACTAACAGCATTGCGCTAGTAAAAATTTAAAATTTCTAAGTGTAATGTTACTATTACAGATTTTTAATTCGGACCGGAATAATAGATCAATTGTACTTTTAGGTGCTATGTGTTCCATTTTTAGTTTTTAGTAACTCCATTGCACTAGTAAAAATTTCAAATTTGTGCTGAGTTTACACTCAGTCCCCTAACAAAGTTTCTATTGCAGATTTATACATTGCAAAACAATTGATCTGAAATACAAATCTTTTAATTCTTTGTAAAGTAATAAAAACCGAAAAAAAAGAGAGGATTATATGAATTAAATACATGAAGGTCAAAGATGAGAGGCCAAATGGAATATAAAGGTGATTATTAAGGACAAGAAGTGCAATTATTTTCCTCAAATGCATAGAAATTGTGAAACCAGCCACAATATTCATCTTATTCGCCGACGAAGCAATTTATTTCGATAGTTCTTGCAATCACATCCCTTCTTCAACTAACAACTCTCTTCATCTCATTTGTTGGCAAGAAGTGAAAAAAAGAGATTCATTTCATACAGAAAGCAGCCATGGCGGGAGTGATGTTTGATTACCCATAGGAGTGAGTCTCATTCCTTTATCTTTCACTGAAGAAGAAGGGGTTTTGAAAAAGCAAAGAACAGAATCTTGTTTCTCTTTTCAACTGAAAGGAAAAGCGAAATGGATACCAGTGGGAGTAGCAGAAACAATGGAGGAGTGATTGTTACAAAAGAAAGAACGATGAGATTAGAGAACCCTTTTTCTGTTAAAGTGGGACAAGTGTTTACTGGCTTTGGAATCGGTTGTGGCATTGGAATCGGTGTTGGTCGGCCTATAAATTTAGGTGATTATACAGTCTGCTGTATCTCTCTTATCAGTTCACTGTTATTTTCCTTTTGAAATTACTACTTGTTGGGTAAAAATATGAACTTTGGAGAGTTATTTGGACCTAATCATGGCAAAGCTCAAAATTCATGTAATGTTTTTTTCATCCCCTTTTATGACATCTCTTCACATTGTCCTCTTTATAAGTGTTTTTTCTTCCTTTTCTTTTCGAAGTATGGTGTAGTTTGCATAAGTGTTTGGTTACTTTTCTGTATTTTCTGTTTGAAGTATGGTGTAGTTTTTTCACTGTATGTTTGAAATTATGGACATTTTGTGTTGATCTCATATCCAATTTCAAGTGGGGGTCTTGTCTTTAAATTCTTGTTGAAATATGTGTTTCTGAATTTGTTAATGGAGATGATCAGAATATCTAGTCAGGGATTTTTTTCCCCTGAATATCAAAGAGTTTACTTTCCTGTTTATTATATCAGAAAGCTTGAGATATTAATTCTGTTTATCCTGAAATCTGCGGTACTAACATCTACCAATACCTAGCTGCAAGCTAGATACACGATACATTGATTTTGATTCATATTCATCTACTAGGTCCATGTTAAGGGCTTATGACTACTCTTCTAAAGAATCCCATGTCAATCATCTGGTTATCGGAAGCTCATTACTGACCGAGATGACTATAAGCTTTTAGTGACTTTCATGTTATGTTAATTTACAGCTGAGCGATGCCCTGAATTCGTCTTCTTCTTCTTCTTTTTTTGGGTATTTATTTTTTCCACTCAGCTCACCTGTTGGGGGTCCTTGAATTGATTAACTGCTTTTTGCGTCAAATTGCACAAATTAGACCAAGTAATTATGTGTCACTTCTGTCACTTGAGGGAAATAGCAATTTGCATTTTGTTCTCTTTTACTCTACGCTCTTTATTAATGTCTTATTCCATGATTTAGCTGCAATCCCAATGCTGAACCAAGTGATGGGTGCTGCTAGAGGTGCAACAGATGCTTTTTCTGGCGTTGGAAGACATGTTAATAGCTCTGTATGTCCTCTACATCTTGCTTTTGATTTATTACTCTTGCAGAACATGTGGTTCAAAAAGCTTTATATTTGTTATCACACAAATTCCTCAGGATTCTTTATTACTTGGTAATTATATAGTTGAGGAAGTTTGGGGCAAAGAACATTGAAGCAGGCATTGGATGTGGAGTAGGTTTCGGCCACGGCTTTGGAGTTGGTAAGTACAGCTAAATCTAAGCATATGCTAATTCATGAGTCCTATTAGTCACTGGAGCTTACTTTCTGAAATTCTCATGGTGAAGGATTAAAGTAGGTCTAGAGGAACTAGATGCATATTTGTGGAAATCTATATGAATTGTTGGCTATTTTTCTTATAGCTGACAGCCTGACACTACATAGCTGCATTACAGGTCTGGCCATCAAGCCAGGTGTGGTGCATCAGCTTCAGTCATGCCTTATGGTATGTATTGCATATGGCCAATGATAATTTTCGAATGCCTAATAAGGAGATTCCTTTTGTATCTGTACTAAGTCTCTACAATTTTCCAGCAAACCATGGCGAATGTAATTGAAAGGTTGGGAATGTCTCCAAGCCTGCCTGCTATTCAAGGTGTCTTTCCTGGTGGCCTAAGTATGGGAAATGAACCCTCAATTTCAAGTCCAGTTGGAACCATTGCGAGCATCGCAAAGAAAGCTCCTTGCAACATGCCTGATGGCAGCCATGGAGAGGGAACTGCAATTTTATCTCATGAAACTGTAGCTTCTAGAATATCTCCTTCTGCTTCAACATACAGCAGTCGAACTGAAAAGGTCGTCGGCACTTTCTTAGAGAGTTCTCTTCTGAAAGAGGAAGAGAAAGAAGTAAATGGCTTGGTATGTGATGTGAACCTTGTCTGTCTTGCTAACTCATGGGCAATAAGCATCATGTAGAACAATGAAGTTTAAAGTGTGTGACCAGATTGTTGGAATAATCTGAAATCTCTACTACTTTCTGTAACAAAATCTTGTTTGTTCAGTTGTGTCTAGGCAAAATTATTTTCTCTCTGTTTAATGTCCATTAGTCGGTTGGACATATATGTTTTTTATGCATTCTCAGTCAGTTGTCAAAACCAAATTTCTGGAATGCACATGTTGGTACTTGAAAGTTGAAACTAGTGAATACTGTGAAAGATATGCTTCTTTTGCACTCACTGATCTTGATGTGAAACCTTGATTAATCTTCCTTCCTTTCCCTTTTACTCTGCATCCTTGCCTTGATCCCAGCCTTGCAAGCCCTTTCTCCTTAACTAGCAGTTACAGTGATAACAATGACCATGTTTGCCTCTCAGTGTTCATATTCCATGTCTACGGAATGTTAAATAGATTTTCTATTTTAATCCTTGGCTTCGATTCTTGCAGGCTGAGCAGTTACGGTCTGAGAACAATTTACTTCAAATGGTAATTTTTCGCATATCAATTAGTATTTATGATGTAACTTAATTTGAGATGATTTTATTTGTCAACCAGTTTAGAGTAGATTTAGAATCACCTGCATTTTTTGTGTAAAAAAAGCACCAAGGAGTAGTGAAATAATTATTTTCAGTTAATTTTATTCACAAATGACCTCGTTGATAGAAGTTTTTGTAAAGTTATTTGACCATAGTTTATTTTTAGGTAGCGACACTTAAAACCCTGGTGACTGTTACATGCATATTATGGATTGTGCATGTATCAGTGTATTGCCAGAGTAATCTAGAATTAGCCTTCTAAGAAACAGAGTGCTTCTGTTCATAATTTGGATTGCTTGAATTTTTTGAAAATTTTGAAAAATGATGTGACATACACTTTCAGGTTTTGAGGCACCAAAGAGTTATTGAGGAACTGATGGAAGAAAACAAGAAGCTTCACAAAATACTGGTGGAAGATCTGAAAATCTCGCCAGATAGGCTTCAAGATACCTTTTCCAGTTCGATTGATAGTAAGTCACCTTGTACTGAATGTTTTGATTGCCGTAGAAGGCGGAGAAGAAGAGCCAGCTAGAATATTTTTAAAAGTTTTCACTGTTCGTGCGAAATTTTTGCGTTAGGCTTTTCTTATTCGGAGGAATCAATTAGTTTTTGCACCTTATAGATTGAGAAAAGTTAGTGAAAACCATCACATTGATGTCAAAGAATCTGATAAATGTTCACAAAAGGTTAGAGAAAAGTTAGGGACCTTTGTTTCTGTCTCCTTTGCCCTATACTTTTGTAGATCTACCTATCTTGGTATGAATAGATGCTGTTTCTTGTTTGGTTGTGCAGCAGCTAGTAACCTTAGTAGTGATTTTCCTTCAATGCCAAGTTATTTGTTTCTTTGTTCTGTCTGGAAATTTTACTTATGCCACTAGCGCTGTAAATAGAATACCACTGTATTTGTGTGCAACCATGTTGAACCTGGAAATGTTTGACAACACGTTCTTTCTGTGAGGAACTAATGAGAAGGTCAAAAGCTTTGGTGCTGCTTGAAATCCTCATGATTTTAGGAGTTGGTTAAAATTGTAGGGTTCTCATCAATATAATGGTAATCCGGCTAGAAAAAGAAAGAAGAAACAGAGGAAGACAACTGAAGAGTGAATGTTTAAACTGGAAAATTAATTGGAACTCACAAAAGCTGTTAGCTTACGGTCAGTTAACTACTTTGGGCTCTAATTAAGGAGCTAGGAGGTCTGCCTTTGCTGGATGTTAAGAATCCTTTCTGATTTTTTAGATAAGCGTCCTTCTCTCAGGCTTAATATTTTCAAATCTTCTATGCCTGCCTCATGATATATCAACATCGGATGACATATCAGGTCATTCAGGTGCCTGTTGTGCTCAATTGGTGGGTCAATCTACGCTGTTGCATAGCAGAAATTGCAACTGCAAACACATTTACTTCTCTTTCTGTTAGTGTTTTTTATGGGATTAAGAAAGCATGTGAAGTTTGACAATCATTCTTGGTCATATTCATTCGTCCCAATTGAGCCCCCACCTTACCATACCTCTCTAGTGCTTATGCTCTCAAGTGTCACCAACAACATCCCATTCCCTTTGATTCTCATGAGAAATGTCCCATTTTCTGAAAAGGAAGTTGTCCCTTCTAGTTTCCTCCACATCATGTGCACTTCCAGCTAGCACTTTAGATTTTGCTTCCTTCTGAGTTCCACTAAGATCCGTAGAAGTTCATCATTTTTTCATCCTTCCAGAACTATTTTCAGTTTTAAGGGTTGACTAACACCGATTTTCGCAAGAAGACCAACTTTCTAAGCTTAAGCTATTTCCTTTGCCCACTAAGTCAGAATTGATTCTGGTGCTTCAGAATATGAAATTCTCGGTATGAATCAAGCCTGCAACTAAAATTTGACGCATGCCAGCACAAAATTCTGCAGCTCTTTGTAGTTTACTAAATTTTATTGGTTCAAAATTACACTCAAGCAATAAACACAGCGTTTATTAGGCTAATTCAAATTGTTACATAAGGGAGTCATGAATTAATCTCCTAGCCATCTTCATCCCCTAACATTACTTACGGGCACAAGAAAGAATCATCCACAAAGACTACGGGAAAACATTGAATCCAAGCAATGCAGAAACCATATGGTATACAACAATGTAGCTGACAATATGTCATAGGAAACAACTCACTGTGACACAACTCATAGAAGAAGTAGTTTAGACAAGAAGTGCAATTCCTCCAAGCAATGCAAGCAGAGCAGCAGTACAACTTCCCTGCACAACAAAAGCACCTGAATCTGGTTTTGAAGGAGTGGCTCGGACTGCAGGTCGCGGTGATGTAGATGGTGACGGTGATGGTGATGTTGATGGCGATGTAGAAGGTCCCATCGGTGCAGGTGGAGATGTGGCCAATGCAGGTGATGAGTCAGGCGCAGATGGTGCCGGTGGGGAGCTTATAGAACCCGGAGGCGCGCCAGGTGACTTGGCTGGTGGTAATGAAATGGTGGTTGGAGGTGGAACAACCGTGGCGACGGGTGGTTGCGAAGGACCTTGAGAGGCAGAAAAACCAAGGAATGTTAGCAATGCGAAGATGAGCAATGCACTAGAGAATGCCATTACTCTTGGGAGGAGTGGAAGCACTGGCCGAAATGATTGTAGATTATTAAACACGAGAAGATGATGAGGACACTAAAGGAGAGAACAGTATTTCAGACTCAAAGTTGTGGGAGAGTTTGAGGTTTTGATATATATATATATATATATATATATATATATATAGGGAGCAAATGTTTAGAAAAAGTTAAGGAAATAATCTCATGGGTCACAATGTTGGGTGCACCTCTTCATACAATTATTTTCTTCAGAAGAAAAAAAAAATTGAAATTGTTCTGCAAAGGGTAGACAGAGCTATTATAGGTTCTAACCTCTCTCATTTGGAGACTACCTTAGATTCTCTGAGTCTCTCATAGTCTTAAAAGGAGGAGGTCAAATTTTGAGCGACTTATTACAGTAGAGATGAATTTATCCATCACCAATAGGATTTTCAAAAAAGTATTTGGGTGAAAATTTACTTAGTATTGATGGGGGGTGGGGGGGTGGGGGGGTGTTGAGGGGTGGTTTGATATTGACAATACTATAAATGTGATATTTTTGTTTCAAAGTAATTGTTCAATTTTTATTTTCATAGAATTTGTACTAAAATAAAAATTCAAAATAGACAATAATTTTGAGACGGACATAATATAATTTGTGCCGACCACTTCTCGCTTTGGTTGCGTTTTATGTCGCTTTCGCCTGGTTGTTTTCTTTCCAACATTATTCTTGATAGGACTCTTCAAGTTTCGATTGGAACGTGTGGATGTAATCCTTTTCTTTTTGTTCCTTTTGTTTCTCTTAGAATTCTCAATAAATCAAACTTTTAATTTTCAGATCAAGGAAGCATATCACAGACGGTAAACTATTTATTCTTGTTTGTTGGTTAACACTATTTCATTCATGCTTTCTGTTTTTCTTTTTCTTTTTTTTTGTTACAAAAAATTAAAAAAAAATAAATAAAAGAGGGAAGATGGAATTTATTTAATGAAAACCAGACGTATGTGAAACGACCACAAACCGTAAAACCAAAATACATTATGGGTATGGGAAGCTAAATGTGACAAACACGTTCTTTACAACATGTAGGGATGTATGTAACTAGAGGTACATTTCTTCACTTTAATAAATAACTAGATGTTTGGCCCAGGCAGATGCCCGGGCGCCCCTTCTAAATTACTATTTTATTAAAATCTAATTGAATTATTATTTTTTGAGGAATTAATTTGGCGTATATATCATTTATGCTATGATTTAGGGCTTAAAAAAATATACGTATAAATTTGAGGTTATAAGGGAATAATAAATAATTAGTAAGACATTATTCTTAATTGCTGGATTTAGGTATTTTTATTTTTTGTTTATATTAAGCGTGCAAAACTATACGATTGGACATTTGAATTTGAATTAATATATCCATTCGTTTCAAATGTAACTGATCCTTATTTGTAGTAAAACATGTGTTTTTTTTAAAAAAAAATAAAATTATATAACTTCTAATTAAAAGAGACTTACACGTGGCAAAAAGACTCCTGAAATCTAAAATATAGTGCATTGGAGCCAAAACAGATGCATACTTAGTTGCCACATAAGCTTCATGTCTTCTGCTTTAATAGGGTAAAAGGGATTAATAACTATATAAGTATAAAAAAACAAAAAACAAAAAAAATTCTCATGAGTCCCATGAAAACTCCAAGACTTTTTGCGGAATCCTCACGAGAGACTCTCAATATACCATAAAAATTAAAGAATCCACACATTCATCCTCTCTTTATTCTCGGTAGCTTTTTAAAGATAGAATGAAAAATAAAAAGAAATTTATCAAACATGGCTACTTTTTTTTTTTTTGAAACGAATTAAAACTTACATCTATTATACTTTCTCCGTCCCATAATTATTGTCCAATTTGAGTTTTCATTTTTAGTTCAAATTGTACTAAAAGCGAGATCTCAAATTGGACAATAATTTTGGGACAGAGAGAGTACTAAAAAATATCATTAACTATGGTTAACTTATATCATCAACTTGTGTTAGACCACGGTTTCATCATGTCATTGTATCATCCATCACTTAAGGCTTTTGGGTTATCCTTTTTCTTTTTGGTACCAGAAGCATCGCATTAGCTTGCTACAATATTATATTGAGAGAAATTTTGGATTCCAAAAAGGCCAACTTGATGTAGTAAAAAAGAGTAGATCTCTTGCCAGAAAACAATTAATTTATCAAAACATTTTTCTAGTCATAACAAATTGATTTTTTTTATTAATATTAAAAAAAAAGAGTTAAAAGATAATCCACATCGAATATTGAGATTTGTATTATATCATAAAATGTACTCCCTCCGTCTCATAATTATTGTCCACTTTGCCCAAAAGATTTTGTCCCAAAATTATTGTTCAATTTGACTTAAAGATTTTGTCCCAAAATTATTGTTCAATTTGACTTTTTATGAATCAAGTTACACATTTGTCCTTAGTAAAAAACATTTTCCATAAAATCTTAGTGGTTAAACAATTACTTATGTAGGGGGATATCCGGTTGTTTAAGGTAAAATATAGTTAAGTTTGACCAAAAATAAAATCTTTCATTTTAGTAAAACTGGACAATAATTATGGAACGGAGGGAGTACTAATTTTTTACGCCCACCATCCAATTCTAATAATCAATTTTGTTATTTGGTTCGTCTAAAATACGACGTTGCTCTTGCAAAACAAGAGTTGATAACCCGTCACATGTATGCCTAAAGTAAATCAAACAAAAATTGAAGAATGTATTGAGATCAGAAACTAGACCTCAGATGTCCATTCTCAGCGTCTGCAGGGTGGAAACTACTAAAACATATCCACAACAGCTCTACATGATGCACATTTAAAAATGCACAAAACCTTTGGCAAAGTTTGGCTTCTCTTGTCCATATGGACGCCAAATCTTGCCATCTCCTCCATCCAAGTTCATAAGTATTCTAGACTCTGATAGATTAGCCATACCTCTAGCTTAAGGGGATGTTTTTGTATCTCAGCTGCTGGCTCACCCCAATTATATTATAAAAAAAAATTTAAAAAAAAAAGCACAAAACCAGCTCTTCTATATCTACATGGTGTTAGCATCCTCAACGGGTTCAACATGACATTAGTTTACTGTGTTGCCTATAGACAACATAATTTTCCGAACAAACATCTTGCCCGCATTTGACCAGCATCCACATTCATCCGCGAAATGTCCTTTTGAACTTTTATAAACAGACTATTGATCACTGTCGGCCACTCAAAAGAGGTTGAGATGTTGAACCTGCAAAGTTCGAGATAAATAAGTGCACATATATAATCAAGGGCTGAAAAAATTCTAGCCCTAACCTTAAGTAAAATGACAAAGAACACGAGTTTAACAAATGAGAAATCATCAATACGACGATATAAGAACACACAATACAAGGACGTACGAAACAAGAACCCTCGCATTATGCATCAAATCATACACATAATTTGCCACCCATACGTCATTTACTACATCCTAAGGAAATAAGAAGATATAGTTTCAAGAACATTGGTTACCTCCAACACCATCTTGTCCTGGAGACGACTGACGAGAGAACTTCTCACGGAGCTCATTTCCCACCAAATGAGATAAACAAAGACCAGCACCAGCTGCACAGACAACCAGCATCCCAAAAACAGAATTCCACCCATATCTAGAGAAAAATCCAGTTAAAAGTGGGCCTGCTGCAGCACCTATAGACCCAGTTCCATCAATAATAGCAGTGACTGTAGCTAGCGCTCGAGAATCTCCTTTTAAAGATTTGTGAGTACCAAGATCTGCCGAAACTGCAGTCGTTATCAGTGCATAAGGCCCATTCACACATAGGCCAGCAATAACCATAAGTGAAATATTTATGGTATTGGATATGCTCCCATACTTCCGGTATAAGATCATAGCAGGAATCGACGCATACATGAAGGCAGCAGCTGTAATTGCTCGAGCCTTAAGCTTGTCAGATATATAACCAGCCAGAATTCCACCAACAATACCTCCCACATCAAAGAGGGTGGAAAGGTTCCCCGCAGATTTCACTGAGATGTATTCTCCTCCAATGGCTATAGTCAAAAGTTATGAAGTTATGGATTAAATAAGTGAATAAGCCAAAAGCGAAAAACACCATAAGCTATCAATATCTATATCTCAGTAACATTTTGCAAGAGATTCCAAAGATTTGATTATGAAATCACCCTTTGCGTGACATACATTTGGCGGGAATTTCACCACTTTTAGGAAAGAAATGACCAATAATTTCAGTAATCATGTATAATTTCATCATATAACAGGGAACAATAGAACTTTGATATCTTTTTTATCATTAGCGTACAGCTTGAATGTTCTTTTGCTTAGAAAAATCTCCGTACAACATGCTCCCACCAATAAATCAATAAGTTAGATGAAACATGGCATTAATGACTGAAGGAAGTGATTTGGCAAATAAGGAAACAAACGCAAATCGAGAGAGTCATATACATTGCATTAAAATCAAAGAAGAGAAGTTGCATCAAGTACTAAGATTACCTGTCTGGCTGAGATAAAATGGCAACCAGTACAAAAATGTGTATGCAACTAATTTTGCGAATAGGAGGCAAAAAGCGAATTGACGAACTCCAGGTATTCTCCAAGCACCAACAAACCCAATACTTCTCCTACTGGAGGCAATAATCGGAGTCTCGACATTCTTTTGTTCATCCAATGCCATAACCTTGTCTGCATTCTTTTGTTCCTTCAATGCCATAATCTCATCTGCATTCTTTTGTTCATCCAATGCCATTATCTCATCTGCTGTTTGTGCTTCCACATCATTAGGCCTAGTGGGACCAACTTGATGACCTCCAGTAGAAATGTCATTCGGACTGGAAAATCCAACATCTTCAGGATAAGCGGGCAAGAACAAATACACCATTATCCCACCAAGAAATATAAAACCACCTGGAAGAATAAAAGACCAACCCCAACCATAATCCAAAACACTAGCAGCAAGCAGAGATCCACAAATATTCCCTACAGAGGTATGAGCATTCCAGACTCCCATGATCAATCCTCTCCTCTTCTTCCCAAACCAATTTCCCACAACAGCGACAACCGAAGGCCATCCCGTGGATTGAAACAACCCGGCAAACATTTGCATGATTAGATAAAACCAGAACACGTGAATGTTGCAAAAATAGCCGACACCAAAAAGGCCGACAAAAATCCCACTAGCAATCATCCCAGTAGACAAAAACAATCTAAGATCCCAGGAATCAGCCACATGTCCAGCAAAATACATTGCAAAAGCATAACATGCAAGAAACGCCACATCAATCACCCCCAATTTCAAAGTCCCATCTTCATCATTAAACGGCTCCCATCCTTTGTATTTCCCTCTTTCCACAACACCCAAATTGTCCTTAACAAAGAAATCACCAATCGGCCATGGAGCAAAATTAACTCTGGTGTTGTTATTTGGTTCGGGATCAAGAACACTCTTCACTATACTACTGGGCTTCCTTGAAGCATGGTAACACGTATAAGCAATGAAGGTAACCAGCAAAACTACGTAACTATAAGTATTAAAATTCCAATCTTTTCCTCTAATTCTTCGGATTGCGGAAATCCCAGGTGGGTTTCCCCTCCTTCCACTTCTAACAACATCTGGCCCCATTATCTAAAAATCCAATCCCAAAATTTTATCAAAATCCCTAGATAAAGATTTCACCTCCAAGAATCCATAATCAAACCCGAAACAGAATTTGCTCTGCCCCCCCAAAAAAAAAACAAAATCAGAATCAGAATTCAATGCAGAATTGTAAGAGCAAGAGAAAATCTGATTTACCTGAAATTGTTAACCAGTAATTTGCGACAAATGAATGAGCAGATTCTAAGGTGAAAACGGTTATCGTTTTTGTTCTTTTTTTGGAATTTTCTCCAGTTTTAGGGGAAGAAGAAGAAGAAGAGGAGGAGGAGAGAGAAAATAAAGGCGAGGTTGGCGGGAGAGTCGAAGACGTGAATACGTGGCAAGCTCAATTTCTGACAGTTTTCGTGTCTCTCACAAACACTAAAAACTCGGGGTTGACGGACCTCGTCAAGAAACGAAAAGTTGTAGGGAAAAAAATGCATAATAGTATAATATTAGGGGCATAATCGAATTAATGTATAAACTAGAGGTTATATTTTGCTAAAAGTTCTAAATTGGGTCGCTCTGCCTATGGCTATGGATAAGGAGAAGGATTGATTTGATCTTTCTTCATTTCTTAAGGCTTCACAGTAATAAACTGTCCATAGTCTCCAATTCCTTTAACAAATTTTCCTTTGTTTTTTCTCCTTCAAATTTTATGCCCTGGTGGTTGTAAGATGAGTACCAATGTCCTTCCCCAGGTGAGCAATTGGTTTACATTTTTTCACTGATGTATCTTTTGTGTTTTTTTTTTTTTTTTTGAGCTTTTTTCTGGAATTTTTATTTTTGATTTTTTTGGTGGGTTCTTTTGGTGTATTTGCAGGCTTTATTTATGGTTCCTAGGAATGGCACAGAGCGAGGGCTGACAAAGTTGAGGTGTGCGGCTTTGGTTTCTGGGCGCCCTTCGTCGCTCTGTTCATCTGTTTCGCTACACTCAACTGGGTTTTTCTCTGGGAGCTTCAAGGGCCTTCGGGATATTGTGGTGGTTCGAGCTGAAGAGAATTCGGCCGAAGCAGAAGTGGAAAATGTTGGTAGTGAGGAACCAGTTGAAGGGGCTGAAGCAGAGGAAGAGGAAGTTGTTGAGACGGAAGATAGGCCACCTAGGACTCCCAGAATTAAACTGGGCGATATAATGGGGGTAAATTCTCTTTTGTACCATTAGTTCTTTTATTTAGTTTGAGGGAAAATTGGGTTCTGTTTCTTGCCTCTAGGGTAATTTCATGTCCAACTAAATTGGATTTTGTGGAGTAATTTTCACCTTGTTGCATTTAAATTTTGACATTGGATTTAGCTTAAGTAATGGGGAGGACTAGGATGAGGTTGATTGGAGAAGTATAGTGTAACTTTGATTTCAGTAAGAACTTGATATGTTTGTCTAAGATTATGCTTTGTTGACAGATACTGAATAAGAGGGCCATTGAGGAATCGGATACTGTCAGGCCGACACCGGATATTAGAACTGGGGACATTGTTGAGATCAAACTGGTCAAACTCTTATCCTTTTTGGTTTCCCTTTTTTTTAAGGTATTCGTGTGCTTTCGTGGTATGTGGGAGCTATAGTGTGGTTTTGGTTTGTAATCGTACAGGAAGTTCCTGAAAATAGGAGAAGGTTGTCAATCTATAAAGGGATAGTGATGTCCAAGCAAAACGCTGGCATTCACACTACAATTCGGATTCGGAGGATCATTGCAGGGATTGGAGTTGAGATCGTGTTCCCAGTGTAAGTATTAATTATATAATTAAGCGCATCATATTTGTTTTCTGTTTGATTTCTTTCCCAGCCGTGTGGCAGTGTTTACAGTAATTAGTTTCAATCTATGCTCTCAAATTTTAAGTCATCTTTCCTTTGTAGTTTCTTTTTGCTACGAGGAAAACACAAATCTTGGATTATAGAACAGATTGCTTCTGTGAAGAAGGACAGTGATGCTCGTAACGCATGACTTTAAGCTTTATGTGTTATGTTATTGTTTGCATTGAGATCTAGCATTACATCTTGTGTTGATTTTAGGGTCTGGTAAAAGAAATGTTATGATTAATTGCCACCAGCGACAGTTTGATGGACTTAAAAGATGTGAATAGAATTTTTAGGCATGAACTAGTAGTTCCAAAATGTAATAACGCACATTCAATTCATTGTAGAGTACTGTAGCCATAAAAAGTTTTTATAAGGGTAACATGGAAAACCTTAGATCTGATAGCCAGTGTAATATAATACGCTCTCCGTCCCTGAAAATAATCCGCATTGAGTTTTGAAATTTGTACAAAAAACAGTGCAAATCTCACAACTCAATGTGGACTATTTTTTCAGGACGGAGGGAGTATATAATATGGTTTTGGAGTCTAGTCCCTGCCTTCCTGAGGTATGATCATTATTTCTTCTGTTATGTGTTGCACACGTGACTGAAGTTTCTAAAAGGTTAGTTCTAAGTGATTAACTATGTTTTTTGCGTCGATGTGATGGAATCGAAGTTCTTGCATTAACTTTTGAAATTGAATTCTCCGTTTTCATTATGACATTAGCGTCATAGTGCTTAATGTCATTGATTGTATCACACAATTTTAATTCATTTCAGATGTGGTGACCAGATGAGATTTATCTACCTGCACTGTCAATTCGTGTTTACATCTTCATTTGTTTCCTTGTTTCCCTGTAACTACAGATACTCCCCTGTCATTAAAGAAATCAAAGTAGTCAGCCACCGCAAAGTGCGCCGAGCAAGACTCTACTATTTGAGAGATAAGCTTCCACGGCTCTCCACATTCAAATGATTTTGCCGTAGCTAGCTTTGTAGCTTGAATATGCTGTTGTACTGTTGTTGATTCTTTTTGGGATGTCCTTTGAACTTAATTTTCGTAATGATAGTTCTTTTTGATAAATTCATTACTGTTTCCTAGAGGATATCCGTAAATATTCTGCTCACTGGATTTGCATGTTGTATTCTGAAGAGAACATGTGGCATTGCAACAGTGTCTCAAAATGTTACTTCATGCTTGACACTCAATTCCCTCCAAATATCTAAGAAATCCAAGTATCTGTGAACAGCTCCTTGCATATTATAGTTGAAGTACGCTCCACGATGGCAGCTAACATATAGACTATATTTGGCCATCAGTTTTTTTTTTTTCCTCTTAAATATCAGTTGGTTTTTGAACTTGAAAGTACTGAATGGCTCTTCACTGGGCTTCACCCTTGGAGATGTTGTGAAATCTTTGTCGTATGATCTGAGGTAGGCATTGAAGCATGTATGAGTAAAATAAAATATTCCTTGTTGAACATCTCCCATATCCAGCAATTCAAGAAAAAAACTGACAGAAACTTATAGTTTAGTTAAAATGTTGGAAATGTTATGCGCTTATCACCATTAATACACTTCCACGGAGATGTTGTTAACATTACAGTTTGGACCATAAATTCATGGAGGGTTGTATGCTGCTTGGATCCACCTTTATTTAGGTTTTTGTTTGTGCTTGTCTGAAATCTGAATGCATGCAAAAAAGATTCGGCAGTGTCTTATATTTTTTTCAGTTTCTTAAACATTTATGAGGGACCTTCATCTCTCTCATGTATGCTCAATTGCTCATTAAGCAGAATCTTGATCAAATTTGTGGTAGTTTTATTCTGTTTCCGCAACTAGGTACCAAATTGTTCGAATTATCAACTATCACGTTCACAGCATTGATGGAAACTTGTTTTGGTGATCTTTTCCAATTTGTGGCATAGAAGCAGAAAACAGGAAAAGAGACCTTCACATAACTTCTAAATACGTAGAACTCTATAACCAAATTCATTGACATTAAGACAGCACGCGCCTCACAGGGAAAAATATGAACAGAAATTTGAAGAACAGCAGCAATTAAAGATAAAACAACGACAAGATGAAAGCATCTTGTGATTTTCTTTGGAACTCTTTCAAAGCCAAATAAACAGAACAAAACAATTAGAGCCCATTCCATTGTCAAAGTAACTGGATGATTTGCAGTAAATCAATGTAACATGTGGACTATAATAAGAATGCTAGTGAAAATATTACTATTATTATTATTAGAGTTACATAAATACTGGCAAAAAAAAAAAAAAAACATAGAACTTGAGGTTACTCTTTTACTCAAGAGTTAAGAGGATTAAGCATGCTCCCAACGAACAACCGGACGGCAACGCTGGAATGTTCTCTAATGAGGAAAATGAAGGGATGATCTGCGACAAAGTCGACTTTTTGGGGGGGAACAGATGGAAGAGCATCACAAGAACTTATCCCAACGAGAGCAGTTGCGGCAGCAGTTTCCGTGTTAGAGTGTAAATATAGTAACTAATCTCTTTGTAATTTAATTAGTTACGATGTACAAGTTTACTTTCATGTAATCCTAACCCTAACGATATAAATACAAAAGCTGGCCATCCGGAGGGGGCAATTTTCTGCAGTCCAAATTTATGCCGTCTTCTTTTTATTTTGTTATGGTATCCAGAGCAAGGTTAATCATGTTCTGAAGATAAACAATTTTTTTTACGATCATGGGTGATAATAATGATCGTGTTGACGATTCCGGCAAAGATAAGGTCGTTGCTACCGGTGGCAACAACAATGATATTGTTAACCGGCGATAGATCTCGCCTTATGATTTGACGGCAAGTGATAATCCCAGTTTAATCATCACTAATGTTCAATTCAAAGGCAGCAATTATGAATAATGATCACATTCGATCCGGATGGCTCTTAGGGCTCGCAAAAAATTCGGTGTCTTGGATGGCTCGATCAAGCCTCCCATTGACGATGATGATCTCCTCGCAGGATTGATGGGCGAATAACAGCCTCTTGTGTGCTTGGATCTTGAATACCATTGAACCAGCTACCAGGTCCACCATTTCGAGTTGGAGGAGGCTCGTGAATTATGGGTTCATATTCGGTCGCGTTTTTCCGTTGTTAATGGCACACGAATTCAGCAATTGAAGTCATCCTTGGCTGAATGCAAGCAACGTGGGCTGTCCGTGACTGCCTACTACGGGAAACTGATCAAGCTTTTGGATGAATCGGCCGATTACGAGCAAACTCCGCTGTGCAAATGTGGCCTCTGTCGGTGTAATCTTGCTGCTGTTTGGGATCGAAAGAGAGAAGACGAGAAGGTCCATCAGTTTCTCATGGGTTTGGATTCAGCCCTCTATAGTACTGCATGCTCTAATATGTTGGCGCAAGACCCTCTTCCCAATCTTGATCGTGTATACTCTGTCATGATGCAAGAGGAACGTGTTCGTTCGGCGGCAATCGATTCTGAAATTCAGGGTGGTGATGCAACGGCGTTCTCAGTGACTGTTTCTCCTCCAGCGGTGGCGGTGGCGGTTTCTGCCTCACGACCAGGGCTGTCTTCTTCTGTTCCTGGCTCTACTTCGCGTGGACGTGGGCGCCGCTCTGGAGTTGATCGAAGTCAGCAGGTCTGTACGTATTGCGGCCGCCCCCATCACGATGAGCAGTCGTGTTTTAAGAAGATTGGGTACTCAGATTGGTACCGGGGGCCTCGCGGAGTTGCTGCAGGTGGTTCTGGGTCTGCCATCATTCCGACGACTCAAGATGCAGCTGCTAATTGTGGCGTCCTTCCTGCTGGACATGGGAACATCGCTGCTAGTCGCGACAATGGTGCAGGGCGAGGAGTTGGTGGGTTCGAGCTAATGCCGCTCAGGTTCTTGATGCTTCAGCCGGTTCGGTTGTTTTGGGTGATGGAGATAAGGCTATTACTGGCCTTAATGATGATCAGTGGCATAAAGTCATTGATTTTTTGAATTCAGATACTGGTGGGTCAAATGATGCTCTTACCGGTAAGCCTTTTTCCTCTAGATGGATGTACGATTGTGGTGCAACACATCATATAACAGGTTTTTTGACTTATTTGTCGGACATTCGGGATATTTTCGCTTGTCCGGTTTAGCTTCCGGATGGTACTTTGACTCTTGCCAACAAGGGGGGAACGGTGTATCTTAATAGTGATGTGAAATTACTTAATGTTCTGTTTGTTCCGAGTTTACATTGTAATTTGATTTCTTTGTTTCAACTGTTGGATCAATCTCATTTATGTGGTTCAATTCACTAATACATTTTGTGTTATACAGGACTGTACTTCGAGGACAGTGATTGGCGTGGGTGAACAGTTGGGGGGTCTATATTGGTTCCGGGGGACAGTCACTGCGGCTGCTGCTCGTGCCAGAGGTCATCTCTCTACCTCCTTATGGTATCAACGTCTAGGACATCCATCGGCTAGAGTTCTTCAACAGTTGTCATTTTCTGATTCTATTAGTGGTTGTTTGAATAATACATCATGTGATGTTTGTTTACGTGCAAAACACTCTCGAGCTATTTTTCCTGTTAGTAAGGCTCAAAGTGTTGAGCTCTTTCATTTAATACATTGTGATTTGTGAGGACCATATCGCACTCCCACGTTTTCTGGTGCTCGATATTTTTTAACTGTGGTAGATGATTATTCTCATGCTACTTGGCTATTTCTTCTTAATGATAAAATGGAAGTATCTAAGACTTTGCTGAATTTTTTTACCATGGTTCGTCGAGAATTTGACAAGTTGGTGAAAGTTGTGCGTAGTGATAATGACTCTGAATTTCTTTGTATGAGTTCTTATTTTCGTGAACATGGCATCATTCATGAAGCATCCTGTGTTGGGACGCCACAACAAAATGGCCATGTTGAACGTAAGCATCAGCATATTTTGAATGTCGCTCGTGCTTTACGTTTTCAAGCTCATTTACCACTTGAGTTTTGGGGACATTGTGTGTTAACTACCGCCTATTTGATTAATCGTCTTCCTACACCTGTTTTGGATGAAAAATCTCCTTATGAGTTACTATTTGGCAAAGCCCCTTCTCTTGATCATTTACGAGTTTTTGGGTGCTTGTGTTATGTGCATAATCAGGCGATAAATTTGCCTGTCATAGTCGTCGTTGTGTTTTTATTAGGTATCCTTTTGGGAAGAAGGGATGGCAGGTCTATGATCTTGAATTAGGAGTTTTCTTAGTTTCCTGAGATGTTGTATTTAATGAGGAGGAATTTCCTTATTTGGAATCTGTTTCTGATGAGTGTAATGCTATTGTCCCGGTTTTGACTGTTCCTATTGTTGCTGATGATGATACTCCTAATGTTGTGCCGACTTTCGTCCCTTCCCCTTCTGTTGAGTCCCCATCTTCTGAATCTCCTTTGGTTGAGGTCTCCCCTAACAAGGGGGCTCTGATGTGACTTCTAATCCTGTGGAACAATTGGGTCGCGATCATCGTACGAAGCTTCCATCCACCCAGTTACGCAACTATGTCACCGACACCATTCGTCTCCCCAACCCCTCAGGTACACCTTATCCTATAGCATATTATGTGAATTGTAACTCTTTTTTCCCTGCACATAAGGTGTTTTTGGCACCTCTTTAGTATGCAGTTGAACCACAGATATTTACTGAGGCTGTTAAGGATGATCGTTGGTGAGTGGCCATGCAATCTGAGATTCAGGCACTGGAAAAGAACCATACTTGGGATGTGACTTCTCTTCCTTCAGGCAAGAAGGCTATTGTCTGTAAATGGATTTACAAAATTAAATATCATTCAGATGGTTCTGTTGAGGGCTACAAAGCGCGTCTTTTGGTTTTGGGGAACAATCAGATTGAAGGTATTGACTACAAAGAGACCTTCGCTCCTGTGGCTAAGATGCTGACGATTCAAACTTTTCTAGCTGTTGCTGCTGCTCGGAATTGGGAATTGCATCATATGGGTGTTCACAATGCTTTTCTACATGGTGATCTCGATGAGGAAATCTACATGAAATTTCCTCCTGGTTTTCAGTCTTCAGTACCTGGCCAAGTGTGTCGTCTTCGCCACTCTCTGTATGGATTGAAACAGGCTCCTCGCTGCTGGTTTGCTAAGCTTGCTCGTGCATTGAAACAGTATGGTTTCTGTCAGTCCTATTCTAATTACTCAATATTTACTTTGTACCGTCATAATGTGCATCTGACTGTTCTTGTCTATGTGGATGATCTGATTATTTCTGATAATGATACCACTTTTATTCATCGTTTTAAGACCTATTTGAGTGACTGCTTTCATATGAAGGATCTCGGGGTCCTTAAATATTTTCTTGGTATTGAGGTTGCTCGGAACTCCACTGGCATTTTCTTGTGTCAAAGAAAGTATTCCTTGGATATTGTCTCCGAAGTTAGTTTGTTGGGTGGTAAACCTGTGGATTTTCCTCTCGAACAAAACCATGGGCTTCCGCTGGTTACAGATTCTCCTTTCTCTGATCTTGAGCGCTATCGACGATTGGTTGGTCGTCTCATTTATCTAGCAGTTACTCGACCTGACCTTTCTTATAGTGTTCACATCTTAGCTCAGTTTATGCATCATCCTATGCAGGCACACTGGGATGCTGCTCTACGTGTTGTTCGGTATTTGAAAGGTAATCCAGGTCAAGGGATTCTTCTTCGGGCTGATAGTGATTTACAGTTGTATGCTTAGTGTGACTCTGATTGGGCAGATTGTCCTCTCACTCGTCGCTCCCTTACTGGTTGGTTTGTCCAATTAGGGACATCTCCTATCTCTTGGCGAACAAAGAAACGGAATAATGTGGCTCACTCTTCTGCTTAGGCTGAGTATCATGCTCTGGCTACTATCACTCGTGAGCTGAAATGGTTGAAGGGCTTGTTGCGTAGTCTTGGCGTTGCTCATTCTCAACTCATGCGCATTCACTGTGATAGTCAGGCTGCTTTACATATTGTGACGAATCCTGTTTTTCATGAACGAACTAAGCACATTGAGGTTAACTATCATTTTAATCGTGATGCTATTTTGCAAGGTGTTATCTCTGCATTCTATGTTTCTACACATGAGCAGTTGGCAGATATTTTCACCAAGGCTTTTAGGGAAACGGCAGTTTGATTATTTTCTGGGTAAGTTGGGCATTTGAAATCCCCACTCCAACTTGAGGGGGGTGTTAGAGTGTAAATATAGTAACTAATCTCTTTGTAATTGGTTACGATGTACAGTTTTACTTCCATGTAACCCTAAACCTAATGATATAAATACAAAAGCTGGCCATCCAGAGGGGGCAACTTTCGGCAGTCCAAATTTATGCCGTCTTCTTTTTATTTTGTTATTCCATACCCTTTTCATTAACCTTAATGAAGGATTTGTGGAAAACCTGGCTAACAAAAACATCTTCGCTTCCCATGTCAGTGAAACCTGAAGTAAAAGGCAAAATTAGTCCCAAGCTCTTAAGGATTCTTGATGCTTCGATCCCGTATGAAACCTTAAACTTTGGAACTAGGAAATCACCAACCGGAACTTGCTTCCGCGGCAAATGCCGGTTGACGAATTCGGGTTGAGAACTGATCTTTTCCACCACATCACTCAGATCATTATGGGGATCATCAGGGAGATAAACGTACATGGAGAAGCTTCGGCTCTGTTTCTTGCCCTGTTTATAAGGGAGGCGCAATACTCTGTAACCTTCGTAGACACTTATATACTGCCATTCCCTATTAGTCATAAAAGGGGGTTTAATTTTGCTACCATTTAAGAGGTGAAAATCATGCTCTTTTGTCATGGATTTGGGAAACTGTTCCTCCCTCCTTTGAAATACAGAGCATTTGCAAGAATCAACCTTGTACTTTGGTCTACGGCGCCAGGTGGAATAAGGTCTTTGATGAGGCCATTGGTTTCGTTGTCAGCCCAATTATTCACTTCAATTCCAGCCTCATCGGGTTTGTTCTGGAAATCAACCTGGGTCGAACAAGCCCGGTAAAACTCGTCGGAAGTTTTCTTGAAATTGGGCTTAAAAAAGAGGGATTGATCAATCCAGGCGCCGTTAACAAACGACAATCGAGGCCCACCGGACGAACTTCCATCAGCTAATACAGAACTGAAAAGTTGAGAGGACAGAGAATTGAGTTCCTCAATGGATTTGGACTTGAGGAAATCGAGGAGCTGACCTTGAACGGCGCCTTTGGCCCCTGCCGCCGCGTAGCTCAACACGACGCCGGCGAGAACACGCAGTTTGCGTCGCCCTTCATCGCGGACTCAATAATCGGCTTCGTCAATGTCAAACCAGCAGCATTGTTCTTGTTTCTGATTGATCTTTCGATTTCCCTCTCCCTTTCAAGTGATCTGAAAAGCCTTCTTCTTGCTTCCTCTTGTTTGGGTATCAGGTGATGACAAACCTCGCTTCCGTTGTGAGCGGAGAGCAGAGAGTGGAACATCGTCATCGTCTCTCCAGCGCGGCCGTCGAGGAGGAGAAGAAGATGGTTGCCGATCGTTTTGACTCATGATTGATTTCTTCTTCTCAAAAGGGCTAAAATCAGATTGAAAACTTTGAAGATAGAATTTCGAAGAAAGGAAAGAGGAGAGATTTTCCGAGAATTGATAATGGACAATATCAAAACTCAATTGATGTCTTCTGGTTTGAGAAAAAAAGAGTTGTTCGATAGAGCCGGGCAGTAAATTTTGTATATGATCTACCTCCTTTTATAGTGGGGTGGTGGTGGACTTTAAACCGACTTTACTTTAAAATCATATTTAAATTTTTGATTAATCACATTATTAGTCTTTCCGGTCAGACTTTTGGCATCCAATTTTTTTTTTCTCCCTTTTCCTTCTTACTTCTTGAGTCTCGACATTAGAAGTTATTAATACCGTTATTGCTTATTTCATGATGCAATTGATCATCTATCAAAGATTCATATTTGGTGTTGCTTAGCAACGTTGTGTTATAGTCTAGACTATTAAGCATCACCCCTCCTTCCATTGTAAAAAAAAAATAAAAAAAAAAATAAAAGATTAATTGTTACAAGATAAGTTAATATTGAATTTTTTCAACGTGGACTTAATTTTAATATTTATATTCCGGTCTAGTTTACTCGCGGATTGAAAGTGAAACTTCAATGTAAATCAGCAGCAAGGTTGATCTTGAATGAAGAGACGAGCTGCATTAATTACTTTTGTGACAAAAACAAAAACAAAAATAAAAAAAAAAAAGACTTATAAGATGGCGAACTATATGTTGTTGCCTTTAGCACTTTTAGGCTTTTAGCCTCAAAGAGTTTCCTCGCTAACTAAAATCTGTCTGAGCAGTTTGAGAATTTTTATTTTTTTAGGTAAATATCTAATTTCATTCTCAATATAAGAAAAGCTTACAGCGATTGTTTGAGATCTTAAAATCTAAGAAGTCAACACACTACAGCAATTCTACTACTATATTTTGGCACTCCAATTATTAATTAGTGGTATTATTTATAGCAGCAAAACCCCTATGTTATATAACGAGAAACATTGACATCATTTTGAAAAGAATAAGCTATCATGAACCTAAAGGGTCAAATTCATATGATCATATCCCCTTCTCAAGCATTGCACGAACTCGCATCGGCAACCCATAAAGCCGGATGAATCCAGCTGCGTCGGCTTGATCATATATGTCTCCACTCTCAAATGATGATATATCTTCTCTGTGCCAGAGAATCTTTAACTTGCATCTTTTCTCGATCGAGGGTCAGTGATTCAAGCTCGCGGACAGCTGCGAAGAGAATAGTTCCTCAACGCCGCGACTTTTCATTCCAACAAGACGATTCTCAACCATATCTAATCCGACCGATCCCATGTCCTCCACCGATTTCATTTAACTCGGAAAGAAGATAGGCAGGGGAAAGCTCCTTCCCATTGACCGAAACAGGAATTCTGGCGACGATACCAATTTTCACATACTCAGGTTGGTCAGGAGCATCTTGTGGACTAACACTCATCATGTACATGTCTTCCTTTGGCTCATTTGCAGGATTTTCCAAGATATCTCCCTCATGACTGAGATGCCATAGATTTCTGTCTCGACTATAGATCGACTTCTTTGTCACTGGCACCGGTACATTATGCTGTTTTGCGTATTCAATAGCGTCTTCTCTACCAGTTATTTCCCACTCCCTCCAGGGAGCAACAACACTGAGTTCAGGATTTAAAGCAAAGAAACTGAGCTCAAACCGAACCTGATCGTTTCCCTTTCCCGTGCAACCATGTGAAACTGCATCAGCTCCAACTTCTCTGTCAACATCAACCATAGCGTTTGCAATCGCCGGACAGGCCATTGAAGTGCCAAGCAAATACTTCCTTTCGTAAACGGCCCCAGCTCGCAAGCAAGGGAATATGAAATCTCTTACAAATTCCTCCTTCAAATCTTTAACCACTAATTGGGATGCTCCACTGGCTTTGGCCTTTTCTTCTAACCCATCCAATTCTTTTAGGCTTGGCCCAACATCGGCTGTGAAGCAAACAACTTCACACCCGTAATTCTCTCTCAACCACGGTACAATGACGGATGTATCCGGACCACAGCTATAGGCTAATACCACCTTATTCAGTTTTTTCTTCAGGGCTTCTTTCCCTTTGGTTCCACTGGAAGTGATTATTGCCTCCTTATTGCTGGCCAATACAGCCTGGAGAGCTCCATGCATTATGGGTTGTCTTAGAACCCAATTTGTTGTTCAAGTTAGTAATAGATAGTCCATGAAATTCGCTTCCTTTTACCCCAACCTTTTTCAAAGGCAGCGAACCAGCTGTTTTCTTCCTGGACGAATATGTTCTGGATGTAGAAGAATAAGGCAAGGGACTGATTGAACAGCAACGAGATATTGCCTGAAATTGACTCATCATGCAATATGTCAAGTAGGGGGAGGATTACTTGTTGAATCTCTTACTAAGAGAGCTGAACTAAACTGAAAAAAACCTCAGATGAATTTTGAAGACGAAAAAGAGAGAATTACAGTTATTGTATAGAGTTGATAAAAAAATACCGTAGGACTTACTACTACTTTACGATTATGTAAATAATTTCAATTACTCTTAGTAGTCGGAAATCATCTATTTTTTTGATTTCTAAATCCTGTTTTGTTTTGGTTTCTCTACATGTATAATACGGTTTTTTATATTGCCGGATATAGTAACGTTAAATCTAGCACGAACAAATTATAGTAAATCACAAGGTAAAAGTTAAGTCGTGATTGAAAGATAATGTAATCGTGATTGTCTCATCAGTGTGTCGATTTTTCTAGACTTTCGTCTCTCATATTGCCGAATACCAAATATAATCTGTCACAACCCGATTTGCATCACACTTACGTTGCTCCTACTATATATTGAATCTCTTGATCGAACAAGTCCACCGTGGACAGCCATAAATCGTCCGCACCTTGAGCTATTTCCACTCACATTATCCATCTTTGCCACTATTTGACGGGGCTAGTTGTAATAGACCTTGAAGTAAACTGCTTAACTTTAGCCATGTCGAGAAACCACCATCCAAATCACACATTGTATATTTGTATTTCCAGATTTTATTTTATTTTTTTTCAAGGCAAAATGACCAAATGTAATTAGGAAGAACATGTGAAATAATCAAATTCCAGCCTAGTCACTACATATTAAGCACAATAGCTCTATTAATCGTAATCCTGAAACTACAAATCCTAAGGAACATGGAAAACAGAATACCATAATCTCCAATCTGCCGCAGTTGAGGGGGAGGGGGAAAACAAACAAAAGGACAGAAATCGGATCTTTTTTTCTTATTTATTTATTTTGGCGATGGAATATATATATTTTCCTGCCACAACAAGCATGGTACTTTTAGATCGACACAAAATAAAATTTTTATTGAAATACTACTTCCGAAGAACTATATGGTATAAGAACTGAAGCCTTATATCATTTATTAAGAATTCCATTGGCAGATCATTTCTTGCAGACTATTCCATTCCCACGGGAAGATCCACTTGAGCAATCCAGGCGATCATGTTTATTCATAAGCAACATTGGATTCTCAATTCTGTCGTCAACCTTACTGTTTGGATCATACAAGCAATCTTTGCAATCTGCAGAGAAGAGTGAAGTGGTTCTGTACTTATCTTCACCTCCAAAAGTAGGCATTGCGACTCCTAACTTTGCCGGATTCTCGAAATCCGGCCGATAAGTCCGCCCGATGACCCCATCAACGTTCGAAGAGACACCCAAGAAATTGAAGCTCACCTCCAGATGAGCAAAGCAATCATCAGAAGGCAATTGGTAGTTATGAACTCTGTTTTCTTCCTCTGTTACGGGTACTACCCTGGCTGTAACCTCCACCAGTTGAGGAATAGAAAGGATCACACCGTTTTTGTTGGCAAATCTCTTAATCTTAACATCACCGTATTGCGAGATCCATTCCGCAAGAGTTCCTTCCGCGACGAAAACTTCCTGGCCATCGTAAGTGAATTTAAGATGGTCAATTTCGTCGTCCCATTTGGACAATTTGGTGGCCTCAAGAGAGACAGAATGGGAGTTGAAGAGAATACCCAATGCCTGAATCCATGTGTAGTCCCGGGTTCGGCCAGCCGGGCGATGGCCAATGAATCTAGCATTGATTTGTAAGTTAGTATCGGAAACCAAACTAAAATGTTCGTTGCTCTTGCCATGGAAGTAGAATACGACACCGCCTTTACCGATGAACCGGGGATCATAGCATGCGGCTCCAGATCTCTCGCAAACTCCCCACCCGTTGAACCCTGGAAAATAAGTTCACATATGAATTCATTAGTTTTGTTTTAGTAACAATTAGAAGAAAATATACCTTCCCAGAAAAATAATCCAGTTCGGTAGGAAAAAAAAGATATACAGGGAAAATTTTGTATTACTTCTGCACTCTGACTGGCATTTTGGATCTTGGCAATCAATATAGCAAGATTTACTGCCTGGCCAATTTTGATTAAGCCATGGACATTCTTCGGGGCACCATATTGTTTTTCGCAAACACGGGCCATACCCACAAACCCGACCCATTGCGTGCACTTGTGTTGTCATCCATGATATATAAACAACCAGCTGCAAGAAGATTACAATGTTTATCATGTAACCTGATGTCTTCATAGCTCGATGAGAAAGTTAAGAAGTAGAATTGGCTGAACGCGGTAAACTCAATTTATAGGAGGGATTAATTACATGTTGATTGCAGGTCTCTTCTCATAAATTCGATTAAACATGTTTTCTATTGCAAATTGTAGCTAGATTTTAGATTAATAGTCAAATTAGCTAGCTGTTTATAGGTTGGGGGGAACTAATTAAGAAGATTTGGCGTTCAAGTCTGCATTAATAATGTTAATAACAAGCTCCACTAGCAATATATGTATACAGAAGAAGATTGAAACTCTTTTGCGTCTTATGTTTAAAGTGTAACTTTGATGTCACGGTTTGACTTCTCCAGTCATATTCTTGCTTGTAGGAAGAATTTTTAGCCTTTTTAGGGTTGTCTTTTACTGCTTCCTTGTTAATTTTGACACAAATACAATTTTGATGTAACTAACTTATCAAGTACCAGGTTGACTTTGAAAATTAAAATTTACTTCTCTCTTGTTTAGTTTGGGCAAATTCCAATAATTCATTATCCTACTTGCAAGCTGCAGTGCAACTATGCAAGACGTTGAAAGCTAAATATTAGTAGCATTCATAATGTTACCAGAATGTTTATTTATTAAAAAGAAAATACAGCTCAACAAAATGGCCAATTAAAGTTGAACGGAAGGTATGTTTCTTAAGAGTGGACTTATTAATTGTTTAACAATATTTTGCAAGCCGACATTAATAACCTTAGTGAATTTCTCATGTGTCTTAGGATACAAGTACTATAGAATATGCACATGGACATTCTTGGTTGACATTCATTCATCATGGTATCAGGTTGTCTTAATTTTGTTAGCTATCCATTAATGAGGTTGACTATGTTGACCACTCCATTTGTTCTTCGCATATAACCACCAAAGGAAGAGAGCTTTGCTTCATTACCCCTTCCTAATATACCATACCCCCGCTAAGCCATTTTTTTGCCCTCTTTTTTTTTTAATTAGAACCATGTTATGTGGCCATGGACTGACATACTAAGGGGCTTAGCACCTCCGGCCGGCAGGAATTCTCTTAGTAGATAGGTGTTCATGACTTTGCTATAGATAATTTCCTCTCATGGTGATTAAATCTTATCAGTAGCTAGTGAGCACAGAGCGAGCTGATCGTTTTAAGCAATATTTTACACAATTTCGTACTAATTAGGATGACAACAACATATAGATACACAAAAAACAAAAAAAAAGCTGAATAATCAATCACTAATTGAAATTCTTCTTGTACAAAGCCATAGATATAGGAGTAAAAAAAAAATTAACCTGTTGACCTTCCACTAAGAGCAACCAAAGTTGGTTGAAAGATGACAAATGAGGGAGGAATCCGAGCAAGGTAGGGATCGATATTTTTCACAACACCAAGTGGTTGTTGTGGTTGTGGTGGTTGTTGTTCATCTTGTGGGAGACTATAAGAGAACATATCTCCATACTTACTTACAGCCAAAAGCTCCTTATTCCAACAAGTTGGCATTTGCCACAATATGCAACGGCTGGGTACAGTAGCGTGGGGAGGGGGTGGCAACACCACGGTACAGGTTTTAGTCCATGACTCTGAATTCCCATATTCCCTCATCATCCACACTTCAAACTCGCTGTTGATCACCATTTCATCATAGTCACTCCGATCTGTAAGTAATGCAATAGAATCGTGCAAAACTGTCAAATTGACTCTCCTACCACGACGATCCCAACATTGAGCCGGAATTTCCATCCGCTCAAACTTCTCACCTTGAAAATCAAAGATAATGATTCGATACCGCTGGGAGATACGAGACGGCCGGGAGATACGAGCAAGCCAGTGAAAACAACCCTTCAATAGTTCTCCATCACTTTCTATAACCCATAATATCACTTTCTATCGTCAATTTTGACCTCACTCCAACAATTTGTAGTGAGTTTGTAAATCTCGGCAGCAAATCTGTTTGGGTGTCCCTCGACATGCTTTACTATTCTAACAACCTTGTAGTCATGAATACTGTTGCCAATACCAAAACCAAATGCTTCAGTACAGTAGATCTTTTCATCCTCCGGGTATACAGTAGGTGTAGGAAGTCTAAAGTAATCCCGAGTTATGGGATTGCACAAATAGACACAAAACGGTCTACCGTACCAATCCGTAAAGCAAAGAATTCCATTGCATGATGATCGGCTTGGGAGAAGGCATCCAGGCAATTCGAGACCACTCAACAGTACAGTAGCAAGTATAGTAGTGGAGGAATCATCCGAGTCTCCCTTCTTCTTCTTTGACAATAAGTAGTCTTGGTGTTCACATCGGTGCGTACACGTGTCCACAGCCCAATTATCATCCGTGATATGGTTATGGTCTGACCACTAAATAATATCATGTCTTCGTTTTTAGGGTTACTGCCCGAATGATAATAACTTTCCAAGTGTTTATCACCAAAATAACAACTTGTTTTACCCAAGATCAAATTATGCCATCCTTTGCAGACGCAAGTGCATATCATCAATGATTTAGTCGGCAGCTTTTCCAGAATCTCCATCCAAAGCTCTTCCGCCAACAAATCCATTCCAGCCCACAATCAAACACAAAAACTCTCCCACGTGCGTCTTATGTTACCTTTCTACTCGGCAAAATCCGACCTGTACTTGATTTTCTTTCTTCTCGGTGAAATCTGAAGCTTTCTCCGGGAAACACGGCCGAATAAAACTCTTGACTAATCAAACTGTATACAAAAACAGTATATAAATTCTGTAGCCGTAAGTTGGGAGTGGGTAATATTGATCTATGGCACATTTGTTGTTATAAATTTATAATAATCCTTGTAGAAAAGTAGTAACCCCTTAATCAACCTAGAACGTTCCCGAAAGTCGGTTGATCCAGTTAGGTACGTAAGAAATCACTTACCTAAGTAAAAGAATCCAAAAACCTATTTACTTGTTAGTTTTTGTATTGAAAGTTGAAACTCTCTGGGAGTTCTTTTTTTTGTTTTTTTTTAAAAAAAAAATTGAAACTCTGGGAGTTTTGTATTAGGTTGAGGTTAATTGATTTCTAGCTATTTACTTATTAATTTTTGTATTGAAATTCTACTGGAGTTTTATTTTATTTTTTCGTAAAGTAATGATAACGGAGATTTTTTTATTTCAGCAATTGATCCCGTACGTTAATCTAATACGTTAGATAGGACTTCATTTGTTTTCAAAAAAAAAAAAAAAACACTAAACTGATATATTGTTATGCGCTCCTTTGTCGACCTTGATTCCAACCCAAATATATATATATATATATATATATATATATATATGGGAGCGGGTAGAGTCCCGTTATGGGACAGTTCCATTTTAGGATAATAATCGTATGATTAATTATATTAAGTAATAACCGTAGAATTAAAATGAGGATACATCATAAGTAAATACACCTAAATCCACATGATTAAACAGAAAAAATTTAAGAAAATGGTCAATTTTGCCCAAAACTTCAAGTATCTGGTGGCCAATTTTGACTCGAATTTTTGAGAAGCCAAATATATAATCTAAGTTTCAATTTCTGGCCAATTGACAAGATTTCAGTTAGATTTAATACCTCTGGTAACATTTTGTTATTTTGTACAGTTTTTTTATTAGAAAAAGTTTTTGCGAACCCCATAATTTTGACATCTTTATCCCAATGATTTTAGTTGTTCTAAAATATACCCATAGAATTTTCAAAATCAATAAAATTAAATTAAATTAATAAAAAATTATTTTAAAAAAATTAAATTTATTTTTTAAAAAAACTTTTTCTTTCATTTTTTTACCCAAGTCCATCACTGTAAAATTTTCATCCTATATTTTATCAATTTACAATAAAAATATTTATTTTCTAACAAATTAATATTAAATAAAATAATACTAAATTAATTAAAAACTGAAACCATAACTAATAAAATAATATAATATTAATAAAAAAATTATTTTTAAACAATCAAAATTTAATTTTTTTAAAAAAATTTTGATGTACGTTTTAAACTCCAGCCCATCACTGTAGAATTTTCATTCTATTTCATCCTATATTTTGTAGATTCTACAATTTTTTGTTGGAATCTACTAATAGGTAAATATAACTCACAACAATTTCATAAATTAAAACATATCAAAAATAAGAAATTAGATTAGAATAAAATGTTAAATTTTAACTTAATTATTCATTTAAAAGAACTTGTCATAAAAGTAATATTTATACTTTATTCTAAGCGCACAAAATTAAAAATTATATCAAAATTTGTGCAACGAAGGTACATTTATTTTTTTAAAAAAATATCATTTTAGTTTCAAAATTAAACTTTTTAACTTTTTATTAATTTAATATTTATTTTAAGTCGTAATTATTTTTATGAATATAATTATTTTAATATTTTTATTAATATTTTATTTAATATTAATTTTTTTGAAAAATAAATATTTTTTATTCCGAAAATACCATATTGACTTAAATATAAAGATGGTCAAACTAGTGGAATAAAGATGGTCAAAGTCAAACTCTTGAAATAGTGCCAAAGAACAAAAAAAGTTATAAATAAAAATATAAAGGACTATTAACTAAATATTAATTTATAAGACCAAAATGTGCATTTGGCCTAATATAAAAGACCATGATACTAAAAGAGTAATTAGTTTGAGAAATTGTAAAATGTTTCTCACCCCATGATTATATCTTATATCCTTAATTTGCCAATGCCTTATTATAAGTGTATGATGTCATTTTCCATGGTTATAGAATAATACAATAATATACAGCAACTTGCCTTCGTGAGATTATCTTTTTCATAATGGAGATTTAAAATTGATCCGACGAAAAAAGTTAAAAGTGACATTACACGCCCTAAAACATTAATTAAAGGACTACTCCAATGATAAGATCTGGTCTCCAGGCTGGACTTTAAAACTAACTTTTATGCGTTATTTGTAGACAGGAATGACCACTTAATTTTCATTACTTTCTTGATCTTTTTGGTGACGTAGAAAACTTGAAACTAAAGCTAATTTATTTTACTCCCTCCGTCTCATAATTATTGTCCAATTTGAGTTTTTATTTCTAATTTAAATTATACTAATTGTAAAATTTCAAATTGGATAATAATTTTAGGACAGAAGGAATATTTGGCCAACTACAATTTTGAATTACACGGCGAGACAATTTTCCGGTCAAGTTGACATTGACCACTTTTATGCTCATGCAAAATTGTGCATACTATGGTCTAGTTATATATACACTACATGGAATAGACACGCTTTGCGCGTACATATAACAAATTCTAGATAATTTATTGTGGAAAAAAATGGCAAACACACATAAAAAGCAAACAATAGAATAGAATCAAATGTTTACATCACAATAAAAAAATAATAAAAGATGTCAAAACTGAAAATTTTCACATGAAATAGAAGAAAATTAATAAAAAATAATGGTAGGTAACTACTTCCTATGAGATTGGGACGGAGAGGTGAGTGTAGAAAAGAGCACTTGAAAGAAAGAAAAGATAAATGTAATAAAATTTTTATTGTTGAGAATTATATAATAACAAATTCAAGACACAAAACTCTTAGCATTCTTTTTGAGTTATGAAACAATTTTCAAATCTTCATTAATAAAGTATTAAAATTCAAAGAAGAGAAGAAGAAAAGGCAATGAGAATTTAAAGATGTAAAAATTGTTTAAACAATTTATTGACCGATTAAATTCACCTAATAATGAATATTAATTTGTTTATAATCTTCAAAGTGAAAATGAAGAGGAAATTATAAATGAAAGGAGACCAAAGATTGGAGTATCAAAGGATCACCAAATCGTAACATTTAAGTCTTTTCATTTTCTTTATCAAAAAAGAAAAAAAAAAGACATAATTAAATTCACCTAATAATGAATGTTAATTTGTTAATAATATTTAAAATAAAAATTAAAGGAGAAATTACTTGTGAAAGGAGATCAAATGTCTGAATATTAAAAGATTACCAAATAGTAACATTAACATCTTTCGATTTTATATTAATTTGTTTATAAACTTTAAAGTGAAAATAAAAGAGAAAGTTATAAATAAAAAGAGATCAAATGGTTAGGTTCTTGTCCTTTTAGGTAATAGATCAGAGTTCGATTCTCACAAGGGTTGGGAGTTATCCACATTTAAATTGGGTCCATTGAGTAGATTTTTATTTTATTTTTTTTAAAAAAAAAGGAGATCAAAACTTCGAGTATTAAAGGACTACCAAATTGGATTACCAAATGGTAACATTTAATTCTTTTCATTTTCTTTGACAAAAAAAAAAAGAGAAAAAGATATAATTAAAATTTAAAGAGATTTCTTGTCAGGTTAAATTCACATAATAATGAATGTTAATTTTTTTATAATCTTTAAAAATGAAGAGGAAATTACTGATGAAAGGAGATCAAAGGTATGGATATTAAAACATTTCCAAATGGTAACATTAACATCTTTTCATTTTCTTGGTAAAAAAGTAAAACAACAAAGTAAATACTTAAAGGACTACCAAAATCCCATAACATTCGACAATTATAATATAATATGATGAAAATGTTTGAATTATTTTTTTGTTGTAATAAAAAGAATAATTGAAGCACGTACAACGAAAGAAGGAGTCCTTCCTATCAAATATATATATATATATATATATATATAGGAGAAAAAAAAAGGAGGGAGTCTACAGCAACAATTCTTATACAATTTCAAAAAAAAATTAATACTGCCAAAATTTTGCTTCTTAGCCAACACAACTGTATTTACAACTTTATGTATAATGTAACTCGTGAAATTAGTTTAATGTTTTAGAATCTGTGTTACGATTGATTCAGTGGCGTAGATAGGGGGACCAGTAAGAGCGATCGCCTCTTCCTTCTAAATTTTCATTAAGGAAGGATTAAGTTTTTTAGTTTAAAATTTTTAAAACTTATAATTTTGCCCTGTTACATAGAAAAATATCATTTCGCTACTTGTATTAAAATTTCTGGCTTTACCATTGAATTGATCTAAAAAGGTTCACAACCAAGTCAAATAAAAAATATTTATCATCAATATGGGAAAGATGATCAATGATTGAGAGTCGAGAACTTATTAGGATCTATTATTTTGACACCTTGATTCAGGTGGTGGAGACAAGAGAGACGGTATGGTTTTAAAATGTCATATATACTTCAATCGATGTTATTGAAATGATAATATTTTTAAAATTAAGCATGTTTGAGACGGTGGCTCGAAAAAAAAATTGCGTCTCTTATTCCAAGAAAATTGTTCATATCAAAATGTGTAAATGTGATACAATATATAAAATTTTTGTGAAACGGAAAAGTATTAGAAAACATATAACCTCTATTAAGATTATCAATAAAAGTAGAATAGTCAATACCCAATGCCTTAATGAACAAGAATAAAATAGTGAATCTAGTCTAGATTATTAATCACATTAGAAGCATCCATCCAATCTGATTATTATTACAACCTCTTCTTAATTACGTATGCTTAATTCTTCACTTCCAATAGAATAAATCACAAATTCTGTTCAGCCCAAAACACGTCATCACCCTCAGACGGGCCCACAGTTCCAATCGCTGCCTTTTGTTACCAGAGAACCAACCAACCGCTTCCAGCACAACGCAACCCGCCACCTGTCTTCTTTACTAAATTCATATAAATAATTAAAAGCAATATAATTCCAGGCAGGTAATAATCCAATTATAACCCAACCACCAGAATTATTCCTTTTTCTGGATAATTATGATTGATGTTTACCAAATTATTAGTATTATTAGTAAATCGAAAGGTGGGACCGTAGGAGAAGGATATATTCTTCTTCGTATAAAATACGTAGTAGTAGAACATACTAATACGCGTAGGAAATACACTGGTAATTTGGTTAATGGCCAGAAAAGGCGAGAATTGAGGTTGGACATTTGAGCTCCGAAAATCATTGTTTGAGAAATTCGTCCCCCGATCCTACAAACCTGTCTCTGTTCTTTTGTGATTTCACTCTTTCTTCTTCTTTTTGTTTTTGTTTTTTTTTTTTTTTGGCTCAGAAATTTTTCTTTCTTTTCCCTCTCTCGTTTATTGTGTTTGGGAGGAGAAATTGAATTTGTGGAATTTCGGGTGGATTGTTTTTGTTCATATCGTCAGAATTTTGGAGAAAATTGAAGTTACGGTGGTTGATCCGAGGTGTGCTCATCTTCCTCACTATGGCCGGCGGTACTAACCAGTTGATTTCGGTTCAGCCGGACGAACTCCATTTCCAATGTAAGAAAATTCCATCTCCCTCTCTCTTGTTTTCTTTGGTGTATGTTACTATGTGAGTGCGTGTGCGTATTTGATGCCTTGTGGTAGCCAGTTTTAACTGAATTTGTTTGGAATTGGATTTTGATTTGTGTATGTTACAATGTAATTTTTTGTATTTGCGTTCTTGAATTACACGGCGATAGTGAAGTGTGGATCGCTGAATTGATCCATTAACGTTGTTTTGTGTAGAATTTTCACGCTGGCATTGTTTTTTCCATGTCTGAATATTGAACCTGGGGGAAAATTTGTAGTTTATTAAAATGATGAGAAAATGCTGACTATCCATGCTCTTGTTCTTGCTAGTTGAGCTGGACAGACAAAGCTTCTGTGATCTTAAAGTTTCGAATACAACCGAAAACTACGTTGCTTTCAAGGTATTCTTATCATGATATCTTTTGAACCAAATCGATGCACTTTGCGAGTTGAGGTATTCATCATTTGTTTAATTATGCTTCTGTTTCAGGTGAAAACTACGTCTCCTAGGAAGTACTTTGTTCGCCCCAACACCGGGGTTATACAGCCTTGGGACTCCAGTGTTATAAGAGGTACCTATCTTTAATTCGCAGTCTTCAATTTGGGCATGGGATACTATTATCTGATGCTTTCAAGGTTCTAAGATTATAAATGTAGCCAGTGGAAATGCATCCCTGTAGTTCAAAACATGTTGAAACATACTGTGATGACATTATTGCTTTACCTTACTGATTGTTTAGTTCAGATTCTTGATGACGCCGTGTATTTATGTGGCATCGTGAATTTATACTTTTTTTGCTACTTGCTTCTCTATCATTTTCATCAGACTTTGTGGCAAATGCTTGATGTATACTAATTGTCAGGTTTGGATAGTTGTGATTGATATGTTTGTGATGCATTTGTAGTCACCCTTCAAGCTCAGAGAGAGTATCCTCCAGATATGCAATGCAGAGATAAATTCCTACTTCAGAGTACTGTAGTGCCTCCAAATACTGACGTTGATGAGCTTCCTGCTGATACAGTAAGGATCTGAAGTGCTGCTAGAATTGCAGTCTCCTCTTCACATCTGTTTGACCTTTCCTCACTAGAAAGAACTATTTCTTTTCTCCAGTGGCATTTGATATGTTTGGTTCCTTGTCGTTTTTTTTCTTCCAGTTTAACAAGGATTCTGGTAGAGTTGTAGAAGAGTGCAAGCTTAAGGTTGTCTATCTCACACCTAACTCGTCAAACCCAGAAGATGGCTCGAGACGCTTTATTGACTCTAACATAGTGAGTTCTTGTCCTATCTGCATTTGCTTCCCATTCATGCTTTTTCATGCCATAAATGTGATCTACAGGTTATATAGCTTAATTGATGTAACGACTGGAGTATATGACAAATTAAATGTTTTGAAGGTAGTAACTAAATTACTGTGAATAGAGATTAAACTAAAACTTTTTGGAGGGAAACTATAGTTTCCACAGGTAGCATCAAGAGTAAGCGAAGATTGCCGAGCCTGACTCGATCTATGAGAGATCTTTTATTTAAGAAAAATGAAATGATTGTTGAAGATGTCACAGATTAAATCCAGACTGGTCAGAACATATGGGAGTGTGCGATTGTTAACTATAACTGAAAGGAAAATAAGACAACATAGAACCATGTGGTGGACCAATAATTTGTTGCTTTGGTCTCTTTTGTAATGTGCTTTGCACTGGACGTATTGTTGAATTTGTATATGGATATTTGTTAACCTTAAGTTTGATTTATAGTTAATGATTTTTCATATAACATCTTCCTCACTTTCTAGTTGTAACTCTTTACTAAATGAATTGCAGATGCGCCGTACTGCAAGCTTTGATGATGTGAGTATTCAGCTCATTCTATTCTTCACTCTGTCGCCAACCATTTGCTCTGTGCATTAAGAGATTGATGTCTTTAAGCTGTTGATGAGCCGTACTAGTCTTTGTGGACTGAATTTATGGGTGGGAGGGGAGGTGAAGAGAGAGGAAGAGAGTGGATAAGGGATTATACTCGGTGTTGTTTTTAACAAGTTTACTTTTCTTGAGTTAAGTTTAACAAGAGTACTTTCCATACTTTGGAAAAACGTAGACCTGTTGCATGTGGGTCATGACGATTAAATCTGCTCTTATGTTTTTTGGTCTTTTGGTTTTCAATATTGTAGCCCTTTCCTTTTTCTGATGAATCGTGTTCCCTTTTGATTTCAGAACCAGGTATTGCAGCACCTAAAAGAAGAAAGAGATGCAGCATTGCGACAAAAACAACAATTGCAACAGCAACTGGTTAGTCTATTCTATCTAAATTATTATGGCATTTGCTGATGATTAACATTATAACACACTTGCATGCCTGTTGGGATGATAGGTATCCCTGTCAAATACCTAGTATTGTAGGATAGAATCGTGGCGATATATGTTTTATTTGTCTCTTTTCTGAGTGAGGCATACTATTTTATGGAAAATGTAGCTGGGCAAATGGTGTCTAGAGAAGGCATGAATTGCTGGGATCAGTTTAAGCGGAGTTGTTATGACAGAACAATTTTGGATAGCATCAGCAGTGTAAATTGGTTTTTAAATTTGATGGTACAAATATTAGTGAAGGAAGAACACCAGCAGGAAGTTCTCTCCAAAAAAATGTATTTTTTTTTTAATCAATTCCCCCTGGAACAGACTCAGCAAGACCACATTATACTGTTTCAGGATATAGGTTAGAGCATATCTTGTCTGTAGGAAATAATTCTGTGAAGTTACTGTGAAAAGCATTTTGGACGTGATGCATAAGTTATTAAGGCCTGCTGCAGATAAGTTATCCAGAAATAGCTTTAGGATCTTACACTATGGCAATAAATGGCATCTGTTCAGTATATGCATGCTGATATTGCCTTATGCTACTTGCAGTTTAGCTGTTCAGGGTAACTGAAATGCTCTTAGAACTGTTGATATGTTCAGTCAATTCATGGCAAATGATACTCTGCCATTTTATGCATATCCCCTTTGATCACAGAATCATGGAACGTCAATGAATTACAATAGACATAACTGGAACTTCTTTTCTTCATACACAAACAAAAACCTTTCATCTTGATAAGTCAGTGCTTCTATTACTTGCAGGAAATCCTGAAAAGAGGAAGAAATCGGAAAGGTGATCCAGGCTTTTCCTTAATGTTTGCCTTTTTTGTGGGATTGATTGGCATGATGGTTGGCTTTCTCTTCAAGCTGTTATTTTCCTCACCTTCTTCGGAATGATTCTACTCTCTTACAGACTTGTCAGGACACAGATATTATTCACAATTCATTGTAAAATTGAAATCAGGGTACTAGTGAGTGAGAAAAGGTTGCTTGCGTAGTTTGGTCTTTGCTGTAAATTGATCTGTTGGAATATTGTCTTTGTTCAGTTGGTTTTAGCAGATATGATTATCTCGAGCTTGATTGATCCTTTCCTGGTACTCTCAATGTAGTCCCCTTTTTTGTCCTCATCTGTAGTTCTGTACAGAAAGTGCACTGATGAATTACATGTTGCATACAACAGAATATATAAAAAGTTAAAAAACTTTTCAACAAAGCAAACTGAAGATTGTCCACTCTCCATTCATATCTTTGAACAAGTTGATCCTAATTCTTTCTAAAAAGGCATAATGCTCCGAATTCTTGGCACCAGTGTAATCAATTCTGCTTAGGTCCTTGCAGATCCCACAATAGTATATCGATGGAAACGTTCATATAATCATCTCCGGCAGCCTGGACATCCTGATGTCTTATTCATAATCTATCTATCTATCTATAATATATTATTATACTAAGAGAGAAACCAAAGAGAGAAAACCAAAACTCTCCCCCCGTTGACACGTAGGACAAATCTTATGTGTCAGTTTCCAATTGGTTGCAACAAAAAATATTTTCAATAATTACACCAATAGTCCTCTAAATTTTAAGTGATTCATTTGTTATCAGATTGAAATTAAGACAATCATATCAGCCATTAATTAACAAATCCACAAAAGCAACAAAAATTATAAACAGCAAAAACTTTCTATTTCGTAATAATGAGATGAAAAAAAACGAAAAATCTTCAAATCCTCCATTATGTGTTACCCAAAAAAGATAAATATTTATTTTATTCGTTAAGTAATCTGATTTGATTTGAAAATATAATCCGGTTGGCGGAAATGAATGCATCACATACGAAAACAAACATTAGACAATATTAATTATATTTTGAAATTCAAATATAATTAATGTCAGAATCCTCTGTAATTATTCTAGCCTTTTATTAATTTTAAAGTCCAAAAAATCAGCCTCAACCATAATTTACGCCTAATTACAATAATTACAGAGTTATATATACGTTGCTTGAAAAAACATAGACGGCATACAGACTCTAAAATTATTTCAAAATTCAAAAAATTCGTAACAAACATAAATTATCAATAATTTATTTCGGACGAGAGACTGACCATTATATGCCTATAAATATTAGGACATTTTCTAGCAGAACCTCACATTTTCTTGCGTGCTGCAGTAGTTTTTGTTTCATTTTCTTCCCTCTAATCATGTGACCTAATTAAATATGATTGAAACTGATTGTCTTTGGTTGTGTTCTTTTTACAAGTACAAGACGTATAAGAATTTTAACAAATTCAAGATTGACTTCCAGCGACCGAGAGCATCGATCGACAGAAGGTAAATTACAGCAGAGGCATGGACCAAGATTTTTATTTTTATTTTTTAAAATATGGTTTTTGCGTGATGTGTAGATGAAAGATGAACATTGCGGACTTCGTTGTGCAGAGTGCACAAGTGTTAACTTAAAGTTAAAGGTTCACTCTCTTAATGTTTTTTTTACTTAATCTAGTTCAATTTTCTTGTGTTGAATTTCTTTTATTAATTTTTGTTAAAAGGTGAATGTGGTTTGCTATATATGTGCGGTGCAATTTCCATTTTCTCGATATCAATTCTAAGGGAAAATTATACTTGCCTTTGCATTTGGAAAGTCTTTTCCTATTGGGTATTGCAGATATACTTTTATAATTGTTTTATTGTTATTTTGTATTTGATTTGTTTAACACTGGATAGAATTAATTTACATCTGCAAAGCAAAAATGTAAAAGGTTGTTTTTATAATTGTTTTAAATTGACTTTTTATCTCTTTATTAATTGTTTGAGAATTCAATATTTGAGTATTTCCAACCATTCAATCATAATTAATAAATAATATTTTATTTTAAATTAGTTAGTCTTTAAAGTTATTGGATTAGATGATTTTGAGTATAAATTTGACTACTTTCAAGCTGTTACACTATGATAATTATGCTTTTAAATTTTTTTTTTGTTATATAATACATTTGAAAATGAAATCATGTATTATGAGACTTACTTTATTTTTGTTTTTCTAGAAATGAATATATATATATATATATAAATATATATGTTACTTTTTCATGTATCACATTTTCCTTTATTTAAATCTTAATAATTAGTTTTTTCATAAATATAAGAAGTAAACTTTGACGTGCACGCCTCTCTCTCTCTCAAGAAAAAAACTCTCGCCTATCTCTAGGAAAAAACCACCGGGAAAAAATCTCCTCCTCCAACCTCCATTAACAGTGGTTGGGGAGCAAAATCACTGTTTTTCTGCATCTAGTAATTGGCCACAAGAAAAAAATAGAAAAACACTTCCATCCACCAGCAGTGATCATCCATACCATCGTTGGCGCCATTAATGATAACTGTCAAATCTCCAATCCGACGCTTCGATATTCTAATTCAACGATTTGTTTCGATCTCCAAGGAATCAGAGTTCTAGTTAGATTGAAGCACCGCCAGTGTCGGTACCTCCGTTTGTCGTCAAGTCGGGATCGTTTGCTCATCTCCATTAGTAGTTGTTTGATTGCTCCGCTCGCCTCCAGATCATTAAATTTGCTTGTCCATCGTTATCACGGACGCAATCTGTTGGTCAGTCGATGTTGTGTTATCTGTTTAATTTATTTTTTTATTTTATTTTTTGTATTTTTATGATTTTTTTAATTCAATTAAGTGGGATTTTCCACCCTCAGTATAAATCCTGGTTTGATTCTTTACTGGGTGAATGTAGTGCGCCAGCAGAGCCAGGTCCGTTGTTCGCTTTCTGTGACACAGTAGATCCTGTTCGATTTGCTGACTATCGCACGTCGTCTTTAACGATGGTTAGTTTGGCCCGAGAATATTTAGTCACGGTAAATCTGTTATCTAGATTTACTAATTGGAGCTTTAATTAGATGGATAGTGGCCTACTCGAGTTCAGATTTTTAATCTGTTCCGTTGTATGTTCAACAATAGAATCATGCCGTTGGAGGTCTTTTTCATGCCGGGAATAGCAACTGGTTGGTGAAAGTTTTATTTTATATTTCCAGTTGTAATAGTTTAGTGACTATTTTAGTGCTTGTATTCTCCCGTCAGTCGTTGTTAGACGGTTTGTATCAATCAGAGCTGGCTGATTTCCAGCAATCGTAATGAAGTTTTTTTTTCTTTCAAAAAAAAATGTTAATAATTAATATACTTTTTTCATGTATCACATTTTTCTTTATTTAAATCTTAATAATTAATATTTCATAAGATTTATACACACATTATACACATTTTTATATTTTCTCTTAAAAAAATATAAAAAAATAGTAACATATCCCGCTAATCGTGCGAGTTTAACATCTAATTTCATACTATTAAGATTCAAACCTCGAACCGGTTGCCCTCCAACAGATTACAGATCTAAGAAAAACATCCACCAGGTGCATTTGTCGGAACCCATGGTTTGTAAGGATAACCATCCATGGCGGCAGAGCAATGGAAATTTATCGCTCGAGTTTATAAATTTTAAAAGAAATGCTCATCTGTTATAAAATTATTGTTCAGTTTAGATTTTCACTTTTAGTTCAGTTTGTTCTAAAACTGAAAATTGATACCAAACAATAGTTTCGGGATGGAGGAATATATTGTTTCAATTTTTAAAAAATAAAAAAAGATACTCTTTCCCAAAAAAATAATACGAATTTTAATGTTAGTGCTATTTCTAATTCAAATATCAACATTTAATATAAATTATTTTATTCGGAGAGAGCGAGTATGTTCTTGATTTGAATTGTTAAGCTAAATCTTAAAATTGAACTTATGAGATAGGTATGACTTAATTCATAAATAGGGTGAGATTTTATTCAGTTTTTCATATTAATTTTTAATTTACAAGATTAAGTCATCTAATTTTTATATTATATTTTTTTTGTTGGATTATTTTTTTGGGATGGAGGTACTTGAGATAACAGTAAAATATAAAATAAATACACAAAATATGAGTGAATACATGATTTTATTTACTTTCTTTTGATAGTAATGAACCGTTGGTTAATCAACATTTTGGAACTACCGATTTTTGAACAACCGGTTTCCATTCCACGGTCTGATTCCGGTTCATAAACAGCCTGTCAAGTTCCGGTTTAACATTCATAGCTAACTCGTCGAAGATACACGCGCAGATCTCTGCTCAGGGCGGGAAACTGGGCATTTCCCCAAATTTTTTAAACGCTTCCCAATCTTTTCCCGCCTCCCACTCTCTCTCTCTCTCACACACACACACAGAATCTAGTCACACTATTCTTCATTTTTCAACATTTTTCACACACACACGCACCAAACCCTCCCTCCGTCCTCCTCTCTCACATCATCATCGGATGTGAATTTTCAGATCTAAATTTGATTCCGATATTCACAATCATGGAGACCAGTGGCGAGTTGACACACGCGTCCTTCGTTGACCAGCTCACTAGTTCCCCCACCACTGACACACAAAAGGCTTGGCACATCTCCTCCATGCTATTAAGCTTCCGGCGGCCGGCGCGACCAGTGGAACTCGCATTCCGATGCACGCTTTTCCGAGCAACGCCAGAGTTGATAGAATATCTGTGTTGCATTCCAAATTCTCCTATTCTTTTAACTCCCAGCTACTATGTCACTTTGTCATCCTTTGGATACCTTGCAATTGCCGAATTCTTCTCAAATTCAAGTGTCGATTTGGATTTTCTGCCTCGTTTAAAGTTCGATTTGGAGTTCATGACTTATTTTAGGAAAAGGAAGAGGACAACAATGAAGGAAGTGTTCTTGCAGGAGTCAAAAAAGAGAGGTAGGCACACACATTTAATGGTGAAATTAGAGTAATTTTTTTTTCCTGTTTTCCTGCCGTTATAGGTTTTGTTGTTAAATGTATTTTAATCAATAATTTTTATTCTGTTTTTTTTTTTTGGAATTGCAGCAAAGGGAGATAACCAAGAGGTGATTCCGTATTATTATGCTGAGGTATGTTTGGAAGTGGTTGTATTTTCTGTGATGTTGCGCACTTTGTATTCTATTATATTTTTAGTAATTATTGGAAATTGCTGTCAATTTGAATTCCTAATTTCTGCATATTTTGGTTCCCATGGGAATATGCAGATATCAGTTGTTTATTTAGCTGATAATTGCTTGCATTAGGAATCTTGATAACCATTTTTTCTTATGATTGTGCTTAGTAAGCTCTGGTTGTTGAGGAGATGAATACCAGAATCGATTCATTTAGAAATACAAAATGGGTGGTATATGGAAAGAAACTCTTATATCTCTAGTTTGTTCCCATTTGTAGATCTGTTATCCAGTTTATATTTGCCTCTATTATGTTTGGCCAAACAGGCAAAAAAAGTTTCATTTGTGTTTGTCTCAGATCTTGTGATACTGGGACTTAGTCTTGATTTTGGAGTGAATGAGTGGTAAAATTGTCGATTATTTCAAGGAGGACTAGGAGCTTTTGAAGGAATTTTAGTATTTGTGGTTTGCAAATGTTAATAACTAATACACCTTGTCCACTTCAGAAAATTTGATTCAATTGCTGAGAGCCTTAAAATTTCTAGAATATTTAAAACTTGAAGAGCTTATGGAAAGTCTGTTTTCTAGAGTCTTTGGCAATGAGCCGCTGATTATGGATATAGATGTAAGATAAAGTGGAACTGTTATTCATTTGCAGATTTTCCACTGTGTCATAAAATGCGTCTCTCTTCCTTTTGTGCTCATGCTTTCCTTTGTTTCTTCTCTATTCTTGCCATGATATGTAATTACTTTGCTATTTCGCCTTGTGTTTCACATGAAATGAATTCTTTTAGCCTCTAGGGTTTGGCTGGTTGCTTCTGTAAAATTACTTTGTTTTTTTACTTCCCAACCTTATTTACCGCATGTGATCTTCAACTGTTTTGTGTTCTTTAAAATCGCTTTGTAGGCATGTGTTCAAGATAATGAATCGAGCAAGGGCTTCACAACAAGATTTCTTGCCAACAGTGTAGAGTCAAATATAAAAGACACCAATGAAGAAAGATGTTCCTCCGCAACAGGATACCAAGATTTCCCTCCTCATCATCTTCAGAATTTCTTTCCAGCAATGCTAGAGCACCAAAAAGTGAAGGCTTATCCGTTTCAAGAGGTGGATAGTCATAGTACACTGCAACTACCTGTATTTGCCACGGAAGCTCCATTTAGTGAAGGAACTTGGGCCAAAGGAACAAGCTTCCCTGCATCATCTAGCTTGAAATTGGAAAGCCAGAATGCACATCCAGCAAAACAAGTTGAGACTGCAGTTCATCCTTCTGAAACTATGGTTGAAGCTGTAAAGGACATAGAAAGTACTCAGGCAGTGGCAAATAGAGAGTCTTTTGTAAATCTGCTGATAGGAATGACAAGAAAAGGTCAACTAGTAATGCATAAGCTATTAGAAAATGTTGCTGAGGAATACAAACGGATACCTTCAGCTGACATGGAGATAGGTCTTGAGCTTCTAAAGAGTCAAAATGCCACAGAGTTACCAAAGGAGTATCCGAATGATCAAGATGGCACAGAGATACCAGAAGAGCTTCTGAATAATCAAGATGCCACAGAGATGGGAAAAGGGCCTCTGAATAATCAGGAGCTTTTGATATCAAATTCTCTTGCTTCTGTTCAGAATCCACTGGCTAGAACTTCAGCTAATTTAAAATTTGATGTGAAGGAACATAGTCAGAATGGACACTTCACGACTTCAAAAGTTCGTGATGCTGCTTGCTCTTTTACAACACAGGGGCAGACTAAAAGAGATAACAAGTCAACCCCCTCAAAGCTACACCTAAAATGTAATGATAAGCGAAAAACTGATGTTAAGGAAAAGCACAAAACTGCTGATAAAATCGGCAACAGTTCCCTTATGTCATCTCAAGTAAGCTGGTTTAGAATTCTTTTTGTATCCCTTCGATGTCATTTTTCTTTATGCTTCACAGAGTTAACGTAGTGTTTTCTAGGACCAACTGGAGCATAGGGTCCTACCAAACTTTGAATCATTCGTTGTGGAAGAAGAAGAAGGTTCAGGTACTGAACCTTTTCTACATATGAAGCTGTTTTATACTCCCTCCGTCACACAAACATATGCAAGAAAGAGTTTTGAGATTTGTACTAATAGTAGAAATCTCAAAAGTCAATGTGGACTATTTTTGTGGGACAGGGAGTAACTTTAAAACAATTATTTTTCATATCAATTCAAGATCTTTCTGGATGCCTACAGGTGGCTACGGCACAGTTTATAGGGCAAAAAGAAAGACCGATGGAGTTACATTCGCCATTAAAAGTTGGTACAGAAACCATTTGTTTATTTTGCTCGTTCACTGACAAGTCATTAAATCTACTGTCAGTTTGTTCATTATGACACTTGCGGGAATCTGAGTTAATATGCTGGTATCCATGTCGCACTGGATTTGTTGATGAAAACTGTGATTTAAGCTTCATTTTCCGACAAAAATCCTCAGAGTTTTGACTTTTGAGGTGTATTATTTGACAATGCATGCAAGTACACGTCTTTGTGGATTCTTTATATGGTTTGAATGGAGTGATATGACGAAGCCCTTTTTCAGTTGAAGGAATTTGAATGTGATTTTTCTAAAAGAGCTTCAACATTCTAACTGCTTATTTTTGTGTTACAGGTCCACATGTTAATGCTAACAGAAATCATGTTCATAATGAGGTGAAGATGTTGGAGAGATTTGGGTAAATTATATTGACTCACTCTAGTTAAAGATTCACTCTCGTTGCTCTGGGTTTTATGTACATGATCAACATATTATTTCAGGGGAAAGAACTTTGTGATCAGATATGAAGGTTCAATCAAGAGAGGGAATGTTGACTGCCTTGTCTTAGAACATGTAGAGCATGACCGGCCTGAGGTGAAAAAAATGTATTTAAAATTTCATTCAAACGGCTTTGTTTACTTGTATCTACCTTTTTGTAACTTGATTTCTTCTAACCTCAAGGCATTAAAGAAAGAGATCGATATCTGCGAACTTCAATGGTATGGTTATTGTATGTTTAGAGCCCTTGCTGCCCTTCACAAGCAGGTACTGTTAACTAAGATGCATATTGTAACCTGAGAGTTGGAGTTAGTTAAATACTTGGAGGTGACTTGTCTTTACTGTTTTCTACCTTGTGTACAGGGCATTGTGCATAGAGATGTTAAACCTGGAAACTTCCTTTTCAACCGCAAGGCCTGTAAAGGTTATCTGATTGATTTTAATTTAGCCATGGTGAGTTGTAGTTGGTGTGTATTTATGTTTCTCATACTTCTCCTTTCAATATGCCGAAACTTCTGTGTTTATCTAACTTCAATTTGTTATCTTTTTCGACAGGACCTGAACCATAAATACTTTAACCCTGGTAAGTTATTCATTCATTTTATTCCCTTCTTTTTTTTTGGGTTGGGGGAGAGGTTTCAAGTAACTTCGAGTCTTTCCTTGATTTGGAATTTTATCAAACTCAGATATTCACTTTGAAGTGCTTAAACTCAGATTTTATCAAACATCTTTTTCCAGAAACCAATCAGCTTTCTCTCTTCCTTTTTAGCATTCACAATTACTACCATTTGTAGGTTTCTTTTAAGACATTGTTTGTAGAAAATCTTAAAGAACAGTATGAATGTGTCTCAGGTAAATCAAAGGAAGACCATGATATGAATCGGAAGCATGTCCCCACATCTCATGCCAAACCTCTACCACCTATGAAGAGCAAGAGAATTCTGACACCGGAAAATACAAGAGAAGCTAATCATGGCCATGGAAAAGTATCAAAGCTTGCATTTGGCAAGGATACAAAGAAGAGGTTTGAAAATTATAATCGCAATGCTGAGGTTAGCACACGGAGTATAATCAAAAGCCAAGGTGCAGAAGGATCTGGTATAACCTCGGCAAAAGATGCAACAAGTACAAAAACCCCATCTACTGAGAAGTTCAGAGAACCCCTACCTTGCCAAGGTAGGAAGGAGCTGATCAACCTGGTGCAGGAAGCATTGCAGGGTGCGAATCGAGAAGGAGGAAATGTTACTGTTTCCAGAAGAAAGAGGGTAGCTGCACCTCCTGGCAAAGGGGACCATAAGTTTGTTTATCTGACTCCTATGCCACTGCAGTCAGCAGGTGGAGTTGTTGGTGGTGCGGGGTTATTAAAAAGTAAAGGTAGTCTTTCATTCTAAATCATCACTGGAACTGACCTTTGTCTGGTAGACAGTTAGCTGATGATCTGCTTTTATAGGGGACGGAAAAGTTAAGCGAGAAGGTCCATGTGTTGGAACTAAGGGCTTCAGGGCTCCAGAGGTAAAGCATTTGAGAATTTCTTGATTAGGATGACAATATTAGTTTGTTGCCGGGGTCATCATTTGTCCAGAAGTTAGACGTTCTATTGAAATCAAAAGGAACACTGTCACTTTATAGTGCTGGAATCTTTTTTTCCCTTGCCATCTCAAATGGTTGCATCCTAAAAGTGTCGACATGAAACCATTCAATTAACTCTGTCTCCATCCATATATAATTTTTCACTGACTGGTTGTTTTCTCCCACAGGTTTTATTCAGATCTCTGCACCAGGGACCCAAGATAGATATGTGGTCTGCAGGAGTCACCTTGCTCTATCTGATGCTTGGACGGGCACCTTTTGTTGGCGACCCTGACCAGTAAATCCCCTTTTTTCTGTCTTAAGTTTTAAAGGTTAGCATGCACGCAAGTCATGCAGATCTGACCATGTAACTTAACGCATTTTTCTTTTTGAAAAGGAACGCGAAAGAGATTGCCAAGCTGAGGGGCAGCGAAGATCTTTGGGAAGTGGCCAAGTTACACAATTGCGAATCTTCATTCCCAATGGTATTTTTATTGACTGAAAAACTTCCAAAGGTTTAAGTTTCTTTTTCAATTTTATCATCTTAATGAAACTACTACCTTTCCTGACAGGAGCTATTTGACATAAAATTCTTGCCGTCCATGAAATTGCAAGATTGGTGCAAGCTGAACACTCGAAGACCTGATTTCCTTAAGGTTATCCCGAGTTCTCTCTTCGATCTTGTGGACAAGTGTTTAACTGTAAATCCTAGACAGAGAATTAGCGCAGAAGAAGCTTTAAGACATGAGTTTTTCAATCCATGTCATGAGGCTCTTAGAAAACATAGGTTATTAAGACAAGGGGTTAACCTTGATGATCCTAGATCCTCCTCAAATCAAGTGCTAGGACACTCCCAAACATGTAAAGAAGTCTCGTGATTAACTCTAGTCAGGTTTTGTCATGTTTGTTGTATGTATAAATATAGCTGTAACTCATGATATCTTTCCCAACAGACGACCTCATCTCATACCATGACATATAGCATTATCACATTAAAAAAAAAAAATTAAAAATACGTCAAGGATAAATCATTTGTATTCAAAAGTCTAGCACTCAAGTCAAGCTAATGCACTCAAGAGCGAAACTTCATATTGTAAAAAGCCTAATTTCATTACAGATTTCTTTGCCTTTTGCTTCAAATAATTACTTCTAGGAAGAAAGTACTGCATTCCTCAGTCATCACTGAGAAGTCTTAAGAGGATCAAAAAAATACAGCACTAATTTGAAAAATGAAGCTCTTCTACTCACTTTTTCATAAATGGTAATGATTGGGTTTGCTGAGATGAAAACAATGGTTTTCGAGAATATCACTCTTTATACTTCTTCGGCGACTTCAGCAACCTCCCACTTTTCGTCGTCCTCTGTCGGGGCACTACTGCAGCTGCTTCTGAGACTTTCTCTGCGGTTTGAGGTGTTCTTCTTCTCTTTCTCCAAAGATTTTCCCATTTCACGCCATGCTCTTCTTCAGCCTGTAATTGTTGATGATCGGAAGAACTAACCTTGTCCAATTGGCCAGAGGTGTTAACTGCCGGCTGAGCCTCTACCGCCGGCAAAGGCTGAGAATCTTGAGGGGTATCGCCGCTCCTACTCTTCTGCTTCTTCTTCTTCTTCTTCTCAGTCTCAGGAGGAAGAGGAGGCATAATCTTCTTGATCTTTTTCGTTTGCGAAGTACTGGGTCCCTTTTTGTGATCATTCGTCAGGGAGGATGAATTCTCGAACCCATTTCTCCTCCGAATTCCATTGATTTCTCCTGGCTCTGGCTTGGCTAATAGTTTCTTTCTCTCCATGCGTGCTACTTTCAATAGAGCATTATACCGAGACCAAGTACCACGGAACTTCTTCTCCTCCATTCTTTCTCTCTGTTTCTTGAAACCGACAAATTCAATCCTAAATCAAAAACTGAATAGAAACCCTTATTCAAATACTGATCAATGAAGAATCAGACAACGGTGTAAGAAATCTGGGAGGGGGTTTTCTTTTGTTGCTGAGAAGGACGCGAAAACGAAATACAGCTGAATTGATGAAACTACTCTGGGGGAATTGATACTTCTGAGTTTCGTGAACACTGTCGATTACTCGATTTTCAGGAGCTCTGTTGACGACGGCTCGACGATGCTCTGCTTTCTTTACTTCTTTGAGAAATTTTATATTTTTTGGGGACGAAAGAAATGAATGGAATTTCAGAAGAAAAACTTGACCGAAAGCTTTTCTTTTTAATCACTACGAAGTTCAACGATCAATGATTGATGAATTTAATTTTGGCAGGGGATATTGAATGACTGGAATAGGTGGTGATATTCCCCCTTTTCTAGTCGTATTTATTTAGACTGAAATGGTGTTGGTTTCTTGAACAAATTAACCGCCTAATTGGACACGCTCCAGAATTTTTCATGCTCTGCTTTTGCTCTCGAGTTTAGCTAGTCTTTATTTTTCGCATTTACTATTATTTTTTTCGCATTTACTATTATTATCAGTGGTAGTATTATTTTGTTTTCCTCCTCCTTTTTTTTTGTGTCTATTAATATCATTTCTTTTCGAGTTTATTTGTCAAAAAGTCCCGTAGGGAAATCTAAAGAGATGAGGTCTGCCTGCTGAAGAATGAGTGAACAAATTTTTCGAGCTAAAATATAAATCACTCTAGATTTTGTACGTAAATTAAGTAAGAAATCATTCAACAATTAATCTCCGAGTCAATTATTTTTTTTTATACTCCTCATTAAATATATTGTTACAATTATAAAAAAAATTAAATGGAAAGAAGTTGGCTTCAATTATTGAAGATAAAGTTAAAAAATTATTAGTAATTAATTTGACTTGAAATCCTAAAATGACCTATATTTTTAAATATCTTTCCAAACTTAAAACGAACCATAGTACTTTGACATGAAGGAAGTATCTTGTAAAAAATTTCCTTTTTTAGATTTATTGAAAAATAAACCTAAAGTTAAAAGTATAATCAAGACGTTTGTCATTATTTTTTTTTGAAATATTTTTTTCATGCTATAAAAAATTTTCAATAAATAAATGCAACAAAAAAAAGATGTGAATAATTATAACAATTAAATAACACACTAAATACAATTAAAAAGATAAGATAATTTAAAAACCGCCTCACATTACTACCAATTTTTTTTTTAGTACAAAGAAAGAGGCTAAGAGAAGCCTAATTAGACACTACTACTACTTTCTGCGGTATGCTACCCCAATCACGTCGTGACGGAGCCAGGATAGCACTTCTAGCGGAGGTGTACAAAAGCCCATTCTATTTGAGTTTGCAGACCTGCTAAACAGTCTGCTGTGAAGTTGGCTTCGCGGTTGCAATGCTTAAATTCCAACCTCCAAATCCCTCTGTTTGAGTTCCTGATGCCGGAAATGATGCCAGAGTACACTCCTTGTTCCCCCTTCCCTCCAAACAAGATACTCACAACCGCTTCACTGTCCACCTCCACTTAGATTCTACGTTCCCCTTTGTTCCATGCCAAAGTCAACCCCTGGAAAAGGCCCCATAATTCCGCCCCTAACATACTAGCAAAACCAATTTTCATTCTGAGACCCCCGCGCCATTCGCCCTGGTGGTCTCGAATTAGTCCCCCTGCTCTGGTCATACACGACCCATTCACTGATCCGTCCGTATTCAATTTCACCCACCCCTCCCTTGGTGGTCTCCAACGAATAAGTCTAAGTTCTCTCTGTGGAGATAGGTTGCCTAACCTTCTTCGCAACCTAGTTGCCTCCCTAAACTCCTCCACCTTGTTTTCAATTTCCCATATCTTCCTCTCCACCGGCTTCCACTCGTTTCTGAAAATGGGTTTTAGTATTCAGCAGGCATAAGGCCCAATTCAAAACTTGGGATGAAGACGTACCAACAATATCAATTTCTACCATTCTTTGCTTTCTAACCATAAATTAATTATAATTTGCTGAATGATCAGAGATAAAATATTTATGAATATTTATAATTGTACCTATAAAATTTAAGATGGGCCCTAACCAGTAGAGCACATACCATAGTCCCTCATCCTAACTCCGCCCCTAGTCTGATAAAGAATGCCACATTATTATAAGACTGGAAAAATATGTGACATTCGGTTTGGTAATGTCATTGTACGTTCTGCATGATGAGTTTAGTTTAAGCCATTTTGTGACTCAGTGAGCATGTCAAAAGGATTTGTTTAGTTTCGAGTGATAATTTTGCAGGTAATCATATTAGACTGGATTTTTTTTTTTTGTTTTCCTATAAATGGAGTTTTCTCCTGACCAAAAAACTACACAGTAAAGACTTCTATAAATTAATGAAATTTAAAAATAATTTCACTTTTTTTTAACTGTATACTCCTTCCAATCTTTATTGTAAGGTGTTTTTAGAGATTTCTTTTAGACATATTTATAAGGAATTTGATTCTTTTAAGTTTTAGTTTATTCTGTCCTTCTGAATGTATATGCTTATTCTTGTATGCGTTCAAAACTTAATCCATCAAATATCTTTACCATATGAAACAAAGTTTATCTTTTTTATTTTAAAAAAAAATACATTTACAGAATGTGAAAAAGCTTTAATTCAACAAAAGCAAGTTTCCAAATGCAAGTTCTATTGATTTGGATGTTTTCGTCATTGCATCATTTAAAGTTGAAGGGGGAAAAAAGTTGAAGCAAAAAGGTACGAATTCGTAAGTTCATAATTCATATTGTGCGTGCCTCGGGAATTATGATATTTCTGAAGACACAATGTCCGATTTAACATTGGATTATATACAGCGTGGATTATAAATTGTACTTCATCCAAAAAATTAAAAAATCTCATTATAATTTATAAATTAATACTATTTTTATTAATTTCTTTTTGGGTGAAAGGAGTAATATTTACCCCTTAAATCTAATCTAATAAAGAAAATCACAATATCCCTTCCTTTGCCAAGGGTCTATTTCTCTATGAAAATCATGTAAATTAGAATAAGCATTTAATTTGTATGCAAGCGTTCAAAAGGTGGATTTTCCTGGCATGTCCCATTGTGCTTACACAATACTTTTAACTGATCGAATTGTAATTTTTTTTTTTTTTTTTGGTTGAAAGTTTAGGTAGCTAAGTAGCCAACAGTTTTACATCAAGCCTTGGGTGACACTCGAAATTCAGTCATGGACTGGAATATATATGCACATTACATATGTCATCCCCAAACCCTCTGTCGCAATGATGACAGCTTGACACATTGTACAAAATGTGTAATGGACCCGTTTCAGAATTTCTTCGATGATATGATATTTGTAATAGTAACAACAAATAAAATTTAGTTTTAATATGAGAATTAATTATTGTTATTGGCGACAGTGAACAACTGCAAATTAGGAAAAAAAAAAGAAAGAAGCAAAAATTAAAAGATCAATAATTTTCAAAAATTGAAAACCGATGCATTTGGCCGTATGTTTGAAACTTGAAGAAAATTTTGAAATTTTGTTGACCATCCCTCCATGCAGTCTGCAACATGAAATCAAATGTTCTGTTCCTTTTTTTTTTTTTTATAAAAAAACTATGTTCTGTTCTTTTTATTACCCTACTATATCGATCTCTAAAATTTATTCATTAGTTCGGTATTCATAGTCGATACTCGTCGACTAAATTCGTACAAAGCGCATCCAAAGTAATCTCTTCAAAGAGATCTCTCTCAAAGATAAAAGATATCTTATAAGAATTATTCGTTGATACACAAACTTGTACAGATTACTTTTCCGTCCCAAAAAAATAGTTCACATTGAGTTTTGAGTTTTGTAAGTACAAAACAACTCAATGTGAACTATTTTTTTTTGACGGAGATATTACTTTTTTAAGGAAAATAAACTCCGAAAACCATGCAACTCCAACATGTGAGTACGTCTAAGTCAGTTAGTCAACCAAGTCCCTTTCAGGGATAAAGGTATCTGGACAATCATTTATTTATTCACATACGTATTGGACGTTGATGATATATAAATGTCCGCTCATTTATCAGTTTATTACAGAAACACATTTGAAAATCGCACAACTAAAATATGAAGATAACCAAACCCCTTTTACCTCCCTCCGGTTAATTACGTACCTTTTCGAAAACAATTAATCAAGGATGCTCGAACAATGGGTTAACCTGATCTATTCATTCTGTGCAAGGACGCTCAAAACCTCCAAAACACGTACGTAGAGAAGTCTAGTGGAAAACTTAACACACATCATGTTCGTTTTATTTTATTTGTCGTTGCAAAATAATATACTCCTTTCATTTCAAAATGACTGGCTATTATAAACTTTTGTTCTTAATACGATTTTTCTTTTTTTTTGGACGAAAGGACTATATAGAGCTTGAAATACATAGCTTTAGCTCCCGGCTTTTCTTTTCAAATGGTTATGGTTCTCTTATGCACACTTATTTGTTTCTTAGAGAAAAATAATTACTCAAAAGTAAGGAATCTTGATTTTTTTTTTTTTTAGTTCGAACTTCATGCTTTGGAATAGATGCATAATGTACGGTATTTAGTTAATTTCATTTGTATTTTTGAGTTTCTTGGCTGATGATGTAAATCCTAGGGCTGAAGTACAGGATTTGGTGGTGGGGGAAACTATACCGAGAAACGGTACCTGAAGAGAAGTCCTCCTGAACTGAACGGTTGCGTGAGCGTGAAGACAGTGGGAGAAAGGACTAGGGTCCGGTGATACTCACGGGAATTTCAATATTAAAAAAAACCTAAGAATTATTTAGACCACAAAAGGCTTATTTTTGGGGTAGAACAAATTTATCCTCATGTCATTCCATGAGATTCCCATAATCACCAGATAAATAAATGAAACAAATATTTTGCTTGAAGGGAAAAACTAAGTATTACTAGTAATATTTGTAATATTTAGTTCTCAATGTTTCCCATATTACAAATGTCCACCGTTATCGCTTGACCTCATCACTTGTGTAATAAAATAATAATAACATATATCCATACGTGTCGCGCAGATATTTTAAATGTAAAAATATTTGTTCAAAGAATTCACTATTATCGGGATTACGATCTATGTTTTATCATCACAATTTCACAAACACAAAATAATCTGTCCATGATCGCTAACAACTTGAAATCAACAAAATCATCATCTAACAACCCCATGCATCTTTTTGGTTCAACAAAATGGAAACTTCAAAATCATCAAATTGATCAGCATCTAACAAAAAACGGTGATAAATCATGCATTTGATAAACAGAGAGAACATCAAAGAGTACGTTCAAGGAGATCGGGTAAATTTATCTTCACACTGACAAATACACCAACTCCCAAACATAATAACCAAGCTGATCATGATTCACTCCATTCTAAAACCCATTCACTCGATAAACCAACCATACCAAGACACACTAAAAGAAATCATCAAATATTCAGTTCCTCACAAAAACGACTGAAAATTTTTACAGTTTTCCTTCCACAACCAAAAGAAATGAAAACTAAGAAAACACCAAAACAAAACTGATATCAGATCAGCTCACTGAGAAATCTGGAAGGACGAAAACTCAAGACAAACAGGGATTTTTCGGAAGCATAGGGGCAGGCAATGTCGGTTTACACTGACTTTTTTTTTTGGCGTTTTTCCGACTTCCTGGGCCCACGACGTCGAGGGCGGAGCTCCGGCAACAATTCGAACGGTTCGGATTGAGGCACCGAATGCAGCGGTTCCAAGAGCACCGCGTCCACATATCTATGCGGCTGCGACATCAGCCTCACACTTCTCCTCAGCGTGACACCTGGCTGCGCCGCCGCTGCTTCCCTTGCCCCAACCGCGGCCGCTGATTCATCCGCCGCGAGGACCTCCGGTGGTGGTGCCGTCGCCGTCGCAGACGCTTCTGAACCTTCCTCCCCTGGTGCATTTCCCATCTCGGCCCCGACGATTTCATCCGCTGGGGCCAAAAGCTGCAGCGGCCCATTTCCCAGAGCGGTGGTCAAAGCTCCCTTGTCCTGAATAAGATCCTCCTCCGTACCGGTCGATTCCTTCCGATCCAGCACAACCAGAAGGGCCTTTTTTCCTCCTCCCTCTGCGCCGCCGTCACCACCCCGGTTGGGCTTGGAAGATTCAGCGGCCCAAACATCTTCTCTCGGGGTCCTTCTCTTCCTCGGCGGGTTTTCCCAGACCACATCGACGTGGCCTGAGTTGGGAATCGCCGCCGGGGCCGCCGTCGCGGCAGTAGCAGCAAAGGAACCCTCATCTGCATCAAGGACTGGTGGGTGGTTGAGATCTATCTCCATTCTCTGGTTTTCTGCCATTTTCGAATATGATTTAGTCCGGGAAGACGACTCTGCTTTAGAAGGGGCACCGGATTTGTTGTCGTATTTTTTTCCCCTCAAAGCTCTATCTCACATTGTTTGATTTTTAGTGCTTTTTTTTTTCTCCATTTCGACGTCATTATTGTTATTTATTATTTTTTGGGTAAAATATTGATGTCATTATTGTGTACTAATTCGTATTTGGTTTGTCTTCATAAAACTCAAGTTTAGGAGTCGAAATCCGTCGTGCAAAAAAGGTAAAAAACAAAACTGCATTTATTGAATATGGAAATGCACAAAATCCACAAAATTAATGCTTCGTTCGTGTGTGATTCTGTGCATGAATTTTTTCAGTTGTTACCTTTGGATGATCATATAAAAGTCGAGGCAAAAAGGTTCTTATAAAATGCTACTCAGATACAGAAATAAGTCTTGATGGCATGGGTTATAATATTACCATGAGATCTCATATTCGATTCTAGTTGAGTCAATTAATCAAACTATTTTCTCTCATGTCATGAGATCTTATGGTTTATACATATTTCAAAAAGAAAAAAGATGAAATAATTAGGAATAAGAATTAATTGCGAATGGATTATTTTATAACAATAATATGTTGCTGTCCTCATAATGGAACAATATCATTCATAATTTAGTACTTACAACTTATGAATGCTTTTGTTCCATTTATTCCTTGTTGTATCCAAATGATAGAATAGCACATTTATAAGCACTTGAATAATGAGATCCATTTGATAAAAAAAAAGAAGAAGAATAATGAGATCCATACATCGTAGCTAACTTACTACTACAACTTCCTATCGTTCCTGATGCATGTTCTCATTCATTCAAAGTATAAAGTTGTGGGTTGAAAGGAGATTGTTTACGGAGTAGGCACCTTTTTTTATTTATCTATAACTTCTCTTGTCAATTTTTTTGTCGGTTTTGCTGTCACGACGAGAAAGTCCCCCGGGGTTTAAAAAATTTTCTCACAAATATCTTATTTGTTAAAAAATTGTTAACTCTGGATTTTTCTTTTATCATGTCTAATTTTTCTACGCGGGTAGTGAAAACCGATGTGGATGTCTGTGAAAATGAAAAAGAGATGATTAATTACAAAATTATAATACTATTAAAAAAATTGTGAAAATAAGAAAAAACTATGTTTTTTGTCGACTTCTTCTTATTAAGAAGATGAAAATGTCGATAATTTTCAAAAAAAAAAAAAAATTTTGTGGCGTTGACATTGATACCAACAAATTAATCAGCCAGTAATTCAAAGAAACAATATTTTCATATATATTAACACACTCAATATTTAAATTTTTGGATTGGTATTTTTAGTTAAACTATAATCAAGTTAGGTAATGGAAAGTATAGAGATCAATTTCTATTGTGCTCGTTTTCATTTTCAAATTATTAGTCGATTTATCTTTTTTTTCTTTTCCTATTGAGTATGTTCGTTTTTTGTATATTTTTATTATAGGGGAGGCGGAATAATGGTTGATAACGTATAAGAAACCACATGTTGAGGGAGGGTGTGATAACAAAAATACCTATAGTTGGTTTTGAGGTGGAATTATATGAGACTTAAATGTTGATTAATACTGCTTACAATTTTTAATGTGGGACAAATAAACAGACGTACACATCTTTTAACACTTCACATATTTTACCAAAGTGGAATAAAATATAAGCTTTCATAGACGTTCAAGCACTACAAGAACCTCAGGCTTTCATGACATACAACCACGACATTTCTTAATGAAATGTCTTTATAAAGAGGAGATACGAGGACACTAACATTAAATTAATGCGTAGATAGATATGCTAACAAGACATTCTTTTAGGGGTTAGCTATAGATTTAGTGACACAGTTCTCACTACATTCGTAATAAAACAACCCATCTCTTGGTTTTTAAAGGTGGAATAGTTAAGTTTTACTCCCATTAATTAGTAAAATATAATTAATAATACTTAAATAGGTAGAAAATTAGAGTAAGTCCAAGTCTCATCGTTCCGCCTACTTCACCAAAACCTCTAAACCAGCAGCCGGATATGGGCACCTGCTACTACCCAAGTCCTCTTCCCCGCTTATTTGGTGGTAGTTTCCATAAAAGAACCGTTGAACAAAATCCCAATGTTATTTCTACAGTCCCACAAAATTGAATCAATGATGATGCGTTCTTGAATTCCAACTTCGTAGGCTTAAGGTAATGTCACTTTCATTTTCAAGGAAACAGATTATTGTGTTATTCCTTTCGCTTAAATACGCTTGATGTTCAACTCATATGCTTCGTTTGATCACAAACAGTTTGATTCGTCTGATTTATTGCTAATTCGAGATTGATGAGAATCGAAGATACATGTTTGTATATATGGTTTCACACCAGTTTTGCTTGTATTGAGACTCATCTAGATAATATTAATAAAAAGTTATAAATACACAATTTTTTAGCATCATATGATGTTATTCTTTGCTCCTTTGATCACATAAATTGGCAGATTACTTGGCTCGTTACTGCTATCTAGTTAGCTAGCTGTAGCAGGGCAACATTATTCAAGAATAAAGCGCTAGTGGTAATGCCATTTAAATTGCATTATTATCTTTTTGAACTCAATGTTACTTATATTGCTGCATCTTTAAGCGTTAGCTATTGTTCAGTTAATCTCCTTTTGATTCAAGTGATCTTTTAGCTCAGTCAAATATTTTGTGATATGGTCTTATTTTGAATAGAACAAGCAGGCAAGGACTTGACACAAGCTAGAAGAGAAGGTTTTTTTTTTGTTTTTGCAGAACATGGTTGGAGACCAGGTACCAGAGTTGTTCAAGTGTAATTGAAATAGGACATTTCTGATTTCATTATAAATATTATGTGATTCTTACGAGGTTTGAATCAAGAAATCGTAAAGAGAGGGCTACAAAACAGAGCAAGGACAAGCTCGAAGGTACTTGGGATTTGAGCAATGATGTAAAAGACAATCAATTTTAAAAACCAGTAGCTAGACACCAAGGAGCTTTTTTTTTTTTTTTTTTTTTTTCTTCTTCTTTGAAAAAAGGTTGTACCTATTTCATTTTGTTTACTTTTCACATCCTGGACCACATATACGTACACCACAATTGTGTTTGATAGTGAAATTTATATCTGAAGTTGAAAATAAACCCGTAGTTCGGTTTTTAATGCTATAGAAAAACTTTTGTACGCATTATACTAAATGATAAAAGGTTATTTAATTATCACCATAATTGTAGATATGTTGATATTATAGTAAATGGTAAAACATGTGTTACTTAAGTTTCACCACACTTGCAAATGTCTTTATATATGTATATACTAGTGATGTCTGGTGCGCGACCCTGACCCAATATATCTGTAGATCTTAGAAATGTTTGTATCTGGAAAAAAAATATTTTGTATTTGGCCCGATATATTTTAGAAACATTTGAACAATTTTAGAAATGTTCTATAAGTGTGATGTTTGTATTTGGCAAAAAAAAATTATATTTGGCCCGGTACGTTTTAGAAATGTTTGAAGATTTTAAAAATATTTTATAAGTGTTACTTCTTAAATATAAATAAAATTGATCAAATATATGTCTTGAAGTAAATAATAGACAAAATATAAAATCATCCTAATAAGTTTAAATATTAGTAAGATAATTTATTGATGTTCTCCATTGGCTGTGCCAAATCAATACTTAGTTTCATAGATTTATAATAGCTTTGTAGTTAGCTTCCTCCAAAGGGTATATGCTTAATTGTTGGAACTATTTCTTCCAAAAGTTTATAGGTAGTAAAATATCAAAAATATAATTTTGAAACTGGTTAATTGTTGAAACTGGTTGATCACAAATATGAGAATGAAAATAATTATAAATTTGCATAGGTTTCAAGATATAGCAAAAAAGAACTCACCTCACAATGGCAAATAAAAAAAGAAAGAAGTAAAAGATAGCCCATTAAAATTTGAGAGTTTTTATTTTTTTTTCTGTAGGTAAAAATGATGTATAAAAACACAAATAAACGTAGAACATCATTCCTTCCCTCTCCACTTCAAATTCATAAAAGGATCCCCATAAAAGAAGCGACCTGAACTATTTATATGATGAGGAACTAAAAAAAGTCCAAAAACCAAATCTAAAAAAGTATATTCTTGAAACCCTGAACACAAAAAAAAACGTGCTTCATTTGCAAATAAAATAATAATAATAATAATAATAATAATAATAATAATAATAATAATAATAATAATAATAATAATTGGTCAACTGGGAGTATGAAACAAAATCAAAAGCAATTAAACAAAGAAAAAACACACTTCATAATTGAGCATATACGAAAAAAAACCTGAGACTGCATAATTAAAAAAAGAAAACCACTATAATTGAATGAAACATAAAAAACAAATTTAAAAAACCACACTTTGTAACAAAAATCCAATCAATCAATTCAATCCAAACATAACTAAAATCATACAAAAATTCTAGGCTAACTAACCAAATAAGAAATCACATCATACTACCTGACAACGGCTACGGTATCTGTAACGGATGGACGCATAAAAATAATAGTAATAACACTGTTCTTGAATGGGAAAAATAAAAAATAATAAAAGCCAAACCAATGATCTGTGGAAATAAAATCATTTAAATATTAATACCTGTAATGGCACCACCACAATGGCCGAAGCGAGATCAATGAGATTTTTTCTTTCCCTTTGTGTTTATATAGAGAGGTAAAGAGAATATTTTTTGAAGTTGAAATTTTATCCGATTAAGATGTAGTTGATCATCACTAATGAAAAGATTGAACATGCTAATAGGAAAGGAGTATATTTCACCACATATTCTCAATTGATGATTGATGAGGAATTTGTTTCTTTTTTTTTTAATTGTGGAGAAGGGATGAGGATTTGGGGTTTTTATGAACCCGTGATTTTTTTTGTTTGTTTTGACGGAAATAGAAGGTGGAAGTGAATCTAGACTACATTTGCCTTTTAAATTTAAGAGATGTGGAAATAAAAATTTATTTTAAAAATATGATGTGAAAATGCCACATGGCAAATGGTGGTGATTTCTCTTAAGTGTGATTTTTGTTTCTAATATAATAAGATATATATTAAAAGATAAAAAGAAAATTAGCTAATATGACATTTATAAACGTTGTTTTAGTTCAGTAGATCTATTAACGCACTAGAATGGATTAGGGCCGGCTTTAGCATGAAGCTGTTGAAGCTACAGTTTTAGGCCCCCAACTTTGAAGGGCCTCAATTTTGATGGGTCTTTTAGTTTTTATTTGATATTTTAAACATAAAATCAAATTAATTGGAGGGATAAAATAAATTAAAAGATCTTAATTCCTTGATTTAGGGGCCCCATTTTTATAATTTTGTTCCTAGCATTAAATGATAATAATCCTAAATCACTCATATCATAATAAATTATCTCAGTTAATTGATTAACTTTTAATACTCAATCTTTCCGACTACTACTTCGCCATCATCTCGCTATACTAAACATTAAAATAATCTCTCACTATACTTTAATTAATTTTTTGTTAGATTTTATCCCATCCATGTATACAAATTGTATATTTTGACACCAGATGATTTGTTTGTATATCTTTTTGAACTATTGAGTAAAATCATAATAATGTTAAATTCTTTTAATATAGTTCACTTTCTTTTGGTTCAGTTAAGTGCTAACATATACTAACATCTTTTGTTTTTCATAATTGATTAATCTTTTATTTATATGTATATTAGAAAGCAAAAAATTTAACTGTTTCTATGTTGGAAATCATAGACAAAATAGGTAAAAATTGTATCGTGATTATATACTACTAGTATTTTTCTTTTTCATTCATATGACACTCATATACAAAATTTCAACTAAAGGATACTTATGGTTCCAATATGATTGCATTAATAGAAAACATAAAAAAAGAAAATAAGTAGAGCGAATTCTAAAAAGGTCTCATTTTACAAATTTGCTTTAATCCCCATTTTAGGTTGAGACAGCACTGGAATGGATGACATTTAGAATCAATATGATGAAAAGATTAGTGTGACCATTTTATTAAGACATCTTAAAGTGTCTTTTAAACCCCTTTTTCTTGCAGGGAAGTTACTTTGATCAGGTTCATTTCTTTTCTAGTGTAAAAGGAAAGTTCCAAATATTCTCATCATTCCACTACCGGACTATGTTTCATGAAAACTCATCGCGTGATTTGTTACTGTACACTTAATTTTGTTCGAAAAGAAAATTAGACGTAAATGGGTTGGAGTGTAAGTAATATTATGTTGTTTTGTTCGAATTATATGTTTAAGAACATATGTGTAAGATACGATCGCTGCACCGTTACTTAATTTCATGGAACTCAAGAAACCATACTTTTTGTTTTCATATTGCAGGGTGTTTACTGTCCAGCAACAGTAACTAATCTCCATTATTCATGGTAGACATTTCGATGGGTGGGAGAATTGGTCAAAGGATTTAAAGTTACTCAATGCCCATGGCGAAGTTTGAACCCTCAACATATGGTTAAGATGAAAGAGTTCTTACTACTCCACCACGACCCATTTGGTTCAAGAAGCCACACATTCATATCACAACTCACAAGTCACAAGCGGGTTTGTTGACTGATATTGTTAATATATATTATAGCCTAAGTACAACGAAACATCTATAATTAATAATTTATAAATTAATAATATTTTAAATTATTAATTTTCTGTGGTTCCAAGTCGGGAGCAATATAAAAAATAAAGACAATCGATAAAATAATAAAAATAATAACTTGTTAGAAAACTCTTATGTAAATATAAGTCTCATCAATACCATAAATTATTAACGAGTTGAATCATTAAAAAAAAATCTAGGTACTAGTAAAGTATGAATCTAGAAATGTTTGTTGTTTCTTGTAACTTACATCGAATAATATTTCATTTTTGATTTTTTCTTCATTGCTTTCAAAAGTTTTGGTGTAAACTTCTCATACTGCAACAAATTTTTTTGAAGTGTTACTGTCACATTAAGTGTTTCTTTTCGTGTGATTGGTTCAAATACATTGAGTGATCATAATTTTCATCCTAAGTCAAATTTTTAGTGACACTAGTTACAATATCTACAAAATTTTTATTAACTGACTGTTCATTTATCTACAAATTAATAATTATTAATTTATCTAAATTAATATATTTATAAATTAATTATTATGGAGTCCTAACAGTATTAATTTATGGATGTTTATTTGTATAGGACTTGACGAGGGAAATTAAAGAAATGGTGGTTGTAATTGTATTTAATAGTATCTACATGTAATCATGTGAATCGAATGGTTAGTAAAATAAATACGGTAAAAAGTTCTTAAATTAATGCACATGGGCCTCCAAAAATTCATTAATTTATAGAGTTATTAATTTATTGATAAATTCATAATTACTAATTTATTGATAAATTAATATTTATTAATTTAAAGGATTTTTTCAATCCCATAAGTAAGAAAATATAAAAATTTAACATGTTTTCATCAAGAAAAGTCCATTACAATCCTAGCCATAACATTATAAATTTTTTAATGAAACAAAAATATTATAATTAGAAACATAAACAATAATACTTAAGTCACATTCTAAGTTAATCTTCAAATCTAATTTATAAGGTATTTATTAATTTATGAAATTGTGGGGACCTATATTTACAAAAAATATTCTTGAAAAATTATTATCTTATAAAGTAATAGATATTTTTCATTTTTTGTACTAGTTCCGAGTTGGGACAGGAGGAAAAAATTATTTAATTGAGGTTATTAATTAGTAGATGATTAATTTAAAGAGGTTTTAGTGTAGTGTGACTATGAAGACTCAGAGAGAAAAATTAAGGTTCTTATTGATAACACTTAAATTAGACCCTTTTTACTTAAAATTATATGTAAATTAAGTAAAATTAGTTTACTTTTGGGTCAATTTTATATTTCAGGGTGATCAGAGACCCAATGTTAAGAATGAGCATAAATTGGGGTCAAGTTGTCCACAAGAGCATCAAAAAGGACCAAATTGGAAGTTGCTGGAAATCAAGGGCTGGAAGGATCGAGTGGAGCTGATCAAGTGGAGGAATCCTTGCTGGTGAAGGAAGATTTATTGCAGATGATCTCAATTGCATGAACTCTGCAGCAACAAATCGAGGAGGGAATGAAAATGGCAGCCACTCTGCTGCTAAGTTGCTGCTTCAGTTGCTGTTGCTATTTTCAATCAGGGTAGAACAGAGCTGAAATCTTGCCCTCAAAGGAAGGAATTGCATCATCATCACTGCAAGTTTTTTTTTTTTTTTTTAAATTCATCCCAGTGGACCCTACTTAAATGTGGGTAAAACTCCCCTTACAACCTTTGGTGGGAATCGAACTCTGTTCTATTACCAGGAAGGACAACAACCTAACCACTAGACTGTCATTCAATTCCCAACCATCACTGCAAGTTGCTGCTATTGTAAGTGGAAAAAGATAAAGAGAGAGAATATGAAGAAGAAAGTAGCTGCAACTCTGCTACTTACCATTTGCTGCTGCTGCTGACTGAAGTGAAAGAATGGCTACTGCAGGAGGTGAAAAATGGTGCTGCAAGTGATCCGGGGAGACAATGAAGAAAAGAGTAGAAGATTTGAAGCTAAATTGGAGGCTGAAAAGGAAGAAGGATAATGATGGAAGGGAAACATGCTGCTGATACTGCTGCCTGCTACCTCTGCTATTGATGCTGCTGAGGATTAAAGAAAGAAGAAATAGAGATTTGTGGCTGAAAATGATGAAGAGGCGTCAGAAGAGAAGACTAGAAGAAAAAGCAATGATTAGAGGAAGATGGCTAATTACGGCCGGAGAAGAAGGAGTAGCCAAAGAGAAGATAACAACTTGACAATTGGGACAAGTTACTGAATAAACAAATCTCCAGCTGCTACAAGTTGCCATCTTTGTCTACTGCAAAGAAGGAGGCCAAAAACTCAACCAATCTAAACCTCTCCAAATCTCTATGAATAGTCAGCCAATAGTAGTTAGAAAAACAACAGACTGGGTAGTTAGAATCAACTCAAAAATAGAGTAGTTAGCTAAATTAATTAGGACAGAAACCAGAGTAATAGCTACAGCAAGAGTGAAGGCTGTCACTCGGACAAGTGACGAAATATACTTCCCCAAGTGAGCAGACATAATATGCCATGCTACTACTCTTCACTATTATGTCCTCTAACCTTTTGTTCTTCATTATTTAATTTTTTGCACTTTGTTGCTCTCATGTTTAGCTCAATAAACATGAGTAGCTAAACTTAGTTAAGGGTCTAAACCCTACTATCTATATGTGAAAGTTTTGATTCAGTTTCTTATATGAGACATTGTTCATAGTTTAAGTGTTTTAATTAACCTTACAGTTAACTGACCACTTAGCTAAATGTGCATGCATAATTATAAAATTCTGAGAGGGTGAACATAGTTTTAGAACGGCTTAAAGTAGTCTATGACAAAGGAGACGTTAACCCTTTGGTTTCAGTCATTAATGAGAGTTAGTTGATTGGCACATGTGATCGATAAGGCTTAAGAACTTAATGGCTCGGAATAATGAATAATTATCACTAAGAGGTAGATAATTTGGTTATGCTGGGGATCTTTATTGGTAACGATGGGGAAGGTAAAGAATGTAAGTGCCTGATTAAACAATAAATTATATATAACAAGAATTGAAATGAATCAAAACTGGATCATATAGATAGGAAGGTGGATGACCCTTCTACTTTCTCACTCTGTCAAGTGACTCTCCCAAGTGACAATCTATTCAGTTTGTTTTTCTTGCTTGCATATTAATCAGAATTTAAGTGGTTCACTGCCGTCTCTGTGGATCAACCGTACTTACCGCTAGCTAATAGTTTTAAGTAGGTTATTATTTCTTTTGGAGGTGTCAACGACCATGTACCACTTATGTAAGAGAATTTCAATATCGAAAGTTTAGGCGTTTGGTCTCAATATATAATTAGAATAATGATATTACAATTATAAATAACTCTACTAACATGACAATCCAATTAGCATATTTAGATAAGTTAATATATTTTTTACAATATTTAATTAAAAAGCTAAACTCGTATCAACTTCCAAATTTTTTTTATTTAAATCAAAACTAAACCAAAAACTCATTGATAAGAGCTTTCTTCTTCACTCTTTGAACATATGAGTCTCTCTTCCTCTCAGAAATTACAAATTCTCATCACAAATCCTTGTGGCAACATTCATATGTAAGATTTAATTTAGATTTTGACAAAAAATGTACCATGGTTCAAGGTGTTTTGCCAAAAATTTCGCACTGGAATAGCATATTCACGATTATGGATTTGATTTGCAATTTTTCTTCAGAATATTTATGTATTTTTTTTTTTATGTTTCTACTTCGTGGGTTTAGTTCAGTTATCATATTTTTATGTTGTTCGTTCATTCGAAGTTTTGAAAAGTTAGATGAGAATCACGCTAACGGACATGTATGTAACCAAATTCAATTACATTTTGTGAAGTAACCTTCCCTTTATTCGTAAAATAAATCCGGTACCTAAAAGTCTAAAACATGAATAGAGCCCCCCCCCCCTCCCCCACCCCACCCCAACCAAAAAAAAAAAAAGAAAGAAAAATATGAATCATTAGAAACACTCAAGATATTAATTCTCTGTTTCATATCACTAAGTTCCCATAAAGACAAACTTGATGTGAAATTAAAAATTTATTTGATCATATCCCTAACAATATTTATTCCTTTCTATTAGATAAAATACTTAATGTTATTTGAATTGGTTAAGAAATATTATCGTATAAAAGCGGCCATTATAAATATGAGTTTCCGTAGAGCCACTTTAAAAAAATAAAGCAACGCAAAAATATACCTCTTAACATATTAAATTTATACTACCTTTTTGAATTTTGAATTGAACAAATGATGATTATACGATATTTTGGGTAATGCGTTGATTACTTAATCAAAATCCTTCCAAATATTCCATGAAATTTAATTAATAAGTTTGTATTTAATACTGGATGAGAATCGTGAATAAATTTTCCGGTTTAGTATGTTTCATTTCAACCCGAGATCACTTAGTATATTTGCCCCAAAAAAAAAAAAAACTCAACATCAATCTTCTATTAAAAAATTCTTGAAAACTTATAAAATGAATAGATATTTAAAGATTAGAAACTTAATCGATATCATCTACTGCTCATTTTTTTTTTTTTTTTTCAAAACACTTGCTCTATAATAGAGGAGGGTTTTTTCAGTGATATTGAATACTCAATTGATCAAGTTGTGTTAGACTTTTGCTTAGATATTGGTATATTTTGTATAGACACAGAGTCAACTTTTAATATCGACTTTGACTAGTAGTTCTTCATTCTTCGTCTCATGTTGTAAAATAATGCTTACGGAAGTTTGTGATTCCACTCCCCTCCGGTTAGTTTTCTTTAATCGTGGGACAGATTCTACGAGTGCTAATTGTGAAATTGTTTATCATCCCAGTTTGTCCAAGATTTTGAGATAAGAGTGTCTACTTATATGCATAATACATGTTTGTTAAAAATGCCTCAGTGACTAACCAACTTCGATCGGATTTCGCCCACATGGCCGGCGATCAAACCGCGGGGGTCCCCACTTGACCCCCTCGAATCTTTGCAAGCCTTTTCCAAAAACCAGTGGAATCACATAAGCCTAAAATCTCTCTATTCAAGCAAGTAAAATTTATCAACAGAACGCCGGTTTTCGAATATGAAAATGATGAATTTGAGCAGCTCATTGCGCCTCATCGGCTAAATTTGGTTGGAAAATTTTCTTATAGTAGGCCAAAGATGGACGAGGTACATAAAGAATTTTGGAAAATAAGATTTGTGGGAAGCTATACAATAGGTTTGATGAATCCACGACACATCTTGATATGATTTGAGAAAGAAGAGGATTATCATCACTGTTGTATCTGAACATTTTGGAACATAGCAGGATTTTCAATGAGAATTCTGGAATGGACTCCCGGGTTTAAGTTTGAAGAAGAACTCCCAATTGCTCCTACATGGATTTCCTTGTTTGATCTTCCGATAGAGTACCTGAATATGAAGTAATCTTGTCTATGGCTACGGCAATTGAGAAACCCCTGACGCTCCTACGTTGAATATGACTCGGTCTTCTGTTGCGCATTTCTGTGTTGAAGTAGACTTGATGAAGGAGCTTCAGAAGCTAATCAAAATAGGGGGAAAAAGGGTGCAAGCAAGAGCAATTTTTCACCTATGAACATATTTCTTCTTATTGCTCAAAGTAAAGTAAATTGGCCACAAAAATGATGAACGCAAAAAAGGTAAGATGATTCAGCCGCGTAACTTGAAGGAAAAAGAGAAACGAGTTGAGAAGAATGAGGTCCTGACTAAAGGGAAATGCACCGTTTTGCAGCCTTTGAATCCAAGTGGAAACCAAATATCATTGCCAAGGAAATTACTGCTTCAAATTCGGGCTTAACTGATAAAGAAAAGGAATCAATTCCAGTTGAGCAGTCTGATAAAGGCATAGGTGGAAAAAAACATGAAGCGAATATGCAAAAAGTAACAGAGCCACAAGAAGCAAATAAAGACGGGACTAAAATTGTTGATGTTACAGATTCTCCAAACGAAATTATGAAGGATCACACAAATACAAATTTCAATGATAATATTAAGCCTGCAAATGATAAAGGTAAGGATAGGACGGAGGATGAAAATAATCTAAAGCAACCAACTCATCGCGAAAAGATTGATGGGGAGCTATCAATGGAAGATGATCTAAATCAGTACAACCAACAAAAACCGACGATAACAAATATCTTCCAGGTTTTGCATGAAGATGTGATTGAGGAGAATGCCGATAAGTCTATGCGTAAAGAAGATGTTTCAGAAGATGGCTTAGTAGTAGTAATGGTAGGCACTCTGAAACAAGTAGATGCAAAAAAGCAACTCATGATAGAAAACACAGACAAATTTTAAAAAAATTCTGGCTTAAGTTGCAATGGGTGAGGAACCTGAATTTATCTGTGCTCGTAAACAATGGAAGAAGCCTAGTGCCAATGCAAATTTGAAAGTACATCGCTCAGAAAAAATAAATTTCTGTTGATCATAATCCTTTAAAGTATTTCTATTGGTTTTTTAAACGTTTTATTTGATGTATTGTAAATGGTGGTAAGTCCTACGCACTGCCACTTTCATTTTCTTTATTTCTAGATAAATAAAAGGGGTACAAGCCCGCCAGACACTGCCTGTTTTGATTACAAAAACTGCATCAAGAACTCACCCATTCCCTTTATATTATTCCCTTTTACTATATTCTTTTATAAATTATTATATTTGTTAATAATTTTTATAATTGACATTTTGATGCATTTTAAAAGTACAAAAATAATATATATTTATAAAAATTAAATTATATATGAATTTTATTATTAAAAAAATACGCAATAACCATAATGAATGTATATATATATATATATATATATAAATTAGTCATCGGATTAAGATTTCAAATTATTCAATTTATTATATCTACAAAGTTTTTGATTTATATGAAACAAATGAAATCGTAAATAAATATAAACCACTTGGATTTCAACTAAAAGAAAATTCTATTCCTAACACAACACTAAAATAATAAAAACTACATTACAAGCCTAGCACTCCGAAAAACTAATTTTATGTGAGCTGAAACGTATTGTGTTTTATTTTAATAATATTCATTTTTGAGTGGATTAAATTTGTAAAAATATGAAATTTTTAATTTAAATTTGTAGGAAAAAAAAACATATTATGCATGGATTTTAAGCAACAATTTGGCCTAAAACAAATACAAATTGGCTCAGAAAAACCCACAAAAACCCAACACAAGCCCAAGAAAAAAAAAGAGGGGGTCACCTACCGCTATTGTGGTGGGTAACGGAGCAAATGATGAAGCGAAGGTGGAGGAAAGCCATAGCAGTTGTGTTGGAATTGCCCTTACTGAAAAAGAAATTGACCTTTTTTTTTAAACAAAGAAAAAGGGGGATTTGGAACTATTTTCAGGTTCCAACTTACTCATAAAATACTCAAGGGGTCTACCTAAGAGCTATTTTATAAATTAGTCAGTGCTAGATGGTATTATGCACCCAAGGAGTATACCCAAGGGATTGACATATATACCATCTAGTTCCCTAGCTTCGTCCCTCCCCATAATTTTATTTATTCAAATATAGAGAAGTGGTAACATATAGACTAGCCACAATTACATCAAGAGCTCCTACTTCGAATATAGGGAAAGGATTCTTGATCTAAATTCAATAATCTTTTTACATAGCTTGGTAAACTATCTATAGAAGAATGAGTTTGGGACACCCCAGAAGCTGCTTCTTTAGCTAGCCAGTCCACTACAGAGTTAAGTTCTCTAAACACATGAATAATTCGAAATCCATTCCTTCGGATAATGGAAGACATTTCCTGTAAGTACAAGAAATATCTCCAAGGAAAACCTGAATTCTTAGCTAAAGTCAAAGCCAAGACTTGAATATCCATCCGAATCTCCACATTAGAAAGATGCAATTGCTCACATTTCCTTAGGCCAAAAAGAATGCCAGAAATTTCCGCTAAAAAACTGTCACCTCCTCCAAGATATCCACCTTCACCATAGATAAAGGAATCACCTTCGCCTCGAATTACAAAACCATAACCTGCCTCACCAAGACTAGAAGAGCCATCAGTATTAAGAATATAAGTTTTAAGAGGGGGGGCTGCCATGTAACATGCAAAACCCGAGGTCGGCCAATGCACCTTAAAACTACATGGAAGTCTTTTCGAAAAAAAGTATCCTCCTCTTCATTCCGAATTTTAAGATCATGTATCATCATCAAACCACGTACCTGTTCCATAATGGCATGAATAATGGAAGCATGAATCAGCTTTGCATCTTCAAAAAGACCTTGTTCCTTAGTTCCATAACTCCCAAAGGATAATAGAAGGTAGAACCTTCCGCAATGCACTATAAGCCGATTTTAGATCCCTGCTACTCCACCATCGTCCTAAAAAGAAGATAGAGAATTCGCACCTTGGATTTTGAACTCTCATTAAGGATGAAAAATGTCGCCAAACAACGCTTGTAAAATCACATCCAAAGAAACAATGAGATATTCCATCATCATAGTTCTTGCAAAACAAACATATGGCCGGATAGCAAAAGATCCCCATGCGCACTATGACTTTTGGAAATGGAAGAAGTTTATTGTGCAATTTCCACAAGAACATAGAAACACACAAAGGTGTTATAGAATTCCAAAAATTTTTTGCCCAATTTTCCTCCACTCCACGCCTCCTCAAAGCTTCATAGGCAGATTTAACCGAAAAGACTCCTATATGTGTATGCTGCCAAACAAGAAGGTCATCCTCCTCCATGACACCTTGCTCATGAACCATAAGGAAGTGAAGGATCTCATCAGAAAGAGATGGCTACAGTAATGGAAGGTAATGCTGCTGGTTTTGAAAAAAATTCCCAAATGCTTAGGTCCGGTAAAGGTGGTTTCAGTCCTTGAATGTCCCAACCATGGGGCGACCAATTATCAAACCAGAAAGAGCGATCCCCTCTACGAACAATGACTTTTGTGTGTACAACTGCCCTATTCTCCACTTTAGAAATTCGAAATGGAGAAGTCTTGTTTTTAGATGTAGTAGATAAGGAGAGGAGAAAGCTACTCCATATTCTGGTTTTGTTCTTCATTTTCCACCATAATTTGACAATCAAGGCATCAATGAATTCCTGAAAACCATGGATCCCCAAGCCATTTTCATTAACCGGGAAGGTAATTCCATTCCACGATCTCCAATGACGTCGAGACTCTTCACTCATGCCCCTCCAAAGAAATTTTTAACACCTTTTTTCAATCTCTTGAATGACCAACCATTATTAGATCCCACAAAAGAATTGAAATGATAGAATTGAACCCTATATAGTATTGTAATTCCAAATTCTACACTTCTCTTCTTATCAACCAAAAAAAAAAAAGAATCGAAACCAAAAAAAGTCTAAGGGTTTTCCATTGGAGAAGCAAAAATCAAGAGAAAGTGGATGAAATTAAGACAAAGAGAGCAAATGATTTTACCTATAACTCTGCATCCTAATTGCTTTTGACGAATGACACTTGAAATTCTCAATGAATATCAACAAAAAAGAAAGAGTAGAATTCAAGAAAAAGATGTTACTGCAAGTTCCAAACTGATATCATAAGTTCACTGATGAGAATTTCTTGGAAGGAAGAAAATTCAAGAAAACTACAGTTTCGGACCAAAACACATGGGTTGAGGGATGGGGAAGGGTTTATAGTATATACTAACTTTTTGGTTGGGGTTTTTTTTATTACTTTTCTGGTCACACGTGGAGCACAAAGCTCCGGTCACCAATATAAATGGTTGGGTTTTGATGTAATAATGAAGACAATAGCCCTTTAAGAGTTACCATACTACCATGTCCACAAGTCCATTATTAATTATTAATATGATACTTAAAGTTATACCTAACCACATAAACAAGTAACAAGTACAATGTCTTTGTATCTCTCCCATATATATATTTTTTGCAATTTTTAATTTTAAGTTATTTTTTAGAATTTTTAGTAAGTTTAAAGAAAAAATTTATATTTGATAGAAATTTCAGTTTATGCATATTATTATTCATTTATATATAAATTATAGTTTGACATTAATTTTATATGGTAATAATTATTTTTTTTCTTTTTCCAAATATAATACCAAATCTTTTGTTTGGATGTATAGTAACTACATCTAGAATTAGTTGTACCTGATAATTATTGACATAATATATTGCAAAAATATAAATATTTCAAACACAAAAATCCAATCACTATTTTAATAGTTCTATTTTTTTATTTTTAAGATGAAATAGACTGACGTACTATACTTCCCATTTGGTACAAGAAAAAGGTAGAAAATATAAATAAGCATGGGAAAAGAAAATCAAAAGCAAAAATGATCGTGCGCGTGAGGAAAGGTTTCATACCAACTTCCCTTTTGGCGCGTGAGTTGCACGCTCCAAATTTCTTCACATCGCTTGAAATTTTATCCATTTTCTTTATAACCCGATTTTGACCCGCAAATTTGTTTAAGACCCTTGAAATTTGAATTACAATTCTTAGATCCCACAAGAGAATTGAAAGCATGAAATTGAACCCTATATAGGATTCTAATTCTAATTCCTACACTTCTATTTTTATCAACCTAAAAAAGAAATTAGAATTGGAGCGCTCCGATTCAAATTTTTAGCTCCAATCCTAGGTAACCAAACAGTGCCTAGGGGTTTTCTATTGAAGAAGTAAGAATTTAGAGAAAGTGGATGAAATTAACCAAAGAGAGAAAATGGTTCTAGTTATAACTCCGAGTCCTAATTACTTTTAAAAATGACACCTGAAATTATCAAATTAAGACCAATAAAAAAAAACACAGTAGAATTCAAGAAAAAGACACTACTGCAAGTTCCAAACTCATATAATGAGTTCCCTTATGAGAATTTCTTAGGAGGTTGAAAATTCAAGAAAAATGCAAGTTCGGATCGAAACACAGGGGTTTTGGGGGGGGGGGGGGGTTAGTGTATAACTTTTTGGTTAGTATTTTTTAAAATTTTTCTAGGTCCACGTGGAGCACGAACCTCTGGTAACCGATGTAAATGGTTGAGTTCTGATGTGATAATGAAGACGATGGCTCTTTAAGAGTACCATACTACCATGTCTACAAGTCCATTATTAGGGATTATTAATATGATACTTAAAATTATGCCTAAACACATAAACATACAAGTATGATGCCTTTGTTTCTCTCCCTTTTATTATTTTTTTTATAATTTTTAATTTTCATTTCTTTTGGAATTTTCATATGTTTTATAAAAATAATTTATATTTGATAGAAATTTTAGTTTATGCAATATTATTATTCATATATATAATTATAGTTTGACATTAATTTGTATATATGGTAATAATTACATTTTTTTTATTTTTTTCGTTTATAATACCAAATATTTTGTTTTGATGTATAGTAACTATATCTAGAATCAGTTTGTAGTTGATAATTATTGACAGAATCAGTTGTATAGTAACATTTCAAATAAAAAGATTCAGACACTATTTGTAATGAATCTATTTTTTATTTTTAAGATAAAATAGATATACATACACTATTTTCCATTCTGACAAAGAAAAGGGTGAGCATGTAAGCAAAGAAAATCTGCAAAAAAAAATCAAAAGCAAAAAGGGTCGTACGCGTGAGGAAAGGTTTCAGACCAGCTTCCCTTTTGGCGTGTGAGTTGCACGCGCAAGAGATTTCTTCACCTCCCTTGAAATTTTGTCCCTTTTTTATAACCCGTTTTTGACCCGCAAAATTTTTTTAACACCCTGAAATTTGAATTGCAATTATTAGATCCCACAAAAAAATTGAAAAAATAGATATGAACTATATATAGTATCGTAATTCCAATTCCTACACTTCTATTTTTATTAACCAAACAAAGGAATTGGAGTAAAACAAAAGTCTAAGGGTTTTCCATTTGAGAAGCAAATATCAAGAGAAAGTAGATGAAATTAAGCCAAAGAGAGCAAATGATTCAACCTATAACTCTGCATCTTAAGTGCTTTTAACAAATGACACCTGAAATTCTCAAATGAATACCAATAACAATTAAAAAAAGTAGAATTCTAGAAAAAAACGCTACTGCAATTTCCAAATTGATATGATGAGTTCACTGACGAAAATTTCTGGGCAGGATGAAAATTCAAGAAAACTATCGTTTCAGACCAAAACACCGGGGTTTTGAAGGGGGAGGGAGGGGAAGGGTTTACAGTTTATACTAACTTTTTAGTTGGTGTTTTTCTTTTAATTTTCTTGGTACACGTGGAGCACGAACCTACGGTAACCGATGTAATGGTTGGGTTTTGATGTAATAATGAAAATAATAGCTCTTTAAGAGTACGATACTGTCATGTCCACAAGTCTTATTTTAAAAATTATTAATATGATACTTAAAATTATACCTAAACACTTAAATAAGTACCAAGTAGAATGTCTTTGCATCTCTCCATTATATTTTTTCTAGAATCTTTAATTCAAGATTTTTAAATAATTTTAAACAAGTTTTAACAAAAAAAAATTTATATTCGATAGAAATTTTACTTTATGCATATTATTACACATTTTTAAATAGAACTATAGTTTGATATTAGATATTTATATATGGCAATATTTATTTTTTTTCTTTTTCCGTTTATAAAACCAAATCTTTTGTTTGGATGTATAATAACTACGTCGAGAATTAGTTTGTACTTGATAATTATTGATAGAATATATGGCAAAAAAAAATGTGTCAAACACAAAAATTCAATTACTATTTTTTATTTTTGATTTTTAAGATGAAATAGATACACTTAACATACTTCTCATCCCGGCACAAAAAAAGGAGAAAATATAAGCCAAAGAAATCTAGCAAATAAAAAAAAAAAAATCAAAAGCAAAAAGGGTTGTGCACATGAGGAAAACTTTCAAATGAAATTCTCTTTTCGCGCGTGAGTTTCACGCTCTAGAGATTTCTTCACCTCGCTTGAAATTTCACCCGTTTTCTTTATAACCCGCTTTTGAACCACAATTTTTAAAGACCCATGAAATTTGAATAATAATTATTAGATCATAAGAAGAATTGAAAAGATGAAATTGAACCCTATATAGTATTCTAATTCTAATTCTAACATTTCTATTTTTATCAACCTAAAAAGAAATTAGAATTGGAGCGCTCCGATTCAGATTCTTAGCTCCATAGGTAACCAAACAGAGCCTAAGGGTTTTTTATTGAGAAGCAAAAATTTAGAGAAAGTGGATAAAATTAAACAAAGAGAGCAAATGATTCTAGTTATAACTCTGAGTCCTGATTGCTTTTAACGAATGACACATGACATTGTCAAATTAAGATCAACAACAAAGAAATAGTAGAATTCAAGAAAAAGACGCTACTGCAAGTTTGAAACTCATATCATGAGTTCACGGATGAGAACTTTTGAGGAGGATGAAAATTCCAGGAAAAGGCAGTTTCAGATCGAAACACAAGGGTGGTAAGTGGGGAAGGGGGTTTATTGTTTATACTATGTTTTTGGTTAGTGTTTTTTTTAAAACTTTTTTGGGCCCACATGGAGCACAAACCTCTAATAACCAATGTAAATGGTTGGATTTTGATGTAATAAAGAAGACGATGGTTCTTTAAGAGTACCATACTACCATGTCAATAAGTCCAATATTAAGGATTATTAATATGATACTTAAAATTATACCTAAACACATAAACAATTTTCATTTTGAGATAACCAAAACTTGTTGAACTGGCCGAACTGGGGTGCTTTTTGCAGTTTGGCCGGTTTATATACATAGTGTAGCGGCCGGCCGGTTTGTAAAATTTCAAACCGTAAGATTTGGTCCGGCCTGCGGTTTGTGTTTGAAACTGGCCTGCGGTTTGTTCTTCTAGATTTTGCACCCGTTGATTTGGCGACTCTTCAATATCAGCCATTATCTCATTCTCATCTTTTCGCATTCATTTTTGCCCTGAGAATTACAATTTATCTAAGGTTCGTGGGTTTTCGAGTGAATTCTCTTCCTGCGGCTCAAAACAATAAAATTTGTGCGGGATTTTTCTTTGCCGGAAAGAGGTCAGACATTGGTTTTTTTTTTTTTTTTTTTTTTTTTCTGGGCAGATGAACGGAAAGAGCTGAAATTGGAGGTTGTGGTGCATTGCAACTTTTTTTCTTTTTTTCTTTTTTTTTTTCCTGTCCTTTGGGTTATGATGCCTTGATGGATGGCCCAAACCGGAACAATATAGCCCATTAGATTTGCAAATGTTATTGTACGGCCCAAACCGCAATCTGGACCGAACCAAACCGTAAAAATACAGTCCGGCCTGTTTGGTTTATTAAGAGACATCTGACCTGTCTGGTCTGTAAAATTTGAAACCGTAAAATCCAGTTTGGCCAATATTTATGCCTCTAAACCGGCCAAACCGAGCCGTGTACACCCCTCACTGTGACTTCTCTTTTTTCTCTCTCTAAAATTTTTCTCTCTTCTTTCTCCCTAACATGTTTTGTCCGAACCCTAACACCAATATGGCGGCCAAACGGCCGCCGGATGATAAAACCTATCTTTTGTTTCAAATTTTAAAGGGAGAAAAGCCGAATCCTAGGAAGATGCTTAAAGGTATTGGGAAGCCGGAAAGTGAAGAATCTTTTATTCGTTCAAATCCAACGGTTTATAAAGAGGAGCCAGCGTTCTTGTTAACAAAGGAAGAGGATGATAAATTGGCGGAACCATTCAAACTTGCGCTTATAGGGAAATTCTCGTAGGGGAGACCTTCAATGGAGTACTTGTGGGCTCAATTTCAGAAAATAGAGTTTAAGCGCGAATTCTCATTGGGAATGCTTGATCATCGGCATGTCTTGATTTGTTTTGATCAACAAGATGACTTCCAACGCTGCTGGATCAAAGGTCTCTAGATGTTTGATAGCAATATCATGAGGGTTTTGAAGTGGACGCCAGAATTCAACTCGGAGCATGAGTTTAATGAAGATTATCTGCACAAATTCGCTGGAATTATAGGAACGCGTTTGAAGATTGATGTTCCAACTTTGAACATGTCTCGGCCCTCAATTGCAAGGGTGTGTGTTGAGGTAGATTTATTGCATGATCTACCGAAGAGGATTAGACTTGGTACTACGGAAAATTCATATTTTCAAGCTGTTACTTATGAAAATTTACCCGACTATTGCTTGAAGTGTCGAAAGATAGGCCACGCTGAATCGGAGTGTCGACATGTAAAAGGGAAAAGGAACGATGCCGAAGTTGCACACAGAAAATCCAAGGTTGCGGAAAATCAAACTAAAAGCGTTTCTGCTGCAGAGATTGTCAAGGGGAGAGTTCCAATAAACAAGATTGATTGGAAACAGAAGGATGCTTCTAACTCAAAATTGAGAAACTGGATAAAGTAGAATTAGCTTCTAAAACAGATTTAAATACTCAGGGAAAAGACAAGGTTTGAGTACGCCGGGAATAAAGCTTCATCATCGGGTGTCGCAGCGGCAGAAAAAGAAAAAATTCTGGTTGATGTGGTCGATAACATGCCAAGTAAACCTCTTTCATCAGCGGAAAGAAAGATCTCTAAGGAGCAATTGGGTACAATTAGTGAGAAGAATAACTCCAAAGAAGATTGCTGGGAAATGGAAGTTTCAGGTTCAATATTGGAAGAAAACCTAGGAAGACAGCTCGCTGTCTATAATCCACAGGTGAATCTAAAAGTTTGATTGCAAAAGTGAAATTACAGGAAACTAGTAACCATAATTAATGGTCAGAATTGATAGATTTTCGGGTTGTATTGGACGAGATTGAGAACATCAAGGGCAAGAATGAAATATGCTTAAGAGATTGAGCATTTAGTTGCAATGGATTCTAAAAAAAGGGAACTTGCTTTGCAAAATTGTATCAAAGGCAAAAAGAAAGAAAAGGAAAATGGCCAGAAAAATTTTACACGCCGTTCATGTTATAACCCGCATTGACCTGCTGTGTGACCCGCGTGCACTATCGTACATCGTGCAGTGTGCGGACATTTTTTTTAGAATCAAAACGACGTCATTTTTGTGAAGGTGCTTTGGAAAGATAAAATTGTCACTTAATTAATTACAGGTATATCCCTAATTAAAAATGTGATGTAAAACTTATGTCACAGGATGACCGTCCAACAACTCATATTTAAGGAAAAAACCGCCCGACCACTCATATTTTAGAAATTTTTTGGGTCGCCCAAACTTTTATGTTTATGCTATAGACAAGGGAATCCGGTGGTGAAAGATTAAGAACTCCCAATAGAGTCAATCATCAGTAACCATCACAGAAATTTTGTATCAAAACAGAGTCGATTTTTCTTTTTATTTTTCTTTCATGCAAACAATTCTTGGCATTAACTTGAAAAAGGCTCAGTGAGTGAAGAACTATTTATTGCAAATGGCGAAGAACCACAGACGGTGTCGTTCGGACATTGATCTGAACAAGCCACTTCCTCTTGATGAAGTAACTACCGATCAAAATTCTTCTTCTTTTGTGGCGGTGGTGGTGGCTTCGGCGGTTGTCAACTCTGGCCACGTCAGCGTGGTTTGGGAAAATCTGCCAAGGAAGAGGAGAACACCTCAAGAAGATGTTTACTATACTTCTGAGCCCTACCATGGTTGTGAGGCGCTGAGGGAGGAGGGGGGAGGACCAGGAGGATCAGGAGCCCATGGCGGTAGGATGAACATATAAGCAGTGGCGGAACCAGAAATTCAACAGAGTAGGTGTGAAAATTAAAAAAATAACAAGGTATTAAGATTTTTTAAAAAAAATTATGAACTTATGCGAGCCATTTAAAATTAAGCCCGTCTTTTCTTCATTTTGTCAAAATCTTCAATGAGTGCATCTATGTAACTTCTCTGCATTTTCCTTCCCAACATAAAGTATTATACAACCAGACTAAACTAATCTTTTCCCGCCAAGCTTACTTTTTCGTAAATTAAGAACCCATATGCCCAACACCTCAAAAATGATCCTTTCTTTTATCATATAACATGGATTAAAATACCAATTGACAAACCCCCTATAGGCTAGTATTTCTAATCTTTGAACAAAGATTGAAACTTAAACTTGATTAAAACCTTCCTAACTTGGTGTAGAGCCTAAAGACTAGAGGAGATGCATCACCAAAAAATAGATTCGTAAATCAAAATCCTAATATGTCTATCTTCAAATTTGGGATTATGACACTAGAACATTAAGTAAATAAATAGTGAAAAATTACCTAAAAATCGGAAGTGGGATCTTGAAAAATTAGAATGAATTGGGGTTTGGCCGTTTTGGGAAGTTTTTGCATAGCTCCACCCCCTACCGCCGTTCTTCGTCAAGGGACAATTAAGTTAAAAATCAAAGAAGAAGATTTTTCAAATCTAATAAAAAAATATTTAATAGGATTTAAAATTTATATTTTCATTACTGGGTTTGGATATACAATACTTAGCCAAAACTTGTATTCAATAAGTGGTTTGGGCTTTTGACTTGAAATTTTTAATTTTTCATTTAACCAGAGAAAGCCTAATATAACTTTTTTTTCCCCAAACTTCCTTTATTTAAAATATTATTTTTATTGAAAAATAAACACAATGCTATTTCCAAATATAGTTTGGAATCATTTAAAAAAGAAAAAAATTTAACTTTTATATGAGCTAGATGGGGATATGTCATCAGAGGAGAAGGAGGAACTTTTATATTCGTTGAATGCAGAAATGTTGGTATCGCTACAAGTTTTGAGGCGGAGCTTGCTGGAATTTACTACGGACTCAAAGCTTGTGAAGAAAAAGGACTACATCAAGTGATCATCCAAACAGATAACACCAGTATTGTTTCCTTATTACAAGGAGGAGAAGATCTTCCCTGGAAACAATACATGCCTCTAAAACGTGTCCAGGAAAAAATGCGCACTACAAACTCGAATATACTCCATATCTACAGAGAGGTAAATAGTGTTGCGGATGAGCTTGCAAGATATACCTCAATGGGAAACACATTGCAATTTCATTCCCACGAGACTCTTCCAGCATCATTGAGAGGTAAGTTTTATCTAAATAGTAATAAATTTCCATATGTAAGAATTAGATAGTCTTGTAGCATAGTAAAACACAAAGTTAGAGATATCATGGGATTTATGTGGTAAATCTTTGTAAGACATTCTCTTAGTTTTCAACTTTTAATTTTCTAATAGCATTGAACTGTCAGGGGATAGTTATAAAACTATCTTTGTAAGTCAGTTCATAGATCTACTTTGTTAGAGAACTGTCATGGGATTTTTAGAGAAACTTTCTGTAAGACGGTCTCTTTTGCTTTGGGTAAGTCTTAAGCACTGCCTTTTGTAATTTTTTTTTTCTTTATATCAATAAAATCAAGGAGATGCCCGCCAGGTACCATCCTAGTTCTCTTAAAAAAAAAATTTAACTTGTCATATGTCATTAAAAAGAAATTAAAGGGGGTGCAAAATTATTATTTTTTATTTCTTTTCCTATAGAAAACTATAATCCACTAAAAAAAATTTATAGACGGAGGGCGAAGCCGCACCGGCTGGCCACCCCCTCTCTCCAGCACTGCATAAGAAATCTGGAAAAAAAAATCAAAGGCAGAAAGGTTCGTGCACGTGAGGAAAGGTCTCATACCAACTTCCCTTTTGGCGCGTAAGTTGCACGCGCTAAAGATTTCTTCACCTCCATTGAAATTATAACCCTTTGTTTATAACCTGTTTTTGACCCGGTTTCGACCCGTGAATTTTTTTAACACCCCTGGAATTTGAATTGCTATATATTAGATCTCACAAAAGAATTGAAAACATAGAATTAAACTCTATAGAGTATTGTGATTCCAATTCTTGCACTTCTATTTTTACTAACCAAACAAAGGAATTGGAATAAAAAAAAGTTGAAGGGTTTTCCATTTGAAAAGCAAAAATCAAGAGGAAGTGGATGAAAGTAGGCCAAAGAGAACAAATGATTCAATCTGTAACTCTGCATCTTAATTGCTGTTAACGAATGACACCTGAAATTATCAAATGAATATACCAACAACAATTAAAAATAGTAGAGTTCAAGAAAAGACGCTACTGCAAGTTCGAAACTGATATCATTAGTTCATTGATGAGAATTTCTAGGAAGGATGAATATTCAAGAAAACTGCAGTTTTAGACAAAAACACATGGGTTTGGGGGGGGGGGACTCTTTATAGTTTATAATAACTTTTTGGTTGGTGTTTTTTGTTACTGTTCTGGGTACACGTGGAACACGAACCTATGGTAACCGATGAACCGATGTAATATTTGGGTTTTGATGTAATAATGAAGACAATAGCTCTTTAAGAGTACCACACTACCATGTCCACAAGTCCATTATTAAGAAATATTAATATGATACTTAATATTATACCTAAACACATAAATAAGTAACAAGTACAATGTCTTTGTATCTCTCCCTTATAGTACATTTTTAGAATTTTTACTTTTTAAGTTTTTTTGGAATTTTAACAACTGAGTAAACAATTAAGTTTTTCTTTTTTTGAGAAATCGGTAAATAATTCTTAATCCAATGATTTTTATAAAAAAAAAGGCTGTTTACTCATATCTCTTATTACATCCTTCGCTAAAATTCCGTCATTCACTTGGTATCGAGTTTCCCAGTTATAGAAGATAGGGAGAAACAATAGATTAGAAAAAATATCTACTAAAATAGAAAGCAAGAACAAAAAATGTGACTGCAAAAATGCAATTCAAGAAAATAGTAAGCAAAAATAATGGTCAGAGTTGATAGATTTTCGTGTTGTATTGGACGAGATTGAGAACATCTAGGGCAAAAATGGAATATGCTTAAGAGATTGAGCATTTAGTTGTAAAGGCTTCTAACAACAGGGGCTTGCTATGCAAACTTTTATCAAAAAGGCAAGAAAAAAAAAAGAAAAATGGCCAGCAAAATTTTACACGCGGGGTCATGTTATAACTCGTATTGACCTACTGTGTGACCCTCGTATACTATCATACACCGTGCAGTGTGTGGAATTTTTTTAAAGAATCAAAATGATGTCGTTTTTGTGAAAGTAGTTTGGAAAAAATAAAATTCTCACTTAATTAATTACAGATATGTAATAATTAAAAAATGCGATGTAAAACTAATGTAACAGGACAACCGTTCAGCCAATCATATTTTAGGAATTTTTTTGGTTAATCAAACTTTTATCTTTATGCTATAGATAAAGAAATTGGGCGGGGAGAGATTAAGAACTCCTCGCAGCAGAGTCGATCATCAGTAACAATCATAGAAATTTTGTATCAGATCGGAGTCAATTTTTTCTTTTTATTTCATGCAAACAATTTTGGGCATTAAGTTGAAAATTGGTCAGTGGGTGAAGAACTAATCATTGCAAATGGCAAAGAACCACCAACGGTGCATTCATACATCAATCTGAACGAGCCACCTCCTCTTGATGAAGATGAGACTGACAAAGGCGTAGCTACCGATGAAGATTCTTCTTCTTTTGTGGCGGTGGTGGTGGCGCTTGCGGTTGTCAACTCTATCCACGTCAGCATGGTTTGGAAAAATCCGCCATGGAAGAGGAGAACACTTCGAGAAGATGTTTCCCGGACTTCTGAGCCCAACCATGGTTGTGACAGCGGCGTCGAGGGAGGAGGAGCAGGAGCAAGAAGATAAGGAGCCCATAGCGGTAGGATGAACATATAAGCCAAAAAAATCTGGAAAAGAAAAAATCAAAAGCAAAAAGGGTCATGCGTGTGTGAAAATGTTTCAGACCAACTTCCGTTTTGGTGCGTGAAGATTTCTTCACCTCCCTTGAAATTTTATCCCTTTTTTTTATAACCCATTTTTTACCATGTTTCGACCTGTGAAGTTTTTTAACACCCCTGGAATATGAGTTGCAATTATTAAATCTCACAAAAGAATTGAAAACATAGAATGGAACTCTATAATTCTAATTCCTACACATCTATTTCTATTAACCATACAAAGGAATGGGAACCAGAAAAGCGTCTAAGGGTTTTCCATTTGAAAAGAAAACATCAAAAGAAAGTGGATAAAATTAAGCCAAAGAAAGCAAATGATTCTACCAGTAGAATTCAATAAAAAGACATTGTAAGTCCCAAACTGATATCATTAGTTAACTGATGGAATTTCTAGGAAGGGTGAAAATTCAAGAAAACTGCGGTTTAAGACCAAACACAGGGGTTGAGGGGAGGGGAAGGGTCTATATCTTATACTAACTTTTTGGTTGGTTTTTATTTTACACTTTTATGGGCACACGTGGAGCACGAACCTCTGGTAGCAGATGTAAATGATTGGTATTTGATGTAATAATGAAGAGAATAGCTCTTTAAGACTTTTCAAAAAAAAAAAATGCTGTTTAAGAGAACCGTACTACCATGTCCAACAGTCCATTATTAAGGAATATTAATATGATACTTCAAATTATATCTAAACACATCACCAAGTAACAAGTACAATGTCTTTGTATCTCCCCCTTATATTATTTTTTACAATCTTTAATTTTCAAGTTTTGTTAGAATTTTTAATAAGTTTCAACAAAAACAAAATTATATTTGATAGAAATTTTAGTTATGCATATTATTATTCATTTATATATAGAATTATAGTTTGACATTAATTTGTATATATGGTAATATTTTTTTTCTTTTTCCATATATAATACCAAATCTTTTGTTTGGATGTAGTAACTACAGTACATCTAGAATTAGTTTTTACTTGATAATTATTGATAGAATGGCAAAATAAAAATTATTTCAAACACAAATATCCAGTCACTATTTGTTATAGTTCTAATTTTGAGTTTTAAGATGAAATAGATACACGTACTACACTACCCATTCTGCAAACAAAAAAAAAAAAGAGAAAATATAAGCCAAAGAAATTTGGAAAAAAAAAAAATCAAACACAAAAAGAGTCGTGCGCTTGAGGAAATGTTTAAGACTAAATTCCCCTTTGGCATGTGAGTTGCACGCTCCAGAGATTTCTTTACCTCACTTGAAATTTCACCCGTTTTATTTACAACCCACTTTTGAATTGGTTTCAACCCGTGAATTTTTTTAAGATTCCTGGAATTTGAATTGCATTTATTTCCTCTCACAAAAGAATTGAAAACATGGAATTGGTAGAATATATGGTCAAAAAATAAATATTTCAAACACAAAAATCCAGATACTCTTTGTAATAATTATATTTTTATTTTTAAGATGAAATAGATATACGAACTATACTTCCCACTTTGGCCCAAAAAAAAAGCCAACAAAAAAGAGAGAAAATATAAGCTAAAGAAATCTAGAAAAAAAAAATTCAAATGCAATAAAAGTAGTGCGCATGAGGAAAGGTTTCAGACCAACTTTCCTTTTTAGCACGTGAAATGCACGTTCCAGAGATTTCTTCATCTCACTTGAAATTTTACCCTTTTTCTTTATAACTCGCTTTTGATTTGGTTTTGACCCGTGTATTTTTTTAAGATCCCTGAAATTTGAATTACAACTATTAGCTCCCACAAAAGAATTGAAAACATGAAATCGAACCCTATCTAGTATTGTAATTTTGATTCCTACATTTCTATTGGAATGGTTGGGTTTGAGATACTGAATGCAGTGGCTCTAGGAGAATTAGGAGAATTCTCCTCCGTACCGGTCGATTCCTTCCGATCCAGTGCAACCGAATGGGCCATTTTTCCACCTCCTCCCTCTGCGCAACTGTTGCTGCCACGGTTGGCCGTGGAAGATTCTGCGGCCCAAACGTCTTCTTTCGGGGTCCTTCATTTCCTCGGCGGATTTTTTCCAGACCAGGTCGTCGTGGCCTGAGTCCGGAACTGCGGGGGCGGCCACCGCCACCGCCGCTGCAGCAGCAGCAGAAGAACCCTCATCTTCATCATGGACTGGTGGCATGGGTGGTTGAGATCGATCTCCATTCTCGAGTTCTCTGCCATTTTGGAATGTGATTTTGTCTGGAAGACGACTCTGCTGGAGAAGGGGCACCAGATTTATTGTCTCAGTTGGTTTTTTGTTTTCAACTTTTCTTTCCCCAAACTCTGTCTCACATGTTTAAGTATTATTTTTGCTCCTCCCATTTATTGACGTCATTTCTGTTATTTATTATTGTATTGGGTAAAAATATTAGTAATATAATAATGTGTTTAGAGTTAGTGTAATACGCATTTGGTTTGTGTTGATAATATAGTCAAGTTGGGAGTCAAAATCCGACGTGCGGAAAAGGGTAAAAAACAAAACTGTATTTATTAAATATTGAATTGCACATAATCCACAAAATTAATGCCAACTCCTTTTCTCCCTCAAAGTATATACCCTCCATTTCGTGTGCAATTCTATGCATGGATTTTTTTCAATTGTAGCCTTTGGATGATGGATCATATAAAAAGTTGAAACAAAAAAGTTCATATAAAAAGCTGTTCAGTTAAAGGAATAAGTCTTGATGGCATGGTTTATAACATTACTATGAGATCTCATGTTCGATTCTCGCTGAGTCAATCTAACTATTTTCTCTCATGTCATGAGATCTCATGGGTTATATATATTTCAAAAGAGAAACAGAGATGAAACAATTAGGAATAATAATTAGTTGCGAATGGAGTATTTTATAACAATAATTTGTTGTTGTCCTGATAATGGCAAAATATCATTCATAATTTAGTACTTACAACTTATGATTAATGCTTTTGTTCCATTTTCTCCTTATTGTATCCAAATGAAAAAATAGCGTATTTATAAGCACTTGAATAATGAGATCCATACATCGTAGCTAACTTACTACTACAACATCCTATTGTTCCTGAAGATCGCATTCATTCAGAATATAAACTGGAGTGTTGAAAGAAGATTGTTTACGGCATAGGCAACTTTTATATATATAATAATTTCTCTTGTCATCAATTTTTTTGTCGGTTTTGCTATCACGACAAGAAAGTCCCCAAGTGTTCCAAAAATTTTCCCACAAATATCTTATTTGAAAACCGAAATACATGCATGTGTGAAAAAAAAAAATTGAACACTGGATATTTTTTACTATGTCTAATTTTTTAACGCGGACATTGAAAACTGATGTGTGTCTGTGAAAATGATAAAGAGATTTGATTAATTACGAAAACATAATACCATAAAAAATTGTGATAATAAGAAAAAACTATGTATTTTAATTTTTGTCGACTTCTTCTTATTAAGAAGATGTAAATTTTGATAATTTAAAATAGAAAATAACATTTGTGGCGTTAACATTGATACCAAAAAATTAATCAACCCGTGATTCAAAGAAACAATCTTTTCATATACATTAACACAATCAATATTTAAATTTTTGGATTGGTATTATTAGTCAAATTATAATCAAGTTAAGTAATTGAAGATATAGAGATCAAGTTCTATTGTGCTTGTTTTCATTTTCAAATTATTAGTCGAATTATTAATGCAATGATTTTTATTTAAAAAAATTGTTTAATCCTATCTCAGATTAAATCCTTCACTGAAATTCTTTCATTCACTTGGTCTTGAGGTTCCCAGATATTAGAAGATTGCAAGAAACAATAAAATGAAAAAAAAACTACTAAACATAAAAGGTAAGAACTAAAAATTTGATTGCAAAAGTGCAATTACAGGAAACTAGTAAACACAATTTAATGATAGAAATTGGTAGATTTTCAGGTTGTGTTACACGAAATTGAGAAGATCTAGGGAAAAAATGAAATACACTTAAGAGATTGAGCATTTAGTTGCAAAGGCCTCTAAAAAGGCAGGCTTGCTTTGCAAAATTTCATCAAAAAGGCAAAAAAAAAAAAAAAAGGAAAAGGAAAAATGGCAAGCAAAATTTACACGTGGGTCATGTTATTACCCTCATTGACCTCCTGTGTGACTTGCGTGAACTATCCTGCACTCACAGTGCACGGACAAATTTTTTTTTTGGAAACAATCAAAACGACATCGTTTTGTTGAAGGTGGTTTTATATTAACTTTTGGTGGGTGTTATCTTGATATTCTAGGCCCACGTGGAGGACGAAGCTCCGGTAAATATCAGAATGCTTGGGATTGAGATACTGAAGGCAGTGGCTCTAGGAGTACCAAGTCCACAAATCTAACTAGCAACCACGTCAGCCTCACGCTTCTCCTAAGCTCAACACCTGGCAGCGCCGATCCCCCTGCCGCCACCACGGCTGATTCATCCGCCGCCACCAACACCTCTACTGGTGGTGCGGCCATTTCTGAGCCTTTCACCTTACCCGGTGCATTTCCAATTCCAGCTCTGGTGATTTAATCCACAATAGCCAGCGGCGGCGGCCCATTTCCAACGGCAGGCCTTGCTTCCTTGTCAGGATTTTCCTCCCCATAAGTTGATTCCTTCTGGTCTTCTTTTCCCCATTCAACCCTCTTATTAATCCTACCGCCATGGGGTCCTCATGATCCTCCTCATCCTCCTCCCTCGGTGCCGCCGTCACCACCGTGGTTGGGTTTGGAACATTCATCGGCCCGAACATCTTTTCGGGGTGTCCTCCTCATCCTTGGAGGATTTTCCGAAATCCCACCATGATGTTGATGATTGGAATGGATTTCATCTCTAACCATGCTGACTTGGCCGGAGTTGACAACCGAAGCCACCACCTCCGCCGCCGCTATGTTTATGCCGGCGTTCTCCTCTTCATCAAAGGCCGCTGGCTGGTTTAGATCAATCTCCAAGATGCAAGAACGGTGGTTCTTTGCCATTGATTTGGATTTCTTCACTGACTCATTTTTTTCAACTTTTTTCTGAAACAGAGAGATTGTTTTTGCATGAATGGAGTCTCTAACTATGCATGAACGAAACTAAAGAAAGCTCTTATTTTCAGACAATTACATACGAAAATCTTCCGGAGTATTGTGTAGAATGCAGGAATTGGTCACTCGGCAAAGTCTTTCGCCACATCAAGGAGTTCATTCAAACAGAAGCTACGTCAAAATCTAAATCACACCTAAAAATTCTCAAATGGATACCAACAAAAAAAAAAGACAGTATAATATAAGAAAAAGACATCACTACAACTCCCATACTGATATCATTAGTTCACTGATGGAATTTCTGGGAAGAATGAAAATTCAAGAAAACTGCAGTTTATTACCAAAACACAGGAGTTGGGGGGGGGGAGGGGAAGGGTTTATATCTTATACTAACTTTTTGGCAGGTTTTTATATTTGACTTTTATGGGCACACGTGGAGCACGAACTTCTGGTAGCAGATGTAAATGGTTGGGATTTGATGTAATAATGAAGAGAATAGCTCTTTTAGAGAACCATATTACCATGTACAAAAGTCTATTATTAAGGATTATTAATATGATACTTAAAATTACATCTAAACACATAAATAAATAACAAGTACAATGTCTTTGCATCTCTCCCTTATATTATTTTTTACAATTTTTGATTTTCAAGTTTTTTCTTTGAATTTTTAACAAGTTTTAACAAAAAAAAAGATTATATTTGATAGAAATTTTAGTTTGTGCATATTATTATTCATTTATACATAAAATTATAGTTTGACATTAATTTGTATATATGGTAATAATTATATATTTTTTTTCTTTTTCCGTATGTAATACCAAATCTTTTGTTTGGATGTATAGTAACTACAGTAAATCTGGAATTAGTTTTTACTTGATTATTATTCTTAAATATTAATAGAATATATGGCAAAATAATAAATATTTGAAACACAAAAATCCCGTCTCTATTTGTGATAATTCTAATTTTGAGTTTTACGATGAAATAGATATATGTACTATACTTCCCATTCTGCAAAATGATAAAAGAAAAAAGGAGAGAATATAAGCCAAAGAAATTTGAGAAAAAATCAAACGCAAAAAGGATCGTGCGCCTGAGGAAAGGTTTCAAACTAAATTCCCTTTTGGCGCTTGAGTTGCAGCTCCAGAGATTTTTTCACCTCACTTGAAATTTCACCCATTTTCTTTATAACCCGCTTTTTATTTGGTTTTGACCCGTGAATTATTTTAAGATCCCTGGAATTTAAATTGCAATTATTACCTCTCACAAAAGAATTAAAAACATGGAATTGATAGAATATATAGTCAAAAAAATAGATATTTCAAACAAAAAAATCCAATTACTATTTGTACTAATTCTATTTTAATTTTTAAGATGAAATAGATATACGTACTATACTTTCCATTCTGGCCCACGAAAAAAAAGAGAGAGAGAAAATATAAGCTAAAGAAATCTGGAAAAAAAATTCCTTTGCAAAAAAAGTTGTGTATGTGAGTAAAGATTTCAGACCAACTTCCATTTTTAGCACGTGAGTTGCACGCTCCAGAGATTTCTTCACCTCACTTGAAATTTTACCCGTTTTCTTTATAACCCACTTTTGATTCCCGGAAATTTCTTAAAGATCCCTGAAATTTGAATTGCAATTATTAGCTCCCACAAAAGAATTAAAAACATGGAATTGAACCCTATCTAGTATTGTAATTTTAAATCCTACACTTCCATTTTTACCAACTTAACAAAGGAATTGGAATTGGAGGGCTCCAATTCTTGGCAACTAAATAGAGGGTTAGTGCATGTTTGGCCATCTTAAACCAAAAAAAATAATAATTTACCTCTTAAACACAAAATGCAATTCAAAATAAACAACTATCCGTATAATTTTTTAATTTATATTTAATCTTTTAATTTATATTATTTTTACAGGTTTCAGACCAACAGGGGCTTGCTTTGCAAACTTTTATGAAAAAGGCAAGAAAAAAAAAAGAAAAATGGCCAGCAAAATTTTACACGCGGGTCAAGTTATAACCCGTATTGACCTACTGTGTGACCCTCGTGTACTATCATACACCGTGCAGTGTCTGGACTTTTTGTAAAGAATCAAAATGATGTCGTTTTTGTGAAAGTACTTTGGAGAAAATAAAAGTCTCACTTAATTAATTATAGATATGTCAATAATTAAAAAATGCAATGTAAAACTAATGTAACAGGACAACCGTTCAGCCAATCATATTTTAGGAATTTTTTTGGTTAACCAAACTTTTATCTTTATGCTATAGATAAAGAAATCGTGTGGGGAGAGATTAAGAACTCCTCGCAGCAGAGTCGATCATCAGTAACCATCATAGAAATTTTGTATTAGAGCGGAGTCAAGTTTTTCTTTTTATTTCATGCAAACAATTTTGGGCATTAAGTTGAAAATTGGTCAGTGGGTGAAGAACTAATCATTGCAAATGGCAAAGAACCACCAACGGTGCATTCAGACATCAATCTGAATGAGCCACCTCCTTTTGATGAAGATGAGACTGACAACGGCGTAGCTACCGGTCAAGATTCTTCTTCTTTTGTGGCGGTGGTGGTGGCGCTTGCAGTTGTCAACTCTAGCTACATTAGCATGGTTTGAAAAAATCCGCCATGGAAGAGGAGAACACCTCGAGAAGATGTTTCCCGGACTTCTGAGCCCAACCATGGTTGTGACAGCGGCGTCGAGGGAGGAGGAGCAGGAGCAAGAGCAAGAAGATAAGGAGCTCATAGCGGTAGGATGAACATATAAGCCAAAAAAATCTGGAAAAGAAAAAATCAAAAGCAAAAAGGGTCATGCGTGTGTGAAAATGTTTCAGACCAACTTCCGTTTTTGTGTGTGAAGATTTCTTCACCTCCCTTGAAATTTTATCCCTTTTTTTTATAACCCATTTTTTACCATGTTTCAACCTGTGAAGTTTTTTAACACCCCTGGAATATGAATTGCAATTATTAAATCTCACAAAAGAATTGAAAACATAGAATGGAACTCTATATAATATTGTAATTCTAATTCCTACACATCTATTTCTATTAACCATACAACGGAATTGGAACCAAAAAAGAGTCTAAGGGTTTACCATTTGCGAAGCAAAAATCAAAAGAAAGTGGATAAAATTAAGCCAGAGAGAGCAAATGATTCTACCAGTAGAATTCAATAAAAAGACGTTGTAAGTCCCAAACTGATATCATTAGTTAACTGATGGAATTTCTAGGAAGGGTGAAAATTCAAGAAAACTGCGGTTTAAGACCAAACACAGGGGTTGGGGGGAGGGGAAGGGTCTATATCTTATACTAACTTTTTGGTTGGTATTTATTTTTGACTTTTATGGGCACACATGGAGCACGAACCTCTGGTAGCAGATGTAAATGGTTGGTATTTGGTGTAATAATGAAGAAAATAGCTCTTTAAGACTTTTCAAAAAAAAAAAAAATGCTTTTTAAGAGAACCATACTACCATGTCCAAAAGTCCATTATTAAGGAATATTAATATGATACCTTAAATTATATCTAAACACATCACCAAGTAACAAGTACAATGTCTTTGTATCTCCCCCTTATATTATTTTTTACGATTTTTAATTTTCAAGTTTTGTTAGAATTTTTAATAAGTTTCCACAAGAACAAAATTATATTTGATAGAAATTTTAGTTATGCATATTATTATACATTTATATATAGAATTATAGTTTGACATTAATTTGTATATATGGTAATATTTTTTTTCTTTTTCCATACATAATACCAAATCTTTTGTTTGGATGTATAGTAACTACAGTACATCTAGAATTAGTTTTTACTTGATCATTATTGATAGAATGGCAAAATAAAAATTATTTCAAACACAAATATCCAGTCACTATTTGTTATAGTTCTAATTTTGAATTTTAAGATGAAATAGATACACGTACTATACTACCCATTCTGCAAACAAAAAAACAAAGAGAAAATATAAGCCAAAGAAATTTGGAAAAAAAAAATCAAACGCAAAAATAGTCGTCGCGTGAGGAAATGTTTCAGACTAAATTCCCCTTTGGCATGTGAGGTGCACGCTCCAGAGATTTCTTTACCTTACTTGAAATTTCACCCGTTTTCTTTACAACCCACTTTTGAATTGGTTTCAATCCGTGAATTTTTTTAAGATCCCTGGAATTTGAATTGCAATTATTTTCTCTCACAAAAGAATTGAAAACATGGAATTTGTAGAATATATGGTCAAAAAAATAAATATTTCAAACACAAAAATCCAGATACTCTTTGTAATAATTATATTTTTATTTTTAAGATGAAATAGATATACGAACTATACTTCCCATTCTGGCCCAAAAAAAAAGGAGAACAAAAAAGAGAGAAAATATAAGCTAAAGAAATCTAGAAAAAAAAATTCAAATGCAATAAAAGTAGTGCGCATGAGGAAAGGTTTCAGACCAACTTCCCTTTTTAGCACGTGAAATGCACGCTCCAGAGATTTCTTCATCTCACTTGAAATTTTACCCTTTTTCTTTATAACTCGCTTTTGATTTGGTTTTGACCCGTGTATTTTTTAAGATCCCTGAAATTTGAATTATAACTATTAGCTCCCACAAAACAATTGAAAACATGAAATCGAACCCTATCTAGTATTGTAATTTTGATTCCTAGACTTCTATTTTCACCAACCTAACAAAGGAATTGGAATTGGAGGTTCGTGGGCTCCAATTCTAATTCGTGGCTCCAATCTAGGCAACGAGACAGAGCCTTAGTGCATGTTTGGCCATCATCTTATACAAAAAAAAAAGATTTATCTCTTAAATACAAAACCCAATTCAAAATAAACAACTATGGATTTAATTTTTCAATTTATATTTAAAATTTTAACTCAAATATTATTTTTACACAATTTTCATCCACCACCACCGGACCTCCTCAACCATCGCCGGCAGCCACCGGTTAGTCCGGCGGGGATGGGAGGGGAGGAGAGTCCGGCGGTGGTGGAAGCGATCTTGTGGTTACAAAAAAAAATTATTTTATTTAAAATATTTGCCAAACAACTTTATTCATTTCAATATTCAATAAATAATCAATTTTGGGTTTCCCTTCATTGGGCTACGCCTTTGACTCCCAAACTTGACTTAACTCGAAACACAATAATAATATTAATATTTTACTTAAATATAATAATAACATTAATGACGAAGAAAATGGGGAGAAAGAAAATAGAAAAATAAACAATTATTACTATGTACTTAAAACTATATATGACATAGAGGTTGGAAAATTAAAATAGAAAAAACAACTCGGCCGAGTCCATTTGATTTCTTCGAGGCACCTTTTTATGTAACAATTAGTACTTACAATCCGTCACGCGACGCATTCTATAAAGTGAATCCTAAAACATATTCTATGAAAATTGATAAATAGTGAATCCCAACAATTATAATTATGGAATAAAATGAATAATATGAAAACAATGTTTTATAAATGAATTTTGTCTATAGCGCATCAATTTACGAGGTTGAATATTTCTTCAAAAACCAAATTTTGAGTTTTTGTAACCACAACCACGTTGTCTAAAGTCGGCAGTATTAGGAAAATTTCAACAATTTGGACGTTTTGGCATAGAAATTCTTAAATGATTTGGCACAAATGTCATATCATAAAAACATAGAACAAAGTTGTATATTATAAAAATTTAAAGCAAAATTGCTATTGAGATGCACATGATTGAGAAAATAATTAAGGTTTTTTTTTTTTGAGAAATGGATAAATAATTCTTAATCCAATGATTTTTATAGATAAAAAAAAGTTGTTTAACCCTATTTCCTATTACATCCTTCACCGAAATTTCATCATTTACTTGGTATTGAGGTCCCAGATATTAGAAGACAGGGAGAAACAATAAAATGGAAAAATATTTACTAAAATAGAAGGAAAGAACTAAAACTTTAATTGCAAAAGTGTAATTACAGGAAACTAGTAAGCACAATTGAACGGTCAGAATTGATAGATTTTCGGGTTGTCTTACATAAGATTGAGAACATCTAGGGCAAAAATGAAATACACTTGAGAGATTGCGCATCTACTTGCAAAGGCTTCTAAGAAAGGCCAGCTTGCTTTGCAAAATTTTATCAAAAGGCGTAAAAAAAAATGAAAAATGGCCAGCAAAATTTTACGCGCGGGTCATATTATTACCCGCATTAACCTACCGTGTGGCTCGCGTGCACTATCACACACTGTACAGTGCGCACAATTATTTTTTAAAAAAACAATCAAAATGACATCGTTTTGTTGAAGGTGGTTTTATACTAATTTTTGGTGGGTGTTTTTTGACTTTCTAGGCCCACGTGGTGGACGAAGCTCCGGTAAATATTGGAATGGTTGGGTTTGAGATACTGAACACAGTGGCTCTAGGAGAATTAGGAGAATTCTCCTCCGTACCAGTCGATTCCTTCCGATCCAGCGCAACTGAATGGGCCATTTTTCCTCCTCCTCCCTCTGCGCCGCTGTTGCTGCCATGATTGGCCTTGGAAGATTCTACGGCCCAAACGTCTTCTCTCGGGGTCCTTCGTTTCCTCGGTGGATTTTCCCAGACCAGGTCGATGTGGCCTGAGACTAGAACTGCGGGGGTGGCCACCGCCCCCGCCGCCGCAGCAGCAGGAGAAGAACCCTCATCTTCATCATCGACTGGTGGCATGGGTGGTTGAGATCGATCTCCATTCTCTAGTTCTCTGCCATTTTGAAATGTTATTTAGTCTGGAAGATGACTCTGCTGGAGAAGGGGCACCAGATTTATTGTCTCAGTTGTTTTTTTTTTCAACTTTTCTTTCCCCAAACTCTATCTCACATGTTTAAGTATTTTTTTTGCTCCTCCCCATTTATTGATGTCATTTCTGTTATTTATTATTGTATTGGGTAAAAATATTAGTAATATAATAATGTGTTTAGAGTTAGTGTAATACGCATTTGGTTTGTGTTGATAATATAGTCAAGTTGGGAGTCAAAATCAGACGTGCAAAAAGGGTAAAAAACAAAACTGTATTTATTAAATATTGAATCGCACATAATCCACAAAATTAATGCCAACTTCTTTTCTCCCTCAAAGTATATAGCCTCCATTTCGTGTGCAATTCTATGCATGGATTTTTTTTCAATTGTAGCCTTTGGATGATGGATCATATAAAAAGTTGAAACAAAAAAGTTCATATAAAAAGCTGTTCAGTTAAAGGAATAAGTCTTGATGGCATGGTGTATAACATTACTATGAGATCTCATGTTCGATTCTCACTGAGTCAATCTAACTATTTTCTCTCATGTCATGATATCTCATGGGTTATATATATTTCAAAAGTGAAATAGAGATGAAACAATTAGGAATAATAATTAGTTGCGAATGGAGTATTTTATAACAATAATTTGTTGTTGTCCTGATAATGGCAAAATATCATTCATAATTTAGTACTTAAACCTTATGATTAATGCTTTTGTTCCATTTGCTCCTTATTGTATCCAAATGAAAGAATAGCATATTTATAAGCACTTGAATAATGAGATCCATACATTGTAGCTAACTTACTAGCTACTACAACTTCCTATCGTTCCTGAAGATCGCATTCATTCAGAATATAAACTGGAGTGTTGAAAGAAGATTGTTTACGGCATAGGCAACTTTTATATATATAATAATTTCTCTTGTCATCGACTTTTTTGTCGGTTTTGCTATCACGACAAGAAAGTCCCCAAGTGTTCAAAAAATTTTCCCACAAATATCTTATTTGAAAACCGAAATACATGCATGTGTGAAAAAAAAAGAAGTTAACACTGGATATTTTTTACTATGTCTAATTTTTTAACGCGGATAGTGAAAACTGATGTGTGTATGTGAAAATGAAAAAGAGATTTGATTAATTATGAAAACATAATACCATAAAAATTGTGATAATAAGAAAAAACTATGTATTCTAATTTTTGTCGACTTCTTCTTATTAAGAAGATGTAAATGTCGATAATTTAAAATAGAAAAAACATTTGTGGCATTAACATTGATACCGAAAAATTAATCAACCAGTGATTCAAAGAAACAATCTTTTCATATACATTAACACAATCAATATTTAAATTTTTGGATTGGTATTTTTAGTCAAATTATAATCAAGTTAAGTAATTGAAAATATAGAGATCAAGTTCTATTGTGCTTGTTTTCATTTTCGAATTATTAGTCGAATTATTAATGCAATAATTTTTATTTAAAAAAATTGTATAATCCTATCTCAGATTAAATCCTTCACTGAAATTCTTTCATTCACTTAGTATTGAGGTTCCCAGATATTAGAAGATTGCAAGAAACAATAAAATGAAAAAAAAAAAACCTACTAAACATAAAAGGTAAGAACTAAAAATTTGATTGCAAAAATGCAATTACAGGAAACTAGTAAGCACAATTTAATTGTCAGAATTGGTAGATTTTCAGGTTGTGTTACACGAAATCGAGAAGATCTAGGGAAAAAATGAAATACACTTAAGAGATTGAGCATTTAGTTGCAAAGGCTTCTAAAAAGGCGGGCTTTCTTTGCAAAATTTCATCAAAAAGGCAAAAAAAAAAAAAGGAAAAATGGCAAGCAAAATTTACACGTGGGTCATGTTATTACCCGCATTGACCTCCTGGGTGACTTGCGTGCACACTGCACAGTGCACGGACAATTTTTTGTTTTTTTTGAAACAATCAAAACGACATCGTTTTGTTGAAGGTGGTTTTATATTAACTTTTGGTGGGTGTTATCTTTACTTTCTAGGCCCACGTGGCACGTGGAGGACGAAGCTCCGGTAAATATCAGAATGGTTGGGATTGAGATACTGAATGCAGTGGCTCTAGGAGTACCAAGTCCACAAATCTAACCAGCAACCACGTCAGCCTCACGCTTCTCGTAAGCTCAACACCTGGCAGCGCCGATCCCCCTGCCGCCACCACGGCTGATTCATCCGCCGCCGCCAACACCTCTACTGGTGGTGCGGCCATTTCTGAGCCTTTCACCTTACCTGGTGCATTTCCAATTCCTGCTCTGGTGATTTCATCCACAATAGCCAGCGGCGGCAGCCCATTTCCTACGGAGGGCCTAGCTTCCTTGTCAGGATTTTCCTCCCCATAAGTTGATTCCTTCTGGTCTTCTTTTCCCCATTCAACCCTCTTATTAATCCTACTGCCATGGGCTCCTGATGATCCTCCTCATCCTCCTCCCTCGGTGCCGCCGTCACCACCGTGGTTGGGTTTGGAACATTCATCGGCCCGAACATCTTTTCGGGGTGTCCTCCTCATCCTTGGAGGATTTTCTGAAATCCCACCATGATGTTGATGATTGGAATGGATTTCATCTCTAACCATGCTGACTTGGCCGGAGTTGACAACCGAAGCCACCACCTCCGTCGCCGCTATGTTTATGCCGGCGTTCTCCTCTTCATCAAAGGCCGCTGGCTGGTTTAGATCAATCTCCAAGATTTAAGAACGGTGGTTCTTTGCCATTGATTTGGATTTCTTCACTGACTCATTTTTTCAACTTTTTTCTGAAACAGAGAGATTGTTTTTGCATGAATGGAGTCTCTAACTATGCATGAACGGAACTAAAGAAAGCTCTTATTTTCAGACAATTACATACGAAAATTTTCCGGAAGTATTGTGTAGAATGCAGAAATTGGTCACTCGGCAAAGTCTTTCGCCACATCAAGGAGTTCATTCAAACAGAAGCTACGTCAAAATCTAAATCACACCTAAAAATTCTCAAATGGATACCGACAAAAAAAAAGACAGTATAATATAAGAAAAAGACATCACTACAACTCCCATACTGATATCATTAGTTCACTGATGGGAAGGGTTTATATCTTATACTAACTTTTTGGTAGGTTTTTATATTTGACTTTTATGGGCACACGTGGAGCACGAACTTCTGGTAGCAGATGTAAATGGTTGGGATTTAATGTAATAATGAAGAGAATAGCTCTTTTAGAGAACCATATTACCATGTACAAAAGTCTATTTTTAAGGATTATTAATATGATACTTAAAATTACATCTAAACACATAAATAAATAACAAGTACAATGTCTTTGCATCTCTCCCTTATATTATTTTTTACAATTTTTGATTTTCAAGTTTTTTCTTTGAATTTTTAACAAGTTTTAACCAAAAAAAAAGATTATATTTGATAGAAATTTTAGTTTGTGCATATTATTATTCATTTATACATAAAATTATAGTTTGACATTAATTTGTATATATGGTAATAATTATTTTTTTTTCTTTTTCCGTATGTAATAGCAAATCTTTTGTTTGGATGTATAGTAACTAGAGTAAATCTGGAATTAGTTTTTACTTGATTATTATTCTTAAATATTAATAGAATATAAGGCAAAATAATAAATATTTGAAACACAAAAATCCCGTCTCTTTTTGTGATAATTCTAATTTTGAGTTTTACGATGAAATAGATATATGTACTATACTTCCCATTCTGCAAAATGATAAAAGAAAAAAGGAGAGAATATAAGCCAAAGAAATTTGAGAAAAAATCAAACACAAAAAGGGTCGTGCGCCTGAGGAAAGGTTTCAAACTAAATTTCCTTTTGGCGCTTGAGTTGCACGCTCCAGAGATTTTTTTACCTCTCTTGAAATTTCACCCGTTTTCTTTATAACCCGCTTTTTATTTGGTTTTGACCCGTGAATTATTTTAAGATCCCTGGAATTTAAATTGCAATTATTACCTCTCACAAAAGAATTAAAAACATGGACTTGATAGAATATATAGTCAAAAAAATAGATATTTCAAACAAAAAATCCAATTACTATTTGTAATAATTCTATTTTAATTTTTAAGATGAAATAGATATACGTACTATACTTTCCATTCTGGCCCACGAAAAAAAAAAGAGAGAGAGAAAATATAAGCTAAAGAAATCTGGAAAAAAAATTCCTTTGCAAAAAAAGTTGTGTACGTGAGTAAAGATTTCAGACCAACTTCCATTTTTAGCACGTGAGTTGCACGCTCTAGAGATTTCTTCACCTCACTTGAAATTTTACCCGTTTTCTTCATAACCCACTTTTGATTCCCGGAAATTTCTTAAAGATCCCTGAAATTTGAATTGCAATTATTAGCTCCCACAAAAGAATTGAAAACATGGAATTGAACCCTATCTAGTATTGTAATTTTAAATCCTACACTTCCATTTTTATCAACCTAACAAAGGAATTGGAATTGGAGGGCTCCAATTCTTGGCAACTAAATAGAGGGTTAGTGCATGTTTGGCCATCTTAAACCAAAAAAAAAATTAATTTATCTCTTAAACACAAAATGCAATTCAAAATAAACAACTATCCGTATAATTTTTTAATTTATATTTAAACTTTTAATTTATATATTTTTACAGGTTTCAGACAAACAGAGGCTTGCTTTGCAAACTTTTATCAAAAAGGCAAGAAAAAAAAAAGAAAAATGGCCAGCAAAAAGAAAAATCCCTGATTGGAATGGATTTCATCTCTAACCATGCTGACTTGGCTAGAGTTGACAACCGAAGCCACCACTTCCGCCACCGCTATGTTTACGCCGGCATTCTCCTCTTCATCAAAGGCCGCTGGCTGGTTTAGATCAATCTCCAAGATGCGAGAACGGTGGTTCTTTGCCATTGATTTAGATTTCTTCACTGACTCATTTTTTCAACTTTTTTCTGAAACAGAGAGATTGTTTTTGCATGAATGGAGTCTCTAATTATGCATGAACGGAACTAAAGAAAGCTCTTATTTTCAGACAATTACATACAAAAATTTTCCGGAGTATTGCGTAGAATGGATGATTTGGTCACTCGGCAAAGTCTTTCGCCACAGCAAGGAGTTCATTCAAACAGAAGCTACGTCAAAATCTAAATCACACGTAAAAATTCTCAAATGGATACCAACAAAAAAAAGACAGTATAATATAAGAAAAAGACATCACTACAACTCCCATACTGATATCATTAGTTCACTGATGGAATTTCTGGGAAGAATGAAAATTCAAGAAAACTGCAGTTTATGACCAAAACACAGGAGTTGGGGGGGAGGGGAAGGGTTTATATCTTATACTAACTTTTTGGTAGGTTTTTATATTTGACTTTTATGGGCACACGTGGAGCACGAACTTCTGGTAGCAGATGTAAATGGTTGGGATTTGATGTAATAATGAAGAGAATAGCTCTTTTAGATGACCATATTACCATGTACAAAAGTCTATTATAAAGGATTATTAATATGATACTTAAAATTATATCTAAACACATAAATAAGTAACAAGTACAATGTCTTTGTATCTCTCCCTTATATTATTTTTTACAATTTTTGATTTTCAAGTTTTTTCTTTGAGTTTTTAACAAGTTTTAACCAAAAAAAGATTATATGTGATAGAAATTTTAGTTTGTGCATATTATTATTCATTTATATATAAATTATAGTTTGACATTAATTTGTATATATGGTAATAATTATATTTTTTTCTTTTTCCGTATGTAATACCAAATCTTTTGTTTGGATGTATAGTAACTACAATAAATCTAGAATTAGTTTTTGCTTGATTATTATTCTTAAATATTAATAGAATATATGGCAAAATAATAAATATTTGAAACACAAAAATCCCGTCTCCATTTGTGATAATTCTAATTTTGAGTTTTACGATGAAATAGATATACGTACTGTACTTCCCATTCTGAAAAATGATAAAAGAAAAAAGGAGAAAATATAAGCCAAAGAAATTTGGGAAAAAATCAAACGCAAAAAGGGTCGTGCGCCTGAGGAAAGGTTTCAAACTAAATTCCCTTTTGGCGCTTGAGTTGCACGCTCCAGAGATTTTTTCACCTCACTTGAAATTTCACCCGTTTTCTTTATAACCTGCTTTTTATTTGGTTTTGACCCATGAATTTTTTTAAGATCCCTGGAATTTAAATTGCAATTATTACCTCTCATAAAAGAATTAAAAACATGGAATTGGTAGAATATATAATCGAAAAAATATATATTTTAAACACAAAAATCCAGTTACTATTTGTAATAATTCTATTTTAATTTTTAAAATGAAATAGATATACGTACTATACTTTCCATTCTGGCCCACAAAAAAAAAAGAGAGAGAGAGAGAAAATATAAGCTAAAGAAATCTGGAAAAAAAAAATTCCTTTGCAAAAAAAGTTGTGTACGTGAGGAAAGATTTCAGACCAACTTCCATTTTTAGCACGTGAGTTGCACACTCTAGAGATTTTTTCACCTCACTTGAAATTTTACCCGTTTTCTTTATAACCCGCTTTTGATTCCCGAGAATTTTTTAAAGATCCCTGAAATTAGAATTGTAATTATTAGCTCCCACAAAAGAATTGAAAATATGGAATTGAACCCTATCTAGTATTGTAATTTTAATTCCTACACTTCCATTTTTATCAACCTAACAAAGGAATTGGAATTGGAGGGCTGCAATTCTTGGCAACTAAATAGAGGGTTAGTGCATGTTTGGCCATCTTAAACCAAAAAAAAAATTAATTTATCTCTTAAACACAAAATGCAATTCAAAATAAACAACTATCCATATAATTTTTTAATTTATATTTAAAATTTTAATTTAAATATTATTTTTACATAATTTTCATCCACCACTACCGGATCTCCTCAACCACCGCTAGAAGTCGCCAATCAGTCCGGCGGGGATGGGAAGTGAGAGAGACCGGCGGTGGTAGAAGTGGTCATATAGTTACAATATATATATATATATTATTTAAAATACTTCTCAAACAACTTTGTTCATTTCAATATTGAATAAATAATGCAGTTTTAGGTTTCCCTTTTGTTGTGCTACACCTTTGACTCCCAAACTTAACTTTTGTCAGGACATACCAAACAATAATAATACTAATTTTACCAAAATAATAATAAATTAGATTAATGACAATGAAAATGGGGAGAAAGAAAATAAAAAATTAAACAATTATTACTGTGTACTTAATGCTATAAATGAGACAAAGTTTGGAAAATAAAAGTAGAAAAAACAAGTAGTACTTACAATCCGTCGTGTGTTGCGCAACGTATTCTACAAAGAACTTGGTGTAATAATTTTGATTTTCGAAGAAGTTTGATAATGTTAAATTTGATGATTTGTAATATATTGTCAAGCGACAAATAATGAAAATTGTTAAACGACTATGCAACTAAGTTTATATTATGATAGTGAATCCTAACAATTATAATTATGGAATAAAATGAATAATATGAAAACAATGTTTTATAACTGAATTTTTGTCTGTAGTGCATCGATTTGCAAGGTTGAATATTTCTTCAAAAATTAAATTTTGAGTTTTTGTAACCTCAACCACATTATCTAAAGTCAACAGTATTAGGAGAATTTCAACGATTTGGATGTTTTGGCATAGAAATCTTAAATGACCTGGCACAAATGTCATGTCTTAAAAACATAGAACAAAGTTGCATATTATAAAAATGTAAAGAAAAATTGCTATTGAGATGAACATGATTGACTAAATGATTATTTTTTTTTTCTTTTTTTCTCTGAGAAATGGGTAAATAATTCTTAATCCAATGACTTTTATAAAAAAAAAAAAAAAAGTAGTTTAATCCTATCTCCTATTACATCCTTCACTGAGATTCCTTCATTCACTTGGTATTGAGGTTCCAGATATTAGTAGATAGGGAGAAACAATAGAATGGAAAAAATATCTACTAAAATAGAAGGAAAGAACTAACTTTGATTGCAAAAGTGCAATTACAGGAAATTAGTAAGCACAATTTAATCGTCAAAATTGATAGATTTTCAGGTTGTATTACACGATATTCAGAACATCTAGCGCAAAAAAGAAATACGCTTAAGAGATTGAGCATTTAGTTGCAAAGGCTTCTAAGAAGGCGGGCTTGCTTTGCAAAATGTTATCAAAAAGGCAAAAAAAAGAAAAAGAAAAATGGCCAGCAAAATTTTACGTGCTGGTCATGTTATAACCCGCATTGACTTGTTGTATGGCTCGCGTGCACTATCATACACTGCACAATGCGTGCACTATCAATTTTTTTTTTTTTTTGTTGAAGGTGGTTTTATACTAATTTTTTGTGGGTGTTTTTTGACTTTCTAGGCCCACGTGGAGCACAAAACTCCGTAAATATTGGAATGGTTGGGTTTGAGATACTGAAGGCAGTGGCTCTAGGAGAATTAGGAGAATTCTCCTCCGTACCGGTCGATTCCTTCTAATCCAGCGCAACTGAATGGGCCATTTTTCCTCTTCCTCCCTCTGTGTTGCCGTTGATACCACGGTTAGCCTTGGAAGATTCAGCGGCCCAAACGTCTTCTCTCGGGGTCCTTCGTTTCCTCGTCTAATTTTCCCAGACCAGGTCGACGTGGCCTGAGTCCAGAACCGCGGGGGCAGCCGCCGCCGCTATAACAGCAGCAGAAGAACCCTCATCTTCATCAAGGACTGGTAGGTGGTTGAGATCGATCTCCATTCTCTAGTTCTCTACCATTTTTGAATGTAATTTAGTCCGGGAAGACAACTCTGCTGGAGAAGAGGCACCGGATTTGTTGTCTCAGTTGATTTTTTTTTTCAACTTTTTTTCCCATACTCTATCTCACATGTTTCATTATTTTTTTTTTCTCATCCCCATTTATTGACGTCATTATGCTATTTATTATTTCTTGGGTAAAAATATTAGTAATATAATAATGTGTTTAGAGTTAGTGTAATACGTATTTGGTTTGTGTTGATAATATAGTCAAGTTGGGAGTCAAAATCCGACGTGCAAAAAAGGTAAAAAACAAAACTGTATTTATTAAATATTGAATCGCACATAATACACAAATTAATGCCAACTTCTTTTCTCCCTCAAAGTATATAGCCTCCATTTCGTGTGCAATTCTGTGCATGGATTTTTTCAATTGTAGCCTTTGGATGATGGATCATATAAAAAGTTGAAACAAAAAGGTTCTTATTAAAAATTGTTCAATTAAAGGAATAAGTCTTGATGGCATGGTTTATAACATTACTATGAGATGTCATGGTCGATTCTCATTGAGTCAATCTAACTATTTTCTCCCATGTCATGAGATGTCATGGGTTATATATATTTCAAAAGAGAAACAGAGATGAAATAATTAGGAATAACAATTAGTTGCAAATGGAGTATTTTATAATACTAATATGTTGTCATCCTGTTGAGGTACCTACAATTCAGCGAGGGGGATTCGTTACTGTTGCTGATAGTAGACACCCTGCAAATATGCATATATATATATGTGTGTGTGTGTGTGTGTGTGTGTGTGTGTGTGTGTGTTTTGTGTGTGTTGTCGTCCTGATAATGGCAAAATATCATTCATAATTTCGTACTTACAACTTATGATTATTGCTTTTGTTCCATTTGCTCCTTATCGTATCCAAATGAAAGAATACCATATTTATAAGCACTTGAATAATGAGATCCATACATCGTAACTAACTTACTACTACAACTTCCTATCATTCCTGATGTTCACATTCATTCAGAATATAAAGTTGTGTGTCGAAAGAAGTTAGTTTATGGCATAGGCACATTTTATATATATAATAATTTCTCTCGTCTTCGACTTTTTCGTCGGTTGTGCTGTCACGACGAGAAAGTCCCCCAGTGTTCAAAAAATTTTCCCACAAATATCTTATTTGAAAACCAAAATACATGCATGTGTGGAAAAAAAAATTTAATACTAGATATTTTTTACCATGTCTAATTTTCTTAAAGCGGATAATGAAAACTGATGTGTGTCTGTGAAAATGAAAAAGAGATTTGATTAATTACGAAAACATAATACCATTAAAAATTGTGAAAATAAGGAAAAATTATGTATTTTAATTTTGTCAACTTCTTCTCATTAAGAAGATGAATATGTTGATAATTTTCAAAAAAAAATAGAAAAAAATTTTTGTGGCGTTAACATTGATACCGAAATTTAATCAACCAGTGATTCAAAGAAATAATCTTTTCATATACATTAACACAATGAATATTTATATGTTTTGGATTGGTATTTTTAGTCAAATTATAATCAAGTTAAGTAATTGAAAATATAGAGATCAAGTTCTATTGTGCTTGTTTTCATTTTCAAATTATTAGTCGAATTATTAATGCAATGATTTTTATTTAAAGAAATTGTTTAATCCTATCTCATATTAAATCCTTCACTGAAATTCTTTCATTCACTTGGTATTGAGGTTCCCAGATATTAGAAGATTGCAAGAAACAATAAAATGGAAAAAAAACTACTAAAAATAAAAGGTAAGAACTAAAAATTTGATTGCAAAAGTGCAATTACAAGAAACTAGTAAGCACAATTTAATGGTCAGAATTGGTAGATTTTCAGGTTGTGTTACACGAAATTGAGAAGATCTAGGGAAAAAATGAAATACACTTAAGAGATTGAGCATTTAGTTGCAAAGGCTCCTAAAAAGGCGGGCTTGCTTTGCAAAATTTCATCAAAAAGGCTAAAAAATAGGAAAAATGGCAAGCAAAATTTTACACTTGGGTCGTATTATTACCCGCATTGACCTCCTGTGTGACTCGCATGCACTATCATGCACTGCACAGTGCACGGACAATTTTTTTTGAAACAATCAAAACGACATCGTTTTGTTGAAGGTGGTTATATATTAACTTTTGGTGGGTGTTATCTTGACTTTCTAGGCCCACGTAGAGGACGAAGCTCCGGTAAATATCGGAATGGTTGGGTTTGAGATACTGAAGGCAGTGGCTCTAGGAGTACCAAGTCCACAAATCTAACCAGCAACCACGTCTGCCTCACGCTTCTCCTAAGCTCAACACCTGGCAGCGCCGCTGCCCCTACCGCCACCACGGCTGATTAATCAACCGCCGCCAACACCTCTACTGGTGGTGCGGCCATTTATGAGCCTTTTGCCTTACCTGGTGCATTTCCAATTCCTTCTCTGGTGATTTCATCCACAATATCCAGTGGCGGCGGCCCATTTCCTACGGCGGGCCTAGCTTCCTTGTCAGGATTTTCCTCCCCATAAGTTGATTCCTTTGGGTCTTCTTTTCCCCATTTAACCCTCTTATTAATCCTACCGCCATGGGCTCTCCTGATCCTCCTCATCCTCCTCCCTTGGTGCCGTCGTCACCAATGTGGTTGGGCTTTGAACATTCATCGGCCCAAACATCTTTTCGGGGTGTCCTCCTCATCCTTGGAGGATTTTCCAAAATCCCACCATGATGTTGATGATTGGAATGGATTTCATCTCTAACCATGCTAACTTGGCAAGAGTTGACAACCGAAGCCACCACCTCCGCCGCCGCTATGTTTACGCCGGCGTTCTCCTCTTCATCAAAGGCCGCTGGCTGGTTTAGATTGATCTCCAAGATGCAAGAACGGTGGTTCTTTGCCATTGATTTAGATTTCTTCACTGACTCATTTTTTCAACTTTTTTCTAAAACAGAGAGATTATTTTTGCATGAATGGAGTCTCTAACTATGCATGAATGGGAACTAAAGAAAGCTCTTATTTTCAGACAATTACATACGAAAATTTGACGGAGTATTGCGTAGAATGCAAGAATTGGTCACTCGGCAAAGTCTTTTACCACAGCAAGGAGTTCATTCAAACAGAAGCTACGTCAAAATCTAAATCACACCTAAAAATTCTCAAATGGATACCAACAAAAAGAAGACAGTATAATATAAGAAAAAGACGTCACTACAACTCCCAAACTGATATCATTAGTTCACTAATGGAATGTCTGGGAAGAATGAAAATTCAAGAAATCTGCAGTTTATGACCAAAACACCGGGGCTGGGGGGGAGGGGAAGGGTTTATATCTTATACTAACTTTTTGGTAGGTTTTTATATTTGACTTTTATGGGCACACGTGGAGCACGAACTTCTGGTAGCAGATGTAAATGGTTGCAATTTGATGTAAACCTCTAGAGTAAAATTTTAGAAATTTTTTGGGTAATGTTTATGCTATAGACAAAGAAATCCGGTGGTGAGAGAATAAGAACTCGTCCCAGCATAGTCGATGATCAATAACCATCACAAATCTTCTTCTTTTGCAGCAGTGGTTGTGGCGCCAGCGATTGTCAACTCTGACTACGTTAGTATGGTTTGGAAAAATCTGCCAAGAAAGAGGAGAAGGAGGGAGGAGGAGGAGGAAGAGGATCAGGAGCCCATGGCGGTAGGATTAAGAAGAGGGTAAAACGGAGAAAAAGACTTGCACTGGACCGAAAGGAAAAGGGAACGCAGCTATGGGAAATGGGCCTCCGCCGCCGCCATGCCAGGTAGTGTGGATAAAATCATCGGAGCAGGAATTGAAAATGCACCAGAAGCGGCAGCGGTGGGGGATGAACCAGAAGCAGTTGGGGTGGCAGCGCCACATTGTGTGAAGATGATGAAGATAAGCAAGAAGATGACGTCGTCGCCGAATAGACTTGCCGACATGTAGTTTGATATCTTACTATATTAGAAACAAAAATACACTTAAGAGAAAACACCATCATTTACCATGTGGCATTTCCACATCATATTTTTAAAATAAATTTTTATTACCACATCTCCTAAATTTAAAAGGCAAATGCAGTCTAAATTCACTTCCACCTCCTATTTTCGTCAAAACAAACAAAAAAAAACCACGGGTTCATAAAAAACCCAAATCTTCATCCCCATCTCCAAGACAATCGACTCCTTAATCAATCCCTTCTCCACAATTAAAAAAAAAACAAATTTCTCATTAATCATCAATTGAGAATATGTGGTGAAATATACTCCTTTCCTATTAGCATATTCAATCTTTTCATTAGTGATGATCAACTACATCTTAATCGGATAAAATTTCAACTTCAAAAAATATTCTCTTTACCTCTCTATATAAACACAAAGGAAAAAAAAATTCTCATTGATCTTGCTTCGGCCGTTGTAGTGGTGCCATTGCAGGTATTAAAATTTAAATGATTTTATTTCCACAGATCATTTGTTTGGCTTTTATTATTTTCTGTTTTTCCCGTTCAAAAATAGTGTTATTACTATTATTTTTATGCATCCATCCGTTACAGCTACCGTAGCCGTTGTCAGGTAGTATGATGTAATTTCTTATTTGGTTAGTTAGCCTAGAATTTTTGTATGATTTTAGTTATGTTTGGATTGAATTGATTGATTGGGTTTTTGTTACAAAGTGTGATTTTTAAAATTTTTTTTTTATGTTTCATTCAATTAGAATAGTTTTCTTTTTTTAATTATGGAGTCTCAGGTTTTTCTTCGTATATGGCCAATTATGAAGTGTGTTTTTTCTTTGTTTAATTGCTTTTGATTTTGTTTCATACTCCCAGTTGACCAATTATTATTATTATTATTATTATTATTATTATTATTATTATTATTATTATTATTATTTTATTTAGAAATGAAGCACGTTTCTTTTTTTGTGTTCGGGGTTTCAAGAATATATTCTTTTGGATTTGGTTTTTAGACTTTTTTTAGTTCCTCATCATATAAATAGTTCAGGTCGCTTCTTTTAACTAATTTATGGGGAATCCTTTTATGAATTTGAGGTGGAGAGGGAAGGAATGATGTTGCTATGTTTATTTGTGTTTTTATACATCATTTTTACCTACAGAAAAAAATAAAAATTCTCAAATTTTAATGGGCTATCTTTTACTTTTTTTTTATTTGTCATCGTGAGGTGAGTTCTTTTTTGCTATATCTTGAAACCTATGCAAATTTATATTATTTTCATTCTCATATTTGTGATCAACCGGTTTCAATAATTAACCAGTTTCAAAATCATATTTTTGATATTTTACTACCTATAAACTTTTGGAAGAAATAGTTCCAACAATTAAGCGTATACTCTTTGGAAGAAGCTAACTACAAAGCTATTATAAATCTCAAAAACTAAGTATTGATTTGGCACAACCAATGGAGAAAATCAATAAATTATCTTACTAATATTTAAACTTATTAGGATGCTTTTATATTTTGTCTAGCATTTACTTCAAGACATATATTTGATCAAGTTTGTTTATATTTAAGAAGTAACACTTATAAAATATTTCTAAAATCTTCAAATATTTCTAAAACGTACCGGGCCAAATACAATTTATTTTTTTGCCAAATACAAACATCACACTTATAAAACATTTATAAAATTCTTCAAATATTTCTAAAATATATCGGGCCAAATACAAAATATTTTTTTTCCAGATACAAACATTTCTAAGATCTACAGATATATTGGGCCAGAGTTGCGCATTGCGCGACCAGACATCACTAGTTCTTAAAGAGCCAATCTTCATTACTACATCAAAGTCCAACCATTTACAAAGGTAGAGCGTGCAACTCACGTGCCAAAAAGGGAAGTGGACATGAAACCTTTCTCATGCGCACGACCTTTTTTACTTTTGATTTTTTTTTCTGGGCCAGAATGGGAAGTATAGCCCGTATATCCATTTCATCTTAAAAATCAAAAATAGAATTATTACAAATAATGAATGGATTTCGTGTCTGAAATATTTATCTTTTTTACCATATATTCAATCAATAATTATTAAGTACAAACTAATTCTAGATGTAGTTACTTTACATCCAAACACAAAATTTGATAATATATGCAGGAAAAGAAAAAAATAATTATTACCATATATACAAATTAATGTTAAACTATAAATCTATATATAATGAATAATAATATCCATCAACTAAAATTTCTATCAAATATGAATTTTTTTATTAAAATGTCTTAAAAATTCCAAAAAGACCTGAAAATTAAAAACTGTAAAAAAAAAAAAAAAAAAACTCAATGAAAGAGATACAAAGGACATTGTACTTGTTACTTTAAGTGTTTAGGTATAATTATAAGTATCATATTATAATCCTTAACAATGTACTTGTGGACATGGTAGTATGGTACTCTTAACGAGCCATTGTCTTCATTATTACATCAAAACCCAACCATTTACATTGGTCATTGGAGTTTCGTGCACCACGTGGGCCCAGAAAAGTTTTTTTAAAAAAATACCAACTAAAAAATTAGTTAAATCAATTCAACACTTAAACTTAATTCATTAAGTACTTAATTGATTGGTACTGGTCCCCTTATTCTCCCTCCTTCCTTCTGCCGATATAAAATTCCAACATGAATGGTCAGCGAATTTCGATAGGGAATCGGTCAATTTGAGGGCGGGAGTTATTGAGGCAGTGGATGACCTTGTAGATTGGGGGGTGAAAGTCACGAAATTCTGAATCCAGTTTTCTCAATAACTGAATTCAAGATTGATTTAAGATTGTTAATTTTATACTTGTTGTTTATTTTATTAAGAAGAACTAATTATGGTTGGTGAAGAGGATGGTTGTGTGGTGGTGGTTCTGGCTGGGGGAGTGGTGGTTGGGCGGCTCTGTTCATGTGAAGAGGAGCAGACAGTAGACGTTGGCACAGAAGGGAAATTGAGTTTTTTTTTTTTTTTGTAATTTTGTCACTATAATTATAATAAAAAATAAAAATTATCAAATTTTTTTTTCAATCCAAATGGTCAACCAAACAATATTATTGGATTCATGAATCATGAGTATTTGAATCTAATCCATCATCATTCAAACCCGTTTTGTAATTCGGCTGACAAAACAAAAGATTCCTCAACCCAGCTCATTTATTTTTTTAAAAAAAATTGTAAATGTAATATTTTAACAGTATCATTTCCTCTTTCTGTCTTAGAAAAATAATTCATATTGAGTTTTCAACTTTGTATTAAAATTAACGCAAATCTCAAAAGTTAAGATGAACTATTTTTTAAAATAGATAAAGTATTATAATTTATAATATTACAATGGTATACTCCTCCATTTCTCGTAAATGCCACGAGAAGAGAACCACCCGCTAGCTCATGTAAAAATCAGCTGCAGAACTTATGGCTTATTAATTAAAGCTTCTGCTCCATTTGTTCCTTGCTGAATCCAAATGAAAAAAGCAATGTTGGGAGAGGTTTTTTCCGAAAGGAAATCAACCCGGTTCGGTATGAATTAGTCTGAGTACAATGTACTTAGGATACTGTGCGGAGTATAAAAAAAATAAAATAATAACATATTTATAAGCACTTGAATAATGAGACACATACAATCTTAGCTAACTTACAAGAACTTTCTATCATTATTGATGTTCGCATTCGTTCATTGTATCGAATGTGTGTGTTGAAAGGAGATTTGCAAACTTTCATATAGAATTTCTTTTTTATTGCGTCTCTTCATCAGTTCAAAAATTTTCCAACAAATATTTTATTTGAAAACGAATAATGATATTCCACTTTACTAATTTAACTCTACTAATAAATTCTACTTACATAGTAATTTAGTTGGCATATCCAAATCATTATGTAATTAAGATAATATTTAATATAGAGACAAAATCCTTCCTCGTCAGGTTTCCCAATTTCTTTTGTTCTTTAAAAATCAATTAAACAAGAAAAAAAAACTTATGATTCATCTCGGGCTGAAAAGGGGAACTTCAACCAAAAATCCAAGAAATAGAGAACAAAAGTTCATAATCCCACTCTGCTTAGCAACCACCACCAACTCCGCCGCAATTTGGCAATTTTATTCTCTCATCTTCCGATCTACGATGTCATACTCTCTCTTCCTCACCAAAATTCACTGGGACCCAAATCAGAGCCTGATGTGGTTGTGCCACCAAGTTTATGGTTCTGAATTCAAATCATACCAGTATTTTTCTAGGGTTGACCTTTATTGTGTGTTCTTAATAAATCACATATCATTTTTTCTCCAATGTTCTGTATTTAACTTGTTCGAAGACTTTAAAGCATGTAGACACGGTTCTTGGCTCTTCCATTTGTATTAGATTCTTGGTCATTCGCATCATCCAACAAATAAAAGTTATAGTAGAGCTTGCTTCCTCGCAGAAAGATTTCAAGATCCACAGGATTTGATCCGGCTAAAACTATGAAGGAGGCGATGTATTTGTGAAAGAAAAAAAAATAAAAGAAAAAATTATCATACCAAGTAACGATGATGAGGGATTTTATTTCTTTAATTAAATATGTATTATAAATTTCATATGATGATGTGTATATATATGCCAACTAGAAAAAATGATCATACCTAGTAACGATGATGAGGGATTTTATTTCTTTAAAGAGTAATCTGCTCAAAAGATCCTTTACATATGGAAGAAAACTTAATTTGGTCCTTTATGTTAAAAACTCACTTATTTGGTCCATTACATTTGTCTTTTCAACTAATTTGGTCCTTTTTATTTTTTTTGGCCCTTTACGTTTGTGGGTTCCTGGGCTGACCAATTCTTGCTCAACTCAACAGGAGCATTTTCGGTAATTTTTAAATCTCAGATTTTCAAAATATGTTAAAATAAAAAAAATATTAAAATAATACTAAATATATTATATTAATTTATAATTTATTATTAAATAAGAAAAAAATTTAAAATTCAAAATTCAAATATAAAATTATTAAAAAATTAAGTAAGATAAAAAAACTCCAAAAACTTTTTTTTTACCCGTCGGCCCAATCGAAATTTTTTACCCTTGAATTATTATGTTTTATATCATGTGGGGCCTACAACTAATTTTTTCATTCCTCTTATTTAATATTTTTTTCGTGAGTTATTTTGGTATAACGAAAAAAAAATACCGAATAAGGGCCCCATATGATAAATCATATTTTAAATCAAATCCCAAACTCAAATCAAAAACTAAAATAAACCATTGTCCATATAAGCCCTCTGTTTTTATCATGTGGGGACCATATTTAATTTTTTTCTTTACCTTTATTCAGTATTTTTTTTTCGTTATAACAAAATAACTCACAAAAAAAATACTGAATAAGGGAAAAGAAAATATTAGATGTGAATCCCAAATAATATTTTTTAATATTTTTCGTGAGTTATTTTGGTATAACGAAAAAAAATACCGAATAAGGGCCCCATATGATAAATCATATTTTAAATCAAATCCCAAACTCAAACCAAAAACTAAATCAAAAACTAAAATAAACCATTGTCCATATAAGCCCTCTGTTTTTATCATGTGGGGACCACATTTAATTTTTTTTCTTTACCTTTATTCAGTATTTTTTTTCATCATAACAAAATAACTCACAAAAAAAATACTGAATAAGGGAAAAGAAAAAATTAGATGTGGATCCCACATGATAAAAACTGAATAATTCAAAGGTAAAAACTTTCGGTTGGGCCAACGGGTTAAAAAACATAAATCAGATTTTGGATTTTTTTAATAATATTATATTTGAATTTTGAATTTTTAAATTTTTTCTTATTTAATAATAAATTAAATTAATATAATATATTTAGTATTATAAATTAATTTTTCTTAATATTTTTACACCACCATTGGGCCACCTCCACCACCACTGCCGCCGCCGGCTGGTCGGAGTCTGGCCAACTAAACCAGAATCCGGCTGACCGGTGATGGTCCGGAGGAGGTGGTTCGGTGGTGTTGGATAAAAATTGGGTAAAAATAAAGTTTTGATTAGGGCCCACGGATAAAAAAAATTTGATTTTGATTTTTTTATTTTTCAATTTTTTAATAATATTATTTTTGAATTTATAATTTTTTTGTTTTTTCATTTTTTAATAATAAATTATAAATCAATGTAATATGTTTAGTATTATTTTAATACATTTTCTATTTTTAACATATTTTGAAAATATAAGATTTATAAGTTACCGAAAATGTCCCTGTTGAGTTGACCAATAATTGGTCAGCCCAAGAACCCACAAATGTAAATGGTCAAAAAAAATAAAAAGAACCAAATTAGTTGAAAAGACAAATGTAATGGACCAAATGAGTGAGTTTTTAATGTAAAGGACTAAATTAATTTTTCTGCCAAATGTAAAGGACGTTCTAAGCAGATTACTCTTAATTGTATTATAAATTTCAGAGTAATGATATTCCACTATACTAATTTAACTTTACTAATAACTCTATTTACGTGGCAATCTAGATGGCATATCCACATCACCATTTGAATTTATAATAATATTTTTTAAAAAAAAAACCCTTGTTAGTTTCCAAATGTTTGTAAGAAAAACATTTAAACAAAAAAGAAAAAATTATGTTTCTTCTCCGGCTGCAAAATGGGAACTTCAACAATGGACAAAGAAATAAAGAACAAAATTCAACATCGGAGTCTGGTTCGTACACCACCAAATTGACAGCCGCCATTGGGCAAATTTGTTCTCCCATCTACAACCACGGCCAAAAGTCTCTTTCTTCACCAAAATTCACAATTCCCCGCCTAATTCAGTGATTTGTAGAATTAATCAATCCTTCTTAAACAATCTACGTGAAAAGGCTCACTAAATTGGTGTCGTCTCTTCTTGAACCCTCACTAAATTAGTTCAGTGTCGTAGACCGGTGACAACAAACATCGACCCTTAAGTATTACGGTTGCCTGTTGTCTGTCGATGAAAAAATGATAAGTTTAAGTTATTGAATAGACGATGAAACCCTAGATTTGATATAGGATGAATTTTGGAGAAGGCTGTACAGGATATGTGTTTGTGAAAGAAAAAATAAATTAAAAGAAAAAGAAAATCATAGTTACGATAATCTTGGGGTTTTTTTTTTTAATTATGACCATCAATTCTTATGGTGATGTGGAATGCCAATTAGATTGCCATGTAAGTAGAGTTATTAGTAGAGTTAAATTAGTAGAGTGGAATATCATTACTCTAAATTTCATACGATGATATGTAAATGCCAACTAGATTGTCATGTACGTAGAGTTATTAGTAAAGTTAAATTAGTAGAATAAAATATCATTACTCTTTGAAAACCGACATACATGCATGTGTGAAAATGAAGATTTTAACTTTGGATATTTGTCAATGAGGGGTTGGCCCAAGTGGTAAGAGCTCTGGCACTCATTCGCGGTGATACGGCCCCCACGGCAGCGATTTATCGCTCAAACCCCTAGGCAGCGGATATGCACGCATAACCTAGGGTTTGGAGGCAGCAGTGGCCAAAAGAGGCTTTTTCAAAGGTGGACAAGTGGACTGGATATGCAAGCATAAAAATTTGGGATTGTTTTGACCGTATCTAGTTTTTACTCGGATAATGAAAACCAATATGTGTGTGTGAAATCGAAAAAGATTTTTTTTTTTTTTGGTACAAGAAATCAAAAAAGATCGATTACTTACAAAACCATAAACTATCGAAAAATTCTGAAAATAAGACCAATCGATATATCTTAGTTTCCGTCGACTTCTTCATTTTAGTAAGATAAAAAAAATAAAAAAAAAAGGTTGACTTCAACTATTTTCAAAAAAATAAAAATAAAAGTTCAAAGTAAAAAAACCTTTCAATACACATAAGGAAACTCAATGGTTAAATTTTTGGATTTGGTATTTTTAGTTGAATTATGAAAATCGACGACCAAGTGAAAACTTGGGTCTAGAGTAAAAATTAATCAAGTTAAGTAATCGACAGAATATAGAGGTCCTTGTTTTAATTTTCAACCTATTGCTCGAATTGCCTTTTCTTCTTTATTTTTCAATTAAGAACGGTTTTCTTTGTATTTTTATCATCTGGAGGTGGGATAATTGTTGAGAACGGGTAAAATCACACGGGTGGCTCAACCTTATTTGAGGCCTAAAGAGAAAATTTATTTTGCGTCCTTTCAAAAATTAAAACACCATTGAAATTTTATCACGTGATTTTCTCAAGGTTTCTTCGGTGAAAATTGTTTCATGAATCATCCTAATCAATCTGTTAGGACTTTTCCCCTGTTAATAGTGTAACCAAAGCATATTAAAAAAAAAATTATACTTGGAAAAGTTTCTTTGAGTTTAACCATTGCAGGAATGGATCACATTATCATACTAAAAAAAAATTGAGGTTCTTAATATAATTGAATTACAGGATGAGAAATTGGTTAGGCATGTCGGATGAGAGATTATAAAATTGAGAGAAGTGGGCTCGATTGATACAAATTTTCTCATCATTATTAAAAGCTTCGTAGATATAGACTATAAATTCATCATATGATTTCGATATTACAGTGTTCATCTGATGCATGGCGCCCCTTAACCATGTTACGTACACAAGTATCCATCACAAGGAGTGATTTTTACATGTAAATTAATTATAGTTTCAACACAAATCAGGATTAATTAACACTGGCTTACACCATCTGGAGAGGTTATAATCACAAAACACAAATATCGATGATCGTCGTCTCCGATCCCTTCCCTAGTATCATACCTAAGGGTTCTCCATTTGAGAAGCAGAAATTCAGAGACAAAGCGAGCAAATGACGACCAGGGACAAATAAATGTTCGAACAAAAAACCAGTAAAATTCAAAGGACAAATTAATGTAGCTTATCAGCTACAACTAAACCAACTCTCTCTCTCGCTAATTAACCAAGCTGGCTCTGACTCACGATCCGGAATTGCTCTCGACGATGATTGCAAAAGCTATACCTAATCTAGACATTATTTCATCCGTCTCAAAATAGACCGATTTATACAGTTCTTCTTCAAAACCAAAAAACAAATTAAAGAAAAAACAGAGAAAAGAAGGGGTTCCAAACTGATACCATAAGAAAACTGCATTTTTGGGAAGCACCGGTCGGTTTCATTCTGACTTTTTGTTGGCCTTTTTGGACTTCCTGGGCCCACGTGTAGGACGAAGCTCCGGTAACCATGAATGCAGTGGCTCCAAGAGTACCGCATCCGCAAAACTATACGGCCACGACGTCAGCCTCTTGCTTTTCCTCAGCTCGACACCTGGCGGCCCCTCTGCCGCTGCCCCCAAAGCGGCTGATTCATCCGCCGCCGTTGCCGCCCCTCCTCCTCCCTCGGCGCCCCCATCGCCACCGTCACCATGGTTGGGCTTGGAAGCCCGGGAAGAATCAGCGGCCCGAACATCTTCTCGGGGTGTCCTCCTCTTCTTTGGCGGATTTTCCGAAATCCCACCATCATGATGATGATGAAGGTAACGGGCTTCATCTCTGACCATGCCTACGGGGCCAGGGTTGACAACCGGCGCCACCGCCACGGCCGCCGCTATGTTCATGCCGCCGTTGTTCTCCTCCTCTTCATCAAAAGCAGCTGGTTGGTTTAGATCAATTTCCAAGAGGCGGGAACGGTGGTGCTTAGCCATTGATTTGGATTTCTCAACAAGTTTTTCTGAAAAAAGAGGGATTGTTTTTTGCATGAATGGGAGTCTCTCCACCATGTACACAGAAAGAAAGGGATAAAAAAAATTAAAACTAAAATTGACTCGAGATATCTGTGATTATTACTGATTATCCCCCCATAGACGACGAACAACTGAAAATGGAAAACAAAAAAAAAAAAAAAAAAGGATTTTTTTAAAAAAAAATTGAATAACAATAAATAAATTTCTCCCTTTTTGATCTGAATTCGGCTCACCTGGACTGTGCTGGAGAAGGGGTTATCTCACCGGATTTCTTTCTTGTTATATAAAAGAGGTGCATCGAACAAATTAAAACCGACTCGCTGTACTCTGCCCAATTTTTTTTTTTCTACTTTTTTCCCCAAGCTCTATCTCATTAGCTTTAAGTACACAGTAAATGTTTATCATTTTTTAGTTCTTTTTTTCTTGTCCTCCCCATTTTCTTGGTCATTAATGTTTATTATTATTATTATTGCAAAATATAATATTATGATTGTGTTTAGACTTTAGAGTTACTACTATTGTTTGGTTAGTCTTTGACTACAGTCAAATTTGGGAGTCAAAATCCGTCGTCCAAATAAGGCACAAAATCTACAATTAATATTAATGACAAGTTTTTTTTACCCCCAAAATATACCACCTGTTTCGTGTCCAAATTTATGCATGGATTTTCAGGTGTTGTCTTTGGATGATCATATGATAAAGTTGAAGCAAAAAGGTTCGTGTAAAAAGTGGTTTAATTGACGGGTTTGGCCCAAGTCTTTTTTCATTTAAAAAACAAAGTTTTCGCTTGACATATATAAGATAAAGGAATAAGTCTGGATTATCACCATATGAGATCCTCGTTGTACCAGTGTAACATTTTTTTATTTAAGGGAAAGTGAAGTCTTGGTTTCAAAGCTGAACCCTAGAGAAGGATATATTTGACATTCTTTATAACGCTTTCTTAATCATAACGCTTTTATTTTTCGGCTTTCATAGACAGAAAATCCGAACAAAGAGAGAAATTTGTATCAACTTAAGCCTAAGGAACAAATGCTTCTAGTACCTACATAATCTAAATGTCAAAGTAATTCAACCCAATCAAAGAAAAACGCTAGTAATGTGCATAAACAACGCTACAAATAAACACGTGCAACTTTGGGTTGTCCCGTTAAGACATACCCTAAAACATTACGTAGACCCACTAATGCGAGTAATCAGCCTTTGCAGGATCGGTTTTTCCCTTTTAACAAAGCAAACTCAAATTCATGTGGGTTGAAGGCCAAAAATGCAGGTGAGCATGAAACATTACAACCGCACTCCAGACGGCAGAAATTCAGCACTAATGAGTTCATTTTTGAAGCCCATAACTTGAGATTCATAGCTCGGATTCAGGATGTACACACATTGGCACGTATTCCATACCACGTCTAGGATATGCATGCCTTCATTTCTTAGAAAAAGAAGAACTTTAAGTTGGCAAATCAATTTTAACTAGAGAATAGAGTGAAAAGTGGAAAATGTGCGATTATAATTGATATAATGAAGTTGCTTGATGAGAATAGGAAGTACCTCGTAGTGAAGATGAAACCATAACCTAAAAAGCTTTGATTGTCATTTTCCAGGTTATGTAGTCATACGGCTCCAGGCCAGGGTATGTCTCGTTTTACTTAGAAAGACGACTACTTTAAGTTGGAAAATCAGTTGTAACTGAGAAATTAAAGTGAAAAGTGGAAAATGTACTATCGTAATTGACAAAACGAAATTGTTTGATGAGAATAGCAAATGTTTCGTATTGGGGTCTGCCCATAAAAACAATAGAAGGACCAGTTGTTCCCTTATCATTAGGGGAAGGGTACAGAAAAAAAAAAAAAAAAAAACATGTAAATGTGGGCTTAGTAAAAAGAAACTTGAAAGCTCTTGTTTTGGAATTTCTTTGACTACAGCGACGATAGTAGCCGAGCCGCCGCATTGGTTTTCCCCGCCGGTTGGTGCATGGCGGCCACAGTGAGATTTTAACTTCCGTTAATTGTAAAACAGGTTAAAGTACGCAGTAACTTGAAATGGATGGGGGTTTGTCACTTTGGACCTAAAAATAGTTTTTATAGTTTACCAAAAAAAAGAAAAAGTTTAATACTCTTTTTATATATATATATATATATATATATATATATAACTAGTGATGGAACGAGAATTTTCAAATCGCGGGATCGAAAATAAGATTATTTAACCGTCACCGGAGGGTCGAACTGAAAAAATTTCAAATAACGGACACCCTACTAAGAAAAAATTTAGCCAAATCCGGCCAACCGGGGGGTCGATCGACCACCCTGACCCCCTCTAAATCCGTCACTGTATATAATAGGGGTTTCCTCAATACAATAGGCTTATAGTTTTCTTTAATTACCTAAGGATACATTTAAAACTACACAGATTTTTCAGATATTTTTGTGACAGTTGCATACTGGCATCTATTTTTATTTATTTATTTTTTAAAAGAGAATACTTGCATGTATTACTTCAATAGAAAAACAGTTTCTCACTGTATTCAAATTTTTATAACTTAATATCGGTACTAAAAACAAGTATTTTTTACAAGCAATATGAGTTAATCCTTAACAGTAAATAAAAAATTGTTATACGACTACGGTAACGGAACCAAATGCATGTGCTTTCATATGGAACTCCAGATACATTTCATTAGATCTTTGATATTATAAGGGGGAAAAAAAGAAGAAAGAAAAGAAGATCTTTTCATAATTGGATTAATTTTTATATTATTTCATAATTAGATGCAACGCTTTCTTTCCTTTTGTTTTCTTTTTGGGTTGCAGTGTAAACCACAACTAAAGAACATATCTTTATGCAAAGTCCCATCTAACCGAGCGTGGTAAAATTAGGGCAATTACAGTTTACTGATGCGTGGACTCTTTGGTCAACATTTAATCTGCCTACAAATAAGAACAAATCATATTTCAAGGTTCGGAATAAATGCAAGTCTTCTGAACTTAGTGGCTCGCTTTTCCTCAGGCGGCTGATTGTCTAAAGCAGATGATCCCATTTTGATCCATCTTAAGGACAAGAGACCCGTATTATATGTTGCATATCGCAATATGCGAATGGCACTTGCGACTCGTAAAATAATGCCTTTGAAATAGATTAACAATGATTTCGAGAATATATTGTGAATAAAAACTTTTGTCATTTACCATTTGGGGCACAACATGTTTTGGAGGCTTGTTCAACCGTATTTTTGTTGCATTTACAGGACATAAAGCACAACATATATAGAGTTAAAGATCAATATCCTAACAAACAAGGCCCAACTGCTCTATATATACTAATAATAATTTTCAAAGTACACGCTATGATTTCAAACCATCACCAACAAGACTGGAATATACAAAAAAAAAAAAAAAACTCGAGAATAAACTAGGCCATTGCCAAAACTCAACTTTTATTGTGTTATATATTGTTCCACATACCCAAATACATACTATCGGAGAAATTCTAAGATTCCCCGGTAAATGAATGGTCAATAGTCCTCATAAAGTCATCTGCTCTTTGTCCACTGATTGGAAACTCCAAAGTTACAACAACATTATCAAATAAAACATTATGAACTATGAGTTGGCACTCCTAATATTAGAAATATAAATTGAATCACCAAGATCGGATATAGTTAATTTTTGTAAAATTTATATCCGTAGAGCATGTTATATCGATGGCTTAAAATAAAATAAACACTCAATGGGGTAAGGTGGCCCATTTGCATTATTAACCCCGGTCCCCCAAAGAAAGGGCTTGAGAAGAAGTAACACTTTTTTTTTTAAGAAGAAGAAGAAGAAGAAGGCCATTCGTTAAGTTTACAAACTATGAACACTTTCTCCATCTTTGATATATTTACTTTTATCCAATTTTAAGTTTAAACACAATTACCTTTGTGACTTGTATTCTTTTTTCTTAGATTTTGCTGGTTTTCTGCAAGAATTTTATCGGTTTGGATGTAAAAAAATTTCGCATGCAAACATATTTTCAGCTAAAATTCGCATCAGTTCGTGTATCATAAGTTGATTTATCAATCTTTGGTTTCGACTCTAGTTAAAATAAATTCCTATCATTTCGCCTAATCTCACACGGAATAAGAGCTCGTCGACTATAGTACATTTTCCAATGGTGTAATTGATTGCGATTATTCAGCCCAACTCAGATCGCAATTTTCTATTCAGCTTTTTGCATAATTACTTTTTTAAAAATTATTTATGATAATTACTTTTTGCATAATTACGTATGGTGCACCTGATTTACTAACTACAATGTAAGTTGTACTATCTTTTTAATTCGCATCTTTCAATATTTTTAACAGTAAATAAATTACCATACCTGAAACAAAAACTTCGCCGATGTAAATTTAACCCGGCATCAGTAGCTAATCCATTGGTCAAGAGGTGTTTGTCCATTTTAAGAGAATCCCATAATAACATGTAACATAACCGAAAATAAATAAGTTTTCATAACCCTTACTCGACCGCCGGTGGATCGCAGCCGGGAAATCCTCCTCGTCGGCAGAGAGTTTAATTTAGACCTTACTCATCTTCCTGCTGACTCCACATGGGGTCTCACCGACAAGATCAGCTTTTCCACCGCTAAAGGGGACAAAAAGCGAATATACTTTATGGGATCACTCAAAAAAGGAGTTTTCTTAAACAAACAGAATCTTTGTCGTTGGAAGAAACCGCGTAAATTCTTGATGATTACATAGGCAATTTTATTTTATGTTTGTCATTTTCATTTAAAAGATAGTAAATGATGGAGATGTATTGTATACATACGAAGTACTTATCATTTCTAGTTTATCATTTGAAGGAGGAAATTGTATTTGAATTTTATTATTACACAAGTTTTGTACCAATTCTGATTATTTTAACTGATTTCTGGTGCATACATTTTGCATTAACTTGAAGCAAAATGTTGTAGGATAGACAATTAATAATAATATAATGATTTATATATTTCATAAGCATAGTCCATATTCGTTTATTTTCGACACCTACAATGGTTAAGAAACTAAAACTACAACTCTGCAAAGAAAAAATTTGGAAAAAAAAAGGAAGTAAAAGCTAGTTTTGGAACTGAGACCTTTGGAAAATGTAATGCCTCTAAATAAGAGTTAGTTTCTATTAGTTTTGGTCATGTTTACTGTAGTAGTTTATTAGTTTACTTTTTAATTAATTAGTTAAATTGTAGGTTAGTCACGTTGTTTTATGATGGGTATAGTTTACAAGTAGTGGAAGTTATCCCTAACTTGTAGCTTTTGGAGTCTATTTATTTGTTAGAACTCTTCATATCAAAAACAAGAAGAAAGAAAGAAGAATTTTATTATTTTAAAGTCTCTATCTCCTCTATTTTCTGGAGTTTGATCCGACTCAAATAGGATCATTACAGAAAATATGAGGCAAAATTACACAAAATAGCTTTCACAAAATAGATTCGATTGTTGAATGACAGAGGAAGTTGAATAGTTAGAGATAATTTGTTATAGCAAGATTGAAATAATTTTTGTGAAAACTAAATAAACATTACGAATTGGCCAAATATTTGATTAATTATTAATATGTGATTGAAATATGTATTAATGTGGCCTTTCTTTTTTCTGATGAGTAAAAGGTAAATGATTATTGTATACATTACCAGAAATGATCTGTGAGCCTTCCCCAACATGGGATGAGATGAGAAGTCCTCGTATAATATATGCCATGTGGAGCATTTCGAAATGGTTATTTGATTCCATTTGAAATAACTGTGTAGAGTTAATAAAGTAGTTCTAGAAATGAAATGGATGCTGGATGAACATACAGGACATCCAACATCATGTAGATTGTAGTATCACTGAATTCTGTTAAGACTTGACTCCATCATCATAAAATTGAAATTTCGTTAACTAGAAATGCAATTTAACAACCTATATACTACTGTTTATAAGACAAGAGTACAAAATGAACCGACAAACAGACCCCAATTCCCCAAGATTAGAGACCCTTTTTAATCTAACAATGAAGGAAATTCAGGAGAAAAGCTAGTGAAACTTCCATTAGGTTGCATGCCCAAGTCCCACTAAACCCTTTAGATTAAGCAAAACCCTTACGTAAAATTCTCCTTCACATACATGAGAAGATCACGTGTAGGGAGATTCTTTCCGGTATTGCGATACTTTTTTCTATAATAATCTTTTTATAATTTTTAATAGTACCTTTATGAAATGTAGACAACATTTATTCATTTTCATATAACTAAGAGGTTTGCGCTCAGCGTACTCGTTCCTTGGAACTGAATGTATATTACATTTCCAATTTTATCAAATGTCTCGATAAATTACATTGTCACAAAAAATAAAAAAGAACGAAAAAGATTCAAGGGAAAATGAACCCGGCATCGATTGTGAAATATTCACTCTATCTTAAAATGATTTTTATTTTTGTACTTTTATTTGAATTTTCATAGTATTAAAAATGAAAATTAATTAGAAAATCGTTTTGAAAGAAAAAGGAAGTTCACAATCGTAATAATCGTTGAAGTCTGTTTTATTGAGGAAGTATTGAGCGCTGTTGATCTGTCCTACTGAAGTACCGAGCTATATTCCTCCATAAATCATTATTATTCGTGAAGAAAACTTGTTGGCGGCCGGCGCTGCCGCGTAGCTTCCGCCACCAGTTTGATTCATCCCTGACAAATCTTCGATAAATCCAATGTACTCGTTCTCCAACAACCATCATTAAGTAGAAAGCTAAGAACAAGGGCCTAACGGAAGCCGGCATCAGAAATGTAGCCGTGGTAGCCACCGAAAGAGATGCAGTTAACAACATGCCCCACCGGAGTGCGTCGCATGCCCACCTCGGAATCCGCCCGCGACGACTCCGACAAGCATTAGAAGATAACCTCTGTTCAATGCCATTAGCAAAGCAATATAAGAGCAAACTAATCACGGCCACGGACATGGCGGTGGGGTGTGATTCGAAGGGTGATTTTTCTTTGCCTTGATACTTAAGTTGGAGGAAACCTAGAATGAGGAAAATTGCGAAAGCAAATGCTGCATGTGGCAAAAGATCAGGTCCGGGTAAATTGATCTGTTGGTCTCTTTGAAAGAAGTAGAAAATGCAGAACTTCACCTTGATGAAGGCAGCGTTGAATTGTTGAGAGAATCTACGAATTAGGTAGCCGGTGGTTTGATGATCAGCCATCAGCTAACGAATTGCGGAGCACAGAATCTTAGGAGAAGAGAAAGAACTTGCATTTGATAGAACTAAGCGGGGTATATATAGGTTATACTCCCTTCATTTCAAAATGTAAGTTAGACTTGGAGAGAGTTTTCAAAATGTAAGTCGTTTTAGTATTTCAAGGTAAATGAATGACTATTTTTTCAACTTTACTCTCAATAGATCGTGTCAATCCATTTTTATTTAGTCTTGTTTATAGTTGTAACGTAATCAATGAGGGGTAAAACAGATATTTAACACAGAAATTAATTATTGAATGATTGACTCATAGTTTACTTACAAAATATAAAGTGACTTATATTTTGAAATGAAAGGAGTAGGTATTTGTATCCTAGGTATCCGTGGATGGATCTTTAGAGGCCATGAAATATTACTGTTAAATAAGGATTTGTTAACGAAATTATAATATGTGCGAAACAAAAGTTGTAGTATTTTTTCTTTTTATATTTTTTAATTTCATTCACGTGGTTGGAATATGACTTTGTCGAGATTTTTATCCATATTCGTTTTTCAGGTATGATCTCTTTTATTGTAAAAAAAAAAAAAAAAAACCCAATTTCCTGCAATTATAGAATTTTAACTACGTCATGTGGCTTTTTCAAAAAAAAAAAAAAAAGTCGTGGTGATCTAATGCGTGTCGAGTGTACTTTTGTAGAACTATATGTGACTACGGATAAATTTACTGCCATTGGCTCGCAAAGATTCTGCATCACATTAGCTAGATCTTCCATGTTTTTTATTGCTATAACTATAAGGACTATGTTTTTAATCAGCTCACCGGTTCTATCATTACTTAAAACTTTAGAAAAAAAAAAATAAAAATCGTTTAAGAACCAATAACATGTGCGGAAAAAATTATTTGTAAGGGATACCAATATTCAGATTTATAAAAATTTCACTTCAAAATAGTTGATCAATCGAATTAAGGGACTTTTTGATAGTCTTACGATGTTATATGTTGATACCACATTATATCATCATCAACAATACAAATTTGTAAGGGAAAAGTGCCCAAAGGAGACTGTCACACTACTTCAGTCTCCATGAAATACCAAAAGCAAGTGCACTTTCAAAGACACAACATTTTCTATAAAAACCCTAGCTTTCCCTTAAACTAATCTGAAATTAGGGCAACACTTCACTGATATAACGTGCCACCCTCCTAGCTTTGAAGTGTCATCAATACTAATAGATCTGCCACAGATACAGAGAATGTATTCAAAAGATTCCCCAAGTGCACTACGCAGCAGTACATGGCTTGCTTTCTATAATGACGGCTGACTGTTCTATCTAAAAGCAGATGGTCCAATGAATGCTGATCTTGGAATTTCTAGCAGATGGCCGGAAAGAAGTTTGCACTGACAAAAGTCATTATGATAAGGAATATAGTGGAGATGCCCGAAGAAGGAAAGATACAAGCAACATAATATACTATAGTACAGCCATGTAAGAGTATTATTAAAGAAATCGATTATTGCTGCTTAAATGGACCTTGATGAAGTTGAAGGAACTCGTTATATATAAGTTGATAATTCGAAACTCCATATGCGTATAAAGTTATTTTAAATCTTTTAACAAATTATATTATTTACCGAAATATTTAAACTCAACGTACAGATTTTATTTGAATGGACGCATATCCCACGTTCATATTGGAACTGATTGATTGTGATTTCTTCTTTTTCTTTTTCTTTTTTTTTCTTTTTTGAAAACATTGATCGTTCCAGTTAATTAACTCCTCTCATACGGCAAATATCTCTCGAACATTGTTCTTTCCCAGTCAAAATTCACGCCACTAAATCTCAAAGTATGTATATAATCAATTTGTACGCGTCAAATTATCGTCCTCCCACATGGGTTCCAACATTATAAATAAAAACTCCACCAATAGAATTGGATTAGAAAACAACCTCGTCGGCCGGCCAAAGTTTTCCCTGCTGACTAGAAGTAAATATACCTCCACATGCGCTCGAATCTCACTTTTGCAGCTTTTCCGCGGTTTTGGGGCATGGGGGAGAAAGGGAATATACTCTCTGGGATATCATTTGAAAATATGGAAGGAAGGATCTTTTATTTTATCTTTTATTTTTCTTAATCAAACCGAGAAGACGTGGTACATAGTGCATACGATGATAATTAACCAACTTACTAAGTTCTTGAAGGAGAAGCTAACGCGAAAAGTAACCAAAATGGTTGTGATAGAGTGGAAGGGACTCATTCACCCTTAATCATAGGTCGAGGGTTCAAACCTTATCATGGGCATGGAACAACCTTAAATATTTTAGACAGTTGTCCCACTCATCGAGGTATCTACAATTCAACGAGTTGGATTGGTCAATCTTGTTGACGACAAACACTTTGCAAATATGAAAAAAAAAAAAAATTAGCGCGAAAAGTGATTCAAAGTAACACGTGGGTTCTTCCTCATAATGGAAGACAGGCGTGAAACAGGAAAAGAAAGGGAAAAGGCAAAATATATCTGCCGTATCTAATGTTATATATATATAAATAAGGCAAAATATATTTCAAGAGTTCTGCTTATGATCGATTTTGCATATATTATGTTAAGTCCCTCCCAGCCGTCAATAACGGAACCAGGAAGCAGGCAAGTGGGGCCGCACTTACTTTATTATTTCTGCAAATAATGAAAAAGTTTTAGTGGAAAATTTACATTTAATTAGCTCATTTTGCCCTGCTTCCAAAATTATTACTCCGTCTGTCCCATAATTATTGTCCAGTTTGAGATTTCACTTTCAGTACAATTTGAACTAAAAATGAAAATTCAAACTGGACAATAAATATGGGACGGAAGGAGTATATTTTAGTTATTTTTGAAATTTCGAATCATCTTCTCAAAACATCCTTGCTCCGCTGCTGCTTCCGTCCTATTTTAATCGCTGACTTTGTTGATCTAAATAAAGATATCAACGTGATATTTTTGAATATGAGACCGGAGGGGGTTTGATCTTAAGGATGTAAAATGTTTGAGGATTTCTTCAGTTGCACGGCATTGTTAGTACTAATGTAGCCTGGGTAAAATTAGGTCAGAAGTTTTTGTCATTTTCTTAGTCGGATATCTTTTGTTGGCGATCTAACTTATATCTTTTTTTTTATTATTATTACATGAATCATGAGATCACCTTTTGGTTTCAACTTTCAAGTGCAAATTAAATATTCCATTCCTTAAATAATTATCTATCATATAAGTACAATAAACTAGACGTACATGCCTTTGGAATATGGAGGTAACCACGTATGCGTTTTCTCAACAGGCTTATGTTCGTTTTTTTTTTTTAAATCTTAAATATTCCATACGGGAATTCATCCAAATTTAAAGCAAACAGAATTATAATGACATCCCTCTACCAATATACAAGACTACAAGTCAAAGATATTCATGAGGGTGCGTTATTTGCTCCGTAAAGAGAATAGTGCAATGATAATCTCATTCCTAGTCAAGAAAAGTCGATTCATTAAAGGAATTTACAATTTCCTTTACGATATTTAAGAATATTAAGCAATCGTAATCATATTCCTATTACATTGTTTTTTTTTCTCAAAAAACGGTGGGAATGAAAAAAATAATATTTTTTCAATAAATTTAAAAGTTTTCATTTTTTTTTTAAGACAATGAGAAAGGCCTTTTCGTCATTATTTTCTTGTTGCCACCGACTGAAATTAAACAAATGCTAAAAAGAAAAAAAAGAAACCGGCAGCCGCCGATCAAAGTTCAATAAAACTAAAACAAGAAAAAAAAATCAATGATAATTGATAATGTACGCCATCAAAAAATCCAAAAATAATATATTAACGGAGAACCGAAAATTAGTCGAGATAAAGGACATGGTGAAATATTGATGATAACATAAGGGAAGAGTTAAAATTTATGTAGAAAGAAAACAAGTTTTGAAATTGACTATCTCAACATGATATAGAAGATGACTCTCGATTTGCTCCGTATTGTCATGTTCTGGACTCTTGATTTCGAGTAGGCAAACATCTAAGTTGCTGACTAAAATATATATATATATATATATATATATATATATATATATAAGATACCTACGGTGGAGAAGGATTTTTCAAGGAGTAAATTATAAATAATCTATTTGGAACTACCCATATATAAAGGGAGATTATACTTTTTTTTCAAGGAGTAATTTATAAATAATCAATTTGGAACTACCCATATATAAAGGGAGATTATACTGAAAGTATGGGGGAAGGGAAAAAAAAGGAGGGAGAATTGGGGTGAGAGTATTTTGGGATGCGATAAAGTTTTTGAAATTTTTATTTAATTGATAATAAGATATCTTTAATAAATATTAAATGTAAAAGATTGTTTCAATCCGATCATCACATAACATGTGGCATTTGATTCCTAATTGTCACTTATGTTTTTACTGAACACCGTAATGAAAGTAATCGTAATAACATTTCGATACATCCATTTCCATTACGGTGCAAAGAACGCATCCTGAGCGTTACAATATCAATTTTCACTCCATATCTGTCTCAAAATAATTGTTCAGTTCGAATTTTTGTTTTTAGTATCGTACTTATACTATAAGTAAAAAATCAAACTGCACAATAATTTTGGCACAGAGGGATTATTATTCCTTATCTTTTATAAAAAATAGTTCACATTGTCAATTATAAATTATTCTAAAAACAATACCATCTCTGTCTAAAAAAAATAGTCTACATCACATTGAGATTTGTAGTATCAAAACACAAAGTGAACCATTTTTTTTCTTTGAGATAGTAAGAATAATACAATTTATAATTTATGATGTTGTTAATTCAGTTTCAGTTAATTTCGATTTTTCAATTTTATTATAAAATCAATTAACCAACCGATCGAGCAATCAATTTCACGGTTTTGATTTATTAGTTTTCGGTTTAGTTACTGATTTCTACCGGTTTAACTGAAACTATTTGTCACATATTTCTAACAAAATTGAGATTGAGATTTGACCCAATTTTTGCATTTTGTTCTCCTAATTTATATAGTGCATATCACATATTTAGACTCACTAGACAATGAATCATTTTTTTTTAAAAAAATATCAATCCACATTAAAAATAATTAAAAAAAATTTTTTTGAGATTCTAACCAACTCAAAAACATGTTATTAATATAAAATCTTTTAGTAAAATAATTTGACAAAATAACAAAAATTAACGATATAGAAATATAAGACACATAAAGTTAGCCTATGTTTATAAATTTTTAATTACTATAATCTGTTATACAATTAAACCAAGAAAGATATAAATAAAACTAAAAATCGAACCAAAATCTTTTAACTGATGTTAATTTTCGATTTGGTTAATCGATGTCGGTTTTTTTACACCTGGTGAGATATTATTTTTCCCTTTTAGAGTGAAGGAGGCTAAAGATAATACGACGAGGCGATTTGACTCTGAGATGATCTATAAGCTCCACACGGAAAAGATTGCAACATTCGGTATTTTTGGTTTGGGCTGGGTTATTGGGCTTAAAGGACGAAATACAATTCTCATTGTAGGCCTTTTCTTGAAAATGCATCGTTCTAGGCTATTTAACAATATTTATTATTTCTCTAATCAATGTTTAGTATGTTTCCTCTCACGTGTTTGACATTGGTTTCATTTTACTTTTCCCATACTTTTCTCTTCAATAATAAAAAAAACCACAAGAAAAACTATCTTCAAGTTCTACTATATTGGTCCCAAAATAATTATAATACTCCTTCCGGTCCTTATAAGAAGGCATTTTGATTTCGTCCTAGGTTTTACCTAGGATGTCTTTTTAATTGGAATAAAAATCTTAAAAACATTTCACAATAATTAAAAGAACACAACGAATGTGAAAATATATTTTTAAGGTTCCAATTAAAAAGACATATTAGGTGAACCTTAGGATGAAATTAAAATGCCTTATGATAATAAGGACCGTATGGAGTAAAATTTATGTAGTATTAAAGAGAATAATATGAGACAACAATCCCTCTTCTCTTTTTCGTGTGTTTTTTAATCGGAAAGTTAAACGTTAAAATTTAATTTAAATAATTACGTACAAAGAAATTCCGTTAATTTGAGCCTTAACATTAACATCAGCGTGTTTATCATTGTTTTCCCTTCACAATTAACAAAGGCAGTTCATGGGATCCCACTCACATTATGTTTTACTTGTTCTTTAAAAAAAAAAAACAAAATTAAAATTTTACTTGTTCTTTTATTATCTTCCTTCTAGTTCAAGATTTATTGTTCGTTCTTTCAAAATATTTTCTTGCACCAGGAATCATCATCTCTTTTTTTCCATTTTCTTCTAGCATATGAGAAATTTATCTAAGATGTGTCAAATTTGGCGAATTTCCACAATCAAACTTTTCAAAAAAAAAAAAGGAAAGGAATATAATGCTTTTAAAAAATCTTGAAGGATTGAGATGAAAGTATATTGGGGCTAGTAACCAAAAAGACAACAAAAAAAACCAAAGAATACAAATGAAGAAGATGAATTTTATAGATAGATTCTTGAATCTAACAATAACGGGGAAATTACGAAGATTTGGATATGTTCTAAGCGTGTAGTCACTGTCCTTAAGACAATATTTGCCCTCACTACTTTGCAAAATCGGGTTTGATTGGCAATTTGTCTCTAGGATACGAAGAAGCACAAGAACAAGCAACATAACAATTATTCGTTGTTCTTTAAGAATCTAAGAATGCAAAAAGACTTATAAAAAACCTGCAGCTGTTCACCTATTTATAGGCAAACACTAGAAATTGAAAGAATACGAAACAAAGCTTATAGCCTTTGAGTTCCAAGTCACCAACGTAACCTTTTATGAATACTTGTCATGTTTCGTACTCTTTTAATTCCTTGACACCCTTTGGTTACAGGAAGATTGAACCAAGTATGGGTTGCAACTTTTCAGTTTTTGGTTTGATTTCACAAACTAAAACCCAACAATCTCCCACTTAGTTTGTGATATAAAACAGTCACAAATATTGAGAATCATGCATAAGGAGTGGTAACTTTCGTCTTGAACCACACCATAGTGAAAATTAGTCACGAATACAGCTAATTTGTTGGTGCCTCTTTGCTTGAACCAACAATTAAACCATATCAGACTTGATTTTGCACACACGAACACTCATAACATTCCTTATAATTCACATTATTGTTTAGCACTATTACCGGCCATGTGCTCATCCTAATTTCTTAACCATGTACAAGAGATAACCTCAAACTCTTGCTAGAAGTGGCACCACTTTTATGGTCAAATAGGTGAAAGTTATTCAAATTCATTATTTAACCATAATTGAATACACATGAATAATTTCATTAAGAGATTGCTCTCAACCTGCTCACTTAAGAGTAACATAATGCACCAACCTTGGAATGGTATACACATTAATTTGGTGCTTACAATTACAAAACAACTTGTTTTTACCCTTTGAACCTTTCAATCTAGTGGTCTACTAGAAGAAGGTTAGGTTTCCATTGTTTGTAATTTTAGATAGAAGGTTTTAATTCCATTCCTCATGTTGTCAAAAAACCCCAATTCTCTCGCAAGAGATCGGGTTCATGGATCCATAATAAAATTGTGTTTTCACAAACAGAACATCGACAACATCAACACTTGTATCTCATTAAGAAATACATATATTGAATTAATATGTTTATATTTACCCATTGTCAAATTCTACACAATGTTCAAAACATATTAATCTAACTATCAAAACACAAGGTTACAGGCGACACAGGCCAGGGCCCTTTGGCCACTTCACCTCCTTATGTATTGAAGATAGTTCAACAAATTCAGCATTTCTTTCCTTCATATATTGGAGAGAGTGATTATTGTTTTCTTCACTTATCAAGAAACATCTCTCACTACCAAGCATGAATTTCTAACCACTAACGGGTTATAATTACTAATACTAGAATACCAACTAGCATTCGAATAGCCCTTAAGAACAACATAAATCTAATAAATTATAATAAAATCATAACCCTTAGTCTTTCAAAGACATATTATGATTTTAGTATTAGATTTGCAATGATCTTTACTTAGGCACTTAGTGTAATTAGTGAGTCACGTATCACACAGATAAACACTACTCTAATGCACATACAAGACATCAAATGTCACTAAAAGGTTCTAGTTTACTCATTGGATCATCACATTTAACACTAATCACTACAGGAAAAATGGCTTTTCGCGACACAGTAAATGTGCAGCAAAAAGTACGAAAAGTGTCGCAAAAAGGTGTTTGCGACAGAAACTGTGGCATATTTCATAGTGTCGCAATAAGTGCGGTCGTAAATTTTGCGACACTTTCTTAGAAAGTGTCGCGAGTAAATGCGGCACTTCTGCGACATTGATATATTGCCTCAAAAATTTCGCGACATTTATCGTGTCATTTATTTTATTTGCCGCATTAAGCTTTGCGACAATTATTTTCGTCACTTACTAATGCCACACTAGTGATGCGGCTCCTTTTTAGCTTCACATGTTCAGCGTTGCATCACTAATTGCGTCATTAACAAATGACGCAAAATTACAACAGGCATGTCAATTTTTTTTTTTTGTATTTAATTACTAATATTTTAATTTCTTCTTGGAGCTTTAATATGATTATAATTAAATAATAATTTAAATAGTATAAATAATATAATACAATACTGTATATAGATGTCAATTAAAGAATTTGAAAGAAAAGCAAATCTGATGTCAATTACATTTATTCCCAAAAATTACGGAGGAATAGTAAACATTGCATCAATTATGTAGAATTACAAATATTACTACTAAAATAGCTAGCCACTCACGAATAAATTCATACAAAAAAAAAGAGAGATTCTTTTTTTTCTAACTTCATGTGTCCCATTCATGAAATCTTGACTTTCCAAGTCCAATTTATCCTGCAAAAAAGAGAGGACATACGTAAGAAATTACTATTACAAAGATAAATTTTTGTTAACAAAATTTTGATTTTCTAGATGAAACACATAACAACATTTTACTCATTATATCGAACTTCACGCTAGAAGTTAAAAAACAAGGTCATTTCCTTGGCAAAAAGGCTGAGAGTCAAATATTAATCTCCGTCACTATGCCTTCTCCAATTCAAATCTCTTCATTTGTTTCCTTACACAATTAGGCGCCTGGATTATATCAAAAGCCAAAACATGAATCAAACCAAGAACAATTTCAAAGGCGAAAACTGAATCCCAACAACTCAACCAAATTAAAGAAAAAAACCATGACCTAGAAATGAAGATGGAACCAACTGCGAAACTAAAAAAATCTGACCTTTTCAAATTCTTTTCCCTGATTGGCACTGAAAATTTAGAAGTATCAGATGAAAGTTTTCGTATCCTTGGAAATATTTTCGAACGGCAAGGCTACAGTTATGGCGTGTGAGTTGATGATGCCTACGGAGGTGAAGGAGGGCTTCGATGTATAGATCTGAAACGGAAGCATGATTATGGGGATTTTTTTGTTCAGATCTGAATCTTAAATATCATTACTGCTCCTTGTGAGGTTATAAGGAGAAGGAAGAGCGGCTGAGGAAGGTGGTCGATGGTGGAGCGGTGAAAAAAAAAAAGCTACATTGGTGGTTTTCCCGGAGAAGCAACCGCATTAGAGGAGCTTGACATTCTAAGGGGGATTGAGCTTGAAGAGGATGGTGAAGTTTAATGGAAAAATTGTCTATTGAAAGGGGTGGTGGCGGTGATGACAATATGAGATAATAAAGTAACTTAAACCCTAATGCTAACACACGAGTCCTAATTCTTAAGTGGAGGACAATTCATTATTTTTTTAAGGACACTTCTATTTTCATCATACTGTATATACTAATTAGCATTGGAGCCAATTAAATTGTTTAAATCATTAAGTGACACCTTATATATTTTACAAAGACACCCTTAAGCGCACCCTTTTAATTTTAACCCGATAAAGTAATAATTCTTATCAAGTACATCCCTATTGAAACATTTCATTATTTCAATTGAACTCATGTACTTTGATGATTTATTAATAAAAACTTGAAAGTTTTAACTATAGAAACAATTGAGTTTCCCACATGTACACTACTGTATACACACAACTTTTTTGTGCATTGTTTAAGTATCTATGCATTATGCGTAAATCATGTATTGTTCACCATTGTTTATTAATTTTAATGTTGTTTGTGTGCATTTAATTTCCTTTTATTTAAAAGTTAAGTCTTGCAAAGGGGCAAAATGATTATATTTCAATGATACACATAATGATTTAATTGGTTATAGATAAATTATAATATAGTGTGTGAAATATGTTATGTAACACAAACATAAGTAGACAACACACTAATATTTCATCTTCTACTAAAGAATATTACCCGATCCCTAGTTGCTCCAAGATCTTGAAAGGTCAAATTAATTTTCATTTTACATAATACTATGCAAAACCTACGTCACAAATAGCAATATTCTCACTACTAGAGAAATACCCCTATTGACACACTTGTATTAAGACACAATATTTTCTATGTCCTAATAAATATGTATTTGGGACACTTTTATATTGTTACATTTTGTTGAAATTTTGTTGATACACTTGAACAAATATGTCATAATAGAACACTATATTGAGACACTTGTAAAATTAAGCTTTTATGTCTTTGATCTTAAATTTTGAAAAATAAAAAATAATGTTAAGCTATAATATGCGATAGACAGATGATAATATTTATTTAATTATATTTTTATTCATACATGCACAAAATGGGTAATATCTTCAAATAAGTTTCTCTTGCTTAAAGTAATTCAGGTATTTTTTTTGGTCAAATTCACTAATTTAAATCTTTCATAATTAAATTTGTAGAATCTAAAAACATTTTAGTTTGGCAAATGATAAATATCAATGAGCAATTTGAAGATAAATTTTGGATGGAAATTGTTGGAGGGATTTCTTTTGGCCAAAAATTCGGAGGAAGAAAGACTTGCGCGGCAACAACTTTAGAAAAAAGCGGAAAATAACTTTTGTGCGGACTTTTGCAGTTTTTTTTTCTTTCATTTATTTAAAAAGATTTTATATAAATTTTAAAGTTTGACTTTGATTGTACTAAAAGCTAAAATCAACAAGGAAATTATAAATTATAGTGCCGTGAAGACGGCAACAAAATATAATGCCGCATAGCTGAAGCAAATTCGCAGCATTTTTTTCAAAATGACGCAATTGAGTCCCAAATTTGCAGCAAAAATCAAATTACGTCGCAAAGTAATGACATTTTATTCTAGTGTCGCAAATATGTGACGCAAAATTGTGTCACAAAAAATTGATGTCGTATATAAGACGCAAAATTGTGGCACATTATAAAGTACCACAATTATGCCACAAATATACAGCACAATGGCAAGTTCGCCTCAAATTTACGGCACTACTCTGCGGCACCACCTGTAAAAGTGTCGCCAAAGGCCATTTTTCTTGTAGTGAATGTTAAATATAAAAGCATGAGAGTACAAACTTTCTTCACATTCATATGTTACATTTTGTTAGTAACTTACCAACATCATATGAATAAGAAAGTACAAAACGCCCACTATTTCCTTCAATATAACAACTAAGAAATTACCTCTTTCACCAAGCTCATTTAATTTGAACTTAGAAAAATGATTTTTTCTTAGTATCTACTGCACATTTTTAAAATTAACATGTGCATTGAGTATAAATATTTATACAAAAGCAAATATCTATTACATACTCTTCACAAACTTTTGACATATGCAATTTACAATATATATACACCATGTGAGAGTAACTTAGATCAATCACCATGCAATTGTATAAAATCAAATCAAGACTTAACTAATACACACATCTTTTTATTACTTCACAGCACAAGTATTATGAAGTTCCATATACACATTTTCAGATAAATCACCACTAGGAGAATGATTTCCATATTTAACAGGTGAACATGAAAAACTTAAATGGAAACTTTTAACTAGTAGGATAAAATATGCAAGTCAAACTAATCAAAGCAATCATGACACTTCAAGTCCATCATGCTATCAATAGCATATTACTAATGGAATAACCATTTACAATGTACTAGTCTAGAACCTTTCAAGTTAAATCAATTTGGACACATACATCATTAGACAATGTCCAGTTCATTGCATGATTAACTTTCCTTTCCAAAATGCATCAGCCTAAAACTCAAAAAACTCATTGGTTTTAACATACTCGTTTACTTAGTAAAGTATTTCTTTTTGCTCTCACTAGAAAGTCAGTAGCCTTAGAGGAGACAACTTTCAAGAGAACTTTTATAAGTTTTAGACTTTGCTTAAAACAGAAAGTCAACATCTTTCTCTTTCGTTCACTCATAGAACCCTTTTCACTTTGGAAACTAAGAGGTTCATTAAATGGTACATTAGCTACTTGGTTTAGAAACTTTTAAAATAAATTTTTAAATGAATCTACATCCATTGAATTGATTATATTAATACATTATAATCAGTGATAAGTAGCTTAGATACTTTAGTGTTCATCTAACCACACACTTAAGTGTTCTTGGTCCCAACTAGGAACACAACAATATGCAGTGTCACTTTAAACTTTTTATATTAGATAATACAATTTCCTTCCATTCCACATTTCACATGGAGACACTTAGTCTTTAAGGAGTTTCATTGTACACATGACAAGTATTTAATAATGTGTATTCCACAAACCTTTTGGCTACTTAAACTCACTAGCATAGCATTGTCATGACACATAGAGTTTTTATAGTTTTAGCCAAACTATTGGTTGTTTATTAAATACTTGTTCATTTCACCTATTAGAGTAATTTTAGACTAGGGATTTACATGCAAAACGTATCAAATATTTTATCCACTATTTTTACTAGATAAACCTGCACATAAATATGAGCAAATATCTATAAAAGTGACAAAATATTTCTTACATTTCTTAGTTTAAAATTATTGAGTTCACATACAATAAAGTGTTGTACCAGCAATAACTTTCAACTTTTATTTGAAAGTAAAATCTTGCAACCATGAATTATGCATATGTTTCACATTTTTATTATTAAGGCATTTGACACTAATTAATTTATATCTTATACAAATATATAATACCTTAGCAGCCACAAATAATAAAAATCTCCAAGCATAACACTATATAAATGCATTGATATTGAACAAAACAATGCAAAAGTAAGCGCTATCGATTCAAAGAGTTTCACTGCAAAAATAATGCTTGGCTATCAACTAAGGTCACAACCTTAACGTGTCATTTGGATGACTAAACATGAATTTCACTCGTGTCTTTTCACGTTGAACCAATGGACATATTGTTTCAAATATGTCTTCCACTTGGAACTAGTAGACACGTCCTTTTATTTGTATTTTCTCACTTAGAATCAATAGATACAAGTTTAATTTGTATCATTTCAATGAACTCACAAGACAAAAACACTTAACATGTCTATGTTCATCCAAAGATCAAGAAATCACAACTTTTCATAAAAGTTGTCGATTTCGTTTCACCATAACCATACTTTTGCATAGCTATGAGAAACTTTTACATGCATAAAATATTTGATTCCATACATAGCATCAAATTTTCAGAACCAAAAATTATTCCAAAAATTATTGGAATATAGTTATGTTTTTCTGTCGTCAACTTTCATGTCGACTCTATCAGATCAATGACCAAGTCAACAAAACATAATGGTAAACTATTCTTATAAACGTCGACTTTTCTGTCCACTTTACCAAGATCGGCGACAAATTCGACATACCCAAACATGAATATGACTACATTTCAATAGGTGTAGGCTCAAATTACCCAACGATAAGGTTGACGGACATTACCATAATATGTTTTCACATGCAATCAAATTACAGTTGTTATAATTATAGATTTTCAACACAATTGATCTTACTAGTTTGAATAATAAATATTCACAACTCTTCATATAAAGGCCAATTTCAACACAATTATAACAATATGTCTTTCACATTTCTCAAAACTAAAGAATTTAAGAAAAATAAATTCATCACGTTTTTTGTTCTTGTCAACAAAATTCACTTTAAGATCATTAATAAATAATCATTATAAGATCTTAAATACCAATTAATTCAGATAATTTTCACAGCACTATATTTGGTTCAAGCAAAATTAAAACACATATCTACAAACTTTTAAATTATCATGATAGATTAGTTTATTATGAATTTTGTAATTTCAAAGAAAATATATAACACAATGTTAATGTATATAAATTTGAGACTTATCTGCGGTTTACTCGCTTGAGTATTCTCCATATCTTTCTAGATTTGTCTTCAGAACTTGAGTACGGAATTAAACCGTAGAGAAAACATTTTGGGCGCACCTAAAAATCTCTATGTTGTAAGATCCATCTTCATTGCTTTCCACAGTCTTTGATCTTTGCCTCCTTATATATATACACCAAAATCATGGCTAAAATATTGTTTTAAGATTGAAAGTATATTGGGGGTAGTAACCAAAGAGACAACAAAAAGACACCAAAGGATAAAAATGAATTATGATGAACTTTATAGATAGATTCTTGAATCTAACAATAATGGGAATCACAAAGATTTGGATATGTTCTAAGCGTGTAATCACTGTCTTTAAGACAATATTTGCCTCCAATATTTTGTAAAACTGGGTTTGATTGGCAATTTGTCTCTAGGATACGAAGAAGTACAAGAACAAGTAACTTTGCAATTATTCCTTGTTCTTTAAGAATCTAGGAATGCAAAAAGACTTATCAAAAACCTGCAGTTGTTCACCTATTTATAAGCAAACACTAGAAATTGAAAGAATACGAAACAAGGTCTATAGCATTTGAGTTCCAAGTCACCAACGTAACCTTTTATGAATACTTGTCATGTTCCGTACTCTTTTAATTCCTTGACACCCTTTGGTTCCAGGAAGATTGAACCAAGTCTAGGTTGCAACTTTTCAATTTTTGGTTTTATTTCACAAACTAAAACCCAACATGAGATTTTTAAAATCGTTTTTATTAATTGGTACTTAGAAGGAAGGAGTTTCGAATTCTAAGGAATATTATATATTTTATTTTTATTCTATTAGAAGGTTTATGGGTAAATAAATTATAAAACTATATAAAAAAAGGAAAATGATATTTTTAGTGAATGAAAATAGTGAAAAAAAAGGAGTTTTTTTTTTTTTAAATACTACTAATATAAAAGGTCAACGTGAACATTACCGCGTATGAAGAAGACTACCCAATTCGGGTCAAACAAAATCGTTATAAATTCCAAGATAAAGGGTATATCTGTCCATATAAACATCCAATGACGTGTTATTTTACCTTTCTCTCCAAGTCTCCGATTAAGATTTGTCCCGATTATTCTAGCAGTTTCAGTGAGATTACCAAACAACCCCCGAACGAAAATATCAACCATTAATTTGAGAAAAACCGCTATAAATAGCATCAACCGTTTGCCTCTATCCGTCCATCGTCGTTTACTTCGTGAAGAGTACAAAGGCAGAGTTTACAAATCTTTTTCAATCGATCTTCTTCTTTCTTGGAAATACGGAAAAGCGAAAAATCGAGCATTGAAATGGAAGGGTTTTCTTCGTTCTTCGATTCACAATCGGCGGCAAGAAACGGTTGGACTTATGAATCTCTCAAGAATTTCAGGCAGATCTCTCCGGTCGTTCAGAATCATCTCAAGCAGGTTCGATAATTATCTACTCTATTTTCTCTTTTGTTTTTGCTTTGTTTTAGGATTACTTTCTGTTACGTTAATCGGTGTTACTTTCCGTGGAGACGGAAACGTTTTACCGAGATTCTCTTTTGCTGAATCTATGTTGTTGTTTGACTATTTGGCAAGTTTTAGCCAGGCTTTTGGATTTATTCTTTGTAAATTGGGGACATGTTGAAATAACGAAGATGTTGAAATTTGTTATGTTTGCTTCCATCATCGTTCTCTGGCGGTGATGGATTTTAATTTGGCCCATTTGTTTTTCTTAGGGTTTCATTATTTTCTTAACTATGACGGTCCGTAAAGTTGTTTTGTGTAATTATCGTGGATGTGTTCGGCTTATGTAATTGATGACAGTTAAAGCTTAGGTGAATTGGATAATTCTGTTTTCGTATCTCTTTTATACTCTTATTACATGCTCAATTGCTCCTATGAAAGAGAATTTCTTGAGAAGTCGTCAATTAGAAGAAGATAATGGAAAATGCATTCTGATGGAGTTGTGTCCTAAAAATAAGAACTTATATAAGTATACACACATTTTGAATGATGCTTATATGTGTATGTACAAGCCCATTTTTTCACATTGGAACTTGCTATGTTGTCTTGTTTTGGGGCTTCAACTGGTCTAATTCGAACATAGATTTATAACTGTGGTCATTGCATAATCTTAGAGATTCGGTTGTTTTATGTCGATGGGTTGATAGGTGCTTATATATCAGTCTTGTTTTGATTAATTCTTTTGGTAATTTTTGTTGCTTAGTTGTTAGGTTCTGTTTTTTTGTGGCATGTCATAGAACGGGGAATGTGAAATATTATCATTAACTAGTGTAAGTTTTCAATATGGAGCTGTTGGGTTTATTTTCTTACCACGTACTTGCTCCGTGTTGCAGGTGTATCTGACACTCTGCTGTGCACTGGTGGCTTTGGGTGTTGGTTCTTATCTTCACATACTGTGGAACATTGGTGGTTTTCTTACCACTCTGGGATCCATTGGATCCATAGTATGGTTACTGTCTACTCCTCCATATGAAGAGGTAATAGATTGCTGTTTCAACCTCTGATTCCTGTATTTGAGTTTAGTACAAGTCAACGCATCTTGGTGTTTGGTACTGAATTTTGCTTGTTTCCTATGGGCAGAAGAAGAGGGTTTTGCTGTTGATGGCATCTGCAGCCCTCCAAGGAGCTTCAATTGGTCCTCTCATTGAACTTGCAATCAACTTTGATCCTAGGTATGGATTTTGGACTGATATTGTATGTTCAGTTTTGTTTGTCCAGTTATGAAGTTGGATTGCTAGATGGGGAGTCAGGATGACACAGGCTTTTAGTGTACAGCTTACGATGCATTTGAACACTTGCAACAATTTAGATGAGAATTGTTGTGTTGTGTGCTTCATAGCCTCTGCCAAGGGTGGGGTGATTTTGCTGAGTTGAAAATTTGTGGATTTTATGTGTACAGTTTCTGAATGTTTCTGTGGTGTCGTAGCTGTCATAGCTGCTATAATCACATGTCTGTCTGTAGAGCTTATATACTTGCTTTTTTTATATTTGTTGGTTGCTTCAAGTTCGGTAGTTCTTATGCATGCTAATGTCTGATACGCTCCAATATGCGCATGGCTTGAGGTTTAGAAAATATTTATTGGTTAAGAGAGTTACGTGATTCACATGCATGTTTGTTCATCTCTATTGCAGCCTTCTGGTTGGTGCTTTTGTTGGTTGTGCCGTGGCTTTTGGGTGTTTCTCAGCAGCAGCGATGTTGGCAAGACGCAGAGAATACTTGTATCTGGCGGGCCTGCTTTCTTCTGGTGTTTCCATTCTTTTCTGGCTGCACTTTGCCTCTTCCATTTTTGGAGGATCTTTGGCCCTGTTTAAGTTTGAGGTATTTGTTGGTGACAGTATCAGTATTTGGTTATATACCATTTTCCAAATCCGGTCATAACATTTTGTGTTGCTTTTTGCAGCTATATTTTGGCCTGTTGGTATTTGTTGGTTACATTGTCGTTGATACCCAAGATATAATTGAGAAGGCTCATTATGGCGATCTTGACTATGTGAAGCATTCTCTTACACTTTTCACAGATTTTGTTGCTGTCTTTGTTAGAATTCTCATTATAATGGTACTCTTCTCCCTTCCCTCAACACCTTTCTCTTGCACACTGAATACAGCTATTACTTGGCTGATAAAATTTGCTATCTCTTCCCTTCTTTTTTTCCTTTTTTTTTTTTTTATTACGTTGGTACATGACTGCTTGTGTGTGTTGTGCAGTTGAAGAACGCACAAGAGAAGGAAGAGAAGAAGAAGAAGAGGAGGGACTGAACTGAACACTCGTGATACCAAAGAGAAGAAGAGACGAAAAAACATAACATGGAGGATACTGTTAACTGCTTATGTCTGTGATAATAAGCTCGAAGCTTTTTCTCTTTAGACTTTGTTTGTTAGTGTGTAGTAAGTAGCAGTAACTAGTGCTGATGTTAATATTCGGCGTTCCAACTTTGGTGAACAATGAAATTGTGTAAATGTTGCGAATGCTCTTGGAGATATTGACGTCCTGTCCTTCTGATCTCGTTCAACTTTCTTTCCTAAGTTGTTTACTAGTTGTGCATGGTCCAATTTTGGACGTCGAGTAAAATTAAATTTTGGCATCAATCATTTAGTCTTTTAAATAGGGCATGTTCGGGTATCAACATGAAGTAGGTGTAGACTTCATCAAATTGAATCGTTACTTCAGTGGCGATCGATAACTGCGATTCTCTGATTCTATCGTACCAACTGCATTTTAGGTAGTATTTGCCCTTTACCTTTGTTAGCTGTTTTGTGGGGGTAGTGATCGTTTTTTACCGTCTACAGTCAGATGAAACAAAAAGCAGTAAAAAATTAAAGATTGGGTAACTTATAGGTAGCTTTGTTTCCGCGGACATATGTCCATCCGCATGTCTCCAAGTGTACATCTGTCACTGTTGCAAAAAGTCCCATTGGTCAGTAAGCACTCGTGCATGACCATGACGATCCTAAATGGAGCCTGATGGTTTTCCCATCCCACGATCCCCACTTTTAAATAATGCATCAATCACCACTTCTTTCTTTGCGCAAATTTGCGTCAAATTATTCCTATATGAGTTGTGTTTTATGACCACCAGATGCTACATTTGACTGTTTAAATAACTAACTAATACTCCGTCTCTATTTTAAAATGATTGTCCAATTTAAAATTTCACTTTTAGTACAATTTAAACGAAAAATAAAAATTTAAATTGGACAATCATTTTGAAAATGAGGGAATATAATTTATGCCTTATAAATTAGATTGAAAGGTTATATTATCTACTATGTCTTAAAAAGAAAAAGAAAAAAGGTCACAATGAATTTTGCACAATATTGACTATTTTTTGAGACAGATAGAATAAAACTGATTTTATTTTTATGTTTATCATTTCCATGTCTATTATTTTGATAAAAATAGAAACGGTAAATTAATATGGTAGCTCATGGACAAAAATGCAACGTAACGTAAAAAAGCCTACGAATTCCATTTATTATATTTTAGCTTAAAAGATTAATTTTTTACTTTATTTCATTTTATTTTTTTGTATCTTCGTTGTTCGTGTGAATTGAAATTTTTACCGGACAAATCATGTCTTCATAGTTACTTTTTATTTGAGACAAACAAATACTGGAGACAACAATGTGACACGATCCATCCGTTTTTTGTCTAGTTTTTAGTTGTTTACTATTTGTGGAGTGAAAAGTAGAATAGTACATTAATCTAAACCACTCAAAGATATGGGTTTTGTAGTGTCGTTTCTTTGTGGAAGCCTAATGGACAATTAATTAACATCAGGGAGAGAGACCTGGCCAAACCGGTTTTGCTTGGTCTCTCTAATATAAGTATTATCCATATTCGTCATTTATGATGGCTTAACCTCATCTCCAACTTCCTTAGTTTCGAAATGTTTATCCACCTTTTCTATTATTTTTAGTTCAATAAATTAAATAATTGTTTTAGGATATAAGAAATACTGGTTTGTACTGAATATTGTTTTCTCATGTCGTTTGGAGTAGTTTTCATGTTGATTAGGAACTGGGGACCGCCTTTGTTTAATTTATTCAAACTTAATTTAAGTTAACACTGTATGATCTTCTTCCTTTAATTTGCTCGACAAATTTTTAGAAGTCCTATGATTGGTGGATTCAATTTGCTCTAATCCTTCTAATTAAGATGGAGTACACATTTTCGATTCATTTATTTCAATAGACGTTTCATTTTATACTCCTTCTGTCCTTAAATTATTATCCAATTTAGAATTTTATTTGATACAATTTGAACTAAAAATGAAAATATGAACGGAAGACTACAACATAATAGAGTCTAAAACAAACCGATGATGTTAGATGCTTAGATCTATATAACTCAGCGTGAACGGAGGTTATGACCTACATATAGAGACTCGAACTTCTGCGATTGAACTGCAAAATAGACAAATTCGCCTCAGGGTTATTCAAGATGAAAAACTCTATTTGTTTGGACGTCTACTTATTTTATATTTTTAATTCAATTTAACTATTAAAAACCAAACTCAATGTCAAATAAATAACCGTCTAAACAACTTTTCAATTTACGTTTTGAAGCTTAACTTAAACTATATTTTAGTATAGTATTTAGTATAATGATCATTTATAAAATTAAAATAATTCAGTAACTAAACTGAATAATTTACAATAGTTTAGTGACCATGGCACAACGCCAGCGGTGGTGGGTGATACGTCAATGGTCAATAAACTATTGTAAAGTCTTTAATTTGATCATGAACTATTTCAATTTCATAATGGCCATTATACTAAAATACCATCCAAACAACTTTTTCATCTTCCATTACGTTTTCCATATAAATCATTTTTCATATTTAAGTTGAAAATGCAAACGAAACTTACGTCCAAACATACACTAAATGGTACAATTAGTAATTCCATTACCTCATGCAATTAGAATTAAAAGATACTCCATATGTTTCGAAATTATTATTTAGTTTGGATTTTTATTTTTAGTTTCAATTGTACCAAAAATAAAACTTTTAAATTGGGCAATAATTTTGAAACAAAAGCAATATAAATCTCGAAAGAAATTGTAATGTTTACCTGAAAGGTATTTCCAATATAAGATAATCAAGATATAGTACATACGTTCTTTGTCCTAATCTCGTTATAAGATAGCAGTGGCCGGTAAAGCCCAATTCAGTTCTGGTGTAGGAGTAAACTCATAGCTGAAGTCATGAAGTGAGAATTAATAAAGTGAGAAAGAGATGTCTAATATAAGTTAAAATTTTAGGGTAGAAAGGAATTAAGTGGGGACTAATAACTTGACTCTTGTAATTGGACTCGGTCTTACAAAAAAGTTCATCGATGATTTGAACTCGGTGATTATGTAATCACGAGATTTATAAATTTTTCAAATAATAGAATAATAATTTAGTCAAACGATATTTATTATTATTATTTTTTTAGAGTATGTCAATTTTTCCTACCCAACCGCTCTAAACATAATCCGGGCATTGTGTATTTACATTTTGCTAAAAAAAATAAAATATAAGAAAAAAAGACTCTAACGATTGTTTTTCCCTTCATGAATTATTGCCATTATTAGCTTTGTCTATATTACTTGCATAGTATTAAATTTGACCATTCACAATCTCTGCCATTTTTTTTTGAAAAAAAAAGATTCTTATTAATTTAAACTTGTTGGGAATCGCCCAGCTGCGTTTGAAGTCATCTTCTTTGCCAGTGTCAAACTTGATAACGCTAGCTAGATTCTCTAGTGGAAGAAGATGATTAATGGGACTCACAATTTCACAAATGAACAGCAGGCAGCTGAAATTTGCAAACTAATTAAAGAATTTCCGGTAATAAGCAGAAAAGGTCACTTGTGCAGTAAAAACCGACCAAATTCGTGAGTGGATCTTTATTTTAAACTTTAATCTCCACGATTCCAAATATTGGTAGAGTTCAAGAAAGTAATTGAAGTCCCTTTCTACACCTTATGCTAAAATTGTCCAAAGTAGTCATCTTGAAAAGACAGAACCTCGATCAAATATTATATTACTCCCTCTTCCAAAAAAAAAGTGTCATATTGATGCAAGACTATAGATAACAATAGATGAGACTCCTATTTTAAAACGAAATAATTAAGAATATATACTCTTCTAAATAATATGACATTGTAGAATTTAGTATGACCAAAGTAGTTTTTAAGTAAATGATCATAATGAATTCGTGAATCATAAAAACTGCAAACTGAAATTAATTCACGATGATGAACTTAATCAAATGAATAATTATCTGATTCCTAATTTAATTATCAACATATCTTATCCGCGAATAATATCTGTTGGAAAAAGGAAGGGTACGGCTTGGTTCGAGTATATCTTTTCTAATTTCTCCCATCAAAAGTCAGTTTCTTCTTCTCGAAGGAGTCAAAGTATTTGGTGTGTGAATGGAAGAGAATTGGGAAAGAAATCATATACGTACTGTACTTGGTTATATAACATTAACTAACTAATCCAGATAAATAAATGAATATATCAGATCATTTGGTAACGAAGGAAATCGCTTCGAAGAACCCAAAACCCCAAGAACAAGTCCAACATGATGTACAGTCAAAATAGATTAAAAAAAATTAATTTGTTGAAAAACCAATAAACAAGCACTCTCCCGATTGGGGGAAAAAATACGGCAGCTGGGAGACAATTTATGAAGAGTTTTATTAATTACTAAAATTATTTCGTACGTTGTACGGGATGTGTTACATATATTGCGTAAAAAAATTATAAAATTATAATCACAAGTAAGCTGACGTCATCGTCGTAGTATGATAAAGTTTGTGTCGGGTTTTGTTCTATAATAATCTTCCGTGTTTTGCTGTGTAAATTATATTCATTATTTTTTATATTTCATATTCAATATAGTATACATTTTGAAAGGTAAACTATAAGTATGACTCATTTGTAGTAAAATTTTAGAAGTAATAGTCAATAAAATTGATAATAACTTAGTAGTATAATTTCATAAATTTTTACAAATAAATTTAGTAAACTCAAAATAAAAGTTATAGTGAATTTAAAAGGAAAAAAGAAATGTAAATATATATATAGTATTTTATATAACATCTATTCAGTAAAACATTTTTTGCTAGATTTCCCTGAAAATACTACATTTTATACATAATTGATGGCTTTTTATCCACTGAAATAAATTTTATGATTTTTTTAAAAATTCCACCACAATAAACTTTGTTTGAAAATAGTTAAAAATCATTCTAAGCAACCAATAAAAAAAAATAATTAGCAACGGAAAAGATGGGGTTACCAGTATTAATTAAGTAGATTATATGAAATGTATGGGTGAAACGCATGGGTGGAAAATAAACTGAACTAACCGATTTAGAAAAAATTTTAACACTATAACGAAAGGGGATCTCTGACGTTGACCCATACAAAAAAAAATACTCAAAATTTGACATTTGACAAAGAAGGCTCTTTTTTTTTTCTTTTTTTAGTTAAGCCTGGCAGGGATGAAACCCGATATATTAAATTTTGAGAACGGAGAAGATAGTAGTACATAATTATACGAATCATCGTATCCTAAGGTATAGAAAGTCTTGCTGATCTAGAACAAGAAGACCTTTTAGTGTAGAAGGAAGGTCTCTAAAGCTATGAAAATGAATCGATTGCCCTGATGAAGCCATATTAGAGAGATGATCAGCAGCAACCTTTGCTTCATGTTAGACATGGATAATTGCATTGTTGAGGCTGAGGAGCAATTAGTTGTTACGAGCTTTCCATATTTCCCAACTAGTGAAAATTGGGATTGCCATTGACAACACTTGTCTTCCTTATTTGAAGCTCCCAGAAGAATACCAACACTGGATCATATGCCATAGGGTAGCGGTCGGCGGCAGTGAGATTTCAAAAAATTGCGCAAAGAAGGTCCAGACCGACTTGGCGATTGTGCAATCCAGGAAGATGTGATTAAGGGTTTCAGCTACATTCCTGCACAAAGGGCAGATGGAGGGATTAGCATAGATCCACTATATCAGAAATTGGAAGCAAATGGTTTATCATCTTCCAAGAGAAAAAAGATATTCGAAGAGGAAAATAATGATGCCAAAAGAATTTTAAAACTCCCTGTTTTGGTTTCTTTGCCCGAAGAGCCTCATATGCCGTCTTGATTGTGAAGTTGCCATTTGAAGTTGGCTGCCAATAGATGCGATCGTCTCCATCAGTGGAATCCTGTTCCAAAGTCTCCAAGTGATCCAAAGTTTCTGGGAACAGAATTCCTTGGAAGGCCGCTAAACATCCTTGCTTGTGATTGAAGAACTCTTTGATAGAGAGAGCGGGCTGAGGCAGGGATTCGGAGGTGATGTCCCAAAGAATTCCAAAGAATTCCAAGTGACGACCAGTTATCGCGCCAGAAATTAGAGCCACCATAGTTGATTTGAATTTTTGAATGTCCTATTGCCGTTGACTCTATCTTAGCAACTCGGTTCCAGGAAGTTTTCCTTCTAGCTGAATCGGACAAAGAGAGCATGAAATTAGCCCATAATCCTTCTTTGTTTTTGATTTTCCACTACATTTTCACAGAAAATGCCTTCACTATATCCCTGAATTTTCTCAAACCAGTGCCATTTTCATCGAAAGGGTAAGCTAAGCGATCATAAGAACGCCAATGTTTCTTGCCTTCGACAAAGAAGGCTCTTAACTATCTAATTGAGCTATACGTTGAAAACTCTCTTTTAATATATAACTAAAATTATCTCAGTGTATTACACGGATTGTGTTACATGTATTGTGTAAAATTGTAAAATTATGATCAAATATGAGCCGAGCGTTATCGTAGTAATATGATAAAATTTGTGTTAAGTTGTGATATAATAATTTTTAGCCGTGTTTGTTGTGTACATTACATTCATCTTTTTGTATATTTCATATTCAAGATAATGTAAGTTTTGAAAGATAAAATTTTAGTACGAAATTTTAGAAGTGTGATAAAATTAATAATAATTTAGTAGTGTAATATGAAAGTTTTAGCGAACTCAAAAGGAAAAAAAAATGTAAAGATATATAGTATTTTGTACAGTATCTCTTTTGCAATATTTTTTTAATTATATTTTCCTAAAAAATACTGTAAGTTATACACTAAAATAAATTTTACGATTTTCTGAATCTTCCATTATAGTGAACTCTGCTTAAAAATGTAGGAAAAATCATTCTTAGCAACCAATAAAAAAAAGATAAAAATAATTAGCAATGGAAAAGGTGGGGTTTTCATTATTAATGAAGTAGATAATCAAATATATATATATATATGATGTAATAAAAGTGTCTGAAACGCATAGGTGAAAAGTAAATTGAAATAACTATTTATAAAAAATTTTATCACTTTATTGAAAGAGGGTCTCTGGCATTAAAACGTGAAAAAAAAAAAAAAAAAACTCTGAACTTGACATGTAGAAAAGAAGGTTCTGAACTATCTAATTTAATGGCACATGTCGATTGAAACTCTTTTTTAATATATAACTAGTGTTTACCTGGTACGTTGTACGAGTTATTCAAAATATATATGAACTTAATGATTTGTTGATTATATGAGATTTTTGACAGAGTGATATATGTAAAAAAAATTAATGATATAAATTAAAATTGTGTAACTTTTAATATCAATGTGTTTTGCTATTTTAAGGATGTTGAAATAATTTTCAATATTCGAAATCATCCAATGACACTCGTTATCTATCGTTTTGTTTTGTTGATTTATGATTTTATATATTTTAAAGGACAAAACGCACTTTTGGTCCCTAAACTATGGGAGGTTACTGGTCATCATTAATTTTACTGACAAAATTAGTCATCATCATTTTGTTTATTCATTAACATGATCCATTTAACGAAAATTTAAAGAATTAAAGGTCAAACTCCTTAATCCGATAATTTTTTTTATTTTTATTAATTTTTTCAGGCTGTGAGGCCCACTTACGTTTGACTTTAAAAAAAGAAGAAAAAAAGGGGGAAAAAAAGAGAGGAGCTTGACCGTAAGTGGATATACAGAGCATCATCTGAAAAAAAATCGGAGTTTTCGTAAAAAAGAAATAATAATCATATAAGACGAGAAGGGATGATCCAAAATTACGCAATAACGATATTCAGATTACTAGATAAGAAGGAAAAGTCTCAGGAAAAACAATAACTTCTTTGAATGATTCCACTAGACAACCGACGTCGTCCTATGATTGGGGTGGATACCAAGCTGTTGTAGGCTCTCGATAACGTCTGGTAGTTTCATATCTATGTGGCAATGGAAGAGCTTCTGTGTAGATAGAAAGGGCAATTCTGAATCAAAACAACACAAATGAAACATCAAAAATAAGATCAGGGGATTCAAAGAGGAAACAGAATAGGAAGAGAAGGAGAAGGAGAGAACTAACCATATCAATAGTAGCATGGAAATTTTTGCCAATGCTTGAGAACTGACCAGTAGCCGGTGTGGGTTTGGAATCCATATCACGATACCGTCGTTGAAGATCATCATCTCTATGATCTTCCATGATCGCTTCCCGGGGGGGTTTCCTGACAGGCTGAAAAACCCTGTGGATCTTGCCTTTGGGGATTAAACGAGTATGTGTTCGACGACATGTAAAATGGGTAATCGAAGCACCGAGAACAAGGTTTAGTGGGGATGAAAGAAGTTTGCAAAAGGTGCACCATTGTTGTTGTGATTGTAGATTAAATTGTCTGTGTTTCTGTTTGATTGGGGAGAACGAAGAGGAACGGGAAAAAGGGAATATACCTTCTTTTTTTTCCCTCTTTTTTCTTTTTTTCCTTTAAGTGAAACGTTAGTGGGTCCTATAGTCTGAAAATAAATTAATAAAAAATAAAGAATTAACAGATTAAGGAGTTTGACTATTAATTTTTGTAAAATTTCATTAAATGGATCAATGTTGATGAATAAACAAAAAGATGGTGACTAATTTTGTTAATAAAAAATTAATGGTGAGAAGAAGTTGTGACTCACCATAGTTTAGGGACTAAAAGTACATTTTGTCCTATTTTAAAAGTATTCTTTTAATTTTTTATCATGATTTTTTTAAAAATTTCTACCAGTATCATATCTTTTCAACTCTCTCTTTAATATTTCTCATTATTTCTTTTTATAAACTTATCTATATTTTTCATCTCTCTATATACCTTCTGTAACCTCTCTTTATAAGTTTGTTTGTATATTTTTATTATATATAGTGTTTATTTCATTTTTTTATATAAAAAACTGACATTTTTTTTCCTTAGTTGCATAGTCTTCACCTTTTTCTCTCTTTTTTTCTCCCTAAATTTCTAAGTAATGATAGAGATAGCGACAAATTATAGTGAAATTGTATAGTGACTAAGAAAAAGACAAACACACCACACTTACTAAATTTAGTGCTTGTTAATTAAGGGTAAAAATATAATTTTACAGGAAAGATATAATTCTAACGGTTAAGTAACTAAAAAATAGGGGGCCATAATTACTCCACATCAGTCACTATATTTTGTTACTATTTTATATCATTATATTATCATTTTCCATTTGATTACCTCTCTTTAAAGTTTCATTTCTTGAAAAATTATAATTATTTCATTTTTCATTTTTTCCTTCAAATAATTATTCTCAATTTCTATCTCTCAAAAAGAGCTTTATTTTTTTCTCATTTTAGAAAACTTTCTCCCTATTGATCTTTACGTTTTGTTTTATCATCACAACGTTAACTTTTTCTACCATTATATCATATGAAAATATATATATATATATATTATATTATTATATTATTTTTTTAATAATCAATTATTATACCATTTTCAGAATTATGCATATGTGTTTTTTTCTCAATATGCTTTGGACTTTTTTATACGTTATTATTATGCATATCTATATATTAGTGGGGCCAAAGATATATAGGACTATGTTGTCAATGTGTGGGGTTTATGTTTTGAACTTTTTTTTTTTAGTTTCTTTCTGGTCAATTTTCCTTTTTGCAACTAAAATTTACTGTTAAAGGGTAGTCTCCTACTTAATTTATTTTTAATTATAAATTTATATTCTTATATTAAAAAATTACCATTAAATGATAAAGTGATGTGGTTGCGACATATAGACTTTGCTATTGAATTTTTACCACGTGGACTATCATGTCTAATTTTACACCATATGTCTGATAAATAACTATCTTTTAATATGTAGAGAGATATAGATCATGTAGAAATATGTACGAACTAGTATATATGTTGATCTTTCTCATGGAATCCGTTACAATTTAATTTAGACTAAATTATTAAACTGTTCCTTTACATTAATTCTTTAAGTTTTTGTTTGTAATTTCTTTTTGTCTTTTAGCACTATGGTGAAAGTTTGGCCATATTCGGGATCAAGTCAATAAGGATATTTTTAGAACAAAAAATAACTATGTTTTCAAATATTTAATAATCATTAACTTGACACTGAATATAGTCAAACTAATCCGAATAGTGTTAAAGGACTAAAAAATTTACAAACGAAAATGTGGAGGACAAATTTAGCAAAATATTAATGTGAAAGACAAATGTGCATCTGATCTGATGCAGAGGACCAACAGAATTTAGTGCTTAATTAATTTATTAAATTCTATTAAGTTATGGGGCAAAAAAGGTCAAGGTCAATTACCCTGTCCAAAAATTTACCCTTTGCTGATTGCCAAAAGGAACAGTATGCCAAATATTAATGTGTATCTTTTATTTGTTTATTCAATGAAGGGATTCAAGGCAATTGATCTTTGAAACAACCTATTTTAACGCGTTACATTATATGCTGAAATTTGGTAAGCATATATATTGCACAATTTCCCTTTTGAATTGTTAATTTCTTGTCCACCAATAATTCACACAAGAAACAAACTTCTTGACCTTGGCGAGTGAAAAGTGATCCCAAGAGACTAAGAGTGAATAGTTGATGCGAAAAATTAAGGAAGAATATGAGGATAGAGACCAGGGCGTATTGTGGAATCATGAAAGATATTAGACAGATATTTTGAATAGAAAAAATTCTTAAAAACTAATTTTGTGACGGATTGTATCAGTTACTAGCTAGCTTACTTATTTATTTGGCTTCATTATAATGCCTAGAGCTTCGGTTTCTGATTGGCCATGGACTCCAGAATCAAGACATGTAGAAAGAATTACGACCAACATTTTCAACTCCTTTTCGTTTTGTAGAGATTCTATTCTACAAAACTGATGCAATTTTTACAGGACTTAATTTCTTCAAAGGAAGAATGTGAGAACTTTGTCTTTTTTTGTTCTTCTTGTTTCAAAACAATTTTTTTTTCTTTCTTTCTTCTTCTTTTTTTCCTTTTTTTTTGTAACCGTATTGCGAAAGGATGACATAAAAAGTGTAAAATAAAAAGTAAGGGCGTGTCAAAATTTCCAGACAATGGGGTGACATTGTGACAATGTGCCACATGAAAAAACAATAGGTGTGCATTTTAATATGTTAAAAGTGTAAAATACAAGTGTGATGAGTTTTCAAGTCCTTTTCTCATACCACAAAAATACGACTAAAAATTATGAACTTACTTTTGTAAAAATAACATTACCTCTTAAATTACAAACAGAAAATAAAATGATACTATGTCTTTTGTTTTTTCCCTTCTGTTGTGAACTCGCATTAATGCCTCTTTAAACAGCTCCAACTACTGCACTATAATTTATATTAAATTTAGTGTAGAGATAGAATATTTTAAGTATTTTTGTATACCAACGTTCTTTGCACTCCAATCTTAACACATCAAAGATCTAAACATTAAATATTTTTAGTTTAAATTTTATTTTAGTGGTTGATTAAAATCTTACAATTTGGTATGGCTTATTTCTAAATCATTTTTTATTTGATTATAGAAATATGAAGTTTTTCTATTTTTTTTACATATTCAATTTTAATAATGATTAAAAATAAATTTTATTTCAAAAATAAATTTTTATATTCAATATGGGTCTTAGTTTGTAGATCTCAATAAAATATTTAATATGATATAATTTTTACAACATAATTCATTTTTTAAATTTAATTATATAGCAAATATATAATTAGATCAATGTAAAATATAATGCACAAAAAACAATGTAGCTGACAATTTACACCATATTTGGTGTAATACTATTCATTGCACTAAAATAGTACACTGATTTGATGTCTTCGTTGGAGTGAAAAGTTTACACCAAAACACTAAATAGTATGTTCGTTGGAGATGCTCTTAACCGGTCAAAATGGCAACTTTTTTCTTCGATGTAAACTTTTTTTTTTCCCTTCCTTTTTTTTCTATTTTGATTTCTATTTTTAACATAATTTCTTTTAAACTGATCGAGATATATATGTCCTCCATCAACATTAACCTTTTTGAATAAAATCTAATCAGTCTTTTAATTTAATTATTGAATTGCACATAACTTTACCGCACTAATAGCATAAAGAAAAAGTTTCTTATGAATTACATCCGTTGTAATTAAACTAAAAATAAATAAGAAATGTCGTACTTACTTTACATCAACCTCATGTCGCTAATAATATTTATATGCTTTACGTTGGATCCAAAAAAAAAATGTCTCAGGCAACACGATTCTTTCTTGAAAGCTTGCTTAACTTGGATATTTACTTTTTAATATTTTTCGACAATGGAAGCCTTCTAGTTTTTTTTTTTAAAGAAAATGATTTGGTAGCTGGCGGAGCTAGGGGGGACGAAGGGGTAGTCACACCGGCAATTTATTGGGTGAACCTGGGGGCACCATACTTCCCCTTCTATTTTTTGTATTACTAGTCCTTATTGTATTTTTTTTTTTTTTACTTTTTCTAATAATCTTCCTATTATTTACAAGTTTAGTCCCTGCCACTTTTTTCTTTCTCTTCTAAAAAAACATCTTTAATATTCAAACGATCATATCTCTCAATCCGTGAAGAATTAGAAAACGTGTTACACATGAATTTTATTGTATTCGTCGAAATCTATCCAACAAGATCCATGTCAAATATTTTTTCCGAGTTTAAAAATGACTAAATTTCGATTGATATCTAGTTTAGAAAGATGGATAACCCAATTCATTTTAAATTGCTTATCCATTGTGTTTATGTTGATTATCCAACCAGTTTGAACTGGTTATCCAACTTGTTTGTACTGGATATCCACATATTTGGTTTGTATGCCTATCAAACTTGTTTGTAATGGATATCCCACTTGTTTGTACTAGATATCCAACTCGCTTGTACTGGATATTCATCCATTTGGTTTATATGTTTATCCAACTTGTTTTATAGATGTAATCCAACGGGTTTGTATGCATATCCAACTTGTTTGTGCTGGATATCCAACTCGCTTGTACTGGATATCCAACTTATTTGTACTGGATATCCATCCATTTGGTTTGTATGCATATCCAATATGATTGGATAAAACAAAATAGGTAATTAGTCCAAACCGGTTAGATAATCACTCTGAACACAACGGATAATCATTTTTCAGTTTATTCATTTCTGCCCGTAAGATTTAAATGTATTTAAAGTTCAAAAGAAATATTCAACATTGATCTTATCGAATAGATCTCGTCGAGTACTATAAATTTTATATATAATTCGTGTTATAATTCTTTACGGATCAAAAGATATAAGGAACACAACAATATGAATGTAAAATAAGTTGGTTATCTATCTTCTTAAACTGGATATCCAATGTGTTCATATTGATTATTCAACTTCTTTGTGATGGTTATCAAGTATTTTTTTTTCTTGCTCTTTTATGCAAATGATTGTCCAACTTTTTTGTACTGAATATCTAACGTGTTGTACTGATTATCCAATTATTTTCTATTGATTATCCAAATTGTTTGCAATACTTATCCAATCATTTTTTCTTTCTTTCTTTTTTTTTGAAGAGTGAATGTCAAAAATATGATTGGATAACAAGTACAAACAGAATGGATAATCAGTCCAAACCGGTTGGATAATCAGTAGGAACACAACGGATAACCATTTTTCAAAGAAAAACGAAAAACACATTTCTTCATTTCTGCCAGTAAAATTAAAATGCATTTAGAGTTCAAAAAAAATATTCAACATAGATCTTATCGAATAGATTTCGTCGAGCACTATAAATTTCATGTATAATTCGTATTTAATTCTTTACGAATCAAGAGATATATGTAATACAAGAATCTTAATCTAAACTAAACTGGTTATCCATCTTCTAGACTAGATATCCATCTTATTCTGCCCATCGAAATTTAGTCATTTTTAAACTCGGAAAAAAATATTCGACATGGATCTTGTTGGATAGATCTCGACGAATACAATAAAATTCATGTGTAACACGTTCTCTAATTTTTTTACGGATCACGAGATATGGTCGTTTAAAGATTAGAGATGTTTTTTAAAAGAGAGAGAAAAAAAAATCAAAGGGACTAAATCTGTAAATTATAAGATGTTATTTAGAAAAGTGGAAAAAAGTGTAGTAAGGACTAGTAGTGTAAAAAAATAGGAGGGGGAGTATGGTGCCCTCGGGTACTGGATAGAGACTCGGTCACACCTGCTCAATTTTTTGTAATTAATTGGGATATCTTAAATTTTAAATAGAAATTATGTATTGAATAATTTTTCGCATTCTACATTGATTCCTTAATATTATTAGTAGTTTTATTTAAATTTTGCACCTCCAATATCAATTCCTGTCTCCGCCACTGGGTAGCTAAATAGTCTTTTCTTTGTTGGTTTACTTCTTTCTTCACTGATAAAATATAAAAAAATTGTGTTCAAAGGAAAAAGATGCATCAAAAAAGGAAAAAACAAAACTTAATTACACGAATGTGATCATTCATTTATTTACTTGCCCAAATATGAATAATTATTCTTCCGAAATGTCGGATACAGTGGCCAAACTCGTAAATGCTCGTAAATTGATTATTTCGTAAATTTTACTTATTCAGATACGTAAATGTTTCTGTGTTGATTATTCCGTCATAGTTTGTTTCATGTCAACAATTGTCTGTGTGACTTTTATAACAGGGTGGTAAGGTACTTAGCGTTGTCTAATAATAATGAATGTACAAATTCAAGAAAGTGTTTGACGAAGGAAGTTACAAATAAATAAGTAATTCCAGAATTCAATTGGACAAGGATGAAAAGTTTCGACAGTTTGGCGGTGAGTACAAATTTATATTCAAGCGAAACCCATTATCAAACATTATACTGAAATAGACAATTAGAAGTTTGGTGGTCGGTATGTTATGAAATATATACTGTATTCGTTTCAAAAAAATAATTCACATTCAAAAAACAAATTATAAGGAGGTTATTATCAATATTTTTTTATTGTATTCTTATTAAATTAATGAGTCAATCTTCATTATACACTACCCGAGCTAGGCTCGAGCCTAATACTAGTTTACAGTAAAATTTATTCTCCTTATTTTTTTGGAAAACAAGTTTTTATAAATAGTAACTTGTAAAGAATCAGCTTTTTTTAAAAAAAAAAAGGGTACAGAAGCGAGAATTATATTTCAAGATTTTAATCACTATTACATTATGAAAATCTAGTTACTCTTTGAGGGAAAAACTTTCTTCATTAACTTTTCTGCAATGGAATACGTCATGATCTTTGAAACATGTTTTAATGCCTGCAGTATCTCTCGATTCGATTAATCATCATTCCCAAAGAAAAATGATTAATCAATATAGAGTAGTGCCCCGATTAAGGGTGTTAAAAATTGTTAAATAATTGATAAGTAATCCGTTTTACGGTTTTGGTTTATTGGGTTTTGGGTTAATTATAAATTTCTACCGGTTTAATCAAAATTATTTGTAATATTTTTCGAACAAAATGCTTTGAGATTTAGCCTAATTTTTAAATTTTGTTCCTCTAATTTATATAGTGCGTGTCACATTTTTAGCCCTACTAAACAATGAATTTTTTTTTTTGAATCATAAATCCGCATTAAAAATAATCAAACCAGCCGGTTATTCAATTTAACCAATAAAGATATAAACAAAACTGAAAATCGAATCAACTAATTGGTAAAAAATCATTTAACCGATAGTTATTAATTGATTAATCGATAATTCCGTTAATTGGCTCAATTTTATGTCAATTTTTATTTCGGTTAATCGTTGTTGATTTTTTTAACACACGTAACCCCAAAAATCGAAACGGGTGATGCCATTCGAGATTGGCAATTTCATTATCATTTAAGATTAATATTGCCTGATTTTATTTATCAGTTATAGTTGAACGATTTCTGATATCATTGAATAAATTTTTCTTTCTTTCTTTTTTTTTTTTTACTTTTATCCTAGAAAAATTCAATATTGTTGCATAAATAGCAGCATTCTCGTTTAGTCCCAAAGGACCCAAACTATTCCATTTTATTATTCGATTAAGTATGATGCAAACAAAAACTTGGGTATACCAATTTATTGTTCCACAATCCCACATGTATAAACCAAAGAAGAAGTCTTTGGCGTGTGTTTAATAAATACTTAGAAATTCATTAGGAAGATAAGATAAGGATATTTAGTTATTTACTCTTAACTTTGTAGTATTTGTTAAAATAGTGCCCAAGTCTCCAAGCTGGAATTCGAATTGGAAGAACATGACCTTAACTGCCCACATGATTCCAAAGTAAGCTAACCAAGAACGAACCATAAAATAATCTCAAAAGCTTCCACTGAAAAAAAAAAAGAAAAGGGCAGAATACCATTTTGTAGTAAATTGAAATTAGCAACGGTTAATAACAAAATTTGGTCAGCAAGCATACATTTTCTTTCACTCCAATTACTTTAGAGTAACAATTCACAATATATTCCCCGCACACATCAAATTGTACGGATTAATTTATGCCCGATTGGTTGGGGAAAAAACGATATAGTAAGATGAATGTTTAAAAGACGTAAAAAACAATGATAACAATGAATACTGATTATTACTTATTAGTAGGAGCGAGTTAAAATTTGTTGATAAAGTTACAAAGAAGTACCGCAATCATATTATTATTAGAATAGTGATAAATATATAGAAAATTTACAAGGAAAACTTACAAGAAATGATGTGTCATTTATCAAAACTATACCATAACCTTAAATATTTAAATCCTAAATGAAAAATTTTAAAAATAAATGGCGATGATCAATTTCTTATCATTTTTCCTTATCATTTTTTTCTTATACTAATTATTATCCTAATTATTATTCTTTTATGGTAAACTTGTAGTACTCCTAACGCGCAAAATATATGAATAGATCTCACCTAAAGGTGAAAATCCCTAAAATGAAATAATAATGAATTTTAAATAATATAGGAGGACAGTGGACACCACATCATCTGGTCCCACATGGATGATCTAACTTAAGAAACCATGATCAATGGTGAGAAATGGGGCTGTTGCAACCAATAGTACCACCCCATTTGACACTAATACTTGTTCTTCGAAACTAAAAAATTAAAAATAAAATTGAGAAATTAATTTAAAAGGCCATCACCTAAATTATGGATATCCATGAATTATTTATCAACATCATGTCACCATATTCTCACTTCATAGTGTATACATCTTTCAATCCAATTTGTTTTTACCAACTTATGCAAAATGAGGGTTTATAATTTGATTCAAAGGGAAATAAGTAGCGTTTCATCTGTCTCAAAAAATAAATATGTATGTTTCTTGAATAAAAACAATAAATAAGAAATTTTTTAGGACCGGAAAAGTACATTATAGAGTCCTTATTTTTCTGAAGAAAAATATAGCTGAGAATATATTAACTATAATAATTATGAAAAGAAGTCCAAAACTCTCTTTGTTTCTTTCTCCTGTTTTTGGTTGTTCTCACTTCTCTGGCCCTCCTCCCCCCTTCCTTTTCTACAAGTTCTTCTTCTCATTTTTTTTTAAATAAGATTTTCAAAATCATACTTTAAATAATTAAAAAATCCACATGTTCACTAACCTTTTGGTCTTTTTCAATATAGTAGAAGAGAAGCATTTTCAGAATATGAATGTATTATTATGTGTTGAGAAGATAGCATAAGAAGTCCACAGTCAACAACAAGCCAGGGCAATAATATTCCTCTACCACATTTAAGTACTTTTAGATATTAAATTTAAGGCAAAACAAAATCCCTCTTTTTTTTTTTTTTTGGTGCTTAGAATTCATAGTAAATTATATAAAAAGGAGTAAAAAAAACCCAGAAAATAAATTTTAAAATTATTATTAAACAAAAAAGAAAAAAGAAAAGGAAAAGCAAACTACAGTAAAGAAAGCTGAAACATTTACTTCATATACAATACAACAAGAGAGGTCACACATATACACAAACCTCTCCCCTCCTTCCCTTTCCCATTTCACCTTCCTTTTATCATCCATTTATTAGATTCCTTCAATCTCCGAATGGTTTTTTCTTCCTTCCATTGGATTGTACAGATTCTCAGCTAAAGAACCCATCTTTTACCTTTGCCGAGTTTGTTGAATTTTTGCTGTTTTTTTTTTTAGTAGTTTTCTTCTTATTTTTCTGGAACTTAAGGATACAGACTCCCTCTGGGTCTTCTTGGGTTTTAGCTGTTTCTTGTAGAACTTTGTTGTGAAAAAAAGGCTTGATACCCAGTAGCATAAGTGTTATAAAAGACTGTTGAATGATAATTTTGAACATACATATATTTTAAAAAATCTAATCTTTAATTTTCTTTATAAATTTTCCTCCTAAGAAAGCTGGTACCTTTTGTCCAGTTTTCTTCTAAATTTAATTTCAAAGCTTAGTTTTTTTTTTTTTTTTTGTGTGTTTTGGGAGAAAGAAACTCATCAATATGGGAAAGCAAGGACCTTGCTACCACTGTGGTGTAACAAGTGAGTTCAGAAATTTTTTTCCCCTTAATTTCCCATCAATGTATTTTGGTATGATTTTTTGAATATTCAAGAAAAATGGGTTCTTTTCGGGATGCTCAATTTTGAGTTTCTATCTAATCCTCTAATTGCCCTTGTATGCTGGGATGCTTGGATGAGTTGTTTAGTCTTGCAAACGAATGCCCGTGTGCTTTTCATTTTCGAACGGGAGAGATCATATAAACTGAAAAATTAGTACTAATATGCACTTTGGGAACTTTGATTTTTGATTGCCTATTAATCTCACAAACCCAATATTCTGGTGTAATGAGTTGGACTTTTGGTACTGAGGTTTGGCTAATGGGTTGTTCTATCTTCTTCAATTTATCTGTGCTATTCATTGACTCTCTTGAACAATGTATGACTGATCAATCGTGAACTGAGAGTTCTTACATTGGTATTCAGCCTGGGTTCTATTGCATTTATTTTGCTCTTCAATGGAATTGGAAGCATCTCTATTCAGGGAATCCCATGCTTCCTCACTTAAGTTTCTGTTCTTGGTCCCAAAATCCAAGTTTATTGGAAACTTGCAATCCTTATTTCTGATTTGGTGTTAACTTTTGTACACCTTATTAGAAGAATCATGAGCCAATCCCAAATTGTTGTGGGCTTTCACATTCTTCTAAACTATATTTGATACATGTAGTTTTTTATTATGCCTGTTTCAAGGCCACATTGCTTTTAAAGCAGGATAGTACATTTCATTCTTGCCCAAAATGAAAATTCAGCAATGAAGTTTAATCATTCTCTTGATTTCATCTTTTCCGTTTCACCTCTTGTTGCTCTTCTTTGTACATCAATGGGGAGCATGACTTGCGATAAATTTGTTTTTGAAACCTTCAAGCTTGTTCTGTCTCCGTAAACTTCAGGCATATACTACTTGGATCAACTTCGAGCCTAATCATGGGACTATTACTTTCACTAGTATAATGCAGTATCTGCTTAAGCATGACCAATTAGCACATTCCGAGGCCATCAGTTCTTAATGGTTACATTTTGTGAAAATTTTCCAATGATTGTCTGCTTGGCAACTGTGGATGAACTTTAGGAATTGGGCCTTCACTAATATAATGATGTGTACTTGAAGGCGTCCTTTAGCTTGTTCGATACCGACCATTTTTAAGTGGCTTGTAATATTACAATTAAGACTTGCTTTAGTGCTTGATGATTGTGGTGGTGAATTGCTTTACCAGTAACTTCTTTCCTGTTGCAGTTGCAGAAGTATTGTGATGGCCTTTGTTAAGGCATTGAAAATAGGAGTTCACATATTTAATAATGATATCGTTTTAAGACTCATTTCACATGGTCTTTTTGTTCCTATAAATTGAGATGCCGCATTGTATGAGATAATGCTATCAGCAGAATTTGTCAATCTGGATTTCAGAACCTCATGTTGCTTGCATTTGTTTCTTCTAAAAGTGGCTTTTCTCCTTCACTTTTTCATGTTTTCTCTGAAATTCAAGGGTTTCATTCTGATTCAGGTGGCTCCAGTATATAATCGGTTTAACTTCTGATTGGGAACAGTATTTTATTGTGGTGCTTTATAATGCTCTAAAAATTGTCTGAAAGCAAATTTTCCTTTGTCCTCGTGTGAAGTGGAGCATTATAAAGCTGTTCTGCCAATAGTTGAAGGATATTAAGGAAAATGACATGTTTGCTACCTTTTTTGGCTCTTGTTTATGACTGCATTCTTCATAATTTTTTACTGCATTCTTTGAAATGTGTGCTCAGTTTCCGGGTTATCTTTCAGTTTAGGATTTTTAATCCTGTTCCTCATCTTTGTGCTTCTTACATAACATTGCAGCACAATACATTTGTTTGCCATCAAGTTAATGTACACTAATTTCCTACCATTGATCATTTTAGGCACCCCTCTTTGGCGTAATGGGCCTCCAGAAAAGCCAATACTGTGCAATGCATGTGGGTCCAGGTGGAGAACTAAAGGAACGCTTTCAAACTATACACCGTTACATGCTAGAGCAGAACCCGATGACTTTGAGGACTATAGGTTTTCTAGGCTCAAGGCCACACCTACTAAGAATAAAGAGGCCAAAATTCTTAAGAGAAAGCCAACTTATGAAAGTTTTGAAGTTGGAGGTTTTTCTCCTGATTATAACCAAGGTTTTCGCAAAGGATTTGATGAAGACACAAGTAACAGATCCAGTTCTGGCTCTGCCATCTCAAATTCTGAGAGCTGTGCACAATTTGGCGATGCAAGTGACTTGACTGGTGTGTTGGCTGCTTTTGCATGATTTTTTTCTTTTTGAACCTTCTAGGACTTCATATCCTCAATACATTCCTATTGGCTCTAATCTGCTTTTTTGGGAAGATAGATGCCATTGAAGCACGTCAATGTTTGATTTATTATTTGTGATGTTGTTCAATCGTCATTGCAATAGGTTTTGAAGCTTCTATAATCTTTTCAGGTCCTGCGCAACCCGCAGTTTGGGACTCGATGGTTCCATCGAGAAAGAGAACTTGTGTCACTCGTGCAAAACCATCATCAGTTGAGAAACTCACCAAGGATCTTTATACTATTTTACATGAACAGCAGTCTTCCTATTTCTCTGGGTCTTCTGAAGAGGATTTGCTGTTTGAGAGTGACAAACCAATGGTGTCTGTTGAGATAGGGCATGGAAGTGTACTCATTCGACATCCCAGCACAATCGCTCGTGAAGAAGAATCAGAAGCTAGCTCCCTTTCAGTTGATAATAAGCTGCACACTGGAAATGAGGCTTATTCTCGATTGACAACCTTTCCTGTACATACTGATAATAAGGGTGTCAATTCGACTCCAGAGATGGAGAAGATCAAGAAGCCTACTTGCCAGGGTGTAGACCATGAGCAACAGATTAAGAGGTAATTCCTACTCTAATACTGATTACTGCATATAGAATTCTTAAATTATGCAAAGGTGCTTGAAACCAGTGTCTAGAAGCTCATTGAAGTGAATGCTGAGATGCATCATTATCCATTTTCAGTTTATGATAACTATTGGTTCTAGAGTTTTCAATGCTTCCCCTTTATGGAGAAAGAGAAGCAGTTCCTGACATGTATAACTATTTGATTTCGTACCACTGTTGATCAATCTCTGGATGTACTTGCATAATATGCGTTTTTGTTTGTTGCCAGAAGCTAAAATTGAAAAATCTGGCTCGTGCTAATGCACCGAAGTTTGATGTGGTTTTTATTTCTTTTGTTGGATTAAATCAGCGTTCCTATTTTAGTTGATTTAATTTTATCTGCTGCATTTGCATCACAGGGATCAGCTGGAAAAACTGCAATTGCTGGGTCATCACAATTCGCCTCTACATTCCATTGACTTGAAAGTAAGTTGCAGTTATTCAGTTGTTTGATTGCTGCTCTGAAACAAGCACTTCCAAAAGTTTCTGCTTGGATTCTTAGCTAGATTGTAAACAAGAGTGTGATGACTTGTACTTGAGCGCTTTCATTAGTGTTTGTGGAAGTGAGAGTTTTATGACTATGATGGAGTGTTTTTTAACCTTTTCTTTCCAATTCTATGTAATTACGATACCCTGAACAATTTGTGAAGTTCTTTTTTTGCTCAGTGTTTTTATTATATCATTTGAGAGATGGATTAGTACATGGGTACATTTCGAATCGTATCAGCTGATAACATCAGTGTTCTCTATATTTTATGCAGGAAATTCTCAATTTTGCCGAGTTTAGTCAATTGACCAATGATGAACGTCAGCAGTTGCTCAAGTTCTTGCCTCCAATAGATGCTTCTGTTACTCCTGAGAGGTTTGGCTTGTAATATTTTGCTTATGTTTTAATTGTTATGCATACAAGAAACAGAGTTGCTGAAGTATTTACCAGTTGAACTTTAAGGAAAGTTTTTTTACTTATCACTTAGGAGGATTAACTCAAATTGAATCAAGATATCAGTGAGGATCTGTAGATATAAATCAAAGACTCAATGGTACAAGTGGGAAGATGACTAATCTTGAAATCTTGCATCATCATGTCTGCGATAATTGTTTTCCTTCAATTTAAATTCTTTAACTTGAAAACTTTGATGTAGTGTTATCTTTGATAACCATCAAACTCTATTCATGGTAAAACTCATGACATAATGCACTCATGCTCTAATGCTGATGTATTTTTTGTGCAGTCTTAGAAGCATGTTTGAAAGCCCTCAATTTGAGGAGAACATGTCAAACTTCCAGAAGCTTCTTGCTGAAGGTGTTCTGGACAACACACTGTCAGGGGTGAAGACAGATGATTGTCGGACTTTGAAGAGGCTTGTCTTATGCAATCTGACAAAATCGAAGTGGGTGGAACATTATAGTGTTCTAAAGGTTTGCACTTTGACATTTTAACAATGTATTTTCTTGAACAGATCGATATGCGGTCTGCAGGTTGCATAATTTTATTATTTCTGACTATATATGGTCTGTAGGATAAGAGGAGAACTAGTAGCTGCAAGTCTGATGTTGCTGGAGAATTTAATGTTGCCACTGGTCATTCAGTGAACATGAAGAGATCACGAGATGCCCAAACCACAAGATTTCCAGGTTTGCAATTTCTGTTCTCATTCATGTCCTTAGGCTGGTTTTAATGAACTAATACTGCTCCTAGTTGATGGTTGGTAACATTCTAAAAAATTTATCGAAGATAAATAAAGTTCGAGAAGCTGTATTTCGATATCAAATGCTTTATACATTGTTGTATTCACATTTTACGTATAACGTGTAAGTTTCTGCAAACTCCATTATCTTCTGCGATGCAAAAACTTATTCCTTATTATATCTTTTTCAAATATCCTGTGAGCCTATTGGTATTGGTGTTTATGTTAAGGGAAAAAAAAATGGTTTACATGTATAACATGAAACGAAACCAATGTTCTTCTTTGGCTATACATTCCATTTCCTATTTAACCTTAATCTAACTGATGTTGTCCTTTTCAGCAGTCGAACAAAACAAGCTCTTCACTGCTCTATATTTATGATTTTAAAACAAGAAGTTTAAAATTGAATGGAAAAACAGGAAGTTCTAAGCTGCTCTGATGTAGAATACATAAATTGCTTGTGTACTTTTTTCAACAGGCTTAGTATTCTGAATTTAGGTATCATTAGTGTTTATTGTTTACTCTATTCTCTCAAGCATTCAAGAGCTACCATGATATTTTATCGACATCAAATAGGGAGATGGCCCTTTGACTCATTCCGAAAATGTTTGGCATTATCTGCAAAATCACCTTAGTTGTTGTCATGCTTGCAGGAGCAAAGACCATGGTGAAGAGTCCTAAAAGGGTCACAACGAAGGCGGACTATGAGCAAAGGGACTTTATGAACAATAATGGCTCGTATTTCAGTCCAAGAAATCTTTTTGGCCCGCCTCCTGATAATAACTCTTTAGTCATTGACTCTTTTACTTCAGCCGAAAGTTGTGATCAGGATCTGCTGCTGGATGTGCCATCAAACAGCTCATTCCCACAGGCAGAGCTCCTACACCCAAGTTCTAGTTTTGGAGCCCAAGCAAGTACTAGTAGTAGCTCAGGATATCCATATATGTCGCGTCCCTAACGTAGCAGCAGAAAAGCCTAATACCTCTAGTAGCTGATTCCTATATTACGCATCTGCGAAACCCAGTCTTTATGAACCATACATTTTGTATGTCAAAATAGAGAACACAAAAAAAAAAAAAAAAAGAGGTCTTGGGGTTGCCTTTACCTTTTGAACTTTCTTCTCCTTATTCTTAATGACCTACCATGGAATTTGGAGAAAAGGACATGGGTGGCGTTTGTATAGGTTGACAGAGATTGTATTATATAGATCATAATACCAACGGGAGTTGGTAATGCTTTGGAAGATTTTTGGTATTCTGCAAAGATTATGAACTTACAATCGGTAACTTTGCACATTGTTTGCTTCACAAGTAAGTTTTGCATGTGAAATCATAGCCTGCGTATTAAGCTTGCTGTGTGATTTTTGGAGGTTTTAGCAAAAGTTTCTTCAATTTTAATTCCAGCCGAAGGAAGTGTTTTTTCTTTTATACTACTGATGATCAGGCTTTGTTCAAATTTGAATAGCCGTTACCTGTTTGGCGCCATATGATGATGACAAGGACGGCCCCGCCACTCACTAATTGACACGACGTCGTCATGGTGACTGCTCTTTAGTGAATCTGATTTTCCTTATTGGATCACTTCTCTCACTTCAGTAGGCCCAAATTACTAGTACCTTTCTAAGCCCACAGAGGACAAACAAAAATCATTTATAAATAATTATTCGTTTTCCTCTTTATTTATTTATTATTTTTTTTTTTTTAACAATCTGGAGAGTTTCTGGGCTAAATTAGTAGTTTTGTGGTACGGTTTTTTTAACCAAAAATTAAAAAATACAGTAGAACGTCTATAAATTTAATAATCGATTATTAATAACAATTGTAAATTGATTTCTTTCTGGATCAGTACAAACTAAAGACAATTGATAAAATAATAATATAATATTTTAAAAACTCTTATGTAAATACAGGTTCGTCAATATCGTAAATTAATAATTACTTAAAATAAATAAATAAATATATAATAGAAACTAGTAAATATGAATGCATGTGTTTTTTTTTATTTTATAATTTCCATCTAAAGAGATCTCATCTTTGATTTTTTCTGTTGCTTCCAAAGTTCTGAAACAGAGTTTTCAAATTGCAACAAAAACTTTTGAAAAATTATTACTGTATTAAATGCTTCTTTTCGGATAATTGGTTTCGAAGATGTCGAGTCATCATATTTTCATCCCAAGTCAAATTTTTAGTCATGCTAGTTACAATGTCTCTAAAGATTTTATAAATTAATTGTCAATTTATTGATAAAGTAACAACTATTAATTTACTGATAATTTAATATCTATAAATTAATAATTTTTAGAATCCTAACAGTATTAATTTATATATGTTTAGTGTGATGATAAAATAAATTTTAATATCGCTCACTTAGTTTGAACTTTGAAGCCCTCAAAACTTTAAAAAAAAAAAAAATGTATACAAAGATCCCGTGGCAAAATCACGGGGCTTGCGCAACAATATAACAATGTACTGCCGAGATTTCAAAACGATGTGGAGTATTTATACATTCTTTTCCACAATTAAATAATCAACCCTATGAGACTTCTGTGAAAAACACGGGGCATAGCGCGAGTTAGTCAAAATTCAAAAATTAACAAAACACATACTGCAATACTTTTAAAAAATTTATTTTCTGATAAAAAATTATTTTTGAAAATATTTGGGCTAAATTGTCTTGGGGGAAACCAATTGTTCAATTAAACATTTTTGTTTCTATTTCCATTTAATAGAATTCTATAAACAACCAGAGCGATTTCCACAGGCTCGAAAACAAAAGATAGAAGAAAAAAATGAGAAAAGTTTCTAAATTTTGTACTCAGGATGTTTTGTTAGACTATGAAACTATCTTTCTGCTAGCTGATAATGACATCAAGAGTTTCACTAAAACCCAAGCTCAAATCAGATTGTTAGGAGGAATGACTTCAAACACTGAGTGCGTGATATGCCAAGATTTTAACTAATAAGTGCAGTAACTGGGGTCTTCAATAAGCACATAAAAAACCACAACATTCTTCAGTATCCAGGGTCCCTTCATATGGAGTAAAAGCCACATATGGCAGCAGATTATCATCCTATGGTAACAAAATCTAAAACCTATGGCACCTTGTCAGTTTCAGCTCACAGTTCATGGAACATTACATCTCAACCTTAGCAACATAGTAACGAACAGTTGACTGAGCAGTTAGAGCTTCGTCACCTCCAAAGGTCCTGGATAGGTCAGCAGTTCAGTTCCTACCTTTGCCACTGTTAGGTGGCAGGACCAACAGTCGCCCAATATCCTCTTCCTACTTGCGCAAAAACAGAATTCACAGAAAATTCGAAAATCAACCTGTTAACTGCCTAATTGTATGAGCTAAGAACACTGAAAGGTCAGCGTAAACAACTCATGTTAAACTGTCAAAAAATGCAGCACAAGTTCCCATATCTGACAAATTCTTTCAGCTCTTCCAAGCATTAAACGTGACATTTACATCAAAACAGATTAACAGGTAATGAAAACCTACATCAAGTTCTACTTACTACAGCTAGTTAAACCACGCCATCGACAAGAACACGTGATAAATACCCCCAAAACTTCTTGCAGTACTGTACAGAAGATTTCCCCATGCACTTAGTTATATGAACATTGGTCTGACTGCATTACACATCCCTATTCAACAAAAACATTAACACTTCTAGGCCACCAAAAAGCTGTACCCCAAGACAGTAATTAAATCCACCTAGGCTGAGGAAAAGTCATACCTCTCCTTTTTGCTGTTTCTAAAAAGTCTACCTCGCTATCATGCTCTACCTTCAAGAAAAATGCCAAAGCATCCAAGAGTTCCTTAGGAGAGAGATTCTTCAAATCCAGACTATCAACATCCCTCCTTCCTCCCCTTTCATTGTGATTCTCCCTCATTGATCGCGGCAGTTCGCGTCTTCTTCTCACCACCTCCTTCCACCTTTGATTGCCATTATCGCTGCTGCCATTACCATTGTAATTGAATGCTTCAATATCCTCTCTATTCATAGAATTCAAACCCTCCTTTCTGCATTCCCTCAACTGGCCCCTGTTATTTCTAACCTCTTCCTCCAATTCCTCCATGTCCGAATCCCCATCCCTGGACACGCTTTTGTCACCATTATCTAGATGAACCCCTTCATCTTCCTCCAATTCCTCCACATCCAAATCTCCATTCCTGGACACACTCTTGTCACCATTATCTAGATGAATGCCTTCCTCTTCCTCCAACTCCTCCACATCCAAATCACCATTCCTGGACACACTCTTGCCATCAATATCTAAATGGATGCCTTCCTCTTCCTCCACTGGATTGTTATCATCACTGCGAGAACCACCATCATCGGTAGCATTCTCAGCTTGCATCTCATGATCATTTTGAATGCCTTCTTCACCATTGTTGCTGCTAACTTCATCAACACTATTATCATCAGATTCCTCAACCGAATGCCAAGCGTTTAAAATCAAATTCTCATCATGCTCCATTTCGTCATCACTCGTATCAATATCTAATTCAACAACCTCATCGTCGCCATTATCCACCTTTTCATTAATTATAGCCACTTCCACCTGAGCATGCACCGTTGAGTCCCCAATTTCTTCCGCAACCCTAATTTTCTTCAACGCCGGTCCTTCACATCCACCCTCAGAAACCCCAAATTCCTTCAATCCAACCAAGAATCCGTCATTTCTTTCCAAAAGATCGCCCCTCGAGGCTCCAATTTCATCCCTTGTCATTTCCCCCAATTTCAAAAACCCTAGATTTTCCACACCTGGCTCATCGTCTCTACTTTCATCCTCAGCGGTTGCCCTATCCGCTTCACCTTTCGCATCTTCCGTTGACATTGGATTTGAATTCCGCCGGGGCTCTTCTTGGGAGGACGACTGGGAGAGAAGCTGGTCCTCCGGAGGGGTTTGGAAATCTTCATTTTCTAAAGGGGGATTCTCGTCAGTCAGCCATTCCTCGTCTTCACTGTCAGGAAGGGAAACCATGACGATGCCCGGAGGCGATGACTGCGTCGTACCCGGCGAAAATGGTGATCCCAAGGAATCGACGGCGTCGGGGAAGACCTCAGATTCTCGAGCAAAAGGGCAACTCTCCAATTTCAGCTCCTGCGAAGAAGTGGGTCGGCAGAAATTGACGAGAGAGCCATATGGATCTTCTTCTCCACCTTCCATCTCTCTTCACTCAATCACTATCGGTGCGCAACTCTGGGCTATTGGCTTTCTGTAATTCTAGGCAGAGATTTTCCCGCCATTGGAGAACTAGTACGAGTCGAGGCAATTGTGACGGGCGATCTTTTCATTACGGGTCGGGTGCCTTTGTTCGTTTTAAAACTTTTACAAAACAAGTCCTTTGCATTTTGCCGTTATTGTTCTTCGGGGTCTTAACTTTTTCTACCTCTGCCCAAAATAATAATAATCAGGTTCACATTACTTTTAATATTTTGTGTAAAAATCTTAAAATTCAATATAAACTATTTTTATAATACATATGGAGTCATAGTGGTCGAAACATAATACATTTTTAGTCAAGACCCCTATAATCCCGTATGTTGTTCTACCTCTAAATCGATTGGGTTTATGGTAGAATGACATGAGTTTACATGAGTTTCTGATATGGCATCGAAGTAGTTTTCCAAATCGTGGGCATATTTAATTATTATAAATTTTAAAAATAGTGAAAAAAGATTAGTATATATTCCACTAACTATGGAATGGCATGTTAGTAAAAGATTTTAAAAATAGTGAAAAAAAAAGATCCAAACAGACCCTTAACTACACTTCAAACTCGATGAAATTAGAATATTTTCCTAGAGAAATTCAAGTGAATTGGTCTACTTGAGGCCAAATATCTAGAATCTTACTATCTTTCACAAAATCAATTTAACAATCATAAGTTTTTTCCCCTTGTATTTGAAAATTTATGGCTCTTCTTTTTATTTTCATCATTTTAGATTTTAAATATGGTTTAAAAAGTGTTCTAAGTAAAAGTAAGATATTTTATGATTAGTTTTTTTAATAAAATATTAATTTCTCTATCACCACTAGACCACCCTATGCTATTGCCGGTCGGCGAGGGTCTGGTGGTGACAGGTGATAGTATGACGGAACCGGATCAAAATTATGTGAATATAATATTTAAGATAAATATTGAAATGTGAGTTTTTGAGACTCTGCCAAACATGGCCTATACTTTTCTGGTAATATTTTTAATGTTTATGTCTCTTTAGGAAATTTATATTGACTTAACTTATTATTTTATCCTTACTTTATTATTCCATTTACTATACATGTATCAATGGTTACAAAGCAATTAATACCATAGGAATTGAATGACAGTCTAATAGTTAGGTTGATGTCTTTCCTGGTAATAGACCAAAATTCGGTTCCCACTGAAGTTGTAAAGGGGGGGATTTACCCACATTTAAGTGAGGTTCACTGGAGTGGATTTTAAAAAGGAAAAAAAAACAATTACTACCACATAAGAGGTAACATACCGAATCTTTCTATTAACACTCTTTTGATAGTTCTTACTAAAAATGAATTAAAAAACTACTTTGATAGCCATAGAATTTTAGTTATAGAGCTGCTATAAGGTGTACACTAGAACTTTAGTAGTAAGAGTTTATGTAACGGATTGATTTTATTAATATATACTACAATTGATGATGATAATAATAAGCTCTAAGATATTTCTTCTGATTTCAAAAAAAAAAAAAAAATTTTTACAAATCTCCCATCAATCGGTACTAGTTGAAGTAATGAAAATTCCCCCTGATGATAAATACGAAACTAAAAACGATAGATAAAAAAAGAGCCCCCCGTTGGGAGTGAAATTCTGCTTCCTGTCCCCCTTTTAACAGAAAATGGAGAGATGAATTGATGTATTTATTGAATGAGTCGGGACTGACGGGGCTCGCTTCGAGTTTTGAAATTTATAGTATTTGCCGTACAAATCTCAAAATTTAATGTGAATTATTTTTTCAGAACAAAAATATTATTATACATTAGTAATATTTCACAAAAAATAAGATATTGATGATGAAAAAATAGGACTCCCGAACAAGCGGAAGAAATTTACAAGCATTTATTTTCCCATAGTAGTATTCTATCTATGTACTTTGAAAGACATAGTTCACATCTTAATTTTTAAATTATACTAAAAATAATATAATTGATAAATTACAATCAAAGTAATTTTTTTTTTCAGAAACCGAGAGAATATAATTTAGCGACAAGGCTGGTAAAATATTAGGTGCAGTAAGTGGAGTTGAAGTAGTTATTTCTGGAGAAAAGGTGATGAATTTTATGGGAGTTTAAACAACATAATCGAGAATGAGAATATTTATGTATATAATATTAATCCCTCCAATCTCCATAAATCAAAAGATAAGTAATTATAGACTTTGCACATAAAATAAAGAGTCAATTTTTTAACAATATTTTTGTGTTTAAATATCTGTTTAAATCTTCATTATTAATTAAATATATTAAAACTATCAACAAAATTAAATAAAAAAGAGTTGGTATCAGTTGTTGAGAGTAAATTTAGAAAATTAGTCATTAATTTGCCTTGAAATCCTGAAATACTTATATTTTGAAAATTTTCTCCAAATCTATATAGCGGTGTTACACTTTTTTTAGAAAAAAAAAACAAGTATAATTAAATATTGTGGTAAAATTAACTGTACACGTCAAAATTACACGTGTAAGTTTACCGAACGGAAGAGCACAGGGAAAACAGAAAACCGTCATTTTCTTTTGGCAGTCAAATAGACAACACTTGCCTAAACGGCTAAATTAAGTTCCGAGTTCCGACAAGGCGAAAAAGAATTTAAGAATTTAAGACGTACCCGAATTGAACCCGAAATTGTTCATCCCCGATTGCTTGTTGCCCGGAGAAATCCTTGAGTATCAGAACCGGAATCCGCTATTCAAGATCAGGTATTTCTCCCACCGTTGTCTCATTTTCAATTTCCCCCTTGGGAATACTGCTAACTTTTGGCGCTGAAGTGTTAATGTTGACGGTCATGTCTAAAATGTATAATCTGAGATTTTCGCTTTTTTTTTTTTCCTGAGGAATTATGGCACCGTCTACTTATTTTTTTTCCAATTATCAATGCCATGAAAGTGAATATCATTTTATTTTGGGTTTTCTATTGGCAGCTGACTGGGTAATTGAGCGGTGGGATTTTTCCCGGAGATTGTTTAGGTCAATGGTTGCATTCCCCTTTGTCATTGGAGTCCGTCTACTCTGGTAATCCTTACATGCAAAGCAAATCTCTGTTCTTCTTGCTGATTTCATCTTAAAAGTCAGTAATTTTTTTTCCATTATTCTATTTCTAGTTTGGAATTGAGGTTTTGAGTACTGTTTTTTGGTTGTAATTTAATCTTCTGGGATGGAGCCATGTGATTTTTGTTTTTTTCCACAGTATCTTCTTTTGCTTTTGTTTAGAATTCCATTGGCTTGACAGATTGGTGTAAGTCCTTATTTTAGGGACATTTTTAAATGTGAAATATGATTCTTCTGAGTAGATAATAATGCTTTCCGGGTTCAAAGTTGGGAGGGTGTTTATTTCGTTTTATGAACAAAGATGTACTATGCCCAGAGAAAATTTTATCCTTTTGTTGTTTTTCTAGCAGAAGCTAGAGTTTTGAGGTAGTAGATTTAAATGTCTGCACTGGCGAATGGCGAGGTGTCGGATGGCAATAGAAGTAAGCGATTATTAGAGAATGGGTATCACTCCTTGAATTCAGAAAATGCTACCAAGTTCAAGGTCAGAAAGGTGTCAGCTACCCGAGATTTTCCTCATATGTGTGGTCATGATTATCTGGTTGTCAAATCAGAAATGAAAGGAAATGTTACCCCTGAAGTTGGTGGAAATCATGCTATGCTGAAAACTGACGCCTCACAGGAGTTGGCCAACTTTGATCTACCTCAAGATGCAGAGATAAATGGTGTCGTTGCTTCTGCTTCAGAGTCCACTGTTACGAAGAATGAAACGGATGTCAAGGTTCTTTCTCATGAAGATCTGGAAAGTTCAGTTGGGGAAGATGGAAGTAAGTCACTGGATATGTTTTCTGAAAGGGTGGATGCAGGCGATGTACATGATATGGTTGCTGTGACGCATCAAATGGTGTTACATTTCAAATATATGGAATCTGAATCATTGAAGGACCATGAGAGTAAAAGTGTGGACATGGAATTTGCCAAGGATGGGAATGTGAAGGAGACAAAGGCTTCAGCAAACCAGTTAAGGAATGGAGAAGTTGCAGCTTTTGTGAAGCACCTTGATGAAGATGTAGTGAAAGCTTCAGGTGAAGTTGGTCGCTTGATCCAAGGGAAGATTTCTGTTCCCAGTCCAAAGAATAAATTTCACAGAAGAAGAATCTCAGCCACACGTGACTTTCCTCTGTATTGTGGAGTAACTTCTGCACCACCTATTGATCATAACGAGCGTTTAAAGTTCACCTCCGGGGAGCCTCTGTGTGGGGTTAGTGATGCTAATGAGGAAAAGGGTGTGGAGGCATTGAAGAGCGGAGCAGATACCACTTCATCGCTGGAGAGACGGACTAAGATGGTAGAAGAGTACCCTTCGGGCAAATTGGGGACTACTGCAGAAGTTGGTGATCCTGTCTTGTCGATGAGTTCTGGCTATGCAATAGAAAGGGGAGAACCTCGAAATAGTGATCTAAATGTAACAGAACCTGTAGGGACAGTGAGTTCACAGAAGAATCCTCAGGATACTGTTGTGGCTGATGGTGATGAGAAAGATCAAAGTTTATCTAGCAGTCAGATGGGTTCTCTTGGGCATGCCCATAGAACCAATAGGAGGGCTACAGGTGACATAGTTTTCTCGGGACAAGATGATAATCATGTGATTGTGAATGCTTTGGTGGCGGCAAAACATTGTCCTTGGAGGCAGGATAAATCGACTGCAATATCAGGTGGTTTGATGTTTGGAAGTCATTCTAATAAAATGAAAACAGCCAGGGGTAGTAAGTCAAAAGCAGTTGCTAAGAAAAAAATGGTCAAGGTTCATTCAAAGCCACCTCTCAAAAAGAAGGCTATCTCTCCTTGCAAGCATTCGGTTGATGGTCCAGGTGCAATATACCTTCAGGATGAAGGTGAATCTGGTTCCGAAAGTGAGTTTCCCCTTCCTTCTGTAGATGTGACCTTGCCTCCTTTTGGTCCTAGTTCGGACACTGGTAATGCTCGCAACAAAGTTAGAGAGATCCTCCGTCTCTTTCAAACTTTGTGTAGAAAACTTCTGCATGGAGAAGAATCAAGACCAGACATGCCAAAGATCAAAAGGATTGATCTTGTAGCAACGAAGATTATGAAAAAGAAAGGAAAAGAAGTTAATACGGATAGACACTATGTGGGTCCAGTTCCTGGTGTTGAAGTGGGTGATGAGTTCCAGTACAGGGTGGAACTAGCTATTGTTGGAATTCATCGCCTTTACCAGGCTGGTATCGATTCTATGATTTTTGAAGGAAAGAAGGTTGCTACTAGCATTGTTGCTTCAGGGGGATATGATGACGATATGGAGAATCCTGATGTCTTAATTTATTCTGGGCAAGGGGGATTGAAAGTTAAAGATAAGGAGCCACAGGACCAGAAACTTGAGAAAGGTAACTTGGCATTGTTTAATAGCATATCAACTAGAAATCCTATTCGGGTAATCCGTGGGTCGAAGGAGAAAGACATTGATTCACAGGACTCAAGGGGGAAACTGGTTACTAAATATGTTTACGACGGTCTATATACGGCGGAAAATTTTTGGAAAGAAACAGGGAGTCATGGTAAGTCGGTGTTCATGTTTAAATTGATTAGAATGCCAGGCCAACCTGAGCTCGCCTGGAAAGAAGTCAAGAAGTCGAAAAAAAGTAGAACGCGGCATGGAGTACTTGTTGATGATATTTCTGGAGGGAAAGAGCCATTTCCAATATCTGCCATGAACACAATTGACAACGAAACTCCTCAACCATTTTATTATATTAAAAAAGTAAGGTATCCTGATTCGCTCTATCTGCGTCCTGCAAAAGGTTGTGATTGTGTTGGTAGATGCTCTGATTCTCGAAAGTGCTCGTGTGCCTTGAGAAATGGAGGTCAGATCCCTTACAATCATAATGGTGCTATTGTTGAAGCAAAAACACTTGTATATGAGTGTGGACCTCATTGCAAGTGCCCTCCTTCTTGTTTTAATAGAGTCAGCCAGCACGGAATTAAATTACCACTTGAGGTATTTAAGACGAAATCAAGAGGCTGGGGTGTGAGGTCCCTATCTTCTATTTCGTCGGGAAGTTTTATATGTGAATATGTTGGAGAAATTATCGAGGACAAGGAGGCTGAAAAAAGAGTGAATGATGAGTATCTGTTTGATATTGGACAGAATTACACTGATTGTTCTCTCAACCCAGATGGATCAGAGAGTTCAGATCAAGCCGTGGAAGAAGGTGGCGATGGCTACACCATTGATGCGGTTGAGTTTGGAAATGTTGGAAGGTTCATCAACCATAGTTGCTCACCCAACCTTTATGCACAGAATGTTCTTTATGACCATGATGACAAAAGGGTGCCCCACATAATGCTTTTTGCTGCAGAAAATATTCCTCCACTGCATGAGTTAACTTATCATTACAATTATGTTGTTGATCAGGTCCATGATTCTGAGGGGAATATTAAGGTGAAGAGTTGCTATTGTGGTGCCTCTGATTGTACTGGGAGAATGTATTAGAAAGAATTGGAGCACAAAAATGTAAACGATCTTTTAGTTCTTTGTTTTGTATAAAATCTTTGGTTTTCCTTATCGTATCACATGCTAATGAAATAGTATGATACCAAATGGACATATTGCTATTTTCTAAGTGTTGTGATCAGGTTGTGCTTTATATTTGTGAAATCTGCATTTACTTTGAGGAGCTGATGACTGACACCACTGCATTGTTCCTCACCCTTCAGAGTGGAACCTCTTGTCACTAAGCCATGGTAAATACAGTTTTAAAATTGAAACGCTTACTTGTCCCGCTCTTCCAGGTTAACTTTTTTTGATCGGTTGATTTGTATAAATCAGTTCATTTTCAAAGTAAAAATGGTTAACTGTGTTGGACTTTATTTCATTTGTTTATTTTTGTTTCATTGTTTGTATGCAATAATGCAACATACATGGAAATGCCGTAAATGATATCATATATGTATGTCATTTATTTAGGCTTGATGTAACAGTCACAAGTTTCTTAATCATGTGAAATTACAATTATTTATGAGTTGAACTTTACAAGAGAACTTTTGATGGAATTCCCCTTTATTGCCAATTAGAATTACATATGTGTATTGCTGAGCTTAAGATCCTAATTTGAATTTCCTATTCTTACAAAGTCTGATTATTTTAGCTGTGATAAACTTGGTAATAGTTGATATCTCTATGTAATATATCATTTATTGCACAGTAAATATACGATTTCAGAATGTGCTTATTTTTTTAATCTCCTGGTTGTTTTTCAAGTATTTGTTTATTGTGGACTTTGAATGGTGGCTGTCGCACTCTGTGTGTTACAGGTTTTGAAATTTGAAAGAGCCTCAAAATCCTTAGAGCTGTGGTGAAATCCCCACTGGACCAGATTTTGCTATCACCTTGTTCTCTTACATTGATTCCCTGCTGTTCGTTTGCCAATTGTAATTATTGTCCAGTTTTCCATTTATATAACAATGAATGCTGCTATAGGTGCTAGAGTCGTTCATACAGTCTTTTTGTGGAAGGCAAGGAACTTCTCCTTAAAAGCCTAAACGAGAAGCAGCCTGACATTATACGACTAATTTAACCACAGCCACTGTAATGCCTCTGTGTGAGTTTAAAATTGAAGTTGTGTTCCCATCCTAGTTAATTTAGTATTTCCTCCAGCGTTTGATTAGGTCAGAAAACTGCAATTGTTGGATCATTTTGCATTGACTTGAAATTACTTTGCAAGCCTTTAATTCTCATTTGCAGCTTTCACGAAGAAACTGTTTCCAAACTTTTCTGCCTCACGTTCCAAGCTCAAAATATCAGGAGCTGTAATGACCTGTACTTTAGCTTTTCCATCTGTTTTAATGTTTATAACTTTTTCTTTCAACTTTCTGTAGTTTAGATTGTCCTGAACCTTTGGTGAAGGTCTTTTATTCTGTCAGTGGAATCTTAAATCATTTGAGGCATGGATTAGTGCTTCTGTAAGCTTTCATCATATCAGTCGATAATGTGATTGTTTTCTTTACGTTAATGTGAGAAGTTTTGCAAATCTTGGCAAGTTAGTCAATTGATGCTTCAGTGACTTTTGAGAGTTTATTTTGTATTTATTTTTGTGTACACAAGGAGCATAATTCATGAAGTATAAACCAGTTTGACCCAAAGGAAGTTTCTGGATTCAACTCATAATTGAATCCAAGAAACAAGTGAGTACCTCTATGATAAGAATAAGATTCATTCAATACATTTTAAACTATGAAGCAGATGGGAAGATAAGCAAGTCAGTCAAAATCTTCCAATTGCTGTGGTAGTGATTGAAATTAACTGATTATCTTGAAATCTTGGACCATCTTGTTAGTAATTATTGTGTTTCCTCAACTTAAAAGTCCTTCATTTGAGAATTTTATTATTGTTTCATACTCTCTCTGTCCCAAAATTTATTGTCCAGTTTGAGATTTCATTTAGTACAATTTGAACTAGTAACGAAAACTCAAACTGGACAATAATTATGGGACGGAGGGAGTAATTGGGTAATCGTGCTCTATTTTAGGAGAACATGTCCTACTTCCAGAAGCTTATTGCTGTTTGTGAAGGACAACACATTCTCAGGGTTGAAGACAAAGACTTTGAAGAGGATTGTGTTATGCAATCTGACAAAACCGAAGTGGGTAGAATTTTGTAGTGATGCTACCTTAAAAATATCAGCTACCTATATTCTGTCTGTAGGATAACAGCAGAAGTGGTAGCAGCAAGTCTGAACTTGCCAGGGGACATTCAGTGAACGTGAAAAGATCACGAGATGCCCAAATCAAATGATTTCCAGGTTTGCCACTTTTTTCCTCGTGCACAACTTGTCTCTAGGCTGGTTTCATACATATTGCTGCTCCTAGTTTAGGTTGGTAACAAGTTAAGATTGAAAGGCTCTGTTGGGATATCAAATGTCCAAGTGTATGAGTACAGGAGGGGAGGATTCGTATATGTAGTTCCTATGTTTGTTTGTTTATTTATTTTTTTTCACGGACATTTACGAGTAACGTGCTGAGCACTTAAGTTCCTTCATGCTCCATAGTATTTTCCTGTGTAAAAAGTTCTTTTTCCTCTTTCTTTTTAAATTTTTTATTTTATTTTATTTATTTATCTTTTGTATCTTTTCAATTGTAGTACAAGCCTATTAGTAGTATTTTTATTTATGTAAAGGAAAACAAAAAAATGGTCTTCGCATGTGCAATGAAGCAAGTCCAAGGTCCTTCCCTCACCGGGTATACATTCTATTTCCTTTTATAACTGAATGTAACCGATATAGTTCTTTTCAGACTTCAAACACAACAATATGAATCCTACTCTACATTTTTAAGTTTAAAACAAGAAGTTTAAGACTGACCGGAACAAAAGAAACTATAAGCTGCCACAGTTGTTGAATTTCATGGAATTCTGTTGGAGGATTTAACGGAGGAGGGTTGCCAATTGTGGAATCAATGGTTCATTGATTAAGCATAGGAGAGCTAATGTACCTGTTATATCGATCATAAATAGGGACATGACCTTGTGAACTATTTCTGAAAATGTTAGGTAATAATCCTAGCTGTCATGCTTGCAGGAGCAAAGACCATTACGGAGGGTCCTAGAAATCTTGTTACAGCGAAGGCGAAGATGAAGGCGAACTAATGGTTTACAATGAGGGCGAACTATGGGCAAAGGGACTTTATGAACAACAGTGGTCAGCGGCTCTTGTTTCCGTCCAAGAAATCTATTTGGCCTGCCTTCAGTCCTGGAATCTTTTATTTCAGCAGAAATTCCTGATCAGGATGTGCCATCAAACAGCTCCTTCCTACAGGCAACTCCTGTACCCAATTTCTGGTTTTGGAGCTCAAGCAAGTATTATATCCATCGCGTCCCTAATGTAGTAGCAGAATAGAAATAGATAGGTGCTAAGGCTTCCTTTACTTTTCTCCCTGGTTTTGAACTTCTCCTTTTTCCTAATGACCCATATGTAGTAATCTACATTGAATTTGAACTTAGAATGAGTAGAGGACCTAGAGGTGTCGTGTTTATCGCCTGCTGTAATCTGCGTATGCTATACTTGTAAGCTTGCCATCATCACCTTTTAAGAATTGAGACCTTGCTTCTTCAATTTCGTTTTCAGGCTGAGGAAGTGTTTAAATGGTATTTGTGGATTTGTTCAAATTTGATTAAGTTTCACACCATGGACGGTTCTTTGTCTGATTGATTTTCCTTCTTGGATCACTACAAGTAAGCCCGTAGGCCCAGAATTGCGCCCAGTTTTTCCAAACCCACAAGAAAAAGCAAAATTCATTTGTATTGTATTTATCATATCCACTTTCTTTTTTTTTTTTTAAAAAAAGTAGTAACTTTATCAAAATTCATCTATTTTTAATTATTTTGAATATAGAATTATGTTTAGTTTATATTAAATAAATTCCAATAAAAATTTATCTATTTTTACTGTTTCGCGCCATTTAATGATGGACGGTTCTCTGTCTGACTGATTTTCATTATTGGATCACTACAAGTACGCCCGTGGGCCCAGAATTGCGTCTAATTTTTCCAAGCCCACAAGAAAAAGCAAAATTCATTTGTATTGTATTTATCATACCCACTTTCCTTTTTTTTTTTTAATAAAAAAAGCAGCAACTTTATCAAAATTCATCTATCTACAAAGAAAAATTACAAGGAAAAAATTACAAGAAAAATTTACAAGGAAATGATGTCACCTATTCATTGTTTAACTTTCCAAACAGAGTTTATGCATTTAAAATGATGACATAGTTAAGATTTTGATACATCATTTCTTTTTTTTTTTCCTTGTACCTATCACTACTCTTAAAGAAATTCCAATAAATTCACCTGGACTCACCATAATCCGTATCCTTCCGCAGAAAAAGCATGTTGATTCCAGTTGTGAGAAATGATACGAGTCCAGATTTTTTCATTAAAGATCACGTGTCTATGGGTAGTTGTCCAATAATTGTCTTTTATTTCACGTTAATTTTTTTTATTTTTTAATGTCATGCTAAATACTTGTATTATCGGAAGCTGTTATTTGATAATTAATTTTAGAGTCTAAATTTAGATAACAATATTTTTCGTGTAATCATCTCTTATGCTAAAGTTTGAAGATACAAACATTATTTTTGTATTCTTTCAAGTCTTACTTTCAAGAAAAGAAAAATGTCACTTTTGTGTTCCTGACAAATGTTATCTAAATTATTGTTACAAATGTTATCTTTTTCGGTTACGATCGAATAGATGATGTGCGACATGTTTCATTAATTGCTGAGTTTTAAGAAGAAAGATAGTCCTTACAAGTAAAAATTATACTGGTGATACAAAATAACTCCCTCCGTCCCATAATTATTGTCCAGTTTAATTTTTCATTTTTAGTTCAAATTGTACTAAAAGTAAAATTTCAAACTAGACAATAAATTTGGGACAGAGGGAGTACTATAAAAATAAAAAAAATAATACTTACATAAAATTATCCTAACGAGAATTGAACTATCAATCTTGTACTAATAACAATCTTCCTTCTAACCGGTAACAAATCCAACCCAACTTTCCACCAAAGAAATTCACCCTAATTAATTAATTATAAATAACCATAAATGTAGTGAAATTTTGTAATGCTTTTCACACATCAGTAATTGATGAATAAATCACTCATCCGTTAAAATCTGTAAAGTATACTAGTATTTTTTTATTTTATTTTTCCCCTAATAAGTTAACATCGTAACCAATAGTCAAAATCACTGTAGTTTCCATTATTTTCCTAATTAGAAGCAGACCATAAAATCTGTTTTTCCGAATGCAGAATAGCATGACCAATAATAACTGATTAACACGTCGTCCACTAGAGTGTAAAAGAGTAAAACTGTCAAAAACCGCGTCATCCGGTAAACCCTCATTTTTTCATTTTTGTCTTTTTTTCAGACACCGCCTAAAAAAACCCAGTACTGACTGACCAGTGAGAAAAAAACCTTTGCTCAGAGAAATCATTGAGGAACACACGGTTCGCATGCAAACCGATCGGAATTCGCTCTGTAAAATTAGGTTTTTTTCGCCCAGAAGCAGCCTCGTTCTCAATCCTCCGCTCTATTTGTTGAGATTTGATGGCAATTGCGGCTCAGAAACTCCAGCGTTGATTATCAATTGCTGGTAAGCTGTCCTGTATCCGTACGAATTGCATTTTTTTTTTGGGTGAATTATTATCTCCGATTTCGTTTCTCTTTGTTTCCACATTCTGATGAGAAAATGTACCACTCTCAATTCGATTGATGTCTTGAACTTGATGTCACTTTTCAAGTTAGTGTAATCGGTCGGCAGCTGACGGTGTGATTTTCTTTCTTTTCTTTTCCATCGGAGATTTTCCGGCTGTATTTTTGCGCTTTTCTTCGTCATTCAAGTCCGGCTAGTAATTCTTACTTGTAATGTAAAACTCTGTTCTTGTCGTGTTTATTTGGTTCCTAAAATCATTGTTTTATTACAGTAATCTAGTGCTTTTGTTGAGTTGAGCTGTAGCCTATAGGTTACTTTATTGTGGTTCAATTACTTTTTCTGTGATGGAGCTTTGATTTTGCTTTTTGTTCGTTCTTCGTTTACTTTTGTTTTTTCGTGGAATTAGCTCGATGTACTGCTGAAAAATCTCATTACTGGGAAATGTTATTCTATTGATTAGCTATTAATGCATTCAGATTCAGAGTTGTGAGGGTTTTCGTTTTTGTGTATGAATAAACATATGATATGCTAGGGATTTCTTTGCTGCTTTTATGGCAGAAGCTAGGTATTTCCAGAAGTTGGTTTAAATGGATGTGTTGGTGAACGGCGAGGTATCTGATGGCAGTGGAACTAAAAGATCATTAGACAATGGGTGCTCCTCGAATTCAGGGAATGCTACCAAGTTCAAGGTCAGGAAGGTGTCAGCTACACGGGGTTTTCCTCTTATGTGTGGTCAAGATTTTCGGGCAGTCAAATCAGAATCAAAAGAAAATGTTATGTCATCAGGTCATAAACATGGTGGAAATCATCTTATGATGAGAAAAGATGCAACACAAGATTTAGCCAACTTTGATGTACTACATGATGTAGGGAGATGGGGTAATGTAGCTGGAGGTCCAGAGCCCTCGCGTATCAAGAATGCAACTGAGGTCAAGGTTCAGTGCAGTGAAGTTTGTTGCTTGATCAATGGGGAGGTTTCTACCCAAGAGGCTTCTATTCCGAGTCCAAAGATTAAATTTCGCAGAAGAAGAATCTCAGCCACACGTGACTTTCCTGAATATCGTGGATCCACTACTTTTGAACAACGTGTGGATCGGGATGAGAAATTAAAGGCCACCTTTTCGCGTGGGGTTAACAACCATGACAAGGGAAATGGTGTAGAGGCATTGAAGGCCAGTGCCGATAGCATTTCATCATTAGAGACACTGACTGGTAAGGTAGAAAAGTACCCTCCGGAGAAATTGCGGACTACTGTGGAATCTGGTGATCCATTGTTGATGGCTACTGTTGAATTGTCTCCTAGTAGGGAGAAGCTTTCTACTGGGCACGACCATAGCACCAGCAGGACTGCGGATAACGTACTATTTTCAAGAAAAGGTGATAATCATGTTATTGTGAATGCTTTGATGGCGGCGACGAGTTGTCCTCGGCGGCAGGATCAACTGACTACCGGATCAGGTGGTTCGAGGATTGGTAGCTCTTCTAACCAGGTAAAGATAACTGGGAGTGGTAACTTAAAAGCCGTCGCTAAGAAATCTATTGTCAATGCTCATCCAGGAAAGCGGTCTCTCAAGGGGAAGGAAGTGTTTGGTAACAAGCATTACCATTCACTTGATACTTTTGGCTCACGGCTTCTTAATGTTGAGGGTGAATCTGGTTCAGTAAATGAGGGGCCCCATGTGGATCCGTCTGTAGATGTTAGCTTGCCTCCTTTTGGTCCTAGTGCAATTACTGGTGATGTTCGCAACCAAGTTAGAGAAATCCTCCGTCTGTTTCAAGCCTTCTGTAGAAAACTATTGCAAGGAGAGGAGTCAACAGAGTCAAAACAAAAAATTAAAAGGATTGACATTGAAGCATCAAAGCAGTTAATACAGAGAGGAAAAGAAGTTAATACAGAGAAAAAGTATTTGGGTTCAGTCCCAGGAGTTGAAGTGGGCGACGAGTTCCAGTACAGGGTGGAACTTGTAATTGTTGGTATTCATCGCCCTTACCAGGGTGGTATTGATTCTATGGATTCTGAAGGAAAGAAAATTGCCATAAGTATTGTCGCTTCAGGGGGATATGATGATGATATGGAGAACCCTGATGTCGTGATATATTCCGGGCAAGGGGGATTAAAAGCTAAAGATAAGCAGCCGGAAGATCAGAAACTTGAAAAAGGGAACTTGGCATTATTTAACAGCATCTCAACAAGGAATCCTGTTCGGGTGATACGTGGATCCAAGGAGAAGGACATTGGTTCCCAGGACTCAAAAGCTAAGATAGTCACTAAATATGTTTATGATGGGTTATATACGGTGGAGAAGTGCTGGAGGGAAGCCGGGAATCATGGAAAGTTGGTTTTTATGTTTGAGCTGAGGAGAATGCCTGGCCAACCTGAGATTGCTTGGAAAGAAGTTAAGACGTCTAAAAAGGGTAGACCGCGACATGGAGTATGTGTCGATGATATTTCTGGAGGGAAAGAGTCATCTCCAATATGTGCTGTAAATACCATTGACAAGGAGAAGCCTCAGCCATTCATTTATACTAAAAAGATCATGTATCCTGATTCTCTCCATCCACGTTTGGCTAAAGGTTGTGACTGCATTGGTAGATGCTCTGATCCTCGAAGGTGCGCTTGTGCCATGAGAAACGGAGAAGAGATCCCGTACAATCATAATGGTGCAATTGTTGAAGTAAAACCTCTTGTCTATGAATGTGGACCTCATTGCAAGTGCTCTGCTTCCTGCTATAACAGAGTCAGCCAACATGGCATCAAACTACATCTTGAGATATTTAAGACAAAATCAAGGGGCTGGGGTGTTAGGTCTCTTTCTTCCATTTCTCCAGGAACTTTTATATGCGAATATGTTGGAGAAATTATTAAGGACAGGGAGGCTGAAAAAAGAGCTGGAAAAGATGAGTATCTTTTTGACATTGGTCAGAATTACAGTGATTTAGGTGAAGGCGTGGAAGAAGGTGGTGATGGCTACACCATTGATGCGGCTAAGTTTGGGAACGTTGGTAGATTTATCAACCATAGTTGCTCACCGAACCTATATGCTCAGAATGTGCTTTATGATCATGATGACAAAAGGGTGCCTCACATAATGCTTTTTGCTGCTGAAAACATTCCTCCACTTCATGAGTTAACTTACCATTATAATTATGTTGTCGATCAGGTGTATGATTTGGAAGGAAATATTAAGGTGAAGCGTTGCTTTTGTGGTGCTTCTGGTTGTACTGGGCGAATGTATTAGAAAGAATTGGAGTACCAAAAAACTGTAAAGGATCTTTAGTAGTGTTTTATAGGGAGTAAAATTTTTTTTTTCTTCTTATCTCTTGCGAAATCTGCGTTTACATTGAGGAGCTGAGGACTGACGCCACTGCATTGTTCCTTACCCTTCAGAACAGAACGCATTGTCATGAAGCTACTGGTAAATACTCTTTCAAATTTGAAACTCTCAACAGTTAGGATCTTCTTTCATTTTTTGTAGTATGAAAGTTGCCTGGAATTGCCGGTCGTGGAATCATATTCTTTTAGTCTCAAGATAACAGCCACAAGTTTCTGAATCATGTGAAATTGTTAGGCTCTTCTTTCATTTTTTGTAGTACGAAAGTTGGCTGGAATTGCCGGTAGTGGAATCATATTCTTTTAGTCTCGAGATAACAGCCACAAGTTTCTGAATCATGTGAAATTTTTGATTTATTTATGTGTCGAACTTCGCAAAAGAACGTTGGAAAGCTTCCCCCTTTAAAGCTAAATAGAATCAGTTATGTACTTTTCTGAGCTTGAGATCCTAGTTCGATTTTCCTAGGCCTATGAAGTTGGGTGATTTTAGCCGTGATTACCTTGGTACAGATTGATGTCTCTATGTAATGCAACTTAACTTGCACAGACCAGAGAGTATGTACACAAGTTTCGAATGTGGTTTTGAAGAAGGTTCCTTTATCCTTTTCTTTGCCACTCTCATTTCAGTGGTGGATTATAGTACTTGTGTAAGCGAGCTTTGTAACATCATTCATCATATGAGCTGAGAGTTGGATGGATGGGTTTTCCCATTGGCTTGCTTATCTACTGAGAAGAAAAAGTCCACACTCACGCGGACAATATTTCCAAAAAATATAAACACACTATGTGAGTTTTGCATTGGTTCCCATATATTAATCATAAAAGCTACAATGAGAATTAGAGAACTATGTTCATGGTTACATTTTTTTTTTTTAAATAAATTTTTGGATCGTGTCTATTTATCCAGTCATGTTATAAAAACCGATGACCAATTAATCAGTTGCACTCTAAGGAAGGTTTTACTGTCACTGAAGATTTAAGAGGGTAGACTCAGAATTGTATCAAAGAGACTAGATTAAGTCGGAATTTCCATGTCACTGAAGGTTTTACTGTCACCTCTAAATTTTCCTTCATATGTACTAGTCTATATTAAATGGTACGATGAAGCATGCTTGAAATGCCCCAATTTGAGGAGAACATGTCCTCCTTCCGGAAGCTTCTTGCTGAAGGTGTTTTGGACAACACATTCTCAGGGTTGAAGATAAATGATCTCGTCGGACCGCGTAGAGGCTTGTTTTAAGCACTTTGACAAAATCGAAGTGGACGGGAAACATCATTCGTAGTCTAATAAGTCTCCTTATACTTAATTTAACACCTATCCCATATATTATGTTAAAAAAACAATTGTTGCTAACCATTCACAGACATCCTATCCTGTCACATCTCATTTGTGGTTTCAACGTTCGCACCCAAAATTCGTGTTCTCATATACTCTCTCCGTCTTCGTCCTAAAATGATTGTCCAGTTTTAAATTTTATTTTAATACAATTTGTGATAATAATAAAAAATTCAAACTGGATAACAATTTTGAGATTTGTAATAAAACGATATCTCAAACTAGACAATCATTTGGAACAAAAAGAATTTTATGCAACTCTTATATTCCTTTAAGCAATTCTCTCCGTCAATGCGCAACTACAATATTTAAAACTTAAAGTACATAACTCATTTCTCCCTCTACAAGACAAGAGAGAGAAAGTCCTCTCTTTCTCCAAGTGAGAAGGACCTTCATTCTAACCTCAATATCCTTTATTTCCACATCTGGTTCCATAAGCCACTTGCATTTCTCCATCATTTCTTACTTCGATTTGGATAGTAGAATATTACTTGGCAGCAAGTGGTTCATATCTGCCATTTGGACAACATGCAGTTTGCCATTTTTTTAAATCTTCATTTTTGAAAATTGCATGCACTTATCAGATCTCCTCCGATTTGCTTTAATAATAAAGATTTCCTCAAGGACCTTGACATTAATATCAAGACAGTAAAGGCAGTATAAGGTACCCACCTTTTATTCTTCCTTTTTGTTTGTTTGTTGGTTCGAGACATTAATGGCCTTTTCGATCTTCATGATTCGGCTACTCAAGATCTCTTTTACCGAAAAAGTATAACACCTTTTCACATCCTTGACTGCTCAACTTCTCACCTGCTCCTTCAAGTCATTTCCAATCTCACCGTGTAGCTGATTCATCTTTATTGGGTTGTTGCTGCACTAGTCCTTTATGCTTTATCCCTTTCCTTCCTGCTTTCTTCTTCCTTTTCATCATGACTCATAGGCATGCAATGGATGAAGATTTGGTGACAGACATGTCACTGCAAGGATCCGAATTCTCTGAAGAAGAACATGAGTTTAATCCAGCCACTGAAGTTCATCCTCAATTTATCTCAACAACATATGAGAGATCTCTGCGTGTGCTGCTTAATGACTACAATACAAGTCTCTCCCGGGATAATTTCAAATTTTGTTTGATGGGCTATATCCTGGATGATAGATCCTTCACGGATGCGGACATGCAAGCTTACATGGCAGAGAACTGGCCCATGTATACCAGGATCTTGCATTATGACTGAAATTTCTTCATTATTAAGTTTGCTTCAAGGGCTGATGTCCTCATGGTCTTAGATAATGGCCCTTATGCAGTTGATGGGAGTCTTCTTATTCTTCGCAGGATGTATGATGAGGAAGATCTGGTAGTCATAATAATCCCAATGGTGATCCTGAGGCTCAAAATAGGAATCATAGAGATGACATGGCTTTTGATTCGTCACCTTCAATCCGTCTCCATAATGGGGAGTTGCTTGCAAATGGCTTTCCAGACACTACCAGATGGGCTGCTCCTGCAGCACAGGAACCTCTATCAGATGAGTCTGATTCTGCATCTTCTGGTACGTATCATTCTGTGCCTCTTGATTCTACTAATTCTATCAGTCTTGATTATGGTCTGTATAGTTCTTCGGACTCAGAGATGTCAGAGTCTTTTCAGTCTGAGAATGTTTCAGCACACTCCAACATTGGTGCTGCATTTGATGTTTTTAGTAATCTGAATTTTGAATCTGTTGGTGATGTACCTGTATCGATTTTTGATGTGATAGTGTCAGATTCTGAATCTGTAACTAGTGATAGTAGGCCTACCAATCTGCCAGCTAGTGTTACTGTATTAGAAGAGGATGTTATTTCTCAAGCCTCGGATTCTAGTTTCTTCTTAAGATCTTTAATGTACTCCTTGGCCTCGGAGGAGAATAATGGATTGCAGATTAGTGAGTCTGAGTCTGAGACGTTCTTTTACATTCCAACAACGGCCACCTCAGCAACCACCTTGTCTGTCAAGAGGAAAGGAGCATGGACGATGTCAGCTCCAGAATTGGAATTTGAGAGTGACTCAGACTCAACTGAGGAGGCTCATTCCTACCACATGAAAGTTCGGAAAGTGGTCTCAGATTCGAAGGTTGCCGTGGCATTGGTCCGGAAGAATAAGAGGAAGAAACAGAAGGCTAGAAGAAAGTCAATGGAACCATCGTACAACTCAATTTCACAGCCATCCAATTCTAATCCTCAACCACCAGTTGATCATCCTTCTCCTGGTGGACTGGCACAGGAAGGACCTTGGAGAATGACAGTTGAGGAAGAGTTCCAGGAACCTGAGGAACTGTTGTTGCATTCCAGAAAGAGGCCATTGGAATCACAGGAGAGTGGTTGGATCATTAACAAGAAGGTCAAGTATGGGATCAGAGACATGACTTGTGTATTGCAGGAGCGAGAGGAGGAGATGCTGAAGTGTCTTGCGGTGGTTGAACCAGATCAACCGCCTTCACCGAAATGAATATCCTCGCTTGGAATTGTAGCGGTATACATAGTGCCTCTACTCAGCATTATGTAGGTAGATTATATAAACATTACAAGTCTAAAATTTTGTTCTTAATGGAGACTAAAGCTGGTAGTAGTACCTTAGTAAAATGGCAACAGACCACGCCTTTTGGTCACTCTTTTGTAATTGACTCAGTAGGGTCTTCTGGTGGTCTTGCTTTGTTTTGGATGAACGATGTTCAGCTAGATATTATAATGCATGATCAGAATGTAATAGTAGCGAGGATATGCGAATCCTCAGGGCTTAGTTGGTTAGCTGTTTTCTTGTATGGCCTTCCTAGTAGGCAGGGTCGTGCAGAGTTTTGGTCTGACCTTAGCTCTAATCTAAGCTCTTTTAATTACCCTATTGTGTTATTAGGAGACTTTAATCAGGTAGTTTCATAGGAGGATAAATGTGGTGGCAGATTAGTTAGGGATCAAGACGCGGGCCCAGTGCGTCAGTTCCTAATGAGGAACAATTTGGAGGAACTTCAACATATAGGTTGTTGATACACTTGGTCCAACAACAGACAACAGGGAGAGAGGATTTATGAAAGACTGGATCGTGCCTTTGTCAACAGACAATGGTTATCTGTGTTCCCCTCGGCATCAATCAGGAATCTGCCTATTATGGTTTCGGATCATGCTCCAATTTTGGTTCAGGTTAAGCACAAGCAGAAGAAAACCAGACCTCATTTAAGGTTTGAACAATTCTGGACAAACACACTCACTTTTACAGATTTGGTTCAATCTGCTTGGCGAAATGATAATTTACAGATCACTAACCTCCAAGAGAATTGTCCTTTAAGCTAAAGTCTAGTCTTATAGGATTGTCTAATTGGAGCAAGGATACCTTTGGTAACCTTGACAAACTAGTCACAAGGTTATCGGATCAGCTGGCAATATTACAATCTCATTGGGAGGAGCACACTGATGATGATACATCATTTTATCTCCTTTCACAGAAGAAAGAAGAATTAGAGCAAGCACTCCAGTATCAACGGGATTACTGGCATCAACGCTCTAAACTGACCTGGCTAATACAAGGAGACAAGAACACAAAATACTTTCACAAATGGGCTTCCAGGAAAAAAAGAAATAACTGGATCACTGAACTTCAGTCTAGTGAAGGTCAGTGGTTATATGATTCAACATAGATATCAGAAGTCCTTTTGAATCACTTCAAGGATCTTTATGATGTGCAACCATCGGGCTCTTTTGGATCCTCAGTCCCATGAACTCAAATAATCCCTGATCCCTTAAGCTCCCCGTTTTTCTATCAATTCCTGAACAACATGCAGGAAGGTATCACTCTAGACCAAAGAACAGCTCTGGAAAATTCATTTTCCTCCCAAGAGATTTGGCGGGCTCTAAAACAAATGTCATCGTGGAAATCACCAGGCCTAGATAGTATGCCTGCTGGATTTTATAAAACATACAAGCATATTATAGGCTCAGACTTGGAGACCTCCATTTTGGAAGCAGTCGAAAACCAGCATTTCCCACATGAGTGGAATCAGACTAATATTGTCCTTATTCCCAAGCTACCTAATCTAGTCAACTTAGGGGATTTTAGACCAATAAGTCTCTGCAATGTGAAGTATAAGATTCTCTCTAAGATGATTGCTAACAGACTCAAGCAGGTTATGCCGGAACTCATTGATGAACACCAGAATGGATTTGTTCCAGGGCGAAATATCAGTGAGAATATTTCACTTGCACATGAAGTCATAGAATACATTCGGAAAAAGGAGGGTGATGTAGGAGTTGCAGCAGTCAAATTAGATATGAGCAAGGCCTATGATAGGATATCATTGCCTTTTCTGAAAACGGTACTCATAAAGGTTGGTATCCCACAAAGACTCATAAGTCTAATCATGCACTGTGTGACAACGGTGACATACTCCATCAAGTACAATGGTGAACATTTGCCTTATTTTGTTCCCACAAGGGGTCTCAGACAGGGATGTCCTTTGTCCCCTTATCTATTTATTTTATGCCAACAAGCTCTTTCCTCGGCAATTAGGGCAGAGCTGCAAGTGTTTTCCAAGCTAGGTATCAAGATTAGCAAGCAGGCGCCACGGATTAGTCATCTTATGTATGTTGATGATAGTCTATTCTTTTTAGAATGCAGGGATACTTCTATACAGGCATTGTCTGGATTACTTGAGGATTATGCTTTCTACTCCGGTCAAAGGATCAATCATCACAAATCCTCCATTCTAGTGAGTCAGAATACATCTACTACCATGAAAACCTTGGTGCACAACACTTTTGCATATTCCAGAAGGTAATTTTCAGAGCAGATATCTTGGTTTATCTCTAGATTTCAAACGGAAAAAAACAGAAATCTTTAGAGAGTTTACAGCTAGGCTCCATAGGAAGTTTGCGGACTGGAAAACAAAGCTTCTTAGCTTTACTGGGAGAGTTACATTGGCAAAGGCTACTTTATCAGCTCTGTTGGTATATCTGATGGGAGTTTTTAAACTCCCAGCCTCCACATTAAAGAAAGCCAATGGAATCATTGCTCGTTTTATATGGAAAGGTGATGATCAGGAGAAAGGTATTCATTGGAAATCTGGGAAGAAAATGGCCAAATCACAGTTCCATGGGGGTTTAGGCCTCAAAGCCACTGCAGAATTTAATCAAGCCCTTCTGGCTAAACATGCTTGGAAAATATTGGCACAACCAACCTCCCTTTTATCCAAAATATACAGAGCAAAATACTGCACCATGGAAAATTTTCCTCATCAGACTCCACCCTCTAATGCCACATGGGAATATAAGAGTGTTCTCTGGGAGCAAAACTTCTTCAAAACAACATAAAATGAAAGGTTATTAGTGGTAGAGATATCCTGATTGCTAGTAACTGGATTCCCGGAGTCACCAATCCTATACATAGCAATTCCTTTTTGGCTCAGCATTCCAATTTGATGGTCAGTGATCTTCTCAGACCGAATGGACAATGGAAAATGTCTCTCCTCCGGTCCTTTTTTCTAGACCAGTATATTCCCTATATAACTGGTATATATGTAGATCTGGCAAGGCACGTGCAACATGATGTACTCCTGCGGCAAAAGACAGATCATGGTTTCTATACGGTCCAATCAGGGTATCATGAAGCTTTAAATCGAGATTCTCTCAGCTTCTTTGCTCAAGCAAACCAACAGGTTCCTCCACAAATTGAAAACTTGGCTTGGAAGAAGTTGTGGAATGCTAAAGTGCAAGCCAACCATAAATTCTTTTTTTGGAGAGCGGCTCAATGCCTTATCTTCCAAACAAGAACTCGTGAGAAGAGGAATACAGGTTGATACTTCATGTCAAAGGTACTTTACAGGATTGGAGGACAATCTTCATCTTTTCTTCAACTGTCCAATCTCTTAAGCAGTCTGGAGCTTTGCATACCCTAATTTCCAATCAATTCTAAATGGCTCAATGCTCTCCATACTGGATTGGTTTATCTCATGGATTCAAACTCAACCATCTTCAGATGACATTGACCTCTTCCTCTTAATCTTTTGGTGTATTTGGTTAGACAGAATTGATAAGGTATGGAGAAGTCATACAATCGATCCTGTCACCTCATGGAGATTAATCCAACAGGACCTTAAGCAACACCAGGTATTACTGTCCAGACTAAGGTCACATACGGATTCGATTTCACCTCCCCTTCCTACTCGAAGAACTATTGATCCACTGTCAGAACTTACTTTTGATGCATCCTTCAATCCTCATAACAAAAAGGCAGCAGGAGCTTGGAAAATTATCTCTTCTACCGGGATGCTAATGCAGATAAAGTCAGTTTCCATAACTTCACTGTCCCTTTTCCAAGCAGAAGCCACTACCTGCTTACAGGCATTACAAGATGCCTCATCTTTGGAAATTCAAAGACTCAACATCTACATAGACTGTGAACTCTTGACCACCGATCAGGAAATCTCTAAGTTTCTGAGTGAAGCTCAGGAGATAATAGCCAATATACGTACCCTAATATCTACTTTTCGGAATTGTTCACTGTTAAAGGTCAATCGGACGGTAGTTCAGGATCAACACAATTTAGACTATGTAAAAATGAAATGTAATAGTTTAGGTAACCCTTAATTAATACAGGTACCTATTAAAAAAACAATATTTAAAACTTAAAGCACACTTTGGTATTGAGCGCAGTTGGCATTTGTATGGTTTATTCATTAAAATACAAACGGCTTCTTATGATCATATCATGGGATCAACGATTTCCTCAGTGTCTTAACTATAGCTCTTTGGATCTTTTCAGGTTTTAGGACCCCAAAAAAAAAGAAGAAAAGAAAAAAGGATATGTCACTGTATATGTAGTCTTCCAGCCTTTGGGATGACAAATCTTCAACCAAATGCAATTTGTTGGCGTAATATTAATATATGAGATACGATTTTCATTACAATATGAATATGTTACTACTTATTAGTGAGACTTCAGGTTACTACTAGAAAAACCCCTTGTTATGACATTTTGGCTCTAAATGTATTAAGGCACTCTAGGATAGATGTCATTAAAGATACCTTATTAGGTCGTTGGAAATAAATTAAATTTTACATACACACGTCTTCAAAGAATTGTAACTATAGAAGCCATATTAAGGCATTTATTTTTTTGAAATCCCGAATCTCCCTATGAAATTATGGGGATATTTCTTTTTTTATTAATTTAACTTTGAAAGGAAATTAATATGTATTTTTACCAAAAAAGAAAAACGTGGATATATACAAATACAAATTATTCATTTTCACTTAGATAAATATGGAGCAGTTTTATTTGTTCATGGTCACGATTACACTATTTTCCAATTCAAATCAACTCATCCAAATCTTCAATCATTGTTCTCTATAGGGATTTTTTTTTCCCCTTCTCGTTCTATTCAACAAAAAGCCTGGCAGTGACGGTGAAAAAGGAGAAAAGGTTAGTCGAGAGTCCGTATCCAGTGCACCCGGGTATATCGTATACCCCCACCAAACACACGCGTTACACGCGCTCAACATTTTTACGGTTGCTCTTTCTACTTCTTTATTAAACTGCTTATCCTATGATGTTATCCTGCTTATCCAATATTTCTTTGCTCATTATCCAATGCTTTGTATTGATTATCCAGGATTTTTGTACTGGTTATTTAGCCAATGTGCAGCAATATCCAACCGTTTGTAATGGTTATCCAGGATCTTTGTACTAGTTATCCAACTTGTTACACCTGATTATCCAAATGTTTTATAGTGATTACCCAGTTAAAAAAATGCAAGTACAGTCTTTAACCTGATTATCCATGAGTTTATACTTATTATCCAAAACCTCAATACTGCTTATCCATATGTAACCAATGCCTATCCACCATGTGAACATAATAAAAGAAGGATTTAGAGAGGGCTTTCAAAAAGACATAACAAAAGAAAATATCCATAAGAAAATGGCTATCCATGATAAACTAAACGACTCCCGCGGCTACCGGAATCCCAGGTCACCAACCTGTCCCGGCTGCGCCGCCCCGCCGAACATGCCAATGTAGCTAAGGTAATCTTTTTTTCGTGTGTGTGTAAGGAGAGTGTGTGTGTAAGGAGGATGTGTTATTGCGTTAAGAGGGGACACAAATTACTTGTATAAACCCCCCCGTGATAAACTAAACGACCCGGCTGTGCCGGTACCCGCGGCTGTGCCGCCCTCATGCCGAACATGGCAAATTTCATAAATAGTATTTAATTGAATGAGGGGAAGTTTGCCAAATGATGGAGAACAAAAAATGAATAAGGGGAAACTGGATAATCAGTATAAAAAATACGGACAAGGATATCCAAGAACAATATAAAAAGAAAAAAATGAAATTTGGCAACTGGTTATCCAGCTGTGTGTAACTGGTTATCCACAATGTGCACACTGGTTATCCACTATGTCCATACTGGTTATCCAACAGGTTAATAATGGTTATCCATCTGTGTGTAACTGGTTATCCATAGTGCCAACACTGGTTATCCACATAGTGAACACTGCTTGTCCATAGTGTGTAGCTGGTTATCCATAATGTGCACACTGGTTATCCAATATCCAATTTGAATGAATTCGTTAATTTATATATGCCGTGTTTAGAAAAAAAAAAAAGAAAAAGAAGGATGGATTATCTAGCGAACTCACGCTATTCTAAGAGAGTAAAGTACACGCACAGAAGGGTACACGGTGCTTCCGGGTGTACCAGATAATTTGTCGTTAGTCGACTTGATACTTCCACGGTTGATTATTATATTTGGCTCAATCTTGTTTTGGGATTAATTCTTATCATGTTGTATTAACATTTTTTTCCTGTTCATCAAGAATCATTATGTGGATTGTTAGAGTTCGTGGCCATTTTATGTGAATGTTATCATGGAAGGTTTATTCTTTCTACTTTTTTTCTTTCTTTTTTATTTAAATGTTATCATGGTGCGATACTGTCAATTGTTATTGCATCTGGTTCTTTTTATCAAGATCATCATTCTTCCGAGTTCATATTTGAAGATGGAAACTCATCTGGTGGTTTTCAAGGTATCGTATGTTATTAACCAAGTGATTAATAGTTTATTGACTTCTTTCTAGATTTTCTTTTTTTTTTTTTCCGGTGAATTGTAATTAAGAGCATAGAATGAATTGTAGTTCATAGTTACATATGTGTTACGCTCTTATATACACTATTTTATTGGATTATTTGTATCTTATAATTTATCTTTTCAATGTCTATATTTTGTTAATGAAGATTCATTGATTATTTCCCATTTATTAATAAAAATAAAATGAAATTATTCAAAGAGAGAAAACATTAAGGACATTTGTGAGTGTATCAATACATAATTTGTTAATACACTAAAAGTTCCTTTATACATTCTTTTATATGGCACATAAAAATGTACTAATAGATTGTCTCTAACTACGCTATACCTATTATTACATTGAAATTAAAGACATTTACAAAGAATGTCATTATAAGCTATAATGTCTTGTAAACTAGGTTGTGGTGACATTCTTGAGTGTCATATCATACCCTTATTCTAGTAGTACCCAAAACGTAAACGTAAACTATATATTGTGTATCAACAATGAGGTGACCTAAAACTAATAAACATATTCTACTTTCATTTCAAACCAAATCTCACAATTTGATCATGATCCTTATACGTACGTTTTAGCAAATGTATTTTGTTCTGCAAGTAGCACATAGAAATCTCAGTTTACAAGTATTAGTCATTTAGATAGCTCTTTTCCGTTTCATTTTAATATGTACATTAATTTTGTTTTCATATTTGAGAAAAAAAAATGGTGATATTATATATAGGGCACTAATTAAGCAATTCCTGACAGGGGCGGAACCAGCTACTTGGACTTGGAGAGGCTAACTATATAGTCATAATCAAGATAGATGATCGAATATATATAACATAAGGTTAATCGTAATTATTCCTAAGGGATTCTCTGGCCGACGGGGGTTCGGTATGCCCCGAACCCTAAAGAGTTCAGCCATGTTTCCTGATCAAGCTGCTTTAGCCTGTAGATGCAAAATAATGAAACGACGTGGATCCATTACAGCAGAATTGGCCAAAACGAAAGCTCAATTAGCAGCACGAAACCAACTAATGATTAGTTGAAAATGAATATGATAACTGGACTTTACGCGTCGTTTCTACGTGCCAACGGAAGAGAATTAATCCATTTACTTAGAAACCGCTTAATGAGTGCTTGGCATGTTTTCTTTAGGCGACGACGACTTATAATCTTAATTAATGTCAAGTTAATTTTTTGTCATTGGGATTCAAAGATAACCATATATATACCGGAAAAGATCCCACATTAAGATTCACGAAACAAAAGTACTAAATATACGGGCTAGATAGCTAGCTAGTTAAGAATTTTAAGTCCATCAAAATTCGAAAAAATGGCTCCACCAGCAATATCCACAGGAGTTTCCCCGCCACTAAGTTTGGTAGTCAGGTTACTGACGTTGGTTTCTTTATTCGTATCATTAATCCTTCTCGCTACCGATACTTACACTCGCCGATACTCTGACTACTACTATGGATATGACTTAATTGTCAAAACCAAGGCCATCAATATCTACACTTATCGGTATGTAATTTCTTTTTCTTTCCTTTTTTTTTTTCCTGAAGTAATCGGTATCGGTATATCTACAGTTATAGGTTTTCGCGTTCGACATATACTTCATCCATCCTGAAATTATTGTCCAATATAAATTTTTATTTTTAATTTAAATTGTATTAAAAGTGAAATATCAAATTGGACAATAATTTTAAGACGGGAGAGTATAATTTGACAGTGTCTCCGTACATAGATATTGTACTACATATCATTGATCTTTGTACATTATACTATAACCTTTACTTTTGCAAGTTATTTAATTTATCATCAATGTTAATAATCTATAAAAAAAACATATAATCATATACGTAAAAGTTTGCATGTGGAAATGTAGATATACTTCAACTGTTTTACCCATTGAGGTGCCTACAATTCAGCGGGAGGATTAGTCACTTTACCGACGGTGAACACCCTGCAAATATGAAAAAAATAATAAGGTTAACTAGTAGAACAAAACTCTCTTTTTTGTAGCTTTTTTTAGTTAATTAATGAGATCCGGTTTATTATTTATTCTTATTCAGGCATGCAGGACTATATGAAACTGTTATTTGATTCTTGAAATTATATATATACTAGTTGTTATTTTCCTAAAGGATTTTAAGTTTTTTAATAACTTTTTGCAGGTATCTTATGGCTGCTACGGTAATTGGGCTTGTATACACTCTTCTACAAGTTATTTCAAACGTTGTCCTGGTGAGCTCCGGAAATCGGATCGGAGGTGAAAGCACGCTTCTCTTTGATTTCTACGCTGACAAGGTACATATATTACTATTTCCGTCTCACAAAAATAGTCCAATTAAGTTTTTAAATTTATATTAAAACTAGTACAAATTTCAAAAATTAATATGAACTATTTTTCTGGGATGGAAGTAGTACTATATATGATGATGTCCTTTTTTTTCCCTATTTTTTCTTTTAGACCAAAAAATAAATAAAAAGGTTTGACAATAGTATTGTGGCAAAAACAGGTGATATCGTATATACTCGCAACTGGGGCAGCTGCGAGTTTAGTTCTAACGGTGGAAAATTCGGAGGTTGACTCACACAGTACGTTCATGATGAAGGCTACGGCAGCATCCGCTCTGTGTCTTGTGGGATCCTTTTTTACTATCATCTCTTCTATTTTCTCATCCTTCTCACTCCCAAAGAGATCCTCCTAAACAATCTCAGAGAGTCAATTAATGGAATTTCCCGGTGAACTTTTGAGGTGTTAGAACTTTGGCAAATGCTATGAAGAAAAATGTTGTTTGGACAACTTTCCATTTTATATTTTTATTCATTTTACCTCTTAAACACAAAACCCAATAGAAAAGAAAACATCATTTAAATAAATTTCTGATTTACATTTTAAATTCCAGCTTAAAATACTTTTCTTTAGTGTAATGACCATTTTAGAACTACAAATAGTTCAGTGACAAATTTGGCAGGATTCCGTTGTGGAATAATCGTTTTTGGAAAAGTTCTTTTTTGCAATGACTATAATTGACAGTATTTAATTATTTAGTGATGACTTGTACTTGATATTTCAAAATATAGTTCAAAATACTTTTTTCCAAAACCAACATCCCAACAATATTTTTATTTCTCATTTAGTTTTCAATTTGAAACAGTTTCCACTTTTAAGTGGTAAAATGAAATGTAAGTTGACGTCCAAACAAGCACTTAACTTTTACTGTCATGTTAGATCATTCCCCTTAGTACGTGTTTGACTGTTTTTCGACCTTGATTTTTCTCCTTTTGCCGTTCTAAAATGAAGTCGTATTTATCGTACTTATCTTAACAGAATGAACTTAATTCTTTTCTGTTCTTCTTTCCTTGTTTTTTTTTTAACTCTCAGACATCAACTTTATTCATCAGTAAAAAGACAGATGCAAAGTATTTTATTTCCCTCCCCCGAGGTTCAGGTTAGATGCAAAACATTTTAGTAACCTGTTAAGGCAAACTAATACTCAATAAATTAACTCACGTATATTTCACGTCAATTATATAATCAGAAACAACGACCTTGATTTTATTAACACTACATCAAATATATGTTTGTATAACACACCAAACTCCCACGTAAGTACTTTGAATATGTTCACATAGAGTGAGATGCACTACTCCGTTCTGAAATGTTCACTGGCTGCTTCAGATGACCGGACCTTATATCACACTCAACTGTTTTAGGTTCCACGCCTTCAATCCACTCAAAACAAACTCCTTTACCGGTCTTGATCTCCACCATTGGAATTATATTATGATTAGCAATGTCCCAAACTGCTCCATATGCTCTTCTCATTGGCACCAGCTCCACCTTCTTATCCTTCTCATCCTTCACAATATTAAACCCAAAACAAAAATAAATAAATAAATTATAATAATAATAATAATAATAATAATAATAATAATAATATTCTTTCTGTCCCAAACAAAAAAAAAAATAGTGCACATCGAGTTTTGAGATCTGTTTAATACAAATTTTAAATTTTAATGTGTACTATTTTTCTGAGACATAAGGAGTATATCATAATTAAGAGTGACCATAATTTCAAGAGCCATATTGATTTGTAGGTACCTTGACAAAGATTTTAACATCTTCCACATATTCCTCATCACCCTTGTAGAGAATTATCAAGGAAATGTAATCAGGCCAGCTGCTGTTCTTCTTGTCATATTTCACAACAAAATCGGATCCTTCATTGTAATAATGACATTTAACTCTCTCATATTTAACTTCAACCACGCTTTTTTTAAACAAATAATTCTCAGACTCTTTATCTTTGGCCATTTCTGCAAAGGCTTTAGGGCTCATGATGAAATCTGTTTCAGGTCCTTCACCATAATCTGTCACCACTAATTTTGTGCCTTTCTCACTACACCATTTCTTATCTTTGCATTTAACCTGGACACCGAAATTTCATTAATTTACAAATCATAAGGATATACTAGAAATCAAAAGGAAAAAAAAAGAAAGAAAGAGAAAGACCATTTACCTCAAAGCATGTACCGCAACCTTTACCACATTTGAACAGCTTAGAGCTGACGGCGGCAACTTTACCGTCGTTGATACTTTTACCCCATTCTTTCAGCCCACAAGCTCCATCTGCAATTTTCAATAAAGAAATCAGTCACCAAGAAAGAGAATTGGGACAACTAGTTTTATATTGATCTTCAGTTACACAATCATACTTGGAGTGCCTTGACCATCAGGGGTTTTATAATAAGTTGCTTTGGAGGAAATGGAAGGGCAATCATTATTGTTTGCTAAGCAGAATGCAGCAAATGATGGTATCAAAACATAGAGAAGAAAGCAAATGGGATTTTTGATAGCCATGATTTCTTAATAATTTTTCAACTGAAAAAAAAAAAAAAACCAACTAAAAGGAATAATCCCTCACTTATAGTTGATCATGAGACATGGGTGGTTAGCTGTGTAGTAAGTATTAATCTAAAGGAACCCAGGTGGGCATCCTAGATTTTAGTTTCGTGTAGAGATAATAAATTAGTTCTTGGTGAAACTCTTAATCATTTTGGCTGATGAATTAATGCATAATTTTCTTGAGGATTTGTCGACGTGAAGAGATGGTTTTCTTATGTTTTTGCCACATGGTGTTGGTGTGGCCACTGGCAAGACAAGGCAAAAAAGGTTGTGAAAAAGTGTAAGTTAGCGTAAACTTAATTCGATATCGATATCAACAAACTGAAAAACACTCTAGTCTGGAAAATAGGATTTTTAAGAAATGAACACATAGAGCACGATTTGAAGGAGATACAAAAATGAAGGTTAAGGAAATTGTAATTATAATCATGTATACAAGTAAAATAATACAGTTAGATTGATGTTATTCCTAGTAATAGACCGGGTTTGATTCCCATCAGGAGTTAGAAGAGGAGTTTTACCCATATTTAAGTGAGGTTCACTGGGGTGAATTTTTTTAATAAAAAATAAAATAATACGGTGGATTCTTTCTAATATTTTTTCCCCAAAACTTTAGTCGGCAATTTATTGGGTGCACTCGAAAGTACCATGCTCCCCCTCCTATTTTCTGCATTTATAGTCCTTATTCTACTTTTTTCTCAATTTTTTTATATTTTACAAATTTAGTCATTATTACTTTTTTTCTCTCTCCTCCAAAAAACATATCTAATCTTTATGATCGGTGAATAATTAGAGAACTTGTTATACATGAAAATTATAATACTCGTCGAGATTTATCCAACAAAATCCATATCGAATATTTTTTTCAAGTTTATAAATGATCAAATTTTTATAGGCAAATATAAGGTGGATATCCAGTTTAAGAAGATGGATAACCAACTTATTTTAAATTAGTTATCCGTTATTTTATGCTGATTATCCAACCAGTTTGAACTAGTTATCCATTTTGTTTGTACTGCTTATCCATTTGGTTTGTATGACTATTCAACTTTTTTTGTAGTTGTCATCCAACGGGTTTCTATACATATCCAACTTGTTTGTACATGATATATATCCATTTGGTTTGTATGCCTATCCAAATCATGTGTAGTGATTATCCAACGGATTTATATACATATCCAAATTATTTATACTGGTTATCCAATCATTTTTTTTGTTTGGAAAAAATCATTGTCCAATACGCTAATACTGATTATCTATTTTATTTATACCGCTAATCAAATAATTTTTTTTTGAAACACGGTAATCCAATGTGTTCGTAATGATTATCCAATCGCTTTGTATTGGTTATCCAATTATTTTTACTAGTCCAAATAAATTTGTATTGCTTGTCCAATCTTTTTTTTTCTCTTTTGAGAAAATGCTTGTCTAATGTGCTCGCAATGATTATCCAACCTCGTGCTATTGTTTCTCCAGCTTTTTTTTTTTATTTTTATGAAAATACTTGTCCGATATGTTTGTACTTGTTATTCAACTAATTGGTACTTTTTATCCAACCTAGTTTTTTTTCTTAAAATGGTTATTCATTGTGTTCATACTGATTATCCGACCGGTTTGAACTGATTATCCATTTCGTTTGTACTGGTTATTAATCTTTTTTTTTAGAAAATCATTCTCCAATGTGTTAATTCTGATTACACAATAAATTAGTACTGCTTATCCAACCTAGTTTTTCTTTTTATTATTTTTTTTGAAAAAAATGGTTGTCCAACGCGTTCAAATTGATTATGCAACTGCTTGGTATAGATTATCCAACCATTTTTTTCTCTACTTTTTACGAAAATCCTTGTCCAATTTTTTGTACTAACTATTCTTCCGTTTTGTACTGGTTATCCAATCGTTTTCACTGATTATCCAGACATAATTTCTTTTTTTTCCTTTTTATAAGATATATGTCCAATGTGTTTATAGTGATTATCCAACGTTTTTGGTAATAGTTATCCAACCTTTTTTTCCTTGCTCTTTTATGAAAATGATTATCTAATTTTTTTGATTATCCAACCAGTTTGTACTGTTTATCCAATTATTTTCAATGGTTATCCAAGTGGTTTGTAATGGTTATCCAATCATTTTTTTTTTTGAAAAAATAGTTGTCCGACGTCTTTGTACTGGTCATCTAACACAAATAGTTTCTTCGTTTCTGCCCGGAGTATTTTAATTTTTTTATTTTTTGAATTAATATTCGATATTGATCTTATCAGATAGATCTCGTTGAAAATTATAAATTTCATGTATAATTCATTTTCTAATTATTCACGGATCAAGAGATATAGGGAACACAACAATATAAATGTAAAATAAGTTGGTTACTATTTTCTTAAATTAGATATCTACCTCATTTTTCATATCAGAATTTAATTATTTTTAACCCCGAAAATATATTTAATATGTATCTTGTTGGATAGATCTCGATGAGTACTATAAATTTCATATATCATTCGTTCACAAATTCTTCATGGATTGGGAGAGATTCTCGTTTGACAATTAGAGATGTTGTTTTAGAGGAGAGAGAAAAAAAGACAGGGACTAAACTTACAAATTATCGAAAGATTGAGAAAAAAGTACAATAATGACTAATAGTGCAAAAAATAGGAGGGGGAGTAAATGCTTCCGGGTATACTGGATACGGACTCATTAATTCCACATGAAGTGCAATTCAGCAAAAATGGAATACATGAAATTGTAGATAAAAAATACGTATTGGTGTTTTTTTTTCCTTCTGTTTTTATGTATCATCATAACAGTAGCTTCTTTTCATTTAAAATTAAGTGGAGCTTGATATCTTAGTTTCTACCTTCATGTAAAACTCAATAAATTAGTCGAACAACTAAGATTTAGTCCCAACTTTTGAGCAATAACTCTCCGAAACATATGTCTGTATGTCTAAAAAAAATGAATTTTTTTTATTTGTCAATAGTTTTGAAAATTATCAGCAACAGATTGTAAAGGCTGTTCAACTTCAAACTTCCATAATTAATTGTTTGATTATTTATTTATTTAATTTGGAACAGATACATTTCAAATCGAGTGACGTTCAAAATTTCTTTTGTGCACGCAAGACCCCCTCCCCCAAAAAAAAAAAAAATCCCTCGGAAATGCACATACACACCCAATTTAAACTCTTCGTTTAACGTGAAAACTAATTGCATTTTAATCCATTTTGCATCAAATTGCCCCTATAAAAACTCGGTTTATTGCTCACAGTCGAAGTACCCCTCATTTAGAAACAACCAACAAATATTACTAAATAGTACTTTCAAACTCAATCGCAAACTAATTATGATGTTCTGGACACTAGCCCTGAAGCTGTTGAAATCAATTGCCATAGCGATTGCTGTGCGGTGGGTTCTTCCAAAGCTTACTCCCAACATGGGGAAGATCTGCCAAGGCGATGAAAGTTAATGAAGTTTATACCAGCTTTATGGTTAGATGATATATATATATATATATATATATATATATATTTTCTGTTATCTATAATAATTTTGTCATCTGCTCTTGTTTATTGAGGAGAGAATCTATTAATATTATAATAAAATATTTATAATTTTCTCGAATTCTTACTTTTTTGTCTAGTTTATTTTTCACAAAGTTCTAGTTTTACGTTCTACATGGTTGAGGTGGCAAAAGAATGAAAGATACTATTATAACCACCAGCTCTCTGTGCTCTAGTGATTCAAACTTTTGAGAGCATTACTGTATATAGAAAAAATGTAATTGAAGATAAGACAAATGAAAAGAAAAAATCACTAAATTATATTTTTATGATTTTTTTTTTTGGTACAATAAAGGAGGTTGAAATCTAAAATGAATTAAATTATTAAATTTCAATGATGTATTATACCCTAGAAACATCATTTCCAGTCACGATCTGACCTTCGATATCGGAGTGTCGAGCCAAATGCAACCCTCCACGTCCTAGGTTGCTAAAGAAGCGAGATAATCATCCAAGAAACTAGCTCCACGGAACTCATGTATAAGTTGCACCTTCCAGTCAGGCTCTAGTAAATCTCTAGTCACACCCCAGAGGCCCACACTTTCATTTTTCACTCGAAAAAAATACTTCTGTCCCTTTATCAACGTATAACAAAGAGTTGCGACCAATCCATCAGAGGAATTATAACGAAAAAAAATTTATCCTCTCAATAAGCTATAATTTATTAAAGAAACAAAATTTCAATAAAAAAGAGGGAAATAATCCCGTTTATTCCCATGATGAACCGCTGATGTTATGTGACTGCGACCAATTAAATTGTGAGATTTTTATTTTAGCTAATTGTAAAAGAAAAAAAAAAAGATAAAATATTAATTTGTGTGCAAAAAGTGATAGTCCTTATTGGGCTGGAACACTCCGCGATCTATCTCCCCGGTTCACTCACCTGGAGTGAGGGATTAGTGCTATCGTAGGCTTCAGTAATGGGCTGAACAATCCGAAGCACAAGCTGTGCTCAAGCATTGTTAGGCCTTCCATAGCCATTATCTATGGAGGAGGCAATAATAAGCCCTTGCTAAGATAGATGGGATGTGAACAGACCAATTAATGGGCAAGTCCAATCACTTTATTGCCTCCACTTGGATGATAAGCCCACGTGACTGAGCTCGGCAAACACTGGTCCGAAACTGAATCTTATATTGGATTAAAATCACGAATCGTTCCCCGATGTGGGATTCACTTATGGCATTGTCTATTTAGTATTTGTCGCATCAGTTATTTATAAATAATCACCACTCTGTTCGTTTTCAGAATCAGTTCCTTTTAGTGATTGTGAAGATGGTGCTTCGATTGTGAGGAAAAAACCAGTCATTTATAGGCAGATAATTTGATGATGAAGAATAAAAGTTCCAAATAATTTCACGTGAACCCAACAATTTCAAGCATTCAACTCAATGAATAAAAAATGTCATTCCCATTCAAACGTAACGCTCTCCAAATTTAACAATCTCTGCAATTAATAAAACGTATGATTCTTGTGGGCAGAATGAGTATTATGTTTTCTTTTTTTGACACTTTTTGTATTCTTTCTATCTTAAAAAAGATACTCTCTTATTTTCAGAAAAATAGTCCACATTGTACTTTTAACTTTGTACTATTTTTAATGCAAAATAGGCTATTTTTTCATAACGGAGAGAATAATTTACATTTAGTTTTGAGATTTAACAAGATAAAGGGAGTATGATGTTTGTAACGAAATAATATAATAAATTCATGTGTGTAACATAACATTGATTTAGTAGAATCTAAAAAAGTTATTTAGAGAACATCAATGAATTAATAATCCATCTTCAAGGTAGTATTAACTCCCAATAAAGGCAAAGTTTACATAGCGGAACTTTTCCATTTTCTTAAACCTTAACAAAAAAAAAAAAAAAACTGTTCCATTTATATGTATATACATCGCACGTGAAACTCAAATGCAAAAAACAGAAGAGTTCATTAAGCATTTATACTTCCACAAACTATAATGACATCTGGTCTTCAGTGGATCCCAGAAAAGGAAATATGGCTGAATTTGGATTTTAATATTCCCTGCGGCTGCTACTGATCAGTATGACGCTAGCCGTAGCCGTAGCCAGAATATCACCGTCTCCGAACAATCCACACATCGGCCGTGCCGGTTTTTTTCAGAAAGCAAATCCGAAGGATCCAGAAGTGATCGATGCCGGGGAATTCTCAATCCAGGAATACAACAGAATAGCAAACACCAACCTCTGGTTCATGGCAGTTTGTCGGGCGGGACAAGAGGTTGTGGCGGGCACCAACTTTAAGCTCATTATTGAGGCTCGCACGGAAAATGGCGACGATGGTTATTATCTGGCTCGCGTTTTTCGTGCCTTGAAAGCCTACGGCGCAAATAAAACACTTGAATCCTTCATTCAGTTGCGGTTGCCTTAGACCATCGGCTTAATTTTGTTTCAGAATTAATTTTTGTTCCGCTAATTAGAAAACCCCCTGAAAATTTCTAGTTTTACGGAATTGTTTCTCTGTTTTTGAAAAATATAAAGAAAAAAGAAAGGAAATTTTGGTAGGCTATGCGCCTCAAACTTTCAAATTTAGTTAATACTATGATATCATAACGTGTTCTATTTGTTTCCTTACATTTCTCAAAAAATAAATTGTTTTGTCCGTAACGCACACAGACAAGAAAACAAAAAACAAAGAATTTCGACAGTTCATTTTTAATATTCGTGGTCATTCCCATCCAAACGTAACGCTGGCCGAATTCAACCACGCCGCTAGCCTCTTTTACAAAAAAAGCGTTTGTGTTAGTACGTCAATGCAAAATTTATTTGTGTGCTTAACATTTTTGAGGTTTTAGAATACTGCAGGTGGTGGAGTTTATTTCTGGGTTTTGTGAGGTGGTAAATGTTTGGCTTGGAGATGAACCTTGGTGATGCATGCAATAATATTTACCATATACGCGAAAAAAAAAAATAGAAAAAGAGAGTTAAGTACAATTACAGCCTTCTTTTAGCAATTGGGTAGTCATACTGGCGGAATGTAACCATATGATATAGGGTTTGCCTCCATTCATGAGTTAAAAACAAAAAACAAAAAACAAAAACCCTCTTCTGATGATAACCAAATTAACATAGAGATTTCATTTATTTGTAGACGGGACAGGGATACTATCATGCATGGAATTGGTAGCCACTGACATATGCAACTTTTTTGGAAAAGCTACTTATGCAACTTGTGCGTGAAATTTCCTATGTTTTGTGTTGTTGGTCTGAGTTAAGCAATATTAACATGATGTATCCATGTCCCGTTAATAAATAAATAAAATCCATATGATTAGTTATCAGAAGAGAGCTGTATTGTTGGAAATAAGTGAAAGTTTGAATGAAAAATTAGTTTATTGTGAAATTGAAAAATGATTGTCAAATAATTTGACCGTATGCAGATGCGTTCTGCATACACGAATACTAGACTGAAACTAACGGATCTGATTAACTTGTGTTTTGTCACTATTCTTCCAATCAAAATTAATGGGGAATTATGTATAAATGAATTGGAATTTAAAACTTTGTGTGTGTTCTTTTTTCCAATTAAATTGACTTGAATTTTCAGCTTATTTCAACGAAAGCAAAAAAGTTTCTCTCTATTTAATCATATTAAATTGACAAAAAACATGGGAGTCAATTGAAAAGACTTTGTCCATTCTATAAACTTGAGTTTGTTTTCAAGTCTTCAACTTTCAGAAAATAACCTACCTCTTTTTAAGTTTTCAATCCATTTTTTTTTTATTTTTTTTTTATTTTTTTTGTGTTTATCATATGTTTTTAGTTCCAGTTCGAATGTGAAATTGCTTCATGCAAAATAATCTTCACATATTTTGTTGTACTCTGGGAGATAAGTCCAACCTTCTCTTGTATGCTTGTGAAAGGAGTAACTTGTTTTAAAGACAAAGTGTTATCACGTGTCTCGGATTTTGCATTCTCCTATAAACTATATTCAATTGTATATCACAAATATCCTATAAACTAGAATTTGGAGAGTGTTATGTTTGGATGAGAATGACAAATAATATGAAAAATGAAATGTCGAGAATTCAAAAGTACGGTATGTCTTTTCTGTGTATGTTACGGACAAAAAGTTTATTTCTGAGAAACGTAAGAAAGCAAAAAGAACATTAACTAAAGTAGGAATTTTAATGCGCAAATGCCCTATCAAAAATTTCTTTTCTTTCGTTTTATTTTTCAAAAGCAGATTATTAAACAATTACGTAAAAGTAGATGTTTTCGGGGTTTTCTCCAATTAGTGGGATGGAACCACACTTCCTGAAACAAATTAAGCCTATGGACTAGGCAACTCTTTGAAGGATTCAAGTGTTTTCTTTGCATCATCCGCCTTCAACCCGCGGAAAACACGAGCCACATAATACCCATCAAAGCCATTTTTGTCATAACTCTGAATGAGAAGCTTAAAGTGGGTGCCCGCTACAACCTGTTGTTCTGCCCTAAGAACCGCCACGAATCGGAGGTTGGTGTTTGCTATTCTGTTGTGCTCTTGGATTGCGAATTCCCCGGCATCGATCACTTCTGGATCCTTCGGATTTGCTTTCTCAAATCCGTCGACGATGTGGGGATTGTTCGGAGATGGTGGATTCTGGCTACGGCCACGGCTAGCATCATACTCAGTAGAAGTAGGGAATATTGAGATCCAAATTGAGCCATATTTCCTTTTCTTGGATCAAATGAAGAAGACCAGATGCTATTATATATAGTTTGTGAGAGTATAAATGCTTAATGAAATCTTTTGTTATTTTGCATATGAGTTTCATACATATGTGATGTATATATATAAATAATTTTTTTTGGTTTAACAAGATGGAAAAGTTTCGCTATCTAATCTTTGAATTTACTGGAAATTACTACCTTGAAGATTGATAAAGTCATTAATTTTTCTTATTAACTTCGATTCTAGATCAATGTTATCTTACAAATGCGAATTTAATACTTCCTCCATCCCAAAAAGCAGGCTAAGAATCACCACCACCACAATCCTACAATATTGCTTAAGCCACTATATAAAATTTATAACATTTTTGTATTCAGATATTACTTTTTTGAAAAATTTTTACTAACGCTCTGACCCTGACCCACCATTGGATGAACCTGTCCGGCCTATGTGTTAAAATATTGATGAATGATATAGGAAGTGGTGTAAGGTTATGATGTAGGAGATCTTTTACCAAAGAAAAAAGATAGTCCACATTGAGATTTAAGATTTTTGATAAAAAATTGTGCAAATCTCAAAATTTAATGTACACTATTTTTTCAGAAAATATATTTTATAATGTTTTTTTTTCTATCTCAGCTATATCCATAGTTTCTAATTAGTTAAGATGGCAGATCAAATTTTCTGTTATAACGTATTACACCTTTTTTTTTTATGACATTCACTTCAAACTTAATACGAAAAGTGTCACACAAAAGTATTATAATGAAACCAGCAAGTTATAAACTCCAACTTAAAAAGAGCACATACCTAAAATAACCAATATCTCGAATATAATATTTGAGGGGATGGAGAATTTCCTACTCAAGTTATTAATTAGGTAAGGATATTATTTGGACTCTTGCACAAATATCAGGAAATAGTGTGTTAAAAGTTAATAGAAGCATAGTTGAAAATGTCCATAAAATGGCAAAGGCAACTCTAGAGTTGGACAGTTTGATGTAATCGTTCTAAGGTATTTGATTAATATAAACTTACAGTTTCCGGGGGTTGGGGGAGATATGGATAACAGTTATCAATAGAATGGGCAGTCCAATAAACTCAAAACTTTCATATTTTTCCTTAAAAGTTCCAGGGTTCAATAAAAAAAAAACAGTCATCATTAAATTTTCATGTTTTTCGGTTAAAAGTTTCATAGTTCAATGTAAGAAACATACTCCCTTTGTCCCGAAAAATAGTCCACACTGAACTTTAAATTTTTACTAAAATTAGTATAAATCTCAAAACTCAATGTAGACTATATTTTAGGATACTGGTGATACTTTAGATGTGTTAGCTAGGACAAAGTAAACTCAAACGGATACAAGTGCAATTTTAAAGCTTAATTATCAAGAATGATATGTAGTTTTTAGTTTTCTTTGGTGACAATCAAGGAGGAGACTTATAGTTTAGTTAGTTGACAAGAATCAATTAATAGATTACTTTTCATAGACAAAGGGATTGTATCAGCCCCTTGTATTTCTTGGAAATTCTTCTCGTTCTTTTTTTTTTTTTAATTTTTGGCGAAAATTGTTAATTATATATATGGCTCAATCATAAAAGTTCAAATTTCCACACCAAAGGTCTCTACCCTACATCCTGTGTACAGAAAACCAAACTCTATCTCGTGCAAAAAAATTGTTCCAAAATATGTTTATTTGAACTCTTGAGCAATCTAACCGTTTAGATTGCGCTAAAAAACTACATCCCTTCACACGCTAAAAAACTTCTCGTTTAATTTGGTAAAACAGAACCATCAATTCTCTTTGTTTCTTAGTAACCTCTCTTAGATTGCGCTTTTCCCTTAAGTGGTAGATCAATGCCGCCACCCTAAACTTACAATAGTTGTTTCTTCATCTTGACTAGGGCTGACCAGTTTTAAAAAGGAATTTATGACGGTTCGGCCAGTTTGACCGATTTTGAAAAGGAATTTAAGGCCAGTCAGAACATAAAATTCCAAATCGAGTCAATTGGTTTGGTCACTGTTTGAGATGAGAAACTGGCCGTTTTGGCCGAACCGAATCATTTATTTATTGAGAATGAATTATATATTTAATTCACGACTTATATTTACATAAGATAACAGCTATAAGATCTACACACACATAAAACAGTAAGAGCGAGAAAACTCTCTGCCTTCTCTCTAAAAAAGAGAGAAAACCCCCTCTCTTTGGAGAGGCACGAACTGAAAAGAAAAACGACAATCCAAAGAATAGCATTACCACAAAGGAAAACCCACAATACCATAAGATTTCCTTAGATCTACTTACCTAGATCTACCAAAACCAGAAACAGACTATCCTAAAACAACATTTAGCACACGGTTTTGCCAATGCTTGCATGCAAGGAAAAGCCTTTCGCCACTTGGTCACCATGCAATTTTGAAGGTGGAAACCTTCCACTTTTCCCCATTAATTTATTCCCACTCAGGTGCACAAAACACCATGCAAACCTTTTATACTCCCAGATGTTTTGATCTGAGTAATTGTTAAAGGAGGTCGCCTTTTCAATTACCTGTTCAGCCTCCTTTCTTGGAAAAGATCCGGTGCTTTTACTCATAGAAGAAGGACCCTCCAGTTGGCTTTCACAACCTTCCAAATTCCTTCTTTAAAGCAGTGCTGTATTTTTTTTCTTATATTTAGCCACAGATCTGGTACTACGGCTCCTCGGATGGGACCAAAAAACAACTATAGCCTGACATTCCTTTAAATTCCTCAAAAAGCTATTCTCTTTGATATCTTGCTCTAAGTCTTTGGTAGTTTTGACCCCTTCTTTTGGAGGGGAGTGCATTAAATTGTTGTTTTCTTGTCTTACTTAATAGATCTGATACTGTGAACAGTAGATCAGAATGAATCAATCACATGCACGTGAAATTTCAGCTTCCAGTGTATACACACCTCAGGGCACTGAGTTCTCTGAAGAGATGAGAAACTATCATCCACTTCAGGATGTACATCCAAGTATGATCCATAGACCTCGCATGCGAGTGGCCGGCATGCAGATCTCCCCGGCGGCGGAAGCAATCTCAGTGGAAGATCAACCCTTGTCACTGCTAGGATATCTGATTGATGACAGATACTTTAATGGGGAGCAGATGCAGAACTACATCAACAGAAATTAGGCTTTGTATGTAAGAGTACAGCACTATGACAGGAACTTCTTTGTCATATGTTTCCTCTGCAAGACTGATCTATTGGCAGTGCTAGATAATGGGCCATATGCAGTACATGGAGGTCTCTTAATCTTAAGGAGATGGTATGCAGATGATGAAATCGTCCTAGATCGAGTGAGAATCACGAAACTCTCAATGTCGGTTAGACTTCACAAAGCTCCACTCTTGAATTACACCTGGAGGGGAGCCAGGGAACTAGCGTCAATGTTGGGTGAGGTGGAGAAAGTCAAAGAGGATTCCACATCCTTGAAGAAGGCTACTTACATCCGAGCCAAGATTTGGGTGGAACCAGCTAATCCACTGATCCCAACTTTTTATGCGGTTTCAACCAGAGGTACACATAATCTGATTGAATGCCGATATGAAAAACTACAGAAGTTTTGCAGGCGTTGTGGCAGACTAGGCCATCCACACCACAAATGCCCAATAGTGTTAGATGTGGCTTTGGATGCCTTCATCAATGACTATTTCAGGGCCCAAGCAGAACGAAACCATGCGCCTATGTACAGGAATGAACTCAGGGAGATGTTCCCGGAGACGATGCGAGCAGAAGGCCATAGAAACAGCAGATGTACTAGATTATCAACAGCCTTTCTCAACCACACTAGAAATTACTATGCACTGATAGAGGAAGAGAGAATAAGAGATGGTTTCTGTATCACTATGGATGGGGAGCAGGGCTTTCAACCAATGAATGTTGATGTGCCACCAGGTGATGACGGGGACAATGATGATAGAGATGCAGGGGATGATGATGAAGGGGATGATAACTATCACAATGAGAATCTGGACAATGGAGGACAGGAAGACATGGACATAGGTGAAGGAATAGCTGAAAATCAACATGATGGACCACCGCCAGGAGAGCATGGAACTACACATGAAAATGGTTTTCATAATGGATCAAGTCACTCATCACCACCAAGTACAGGAAATAGAGGAAATTCCCTCACTAATGTGTTGTCCTGTGATTTCAGTTACTCATCATCTACAAATGACATATTAGTAGCAGATGAAACAGAGATGATTATGCATCACTCTCAAATAGGACCCTCTACTGCTATACTAGGTGATTCTGATGATAGTCAAATAGGAGAGATTGGTTTGTATGATAAGGAATTTACTGCTCAGGCAGTTAGGGACCATAATACTCTGCAAGTTGTAAGTTATGTAACTAGCCCAAGTGATAGTAGTTCAAGGGGAAATCATGGAGTCAGGGACATTGAGGGAGCAGCTATGACCCTAGAAAATATAGCTACACATCTTAGCTTGGTAGAGGAGAAAGAAGATACCCTCCCTGAATGTTGGCGAGCATGGGGCTTTTTCTGCAACGCACAACACACCAGGCTTCTGAATAGTGGGGAAGAAGAAGATGGAAATCAAAGTGTTGAACAAGTGAAGGAAACGGCAAGTCAGGGGAGGCTGACAGAAATTATACATAACACTGAAGAAATGTTCCAACTGGAGGAACAAGCATCGCAACATTTCAGCGGACTCTATATGGCAGGAGAAAAGATCAACCAAGTGGAAGAAAATATCATACTCAACTGGCAATTGATGCTGGATCCAACTAAACAAACACTCCAGGATAGGAAACTTTTGCAGATGAAGGGAAAGGACGATAGCCATAGCAGTGGACCAAGGACAGAGCTCAACCACAGTCATACTCAAAGGTTCAAAAGGAAGGGAAAGAGCTTTCAGGAAAAGAAATATGGCCGCATTCATTTGGCTCCGTTGAAGCAGACGCAAAAACATCTCAGCATGCACACACCACATGAGATGCACAGGACTTTAGACAGGCTTAGCAGATGGAAAAAAACTCACAGAGCAGATCAGAAATCGGGGAATAACAATGAGAACCATGATCTCAAGAATCAGAGACAGGATGGCAAAAGAAGCAGGGAGGAAGATCAATCTGAAGCACAGTACCAGAAGCGCAGGATTCTAGAGAAGGCGGATGGAAAGCAAACTTCAATCATGATCTCCAACCTAAAAATTGCTTTTGGTGACCAGGTGACAGTTCACGACCAGCTCCAAGGACTTGTGGTGGTTGATTCTAAACAACCGCCTCAAGAAGTATGAGAATACTGAGCTGGAACTGCAGGGGCATGAATAATGCTCCTACTAAGTAAGTATTATGTAAAGTATTAAGGCAGTACAATCCTAGCTTGTTCTTTTTGATGGAAACTAAAATAGCAACTAGTAATCTAGAAGTCTGGCAGCAAAGTACATGTTTTAGGCACTCCATAGCAGTAGAACCTGTAGGTTCCAGTGGTGGTTTAGCCTTATTTTGGGTAGATGGCTTGAATGTAACTTTGCTGCATAAGAATGCTAATGCAATAGTAGTTAAGGTAGTAGAAGCAAGGGGACTTGAGTGGGTGGCTATATTCTTGCATGGACTTCCTTCACGTCAGGGAAGATCAGAATTTTGGGTTGATCTAAATAGCACTCTTTCCCCTTTTGGTGTATCCTAGTCTTATTTTAGGTGATTTCAATCAAGTAGTAGATCAAGAAGACAAATATGGTGGCAGAGCAGTTAAAGATGGAGATACTGCAGCCATAAAAAAATTTCTGGAAAAGCAAGAGTTAGAAGAATTAAAACATCTTGGATGTTGGTATACATGGACCAACAACAGGTAAGGAAACCAAGTGATATATGAGAGATTGGACAGAGCCTTTGTCAACAGAGACTGGCTAAATCATTTTAGCAAGGCCATAATCAGAAATTTACAAATCCTTAATTCTGATCATGGCCCAATTCTAGTGGATGTGAAAGTACAAAGCAAAGGAAGAAAAAAGAGGAAAGCTTTTGAGCAATTTTGGATAAGATGAAACAAGTCACTAGAAATTGTAAGTCAAAACTGGCAAGGTACACCTCAGGAGGAACAATGTACACCATCCTAAATGTCAGCCCGATTAACCAGAGTTGAACCAATTACATAACTAGAGCAGAGATACTTACAAGAGTTTAGATATGTATGTGCAAAAACTCTTAGAGGAAGCAAACCTTCAACAGCAATACTGGGAAGCACACAGCAAGGATGATCAAGCTCATCAAAAACTCATACAAATCAAACAAGCAGTGGAAGAAGCACTTAAAATGCAAGAAGATTATTGGAGTCAAAGAGCAAAACTGATTTGGCCAATCCAGGGGGACAAAAACACTAAGTTCTTTCAAAAATGGGCGTCCAGAAAAAAAAGGCAATAAGTGGATCAGTGAATTGATGGATGAAGATGGTAACAGGGTACAGGATACAACACAAGTGCGAGAACTAATCAATAACCACTTCTCAGATGTCTATATCTCCCCAGCAGAAGCCTTTGTCCCAAACAGGAATGACATGTCAGTGCAAGAATTACTAGGAAAAATGGAGGAAACACTCTCAGTGGAGCAGCAACAATTCCTGGCAACACCTTTCACTGAAGATGAAGTACTGGAAGCAGTTAAGGAGATGGCACCATGGAAATCCCCAGGTCCAGATGGCATGCCAGCGGGGTTTTATCAAAGTTATTGGAAAGAAATCAAAACTGAAGTAGTGCAGGCCATTTTGGACATCACAAGACTTGCTGAATTACCACAAGAATGGAATCAGACTATTCTAGTCTTGATACCCAAGAAAACAAACCCTCTGTCACCAGGTGACTTTCGTCCAATTAGTCTCTGCAACGTGAAATACAAATCATCACCAAGATGATTACAAGAAGGCTTAAATCGATCATGAATGATCTAATTGATGATCATCAGAATGGGTTTGTACCCAGGCGAAACAGTAGTGAAAACATTTTGATAGCACATGAGATTGTGGAATTCATCAAAAATAAAAAATAAAAAAGAAAAAATGGAGTTGCAGCAGCGAAGGTGGATATGAGCAAGGCGTATGATTGGGTTTCATGGAGTTTCCTCAAATAGGTAGTGACACAGCTAAAGTTTCCAGAGCATTTGGTAACTTTAATCATCCAATGTGTCACTTCAGTTTCATACTCGATCCTGTTCAATGGAGAGCAATCATCCTTTTTTTTTCACCAAATAGAGGGCTAAGACAAGGCTGTCCATTATCTCCATATCTCTTCATCCTTTGTCAACAAGCTCTCTCTTCGGCAATAAGATCAGAAATTCGAAGATTGCCAGGTCTAGGGATAAAAATCAGTAACCATGCTCCACGAATGAGTCATCTCATGTATGCTGATGATAGTCTGTTCTTTTTAGAATGCAAGGATCATCCTCCACAGCTTTGGCTTATCTCATCAACCAATATGCTAGGTTCTTAAGGCAGAAGGTGAATCATTTAAAGTCTTCAATTCTCTTTAGTGCAAATACCCCACAACACCAAAAACAAGTTCTTTATCAGATGTTGGGCATCACTTCCACAAATTTCCAGAGTAAATATCTTGGAATGAGTTTGGACTTTGATGAAAAAAAGAAAACCATCTTTGGACAATTCACTACCAAACTGAGCAGCAAACTGGGAGATTGAAAAACAAAAATGCTTACACTAGCAGGACGAGTGACTTTAGCTAAATCAACACTATCTTCCATGTTGGTCTATCCTATGGGAGTTTTTAAACTCCCAAAAGGCACCTTACAGAAAGCCAACCAAATTATTGGGAGATTCATCTGGAATGGAGACAAGGACAACAAAGGCATATATTGGCGAGCTTGGGGTAAAATCTGTAGGTCACCATTGCATGGAGGACTGGGGCTCAAGTCCACAGAAGAATGTAATCAAGCATTACTAGCAAAGCATGCATGGAAGATCATATCAGCACCCAATTCATTGTTTTCTTGTTTTTTCAGAGGTAAGTATAATAAAGGCAAGGCTTTTATGAAACCAGAATGCAAGTCCAACCTCTCCTGGGGATACAAGAGCATATTATGGGGCTTCGAACTGTTGGAGGGAAACATCAAATGGAAAGTACTATCAAGACGAAACATCAAGATTAGTGAAAATTGGATCCCTCAAAAGGACAATCCAATTGCCAGAGACTCAATTCTGGCAACAAACACAGATCTGAGAGTTTCCCGTCTGATTGACTCAGCAGGGCAATGGAAAATGCCGTTGTTAAGAAAGATCTTCCCCTCAAATATTATTCCTTACATACAGGGTATCCATGTTGATCCTAACATGAGAAGTCAGGATGATAGATTGATTTGGACAAGAACTGAACATGGAAATTACACAGTCAAATCAGGCTACAAAGAAGCATACAACAAGAAATATTCCCTAGACATAGAGAGAATGGATCATGAGAAGAAAGCCTGGCAGAGACTATGGAAGAGTAATGCGCCACCAAAAATGAAGTTGTTTATCTGGAGAGGCATACATGATGCACTGGCCACAAAAGTGGCTCTGAGGAAAAGAGGTATCCTTGAAGATACATTTTGTCCGTGATGTCAACAATCAGCAGAAGACAACTCACATTTATTTTTGAATTGTGATTCATCCAAGAGACTCTGGAGGATTTCCAACTTCGGCTTCAACTTTGATGTTAGACATCCTATGAGCTTCAAGGACTGGTTATTCAAATGGCTAAAGGAAGCGCCAACGGATGACTCAATCACACTATCCATCTTCACCTTATGGCAAATATGGATCAACAGAAACAACACCCTATGGCGCAATCAACAATGTGAGTTGTCACAAACATGGAATCAAATCAAACAGGATTTTAGTGTACATCAGACAATATACAGAAAAGAAAAGCAAAAGCTTAACCGGATGATACAAGCAAAGGATATTGAAAATATGGATGATCCAGAGGCAGACACAAATCAAGATATCATTACTCTAGATGGATCATATCAACCAACAACCAAAGTGGCGGCGGGAGCATTGACGATTACCACCAAACAAGGAGCTGTTATGCAAATCAAAACAATGAAAATGCCAGCCCTCTCCCCTCTACAGGCAGAAATGACAACTATGATGATGGCACTCCAGGAAGCTTACAATCTGAATCTACAACATATCAGGATTCAAACGGATTGTGAGTTCTTAACTAACTAATTGTCTCCTAATACCTCACCAGTAGAGGTTCAGGGACTGGTTGCCCAAATTAACAGTCTTCTTAGAGGCTTTACTATGTACAAAATAGTTAAAGTTCCTCGGGAAAGTGTAAGTGAGATGCATAATATAGCTTATAATTTAGCCAAATGTAATATTATAGGTTTTTCATAATATATAATATCATGTGTTTGTCAAAAAAAAAAAAATATTTACATAAGATAAAAGTGTTCTGGTGGAAAGTGCGCACAGTGTTGACTAAAGGTCCTAGGTTTGAGTCCCTTCTCTAAGTTTTCACTCTTTATTTTGTCAAGACACCACACTTGGACATTACTTTCAAGACGTTTGGGCCTTGCCAACACACTTGGCCTTGGAGACATTCATGCCTATGAGAATTCAAAATATATAAAGCCCAAACCATCAAACTAGCCGGACCAAAACGTAATGACTCAGGTCGGGCAATTCAGTTTGGCATTCTGTCATGCCCCTAAACCTAATCGAAGGAAATAGAAAATAAAAGGACTAAAATATAGTTTTTATATCTTGCTATGGCATAAATAGCTAGCAGGGGTCTTTAAATGAATCATCGGAAATTATAGTACTGAATTGAATTTTTTCAATTTCTCTCTTCTTCCCCGATTCCGTCAAACTTCGAACCCTAATTTTCCGATCCTCTTCCATTTCTCCTGTTTTGTTTTTCCAGCGACCTCTCCCATGCCCCTGGGTTGTGACATTTGGTATCAGAACGGTCCTTCCTTGGCCGTCTCTGTATCGGTTTCATGGATTCGTTCACTCTCTTCTTCACCTGTTGTTTCCTAATCCTCTAACCTCTGAAATCTCATTCTTCTCCTCTCTAAATCTGAACTCTGTGCGAATTTCTCCATTTCTGTGGTTCGCACCAAACCCTTATTTCGTTCCACCTCTATTTTTCGTGATGGAATTCATAAGATTCGATATATCTGCGGTTCAGTTGTTGTTGTCTCTTCCACCATCAGAGATTTGTCCACTAAATCCGACACCATATAATCTCCCAGAGTCTTCGTCGGACGGGATTCCCCTTTTTGTGGGTGAAAATGTCGGGGAGTGGCTAGACGTAATTGAGCATTTTTTCTTCTATAATTTCATACCTTCTCACTGGAAATTATTTGTGGCCAATTTTTACTTAACCGGGGAACCGTGCTATTTATTTCCCAGTTATCGACCTGGGAAGAATTCACCAAAAAATTGGAGCTCCGATTTGGCAATTATATTCGGCCAAAAACGATAGTCAACAATTGGGAGGCCTACAATCCCGAGACGTTAGAGGTAGATGGGTCAATCAAGTGGTTGAAAAAACTGATGGTGGTATGGTGGTGGAATCCAAGGCAATGTCATTGGAGGACACACAAGAATTTGCGATTGATTCACCTACTGACAGCTCTGCTGAAAACTTGGATGAGAATGGTAATTCTTTGTGCCAAATTACAGGTTTTGCTGAATCTGTATTTCGCAATTACTTGATCAAAATGGGATGGTGATAGTTTAGTTCCAGATGCAGATGTTTATGTATGCAAAGGTGTGATTTCTGTGGTTAATGAGAATATTGAATGATGAGTTTAATATTTTGAAGGAAGAAAAGGGTTCGATGATTTTTCAATGTTAGGAACTTGTGTCAGCTGTTGATATGCTCGAATATGAGAACAATGTATGTGTAAGTGGTTTAGTTAGCAAGGGAATCTATTTGGGTTCATTTCCAATTGATCCAGGGGGACAAAGAAATCATTTTGGTGTCCATTTCATACGGATTGTTGTTTTAGTTAGTAGAGAAACTGTTTTTAAACATGGTAGAAGTCCAAATTTACTGACTGAATGTCTGAAGTTGATGAGTAAGGGCAGCATTGATCATCTGGGAAATGGTTCAATGACCTTCAATCCTATTGTGGGTACTGGTGCTCCGTTTAAGTGTTTCAGTGGTACAATTTTGGGTGAGTTTAATTGCAATCATGTTGATGCTATTTTGATTAACTGGTATAGTGATTATGATACTACACAAGGGTCGAGCTTCTTTGTATTTGAACCGGGTGGAACAGATGAAATTTCTAGGATAAGTTGTTGCTGCAATGATACTTTTCTGACCATTTCTGATGTTGACGAATTTTCAACTGAAGATGTCTATGCTTGCTATTATCAAGTTGCCAACATGACATTAGAATTAATGATCATTGTTTCTTAGGATTTCAATGATTATAATGTTGAATTAATTGTTGGTTTAAATCATTTCTGGAATGGTATAATTGGCCTTGACAGTTGATCCGGGAGGATTAGAATGCCTTAGTGATCTTGATGTTTCGCCTGAGTATCCAAATGTTGCTTGTGTGATTTTTGATGGCATTGAGAAAACAACTTTACAACTGAATAAAATTAAAATTGTGTTGTCTGCCATAGGCTATGCTCCATAGTTAATATTGCACTGGATGATATGATGTGTGCAAGTGATGCTGTTGGGGTTAAGTTTGAGCACAAGTATGACTATATTATGTTTGCTGAAGATTTGTTATCAACTGGTGTGATTAGTTTCTTTGAAGATAGTATCGATTTGCAACATACGATTACTGAAAGAAATCATCTAGGTAGTTTTGTTATTTATCCTGGCATAGTTGTTGATCATTTACTATCAAATGATGAATTTGGAAGTGCTGATTCTAGAAGACTGGTCATTTCTGTCGGTTTAATCCTTGAGGACAAGGATGTTTTTAGCAGCAAAGGATGGGATGAACTTCAGCTGCAAAATCTAATAGTTGCTGGCGTCATTGTTTTATATGGGGATCATGTGAAGAAGTTGCTCACCACTGGCTTTTCTGGTAACATGTCTTTAAATATAACCGGTATTACAATTCAAAATTTAGTTACTAAAGATAATGAGTTTCTCCGTGTCAGAAATCATTTTCTTAAAGTGGCTGCAATTTCTAGAAGTGGAACCATTTTTATAAGATTATTTCAGTTCCAATTTGGGCATATCAATGCTTTTGATGATAATTTTGGTTTTGATGTTATCGAACCTGTTTTGGTATTGTATGATGAAAAGAGTGAACTGTTGGTCGCGCCTACTTGTGTTTTCGATCATTCAGTCAATAAGGAGGTTGAATGAGTTATATAAATGCAAGTTTATCTATGAGTATTGCCGAAACCTCCAGAGGTAAAGAATATCTTATGTTCGCTAAGTTGAACAAGAGTACACGAATGGAATTATATGGGAAACTTAAAGTTGAAAGTGTGAACTGCACTGATGATGTTGGAATTAAAACATCCAGCTCCTTTTGGTTAGGAATGAAACTGATACTAGTTGTGAATGTTTGTATGTGTGTACGTGGCACAAGGTATTTTTATGAAAATCTGAAAGGCATAGTAGTTTCTTGGAAATCCTTATTGTTTGGGTTAGGGGTGCAAAGTGAAATTGGTGTACTCCTGTGATATTATAAGGTATTCCATGTACTACATGTTAGAGTTACTGGGGTATCTAGTGATAGTGCTGATGAATATGCCGAAGTTCGTGATTTTCAGTGTAGGAACACTACAAAAAAATAGTTGAATACATACGACCAGAGTCATAGTTAAATTTACCTTTGAGTTCGTGGATAACCGGTTTATCCATAGTTTTTGCCACGACTTGGGGAACGGGGCTATTTCTCTTGTGGGTAAATTTTTAGCCACAGAAGTCAACGGTTCGTGGATAAATTAGCCACAAAATTAGCCACAACTTCCATGGATAATGTTATTTATGGAATATGTCAAAAGAATAAGTCATCCACAAAATATCAATGATAAATCCGTGGCTATTTAAGTACCAACAAATTTCGTGGCTAAATCTACACTGTTAGACTCGTGTTTAAATCCGTAGTTATTATGCTAAATTAACAGCGGTTAAAAGTTATTTTCTTAGCCACGACTACGTCGTGGAATAATATAATAGTAAAAAATTACCAATAAAATCTAATAAAATTTAACCACAGTTTATCGGTAGGAAATTTATACAAATACATATTAGCCACGACCATATTTGTGGGTATTTTGTGATGATAGTAAATAGATTTGCCACGGAACATGTTGTGGCTAATTTTTGGAATAGATTACCCACAAAACTAGCTTTGAAGAATTCCCGATTTTTAAAATCATACAAATCACTACTAAAATTTGATACAAAAAGCATAATCATTCCAATAAACCACCCTAAACTTACAATACCAACCATAATACAATTTGAATGAACGTTAGCCAAAATAAAATCATCCAAGTTAACATCTTCTACTAAATAACTTCCTACAACATCCGAACATCTAATCCATCAACTAGATTGATTCAAAACACCCAAAATATAACTATCAACTAGAATCAATCTCAAAATCTGATTGAAAACAATCGTAAAGGATTATGGCCACCATCATCGCTCAATGGACTTCCCTCAGAAGCACTAGCATTTGGATTTATATTCTTTGGCATACCTTTGAACCCTTGAGGACCATTCTCTAGCACGGATGAAGGTGGAGGTACACTTGGCCTTTGACGTCCCAATGAGTAATGACGGGCTACTTGTGACCCAAGACCATAAACCTTTCTTTTCTTCACACCCCCAGCATCCTTGTAAAAGATTCTGTCTTCATCTATGACTGTTCAGACCCTGTTTCTGCAACTAATGCAACAACCTCTTGTCGCAAATTCAACACTATCCTACAAGTTTTTCAAGGCACACAAAATGCTCAAATTAAGGCCTCTTTAAAAACCAAATCAGAGGAGCGTAATGTTATTATATTCTCAAACCAAAACAGAGAGACGCAATTGATAGAACATTTTTAGACCAATACAAAGATAGTAGGAAGCTTCAGTTAGATCACTGAACCAAGTAAACATCATCGGCGTAAATTAAAACTACTTTACCCATCATTAAAAAAAGTAACACATTTGGGGAAAACAAACATTTCATTTACAAGCAGAAACTATAGGCGCATGCTCCTAAGGAACTAAAGTTCAGACAGAGAATTGAAGGTGCAGGTGATATTCATAGTCAAACAAGAATTTGCTTCTCATTGTTGGTCCCTTCAAGGTTAATGGTGTTCCTTTGAGGAGAGCCAATTAGTCTTATGTGATTGCAACTTCAACCTAGATTGACATTTCTGGCATTAAATTGGACAAATATGATGACAAGTGCTTTGGCAACAACTATACGTGTAGAGCAATCCAGTAGAGCAGATTTACATATTTACATTATACCAAATAAATAAATAAATAAATCAGTCAAAAACTACAAGTGATGTCTACTTTTTAGAGTTAAAAGCAGCACATTGGCAATTATAACATGTGAAGACAAGTAACTCAACAACTATAACATGTGAAGACAAGGAACTAAACAGAGGAAAAAAAAAAAACAACTAAACAGAAAAAAGATATGACTGGAAACGGAGCTTTTTTTTTTTCCATCAATAAGAGTTAAAAACTTACATGAGTTTCTTGAGTTTTGGAATCAATAAAGGTCTTGTTATCGTGCTCCTAAATATGTGTGAATGCAAATATTTCATATGGTGTCAGATCCCGAGCTAGGACAACTGCCTACAGTGATGACATTTAGCATTGGTTTATAAAAATGGAATTTCATAACGTTTAAACGAAAAACCACTTCAGTAAATACTAGAAAATATAACACGTGAGACATTGGTCCCTTCAATGCATACCAGGAGGGTCATAATTTGAGACCTCAGTTATACTAACAAACCAAAGACTTTAGAAAAGGACTAGTTGAGTTTGGATACATCAGAAGGCTCTAGAAGTAATAACACCACAATAATATCAAATGCGCAATGTTTAATCACATAGTTCGTGTCCAAGAATCTTTGCAGTATAAAAATAATTTCCCAAAATGGAAAGTTGTTGTCATATGAAACTAAATGGGTAACTTAACAACAGTGCATCAACCTAAATGTCATATACCTTTTCTATAGATCAAGAACTTTGAAGATTGAAAACAAAGGCTTGAAGATTGAAAATTTAGGCGAATGCTCATGTAAAATAGTGTATATGCACCTCTCAACAACATTGTGATAGCCTAAGTGAACCAAAGGCAATCATAGGAGAGGGGTTGAGACAACACAAGCTATGTATTAAGCAATGCATTCTGGAGGCTTTTAGCAATCTGTGGGGAAGATTAAAGTTTTAAGAAGAGACCTCTACCACCATGTTGAAATATGAGACCAGCAAAACTAAGTACCTTTTTATGAAAATATGAGATCAAGAGTGTGCTTCATCTGTACAGGATTATATGCTATTAAGCAAAGAATTAGCAAACAATAATGGACAAAAACATAACAATGTGATAAAAAACTAGCACCAAGAACACTATATTATGTAGCCATCCATGACGTTAAACATTTCAAGACAATATGTCAAATGTAACGTGAAAAAACTAAAAATAGAATGTGTAAAGATCAATATACCATTTCCATGTTCTTCTATTCTTCGAAACAAACATAAATCTACATCAACGTCTTTGGTCTTCTTTTTGGCCATCTTTTCAAGAACTGCAGCCACAATAATAGATTCGACAATTTCAAGATACAGTCTATAATTCAATCAAACTCCAAATGTAGGAATGTACTTCATGAGCTTCACATAGTTTTGGAAATAAAAAATTTCAGTTCCAGTATTTGATCAATAATATCAAGAGCTCTTTCAATATTTCAACGTAAAAGTATAGCACATGTAAAACACGAATGTACCTGCTCCTCAAGCCTCGTGCTCTGTTATGAAGTCATTAATTCTTTCTTGCAGTACTCTAATCCCTGGTTGCTTGTATTGGTAGTCCACAATCCATTCTACTCATTTCACAAAAATATCTCAGGGAGTGGAGTAAACAGTAGAGGACTTACTATGTTTAACTCATGTGAGAAATTGCATAAACACTTCCCAACAACACTAGTTAGAACACATAACAAGGTCGGCTCTTCCATAAAGCCACTAAAGCTAGGGCTTTAGGCCCCCAAAGTTTTAGGGCCCCGAAATTTTTAAAGCCCACTGTATTGGGCTGTTATTTATTATTATTATTATTATTATTATTATTATTAAATCTTCATCATTCTTTAAAGGCATGTCCAAAAGTTGTTAAAGTAGTATTTTATTTTGTCCAGTTTGTGGTGCTTATATTTCCAAAAGAAGGAAAAAAAACGAAAAAGGGCCTCAAAAATTATATCACTCCTAGTTTAAAACCAAAATAAATTGAAAAAGGGCCTCAATTTTTTAATTTTCTTTAGGCCCCTAAAGGGCTTGAGCCGGCCCTAACACATAATAATCTAAAAAGGGGAAGAAACTGAAATGAGCACATAACTAAAATATGGGAATCAATGCCTAAATTAGGTTGTGGCCTTCTCATATGCTTCAAACGGAGAAATTGAAACCATAACATGTACAATAGAAGCTAAAAATCAAACCTTAATCCCCAACACATTTATGACTTAAAACCATAATTGTTGTGGTGCGATTCGGATGTATATGAGAATTATACACAAGCAAACAAATAATAAAAACCTTGTTTGCACGCACTCAAAACCCAATAGGAAGCCCGTCGTTGTGTCGTGTAAGTAAAGATCGATCCACGAGGAGGTTATTTCTTAACTTAGTGCTAAATTGTGAGAGGTTGAGAAAAACAAATGATTTTACACACAACAATGATGACACAAATAATGAGTTTAAGATAAAAATTAAAGTAACAAGAAAAGGAAAATAACTAAAGGAAAGTAGGGCTAGGATAATGGGAAGAGCAACAAGGTTACTAATGTGTTCCTAAGATGTGTTGAAGGTTGTGTTCATTTAACCTAACTGTGCCAATAAGATTTTGGAGTCTATGGAGTCATTGCCTTTTACACCCCTAGCTTTTATTCCTAGTTGTTAGAACTCAATGTTAGAATCTTCTTTCGATCGCATCTAGTCATTAGATTAAGTGTGGTGGTTTAGGCTTATTGATTCACTCTTTACACTTTCGTATCGTATAGTTACTACAATCTCAAGTCCAAGTGGTATTATTTTTCCATGTAATCAAAGACTGCACAAAAACCTATAGCACACAAGCATGCATTTCACATTTAATCGTTGGACTCAAGCAATAATTCACACAAAATCGTCAATGAGAAGTATTTCATTGGGGGATAATGTTTTTCTCTCTAGTTTCTATGCCTGGTCTTTCGAATGGTAGGACTAACCCCCTATGCCTAACTGACCTTAGCCAATTAGATTAAGCACATTAACATCTTTTATCCACTCATTCATTCTATTTATGCCTAAAGTAGAATGACAAGAGTTTCAATAATTAATGCCATACATTCATGAAGATAAAGAGTCATTCATAAATGTCCAAAAACATTCAATTCAAATGTACCATCAAATTGTATGCTATAACACTAAAGAGCTAATTATTGAACTCAAAACACATACATCTCAAGGCATACAAGGCATAAATTATGAGAATGAACATATACCGTTCATCTACTTAAGAACTATACATTATGAACACACAGAATTTAGGATAAACAACATTCATGAGAATAATAAGCACAAGTAAAGATTAAGAGATTATGGAAAGCTTCCCTTTTTTAAGTAGAAACCAAATCAAAAATCCAATCATCTTCACAATTCCAAAACTCCAAAGGAGAATGAGAGAATTGATGTTTTCTCCCTAATCATGAACATTGAACAAAAGCCCTAGGCTAATGTCCAGACTCCTTTATTAGTTACATACTAAAAAAAACTTAGTTTAAATCACAAAATATAAACCCTAGCTTAGAACTATGAAATGGTAAAGTGAACAAAGAGAAAATGTACTAAGAAGAGTTCTAAGATTAAGCTTAAAGAGGAGAGTCCCTTAATTTGGTACAAAATGGACTATTTATAGACAAATAGCCCGTTTGGACTGAAGTGAATAAGTAAAACAAATACATGGGCCGAATTGAGCTCACAGCAAAGAAGAAATCCAAGGAACCAGGCCCGAAATGGAAACATTTTGAACTATTGGACTGAGTTTGAACCTTCTTTGCAGCTTTTAGAAAGGTCCGACCTTCGTTGCAATTTCTGGAAGCAGGAGGGTAAAGTTTGCAATTTCCAAAATTTTCTTCTTTCTTCCCCGTTTTGAGTCCACCGTCGGCTATCGGCCGCCGAGCACCGTCACCGGAATCGCTCGAATTCCCATCCTCTCTTCACAAAAAGATGATTAAGGAGGGGATGATGTTTTTTGCTAGTCTCTCACCGGGATCTTCAACTCCGATTATCTCTATGATTTGTGAATCAAAGACCACGAAATAAGCATCAAAATTCTACTCTCAATCCCTTCTACAACTCCCAAGAATTGTTTCAGCCCATAATTTGAGTTCTTAGTTCAAATTCAAGGAGTTATGCTTGTCTTTCAAGTGTTTGATGAAATACTCCTGTTTTCAGTTTGAGTGAGCTATTTCTTTGCCTTTTTCCTCCAAGATAAAGTCGGAATTTGGAGCTGATTTCTTCACAAAAGTTGGAGATCCATTTTCTAGCTTTACAATGATACCGTGAACATTGAAATTGGAGTTTTGACTTGAGACTTATGACCTCTGCAAAATGGATGATATTTACTGAAAACCTGCAAATTTTCTGAGCAGAATTGATAACTGAACTTCATGCATGCATGTATGTCCATTGTCTTTCGGCTTCGCAAGCGTGTTTGATTCATTCAGAAAAAAAACTCCTAGCTTAAGTTGTGCGGCTTTTGATCCATTTCACCTCTCTACAATGATAAATCACAAAATATAAGAAATGTGCACCTACAAATCTCAAAACCATCTAGATGAGTCCAAATACAAGCAAATGAAGCGTGAAATCGGATATAAAAGCATGTATTTTTTAATTGATTCACATTAATAATGCATTCTGAAATGACTTAGTGCTCTCAAACAGATCTACCAATGAAACTTCAATTTCTCCATAGACAACAAAAACTAGTGAGATAACTTAAAGCATTACCGACCCAAAACGATGTTGACCAAATCTGCAACTCAAAATTGTGCCTTCCACTTTTGGCACCGGAGGAACAGCAGCAACAACCTTCAAGGATCCATCAAACCCCAAAGTTTACTCCTTTCCTCCTTTAAAAAGACAAAACCACTAATATTTGTAGGAATAAAACAAATACGTTTAATCAAAAAACAAGAATGGATGAGCCTATATGTATTTTGATTCTGACTTTTGATGAAGGAGAAGAATAGCAAAAAAATTATTAAAATAAATCAACAAAAAGTGAAAAAAAAAAATACCTTCCGAATTTGTTTGCATCAAACAACTTGAATCTTGTCCATGAATAGCTCTACCGTAATGGAAAATGGCAGAAGAGATGGCTAATTGGCATAACCAGCGGCAATGTCTTCATGTAATCTTGAAGCACTAGCTATGGCCCCTTAGTCTAAATCGGAGAAAACTTCTTCTTAATTTTCTTATTCTCTCTCTTTTCTTTCTAGTCTCCCTCTTCAAGTGAAAATTGAGCTTAAAATCATAAAGGCATGGAGGAGGGTGTGGCGGAAAGTAGTACCAGAAACCGTCAATGGGGCTGTTTGGTTCGGAGATTGGGAAATTGGAGAAGGAGCCATATTGACGGTGAATGGAGGAATGAGTTAAAAGGGAATGAAGGGAGACATATATGTTTTATGATGTTTAGGTGGGCTGAAATTTGAGCGGCCTTTTGGTGAATATAGAAATGAAAATTTAGACCCATCAAAATATTTCCCTCCCCTTTGACAATTTCCATCCCGCCCAATTGTTGGATTACATTTTAATTCTTATTTGAATTTCTCGGTTTCACTTTCAAGTGTTGACATATTAAAATGAAAATGACCCCTATTAAATTACAAAACAGACACCCGTATATTTACAAAGTGACACCTTTGAAATATTTTTTTTATTTGAACTATGTGTTAGTATAAATATTTTCATTTACACCCTTAATAAATAATTTTTCTATTTTAGTTTTAACCTAAATAGTATGATATATACAAAAACATGAATTTGTACTCCCTCACTCCAAGAATGACGTTTCACTTTAGTGTATATGAACATCAGAATGAAAATCAAATCATGTTTACACCTTTTTAATCTTATTATACAAAATACACTGTCAAAAAGTGAAGTTTATACTTTAGTATTTTTTGATATGATTGGCCCATAAATCTTACCACGTTGTTCTAATTTATTTGATCAATTTATAATCCGTAGTTCATCATCTACCGTATTGTATGTTTGACATTTATAATTAGTATGCGTTTATATGAGACATTGTATGATCAAGTTTGTATTCAATTTGTGTCTCACTTCAAATTATTTGTCCAAACTAGTTATTAAGCAGAAAGATTAATTGTTTGGTTACTCACATTTATAGTTATATGTGTTGTTTTAATTTATCACAATAGACATGGTACGTAGTTATTAATTAATAGATACATACTTGCCCCTGTTATTTAATTTATTACTTGATATCATGTTAAAAATACAAAATATAATGCACGGTGCTTAAATTCTTATATGATATTATCACATAGTAATCTACGTACAGGAATTCTTATATAAAAAAAAATATAAATGAGAATTGATTGCCAGCCTAGTGGTTGGGATGTTGTGCTTCCAGGCATTAGATCTGGGTTCAATTCCCACCAAGGGGTATGTAAGGGAGAGTTTTACCCACATTTAAATAGGGTCCGATGGAGTGAATTTTTTTAAAATATATATAGAAAAGATATAAATAACTTCCTACTTAAAATAGCAAAACTAATAACTTCTATTTTTTTATTTTGTTAAAATGAGCACAAAATCCGTGGATAATCACAATTGTTTTTAGTGATAGGTCATTTGATATGGAATGTTCGAGGCATTCGAAATCAAGTCTAGCAACGCCAGTTGAATTCCTTGGTTAAGATGTATAAGGTTTCTCTTTCGATGATTTTGGAGCCAATGTTAGTCAAAACAAAGACCAATGAAATAAGGCGAGAGCTAGGTTTTGATTTGGTTTGTTCGTCTGAAACCAGTAAGATATGGGTATTTTGTCAGAATGATTTTTCGGTCTCCTTGCTTGAAGGTCATGATCAAGTTTTACATTTTGAGGCAACACATGGTTTAATTCCCAGCAAATTTTAATTTTCAGCAGTGTATGCCAAGTCTAATAGAATGGGAAGACAGGAAATGGCAAAATATGGTGGATTTTAGGCAACAATACATTGACTCACCTTGGGTTATAGGAGGGGACTTTAATGTTATTCGGTCATTGGATGAATATTCGGGTTCTTCAGTTAAAGATCAATTAGCCAGAACGGAGTTCAATGACTGTATAGAGACTTGTGGATTGATGGCAATGTTGCCCATTGGAGAGGAATATACATGGGGTGGAACGAGAAGTACGGGTTGGGTTTGTAAAAACTTGGATAGGGTACTATTTACAAAGGAATGGCATGATCTTTTTCCTTCCTCTTCTGTTGAGAACTTAAGTCGCCCCTCCTCAGATCATTGCCCTATTTTACACCTTGTTGCGCCTCAAAATGCAAGTAAGCCAAGAGTTTTCCGATTCCAAAACATGTGATTGCGGAGAGATGACTGTAAAATGGTTGTGAAGGAAAGTTGAGAGCAGGCATTGAACCAGTTTGGAATGATTGGTTTCTCTCTTAAGCTCAGACGATTAAAAGCTAAATTGAAGGTGTGGAATAAGGAGGTCTTTGGTGATGTTTTTGCAAACTTGAAAGAGGCCGAATCAAATGTCCAACGGTTGGAGGGTTTGTATGATTCTTCGGGGCTGGAAAATGATAGAATGTTGCTGAATGAAGTAAAAGCTACTTTGCTTAGGAAGTTAAAGGAGCATGAGGATTTTTGGGCTCAGAAAATGAGGGTTAAATGGCTGCGACCTTTGGTGCCATGTTGGCTTCTTTCAATCTTCTAGAGGAATCAAGCAAGGAGATCTGTTATCCCCATATTTGTTCATCATTGTATCTTAAGCAATGACTAGAAGATTGAATCATCTCTTGCATTGTGCATTGGTTGCAACCTTTGGTGCCCCAAGAGGGTCTTTGGTGGCTTCTTATTTGGCATTTGCAGATGATCTTATAAATTTCTCAAGAGGCTTGAAGAGATCAATGAGAGAGTTGAACTCCTTCCTCATTACATATGAGCTTGCATCCGTCCAGAAGGTAAACCGGCAAAAAAGTGCCTTTATGGTAGCTGAAAATTGTAGCACAAGGAGGATTGTTGTAATTCATCAGACTCTTGGAATTCAGAAGGGTTCATTGCCTTTTACCTATCTAGGGTGCCGGCTATACTATGGTAGGTGTAAAGCTTCTACATTCCAATTTTTGTTGGATAGTATGGATGCTAAACTTTTGGGTTGGAAGAATAAGTTGCTGAGTCCGAGAGGCCGTCTTATTTTATTAAGACGTGTTGGCAGCATTACCAATTCATGTATTCTCTGCTATTCCACCTCCCAAGTTTGTGCTAAGAGAAATGGAAAGGAAGTGTCAACGTTTTTTGTGGAGTGGCCCGGAAGGAACAACTAGAAAGCATTGGAGATCTTGGGAAAGACTTACTTTTCCAGTTTCAGAGAATGGTCTAGGGTTGCGAGACTTCCAGGGGGATATAGATGCTCTGACTGTCAAATTGTGGTGGAAGCTCAAGCAAAAGAAGGGTCCATGGAGCAGGTTCATTGGCTCACTTTTGAATGCTACAAAGAGAAAAACTTCTTAGAGTCGCATCTCGAAGGTTGAGACAAGGGCAATAAGCAATACTAAGTTGATAGTTCGACGAGGGAATGGTCTTTTTTGGTTTGACAACTGGTCGCAGCATGGTGTCATATGGGATGTGCCTAATTTTCAGCCCCCTGAGCTGAACTTTCAATAAGAGATTTCTTTCATAATCGACAACATTATTTGATGGAATTTCATAATGTTCTTTCTGATTATATAAGGTTGTTTCTTGCTAGTTATGAGTTTCTTTTTCAGGAGGAGGATGATCTTTTGGTGTGGCAACTTAATCCGCAAGGTGAGTTCTCAGTTTGAACGGCATATGAAGTTATGCGGAGGAAGCGTCCAATGGAGGAATGGATGAGATATGTATGGCTAAAGCAGGTTCCTTTAAGAATCTCTTTTTTTTTTTTTTTTGTATAGAAGTTGCGAACGAAGTTGTTACCATTTCCAGAAGTCTTAGGGCAGATGGGAATTTATACTCTACCCTCGGTTTGTTTGTTTTGTTATACTCAAGAGGAAGGTTTTGAGCATACCTTTTTTGGTTCCTACAAAGTGCGTGACATTTGGAATTATTTTGCAAAGTTGATGCATATCAAGTTGCAGGATAAAACTACATTTGCCTCGCATTTGCAAAGATGGTGGAGGAAGTCCAACAGGAACTCGGCTTTTGGACTCTTACATATGTTGTTGCCAATGATAATAATATGGGAGATATGGAAAGCTAGGAATTAAGCTTTCTGTGAGGGGAAGGTAATGGAGGTGGCGAGTATTATTCATGTCATAAAAGACCAGATTGGACTTTTAATGAAGTTGCATAACATGAAGGTTCTGAATTCGGTGGAAAAGGAATTTTTTTCAAAAGAAATTGTGGCTGTTTCGACTACTAAGTCGCGGCAGGTTTTGAAAGAGGTCAGATGGAATTCATCGAACCCTAACTCTTACATATTAAATTGTGATGGATCATCGGTACTAAATGAAGCAGGTTATGGCTATGCTATAAGTGGAGAAGGTGGTGTCTTTATCTATGGCGAAAGTGGTTACTTGGGAGGGGCTGATAGCTTTATGGCCGAGGTAGGTGGTGCTCTTTTTGGCTTGTGCAAGTGTGAATTGTTATGCCTTAAAAATGTTTGTTTGCAAACAGATAATAAGGGGTTAGCGGATATCTTGAAGATTCATTCGGGTTTCCCATGAAAGCACTTTTTATTGTTATATGAAATATCATTGATTATCCAGAGGAATAATTACCAAGTGTCTCATATATATTGGGAAGTAAATGTTGTAGCTGATAGACTATCTAAAATTGCATCTTCTGGTGTGTCAGAGATGTTTTCTACTTTAGCTCTATTGCCTAGATATGTGAAAGGATTGTTGGTTCTTGATCAACTCTCCTTCCCTTATGTATGTAGTAAATCTAGGTGATGTAATATGGTTAGATCTATGCTCTGCCATTTGCTATTGTTGATTAATGACAATGATAACAATATAGGGACGGATGGGACTAGGGAACTAGATAGTATATATGTTCATGCCTTGGGTATACTCCGTGGGTGCATTATGCTATTCAGCACTAGCTGGCTTAAAACATACCTCCTGGGTATACCCCTTGAATTTTTTTAAGTCAGTTGGAACCTGAAAAATCATCCTTACCTTTTTTCTGCTATATATATATTATATATATATATATATATTTAACCACAAAAAATGAATATTTGTGGCAAATACAATGTTAATTCAAATATTAGCCACGGTTTTACACACGACATAATTAGCCATAGTTGTCATACTGTGTCTAAAGTTGTGTTTCTCTTTGGTCAACATGGGTCAATGGATTTACACACAGATTTATCCAGGGATTCATGGCTAATTCAAATATTACCTCTTAATTTACACATGAAATATTAACCACGAACAAAATAGTGTTTAATCAATACCAAATCTATTGGCAAAAAATTATTAGACACAGATTAATCAAGATAAAATTTTAACTACGGATTTTATGTGGCTAATGTCATGGCTAATTAAAGTATAAAGAAAAACTACAAACTGGTCAACTGTTCGTGGTTATTTCGTGTCTAATTCGTGGTTAAATAACCACGAATTTACTACATCCACAAATTTTTCGTGTGTAATCAGCTGTTTTTTTTAGTGAAAACTCAGTTCTTAGAAGAAGTAATGATGAAAAGAGGTCTGTTTTGGATGAATTTCATGACTGTAATGCTGGAGACCAGATGTCTAACATATACAGAAGTATTCCTGGTGCTGATTGGGATCCGAGAATAATTGATGGAGAGACAGGATATGCCTAAAGACCATCTAAACAAACAGGGAACATAATCCCTGGATTAGAGTGGTAACTGGTTTGAAAGGTGGTACTTTAGTTTTGGAATTTGATGAAATGGGCAACATGTGTACACTGTTGGGAATTCTTGTGGTCTGGGAAGATTGGGTCCAAGTGGCTACTTGTTTTAGAGGAGTTACAAGCGTTTGTGAAGGAAGTATCGCAGCAATGGAAGTAGAAAATGATACTAATATCATTTGGAAGAGTGCTTGGCACGCGTTGGTAGTTTATGATGATTGGGGCGGTCGCACTGAAGGTTCCAACCATGCAGTTGCCCTCGAGGAGCGCAGGCTAATAGAATGGTTGCTGCTGAGTTTCATATCTGTTTCTTCTTCATTTGTTTAAGTTGTTTATTTTAGTAATTTGAGTCATTTAGGGTTGTCATTGTGAAATTTCAATTCGTTCAGTTTCTTTTTGAAGTAGTATCTTTGTATTGACAGTCTTGGGAACAAGACTGTCAATTAAGGGGAGGGGTTTGTCATACCCTTGAACCTAATCGAAGGAAATAGAAAGTATAATGACTTAAATGTAGTTTTTATATATCTATCTATGGCCTGAATAGCCAGCAGGGATCTGTAAATGAATCATTAGAAATTATAGTATTGAATTGGATTTTTCCAATTTCTCTCTTCTTCTCCAATTCCCTCAAACTTCGAACCCTAATTATCTGATCCTCTACCATTTCTCCCGTTCTGTTTTTCCGACCACCTCTTCCAGGCCCCCGGGTCGTGACACATTCTTAATGAGGTAGCTCGGTTTCAACTTTTTTCAAACTATAATAGCTGGTTCGGTCACGGTTTGGGACTTTAAACCGATCGAACCGTCAGATGCTCACCCCTACTCTTGGCAGACTTCCATGCATATTTTATATCTTCTTACTCCATTTTACCCAAAGAGTGGAAAATTACTTAATTCCAACCAACTCTTGACTGACTCTAATAATATAGAAGACTAAAGGCAATAAAAAAATTAATTTTTTTTGAAAAAAATTGATATTATTTTTATCGTATTATTTTAATGTTATTCTGTTGAATTTTTTTTCAAGGATGTAATTGAGTATTTTAATACTGTTTTGATAATTTTAGAACCAATTTATAATATTATTTTATTAGAGATTATATTAACTAGGGTTCTTAAGATTTGACTGATAAATAGTATGAAATTGATAAAGTGGTGGTTAGGTTAAAGTAAAGAAAATAAGCCGAAAAGATTAACAAAAAAAAAAATGATTGAAAAGGTATAATATATGAGCAAAAGTTAAAGAAACTTTGTGCTAGTTTTCAATCTTCGGCCCCACATATTTTACCTTTTCGATATGTAGAAGAAAGTAAAAGAAAATAAGAATTTCTTTATTATCTTGTTATTTTCTGTAGATTTATTACTTAAGTATTTGTAAATTTTGTGGGATAGCAAAATTGCCCTTGTCGACTTGATGCCGGATCTGATCAAACGGCTGCATTTGACTTAATATAAATGACCATTTTCATACTTTAGTTTTAGCAGAAAACTATAAACCGGCCAAACTGCTAAAAATACTCTAATCTTTTGAGAGCACGTTAGACGGAATGATGCTATGGGACGTAAAAAGTTATAAAATTGCATGTTTGGGAGTTGGGACGAAATGAGATGAAAATGTGTCTTTTCAAAACATACATACAGGGCAAATTATCCAGTATACCCGGGGGCACCGTGTCCCCCTTCCTATTTTTTGCATTTTTAGCCCTTGTTATACTTTTTATCAATCTTTCTATATTTTACAAGTATAGTCCCTGTCATTTTTTCTCTCTCTTCCAAAAAAAAACATCTCTAATCTTTCAACGACCATATCTCCCAATCCGTGAAAAATTTGTGAACGAATTATATATGAAATTTATAGTACTCGTCGAGATCTATCCAACAAAATCCATAGTGAATATTTTTTCGGACTTAAAAATGACTTAATTCTGATGGACAGAATAGGGATGGATATCCAGTTTTACAAGATGGATAACCAACTTGTTCTAAATTGGTTATTCATTGTGTTCATGCTGATTATTCAATCCGTTTAAACTCGTTATCCATTTTGTTTCTACTGCTTATACATTTGGTTATCCAACTTCTTAATTCAAAATAAGTTGGTTATCCATCTTCTTAAACTAGATATTCAATGTGTTCATATTGATTATCCAATGCGCTAATACTGGTTATCCAATGGATTTACATGCTTATCCAAATTATTTGTACTGGTTATCCACTGTGTTCATGCTGATTATCCAACTTGTTTGTACTGGATATCCATCCATTTGGTTTGTATGCATATCCAACTCTAATCTTTTAACGAGCATATCTCCCAATCCGTGAAGAATTTGTGAACGAATTACATATGAAATTTATAGTACTCGTCGAGATCTATCCAACGAAATCCATAGTGAACATTTTTTCGGGCTTAAAAATGACTTAATTCTGACGGGCAGAATAGAGGTGGTTATCCATCTTTTTTTTTTTTGAAGAGTGAATGTCAAACATATGCTTGGATAACAAGTACGAACCGAATGGATAATCACTCCAAACCGGTTGGATACATGAACACAACGGATAACCATTTTTCAAAGAAAAACGAAAAACACGTTTCTTCATTTTCTACCCGTAAAGTTTAAATGCATTTAAAGTTCAAAAAAATATTCAACATAGATATGATCGGATAGATCTCGTCGAGCACTATAAATTTCATATATAATTCGTGTTATAATTCTTTACGGATCAAAAGATACAAGGAACACAACAATATGAATGTAAAATAAGTTGGTTATCCATCTTCTCAAACTGGATATCCACTGTGTTCATGTTGATTATCCAATACGCTAATACTGGTTATCCAATGGATTTACATGGTTATCCAAATTGTTTGAACTGGTTATCCAATGTGTTCATATTGATTATCCAATGCGCTAATACTGATTATTCACTGTGTTCATGCTGATTATCCAACTTGTTTGTACTGGATATCCACTGTGTTCATGCATATCCAACTCTAATCTTTCAACGAGCATATCTCCCAATCCGTGAAGAATTTATGAACGAATTATATATCAAATTTATAGTACTCGTCGAGATCTATCCAACAAAATCCATAGTGAACATTTTTTCGAGCTTAAAAATGACTTAATTCTGACGGGCAGAATAGAGGTGGTTATCCATCTCTTTTTTTTTTTTTTGAAGAGTGAATGTCAAACATATGATTGGATAACAAGTACGAATAGAATGGATAATCAGTCCAAACCGGTTGGATAATCAGTAGGAACATAACGGATAACCATTTTTCAAAGAGAAACAAAAAACACATTTCTTCATTTCTGTCCGTAAAATTTAAATGCATTTAAAGTTCAAAAAAAAAATGTTCAAAATAGATCTTATCGGATAGATCTCGTCGAGTACTATAAATTTCATATATAATTCGTGTTATAATTCTTTACGAATCATTAGATACAAAGAAAAGAATAATATGAATGTAAAATAAGTTGGTTATCCATCTTTTTAAACTGGATATCCATTCTGTTCATACTGATTATCTAACTTATTTGTACTGAATATCTATCCATTTGGTTTGTATGCATATCCAACTCTAATCTTTCAACGAGCATATCTCCCAATCCGTGAAGAATTTGTGAACGAATTATATATGAAATTTATAGTACTCGCCGAGATCTATCCAACGAAATTCACAGTGAACATTTTTTTGGGCTTAAAAATGACTTAATTCTGATGGACAGATTATCCAACTAATTAGTATTATTTATCCAACCTGGTTTTTGTTTTTATTATTTTTTTAAAAAATAATAAACTAAGTTGGTTATCCAACTTGTTTGTATTGGTTATCCAATCATTGGTTTGTATTGGATTATCCAATGCGCTAATGCTATCCAATGGATTTACATGGTTATCCAAATTGTTTGAACTAGTTATCCACTTTGTTCATACTGGTTATCCAACTCGTGCATACTAGTTATCCAACTTACTGGATATCCAACTTAATTCTGCCTAAAGAAATTTGATCATTTTTAAACTCAAAAAATATTCGAAATGGATTTTGTTGAATAGATCTCGACGAGTACTATAATTTTCATGCATAATACGTTCTCTAATTCTTTACGGATTATGAGATATGGTCATTGAAAGATTGGAGATATTTTTTAAAGGAGAGAGAAAAAAAGTCACAGGGACTAAATTTGTAAAATATAGAAAGATTGAGAAAAAAAGTACAATAAAGACTAAAAATGCAAAAAATAGGAGGGGGGTACGGTGCCCCCGGATATACTGGATACAACCTCTACATAGAGGACATTTTGTGCGGTTTAATCTTTTAATGGGATGATATTTTTGTGATTTCCAAACTTAATTCTTATTTAACCATTCATTGTATATACTAGCGAGTGGGTTGATGCTGGAAGCTATGGCGGTTCGGGGTTGGTGGATACGGCGCTTTCTAGAAGCTATATTGAAAATCTGATTTATTGATCATTTGCGTTAATTAATTACAAGAGGATCTGTGTCCTTATATGTAGACAAGTTTGCTAAAACTAGTAAAAATGTGTTTTACCTAATTAACGAAAACTACATATTGACTATTCAAAGGGTAAGTCAGTACGAGTATTATATACATACTTACATCCGAATTATTGTCGCACTTAGACGATTCCAACACATACGCTATAACCTATCCTTAAAAATTTAGGAACAATCACCAAAAAAAAAAAAGAAAAGAAAAAAAGAAAAAGAAAAGGATAGTGAAACGGGTTTAATGTGATTTTTGTAGTGTTGGTATTTCATTAATTACTCCATGTAATGTTCATTATTGCTTTTATTTTATTATTATATAGTATTTTTTTGTTTTCATACTCCCTTTGTCCTAAAATTATTGTTCAGTTTGAAAATTCACTTTTAGTACAATTTAAACTATAAATTAAAATCTAAACTAGACAATAATTATGAGACGGAAGGAGTAATTCTTTCCGCCAAGATTTGAAACACCAACCAACGTCGCATTTATAATGTTTTTATTATAAGATTTATTGACTTAAGTCGTGTTGTTTACTTATAACGTTAAATAATAAATTATTTTTTTGGCATTTTGCATATCAGAATAGTAAAAAGAAAGTATGCCTCGTCGGCCCGTCCATAATTTGACAAAATCATCCACGCGTACCACACACTATGGTTAAAAAATGAGCAAGGAGTGCTACGTGAGTAAATGATTTTGTCGTCTAACCTGGGAGATCCAGGATTCCATGTTCAAATCCTGATAACAACACTTTCAGTGTTGAGTTTGTGTAAGATTATTTGCATTTGTCAGGGAACTTTCCGAATACTAGATCGAGTCGTGCGCTGCATGGAGCCTCCCCCTTAGTAGTACTATTCCCTTCACCATAAACCCCACCCACATATAATAGACTAGATACTTGTAATTGTGTATATATAAAAAAAAGTAAATAATACTCACTAAACATTTACGGAGATCTGTAAAGTGACTCCATCAGATAGACTAATTCAAAGACTTATGACTAATCCGTAAAGTCACACCACGCATTCATACCAATTCCGCAAAGTTATAGGTATGACCAAATGATATTTACTGATATATATATATATATATATAGGGACTATAGTCTAGTTGATTGAACGGTTCAATCAAATTTAATAATCATTGGATGATAAGGAATAATTAACAATCATTAGATTAAAAAAAAGGTGTATTGAAAAAAGTAGTACCAATTGCACATGATTATTTTAACGTGACATGTAACATATCAACCAAATTGCATTAATAAGGGGAATTTGTTTTATTTGATAAACATAAATTTTACCAACCATAATAACACCCTTTCCTCTCCAGATTTATTTTAACAATCCAAAAAATTAAGTTTATCTTTAATTCCAATGAAGATATCGGCCAGATTTCTGTAATTGTCATTCTCAAGTCTTAACACTACCCATATAATATTTTCTCTGTTTTTTTCTTTTCTCATCAACAACACCACGACAACTAAAATAATGGCCCTGGAGGTAGTGTTCTGACAGGGAAAAAAAAAAAAGAAAAATGATATATGTAGTGAATAAAAATAGTGACAAAATCTAGTAACTGATGTAGATTAATTATGGCCCCTAGATTTTTGTTACTTTCCCGTTGAAATTTTATTTTTCTCCTAAAATTATATTTTTACCCTTGACTAATAAATAGACATGTTAATAAGTGAATGATATATTTTTCTTTTCATTTGTCAGTATATATTTTCATTCTACTTAGTCAGTGGATGTATCATTGCTCCCCCTCTCTCTCAATTTAGAACTCCTGGAAACACTTCTTAGTGTTAGAACCTTGCGGTTATTCCCAATTATTGGTACAAGAAATCAATTTTTATTTCAAAATTCATGCATAAATCTTAAATCTGAAGCCAAATGAAGGAAACGTCTTAAGTAAAAATTGGGAATGAAGGAAACGTCTTAAGAGTGCTGGTGTTTCATCTGATTTTTGGTAGTGTTGGTGTTTCATTAATTACTCCATGTAATGTTCATTATTGCTTTTATTTACTATTATATAGTTTTTTTTTTCATAATTCTTTCCGCCAAGATTTGAACCACCAACCAACCTCGCAGATATAATGTTTTTATTATAAAATTTGTTGACTAATGGCGTGTTGTTTACTTATAATATAATAATAATAAATTATATTTTTTGGCATTTTGCAGATAAGAATCTATACATATATATTAAAGAAAAGAAAGATAATCGACACGTGTCGTTCATTGAGACCATCAAACCTCAAGTAATACGTGTCATTTGTTAATTAATTGATCATTAATCAGTTAAAATTTTATATAAACAGTTAATAAATTATTTACTATATAAGATTTTTACAGATATTACAAATTTCTTATTGTGAGCTTGAAAATGAATATTTTTGAAAATTGCTGAGAAACACCCGACTTCAGAAGTCCTTTCATTTACAAGTTTAAACATTCAACTTATTGTCATTTTGGTCCTTAAAGTTCCATTTGTGTGTTACTTAGTCTTCAATTTTATCGATTTTATATTTTCAAGGACGATTAATTGTGTCTCATATTTTATTAAAAGTACATCTAATCCCTAAAGTTCCCTTACCTATAAACAGGCCATAGGCATCTAGACATAATTTATGTAATTTTATATTTTTTTAATCCAAACATAACATTAGTTAGTGATAAAAATTTTTATTATACAACTTTTGAAAATCTTTGTTGTAATATTTTTTACCAGATCTTAAAAATATACATCTCATAAATAATATGAATATCTCTCATTTTGATCTAAAATTGATTAATTAAAAAAATATTATGGTTTTAAGAAATATTAGTAACTACATTATCTAATTAATTTTTTTGTAAAATAAATTTTCAATATTGACAAACCCGCGCAAAACGCGAAACACATACTAGTAGTAAAAAGAAAGTAGAGTAATGCCCCGTCAGCCCATCCATAATTTTTGACAAAATCATCCACACACTATGGTTATAAAATGAGCAAGGAGTGCTAAGTGAGTAAATGATACTCACTAAAACATTTACGGAGATCCGTAAAGTGAGATAGACTAATTCAAACTAGATGCTTGCTTCGGGTGAATGTGCAGGGTGTCACCTGTATTTTTAAATTGATTAAATAATAAATACGAATCATTCTTAAAAGAATTAGAAAAAATTAAAAGAATAGAAAATCGATTGATAGGACAGAAAGTGAGTTATTACACATAAATCTATGCCCAGATTTACAACATTTAATTTATAACAGTTAACTTATGTCCGGGTTTACATAAATCATAAACCAATATCTACAACAGAAGAATAAAAAAAATCATCTTTAAAAAATTAATTTCTTTCATGACAGCTTATTTTTTCTCTGTTGTAAAAAGAGATGAATTGATAATTGATGTTAAATTTTAAGTAACTGATTTAAAGGCCCGAGTGTGAGAGACGAGCGGAATGGAAGAGATCCTTTGAAATTGGGGATTGGGAAGACATTACTGGTGTTTCACTGGATTTAAGGGGATTTCCTTATATTTGATTTTATCAACTAAATATTATTGTTTTGAGGGATTAGTATATACCTATAATTAAGAGACTTTTATGTAGCTATAATTAAAGAATTTATGTATTTATCTATTCATCTTTTTTTTTCTGATTAGTTAGAGTGCTACGTGTCAAAAATGATTTTGTACTGAAAATGACTTTTAGCGGGAAAATTTTCATTGTGGTGTTGACACATGTCCTTTTTGTTTACTGCTTTAATTAAGTACTATACTTATGACTAATCCGTAAAGTTTAGTCACACACCACGTGTTCATACCAATTCCCCAAAGTTACAGGTATGACCAAATGATATTTACTGAAATATATATATATATATATAATATTTAAATTTAGGTGTCTTTTTTTCCTCGCGTGCCCGAAACAGAGAGGTTATTAAAGCAAATTTAATCTTTCCATTGAACGTCAATATTCAAATGGAACAATGTCTAGTTTAGCAGATAAATAATGGCTTAAATTCATGAATATGCAACTGAGTATGTATGGACTCTCGTTTACTTGTTATCATAATTATTATCAGGACCTACTATGCATTGAATTTTCTGGCTATTTAAACAAAAGACATGGTTATGTTTCTCCCACAAAATGATTTAAGGCATGATCTCTTGATCATTAAGTCCAGATTTCTGAAATGAATTTGGAAATTAGTTCCTTGTTACGAATGTTCAATTTAAATTTGAATTTTTAACGTCTCAACAAAATTGTTATTCTAAGATGGAGGAAGAATAATATCAACAACAATTAAAATTACATACTCGTCCAATCACCAAAGCATCGTTCAACTAACTTTCCACGAAATAAATTGAACTTGGCTATCAAAATATATAAAGGGAAATGTCATTCTCAAGTTCAAACATTTGTAGACGTAATGACATATAATTGAGAGATCTTTGTCTTTGAAAATAAGCATCCATTAAAAATATAAAATATATTCCTTTTATTTAAGAAAATAATCGACTTTATTAAACTAATAAATAGTAGTACTATAGTAATTACTAGACTATATTTCTAGTAGGTTGGAAAAACTTTTTTGGAATGTTCATTATAGTGATACCAACTTTCTCTTCTCGGTTCAAATTTCAGCGAATGGCCGCTTCATTTGTTTGGACTCTGTTTCAATTTTGCTGCTTAAAGAAAAACAGAACACCTACATTGTTTTTTTTTTTTTCCGGAAAGAACACCTACACCTACATTGGTGACGTAGACTTCTAACATCGAAATTTTTACTTAAAAATAGATTGAATCATCAGAAACCTTCACCATCGTGTATCGTTAATAAAGGTGCAAATTAATTAATTCAAAATTTTTTGTTTTAATTTATGCGTTATTAATCTATATCTACATGTTACATATATATATATATATTAATACATAATGATTTTTGTACATTTTGTGTGCAATTAGAAATTCATTCAAATATATAGTAAAAAATTAATTATTAACTTTGTTACGTTTACATTAATTAACCAGATATGACAACCCCGGTTAAAATTAGTTGTATAAAAGAATCAACATATGAATTTGAATTATGATTTAGTTTCGATAGTTTGTGATAATTTATTGCGAATTATTGGAAGTTGAGGTTGTAGTAAAAGTGAATCACAATTTTTACTTAAACTGTTTTAATTTTCAAATTTAATTATTTCAATTAGAAATAACTTATAAAATTTACCAGGGACAAAACCAAAAAGCAATGTGATTATTTCTTTTTTTTAATCTTTTTTCATATTTTAATAATATTTTTATTTTTATTGACTATTTCATAATGTAATAATATTTATTGTGTATTTTATTGCTTAAAACTTTTCAAATTTTCTATTTTTTTTTTTTGAAAAAAAACTTAATAGTTAAACTCTATTATTTATTTCAAAGAATTTTTGATCATGTTTATAAGAGTTAAACTCTATCAAAATTTGTTAGCATTTAGCGAGAAGAACCACTCATCTCCCTATCTCCCTATCGATCACATTTCACACCCTCGCGCCATGCATAGAGTAAAACTATCAAGATCAGAGAGAGAATACTTTGTACTCCTTCTCTTCTGAAATAAGTATCGTTCAGAGAGAGAAAATATTCAAAATATGTATCATTTTCTGATTTTTCAAAATTACCTTCAAAAGAAAGTATTATTAATGTCAACTATTTGTAATAATGGAGTTAGTGAGGATAATCTAGGGCTAATTTATCTATCTATTTAAGTGTTTTTTAAATTGTGTATAAGTTATCATTTATTTTAGAATAATGGATGGAGTAATTACAAACGATATCATAATTATTTTTTCTTATTTGTTCCGCACAAGACAGAAGAAGACACTTACAGATCTTATCAGTTGATTTAAAATTACAGCATTCATGATATCAGAATCCTATAATTACTGGACATGTAATATTTTTTTAAGGACAAAATTTAACATGTCACTCGAGGCACAACAAAGAAACTATATCTGTAATTGGTGAGAATCATCCAGTGAAGAAATATGTAATAGATGAGAACTAAATGATGAGTAAAATGGTGTTGAGTTTGGCGTGTAGATACGCCAACGTAATTAAGCAAATAGGCATATAATAATAATAATAATAATAATTCCTCTTTGGACTTGGTTAGAAATTTTCATGTAATCTCTGACCATCACCTGATAGACCTCTTTGGACCTGGTAATTTAAATTAACTTTTAATATGGTTACTTCATATGAACTAAACATTGACTTGTTCCTTTTTCCTTTTCAAAAAAAGACTTGTTCCTTTTTCTGCATAGTGTTCAACTGCCAAGCATTTCCCATAAATAGCAACGAACTTCAAACCCAAAAACAATATCAAATATCATTAGCAAAATCATCAATCTTCCAGTAACTTTTTGAGAAATAATCTTCATTTTCCCAACCCGAATATGGGTTGGATGCACATTTTCAGTGCTATCTTCTGTGTTTTGTTCTGTTTCAGTTCCTTGTCAAGAGTCTCTTCAGCCAATTTAGAGACTTATATTGTTCATCTCGAATTACCAGAATCATTTGGCACTCAACTTTCCACCTCCACTAATGGTTTGATCCCAAATGGAGCTTTGGAAAGCTGGTATGAATCCTTCCTGCCTACATCCATTAGTACTAGTTCCATTGAGGAAGAAGCACCCCACATTGTGTACCCTTTTCACAATGTTTTCAAAGGTTTTTCAGCCCGTTTATCTCCTGAAGATGTAAAAGCTATGGAGAACATACCTGGCTTTGTATCTGCCAGACCTCAAAAGATTTTTCCTTTGCTTACAACCCATTCTCCGAGTTTCTTGGGCTTACATCAAAACATGGGATTTTGGAACCAATCCAAGTATGGTGAAGGTATCATCATTGGAGTGTTGGACAGTGGAATTGCGCCGGGACACCCTTCATTCGGGGATGACGGTATGCCTCCGCCTCCTCCTAAATGGAAGGGGAAATGCGAGTTCAACAACTCGGTCTGCAATAACAAGTTAATTGGAGCAAGATTTTTTTCCATTGGAAATGGATCACCTGTTGATGAGGGTGGTCATGGAACGCATACCGCTAGCACAGCTGCCGGAAATTTTGTTGCCGGCGCAAATGTGTTTGGAAATGCTTATGGCACTGCTGTTGGAATTGCTCCTCGTGCTCACTTTGCGATTTACAAAGTATGCGCCGGATTAGGTTGCTCGGAGAGTGACGTTTTGGCAGCTATGGATGTCGCCATTGATGATGGTTTCGCTTTCCCTTCAAGGTGATAAAGACGTACCATTTTATGGCAGCAATGTTGCATTAGGTGCGTATAGTGCAATGGAGAAAGGAATTTTTGTGAGCTGCTCAGCCGGGAACCAAGGACCCTTTTCAAGCACTTTATCAAATGAGGCCCCCTGGATTCTAACCGTTGGAGCTAGCACTACTGATAGGAAAATCAGGTCCAGTGCTGTGCTTGGAAACAAGCAGGAATTTGCCGGAGAATCCCTTTACCAGCCCAAGAATGATTCATCACAACTTTATCCTTTGATTTACTTAGGAATGAACCAAAGTGATTTCAACTCTGGCTACTGTGGCTCAACTGCTTTTTCCAAGTTTGACGTTCGAGGGAAAATAGTGGTTTGTGATTCTGGCCTCATTAACGCAACTCAGAAAGCTCATAATGTCAAGACTGCAGGTGGTGTTGCCATGATCATCATTAATGGACAGACAGCCAATAACACAATACAGGTTGAACCTACTGTCCTTCCTGCTGTATATCTAAATTATCTTGACGGATTGAAAGTTGTGGACTACATCAACTCAACAAAATCACCAAAGGGAAGGATCAAGTTCCAGGGAACAGTTATTGGAGATAATCATGCTCCTCAAGTTGCAGTATTTTCTTCCAGGGGTCCAAGCAAGGCAAGCCCCGGAATTCTAAAGCCAGATATAATCGGCCCCGGTGTGAACATTCTCGCAGCGTGGCCTGATTCTGTCGAAAACAACACCAACACGAAATCGACATTCAATATCATCTCAGGCACATCCATGTCTTGCCCTCACCTCAGCGGTGTTGCTGCATTGTTAAAAAGTGTTCATCCTGATTGGTCCCCTGCTGCGATTAAATCAGCGATGATGACTACTACAGATCTCTTGAACCTCGGCAACAGACCCATTGAGGACCAGAGGCAACTTCCGGCTAATATATTTGCCACTGGTTCAGGCCATGTTAATCCATCAAGAGCAAATAACCCAGGTCTAATCTATGACATCGAGCCAAAAGACTACATTCCTTATCTGTGTGGCTTGAATTACACAAACAAGGAAGTTGGAGTTCTTTTGCAACGAAAGGTGAACTGCTCTGTTGAATCAAGCATACCAGAAGCTCAACTAAATTACCCTTCATTTTCTATCTCCTTCAAAGCCAACTCATCCGGAATTCAGAGGTACACAAGGACGGTTACTAATGTTGGTGAGGCTAATTCCATTTACACCGTAGATATTTCTGCACCGAATGGCGTCAACGTGGCAGTCACACCAACCACACTCAATTTCACACAGCTGAATCAGAAGTTGACATATGAAGTTGAATTTAGTGCACTATCAAGTCCTACCATTTTACCAGTTACATCTCAAGGTTCCCTTACTTGGAAATCGACAATGTTCTCTGTTAGAAGTCCAATTGCTGCAATTATCGGAGGAAGATAATGGTTCGAACAGACGAACAATCAGAGAGACATTAGACACTTCGTAGTTCTGAAATTTGCTTCTACTTATAGTCTTGAGTGGTTTATGTTTTTGTTTCTCATTTCTTTTTGTTCTTTCTTTTAGCAAAATTTGTGTCATATTGCAGTTCATCACATGTTCATGTTTTGGCATTTAGTTTCTCTGAGATAATAATAATTCACTACGGTGATGTCTAAAACAGTAGCATGGTTGTCAAACTTGAAGCAAAAATCAAGATCCGTCAAAGTTATCTGTGGGTGTGTCAAATTTTCAGTAGCAAGGATGTCCATCAAAATTATTGAGAAAATCCATCAAAATCACATTAAAAAAATTATATGGAAAATCCACCAAACTATAAAGTAGATCCAACCTATATGGTAGAACCATGATATTGCAGATACATCAAAATCATACTGCAGAGATATTAACATTATTATACTGCCGGTCTGTCAAAAACTATACCACATAAATATCAACATTATGTCATAGATACATAACATTATATTGTGTATACATGAAAATTATGCCACAGTTACACTAATATTCTATAGAAGTTACATCAAAATTGTACCGAAAATACATCAAAATTATGCCAGAGATGCATTATATTACACAGTAGATACAACAAAATTATACCGAAAATACATGAACATGATACTAGATGTCTAAACAAAATTAAAGAGCATGTCCATCAAAATTAAAGAGCATATCCACCGATATTATGCATCAGATACATCAAGAAAACATGAGTATCATAAAAAAAGTTATATGGTGGACCCATAAAAAATTCAAAAATATAAAATCATGATTATAAAATTTGGAACAAAAAAAAATATTCAATAAAGCTTTCATTGGACAGATCCCCTTCAGTACTTTAAATTACATCATAACATGTGACTTAATTTTTGACAAATTAAGAGAAAATTTCATTTCGAAATTTTAGATATTTTTAAATTTTGCTTTGAAAATTTGCAAAAAAAAAAAAAAAAAAAAAAACTCATAATTTTTTTTTTAAAAAAAATTTATCTTTTTTGAAACTTGTCAAGTTTAAAGAAGGGATCCACCCCATTGCTGGTGGATGGCTCCACTAAAGAAATTACCTTTAGAAGTTTATGTGCACTTTTTTTTTCCCTTGCATTTTCTTCTACAAACTCAACTGTTAGAATGAACATAGTTACATTGTGCCCTCTATCCTCTTAATAAACAAATAGGTACCAGTACTAAGGACAAGTGTAAGAACACTAACTAAGGGAAAACACATGAAATTAAGCCGGTTGCATTTTGTTCGATGATTGCCATCCATCAGTGGCACTTCTTCAAATAATGTCTTGGTTGGGATGAAGAATAATTTAGTTGAGCTTCCGGAGACAATTAAATAACACATATCATACCAAATAAATTAATTACCAGGTATAATTGATAGTATATCCTTGTTAGTTGAGTTTCGATGGAATTAAAAAAAATGATTTTTAAAAACTCATTACATATGCAAATGTTCATGTTTTGTATTAAAGGTAAAGTTAAAAATTGATTTTTCAATAAACACTCTCAAAAAATAAATTACTGTAGTACTTATTGGACTGTAACCTTTTAATTCATGCTTGAATTACAAGTGCGGAGTTATGGAGTTTATATCAAGAGTTACAATTAGGTTAGGGGTTGGGACAACGCCAGAAGAAGAAGAAGAAAATAGAAGCAATAGCGATGATGATAAACGCGAATTTTACATACTATTGGACAAAAAGGTTTCCATGAGACTATCCCTCTTTGAAGCCAAAGGTAAACGTTTGTGGGGAAGCCAGATTCAGATGGTCGTTAACTGTCTCAGATTTGGGAGATTTGCTTTTTATATTTTGAAATGAAAGAATATTTTGAGCGAGTGATTTGATCGTAGCGAATGCCCATAGATTGCAGCTATTTTAGCGCCTCCTTTGCTCCAATTCGACAGTCATCAGGAGTTGGTTTGACCCCAAGAATACATTGCCAACAAACTTTTCCCTTTGTGCATTATCTTTTTCAAGTATTGGACCTGAAATTGAAGCTTTTAAGAGAGGTATTATTAAAGTTATTTTTGTCAAACAAGTTTGCTCTTTAAAACGACAATGATACTAATGTTAAACCCTAAGCCTTAAGGAGTGCACCTGAGTTGTTGACTTCACCCGGAAAATTATGATATTTGTTGACTTCGTTAGGTTTTGGCTGAACTGATCGTGATTGAGAAAATCAACAAATGAAGCTGCCACTGGATAAGCTGATTTGTTCACAATCAAAGTACCACATCGATCTTGTACCAAAAAAAAAAAAAAAAAGTACCACGTCGATATGCGAATTCTGTGAAAGCGCAATAGCTCCAACGATCTGCAAAACTTCAGTTATGATATCATAAAGAATCTAAAACATGACAGCGAATTGATTGTCTTTATTGGGCTGAAACAACTCCGATCCATCATCCACTCAGAGGCGGCTCCTCCTGGGAGCTCTCTCTCTGAGTTATGGGATTTTAGTGCTACGGATATGGCTCAGTAAGGGGCTGAACCATTATTCGAAGCACAGGTTTAAGCACCGCGTTGAGCCAACCGTAGCCATTATCTACGGAGGTATACGAGCCCCCCTTGCTAAGAAAGATGGGATATGTACTGCCCAATTTAATGGGCAAATCCAATCACTTTATTTCCCCTACTTAGGTGATAAGCCCCCGTCACAGAGCTCGGCGAACACAAATCCTAAGTTCGATCTTATATAGGAATAGAATTATAGCTCCTTCACCAATGTGGGGTTTGCAATAGGAGATTAATCACATGTATACAATCCATTCTTCCGCATTTGACAACACTAAAGTATCTCTCTCTATCCCTTCTTTGTTCGATATCAGACTCAACAACTAAGTCAAATGGGTTGTGCAAAAGAGTAACTAATGCGCAAACTCCACAGCTAAGAATTCCAGTGTCTCAAAAAAAAGAAGGTTATTTTGAATGAACAGGAGTTTTGCTTCAAGTTAGACAACTACACATTTGTTTAGAGAAACTAAATGCCACATGTGATGAACTGCAATATTTCACAAATATTGCTAAGAGAAAGAACAAAAAGAAATGAAAAAATTCAAAAAAATTACACACTCAAGAAAATTCAAAGTAGAAGCAATTTTCGAAACTACTAAGTGCCCAGTGTCTCTATGATTGTTCGGACCGTTATCCTCCTCCGATAATTGCAGCAATTGGACTTCTAACAGAGAACATTGGTGATTTCCATGTAAGGGAACCTTGAGAAGTAACTTGCAAATTGATAGGAGTTGATAGTGAGCTGAATGCGACTTCATATGTCAACTTCTGATTCAGCTGTGTGAAACTGAGTGTGTTTGGTGTGACTGTCACATTAACGCCTTCCGGTGCTGAAATTTCCACTCTATAAACTGAATTAGCCTCACCGACGTTAGTAACCGTCCTTGTGTACCTCTGAACTCCGGATGAATTGGCTTTGAAGGAGATAGAGAATGAAGGGTAATTTAGTTGAGCTTCTGGTATGCTTGATTCTACACTGCAGTTCACCTTTCTTTGCAAAAGAAATCCAACTTCCCTGTTTGTGTAATTTAGACCACACAGATAAGGAATGTAGTCTTTTGGCTCGATGTCATAGATTAGACCTGGGTTGTTTGCTCTTGATGGATTAACATGGCCCGAACCAGTGGCGAAAATGTTAGCCGGAAGTTGCCTTTGGTCCTCAATGGGACTGTTGCCGAGGTTCAAGAGATCTGTAGTAGTCATCATTGCTGATTTAATCGCAGCAGGGGACCAATCAGGATGAACACTTTTTAACAATGCAGCAACACCGCTGAGGTGAGGACAAGACATGGATGTTCCCGAGATGATATTGAATGTTGATTTTGTGTTGGTGTTGTTTTCAACGGACTCAGGCCATGCTGCAAGGATGTTGACACCCGGGCCAATGATATCTGGCTTCAGAATTCCAGGGCTTGCCCTACTTGGACCCCTGGAGGAAAAATATGCAACTTCAGGAGCATGATTGTCTCCAATTGTTGTTCCCTGGAATTTGATCCTGCCTACTGGTGATTTTGTTGAGTTGATGTAGTCCACAACCTTCAATCCATCAAGATAATTCAAATGTATGGCAGGAAGCACATTAGGATCAATCAGTATTGTGTTATTGAGTCTCTGTGAATTAATGATGATCAAGCCTACACCACCGGCAGCCTTGACATTTTGACCTTTTTCAGTTGCTGTGTAACCACCGCCAGAATCACAAACCACAATCTTTCCTCGAACAGCGAACTTTGCGACAGCAATTGAGCCACAGTATCCAGAGTTGAAATCACTTTGATTCATTCCTAAGTAAATTAAAGGATAAAGTTGTGATGAATCATTCTTGGATTGGTAAAGCGATTCCCCATCGAATTCCTGCTTGTTTCCAAGTACAGCCGTGGACCTGATTTTCCTATCAGTGGTGCTAGCTCCAACAGTTAGAATCCAGGGGGCCTCATTTGATAAAGAGCCGGAAAATGGTCCGTCGTTCCCGGCTGAACAGCTCACAAAAATCCCTTTCTCCATTGCACTATAGGCACCTAACGCAATGTTGTCGCCATAAAATGGTTCAGAATTACCACCGAGGGAGAGCGAAAGAATATCAACACCATCATCAATCGCAACATCCATAGCAGCCAAAATGTCGCTCTCTGAACAACCTGTTGAGCATACTTTGTAAATCGCCAAGTGAGCCCGAGGAGCAACTCCAACGGCAGTGCCATTAGCATTTCCGAACACATTTGCACCGGCGACAAAGTTTCCGGCAGCCGTGCTAGCAGTATGCGTTCCATGGCCATTCTCATCAGAAGGCGATCCATTTCCTATGGAGAAGAATCTAGCTCCGATTAACTTGTTATTGCAGACCGAGGTATTGAATTCGCATTTGCCCTTCCATTTAGCAGGAGGCGGAGGCATACCTTCATCGCCAAATGAAGGGTGATCCGGTGCAATTCCGGTGTCCAACACACCAATGATGACACCTTCGCCATACTTGGATTGGTTCCACAGTCCCATGTTTTGATGTAAACCCAAGAAACTTGGAGTATGAGTTGTATGCAAAGAAAACATTTTTTGAGGCTTAGCTGATACAAAACCGGGCTTTTTCGCCATGGCTTTTATATCCTCAGGAGATAATCGGGCCGAAAAACCCTTAAAAACATTGTGATAAGGGTACACAATGCGGGATGCTTCTTCCACATTGGAACTAGTACTGATGGTTGAAGGAAGAAAGGACTGATACCAACTTTCTAAATCTCCATTTGGGTTCAAACCATTACTGGAGGTGGAAAGTTGAGTATTAGAAGATTCGGGTAGTTCGAGATGAACAATATAAGTCTCTAAGTTGGCTGCAGCAGACAGTATTGCAAACGAATTGGAACATAAAAAAACGCAGAAGAACACACAGAAAATATGCTTCCAACCCATAACTGAATTTGCAAGAAGTAATTAAGAGTGTTTCTCCAAAAAAGATTAGAGGAAAGTACAGTACTTGGTTAAGGAAAATTGGTGATGTTTTTTGGGATTTGAAGTTACTGAGTATTTATAGGAAATGCTTGGCAGTTGAACAGTGCAGTACGTAGGGGAATGAGTCAGTGTAAAAAAGAGCGCGTATTCGTCTTTCTTTGATGGTCAGAGATTACATGCAAAATTCAAACCACGTCCAAGTCCAAAAGTGAAGAATACATAACATCGTTAATTAATTGCTCAATTCACGGAAGCGTCTCAACACGCCAAACAGTAGAATATTTTATTGGGTTTTATATGGATTGGATGAGACGACCCGTTAAGAAAACTGAATTGGACGATTCTTGTCATTGAAGTTGAGAGGAAGCCGCGCTCTCGTGATGTATAAGAAAAGAAAAATTCTTTTATGTTTAATTCCTATTAAATTCATGATATATTTGTACAGTATGAGGTGATTAAATTGGTACATACCACACTCTAAACTAGTTGTAGTTTAATCGACGCGAGTGAATCAATCTTTTTCAAAAAGAAAATGTGTCCCAGAAATTATTTGTTCATTAACATGTTCGAATTTGAAACATACTTAATAAAGGAAAATAAATTGCTAACTGCTTGACCATCGTAATGGCCAAATCTGCCAAAGTTTTTGAAGATAAAAATAAAGATGGGAAAAAAAAATTAGAATCCAATACACTCCCTCAGGTGCTTATTATAAGGGGTTTTGATTTCGTCCTAGATTTAACGTATGATGTATTTTTAATTGGAAAAAAAATCTTAAAAATATATTTTTATATTTGTTGTATTCTATTAATTATTATGAAATGTTTTTAAGGTTTTTATTTCAATTCAAAAGACATCTTAGTAAAACCTAAGACGAAATCAAAATATCTTATAATAAAGACCGGAGGGAATAAATATTAGTCCTTTATGTCTGTTTCTTGCCGTCTTCTTTAGGCTCTTAATATCTAATTTGTATATGTACCAAGCGAGCTGGGAGAAAAACCTAATTCTATACATGGTCTCTAACCTATAGTTGTCTTACTATTGTGGTTTTGTTTTTTCCATAATGATAGTTGAGTTTCGAAAATAATTAGTGTTAGAAAATTATGTTAACATTTTTTTTTTTTTGAAGAAAAGAAAATATATAGAATAGAACTAACGTAATTCTTTTGTTCTTTTTTCTACTGTGCATAAATTTTATTTGTGGATTCTTATTGTTTAGAATGGGGTCATCGCATTAATACACATTTGGACTACCTGGGATCAAATCAAGGTTGGTTTTCTTTGTCATAACTTCGATTTGATTAATGGATGCCTAGTTCTTCTTTGAAATCCAAGTTGAATTCGTGTTTTGCGGAAAGTTAGTCGAAACTAGAAAGACGACGGTTTTTCTGATGGCAGGAGTCGTTCTATATCATTAAATACTCGATATTTGAAATTATTTTTGTCTTGATGAAATCGATTTAACTATATAGATCCCGATGATTTTAATGAGTCTTAGCGCGATGTTCATGCAAATAGTTTAACTACGTTTTAATTAAGATTCTTCCGAAGATCAGCTCATAATCTTCCCTTAACCAGGTCTGGTGTTGATTGGTCAGAAAAAGCATACACAACTACCAAGTCCACCTTGTCACATGCATATAGTTTCCAAAAAAATTATAAACCACCAATTAAAAATTATAAGCAAATTAATTGATTACTAATCCCACTAGGGGACCGAAGTTCAAGAAGAAAAGGACTAAGCTGCTGTTTGATATAATTTCTTGATTACATGTATACTATCACATGATAATTTGAGCTTTGATATATTTTCATCAGTATCAACGTAAAAGTGATAAAATCAACATCTTACTTACGTATCAAATGATCACTTCTTGTAATAGTTAATACAGATTTTAGTTGTTTTCTAATCAAATAGATATAAGATCTAATTGTAATATATAGGAAATTGTATTTGTTTTTGAAACTTTTGCAACATAATTGACATGGATATTTTTTTGAAGAAAAATTTTAGTTCAACAATTATGTTCTTCTTTAAATGAGTCTTAAACACTGATAATGGAGATGTCATTATCATCATCGTATTCCATCTTACTCCATACACGTAGAAGAGGAGCTCGGACAGTCCGTTCAATTTCTCTTGAAATATCGAATTCATTGAGAAAGTTAAATTTGAACGCTATTATTAAAGGACACATATGATTGTAAGTGGCTTTTGGTGTGAATTGTTATTAAAATACATTGACATGTACTTATAGCACATGAAGAAAGGTTGGCAAAGTTGGGAGACGACTTTTTTGTTGTTCGGTTTAAAGGGAAATCAAATTGACCTGAAAATTTTGAATTAATTGGACTAGGAAATTTACTAATTGATTAATCCATGGGAACAAAATATTCATTATGTGATTTGTTTTCGTACTCATATATTAACAATTGATGACGATGATGTCTCCAATTTTTTGATTCATTAACCAAATATTCAGTATATATTTTCCAGAAAATGATTCCCCCAAATTAATGTGATTTTGTTTAATTTTCCTTTACATATTGATGATGATATCTCCCAGTTTTTGTGTCATCAATTGGGGAATGTGAGATTGTTTTTGGTAGTACTCTCACATGATTCTCATATGCATTTTTATGTTTTAATTTAGTTTTTAGTTTTTTTTTTTCTTCTTAAACTAAAAATGTTGTATCTTTTCGTTTTCTTTTTCATATTTTCTTTTCTATTATTTTTTAACATTTATTGTGATCTTTTATTACAATTATTAAATTTTTTATCCCTTTTTATCTTTTATTATTTACTATGTGTGATAAACATTTTATCTCCTTTCATCTTCTGTTCTTTACTGTTGGTATTAAATTTTATATATATTTTTCTTCTATTATTTAATAAGGTTATACTTTTCATCTCCCCTTATCTCTTGTAACAACTTCTTCATGTGTCCTTTTGCTTACTTTTAACATTCATTACATTAGTTTTTATTAAAACTATTTAAGTACCACAATTCTAATTCAACTTTTACGTTGGTTTTCTCTCTTCTCCATTTATCTCTTATCCTGATTTTCTTTCTTTTTTCTCTTCTTTCGCAAGTTCTTTAAATATGTTTTAACAATTTCATTGAAAGTTCAAGTTGAATTCGAACAGAAGTTGGGATGCTGATGTTTAGCTAATTAGATAACATAAAGTTAAGTTGCAAGATCCAAAAGCAGTGAATGAACATTGTAACAAAAAAAAATTAAATTGTTCTTGAATTATAGACGTCTTCTTGATTTCAGGTAAAATTTAATGCGGTTAATAATACTTTACAATTCGTAAGCAATAGTTTTTTATTTACTTTTTCACCAAACATTTTGAAACCATGACTCTCTTTCACATATTTAGGTTATTGACATTATTGTTGAAAATATCAAATTAAATTTATGTGAGAAAAATTATACACAGTTCCATTTTGATAATCTATATTTTGTAACAAACCGGATTATGAAAATAAGATAATGGAACATTCTTTTGTTGTTTCTCTCTTCAAATTTAAGCATGTCATAATTACATATTTAGAGTTATCATATATTATTATACTCATGTTGTTTTTTATTGTAACACGCCCGAAATGTGTTCGATCCATTTAGTTGATTGAGTAATTATTATTTGATTCATTGACGACGATGATGATATCCCTAATGCATGTTTTGGTAAGTTTCTGAATTTACTATCAAATTCATTTTGGTTAAAGAAATATATAAGTAAATTTGTGAAATTAGTGATTTACTAAATAAATTTTATTTCATCCAATTAGCTTAACTTTTATAATGTTTTGACTGACTAATTGATTACACGCCATGTGTCCAAAAAATGAACTCTTTTATAATATTCCATCCGTCTCCAAAAAATAGTCCACATTGAGTTTTGAGTTTTATACTTTTTTGTATAAATTTACAAAACTCAATGTGGATTATTTTTGTGGAACAGAGGTAGTATATAAGACTAATGTCGGTGGTGAAATTTAATATGGATAACCTTCTAGATTTAAACTGTACTTGCGATTCTGTATTCAAATTAATCAGTTTCAACGAAAATTGCTCCAAAGGAGTCTGACCAAGTGTTCCAGAGAATGCGCTCCCAAGTATGCCAATGTTATCATCTGATCACTCCTTTATTATGGGGGTCGATTTTAGTTTTTGTCGATGTTACCATCCGCAAACTTATGAAATTTCAACCAAGTCTATAAGAATACAATCCGTTCTTCTAAGAAAAATGATTTATGAATTATAACACTATATATCTTTTAATAATACAAGAGAAAAAAAGACTTATGTGTCGTGCTATCATGCATTTGTTTCCCGTCCAACCAAAACGATGTTGTTTTGTAAAAACAAAAAAAAAAAAAAACTAATTTGCCTCCCACCTAATTATACTGAAACTTTATATCTCTTTATAAGAAAAAAAATATAATTAATTTTCCTTTTGATTGTCCGAAAATTAATGAAATTTTTGACAAAATTAAAAATATAAAACAATCAGAATCATACCATTAATGCATTAATTCTGAATAATCTCTTAATCAATGAAGTTAGTTTACTGAAATAGAAATCATTTCTCCGTAATTTTTGATATTTTGTAAAAATTTCTATTTTTCTTATATTGAAACTAAATCATTGTAATATTCATCTTATTACAAAAATATTGAAATCTAAAAGATAAACTTACGAAAAAAATTCAAGTAAAACATTCTTCTTGTATTTAAGTTTAAAGAAATTTAAATTTCAATAGTATAAATACCACTTAATTTTAACACCATCTTTTTTTTTTACTTCATTTTTTACTATTCACTTATTCTTTGTATCATGTTTTTCTTTAGATTATATTTCATAATCAACCATAATCAAGAACGTAGTATTTTCTTCACAACTAATAATCATTTTAATAATACATTTTAATATACTCTGTGTAACGCACGGGAAAGAACCTAGTTTATACATATATATATATATATATATATATATATATATCATTTGCTAATTAGAATATAATTACTTTTGTGGAAAAGAAAATTATTTAAGTCCTAAAGACATAAACAGTGACGAATTACTTATGATCCTGGGAACTAAATTATTTTGTTTTACACGTTACACACTAGTTAGTTTCTCGAACTTCAGTACACCTCTTAATCAATTCGGATTCAATCCAAGTCCTTTTTTTTTTTTTCACTGGGGGTTAATTATCTTTTTTGCCGCAAGATACTCCCTCCATTTCAAAATGTATGTCGTTTTAAGTTTAGAGAGATTTTTTAAAATCTAGATCGTTTTACAAATTCTAAGCTAATTAATGACTATTTTTAAAAATTTATCCTCAATAAATGATGCTAATATATTTTTATTTAGTCTTGTTTATAATTTCAATGTAATTAATGAGGGGTAAAAAAGATATTTAACACATAAATTAATTGTTGGATGATTGTCTCTTTAGTTTACGTGCCAAGTCTAAAAAGACTTACATTTTAAAATGAAGGAAGTATTAAATTTCTTTAAATCCAAATCAGCAATTTCTCCATCTCGCTGTCCATTTTATTTTCATCGGTACTTTATTTTTCTTTTAATTGTTGCAGTCCATTTTTTACGATGATGACTTCAATTGCTGCTATGTCAAATCCATTTCCTCAGTGCAGAGGGATATCTCCTTTTGCTGTTTTACCTTCGTTGCTCATAATTGCAACGATGACTTTCCATTGGATTGGATTGGATCCGAGTGGAAGATAGGATGAGAGCAAGAAGTGTTGGGCCCGGTGTTCCCCTCAAATTGGGCTAACAAGAAAAAATAAAACCAAGTGTAATCGGCTTTAGTTTTAGGCTTGAACGAAAAAAAGGAAGAAATCAAGTCCAAATTGGACTTAGCTTTTAGTTAGGCCGTGGGTTATACAAACCTTGGTCCTTGGCATTATTTTTGGCCGAGAGACAAGAAACCAAAAAGGGCAGCCACACTTGATTTTGTGTGAATTTTGTGTGAGAAAATTTCAGCCGCACTACTTGCTTTTGTGCGAGAGAAAGAGAAGAAGAAAACTAGGGTTTTGGAGTTTTGACATTGTGAGAAGAAAGTGTTTCACTTTAAAATTTTGATGGGTAACGAAACAGAGTCAGTCATTGGTACAAGTTTGCTTGTGTGTTCCTGTCAACAAGATTTATAATTCTTCCGGTTTAGTTTTCGGTTTAACTTTCTTTTGATGAGATCCTTCCAATCTTACTTTGTGGTTTATGTGTATTTTGGAAGAGTATTGTTGTAATCCACTTTTGGGTGAAGTCCTGTGTATCTACCGGTTGGTGAAGACTGTTTTCTATTATTGTAATAATGGAGATTTGACTGTTGTTACAGTCCCGTAGTTTTTTCCAATTTGGGTTTTCAACGTAAATCTGTGTACCTACTTTACTTTATCAGTTCTTGAATTATTTGCTTATTTTGTTGGTTGTCCTATTTTATTGGTAGTAGGAAAGGAGATTTTCTTGGGGAGTTCAGTTCCGCTTGTGTTTATATCCTTTCCGCCACAACAGTGGCATCAGAGCTACGGTTCGGTAGTTGAAGTGACACCAATAAAATGGAAGAGTCGTCGGGCGCTGGTATGATAATTAAATTGACTTCATCCAATTATCATATGTGGAAACCTAGAATGGAAGACTTGTTGTATTGTAAAGATCTGTTTGATCCTGTTTTAGGGGATGAAGGTAGGCCAAGTGATATGACTGATAAAAAGTAAGCTGATATGCATAGGAAGGCTATTGGTAATATTCGACAGTGGATTGATCAAAGTGTGTTTCATCATTTTTCGGGAGAAACAAAAGCTGATAAACTTTGGGAGAAATCAGAATATGTACTGGAAGAAGTCTGGCATCAATAAGTCATCTGCGCTGAAACAGATTACCAGGTTGAGTTACAAAGACGGTACTAGTATGAATGAGCACTTGAATTTGTTTCAGGGTTTGTTGAACCGGGCAGTGAATGTAGGTTTAAAGTTGGATTATGAGGTGCAAGCTTTGTTATTGTTTAGTTCTCTTCCAGACAGTTGGGACACTTTGGTAGTGTCAATCAGTAATTCAACCCAGGATGGTGTCTTGACCTTGGATCAGGTCAAAGAGGTTTTGATGAATAAAGACGTCAGGAAAAAAGAGCAAAGTATTGAGTTTGAGTTGCAGGCTCTGGTGACAGAAAAGTCAGATTGAAGAGGGAGAAGTAAAAGCATAGGTCCATGTGATCGGAATGACAAGTCCAGGGGACGGTCTAAATCCAAGAGAGATATTGTGTGCTACCATTGTTAAGGGAATGGACACTTTAAAAAGGAGTGCAGGGTTCTTAAGAGAGAACTAGCAGTAACTACCAATGATATATTTGTGTACTGTGATGATGATACAATTAATGTTGCGAGTCACGACAGTGATTGGTTTGGTGATTAAGGTGCATCTTATCATATGACGCCTCACAGACACTTTTTCATCTCTTACACACCTGGAGATTTTGGAGATTTTAGTCGTGTAAGAATGGGCAACCAAGCCTTATGTGATGTTGTCGGCATGGAAGAAGTATCATTGGTAACGAATACAGGTTGTACTCTTGTCTTGAGGAATGTGAGACATGTTTCAGATATGTGTATGAAGCTTATCTCCGTTGGTAAACATGATGATAAGGGTTATCATAGCACTGAAAGTGGTGGCCGTTGGACAATTACCAGAGGGAATCTTGTTATTGCTAGAGGAAAGAAGTTGAATTTTTTGTATGTATTGAATGCAAAGTTGAAGAATAGAGAGGTGAATGCAACTCACAATACCTCCATTGATCTCTAGCACAGAAGGCTTGGACACATAAGTGTCAAGGGGTTACAGATTCTCGGTAAGAAGCAATTTCTCCCTGAGGCGAAAGGTACTGCTCTAGAACCTTGTGTTGATTGTATCTATGGTAAACAACATAGGGTTTTCTTTCAAAATTCTCCTCCATCTAGAAAGTCCAGTCCTCTAGAGTTGATTTATACAGATGTATGCTACATGAAAAATAGGTCTTTGGGTGGTGCATTGTACTTTGTTACTTTCATTGGTGACTATGCTAGAAAGGTTTGGTGTTTTTCTTTGAAATCTAAAGATCAGGTATTAAATGTGTTCAAAGACTTTCACCTTAGAGTAGAAAGAGAGATTGACAAGAAGTTGAAGTGTGTTCGAGCAGATAATGGTGGTGAGTACAGGGGTCCGTTTGAGAAGTATTACCGAGACCATGGCTTTAAACTTCAGAGGAGTGTTCTGAAGACTCTGCAGTAGAATGGCGTGGCAGAAAGAATGAGCAAAACTATTACTGAAAAGGTTAGGTGTATATTCTCGAATGCAAAGTTGCCTAAATCTTTCTAGGGTGAAGCTATGCGGATAGCAGTTGATTTGATCAACCTATCTCCCTTAGTTCCATTGGATGGTGATCTATCACAACGAGTTTAGACAGGGAAAGAAGTCTCATTTCGACATTTGCGAGTTTTTGGTTGTTGTGCCTTTGTTTATATTCTCAAAGACGAAAGGTTGAAACTTTATGGTAAATCCAAGCAGTGTGTATTCTTGGGGTATGTCAATGATGATTTTGGGTACAGACCTTAGAATCCTGTAGAGAAGAAAGTTTTCAGAAGTAGAGATGTGATCTTCTTTGAAGACCAGACCATTCATGATACGGGAAAGGGCATGATGCTAGAATCTTCACTAGAGATTCCTGTTGATCTAGAACCAGTTTCTCCACAATCAGATGATTCTCCTAAAGGGGGAGCTGAGACAGAGTAGGATGGTGAGTTTGATGATGATCCTGCTACTGAGACAGAGACACCACCGGTTCCATCACCTCCTGTTCAGCCTAGGAGGTCCACCAGAGACAAGAGACCTTCTACCAGGTACACTGCTTATGAGTATTTGTTGCTTACTGATGGGAGAGAGCCAGAGTCGTATGAAGAGGTTCTTAGTTATGAGCAGAAAGATCAGTGGTTAGCATCCATGCAAGATGAGATCAAATCCTTGCGTGAGAATAACACGTATGACCTGGTGAAGCTGCTTAAGGGCAAGAGAACACTCAAGAATTAATGGATGTTCAGACTGAAAATAAGTGAGAACAGGTCACAACCGAGGTACAAAGCCAGATTTGTTGTGAAGGGATTCAATCAGATAAAGGGCGTAGACTTTGATGAAATATTCTCTCCTGTTGTAAAGATGTCTTCAATCCGAGTTGTGTTTGGGATAGCAGCCAGCTTGAATCTTTAGATTGAATAGCTTGATGTGAAGACAACCTCCCTGCATGGTGATTTGGAAGAAGAGATTTACATGGTGCAACCAAATGGGTTCCAGGAGAAGGGAAAAGAGAAGCTTGTATGTCCTCTCAACAAAAGCTTGTATGGGTTGAAGCAAGCTCTGAGGCAGTAGTATAAGAAGTTTGATGCCTCCATGATAGGGCAGGGATACTAAAGGACTACAACTGATCACTGTGTGTTTGTGAAGAAATTCTCTGATGGTGATTTTATTATTCTTTTGCTTTATGTCGATGACATGTTGATTGTTGGTCATGATACTGCAAAGATTGCCAGGTTGAAAAAGGAGTTGAATAAGTCATTTGCGATGAAGGATTTGGGTCCGGCTAGACGGATCCTTCGGATGAAGATTTCTCGTGATAGACAGAATGAGAAGCTTTGGGTATCTCAAGAGAAGTATATCGAGAAGGTTCTTGATAGGTTTAACATGAGTGGTGCTAAAGAAGTCTCGACTCCACTTGCGAGGCATTTTAAGCTAAGCATAACGCAGTGTCCTAAAATGAGAAAGATAAGGAAGAGATGAAAAAAGTTCCTTATGCTTCGGCAGTTGACAGCCTGATGTATGCGATGGTTTACACAAGGCCAGACATAGCTCATGTAGTCGGTGTTGTGAGTTGGTTTTTCTCCAATCCTGGTAAGGAGCATTGGAATGCTGTGAAGTGGATTCTCATGTATCTTAGGGGTACTTCCAATTTGAGTCTTTGCTTTGGTAATGGAAATACCATGTTAGATGGATATACAGATGCTGACATGACGGGAGACCTTGATGGTCGGAAGTCTACTTCTGGGTACTTGATGACTTATGGAGGGAGAGCAGTTTCATGGCAGAGTAGGTTGCAGAAGTGTGTTGCTTTGTCTACTATAGAGGCAGAGTTTATCGTAGCTACTGAATCTTGTAAGGAAGCACTTTTGTTGCAGAAGTTTCTACAAGAGCTTGGCATGAAGCAAGAGAGGTATGTGGTTTACTGTGATAGCCAAAGTGCTATTCACTTAGCAAAAAATTCCACATTTTATTCGCGGTCAAAACATATTGATGCGAGATATCATTGTATTCGGGATGTGTTGGAGTCCAAGGCGTTTTTTCTTGAGAAGATCCATACGGATGACAACAGTGCCAATATGTTGACGAAAACTGTGAGCAGAGAGAAACTCCTGTATTGCAGACATGAATCAGGTTTGGTTTTACCCCCCATTTGAGGTGAAGGGGGAGATTGTTGGGCCTGGTGTACCCCTCAAATTGGTCCAACAAGGAAAATAAAACCAAGTCTAATTGGCTTTGGTTTTGGGCTTGACCGAAAGGAACGAAAGAAAACCAAGTCCAAATAGGACTAGTTTTTGGTTTGGCCGTGGGTTATATAAACCCTTAGTCCTTGGCATTATTTTTGGCCGAGAGACAAGAAACCAAAACAGACAGCCACACCTGATTTTGTGTGAGAAAATTTCAGCCGCACTACTTGCTTTTGTGCGAGAGAAAGAGAAGAAGAAAACTAGGGTTTTGCTGTTTTGGTGTTGTGAGAAGAAAGTGTTTCACTTTAAAGCTTTGATCGGTGACGAAAAAGAGTCAGTCATTGGTGCAAGTTTGCATGTGTGTTCCTGTCAACAAGATCTACAATTCTCCCGGTTTAGTTTTCGTTTTAATTCTCTTTTGGTGAGATCTTTCCAATGCTACTTTGTGGTTTAAGTGTAATTTGGAAGAGTATTATTGTAATCCATCTTTAGGTAAAGTCCTGTGTATCAACCGGTTGGTGAAAACTGTTTTCTATTATTGTGATAGTGGAGATTTGACTGTTACAGTCCCGTTGTTTTTCTCAATTCGGGTTTTCCACGTAAAATCCGTGTGCCTACTTTACTTTATCAGTTCTTGAATTATTTGCTTGTTTGATTGGTTGTCCTATTTTATTGGTAGTAAGAAAGGAGATTTTCTTGGGGTTCTTTTCCGCGAGTTTGTTATATTTATACCCTTTCCGCCACAACAAGAAGAATATGAGGAAATTAATATGAATCCGATTTCTCTCAAAATGTTTTCGGTCGATTTTTTCATCTACTTTACAAAGTCAACAGAAAAACCTACGGAGGCTTAAATTTTTTTTTTTTTTTTCTGGCTAAATGATAAATTTCATTTCATCTTCACAGTTTTGCATATTCCGACAGGTTAAAACAACTCATTTACATGAATCAATATTCTCCCTTAAGTTGAAAGATTAATCGTGAACTCTAAAGTTTTTTGTCATTATACACTATCATTTACATGAATTATTGGGAACGGGCCGAATGGCCTCTCAACATATCATACTTAATTAATAGATGAACATTTTTTTTCCAAAAAAAAAAACAAAACAGGCTGCATGGCGTTCAAAATTCCTCAAATTGACGTCAAACAGAAATACGTATACTCCCCATGCAACATTATTCATTGCGTTGAATGGAACTCCTTGGTTCATGTGCAAAATTAATTGAAAGTTTATCCTTTATCGTCATCAAATTGTGCCTATAAATCACACTGGTTTTCATTCACAAGCGAAACACCACATCTTCAGAAACAAAGCATCTTCGTCTTTCCTGAAAAATACAATCATAACCCATTGATCAAAAGGATGAATAGCAACAAGGGCAGCAACGGCGGCGGGGGGTCGGCAGGAAACAACAAGCAGGGCGGCGACAACACCATGAAAGCTCCGGGTACTGGCGGCGCAGTTCATATCAACAGGGACAACTTCGAGAAGGATCCCAAGGGCTATTTTTCTGGCCTGTATCCTAATCAGAAGGGTGGTGCTCAGGGTAAATGAAGGGAAGGGAAGTTGGGACTTCTACAAATGTTCTCTTTTCTTTAGTACAGTAATAAATAAATTGGTAAATGGGGTCATGTACTTCAATAAATTAGGCATGTTTTCTTTTCTATCTTACTATTAATATGTTAAGAAAAGTATTATTGTTCTACCTCTGGGGCCATTTAAGTCCTCCATTATTTAATACTGTTGGATTGTTTTGATTTTGACTATTTCCTTTATCTCAAAATATGAGTTCTGTCGCGTGAGACGGATTGAGAAAGTACTTCTAATTTGAACTAGTTTAGATTTACTTTAGTGTTATATTAGTGTCGGGGCTAAAGTTTAACATGCACAACCTTCTAAAATATTAATGCAATATAAGAGTCTGTATCAAATGAATCAGTTTATTCAAAGAAATATTGGAAATACGAAAGTACTCCATAAGAGACTGAATAAGTGTTCTAGAGAATTTGCTTCCAATTAGTATTTTCAACAACATCAAAATCCATTATCATCTGATGACTCCTTTAATTGCGGTGGTCGATTTTACATTTTTGTTCCCATCACACTATGCCAATGTTGGGAAATTACGAAACTTCAACTCATATCGATCTATCATTCTCAGAATAATAGTTTGAAATTTGTAAATTACTCTATTTTCCGAACTACTCACAAATTACAATCTGAATTATTTTTATGAAAAAGAACGATTATTCATTATTTAACTTGTAAACAGTTACGTCTACTGATCGAGTAAGTTATGGTGCTGGAAACTAAATTAATTATACTTTTTTTTTTTTATCGCAACTACTTGTTTATTCGAACTTACAGAGCACCTTAATCAACTTTGATTCAGTCCAACTCATTTTTATGGAGATGAATTATCTTTTTCGCCCCGAGATATAAACTTCTCCAAAATCCAAATCGAGCACTTTCTCATTTCGCATTTCATTTTATTTTCCTTGGTACTTTATTTTTCTTTTTATTGTTGCGGTCCATTTCTATAATTTTGTTGACTCCTCCCTTGTGGTCTAGGAGAAAGCATTAATTAGTTAAGAAATATTTGATTTTAGCGGTTATTTAACAGTATGTACTACCAATATATCAAATATGATATGACTAAACCATTTCAGACAGCATTGAAAGTTGAAACTGAATCTATCCGCTCGGAAACAAGTTTAGCCAGGCACGCACATACTCATAGTATTAAATTTACTTCTTCCATTTCAAATAATTGAACCTATCTAAGTTGAACAAAAATGACAATAATTTTATGACAGAGGGAGTACGAATCAATGTGAATGTAAGTTAAGAATAGATTTGTATTTGCAACATTTGAAATATCCCATGAGACTATTCTTAGCAGCCAAGAAATCCGAAAAGAAATACTTAGAACGCGTATCGATATTTCTAATTTAATAAATTTCATGCACATTCAGTTGACATGCTTCGAAATAGAGAAATCCTTCAGTGTGTTTTTCGTGCAGTCGCAAATCCCACATCGGTGAACGATTCATATTTTTATCCGTATATAGCATTGAACTTTGCATCGGTGTTTGCCGAGCTCAGTAACGTGGGCTATCACTCGAGTGAGGGTATCAAAGTGTTTGGACCTGCCCATTAATTGGGCTGAACCATTCCCTTCTTTCTGATCCAGGCGGCGCACATGCTTCTCCGAAGATAATGGGTTACGGAAGGCAAGTGTTGCTGCTGGGGAGGCTCAGCCCATTACTGTCCCCTACACCACACACATAGCACTGGTTGCTTGTAAACTGTGAACCCCTTGGTTGAAAGATTGGAAGGTTCAGTCCAATAAGGACTATCACTTTTTGCACGTAAATGAAGTGGATTTCTTTAATCATTTACGACTATAATCATGATGAGTAAAATGCAGTGGAATTTTTCAATCATTTAGGACTATTATTTCCATTATGTGCTTTAGTGATTCAATTGAATTAACCAAATATTATTTATTTTCCATCGTCGATGTTTAAATTTCTTTTTACTGATGTTGTCGTATTACTCGAATCTTTTTACATGGAGATTTATTTTGGAAGAGGAAAGGAAAATACAAGATAATGTGTACCTTACTCTCTATTCCAGTCAAAAATATGTTAGTTCTGGTTCTGAATACTTTTCTGTTGAAGAATTAATTGCTTTCCTCAACGATCATGGTAGGAGGTAAATGGTAATGAATAATGTTCATCTTAATTTAAACTTTTTCTTCCTAATTGGGAGAAAATGTTTTTAATTATTTTTTCTTTTTCTTTATTTGGTGCGGAGAGGGGAAGGGGGTGTTTGAAGGTTTAGTTTCACGTTGAATCTGTGTTTGATTTCAAGATCCCTTTGCATGTAAAAGTGAGTAAAGTATTTATAGGATAAAATTTTGCCTCCACAAAAATATTTATCAAATTCACATTCATATTAATCGAAATAATAGTTTTGAACATCTAGTGCTTAAAGTTAATAAAAATGTCCATCTCCACACCCAAAAAGAAAAAAAAAAAATTCATACATAATGACTTATTAGCAATCAACAAGACTCGGATCATTTGGAAATGCCAATTTAGTAGTATGGATAGCATGAACACTAGGTTAATTTAATGACCAATCCAACCAACCCATCGATGACATATCATTAAGTACATATCATTAAGTACATATCATTACTTGTTGAAGGAAACACATTACACATGCAATCAGATTTTAGTTTAATCAATTAAGTCGAAGACGTGAATATAAAATACAAGGGTAAAAAAGACACAAAAAGAAGAGAATATAGCCGGAGTTCAACTACTGCTTAAGAAAGAAGGACACGAAATTTTATTTACAATGTGTAAGGACCTCAATATTGTAGGAAACACTATTTCACAACAAGATAATTACGGAAAGTCTACAAATAATTAATTTGATTATTGATATCATGAGCGTTGACTTCTTCGTCTACTTAATAAAGTCGACAAATGCCAAAGTTTCTTTTGTGCATTGTTACGGGACAAAAAGAAAAAAAAAAAGATAAGAAATTATCTATACGGCTTTTTACCTCTTTTATTGTATCAAAAAAGATTTAAAAAAATTTACTTATTTATTTATTTATTTTTGGGATACAACGATTGAGAATTTGTTAAAAAAACAATACGTTATCAGTTTAAGGAGCAATATCGACTTACGGCAATTTCCATTGTGGGTTATGTTTTTTTCAAAATCAGAAAGAACACATTTTCTCCAGTTAGTTATGAGACAAATTAAGCGGATGGTCTAGGCAATTCTATGAAACCTTCAAGCGCTTCCTTCCCGCCGTAGGCCTTTAAGTCGCGGAAAACACGAGCCTGATACAACCCGTTAACACCGTTTTCCTTACCGCCTCAATAAGTAGGATGAAATTCGTGCCATCCACGACCTGTTGTTCCGCCCTAAGAACCGCCACGAACCGGAGTTTGGTGTTTGCTATTCTGTTGTGTTCCTGGATCGCGAATTCCCCGGAATCGACGACTTCTGGATCCTTTGGATTTGCTGTCTGAAATCCGCCGGGGATTTGTGGATTGTCCGGAGACGGTGATGTTCTGGCTACGGCTACGGATAGCATCGTACTCAGTAGAAGCAGGGGATATTGAGATCCGAATTGAGCCATTTCTTTTCAGCTGGGAGATGTACTACTTCTAGTTTGTTGGAACTTGGAAGTATAACTTGCATTTTAGTTTCCATTCATATGCATGAATGGAAACTTGCATTATCGCTATCCAATCTTTGCATTTATTGGAAAATTAATACCTTGAAAGTGGAGTATTTTATTAATGTTGGCTTAATTAATAACTTATGTAATAATGGTACAGATGTTCATGAATCCTTAGTTTCCTATTATCAGCTAGTTAACCTCAGCAATCTTCCAAAGTCATCATGCATCAAATGAACTTTGGAGCAGCGACATTGGAAGATAAAGATAATATTTCGTTTTCTTCGCTCCTAACTAAAATAATGTTGATTTTTTTTTCGGCCTTACTTTGATAATCCACGTATTGTAGTACTTCGAATATGACAAAACACATTATTTTCTTGGTCTAACAGAGTATTTAGATTCTCAAAATTATTTAATAAAATATGTTTACGATTAGTCCTTAAATACGTAACTCGATAGGCCATCACAAAAATATAGATTAATTCCTGTTTCATTAATTAGGATATTAAATTTTTCCATAAAAAAATGTCTTCAATAACGATTTGTTTTCTCAAAATATTCAAAGTTTCAACTCAAGATATATTTAAGTGGAGAATATAACTACATGTTCATAGTCATTGGTAAGTGGGGTGAATTCTTTGTACAATATGAATCTCCAACTCTACATGTAATGTTCTTGCCACTGCAATAGATTTCATTAGCATGAAAACTTGTAGTACTTGCAAAAAAGAATTAATATTAGAAATAGAACATATATAATACTGTCAAAAAAGAAAAAAAGAACATATATGGAACAATGGTCATCACTCATCAAAAGACGACAGCCAAAGTTGAATTCGTGTGCTGCGGAAAAGTTAATCAGTCGAAAGCAACAATTGAGGTTAACTGGAATCATTTAGTAAGTGCATACGCAGCGCCAAGTCCACTCATGATTGTTCATGTCGAATTTGTACTCTCTCCCTCACATAAAATGATTCACTCTCTTTTCTAATGAAAATACAAAAAAAAGGCAGATTATTTTTAAAGAACTTATCTGACGGAAAAGGATTGTACGTATTTGTATGACAAAATGGACAATTAAAATGAGTAAATGACTAATAATTACGACTTCTTTTTATCACTATTATACACTGGAAACAAAAAACAAACATTAAAATTAATCCTTTTTTTTTTATTTGATCCGCTAGGGAGTTCAATGTTTACGTACAAGTATAGTTCATTATTTACCCCTGCAGTATAAAAATTGATCTACTTTTACTGGCGGCTGCCGGCCTTGCGGGTTGACTTTCACAATTATTATTTGTTCAATTTTCTTATAAGTTCAATCTTATAAAGGAATAGAATTATAGCTCCTCCATCGATTTGGGATTTGCAATGGGAGATTAATCACATATGTACTGTCCATTCTGCTGGATTTGACAACACTAAAGGATCTCTCTCTATTCCAAAGCATTCTAAACCTTTGTTCTATGTCAAACTCAACAACCAAGTCAAAAGGATTGTGCAAAAAGAGTAAATTAATTCGCAAACTCCACGACTAAGATTTTCCCGTGTCTCAAAAAATGGCGGTTATTTTTAAATAAAGATGAGTTTTGCTTCAAGTTAGACAACAACATATTTGCTTTAGAAATCACCGAGGAGAATTGTTATTATGTCAGAGAAACTAAATGCCACATGTGATGAACTGCAATATTGCACAAATATTGCTAAGAGAAAGAACAAAAAGAAATGAAAAAAATTAAAAAGTTACACACTCGAGAATCAAAGTAGAAGCAGTTTTTAAAACTAGTAACTGTCCAATGTCTTTGTGATTGTTCGGACCATTATCTTCCTCCGATAATTGCAGCAATTGGACTTCTAACAGAGAACATTGCTGATTTCCATGTAAGGGTACCTTGAGAAGTAACTTGAAAATTGGTAGGAGTTGATAGTGAGCTGAATGCGACTTCATATGTCAACTTCTGATTCAGCTGTGTGAAACTGAGTGCGTTTGGTGTGACTGTCACATTAACGCCTTCCGGTGCTGAAATTTCCACTGTATAAACTGAATTAGCCTCACCGATATTAGTAACCGTTCTTGTGTACCTCTGAACTCCGGATGAATTGGCTTTGAAGGAGATAGAGAATGAAGGGTAATTTAGTTGAGCTTCTGGTATGCTTGATTCAACACTGCAATTCACCTTTCTTTGCAAAAGAAATCCAACTTCTCTGTTTGTGTAATTCAGACCACACAGATAAGGAATGTAGTCTTTTGGCTCGATGTCATAGATTAGACCTGGGTTGTTTGCTCTTGATGGATTGATATGGCCCGAACCAGTGGCGAAAATGTTAGCCGAAAGTTGCCTTTGGTCCTCAATGGGACTGTTGCCGAGGTTCAAGGTATCTGTAGTAGTCATCATCGCTGATTTAATTGCAGCAGGGGACCAATCAGGATGAACACTTTTTAACAATGCAGCAACACCGCTGAGGTGAGGGCAAGACATGGATGTTCCCGAGATGATATTGAATGTTGATTTGGTGTTGGTGTTGTTTTCAACAGACTTATGCCATGCAGCAAGAATGTTGACACCAGGGCCAATTATATCTGGCTTCAGGATTCCAGGGCTTGCCCTGCTAGGACCCCTGGAAGAAAAATATGCCACTTGAGGAGCATGATTGTCTCCAATGACTGTTCCCTGAAACTTTATCGCTCCCAATGGTGATTTTGTTGAGTTGATGTACTCCACAACCTTCAGTCCATCAAGATAATTCAAATGTATAGCAGGAAGGACATTGGAACTAATTTGAATTGTGTTGTTAACTGTCTGCCCATTAACGATGATCATGCCTACACCACCTGCAGTCTTGACATTCTGACCTTTTTGAGTTGCTGTAATGAGGCCAGAATCACAAACCACTATTTTCCCTCGAACGTCGAACTTGGAAAAAGTAGTTGAGCCACAGTATCCTGAGTTGAAGTCACTTTGGTTCATACCTAAGTAAATTAAAGGATAAAGTTGTGATGAATCATTCTTGGGCTGGTAAAGGGATTCTCCAACAAATTCCTGCTTGTTTCCAAGTACAGCTGTGGACCTGATTTTCCTATCAGTGGTGCTAGCTCCAACAGTCAGAATCCAGGGGGCCTCGTTTGATAAAGAGCTTGAAAATGGTCCATCGTTCCCGGCTGAGCAGCTCACGAAAATCCCTTTCTCCATTGCACTATACGCACCCAACGCAATGTTGTTCCCATAAAATGGTTCCGAATCTCCACCAAGGGAAAGAGAAAGAATATCAACACCATCATCAATCGCAACATCCATAGCAGCCAAAATGTCGCTCTCTGAACAAGCTGTTGAGCATACTTTGTAAATCGCCAAGTGAGCCCGAGGAGCAACTCCAACGGCAGTGCCATTAGCATTTCCGAATACATTTGCACCGGCAACAAAGTTTCCGGCAGCCGTGCTAGCAGTATGAGTTCCATGGCCATTCTCATCAGAAGGTGAACCATTTCCAATGGAGAAGAATCTAGCTCCAATTAACTTGTTATTGCAGACCGAGGTATTGAACTCGCATTTCCCCTTCCATTTAGCAGGCGGCGGAGGCATACCTTGGTCGCCAAATGAGGGGTGATCCGGCGCAATTCCGGTGTCCAACACACCAATGATGACACCTTCGCCATACTTGGATTGGTTCCAAAGTCCCATGTTCTGATGTAACCCCAAGAAACTCGGAGTATGAGTTGTATGCAAAGAAAACATTTTTTGAGGCTTAGCTGATACAAAACCAGGCATTTTCTCCATGGCTTTTACATCTTCAGCTGATAATCGGGCCGAAAAACCCTTAAAAACATTGTGAAAAGGGTACAGAATGCGGGGTGCTTCATCTTCACTGGAACTAGTACTGATGGTTGAAGGAAGAAAGGACTGATACCAACTTTCTAAATCTCCATTTGGGATCAAACCATTACTGGAGGTGGAAAGTTGAGTATCAGACGTTTCGGGTAGTTCCAAATGAACAATATAAGTTTCTAAGTTGGCTGCAGCAGACAGTATTGCAAACGAATTGGAACATAAGAAAACGCAGAAGAACACACAGAAAATATGCTTCCATCCCATAACTGAATTTGCAATAAGTAATTAAGATTGTTTCTCCTAAAAAGTTAGAGGAAAGTATAGTACTTTGTTGAGGAAAATTGATGATGTTTTTGGATTTGAAGTTATAGGAGATTACCGTATTTGGCTAAGGAAAATTGATGATGTTTTTGGGATTTGAAGTACTGAGTATTTAAAGGAAATGCTTGGCACTTGAACAGAACCACATTACGTACGGGAACGAGTCAGTGTAAAAATAGAGCGCGTATTGGTCTATAGTTCCAGATATGAAGCAAATTTTAACCATATTATAAATTTATAATACCAGGTCTTTTTTGTGATGGTCAGAGATTACATGCAAAATTCAAACCAGGTCCAAGTCCAAAGGTGAAAGAATACATAACATCGTTAATTAATTGCTCAATTCACGGAAGCGTCTCAACACGCCACACGGTGGAATATTTTATGGGGTTTTATATGGATTGGATGAGACGACAGGTTAAGAAAACTGAATTAGACGATTCTTATCATTGAATTTTAGATCTCATGATGTTTAAGTAAAGAAAAATTTTAATGATTAATTCTTAATACATGATATATATGTATACATATATATATTTACACACATGAGGTGATTAAAATTGGTACATGCCACACACTAAAACTAATTATGGCCTTGAAGGATGCGTTTTTGCTGATGAAGGATCTTAATCTCCGCAATGCTACAATAATGGGTGATTCTTCTGTTGCTGTTTATCCGCTATAGGGGAAGCGGATTGTTCAACTCTTTGTTTACCTGTATTGTTGGAGATTAGACAATTGTTAGTAGATCTATCTTTTAGGGTCATAATTGATTCCACGACCGAAAAATGAAGTAGGCCATATCATAACTACTTATGTTAAATCGTATGTAACAAATGATATAACTTGATTTTATCCACCGAGTTATTTGTATCATTCAGGACTGACTGATTTCTAACAAAATTAATATAATTATCTTTCTAAAAAAACTCTAATCATAGTTTAATCGACGAGAGCGAATCAATCTTTTTCAAAGAAAATGTGTCCCAAAAGTTATTTGTTGATTAACATGTTCGATCTTAAAACATATTTATTAAAGGAAGATAAATTGCTTATTGTTCGACCATCTTAAATTCGTAATGTTCAAAACTGCCAGTTTTTTGAAGATAAAAATAAAGAAGGGGAAAAAAAATAGAAGTCAATATATATTATTAGTCCTTTATTTCTATCCCTTGCAGTCTTCTTTACGCTCTTAATCTCTAATTTGTGTATCAAACGAGCTGGGAAAAACCTTATTCTATATATTGTCTCGAACCTAATTCTGTATCAATAACGCACGATATTAATTAATTTCATTAGAATGAAAAAATTGCCTTACGACATTTATTGGATTTTGTTTTTACCCATAATGATGATAGTTGAGTTTCAAAAATATAATGTTAACTTTTTTTTTTTTTTTTTTGGAAGAAAAAAGAAAATAGAACTAATTTTTATTATCAAAGGAACGGATACGTAATCTTTTTCTTCCTTTTTCTTCTGTGCATGAATTATTCTTTAGAATGGGGACATCGCATTAACACACATTCGGACTGCCTGGGGTCAAACCAACTAATCAAGGTTTCGTTCTTTGTCATAACTTCGATTTGATTAATTGCTGCTTGGTTCTTCATTGAAATCTAAGTTGAATTCGGGTTTGCCCGAAAGTTAGTCGAAACTGGACAGATGACGTGTTTTTTTTTAATGGAAAAAGTTATTATTTTTTATTGCTAAGCAAACGGTATTTAAAATTATTGTCTCTATTAGATCGATTTAATCAGATATAGGACCCGATAATTTTAATGATTCTTAGCACGGTGTTCTCATGCGAATAGTTTAATTAGGTACTCCCTCCGTCCCAAAATTATTGTCCAGTTTAGATTTTCATTATTAATTCAAATAGTACTAAAAATGAAAAATCCAAATTAAACAATAATTTTGGGACAGAATGAGTATTATAATTCTTCCGAAGATCAGCTAATAATATCCCCGAAGATTAGCCTGAAAGACCATGTCTTAAGATAATCATCAGTTTGTATACGACTATAAGCTAGCTAGAAAACGTTAACCAGGTCTTGTGTTTATTGGTCAGAGAAAGCATACACACAACAACCAAGTCCACCTTATCACATGCATATAGTTCTAAAAACAAATTAAAATGTCCACCCATGATTGTTCATGAATTTAAACCATCAATTCTAAATTATGAGCGAATTATTAATTGACATTACTGATTCCACTTGAATAACGAAGTTCAAGAAAAAAAGGACTCAGCTACTGTATGATAGTTTCTTGATTACATATGCACTACTAGATAATGATTTGAGCATTATAATTCATCTATCCATGTTTTTTTTAATTAAATCCAAGAGGATATCGGGCGAACATTCTCCTTAATTTTTTTAATATAAATAAAAAATAACACAACAAAATGCGGAAAACTTATTACATATACGTGATTGATAATCGCCATTATAATAGGGCGCTTGCGCACTCGTACATACCACATAAATAACTTTGTTTTATTTATTTTTTTTGAAAGAGTCACTATTGTTTTTCTTAATATATGTTTTTATAATATTGATGTAGCAGAAAGCTGTCAATTGTAACAGATTAGCTCTACTAAAATTATCGATTCTGTGAATATCCATTTTCAGAAACTTTTTAGATCTGTTAATTATGAGAATACCTGAAAATAAAGTATTAAAATTTAATATGAGAATTTAAGAAAAGAGATAAACTCTCAATTTTTAAATCAACAACCGTCTTATAAATGGGGCGATCGCGCAACGCCATTAAATAGAAAAGAAAACAATAAAACCTCAACCAACTAATATGAAATAATTAAAATAAACTCTAGTATACTTTTAATCTGTACCCTCCATCAAATATTTAGTCATACTGCTATAATTTTACAGTTATTTTATCAATATCAACATAAAAGTGGCCAATCAACATCTTACTTATGCATCAAATGATCTCTTCTTGTAATAGTTAATAGGTACAAGCTTAGTTGTTTGCTGTAAATTAAAATAGATATGTAATTTTACTATATTATATAGAAAATTTTATTTGTTTTTAAAACTTTTGCGATAAAATTGTCATGTATACTTTTTTAAAAAAATATTAGTACGACAGTTACATTCTTCTTCGGGTTAGTCTTAAACATTGTTTTATGCCGTTTGTGCATTTATTTTTATATTAATAAAATTGAGAAAGTCAGTAGGGTACCATTCTGAATTTATCTAAAAAGAAGATATATTAAAAAAATAGCCAATACACACATACACACAAATATATATATATATATATATATATTTGTAAAATCATGTGCGTTGATGGTTTCGTCTGCTTACAAGGTCAACGAAAACCCAAATCTATGGTTTTGTATTATTTTCAAAATTATTGATTATAATTGATTGATAATTGAACCATTTTAATTTTATCGGCACATTATTGAATATATGAATTTTGTTTCATAAATTGCCATTTTACTTTTATTAACATATTAGTTTTCTAAGAAGTGTTCATTTGCATTCAAACATGACGAAATATTCGACAAACATTGCAATTAATTTAGACTAATCTAATGGTTATTAATTAAATCATGGGATCATACTCTTAAAATTACTAGTCTTTTGGTGTCGCGCACTAATACATGTGTAATATAAATCACAATTAAGAATATTTAAAAAAATATATTTCTCTGTTAGACTTAGTAATGTGTAATCAGGGAATATTAAATGTTATAAATATTTGGTGTATGTTTATAACAAAAGAAACATTAATGTTTATGTTTAACATGATGGGAATTGAACTAAGAAAATGTATTTGAGATATGCAGAGGAAACAAAGAGGTATAAATTCAGTGTCAAACTGACCTCATGTCGGTCGCTTATTTGTTTGATCGGCGTAACTTCAGTGTTGTTGTCTTCAGGTACTTCATCTGTGAGTTCACTCTCTCTGGCGGTTATCAGCAATGGTGTCACAAAAGAACCGTCGTCCTCAATTAAATTATTGATGTAGTATTCTCGAAGCCCCCTGTACATTCTTTTTGATCCTCTAAGCTGTAATAGAAATGTTTTGTTTTCTAACAGCTCATGTATTTCTTTAAGATTTATCTGTTAAAAAAAAACAAATAAGATATTAAGGACGTGTCATTTTTCAATGCATATATAAAGGAAGGAAACATTGGATTTTTGAAACATTCATGTTTAGGAACTTGAATAGCTGAAACGAAGAATGTGCATACATTTTCAGGGTTCTCAACGATTTCTGTTGCAGTGAAACCCAATATCTTTTCTGCGATGCAACCGAAAATGCTAGCTTGGATTGATCCGCTCTCGTTATGAATGTTAACTCTTAGACGACACCTAGAATGACAACAGTAAGATTTAGGAATATTTCGAAATCATATAATCAGCTAAAATGTCACATATAATATTTTTAAATTTCCATATGTTTCAGAATTGTATCTTAAGAAATTGAAACTGATATACTTTGGGTTGGTTGCAGATTGCCTTAATGACCACTTATTGCATTTGAAATCTTGTTGATAGATTGCTGATGTTCCAGTGCCGCATTCCTTGCAAGCCATGTAGTAGAATGGGTGGTATGTTTCTAAACTCAATATGGACTTTGACTAAGATATCCTAATTTTTTTTGGCGAAATTGAAAGCTTAGTTTATTTGAATGAAGAAATATAAGAAGAACTAATACACGTTGCATAAAGAGTATTAGGAACCAAGCGTGTTAACCTGTTGTTCATCATCGATATGTGTGGCTGGAGTGATTTGTGAAAGGTTTTTGTGACTGATGCCAGGAGTAGACGAGAATGATGGTTTATTCTGCAAGAAAAGATTGATTTCCTTCCTGTTTTATTATGATCTGAAAAAGTTAAAAAGATAATTAATATGCTAAAAAATTTTGTAAAAGCTGGTGTAGAAAAATAAAAATATATACCAGTTCCTCAATTTCCTTACTTTGTCAGAAGGATGATTGATCAAAACCACCAATCTATGTGAAGTTGTTACCTCAATTCCTGATTAATATGAGAATTAAATTATCAGAGAACAAGTGTGCAGAAAAAGTATAGTTGAGGAGTCTATTTTAAAAAGGGCTTATTAGTGTACCGTTGTATGCAGAGATAAGCATCCGGCGGCAAACAACAGTCAGGTAACTCTTAGCTTGAACTTGTTCAGTTAATAATATTCCAGCATCCTTGTGGAATTCTTCCCAAAGTGACAATCTCACATATTACAACCTGATTGAGAAGACAGTACCGAAATTAAGTGTTAGCTACTTTACCAAAATATCATGATTAAATTCCGTAAACTAAAACAAAGAGGTCTATTCCGAATTAAATATCTAGCAAACCTTTTGCTACCGTTTCAGAAAACGAGATGCAACATACAAGTGTAATAATAGTACATGAAAACAATCACAAAAGGACAACAATAATCAGATTATCAAAATGGAAAGTAGCTCATAAAACTACATGAGTATCATCCTTGTAATTCTGATGGGAACTTCACGAAAAATAAATTTGGCATTTCGAAAGAGCATTGTATAAATAATTCAAAAACCATTATATTGAACTTACTCTTCATTTAGCTTATAGAACTTCTGGATCATTCTTTTTTTCCCTTTTCTTGTCGTAACAGTTTGCGGGTGGCTTCTCTCGACTATGATACCAATAACATCTGTAAGAAAAATGTTGTTTAAAAGAGTATAGATCAACATAAGTTTTCTATTTGATAAGAATGTTTAAGTAAAACAAATACACTTCCCCAAGTAAACCATCTTGAACACCAGCAAAATCATTAAGGGAATCAAAGGGCTTGTATTGCTCCTTGGTCACAAGAGTAGTAATAAGTTCGTTAACCTCTTCAACAACCGTCCAATACCAATGACCCATTGTTTGGAAAGACCAGGAGACCTATACTCTGGTTTAATGTGCCGGATAGGTGCGTTGGAGAATCGGTATTTTCTACACGTCTGGAATCGTGGTCCCATGATGCTGACGGTCTGTCCGAACATAATACCTTCTACTTTAGCACCCTACAATAATAAATCAAATATTAATATTATGAATATGTGAGGTGAAAATTAGTATGACTACTAACAAATATAGATAATGTAATTCACCTTTTCATCGATGAATACCATCTTTTGGGTTTTAGTGTAGTGGCCGAATGGATTTTGCTTCTCCTCGACAGTTATAATAGCAGTCAAAGGCTGATCAGAGTCGTTGAGCTTGTCAATTTCAACCTTGTTCGCAATCATCTTTGCTGCACAAGGAGCCATTCTAAAAAAATTTGCAGGGAGGAAAAAAAAAAGGTATGAATAATAAGCAAGAATTTTTGGGATGCCGTAATTGGAAATCCGATTGGGCTGCCATTCTATTTGTGAGGGTTGCTGTTGTATTTATAGAGCAGATGCCGTCGTGGTGTTTGTAATCCGATTGGGATTCACAAGTTAGGGGACGAATAAGAATTGAAAATTTTGCCTATTTTTTGGGTGATTTCCTACCGTAATTGAATTTGTAATTTGATTGGGATTGTAAATGAAGGGGACGAATATGAATTGGGAATTTTTTTTTTTTTTTTGTGCTGATTTCCTAATTCAATTTGAAGAAGAAGAACGGAAATCGTTGCTTGGTGGCCCAAATTAACTACACAGCCCAATGACATGTTCAGAGTATTGGTAGGAACGCCGTCGGCGGTGTGATGGTTTTGGTGGATAAGCTGCCGCTGGAAATGGAGAAGCAGAGAGTCAGATTCTGCCGGAAATGTAGAGGATGATCTATTAGACTGAGGGGGCCGGAGGAAGAAGCGGCGAAGGAAGAATTGTTTTGATGGAGGGTGGCGGAGGGAGAAGGTGCGAAGGTGGGTGCCGGAAGGAGTAGCGGCGAAGGGGGTTGTTAAAAATGTTGAGTACGACGGAAGGCAAGACAGGGTCATTTTTTTTGCGTTTGGGATTTTTTCTTTTCTTTTTTTTTTGCGTTTGGGGGTTTTTTTTTTGTAATAATTCAGTACATTACGGATTGTAAATTATTTGGATGGTTTAAATGTGTAATTTGACAATTTTAACCCTAATAAGTCGCTGACATCATATCAACCCAATCCGACGGATGAGATCGATTTGACGGTGGTCCTTGAATATTTTTTGAGCATTATTTTTTGGCTACTGTGCCTTTTATTTAAGTATAAGGATCAACGGAACCGTAGATTTGCTCTTGTATTTATTATATTCCATTGAACTTAATTTTCTAATTTTTTGATTGATTAATCGAGTGCACATCATGTGTCCGGAAAATAAACTTTTTTAATACTATAAGATTAATGTAGGTGCTGAAATTAATATGATAACCTTCTAGATAGAAACTGTTTGTGCGATTCTGTATTCAAATTAATCAGTTTCAAATTAAAATTGGAAAGACAAAAGAGGCTGACCAAATGATCTGGAGAATGTGCTTCCAAGTATGCCAATGTTATCATCTGATCACTCCTTAATTGCGGGGGTCGATTTCAGTTTTGTGCCCACTATGCAAATGTTAACATCCGCAAATTAACCTAGTTTATAACAGCACTGATTCATTCATCAAAGGAAAATAATTTGTGAATTATATACCATTTGCAAATTATAATGTAATTATGTTTGTGGAAAAGAAATATTATTTAAGTGATTAACAGTAACGAAAATTACTTATGCTTATGGTACTAGGAACTAAATTATTATTTTTTAACACGTTACGCACTAGTTATGCTTTTGAACTTCCCATGTACTACCTCTTAATCAATTCGGAGTCAACCCAAGTCTTTTTCACAGCAAGAATGTCTCCAAATCCAGCACTTTCCCCATCTCGCTGTCCATTTTATTTTCCTTGGTACTTTATTTTTCTTTTAATTGTTGCTCATAATGCCAATGATGATTTTCGATAGAATTGGATCGGATCAGAGTGAATCGGAGAGAGATGAGATTTGCACTCATAGTTGTGCGTGTGCGTGTGCAAAGAGATAGAAAAAAGAGAGCGCAAAAAAGTGGGAAATTATTTGAAAGGGGGAGAAAAAGAGTCATTGGGTATGAGAGTATAAAAAATGAAAAATACGAGATTAACATGAATCCGATTTCACTGGAAATGTTATCCGTCGATTTTTTCCGTCTGCTTTACAAAGTCAACAAAAGCCGACGGACGCTCATCTTTTTTCTTTTTTCTTTTTCCCTGGTAAATGATAAATGTCATTTCATCTTCATTTATAATCGACCTTACAGTACTTTACATCCGAGTTCACAGCTGTGCATATTCTGACAGGCAAAACTACTCATTTACATGAATCAATATTCTCTCCTAAGTTGAAAGATTAATAGTCCCAACTCCTTCAGCTCTAAAGAGTTTCTTTGAGATAAAATAAACTGTCATTAACTTTGATAGAAAACGTTCAACCATGATTGATAGAGGATTACAATCACTAACATATTACAATAGATTAAAATTCTAAAATTAGGAATCAACCGATCTTCACTGCAGATGATCAAGTTACAAACTCTTCCATAGTATCCGCAAATACTTATTGAAAGTATCACGTACTAAAGAATAACTTCGATCTCGAATACTTCACTTATCATCAGATGAAGGCCCAAAAAAGTAGATCTAAATCATAGATCTACTTTGACTGCAAACCCTCGAACATAAACCATGACTATGAACCATGACATGCTCCACCTTATTCTTCTGACAAACCACACAACTCTTGAATAATTCTTCTACCTCAGTCTTCATTTGAGGCCAGTAAAAGATGCTTTTCAACCTCTGCCAAGTAGCATTCTGCCCTGAGTGACCCCCCCAAAGGAGAAGAATGAAAAGCTTCCAGCAAAGAATTCCTGATATCATAATGACTCCCCACATAAATCTTGCCATTCCTTCTCAGAATACCTTGAATGTACCGATATTCAGGCTGATGTTGAGGATCCAATGCTATTCCAGCAATCATATCAATGGCAAACTGATCATGTTCATAACTCCCAATGACTTCTTGCATCCAAATTGGTTGTATAGAAGTCATAGCACATAGGAATCCTTGATCAACAGTTGCACCATCTTCATGATTTCTTCTAGATAAAGCATCAGCAGCCTTATTCTCGACTCCCTTCTTGTACTGAATCTCATAATCATAACCCATCAACTTAGTGAGCCATTTCAGCTGATTAGAGTTGTTGACAACCTTCTGTTCCAGCAAGTATCTCAGTGACTGATGATATGTTCTTATAGTGAAACGGTTCCCCAGCAGATAATGCCTCCACTTAGTAACAAGGCCATTAACTCCTTTTCATACACTGAAAATCCTTTGCTCCTCTGAGTGAAAGCTTTGCTCAAATAAGCTATAGGCTGTCCACCCTGCATAAGAACTGGCCCCATTCCAGTGTCACAACCATCCGTTTCCACTATAAAAGCTTGAGAAAAATATGGCAATCTCAAAACTGGATAACATGTCACGCACTGTTTCAGAGTCTGAAAAGCTGTTTGAGCTTGTTGGTTCCAGTCAAAAGCAAGCTTCTTCAATAAGTTGGTCAATGGCTTACATATATGCCAACCTCCTATAGTAACCAGTAAGCCCCAAGAATCCTCTCAATTCCTTGACATTAACAGGTACAGGCCACTCTTGAATACACTTCACCTTCTGAATATCCATGCTAAACCCCCTGAAAAGAAATGGTATGTCCCAAGTAGTCAATAGAACTCTTAGCAAATTCACATTTGCTTCTCTTTGCATACAACTGGTTTTCCTACAAGATCTATAAAACCTGCTCCAAATGCTTAACATGATCTTCAAGATTCTTGCTGTAAATCAGAATGTCATCAAAGAATACCAAAACAAACTTCCTTAGAAATTGCTGGAAAATTTGATTCATCGAAGACTGAAATGTGGCAGGAGCATTAGTGAATCCAAATGGCATAACCAGGAACTCATAATGTCCATTATGGGTTTGAAAAGTAGTCTTGTAAACATCTTCTTTATTTACCAAAATTTGATGGTAACTTGACCTCAAATCCAGCTTAGAGAACACAGAAGCCCCATTCAATTCATCTAACAACTCCTCTATAATGGGAATTGGGAACTTGTCTTTGATAGTTCATTCAGCCTTCTATAGTCAACACACATCCTCCAACTACCATCTTTCTTCTTGACTAGAATCACTAGTGATGCATATGGACTTTTATTGGCTTGCACAATCCCTTGCTCCAATAATTCAGCTACTTGCCTCTCAATCTCTGCTTTATGTGCATGGGTGTAAGGAGGGATTTTGAAAGGTTGTGACCAAAATTTGAGTGATATTATGATGATCCACATTTCTGCTAGGAGGAAGATTCTTAGGATTTGCAAAGACTTGATAGTATTTGTCCAACAGCTTGCTAATCTTCTCAGGTAATGGAATTTCCACCATAGAAGTTTCCTGAGTATCCAAGAAATTAAGATGCATGGAAAACAATATTCCTTTCCTCTCCCTATGTAGTTGTTGACTCTCCTTATCCCTGACTAGTCTCATACTTGCCACACTTCCACTGCTTTGCAAGATGTAGTGTCTGCCATATTTACTGAGTCTAACATGCATATCATCAAAGTCAAAAGTAATGGGGCTAAAATGCTTCATCCAATTAACACCCAAGGTCATGTCATAGCCTCCAAGTTTCATAATCTTCAAGTCATAACTAAACTTGTACTCATTAATATTCCAATGTAGTTTAGGACATACCAAATTTCCAGACACCTTGTTACCATTTCCCACAGTTATGGTGTACATATTCCCCTCAGTACAGTGCAGTTTAAGTTCCTGAACCAATGCCACATCAACAAAGCTATCTGTGCTCCCGGTGTCAATTAAGATTTTGATCACCCTTCTATCAATTTTTTTTCCAAAATCACAATGGTCTATTTGACATTATCAACCGATAGAACATGCAGAGATCCTTCTTCTATAGTTAAATCATTCAAATCAATCCCTTCATCAAGATTAAACTCCGGTACATTCAATGACTCTGATTCTTTTTCCATAGCATCATCATCCTCAATAACTATCATTATATTGAATTGTCTATACTTGTAAATATGGCCCGGACCAAACTTCTCACCACATTTAAAACACAGATGGTTATTCATTCTATATTGATACTCCTCCGGACTTAACTTCTTCAAAAAATCAGGATTAATAGGTTTATTTGACTTATCAGCAGTTCTTGGAACACTAGTAATTCTATGAACAACAGGAGGGTTTTTGTTTACCTGTTGGTGAGGATTTCTCTGCTTCTTCCACAAGATTTCTAGCTATTGCTCCTGTAGGTGAGCAATCTTGTACAAAGAAGCCAAGGTAACAGGTTCAAACATCTCACAGCAGCCATAAGTTCTTCCTTTAAACCGCTGATGAAACTGGAGATGAAATAGCTTTCCGATAGCCTAGGATCTTGCATCAACATTCTGCACGCAATTCCTCAAATTTGTTCTGGTAATCCTTGTCTATTCCCGTCTGAGAAAGCTTGTTGAATTCCTCTATCGGGTCCAATTCCTCCAAGACAGTGAATCTTTTCAATAATTCCGTCTGGAATTTCCCCCAAGAAGGTTGAGGATTTGTCAATTTGAAAGATCTAAACCAAGAATCCGCCAAATCTTCCATTTAAAGTTCGACATAATCCAGCTTTTGGTCATCTGCTAATTGATGAAGAAGAAAGAACTTTTCACACTTCTTGATCCAGTCTCTCGCCTTGTCTCTAGTAAACACGGACAACTTGATTCTTGGTTGAGTGTACCACGGCAACTTCTTCTCCTTCTGATTATTTGTTACTTTCGCCATTGCCGGAGAATCGACGACCGTTTCTATCACTGGAACTGCCGCCGGAGCTTTAGATTTGTCAGTGGGTGAAACCCCCATGATTCCTTCTTTTCCGTGGAAAGATGTCATAAACTCCTTGAATTGAGCGTTCATTTGAAGCATCGAGCCCTGAATTGCAACAATTGAGCACATCATTTCATTCATCTGTTGACTGTGATCGGAAAACTTCGATTCCATGTCGGAGATTCTTGATTCTACATCCAATCGTCCCGCCGACATTTCACCGGAGCGTCTTCGTTCTTCCAAATCCTTCTTGGAACGTGTTTGCGTCATCATTAGGGTTCTTGAGCTGAGGATTGACTAGCTCTAGAAACCAAATTGTTAGCCACCTGAACTTTTCCGACGAGTTCGCCGTCACCGGAATTTAAAAGAATCAAGAATTGAAGAGAGGAGAGAGAAAATGGAAGTTTCCAGAGAGAGAGAAAGAAGAAACTGATTTTTATTTCATTAATTCGATACTGGAACCCTTATTACATTTCAGTATTAATAAGGAAATCAGCAATTATGACTCTATTCATTGACTACAATCATTTACTTAATCATTTACTAAATCTATTTTTCAGCCGTCATTCAATTGAGTCCACAAACATGCTGAAATTTCAATCTAGTCCTTGATATGTGACCGACAGAGTGCTTCGAATAGAGAAATCCCTCGGTTGTGTTTTTCTTGCAGTAGGATAAGGCCCAACCGTCCATTGCAAATCCCACATTGGTGAACGAATCACAATTTTATTTATATATAAGATTGAACTTTGGATCATTGTTTGCCGAGCTCAGTTACGTGGTGAGGGCATGAAAGTGATTGGACTTGCCCATTAGTTGGGCTGTACGATTCCCTTCTTTCTTATCTAAGCGCGCAAATGCTTCTCCGTAGATAATGCCTACGGAAGGCTGGGGTTGCTGCCGCCCGGAAGGCTGAGCCCATTACTATTGCCACCACATAGTTTACCATATTTGTTTTAACTAAAGTGGTTGTGGTGGAGTGGAAGGGACTACTCCACCCTTAACCATAGGTCGAGCGTTTAAACTTCGCCATGGACATGCAGCAACCTTAAATACTTTGACCAATTGTCCTCCCCATTAAAGTGCCTACAATTCAGCGAGGAGAATTAGTCACTGTTGTTGACAGTGAACACCCTAAAATATGAAAAAAAAATTACCATATTTGTTTTCAATCTTGATTTATGATCATCCATGTTTAAATTTCGTTTTATTGCTGGTTGTATTACTCGAATCACATTAAATTTTTACCCATATTATTACATAGTAGTCAAATAAAGTGTTGTAATACAGAGATTTTATTTTTCAAAAAGAAAAGAGAATTACAATGTTTTTTTTTGGTACAATGAATGAGACAAAAGGCTAATGACTAAATAAGTACATTTCGGGGATAAGTCTAGTGACTGCAATCTTATGCATACAATACTCTCTATTAATTCCAGTCTAAACTATGTTAGCTCTGGTTTTCAATACTTTTTTGTCGAACAAGTGTTTGCTTTCCTCAAAGATCATGTTAGCTCTAAAATATGTTAGCTCTGGTTTTCAATACTTTTTTTGTTCTTGTTGAAGGAAACACATTACACATGCAATCAGATATTCTTCCAAATTAATTAATCATTTCATTGGTGTGCATAAACCTCATTCCCTGATCCAAATTAATTAGAAGTGTGGTTTCTCTTTCTTTGTTTGGCAGCCACCATGCACCGGTTAGATGCTTCGCCACGGCTCATCGACTGGTTTCAATGGCAATTGGTCGCTTTCACCGTAGAAGAAGCGAAGTCATCGGAAATATATTCTTTGAAACTCATAACGCGTCGGCATACATGTCAACTTAGGAAAACCGACGATAAATTGGACAAAGCATAAAATTTATTATTTTATATCACTTTCAAAAAATTACGAAAGTATTATTGTTTGATAGTTGATCTATTGCAACTCTATTGTCAAGATTTCAAAAATTTAAAGACTTATTTCATAAATACTAAGTTTTACTGTAGATAGCCAAAAAACTATCTAATCAAGCATTTATATTCATTCAAGTGACAAAACGATCAACGAATTTACTATTACGTAATATAGTAAATTTAAGTTTTCACTTTTTTCATGATTGATTAAAAAAGGTGAGTTGATCGGAAAAATATATTGCACTCCTCAAATATTGATATTGCCTTACTCCAAATTTCCATCGTCCGGTTATGTTTATTGGAAGCAAAAAAAAAAAAAAACACATTTTCTTCAGTTTAGTGGAGCAAAATTACTTCTGAAACAAAATTAAGCGGATGCTCTAGGCAATTCTATGAAACCTTCAAGCGTTTTCTTCCCGCCGGACACCTTTAACCCGCGGAAAACGCGAGCCTGATACAACCCATTAACACCGTTTTCCTTACGCGCCTCAATAAGTAGGATGAAATTCGTGCCATCCACGACCTGTTGTTCCGCCCTAAAAACCGCCACGAACTGGAGTTTGGTGTTGGCTATTCTGTTGTGTTCCTGGATCGCGAATTCCCCGGCATCGACGACTCCTGGATCCTTTGGATTTGCTTTCTGAAATCCGCCGGCGATTTGTGGATTGTTCGGAGATGGTGACATTCTGGCTACCACTACGGCTACCATCATACCCAGTAGAAGCAGGGAATATTGAGATCCGAATTGAGCCATTTCTTTTCAGCTGGGAGTTGTACTAATTCTGTTGTTAGTTGGAAGTATATGTGGTCACTGAAATGTTCAGTTATTTGCATTTTGAGTTTCATGCATGCGTGGGGTGTATATATTTGAATGGAAAAGTTTCCTATCTAATCTTTGCATTTATTGGAAATTAATACCTCGAAGATGGATCAGTTCATTAATGTTGTCTAAACTACTTAGAGTTTAAATGTATGTAATGTTGATAGAGATGTTGGTTTCTTGATGCATGGTTTTACTGTTTCAGCTACACTCTTCTAACAGAGTCATCATACATCAAATGAATTTGGAGCAGCGATATTGGAAGATAGAAAAAATATTTCGTTTTTTTTTTTTTTTTGTTGTTTTTTTGGCTCACTTTGATAGTTGTTAATGTAGTGTTTCAATTTAACAAAATACATTATTTTTTTTTTTCTGTCAAACAGTAATTGGATTCTCAAAATCATACAGCAATAAAAGGTGCTTACGATTAGTCCTTAAATCCGTAAGATTTGTACTCGTTGACGACCACAGCTGGCTAGAGTAATTCCTATTTCATTAGTCGTTAATTATTTTGAGAACAAATCTCCTCCAATAACTAGTTGTCTACGAAAATATTCAATAACTCAAGATATGTTTAAGAACCGATAATATAATCGGGTCTTCAGAGTCATGTGGTAAGTCTGACGAATTCCATATCGAGGGATTGAAAAAAATACGAGTCAATTAATAAGTAAAATGTTCTCAAAATCTATCATCTTGGGATTTTCTTTTCCAGAACAATCTCTAAACACTATACGTAGTGTTCTTGCCACTGCACTCTGCTGTAGATTTCATTACAATGAAAAATGTCGTATTAGCAAAAAGAAAACGATAAAATTAATATTACAAATAGAACATGTATATACAGAACTATGAGCATCGATCACTCATCAGAAAGCCAGAAAACCAAAGTTGAATTCGTGTTCTGCGAAAAAAGTTATAATCACTGGAAAGCAAATTGAAGTTAAACTAGAAAGTGGAAACATTTAGTCCAGCGCCAACTCCGCTCCGTGACTGTTCATGATGAATTTAAGGCATCATTTGTACTCTCTTGCGTCACATAAAACAATCCCACTCTCTTTTCTAATGAAACACATAAAAAGGGGTTATATATTAGTATTACGAATAACAAAATGGACTTCACAAGTGACTCACAAACCACACGATGAGATGCATGATGAGCTGATTACGACTGTCGACTAGTTAACTGCTACTCACTCAATATGATCGATTTTTTTTCTTTTTACCATATATACACTGGAAACAGAAAATAAAAGTTAAGTTTATCATCTTTTTTATTTCAGCCGCTCGGGAGTTCATTTGTTTACCTAGTATGGTTAAATGTGATTACCCTGTAGTGCAAAAATTGATCTACTTTTACCGGCGGCTGGCGATTTCTTTGGTGGGAGATAGATTTTGTTACAGCCAAGGTCGACTTTCACAATTATTGTTTTTTATTCAATTTTCTATTGGGGGAGAAATGCATGCGAGAATTATTCAACAATAACTCGGACTGTGCAACTATAATAAATCAAGTTGCAAAGAAGTATTTTAAGGGTTATTAGATGATTCATCGAAAGGTTAGCGTACATAACATTTTTAACGGTTAGACTCAATTCTAATGTCCTAAGAACTCCATCAAATTAATCAAAGATGAATATAGCGGCAAGGGAGGCAACGGCGGAGGAGGGTCCGCAAGCAACAACAAGCAGGGCGGTAATGACGCCACCATGAAGGCTCCAGGGATTGGCGGAGCAATTCATCAATAGGGGAAGCTCGAGAATATCCCAAAGGCTACGTCTGGCCTCATGCTAATCAGAGGGGTGAGTGGTGGTAAGGGAAAATGAAGAACTAAACGAGTATTTTTTAAAATTTTTTATTTTTATTTTTTCCTCTGGTTTTGTTTTACTCTTGGAGTTATACTAGTGTAGCGGCCAGAAACTAATTAATATGGATTATGACCTTTCTAGAAACAAATTAGATGAGAAGCCAGCTAAACCGTGAGGTTCTTTGTCGAATCAATCGATTTCAAAGGAAAACACTAAGAAGGAAGTATCCTTAGGAGACTGAAAAAGTGTTCTGAGAATGTGCTCCAAATAACTCATTCAACTACATCGAATTTTTTATTTTTTCAACGACATCGAAGGTATCTCATCTTGTCACCCGTTAATTGCGTCGATCAGAAATTTCACATTTGCTAATTTCCATCCCGCTTGTACAAGCTACTTCAAAATTCAGGGCTAAGGATCTCCTAACCCTCTTTCATACACCATTCCCTACAATGCTACACCAATAAGTAACAAGTGTCAATTTCCTACACCAATCCTCAACGGCAATCCTAGCATATTTTTCTCTTTTGATTACAAGACTATAAAAATATGCCTTCATGAATCTCCCAATTCCTTTCACGATATTTTTCAGTATATCCTTATGAAAGTTATTCAAAGCTAGAGCCGAAATTCGAATCCATGTTACCACCGCCGAAAGGTTCTCTTGCTCGGCATTGAAGTTCCCAATCCATGGAAATACACTGAGATAGGTCCTTCCAATTGTCCATGGGCCGTTAAGGAGTGTTGTATGATAATCGTCTTCATCAGCTAATCTTATTAAATGATGAGCGCCTATTGTGTCGATGAGATCTAAATCACCCTTTTGGTTGTCAGATCTTCTTCAGGCGCTTGCGGAGAGCCACAAATCCCACTATTCCTCCCAATGAACTATTAATTACTGTATAACCCATTGATTTTTTCATTTTCTCTTGAATCGGATTATGAAATTTGACAGACGGTACCCCCATTCTCAGTGCCATAGATGACTTCATCCTCTCTGACTTGGATTGGTTCTCTCACCGGAAATTGAGTTTTTTGGTTGAGTACTGCTGCTTCGAAAGAGAAATTCCAGGTTGACCAAGTAATATTTTCTCTCTGTTTTTGACTTTTTTTAGTTAGTGGTTGGATTATCATTGATCGGTTACGGCTGCCCGGAGTCATTCATCTCCGTCTCCATTCCTCTATGTTTTTCGTTCCCTGGTTCGAAGTGTGAAAACTTAAATTCCAATATAAAATTGAAATTAGAATTAGCGTTTGCCGAGCCTAATTACATGGGCTTATCACCTAAATGGGTTGGATTTAACCTATTAATTTGGTTGTGCATATGTCACGCCCAACCCGTTTTCTAGTTGGGTTATTGAATAAAATTGGGAAGGGCTCCGAGAACGGTGTTGTTTGTATGACTTTGGGGGCTAAAATCAGAAAACAGCATTAAATGCGGCCATGCATGCAGATTGAGGGGTCAATTACGCAAATAGTTGAATCTTTGTTTAAACCATTATAAATAGCAATTTGATGTAATTCTAGAATGTTCATATAACAATTACCATTTGATTTGTGTGAACTTGGCTCTAAGTCATTTTTCCTTTTGTTCTGATTAACTGAATTCTTGGCCGGAATCACGTTGTTCCGACGCTGGACCTCACATTTGGTTATCAGAACTTAACGATTCTCAGCTGTAATCGGAAATGGCGCCATCTCGCGTCACGACGGTGGTAGCAGAGGAGCAGATTGCTTCGCTGAAAGCTGAGTTTGAAGCTCACGTAGCTCAGCCGAATGCAGCTGTGGGTCGATTGGAAGCTAGTGTAGCTAAAATCAATTCAGATTTACCTGAGAGCATAACAAAGTTGAGTGCGGAGTTGCCGTTGAAGCTGATGTTGATGTTCGAGGTTAAGTTCGTGGAATTAAGTGCAAGAATTTCAGAAGCAGAGCCTAAGCAAGGAGAAGTGAAAGGTTCTGCAAGTGGCAAGGGTAAGTATTCTGTTTCTAATTTGGTTGCTTCTGTTTCTGGTGTTAAGAATGGTAAAAGAGAGGGGAACCGTGGTGCTGTTATACCGAATCTTAATCAGAAAACAATAGTTGATCTGAACTTAGATGAGGATGAATTGGAGGAAAATAGATCGATAAATAGAAATTGGAAGCCTAGACCTAAACTTGAACTGTCAGTGTTTGAAGGAGAGAATCCTAAGGCTTGGCTAAAGAAGTGCCACAAATATTTTCATCTGTATAAATTGCATAAGGAGAAAAGCTAGATACGGTGGAATTTTACTTAGATGGGAAGGCAGATTTGTGCTTCCAAGGATTTAAGAAGGTTTTTCCTCAAGCAGATTAGGGTATATTTGAGGTTGAATTGTTGAAAAGATTCAGAGATTCTGATGCTTTGAATCAATTTGAGGAGTTTAATAAGCTGTCACAGATTCGAACAATTAAAGATCATCATGATAAGTTTGAGGAATTGAAATCTTCGGTGCTTTGTTTAGACCCTCATTTGAGTGAATCCTATTTTGTGTCAAGTTTCATTAGTAGTTTGAAGGAGGAATTCAAACCTTTTGTGAGGTTTACGGAACCACAGATAGTGCAAGGGCTTTTGAGGCTGCAAAAGCATAGGAACAAACCTTGACTTTGTCTTCCAAACCAAAAGTGGTATCGACAGCTGCGGGAAGGACCTATAATTAAGGAGGAAAGGCGTCAGCTCAAGCAGATAAGAGGACTGGAAATGAGTTGTTTAAAACGCTGTCCCCTGCTGAAAGACAATACAGGAAGGCTAACCATCTTTGCTAGAAATACAATACCTGGTCATGTGTGTAAAATGGAACATATCAACTGGATAATTGTGAATGATGATGTAGAATTGGACCAAGTTAAGTGGCTGAGTGATGAACTGGAAGAAGGTGGAATTGGAGATGTCTACAATTCAGTTACAAGCCATTTCTTGTAGGGATGAATGTTGGTCTATGGAAGAAGAAGAAGAAGATGAACCCAGGAAACTCATCATCATTATTGGGGAGATTAATGGTGAAATGGCGGGAATCTTAGTGGATACCGGAGCTGTCAGAACCTTCATTGATAATCAGTTGGCTATTAAATTGGGAATAAACAGGAAGGTGGTTAAACCATACTACATTAAAGTTGCTGATGGTCATAGGATAAAAAACAATGTCATATGTCTAGTTACTAAATGGACCATTCAAAAGCACCACTTTCAGTTTGATTTCAGACTGATGGATCTGGGAAATTGGGATGTTATATTGGGAACTGATTGCTTTCTCATTTCAGTCCTGTTTTGTTTGATTACGACAATTGTAGAATTGAGTTATCCAAGTTTTGAAAACGTTTTATGTTACAAGGGCATTCTCTTGCTGTTGAAGATGAAATACAGCAAATCATAAGCACAGCCAGACGCAAGAGGCCTAGAAAGGAAGCTCAATTCAGTTTTTCTGACAAGAGGATGAAATGGTTTGAACCTGTACATGATAAGGCAACTCATTGGTGACAGAAACTTGGGTGAATGACCTTCAAGAGGTTTCAAAAGAAAATGAAATTCCACCTGAAATCAAGAAATTTATCAACAACTTCAGCCAAATATTTGAAGAACCAACTACTTTACCTGCACCAAGGTCAGTAGATCATCGTATTGCTTTGAAGTCGAGTACTGTTCCATTTAAATTGAAGTCTTATAGATATCCTCATGCACATAAGAATGAGATTGAAGCTCAAGTTGAAGATTTATTGAAGAAAGGGACATCAAGAGAGAGTGACAGTCCTTATGGATCACCAGTTTTACTAGCCAAGAAGAAGGATGGAACTTGGCGGATGTCTACTGATTACAGACACCTTAATGAGTTGACTGTGAAAAGTAGATATCCTATACCAGTCATTGAAGAATTACTGGATGAGTTAAGGGGAGCCAAGTGGTTTTCAAAGATTGATTTAGGAGCTGGATATCACATAATTAATTAGGGTTTGCCGGGAAGATATTCCAAAAACAGCTTTTCAGACTCATCATAGGCACTTTGAGTTCCTTGTAATGCCATTTGGTTTACCTAATGCTCCTGCTACATTTCAGAATTTGATGAATAGTGTGTTTAAGCCTTATCTCAGGAAGTTTGTACTAGTATTCTTTGATGATATACTAGTTTACAGTGTAACCTTGCTTGATCATGTCAACCATCTCACCACTGTTTTTCAAGCTTTACTGGATAATCGAGTGTTTGCCAAAAGATCTAAATGTTGATTTGCTCAGCAATCAGTGTAATATTTAGGCTATGTCATTTCAGATAAAGGGGTGCATATGGATCCGGCAAAAGTGAATAGTATCACTGCTTGGTCAATACCTAAAACTGTCAAAGACTTGAGAGGGTTCTTGGGATTAGTAGGATATTATAAAAGATTTATGAAGGGATTTGGTGTTATCAGCAAGCCACTTACCAATTTATTGAGGAAAGGAGCTTTTGGATGAAATGGAAATGCTACACAGGCTTTTGAAAGACTAAAAACAGCTATATCTACTGTTCCTGTATTGAGGTTACCAGATTTTACTCAACCCTTCATTGTTGAAACAGATGTAAGTGGAGATGGCAAGGGAGCTGTGTTGATGTAGCAAGGCCAACCTATTGCTTGCCTGAGTAAGTCATTATGTGCCAAAAAATAAAGTTTTATCTACTTATGAAAAGGAACTGTTGGGCTTAGTCATGGCAGTTGGAAATTGGAGGCACTATTTATAAGGGAATCATTTCATCATTAGAACTGATCGCGTTTCTCTTAAATACTTTTGGACCAGAAATTGAACACTTCCTTTCCACCTATTTTTTGAAACCGGACCGGAGAGCAAATCGGTCTTCTTTTACTGGTTCACTGGTTTGAATCGGTTCAACCGCTCTAAAAAGTTGGTGATGTCATTATTATTTAATAAATTAATTTAAATATTTATAATAATATAATACTTAAAAAATTATAAAATTTAATTACCAATTGAATATTATGTTAAATTTTTAGGTCATTTTATTCCTAATCTAAACTGTGAGGGTCATAAAATAATTTAAAAAATCACACTAAAAACCCTACCCATTTCCCCTCCCCAGCCGCCAACCCCTCATTTTTTTTCCCCTTTCTCCTCTTTCTTTCTTCTCTTCTTCATTTTGCAGCCATGTTTTCTTTAATTTCATATTTTGTTTTTTTCATTTTCTCCTTTCTTATACCCAATTTCAATCACTTTAAGTCTTCAACCTTCATCTATTTCTTCATCTTCATTATCTATTGAATTCTTATTTTGTTTTTTCTCTTATTTTTATGTTGAAGTATAAAAGATAAAAGAAATAAAGATATTAAGAACTAAGAAAAGGTTTGAATGATATAAACACATCATAAAAGTATAGGAATTGAACATGTTTCGAGAATTCGGGTGAAATTTTTTTTGGGAAATTGGTATGAAATTGGATCTTTATATGTTCTTTTGGGAAAATAGTAAAAACCGGAGTCAACCGGTTTTCACTGGTTTCCGGTCAAATCGCGGTTTTGACTGGGTTTGACCGATTTTTTACTCAAGCGATTTTTCTTTCTATTCGGCCCGGTAAGGTGTCTGATTCTTGGTCGAACCAATCTGACCGGCCGGTTCAATCCGGTTTTAACAACATAGCTTTCCACCAAAAGTGCTTGGTTAAATTGCTTGAATTTGATTATGAAATCCAATACAAGAAGGGAGGGATAATGTGGCAGCTATGCTTTGCCAAGACAAAACTCTAGTATGGATCAACAATTAAATGCTATCGCAACTGTTCAACCCGTATGGATGTAACAGGTGGCAAGTAGCTACGTGAATGTGTGGCACAAAAGTTGATTTTGGAAGCCACTTTGAAGGTTGATCAGCATCCTCAACTACAGTATAAGGGTGGGCTGTTGAAGGAGAAAGGGAAGTTGTTCATTGGTACACAAGGGAGTATTAAAACTAACCTATTGGAAACCTTCCATTCATCATCTTTAGGAGTCCATTTAGGTCAAAAAGCAACTTATCAAAGATTGAAGAGCATTTTTACTTGGAGAAATATGAAGTAGGAAGTGGAGGAATTTGTAAGAGCTTGCCAAGTTTGTCAGGTTAATAAGGTGGAGCATCTTCATTATCCTGGTTTGTTGCAACCATTGCCAGTACCAAAACAAGTTTGGAAGGACATTGCAATGGATTTTATTGAAAAATTGCCACCAAGTGTTGAGGGTTATGATTGTCTGCTGGTGGTGGTGGATAGATTGACCAAATATGGACATTTTCTTCCTTTGAAGCATCTATTCACAGCCAAGGATGTTGGAAATGTATTCTTCAAACAAATTTATAGACTTAGACTGCCTCACAGCATAGTCACTGACAAAGACAAGATCTTCACCAGCCATTTCTGGAATGCTTTGTTCAAAGCATTAGGAGTGACCTTGAGTCTAAGCACAGCTTACCATCCACAAACTGATGGTCAAACTGAGAGATTGAATCAATGTTTGGAGAGTTATCTGAGTTGTTTCTGTAGCTCTTCTCCAAATATTTGGTCTAAATGGATTGTGCTAGCAGAATGGTGGTATAACACAACATTCCAAACCAGTGCAAATCTGACTCCTTAACAGGCTTTGTATGGTACCAGCTAGCTAATGTAGTGCAACAGGCGCAAATGGTCTTGCAAAGCTTGAAGGATGACCTGACTAACGCACATGAAAGAATGAAATGCTTTGCTGATTTGTCCAGAACTGAAAGAAACTTCAATGTTGGAAACTATGTGTACTTGAAGCTTCAGCCTTACAGGCAGCAATCCTTGGTGTCTAAGAGCTGCCTCAAACTTATGAATCGATATTTTGGCCCTTATAAGATCTTGGAAAAGATAGGCAGTGTGGCGTACAAACTGGAGCTTCCACCAGGAGCAAGGGTGCATCCCACATTCCATGTATCACTAATGAAAATGTATGTTGGACCAGCGCCTTTGACTGTTTTTGATTTGCCAGACTTAGGGGATCCATGTGAGTGTAGCTTGGAGCCAGAAAAAGTGTTGAAGAGGCATTTCATTCAGAGAGGATCTCATGAGGTGGTACAATGGCTGATTAAATAGAAAGGGTTGGATTTAGAAGAGGCATCTTGGGAGGATCAAAGCTTCATTGTGGGTCAATTTCCTTCTTTCAAAACGTATCAAGATGTTGAAAGTTTTAAAGAGGGTGGGAATGTCATGCCCAACCCGTTTTCTAGTCTGGTTATTAAATAAAATTCGGAAGGGCTCTGGGAACGACGTTGTCTGGATGACTTCGGGGCTAAAATCAGAAAACAACATTAAATGCGGCCATGCCTGCAAATTGAGGGGGTCAATTACGCAAATAATTGAATCTTTGTTTAAACCATTATAAATAGCAATTTGATGTAATTCTGGAATATTCATATAACAATTACCATTTGATTTGTGTGAACTTGGCTCTAAGTCATTTTCCCTTTGTTCCGACTAACTGAATTCTTGGCCAGAATCACGTCGTTCCGACGCAGGACCTGACAGCATATCATATTTTTCCTAATACGGGCTTTATATATAAAATGGTTATGGAAGGTTGATTTGAATGGTCCAGCCCACCTACAAAAACACCAAGCCCTTGCTGGAGATAGATTTGTGGAGTTTTTCAACATAATAAAAATTATTTCTTTTGCAAGTAAATGTAATGATTTTTTTTTTTCAAAAAAATAGTTTTCCACTAATCACATTTTCATTCTATACTTTACTAATCAACAATTGTATTGAACAATTCCTATCTAACTTTAATCCTCAATAAATTAATTCTGTTTAGATTGGAGTGTATCAGTATTCAGCAATTAACTTTTTTTTTTCCATTTAACTATCTACTTGGTCCAATCACATAATATTCCCCCTTCTTAATGATTTTAATGGATCACATAATTGATTCTGACCATTTCAGAACGTGATTCCATTTTCAGAGTTCTAACAATTGATGTTCAATATAATTATTATCTAATGTATTCAGGTCAAATGGGGGCACATAATTGATTTGCATAGCAATCTTTAGGTCTTCAAGGAATGTTTCTATCAATGTTCCAATAAAAAGATCTTGCTCGTCCCGTTTGCTCTCTTTTCTTATGCTCTTTATCCTAACGTTAGTTATTAGTTTTCTAATTATTATTTGATATTGTGCATTAAATTTGAATTCCGTGGAGTATGGGAACTAAAAGAATATGGAATTGAATTTTAACAATTTTTTATCCTCTGAAATATTGGAGGTGAAAAGAATATGGTATTGGATTTTTACATTCTTTTACAATTTAAGTTTGGATTTCAATTCATCTACAGAAAATTTAAACGGTACGATTATTTTGAGACGGGAATGTATATTTTTACGATCATCCTTCCTTTGTCATTATATACTACATATTTGTTTATTCAGAGTTCTATAGTCGGCACAGTTTATTCTAACAACTGAATTTTCGTATGGAAGCCAACATCATCTGGGGTTTTAACTGTTAAATCTGCCTTTGAGGTAATTCGGCAACGGAAAGAGGTAAGTATCATACATAAGAATTTTTGGAATAAATTTTTACCTCTTCGTATTTCTTTCTTCATGTGGAAGTTATGCAATTCTTTGTTGCCTTTTCCTGCACTTCTTGCGCGCATTGGGATTAGAGTTCTGCCTTCTATGTGTATGCGTTGTAAGAGGACTGATGTCAGTTTGACTCATTTCTTTCTGGATTGTCCAGAAACTAAGAGGGTTTGGCATTATTTGTTGGGAGTTCTGGGGGTAGTGTTGCCGGCTGGCGATTTAAAGCAAGTGCTTCTTTCTTTGTGGAACGGAAGTAGTACTAAGACGGCAATGTCCTGTGTACGAATGGTTCTTCCATCTTATCTTTTGTGGGAGCTTTGGAAGGTAGGAACAAGTTCTTGTTTGCGGATGTAGTGATATCTAATTTTGCAATTGTAAGGGTTGTTATGTTGGATATTGAGAATATGCTATTTATTCATAAGCCACCTTCGAAAGACGTTGAGGAGCAGAGTTTTTTAGCCTCTCTCTTCAATCTAAAATTGGGAAGAGTACAAAAAAGTGTAAAGGTGGTTAGATGGAAAAGTCCAACTCCGGGTTCATATTGTCTTAACTCTGATGGTTCATGTGTGAATCAAATTTCTGGCTATGGATTTATAATTCGTGGACATGGTGGGAATTTTGTTTATGTTGAGTCGGACAACCTTGGTTTTGGAGATAGTTTCATGGCGGAAACTTATGGCTTGCTTTTTGGAATTCGGCGTTGTGTTTTATTGGGCCTCGAGCGGGTTGAGATTCGATAATTTAGCATTGGCAATGATGTTGGAGAATGGAGGTCCTTATCCTTGGAAATTTAAGCCTGTATTGGAGGGGATTTGGGGTATTCTGAGGTGCTGGAATTTTACTATAATTCATGTCTATCGTGAGGCAAATGCAGTAGCAGACTCTTTGACCGACTTGGCATCTTCTGGGCAGTCGGAGGTCTTTAGAACCTGCAGGGCTTTGCCTTCCAACACTAGAGGCTTAGTTGTTCTTGATCAATGATCCTTACCTTATCTGCGTATAAGGTAGCATGGTTTTTGTATCATTGTAATAGTTTAGACAAGATTTTTAGTCCCGATTGTAATTGCCGTAGGGTGAGTTTGTGCACTGCCCTTGGCTTGCCACTATTATAAATAGTATATATGTCATCCCTTGGGTAGATCCCTTGGGTGCATTATACTATTTGACACTGGCTAGTTCAAACATTTACCTCTTGGGTAGACCCCTTGAGTTTTTTTGAGCTAGTTGGAACCTGAACGTTATCCTGACCTCTCTATTCATTAAAAAAAAACTGAATTTGACACAAATATATGTGAAGATTAATGTATCCGGAGCGAAAGGTTACATCTGACTTATGTTCTTTATTCTAAGTTACATATCATGAAATATAACTAGCCAAAGACACAACTATGAATCAATATATTATTATATTAAAGCAAAATAAGTTTGTTTAAAAAAAGTACACGTGTCAAGCTCCTGTTGACCCGTTTCCCGCCAAAAGGTTTTAGTATATATATGTTCGACGCATTAATTGTTAAACATAATTTACGGAAACAATCACATTATATGGATTAATTTGATTACTTAAGGAAAGAATCGGAAATTAGTGATCATTTATTCAATGATTTGACCAAGACATGGAAGTTCAATTTGAAATGATTTGAAAATGATAGTTGAATGTGTATGTTTTATCCACAGTTATTCGGTTTAAATAAATTAAGAAAGTATCACAAAATATTGCTCATTTATACTTTAATTTGAGCGAGATTTGGACGATTTTCTATGATCAATTTCAAAATAATTAGTAAATATCTATGATTAAATGCGGAGGCTTTTTCCTTACATATTCGATTTTAAAAAAAAGGAAAGGATTACAAATTATTGATTATGCATTTATTGATTGATTTAAAGTATACGTGTTAGGACTAGTATTTAAACTCCAACCCCTATATATATACACGTCCACAATATCGTTCTTCTCATTCTCTGCTTAATATAGGTTAAATTATATGCAAAATTTATTAAATTTTTTTTTTGAGCCCTCTCTGTTTTAATTTTTATTTTAAATTTTTTTTTGTCCTGGTTGAAGGAGATAAAAATGACCACCGAATGTCATTCGTATGGCCACTAAGTCTTTCGTTTATATTTTTTTAAATTTTTGCAAAGCATGGCTGGAAAAATCTAATTTGCAAGTTATGTTCACTTCTGTAAATTATCTTAAAACATGGCTTGCAAAATATAATTTGTAAGTTTTGTTTATATTGTGTAAATTCTTCCAAAACGTGGATTGCAAAATCGAATTTGCCAGTTATGTTCACTTTTTTTACCTAAACCCTAACCCTATCCCAATACATGGTTTGCTAGACAATAGCAAATTATGTTCATATGATGTCTCACTTTTACAATTACTATTAATTCTTCTTATTTTTATGAAGTACACTTTTTACTATATTTATTTATATACAAAGCTTATAAAAACTAATTTGGAAGTTATGTTAAGTATTTAAAATTCCTAAAATGGGGCTTGCAAAAACAGATTTGCAAGTTGTGTTCACTTTTTTGAATTATCCAAAAATATGTTTTGCAACATCGAATTTACAAGTTATATATGATTAATTTCTCCGAATTTTCCAAAACATATAAGTATTTTTTCTATTACTATTATGCAAGCCATATTAGAATTCGAAACTAACATATTTGTTTTTCTTTCTTTCAAACAAATTGCATTTTGGAACAAATTTCTTTACCCAAAACATGGCAAGTTATGATCTCTTTAGTAACTTTTCCCAAAACATGGCTTGCAAAATTTAATTTACAAATTATATTCATTTTTTCAACATTTATCAAAATATTTCTTGTAAAATCTAATTTGCAAGCTATGATCTCTTTTGTAAATTTTTCCAAAAAAATGATTTGCAAATCTAATTCAAAGATTTTATGTTGAAAAAGGGGAAAATCAAAGCAAAATCCATTTTATTAAACCATCTTCTTTACTACATCTTCATTCTCTCTTTTTCACTCTATTCTTCTCATTTATTGATAAATAAATACTCCCGGGCAACGATCCGGGCTAAGAACCTAGTTATATATAATAAACAACACATTCTTTTATATCCACGAGTCTCCGGTGGGTGTCTCTTCTTTTCGCACCATAATTAGTAGAATCCTCCGATGATGGCAGTTATTTGACTTGTAACAGAGTACTTCTTTGACTTCCAAATAAGGGAACCTTGAGACAGTAAAAATGTAGGACTTGGTTGTGCTTTGAATTCAAGTTCATATGTCAACTTCTAATTCAGATGTGTGAAACAGAGCATGTTTGGGTTGAATGTCGGTTTGGTCTTTAAGGTGTTGTTGTCGACAGAATAAGGCCAACCTGCAAGAATGTTCACACATGGCCCAATGAAATCTAGCTTCAGAATTCCAAGGCTTGCCCGGCTAGGACCTCTGGAAGAGAAATGCACCAATCGGAAGAGGTTTTAAATTGAACCCAATTTCACATTATAATTTTATCCTTAATTTATTACTATAAATTAATTATTGACTTAAGAAGTTAGAAATTAAGCTTTCAAATACAATTTAAATGTTTTTAAAATACAAGATTTATTTGTTATAAAAAGTTTATATTAAAGATGCACAAAAATAAAAAAAGATCATTTTAAAAACTACCCCCCTCCCCCCAATCTATAAATCTGGTTGTACCACTACTTATCTCCTTTCTTCTCTTTTCTTCTGTCTTGTTGGTGTTTCTAATTATTGTTTTCATATTGTAAATTTATTTGAATTTGGTGGAGTGTGACAGTTGAAAAAAAGTTGATTTTTTAATGATTTTTTCATCATCTCCGAATATGAGAATTGAAAAGCATATGGTAAAGAATAGAGATATTCTAACAGTTGCAGTGGCAGAACGAGAAATATTTTTTAGTGAGAGCACGAGAATAATATGTACCAATCAACAATTCTTAGTCAACTTTACAATTTTACATATACAGACTTGCACATGTTTTGCACGTGAACTGTACATGATTAATATCAGTTATATATATATATGTATATGTATATGTATTTATATATATAGGCACAAATTAGGATTATATTTCATGATGAAATGGATAAATATAATTATAAGTAGTGATATTTTACAAACAATAAATCACACACAATAACATAATATAATAATAAACACTTGGGTGACTAACATAATATAGAATACATATCTAAAAGGATTTGATGAAATAAGATGGCGATAAATTTTTAAGAATTTTAAAAGTTATGTAATATTTTTAAAAAGGAAAATCCCGGTTTTGGTCCCCAAAGTCTAGGGCGTAGCCAGATCGAGTCACCAAACACTTTTCTTTACCAAAATTAGTCCCCATAAAGTGTTTTCTTACCAGTTTTGATCTTTTTAACGGAATTTGAAGGAAATTAACGGTTCTCCTTTACAAGTATAATATTTTATTAATTTCCTAATAATGGTGGGCCCTATCATTTTTGGCCCAAAAAAAGAAACGGGTTAAAAACCAATTCTGGTCCCCAAAGTTTAGGTAGTATCACCATAAACCTTTTTCCAACAATTTTAGTCACTTCAAATTTTTATTTCATCATTTTTACCTTGTAAATTTAATTCTTCAACTTTACTCGTTTTATTTGAATTTATATTTTAATTTTTTTATCTTTCAGAAGGTTTTTAATTTGGTTTGAAAATTTATCATTCATCCAGTTGATAATCATAAAATTCATAAACCAAAATTTAAATTAAAATAAATTTACATTGAAATATAAATCCAACTGGAAGAAATTTTTATTTATATTTTATTTTAATTTAACTTTTGTACTTATATTTTAAATAATTTTATAAATAAAATAAATTTATAGATAAATTTTAAATTTTTGATTTTATATAAATAAGTTTTAATTTAATTTAAATATAAATCCAACTGGAGGATAGTTTAATTTAGGTTTTATTTTAATTTGAATTTTGGATCTATATTTTAATTTAAATTTATTTTGATTTAAACTTTGGTTTGTTAAATTTTAATTTAATATAAATCCAATTGGAATCTATTTCAACTTATATTTTATTTTAATTTAAATTTTTATTTATATATTTTAATCTAAATTTTGTTTTATGAAATTTAAGATTAGCAGCTGGAAGAATGTTCAAAATTTAAAAAATCTAAAAACCTTTTGAAAGATAAAAAAATTAAAATATAAATCCAAAATTTAAATTAAAATAAAACAAGTTGATGCAATTGTAGAATTAAAGTTATGAGGACTTAAAATGATGAAATAAAAATTTGTGGTAAATAAAATCGTTGGAAAAACATTTATGGTGATACTTCCTAAACTTTGGGGACCAAAATTGGTTTTCGCCCCGTTTCTTTTTTTAGGTCAAAATTGGTGAGACCGCTAGTCAGGAGGAAATTAATAAAATATTGTGTATGTAACAGGAAACCATTAATTTTCTCCAAATTCCGTTAAAAAGATGAAAACTGGCTAGAAGAAACTTTATGGGGACTAGTTTTTGTAAAGAAAAGTTTTTGGTGACTTTATCTGGCTACTCTCAAACTTGGGGGACCAAAACCGGGATTTGTCCATTTTAAAATTCTTGAATTTCAGTGGGGCACTAAATACAACTTGTTCACCATTTCAGGGTGCAGTCAATAAATATATAAAGAACTACAAACTCAAACACAAAAAAGGAGAGTTGAAAGTATCATTTTGTTCTTTTGGAACAACTAGTCTCCAGTGGGTCTCTCCACTATCTGGGCAATATTAGAAGACTCATCCGATAATTGCAGCAATTGGGCTTCTAACTTAGTAACTTTCTGACTTCCATAGAAGAAAACCTTGAGACACTCAAACACAAAAAAATGAGACCACTCATATGGAATGTAGTCTTTGGGCTTGATGTCATAGATTAATCCTGGATTGTTTGCTCTTGATGGATTAACATGGCCTGCCCCTGTGGCAAATATATCGCCCGCAAGTTGTGTTTGGTCCTCAATGGTATTGTTGTCGCGGTTCAAAAGATCGGTGGTGGCAATCATTGCTGCTTTAATTGCAGCAGGGTACCAATCCGAATGAACACTTTTCAAAATGCAGCTACACCGCTGAGGTGAGGGCAAGACATGCTTGTGCTTGGGATGACATTGAATGTCAATTTTGTGTTGGTATTGTTCTCGACAGAATCAGGCCAAGTAGCAAGAATATTGACACCATGTCCAATTATATCTGGCTTCAAAATTCCAGGGCATGCCCTGCTTGGACTTGGTAGAAAAATAGGCAGCCTGTGGGGCATGATTGTCTCCAATTATTGTTCCCTGGAATTTGATCCCTCCTACTGGTGATGCTGTTGAGTTGATATATTCCACACGTTTTAGTCCATCAAGATAATTCAAACGTATATTGTGGGTCCATTAGTGATGATCATTCTTACACCGCCAGCAGTCTTGACATTTTCACCTTTTTCAGTTGTGTAAGCACCACCAGAATCACAAACAACAATCTTTCCTCGGACATCGAATTTGGCGAAAGCTATTGAGCCACAGTATCCAGAGACAAAGTCACTTTGGTCCATTCCAAGGTAAATTAAAGGATGAACTAGAGAAGAAGAATATGTAGATTGATAAAGGGATTCGCCATTGTATTCCTAATTGTTTCGTAGCACAACCGTGGCCTTGATTTTCCTGTTAATAGCGCTAGCTCCAAAAGTTAAAATCCAGGGCACCTCATATAATAAAGAAGCTGAAAAGGTCCATCGTTCCCGGCTGAGGAGCTCACGAAAATTCCTTTCTCCGTTGCACTATACACACCCAATGAAATGTTGTTGGCATATAATGGTTCAGAATCTCCATCGAGGGAGCGAAAGAATATCAATACCATTATCAATCGCGACATCCGTAGCAGCCAAAATGTTGCTCTCGGAAGAACGCATACTTTGTAAATCGCCAAGTCAGCCCGTGGAGCAATAGCAGCAGCTATGCCTATAGCATTTCCAAACACATTTGCATTGGCGACAAAGTTTCCAGCAGCTGTGCTAGCGGTATGAGTACCGTGACCAACCTCATCAGCAATGGAACCATTTCCAATGGAGAAAATCCTTCCTCCAATCAACTTATTACAGCAGACTGAAGCATTAAACTTTCCCCTTCCGTTTAGCAGGAGGAGGGGGCATATCGTTATCGCTAAATTATAAGTTGTTTTAGATTTAGAGAAATATTTCTAAATAGAACCTGTTTTAGGAATTCAAGGCAAGTCAATTCTTTATTTTCGAACTTTGTCCTTGATAAATGATGTTAACTGATCCTTTTAATTTAGTTTTATTTCCATATTGTATGTATTTAATGAGGAGTATAAACTATATTTCATAAACAAATCATCCATGGTGATTGTCCTTACAAATTAAATTTTTATCCCAAATCATCCATATCAAATTAAAAAAAATATGGAGCTCTTCCTGTTTCCCAACCTCCTGCTTTTGATTATTCTTGCAAGTCCCCTTAATTTACGTGCAAAGTCTAAAGCAACGTATATTTTGAAATTGAGAGAGTAACTATCAAGTCTATCATGTGTGTTGCATGGCAATAATTTTGCTCGGAACGCTTAATTGATTCCGACCATATTAGATTGTGATTCCATATTTCGATCATATTGATGGACACATCATTTGTGTTCAATGTGATTTTGGTGTGATGTATCCAAGTCAATTTGGGACACACAATTGATTTGGAACATTAATAGGTGCGCTTTTTTCAAATAATGGTTTTTTTTATCAATGCTGAATCAAGAGATATTACTTATCTCCTTTTTTCTTTTTTCTTCTCTCTCATTAGTGTTTCTAGTTATTGTTTTTATAGTGTAAATTTATTTGAATTTGGTGGAGTGTGACAGTTGAAAAGAATTTTTTATTGATTTTTTTTAATCATCTTCGGAATATGAGAATTGAAAAGCATATGGTAAAGAATATAGATATTCTAAACGTTAAAGTTGTAGAGCTAGAAACATCTCAGTGAGAGCATGAAAATAATATATATCAATCAATAAATTTTTAGTCAACTTTATAAGTTTACATTTACACACTTGCACATGTTTTGCACATGATTTGCACCTGAATTGTACATGAATAATATCAGTTATATAAATTTAGGCACAAATTAAGACTATATGTTATGATCAAATGGATAAATATATCTGTTACAAATGTATAGAAATTAAGTACCTAGAGAGAAAGGTTATACCCAACTTGTTTCTTTTGTTCCTGTATATATAGATTAAAAATAGTAAAATACAACTAGTTTAGGGTCGTGCATTGCATGAAAATGCACAATTTAATGTATAAAGAACTACACACTCAAACACAAAAATTAGAGTTTAAAGCAACATTTAATTCTTTTAGAACAACTGGTCTCTAGTGGGTCTCTCTACTATGTAGACCATATTAAAATATTCCTCCGGTAATTGCATCAATTGGGCTTCTAACAGAGTACTTTTCTGACTTCCATAGAAGAAAACCTTGAGATAGTACCGGTATAAATGTAGGAATTGACAATGCGCCAAATGTTACTTCATACACCAACTTCTGATTCACCTCTGAGAAACTGAGCTTGTTTGGTGTGACTGTTACATGGATGCCTTCTGGTGGAATGACTTCAACAGTATAAACTGAATTAGCTTCACCAACGTTAGTAACCGTCCTTGTGTACCTCTGAACTCCGAATGAATATGGTTTAAAGGAGATAGAAAGTGAAGGGTAATTTAGTTGAGTTTCAGGTATGCTTGATTCAATAGTGCAATTTACTCTTCTTTGCAGAAGAAATCCAACTTCCCTGTTTGTGTAATTCAAGCCACACAGGTACGGAGTGTAGTCTTTGGGCTCGATGTCATAGATTAGTCCTGGATTGTTTGCTCTTGATGGATTAACATGGCCTGCCCCAGTGGCGAATATATATGCTGGAAGTTGTCTTTGGTCCTCGATGGTATTGTTGCCGAGGTTCAAGAGATCGGTGGTAGTCATCATTGCTGATTGCAGCAGGGGACCAATCAGGATGAACACTTTTCAACAAAACAGCAACACCGCTGAGGTGAGGGGAAGGCATGGATGTGCCTGAGATGATATTGAATGTCAATTTTGTGTTGGTATTGTTCTCAACAGAATCAGGCCAAGCAGCAAGAATATTGACACCATGTCCAATTATATCTGGCTTCAAAATTCCAGGGCTTGCCCAGCTTGGACCCCTGGAAGAAGAAAAGGCAACCTGGGGGGCATGATTGTCTCCAATTATTGTTCCCTGGAATTTGATCCGTCCTACTGGTGATGCTGTTGAGTTGATATATTCCACAAGTTTTATTCCATCAAGATAATTCAAGCGTAGAGCGGGAAGAACATTAAGGTTAATCATTGTTGTGTTGTTTATTGTCGGTCCATTAATGATAACCATTCCTATACCGCCAGCAGCCTTGACATTTTCACCTTTTTCAGCTGCCGTGTAACCACCACCACAATTACAAACAACAATCTTTCCTCGAACATCGAATTTGGCAAAAGCTGACGGGCCACAGTATCCAGAGACGAAGTCACTTTGGTTCGTTCCAAGGTAAATTAAAGGATGAACTAGTGAAGAAGAATCTGTAGATTGATAAAGGGATTATCCGTTGCATTCCTGATTATTTCCAAGAACAACCGTGGCCCTAATTTTCTTGTCAATAGTGCTAGCTCCAACAGTTAAAATCCAGGGGGCCTCATCGCACTAAAATCCAACAGCTCCAACAGTTAAAATCCAAGAGGCTGAAAAAGGTCCATCGTTCCCAGCTGAGCAGCTCACAAAAATCCCTTTCTTTCCATCGCACTATACGCACCCATTGCAATATTGTCACCGTAAAATGGTTTTGAATCTCCACCGAGGGAGAGCGAAAGAATATCAACACCATCATCAATCGTGACATCCATAGCAGCCAAAATGTCACTCTCGGAGCAACCTGAAGTTGAGCATACTTTGTAAATTGCCAAGTGAATTCCAACGGCTGTGCCATTAGCATTACCGAACACATTTGCACCGGCAACAAAGTTTCCAGTAGCCGTGCTAGCTGTATGAGTTCCATGTCCAACCTCATCAGCAATGGAACCATTTCCAATGGAGAAAATCCTGGCTCCAATCAACTTGTTGTTGCAGATTGAAGCGTTAAACTCACATTCCCGTCCATTTAGCAGGAGGAGGGGGCATACCTTCATTGCTAAACGAAGGGTGTTCAGGCGCAATTCCAGTGTCCAACACTCCAATGATTACACCTCCACCATACTTTGATTGGTTCCAAAATCCCTATTTTGATATAACCCCAAGAAACTTGGAGTATGAGTTGATGCAAAGAAATCATCTTCTGTGGCCTGGCAGATACAAATCCAGGCATTTTCTCCATGGCTTTTACATCCTTGGCAGATAATCGGGCCGCAAAACCTTTGAAAACATTGCGGTAAGGATAAACAATGAAGGGTGCTTCATCTTCATTGGAACTAGTACTGATTGATGAAGGACGGTAGGATTGATACCACCTTTCCAAAACTCCATTTTGGATCAAACCATCAATGGAAGCGGAAAGTTCAGTTTCATATGATTCGGGTAACTCGTGATGAACGATGTAAGTCTCCAAATTGGCAGCAGGGATGATTGCCAATGAATTGAAACGGAACAAAACAGAGAAGACCACATTGATATTATGCAGCCAAACCATAACGTAATAAGATAGTAAAAGTGATGTATGATTAGCTGATGAAATGTAAATAATTAAGGATGGGATTCAAAATTGCTTGGTATTATGGTTTTTTGCTTTGGAGTTGAAGGATACGAACAGTTGAATTTTTGTGCATCGCCAGAAAAGAACCAGGTCTGTTTTTAATCATATTTTTAAGGGGTAAGAAATTACATCAAAGTTTCAAACCATGTCCAGGGGGCATTAATTTGTCGTTGCTTAATACCGTACGATAGCTTGTTGACACGACTCAAAACTGAATATTTTATTTTATTCATTCACAGATAGACATTGGATGAGATATTTCGTAGTAGATCGACACTGCTGAATTGGACAAAGTATTCTCATTGAAGTTTAGAGGAAGCCTCTCATGATTTTTAGTATTATTAAGAAGGGGGAAAAAAAAATCTTACGATTAGTCCTTTATTCGCACGATTTGTGTACTTTATATGTCGTTACACTTAGATTCATTCGCGCTAAATTAATTTAGATTAGCATCATCGAAAAAAATAAAATAAAATTAGATTACAATGTTGCAAGAAAAGTGTTAACTGAAAAGTAAGAAACGAAATGTTTTTGGTCTGTAAGTTATATGCATCGAATGAGGAAACTTAAAAGTAAATTTGATCCATTTTTGAGCAAATAACTGTTTGACATCATTGGTGAGTCAGCTATAACAAACTTTATTGAATAAAAAAAGCTATAACAAACATCAAACTCAAAAGGATACAAGTGAAATCTTAAAGCTTATTATAAGAATTGTAGTTTACTTGGTTGAGATGAAGTAATTAATAGAATGCATCTCTTCAAGTCATTAGTGGGTTGAATCTTTCCCTTGTGCTTCTAGCGAAATGTTTTTGGTCTGTAAGTTATATGCATCGAATAAGGAAACTTAAAAGTAAAATTGATCCATTTTTGAGCAAATAACTGTTTGACATCATTGGTAACAATACAAACAACTAAGATAAAATAGTTTGAATATTCTCTCCCACTAGAAGTATACGTTTGGTTGCATTATGATAATATATATATTGGGATTACTCATCTATACAATGATGTAACATTTCGATTGACGATTCCTTACATCTTTTAAAAAAATGATATTAAAAGCTAAGTCTATGTCAACAATGCATAGTTTAATTTGTAATTCCTTGAGTACAAAAGTGAAAGTATATATAGAGTCCAACAATTGGAGAAGACATGCCGAAGTTAGATTCTATAACCGAAATATGAAAAGAAAAGTAAGGGGCTGCAAAGAATAAAACCAAACCAAAAAAGAAAGAAAGAAATACAACTATTCTCTCCTTTTATTTAAATGAGCTAGGCGAGTAATACTATTCTAATTTCATTTCATGATTCATGGAAAATAAACAGGAAAGACAGTGTCTTAATCAGATCAGTTTTTAAAAGTTAGCCCGAAACGTTATAACCAGGTCTTTTGTTTAAGGGTCAGGAAATGCGTACAGAACCAAAGTCAACCAATCGCACATACTCCTCTAGTTCTTAATATAAGGCATTTCGATTCGTCATATGTTTAACCTAGTATGTATTTTTAATTGGCCAAAAAATTTTGAAAATGTTTCATAACAATCAAGAAAATACAACGAACGTGAAAATATATTTTAAAGATTTTTTCGTCTATTAAAAATGCGTACTAGATGAAACTTAGAACAAAATCAAAATGACTTATATTAAGGACAGGAGGGAGTAGTACTTTATTCTAAAAAAAAGTCCACTCATGATTGTTTGTTTATTCAGAAAAGTCCCCGTTAATTTTTGCTCCTTTCCCTAGTAAATTAAAATGGGGTTCTGTCATTGCATAAATCTAAACTAATAACAGGAAAAATTCAAATGTATTTGGATGGTATGAGTTAGTACTTTCTATATATATATGTTCCGCTTTTTAATAAAATTAACCATAAAAAATGGGACAAAGTGTGTATGTACTATGTAGCGCGCTGATTCGATTTGATATTTAAAGATGAAACGATTAATCAACTGATCGAACATATGATTTACCGATTAATGGCCGTTCAAAATTCCATAATCGTCCAAAATTTTTGTGAATGACATTAATTAAGAAACACACATAATTTCATAAAGTTGTATGCGCCTTCCCCATGCAACCATTAGTCATGCATACGTTGAATGAAACTCTTCGGTTCACCCGAAAATTAATTAATTAATTGATTTCAGAAATGAAAATTTACACTACACATTAATTCATGTATTACTTTTCTAAACCTAAATCATAACCTTAAGGATGAATAGCAACAGCAAGGGCGGCAACGGCGGAGTAGGGCTTATAGGAATGACACCACCATTAAAGCTCCGGGTACTGGTGGGGCTATTCATATCAGTAGGGGAAGTTTCAAGAATGATTCGAAGGGATATTTTTCTGAGCTGCATGCTAATTAGAATGGTGGCGGTTTGCAAGGGAAAATGAAGAACTTCAAGACCAAGTTCATGGAAAAAATTATTGAACTTCATGTGCATGCTAATATCCTCTTTAATTTAATATAGTATTGAATAAATTGTTGATGTCCTTTACGAAGTACTCTCTCCATTTCAATTTGTAAGTCATTTTAGATTTAGAGAGATTTTTTAAAATGTAAGTCGTTTTACAAATTCTAGGCAAATTAATGACTATTTTTTCAACTTTACCCTCAATAAATGATGTCAAACTATTTTCATTTAGTCTTACTTACAGTTTCAATGTAATTAACGAAGGTAAAATAGATATTTAATACATAAATTAATTGTTGGATGATTGTCTCTTTAATTTACGTGCAAAGTCTACAGTGACTTAAATTTTGAAATGAAGGGAGTAATTATGAAGCTATTTTCAGTGGGAATTTTTGTGTTATCATTACTATACCAATAAAAAGTACTCTCTCCATCCCATAATTATTGTCCACTTTGCCCAAAAAATTTTGTCCCAAAATTATTGTCCAATTTGACTTTTTATGGATCAAGTTACACATTTGTCCTTAGTAAAAAACATTATCCATAAAATCTTAGTGGTTAAACAATTACTTATGTAGGGGTATATCCGGTTGTTTAAGGTAAAATATAGTTAACTTTGACCAAAAATAAAATCTTTCATTTTAGTAAAACTGGACAATAATTATGGGACGGAGGGAATAAGTTTTTTAATAAAAGATAATTCACCTCAATGGGATGAACCTTGAGAAAAATCAATTTAAAATTAAACTGGACTTATCTACCTTCCTGCCCATTTATTTCTTTCTAAATTTCTTATTCCATTTTTTATTTATTTCTTCGCATGAACATAGTCGCTCTGGCCTAATGTTATAAATTAAGGTCGCATTTCTTAATTAATTTCTTGATTTCAGAATTTTCGTTTTTGATTGGGTTAGAGCGGCGACTATTAGTTACTTGTGACTGGTATTTGTTATAATGTGTATCTAAATAATGGATCCAAGAAAATTGAAAAGAGAAAATAACCCTTAATTTGGAGAGAGTTACCCAACAGACGCTTCCAAAAAAAAAAAAGTGTGCACATTTAATTCGATCTTGATATTTAACCAGCAACAGTTACATACGAAGTAAAATCTCCAAAAGTTAATTAAATCTGTCATGAGACCTACAACCAGAATCCCAGAACTGAAATAATAGACTTAACTTTTGGTTTATTTCAGATTCAAACCGGAGTTAATTATCTGATCAATTGATCATTCTGAAGCTGCCCGACAAGTTATGTCGGACAATGATATAGAGTGGAACTTAACTAAAAATGATTTACACACATACATAAGAGATAAGAGACGTAAGGGAATCTATTCGTTCCATGAGACCCGTACGTGGTGTTCATTCAGTTTTCGGATCTTATGGTAATAGGATTAGACTTAGTATTATTCCAATTTTTAATTTAGCAAGTTGTTCCGAAAGGAGAATAAATCTTGAATTTATGCACATTTTCTAGGAAATTCTCCTTTTTCGGTGATGGAGAAGTCTTAAACGCTATTCTAATTCAATGTACTGTAACTTTTTCTTCTATTTATAAATACCGAAAATTTGACCAACACGAAATGGCCAGCCGAATTGTGCTTGTTGTGATCAATCGTCAAAATTAATTACTCTCTTCTTTCAATAATTATTACCCAATTTGAAATTTCACTTTTATTACAATTTGAACTAGAAATGAAAATCCAAACTGGACAATAATTATGGGAAGGAGGAAATACAAAACTAATACAAGTATCAAGAAAAGTTCGAGAGGCAGAAATCCTTACACGACTTTTTACTTATCACCAAACTTTTCGCTACTATAGCCCACTACATACATTAATTCAAAAGTACAATTAAATTACTGGATTCAGTCGACTGAAACTTCAATCAAGAATAAAAAGTTATACTTTCTCTGTCCAAATTATTGTCCAGTTTAAAATTTCATTTTAGTACAATTTGAACTAAAAATGAAAATCCAAACTGAACAATAATTATGGGACGGAGGGAATAATTCAATTCATTAAAAAAACAAATATTAATTTACTTATTGCCGGTAGTTTCTTTTTTTTTTTTTTTTCTTTTTTTCCCTAAAGTTTAAACTTTTCACCCTAGCTAATTCGATGCAAATTTTCACTTATTGCCGGTATTCTGTTTCACATGAAGCAAATGTGAAATATTTTAGTGTACTTTTAACTTCTCCGAGCACTATGAAGCGGAGCAACTGGGAGTTTTGTACACAAGCTAAGTAATAAATCAGATTTAAAGTATGTTTTAAATAATATGAACATGTAAAAGAGGGATTAACTATAATCAATACTCTATTAAAATAACTTCCGTTCCATAATTTCACATTAACTATCGTATAAATAGAAGAGCAATGTTAACAACCTTGATTTACAGACACACATATATATTTTCCGTTTTGCGCTAAATCACTTGGGATAAAAGATACGAATTCCCCGGATTGTTTTCCTAATGAATAACGTTCATCTGAATTAAATATTTCACCCCAACTTGGATAAATTGTTTTAATTTTTTTATTTTTTATTTTGGTGCGGGGAGTGGAGAAGGTTGTCTGATGCCTGATTTCAAGTTGAATTTGCGTCTTCAATTAGTTGAATTCTTATAATGTGTAATATCAATTTAAATTATTCAACTCAATTTGAATTATTTGGAACAGTAATTTCAACAGGTACGTAGTGTGCCAGTAAATCCATCTCCCCACACAATAAGAAAGGGAAAAAAAAATCACCATACCAAATGAAAGAGCACTTTTATAAGTTGTTAACAGATTTGGACCAGGTCCAAACTCCAATTTTGTAGGATAGCTAGCAGAAACACTAGCTTGATTTAATCTAACCAAACCATCCATGATCCTAGCATTAAGTATACAGTGTCAATGCTTGTTGAAATGAAACTATGTCGACTCAAATTAACTTTCAATATGTTCTTCTCTCATTAGAAAGGTTACTGACTACACATTAGAGCTTAATAATTTACTTTCATTAATCAAGTAAAAATATTAAAATGTATGCCTAATGTATGCCTTTTTGTCGTATCTGAATCCTCTCTGATATCCCTGAAATTTTAATGTTTCCAAATCTGTTGTATTTTTTGACAGTCATGTGAGTTGCTTATGTTGATTTTCGAACTCGATTCATTTACTGGGGAAGTTAATGTTTTTTTTTTTTGTTTTAATTTTAAAAAACATTGAGGTTAATTATGGACAGGGTAAAGTTAATTTCTTAGTAAAAACATAAATGATTACATGATCTATCTGTAGGCTTCCAAATTAGCCACATTAATCATGCATGCTGATAGAAACTTCTTTAAACCAAAGAAATTATTCAAAATGAATTGATCATTTGATCGGTGTCGTCCTTTAAGAGAATCGAGCCTATATATGTATATATAGAGCTTAATTTGACAGGATCTCATCCACCAAAATCGATATTTTTCAGTTAAATAGTGTTGTATTGTTCCTTCGTTTAGCAGCCATGACGGCGACTTTGAAACTTGCAGTGATAATACTCGTAGTGGCAGCCACTCATCAGCCAATCTTTTCTGCAGAAGCGGAAGGTGAAACTTCTATGATGATGGTGGTGGAAAAGCATCAGGCATGGATGGCCGAATTTGGTCCGCGATACAAGGATGGCGCTGATAGGGCAAGAAGATTGATGATTTTCAAGGACAACCTGGAGCTAATTGAGTCCTTCAACAGCAAAAACGACAAGGTGGCCGCGGATGACAAAAGCAAGTCATACTGGTTGCGAATCAACGAATTCGCAGACCTAACGAATGCGGAGTTCCGCTGTGTTCGAAACAAGTACAAACACAACCCAGATGGCGCGAGAGGAAGGAAAACTGCGAGTTTCAGGTACAGAAATGTAAGTGATGATGATATCCCTCATGAAATCGATTGGCGAGATGTAGGCGCCGTCACTCCAATCAAGAGTCAAGGCAGCTGTGGTACGTCATCATCAATTCATTAGATATTATCAAGTTCTAATATAGTAAATAATTTCGTCTACTAATAATATTAACTAATTAATTGAACAACCCTTATGAAATTAATTTAATTCAGGGAGTTGCTGGGCGTTTTCAGCAGTAGCGGCATTAGAAGGAATCCACGCATTCAAAACTGGAAATCTCATCTCCTTGTCTGAACAACAACTAGTTGATTGTGACACAAGCAACATCGATCATGGATGCTCCGGAGGCTTTATGGAATCAGCTTTTAATTACATTGTCAGCAACCCAATTGGGGGGATCTCGTCGGAAGATGGTAATCCGTATCGAGCCGCCCAAGGCACCTGCTACCCTAAAAGTATCGTGGCGGCCGCAATGATCACGGGATACGAACGTGTTCCTCCAAATGACGAAGCCGCGCTTAGATACGCGATGGCTCACCAGCCGGTTTCGGTGGCAATTGATGCCAGTGGTTACCAGTTCCACTGCACTGGTTTCCAACACTCCGGAACTCCGAATTCATCAGGTCAGCGAATTCGTTGATTCGCAACATGTATGACTTGTTGTTGTCATTCACGGCACCTTGTTGTTTTTGCTGTTGAAAGTCTCAATAGACTCCAAATTCTCCTTAAAAATTTTGAATCGTCTTGCCTTTCTCCAGATCGTCCCTGTAGCGCCGGCGGGAATTTAGCCATCCATTTCACATGCTTTTCCATCATTGGCCTCATAGAATTTTCAGCTTCCACTTCTCCAGAAGACATTGGCTGATGAGTGACTGCCACAAAGATTATTATCTGCTAGTTTCCAAGTCATCAATATCCTGGCTGCGAAACGAAAAAACAATACAACACTTTTTAATTGAAGATAACGATTTTGGCGTTAATGGGGACAGGAAAAAACCTAAATGTTTGGATAAGGGAGTTCTAGATTCCACCAAATTAAGCTGTATTTATAGGCCTGATTCTTGTAAGGGACTACACCAATCAAATGATCAGTTCATTTGGAATAATGTCTTTTGGTCTAAAAAATTTTCTATCAACATGCATTATTATGGCTAGTTTTGAAGCCTATAGATAGGTCGAGTACTGATATATGCTTTTACTAAGAAAATTTACCTAACCTATGATGGTAACCCTATCTATAATTATCCCACTAAAAGTACGTTTTTTTTCTGGAAAAAACAAAATTAACTTCCCGAGTAATGAGTTCCAAAAGTAACATAAGCAACTCATATGACTATCAACTATTGCTACGGATTTGGAAACATAAAAATTCTGAGATATCAGAGAGTATTCAGATACGACAAAACCATTTGTTTGGCTTATCCCAATGCTTCTGTTATAATTGCTGTTATGTTTATTTATTTTTTGGTAACGGTTTGTTAATAAACCATTCATAGTGATGTAACTCTCATTGTGTAGTCGAGGTGTAGTATTCAATACTATTGTGTTATTATGTGGGGTAATATTTAAGTTCCTTGTGTTATTGTGTTGATCGCAGTACTTTTTACTTTATTTTGTGCAACACTGCGACTTTAAAATTTTGTTTTTCTTAAATGAAAATAATTCGGTACATACAATAATTAATTCTTGAAACAGATTGGCCAGGCAGTACTCCAATGTTTGGAAATTTGTAAAAAGATCTGTTTGGTAACATTATGTGAATGACGAGACTAACATTTTACCACTGAGTTAGAGGGAATTCAGCAGCTTCTAGATTTTACCACTGAGTTATATAGGCATGTAACGCAAACAATCAAAATTTCTGCCAACGCAATGATCTAAACATCTACTTACCAACGCGAGCAATCTAAACGAATTCTCAACAAATAATCTTTGAGGGGAGAGGGAATAACCTTTAAAGGAATTGTTTTTTTAAAATGGACAACCATCTAAACAAATTATATGAGTGAAATGCAGAACCGATAAGATATTAAAGACCCAATATTTTCTTCTTCTTGCTCTTTCCTTAAACCTTTAAAATATGTTTACTTTCTTCGTATTAGTTTCGAAGTCTATTCGTCCTCGAGGAGTTGTATGAAAGCATATGGCTTCACAGGCACATCATTGTAGACATTGTTGCTAATTACAGGCAGCTTTTAAAAAAGTGATTGGATTTTTCCCTTTAATTTCTGATTTTTAATTTCTCTTTAATACGAGGACAAACACAATACATTACTTAATTCGGCAACCGAATATTTCACGTAGGAAATTATGACCGAGTCCTTTAGGTTGATCAAACACATATTCGTTATTCCAACGAACTAACTATTGTGATCATCAATAAAGACACTCTTATCTTTAGAAGATAATCAGTGCTGATGAAAATATTTCCAAGTTATAAAAAAGTAAAAAATAAAATAAAAAGAGAGAGATGCACAACAGACAATAATTAAAAGTAGAGACTTCCCCAAGATTAAGATTGCTTTACCTATTATAGCATCTCCAACCGTATACAGGATTTTTGGGGTGTTTTACAGTAAAGAAGCTCTCCAACCCATACTCTACAAGGTGCTATAAAATCCAGTTTTAGTGCTGCGTACTGGATTTGAAGAGTAACTCTAAAAAGGACTCCATCACTATTTATGCGGCTCCCACCCCCCAATATTCTCTCTTTTCCAATTGTTTAATATGTGGATCCTGTCATTTTATTTCCTTTCCTTTTTCTTCTCCGTCCATTTTTCCATTTATTTCCCTTTTTTGTCATTCATTTTCTTTCCTTAGCATTTTTTTAGTTGTGTCGTAATATATACACTTAATCATAATTAGGACTAATAGTAGTATTCACATGATGTAGAATAAATTTATTAGTTATTTGGTTGCTGATCATCATTTAATTGTATTTTACATCATTCTTGTTAATATATACAAATCAAAACAATAGTTGGTATCAATAACCAAAAAAATAAAAATTAAATAACATTAATTATACAATCAACCATTCATATACTTGATTTATATACTTTTATTATTGTTTGATGTTTATTATATTGAAATGCATAAGTAAATTAATAATTATAATAAAATAATAAAAGGTAAAGAAGAATATAAAAAGAATATCTTTTTAAGTTAAATATAGAGTACTGGATTGGAGGAAACTTACTGTAAAACACTGTAAATACTGAAGTTTAAAGTATATTGTACTGTAATTTAAAGTATTGGGTTGGAGATGGCTTCATCTATATGAATCGAACCATTAATCTTTATCGACCATTTGATTTAGGGTTCATTAGTCTATTGATAGCACATTCAACTCAACCTAAGATATAACATAAGCATTAAGTGAATGTTGGAGGATGTGCTTAATGTAAACACGCGCACGTGCAACATCCTTTTATTTTCGTGGTCCTAATTTTTTTTAATATGCAACTCACGCGCCCCTTCCCCTTAATTTTAGGAATTGGGTTTTAAAAATTTCTTAAATTTTCAAATCACTTTATTTCTTAATCCGTAAATAATTAGACCAAGTGTTTTATATCATTTTGATAGTACTTGACGAGATCTATCCAACAAATTCCCTCATGAATATGTATTCCGAAACTTTAAAAAAATTTATTTAGTTGCCTTGGTCTTGCTGGAAGACACTCTGGTCCTACTTGTTGCTCCTAAGTATTTTGTGCAAACTGTTTGGTCTTTCTAATTGTTGCTATGGGTCTTGACTTTTACATATTTGCCTTGGTCTTCTTGAAAGATACTTTGGTTATGCTTGTTTGTACTACTGATCTTTGGTCTTCGATTTTTAATTTTTGGCCTTTGGTCTTTGGTCTTTCTTCCACACGCACACTCGCTCTTAACTCTGGTCTTGGGTCTTTACTCTTCGATCTTTGGTCAATGGTCTTTGCTTTTTGGTCTTTGGTGTTCGGTTTTTTGGTGTTTGGTTTTTGCTCCTCACACACGCTTAATTTTCAATTTGGTCTTTGGTCTTTGGTCTTTGATATTTTTTCTTTGGTCCTCGGTTCTCGGTCTTGGGCCTTTGGTCATTGGTCTTTGGTTTTTGGTCTTTAATCTTTTGTCTTTGACTTTTGGTCTTTGCTCTCTAATCATTGGCCTTTGGTCTTCGGTCTTTGTTCCTCACACACTATCGCTCTTCACTATGGTCTTTGGTCTTTAGTATTTGGTCTTTGGTCTTTAGTCTTTGTTTGTTGGTTTTTGGCGTTTGGCCTTAGGTCTTTGGTCTTTTCTTCTCACACACGATCGCACTTCACTCTGGTCTTTGCTCTTTAGTCTTTAGTCCTCGATTTTTTGGTCTTTGCTCCTTGCTCCTCACACACAATCGGTTTTCACTCTAGTATTTTGTCTTTGGTCCTTGGTCTTTAGTTTTTTTCTAACTTTGACCTTTGGTCTTCCTACATTTCCTCTAGGTCTTGGTCATTTTTTACATATTAAAAAATCACCCATAATATAAATTGAAATCATTTTTTGGGGGAAATATCGGAGTGGACGTGAGTGAGAAGCGGTCATGTGTGAGGACCGAGCGTGTGTTAGGAGCGACGGATACTTCGCGGCAGATGCTCACGTAGCCTTCGGCTAGCATACTTTTCGGCCGCCTACGTGGCCCTTCGTATATAAATTAGAAACCTTTTTCCGGGGGAGATATCGTAGCGGACATGTGTGAGGAGTAGGAGTGTGTGAGAAGCGGCGAATACTTCGCGGCAAATGCTCACGTAGCCTTCGGCTAGCGTACTTTTCGGCCGCCTGCGTGGCCCTTCGTATATAAACTGGAAACCGTTTTTTAGGAGAGATATCGGAGCTGGCATGTGTGAGGAGCGACGGATACTTTGCGGCAGATGCTCACGTAGCCTTCAGCTAGCGTGTTTTCGGCGGCCTGGGCGGCTCTTCGAATATAAATTGGAAACTTTTTTTCGGGGGGGAAATATCGAAGCAGTCGCGTGTGAGGGGCGGGCGTGTGTGAGGAGCGACAGTGTGTCAGTTGCGGCAGATGCTCACGTAGCCTTCAGCTAGCATGCTTTTCGGCCGCTTGCACAACCCTTCGAATATAAATTGGAAACCCTTTTTGGGGGGAGATATCAGAGCGGTCGTGTGGGAGGAGCGGGCGTGTGTAAGGAGCAGCAGTGTGAGAGTTGCGGGAGATTCTCACGTAGCCTTCGGCTAGCGTGCTTTTTGGCCGCATGCGTGGTCTTTCAAATATATATTGGAAACCAGAAAAAGATAAAAAAAAATTAGTGTGTTTAGGGTTTAAACCAAAAAAAAAAATAAAAAAAATATTAGTGTGTTTAGGGTTTAGTGGGTTTAACCATTTTTGTGTCGGTTAGGGTCTAGTTATTTAGGGTGTAGTGTTTGGGGGAATTTAAGCATTTCCATGTTGGTTAGGGCTTAGTTTGGTCTTTTAGCCACTGGTGTTTGGTTTTTTGCTCCTCATACACACTCGCTCTTTATTTTGATCTTTGGTTTTTGATCTTTAGTTTTCGGTTTTTGTTTTTTGGCCTTTTGTCTTTGGTCTTTGTTTTTCACATACGCTCACTCTTCACTCTGGTCGTAGGTGTTTGGTGTTTGGTCTTTGGTCCTCACACATGCTCGCTCTTCACTTTGATCTTTGGTCTTTGGTTCTTTGTCTTTTCTTTTTGGTTTTCGGTTTTTGGTCTTTGGTATTTGTTCTAGGTCTTGGTCCTAAAAGACACAAGTAAGACCATAGCGTCTTTTAAGATAACCAAGCCAACTGAATAAATTTTTTAAAGTTTCGAGAAAATATATTTATGATGGATCTTGTTGGATAGATTTTGTCGAGTACTATCAAAATGATATAAGACACTTGGCTTAGTTAATTACGGATTAAGAAATAAAATCATTTGAAGATAAAAGAAATTTTTAAACCCTATTTCCTAATTAAGGGGAAAGGACACGTGCATTTAAAAAGAAAAAAGAATGTATGTTAAATAAATTACATATGAAGTCCCTCCATTATTAAATAATTAAAATAATATCTAAGTGCACTTAGCTAGATGCACCTTTTTACGGGAGAGATGTCGGAGCGGGCGTGTGTGAGGAGCCGCAGATGCTTCACGGCAGATGCTCATGTAGCCTTCGGCTAGCGAGCTTTTCGTCTACCTGCGCGGCCCTTTGAATATAAATTGAAAACCTTTTTATGGGGGAGATATCATAGCGGGCATGTGTAAGGAGCTATAGTGTGTGAGGAGCAACAGATACTTCACTGCAGATGCTCACGTAGCCTTCGGCTAGCATGCTTCTTGGCCGCGCCTTCGAATATAAATTGAAAACCTTTTTTTCTGGGGAGATATCAGAGCGGTCGTGTGTGAGGAGCGGGCGTGTGTGAGGAGCGGCAGTGTGTGAATTGCCGCAGATGCTCACGTAGCCTTCGGCTAGCGTGCTTTTCGGCCGCGTGCGCGGCCATTCGAATATAAATTGGAAATTTTTTTCAGGAAAGATATCGGAGCGGTCGTGTGTGAAGAACGAGACTGTGTGAAGAGCGACAGTGTTTGAGTTGCGGCCGATGCTCACGTACCCTTCGGCTAATGTGCTTTTCGGACGCGCAGTATAAATTGATTTTTTTTTTTTCGGGGAGGGGGGAGGGGGGAGGGGAGAGATATCAGAGCATTCGTGTATGAGGAGCGAGGTATGCTAACATAGCCTCCGACTAGCGAGCTTTTCGGCCGCATGCGCAACACTCCATTCATATATTAGAATTATTTTTTCGGAGGATATATCAGAACGAACATGTGTGAGGAATTGTATGTAATTGCAATTGTCTTCCTAAAAGACAATCTAGTCTTATTTCTTGGAACTAGTGGTCTTAGCTCCACTATATAATTTGTTTTATGGTTTTATTATATAATTTTATAGGTAATGCAATAGTAATTTGTTTTATGGTTTTATTATATAATTTCATAGGTAATGCAATAGTAATTTATTTTATAGTTTTAATATATAAAATTTTAAAATTCATGCATCGTATCTATTTTATGATTTTGTTATATAATTTTAAAAGGGGTGTAGTATATTTTATATGGTTTATTATATAATTCAAAATAAAATTAAGTAAGAAATTGGAACTACAATGAAAAGAATTAAATTGCAAAAAGAAAAACACATGAAGTTTTCCATTGTTAAATAATCAAAATAGAGATTAATTATTATATCTACATAAATGCCCAATATCCTAATTCAAAAAAAAAAAACTACAAAACAAAAACAGGCAAAAAAGAAAAAATCATGCGTATTAAAAAAACCGCTAACCACAAAAAAAAAAAAAGAAAAATCCCATTAAAAAAAACTCGCAAAATTTCCCCCGTAAAACCGAAAAAAAAAGAAAGAAAAAATCCCCCAAAATCTCTCCCTAAACCAAAAAGAAAAAGGAAAAAAAAAAAAGAAACTTGCGCATTAAAAGAGAGCGTGGTCTGACCCACGCTCCTGCGTAGTGCGTGCAATGCACTTACCATTAAGTGCAGCTAGCTGCGCAGGGAATAATTTCCGATGAAATTCGATAAGTGCAACTGCAATAAATTAAGTTGCATGGAAGCACTACCAAGTCCATTCCAATTCGGTGGTCCGTATTTTGTCATCAAAAGGTTTGAGTACGTAACATTTTTACTGGTTAGACCTTTCGGCAAACTTCTTCATACTAAGTTACAAAAATTCAAAATCCAGCATTTAGAATGATTCCGAAGAGACGCTAATTTCTGTAAAACAACATATGCAATGGCGTTCAAATTTTGCTTATTGATAATCGCACCAAAATCCCATTGAAACTTGGAGCACGGCGCAAAAAATTAGTCATTGCGTTGAATGAACTCTTCGGTTCACGAGAAGATTAATTGATCTCAGAATTAATGAGAAAGCGATCCATTTCATCACAGTGTGCCTATAAATACTGGTTTATTCTCTCAACCTATGTATCAGGCTTCCTGTGGAAAACAAACAAAAAACTAAAATCTGATTTCCTACAAACTCCATCAAATTGATCAAGGATGAATAGCAACAAGGGCGGCAATGGCGGCGGAGGGTCGGCAGGCAACAATAAGCAGGGCGGTGAGAACACCATGAAAGCTCCGGGAACTGGCGGAGCTGTTCATATCAACAGGGATAACTTCGAGAAGGATCCCAAGGGCTACTTCTCTGGCCTCCATGCTAATCAGAAGGGTGGTGCTCAGGGTAAATGATCGACTTCATGATGGGAACTATATATAGGTTCTCTTTTCTATAATAAATAAATTGTTGATGTACTCCTCCAATTAAGAAATAAATTATGGAGTTATTTTCAAAGGAAGTTAACTATTAAACAATATACTATCACGCAAAGTACTGCTGTCTGTTTTTCTTTCCATTTTAGGATCTTGATTTCTTAGTACCATTGTGTTGTTTTAATTTTGATTACTTTAAGTTTCCTTTGTCTTATTGTAACATGAGTTCTACAAACTCAACATTCGCTATGGGATGGAACGATTATTTCTTTCTTTGTGCTGATTTGGTTTTACCTTTGCGTTATATTAATGTAATGACGTCAATTTAATCTGGATTAAAACCTTCTAGGGAGAGAAAGTGTTCTTGAAAATATTGTGCTCCAAAGTATCTCATCTAAAGAAATCGAAAATTCTGACCATCTTGTCACTCTCAATTGCGTCAGTCAACAATTTCACATTCCGTACCCAACCCGCTGGTTCAAAGCTAATGCATTACACTACAAATTCACGTTGTATCTCGCAACGATGTTCCATGAAAACATTTTAATATAATTATATCATGTCAAAAATTATATAATGATGACTTTGGTTTCTCATATCTGTCTACATGTTCTATTATGAATACATTTAAATATAGTCCATAGTGATGTTTTATCGTGTCATATCCACTTGATGCGACAATGTTACCATACGCATACATAACCAGGTCTGTATTAGCTTGTACGTATAACCACTACCAGAAAAAATTAATTTACGGAAAATAATAGAATCGTTGTGAACTCCTCCAAATTCTTCGCTTCTTTATCAAACACTAATTAATCATTGGTTAAAAATAGTGGAAAAAGAATTGCTCGGATGTTAGTCATTAAAATGAGAATCGAATTTAATAGAAGCTAGATAACAAAAATCTAATGATTATGGTCGAGTGAAAACGTGAAGTAAAACCTGAGAAAATAATTTGTCGTTCCTTTCAAAAAAAAAAAAAAAGAAAAAGAAAGAAAGGTAAGTGGAATTTTAATAGTGGTATTTTATTATTCTTTTCCAAAACTAGCATGAAACGACACTTTTTTTGGGGGATATTCTTGAATTAAAAGGATACCAAAAATCCCTCTTCTCCTAGTTTTACTCCCTATTCCAACCCCAAGGCAATACATATCCAAAGATGATACGGAGATAAGGAAGAATACAAAGTCTTTTGATACAAATTTCTCCATTGATCACATTAATTCTGAAGATGAATAAAATCAAGCCTCTTATGGTTCAGAAGATGATGAATTTGATATAGAACTGGCAATGGAACGGGAGTCCTTTTGCAGTAAATTTCTGCTCTTCCACACCACAATTGTAAGAAAAAAAGCAAGGCCAAATCTAATGTTCGAATTCGTCGATCCTCTAGATTAAATAAGAGTGCTAATTTTGCATAAAATTAAAATTATTTTTGATAAAGGGTTTATTATATTCGCTGGCCTATTTTTTTATAATTATATATAATATTGTTTTTTTTTGTTGAAAGAAAAAAGATATCTAAAAAAATGGTAAGTAAATTTACAAAGTGGTGCAGAAATCCTCAATAAAAATACTGATTCTGGCTTGTGGGATCTAACTCTACGAAATTGAGAGACATAATGAAATTTTTGTCATTTATTTTTTCTTCACGGGCTGAATCATAAACGTCGAGAGCCTCGAGGCTGGTTAGATCATCATCGTCATCGGGGACGATATGCGGGACGATGAGCCTGATAGTAAAGCTGCATATAGAGATTCGATGGAGATTCAACTGGCAGAATGTGAGAGAGAAAGAACTTTGTTTCTTTAGATTCTCCCGGTTGAGAGTATACAATATAGTGTTTGTTCGTTTTATTTGTTTTTGTGCGTACATAGCTAACTCTTTGCATGCCATAAATTAAGTAGGGTATTCTTCTTCAGGATGTTCTTGTACCGTCATAACTCTTTGCATGCCCTAAATTCATTAGGGTACTCCTAATAATTAGTCACGATTCAACTAACCAGTTCTGTAATTCATGGGAATGTTAGGAGGTGCTTGGTTTGGGGGGTGTGAAACCGATAGTGTGGCTTTGAATTCAAATAATGTTGTTTGGTTAGTGAGTAATGAATCCAGCATAGTAAATTTTTTGGATTTCAAACCCAATAACCCATTCCACACTAATTTGGAGGGTTTGATAAACTTCAATGAAAATGTTGGTAAGGAATTGGCTAAATCAACAAAGAAAACGTTGAGAGCTCTTTTTCAGGATTACATACGAATTCATGCTGCTCCTACTTTTCCCTCCCTATCTACCCCTTCTCCCTTGGCTGGTTCTTCATCTATTGGTAATTCAATCGACATGGAGCCTTTTGCTATTTTGCAAGAAAAAGTTAGGAGGGACATGAAAAAGTGAAAAACAGAGAAAGTATTGAAAAACTATAAATCCGAGTTGGATAAATATTTAAAGGAAAAGATTGAAGCCAATGTGGCTGGATTTGATGTGCTGAATTGGTGGAAATTAATGGTTTTAGATTCCCAATCTTGTCTCTGGTTGCTCGTGATGTATTGGGGATTCTAATCTTAACGGTGGCCTCAGAATCTGTGTTTAGCACAAGTGGTCGGGTTATCGATCCTTTTAGGAGTTCCTTAACTCCTGAATTGGTTGAAGCCTTGATTTGGACGCAAGATTGGCTTCGTAGGGATCAATCACCCATAAATGTTGAAGGAACCCTTGAAGTACTTGAAGAAAGTGAAGAAGGTTGTATTTTTGTGTTTTAACTGCTTTGTTTTGAATAATTTAACTTCTATTATCATTGTCTGAAATGTTGCTGCCTTTACTTGTCTTTATTTTGTTTCTATAATGCAGAATTCACTGATATAGAAGCAGAAGATATGGAGGAAGAAGATATAGAGATTTCAGGTGTAGAGATTTCAAAATGATTGTTTGATGACTTAGGTAGTTTTCTTTCTGCAGTAAAGTGCATTTCAAAAGACACAGCTGTACTTTTTATCATCAGCAAGTTTTCTTTCTGTCTGAGTATTGCTGTAACAGCTATACTATTTTTCTTTCTACCTGGGTCCGAAGACCATTGTTTCTGCTTTGGTGTTGGATATTTGATGTAATTCTGGTCATTACATCTTGCATCAAACTCTTTGATAAACTCACTTAGTATTTAAATAGTGAATAGGCATGTGGAAACTGCCTGATATACGGCTTTCTGCATTGAGCAAAACTGTATTTTGATATTCAAGTTCATATCTTCACAGCAAGACCATATCCATAAGCATGAGCAATCACTCAAATTACATTTACCTACTCTCTGTTCCTTTACGATGTGTATGGACTTTATTTTTGTGATTTTGGTATATCATATACAAGATGGGGAAATATGGACTTTCAGTGTCAGAGCTTTTGGTTCTTCTCTACCTGACTACACCATAAATGTGAACTATGGAGGCTTTGCTGAAGGTTTGAATCTCATTACAATATATCCTTTTGCAATGGTTATTCTTATTTCTTAGGGCACTTAAAGGACCTTCTCAATTTTTTATCTTTTACTTGTCTGATTGAGATAAAAATGCACAAGATCCCACTAGTCTGACAACTTTCCTTGAATAAAATTTACTGATTTTGTTACTCATGGCTGCATTTAGAACATTTTTATCAGAAGAAATAACAATGCTGTGTTTGAAAGTTGTCACTGGCTTGATGTGTTTTTGTCTTAAAACAACTTCATGAGTTGAATTTCAACTTTGGGATGTATTAGTTTTACATTCAGGAAAAAACTTCTTGTATGCTGGTGATTTGCTATTTGTACTCTCCTGGTTGAACTTTGTGGATGATGTGCATTTGTGTTGAATTGGAAATACCATTGGAAAGTGGAGGAGTTGTCTATAACATGTTCATTAAGGAGTTGTCTAGTAGTCAGCAGAGTATCTGCTAAGGAAGCTAGAGTCAGAAGGCCACCTCTTTGTGGAGCAGAAAATGATGATGCATCTAAATTTTGTCCAGCAACAACTCTAATGCTTTTTTAAAATTTTTTTTTCAAGATGCAGTCCTAATGTTTATTTTAGAGATTGTAATATTTCTTGTAATTGGATTTTTATGTGCCTTTTAGTGTACATGGATGATGAGTGTAAGGATATTTAAAATTATGGGCCAAAAGAAAAAAACATGCTGCAATAAATCTGCTTTAAAAAAAATATTTGGAAATATTATCTGTTTATATCGATTGCACCCGATTACCTGACCGGAAACCCGAATAACCGAAAAAGTTATTCGGGTTGTTAATCAAATGATATTGTGCTTAAATCGGGTTAACCCGTTTTTCACCCGAGGATCCGATTGACCCGAATATATTGACCCGAAACCCGCTATTTTGACCCGAATGAATAGGCCTATGCGGCTACGTAGCCTAGTTAATGTCAAAAAATGGGAGTTAAACTGGAACTGGAACCAATAAACTAATGTGAAAATATTCATTATAATCAGATTTATACTTAACCAATATATTCATCTCTATTACAACAGTGAAAACTCCCATACAATTTGGATAAACAACGTACCACATGAATTAAAACATCATTGTTGACTCTTAGTCTACAAGTAAAGTTGCGAGCGATTCTTTTGCGACTCTTTTGGCCAAAGAGAGTGTTTCCTTCTCAACCTTAATCGTCATCGGACAGAGTTGATAGAGATAATAATGATGCCAATGACTTCAACGAAGAATCTGATTTGACGGTCTTCATCGTAGCTGTAACCTCCGATCTGGTCAACGGCTCTGACATGGTTGACAACGACGGCGACGATCTGACCAACCTTAACTTCTTCAACAAGCTACTACTACTTTTGGTGCTGCCCTCCTCCTCCACTTTGAATTGAGATTTAGGTTGACTCAATTCGTGAAAGTTGACAACCGAAGATTCTTTCAGTAGTATAACCAAATTAGCTCCGACGTTTTCCTTGTCACAAAGCCCGGCGCCAACGTCCAAGAATCCCTGGAACCTTCCAGAGGGACGGTGGACGTGAACTGTGGTGATCAAATTCCCAAGACAGCTACTCAGCAGGCATCTGGCGGTTCTGACAAGGGAATCCTTCGTGAAGTGAAGCCGCCCCACATTGTATATCTCCACGTTGAATCCAGCGGTGGCGCTGTAGATGAACTCCGATGAAACTCGAAACAGAAACTTGTCATTCCAGGTAGGGTTTTCGCCTCCGAAACAGTCGGTTCGAGTTCTTAATTTCCTGGACGAATCATCCACCCAAACCACTGCGTAGGTTTGTTGTGTTTGCTCTTTGTTTGCCTTCTTTAGATCTTGGGCGGAAACCAAGTTGATTTCTAGGATGTGATGACAATCTTTTTTCTCCTCCATCGTAGCCCGGATCAAAACTTACGACGTTTTCCGCTAAAGAAAAAATGAACCTTAGAATTCTTTCTATGTGTCTTTTAGGTTACTTATGCATGTGTGTGTGTGTGTCTGTATATATATATATATATATATACATATATGGTAAAATAGGGGTCGATTGCGTAAGTTTGAATCTGGAATTGGATTCCTTAAATTTTTTAAGAAAGGATTGATGAAATTAAAGTCAGTATTCTAATTACCTAGTATTTTTAGTTAGTTACTTGATTGGCCGCCCTTTTCTTCTTCAGCCCCAACAGTCAACTTCTTCTTATCATGGCCTCATCCTTTAGTCTTCTTCTCCGGCGCCTCTACTTCAATTCCAGCTACCAATTTTCCTTTCTTCTTTCCGTAATCCTTCAATCAACCAGTAGCAGAGACAATAGCAGTTGCATCAGTAACATGCTTCTGTTCAATCATCATGTTCCTTCTTCTTTCCTCTGTTCCAGCCTCCAATCTTCTGCTCTTTCTTTTCTGCTTGATTGAACTCAACCCTAACAGTAGCAGCTCCAGCATCAACATCAGCAGCCTCTTCCTTGATTCTTGGTTTCTTGTTTATCAGAAACAACAGCAATATGGTCCTAATTGAGCTCAATATTCTTCCTCTTTCTCTTCTTCCACTTGCAAGGAATCAACCACTTGTGATGGTGGATCAACAATCTTCCTTCAGTAGCACGATTTCAGCTTCTCTTCTTCTTCAATCGATCAGAATTAGCAACAACAGCAACACAATGGCTTCAACTTGCTGCATTTTCTTCTTCTTCTTTGGGCTTCCATTTGCAAAGAACATCAACTTGTGATGATGATGCAGCCATTCCTAATTTATCAGCAAGGATTCAACCTTTGCCTTCTCTTCTTTTGATCAATTCTAGCCTTGATTTCCAACAACTTCATTTCTGAACCCTTTTGATGCTCTTTTTCAGTTTTTGGCGCAATATTTTTGGGAAATTCCCCTTTAGCCCTCTGATCCCCTGAAATGTAAAATTAACCCAAAACTAAAGTAATTCTACTTAATTGACACTAATTTATCAGTAAAAAGGAATAAAAATTGGTTCCTAAAAGGGGGGCAAATTTAAGTGTTATCACTCGTATATTCCAGTAGGTTTTAAATGGTTGAAAATGTTGTTATGGCTAAGAAAGCGATCTCTTGGGCTATGAGTTTCCCAACCAAACAGTTTCCTTGACCCAGATTCCGACCAACCGAGGCGGAAGAGGCACCTTTTTTGGTTTATTCAAACATCTTGGCACAAAATTCTTCCAATGATTGATCCATAATAGTGTAGATCTATGTGAAGAAGAGAACAACCCATTGTTGATCCCTAAGGTGGCGATGCGATCTGTGAAAACAGACAAATTACTTGCATTCCATAAATTTCCGATCAATTATGTAGAAAGCATCGTGAAATAGTGGTCTTTTCCTTCTTCGTTGATTCACATAAACACACACACAAAAGCAAAGTATGTAAGCAGATGTTAAGTATTTAAATAATATACTACAGATCATAATTCAAATTAACTTGTAATTTATTAATCTTAATAGAAATTACTTTCATTCCATAAATATCCGATCAATTATGTAGAAAGCATCGTTTACAAACACTCTTAAGCATATAGTATTTCATATTTAACTATAGAATCACTTGGGATAATTAAAACCACACGATTATTACCCCCCAAATAAGTACTCCATTTTTTTCTTCAGGTAGCGTTGAATACATATAATTTAGTTGATGAGCTTTTCGGTGGCTGCTTTAGCTGAAGATTTCCCATGATCACGATCATCATCAGCTGCTCCATCTTTTTTATTCTTGTCATCTTTATCATCTTTTTCACCCTTATCATCTTTCTCATCTTTCTCATCTTTGTCCATGTATTTAACCCGCTCATAATATTTCTTTCCCTTCTCTGTCTCGATCTCCACAAATGACTTTGGCTTATAAGTAGCAATGTCCCAAACTGCTCCATATGCTCTTCTCATTTCCTTAAACACCCACTTCTTCTCCTTCTCCTTCTCCTTCTCCTTTTCGTTCTCCTTTTCCTTCTCCTTATCCTTCTCCTTCTCCTTTTCCTTCTTCTTATCCTTCTCCTTCTCCTTCTCCTTTTCGTTCTCCTTTTCCTTCTTCTTATCCTTCTCCTTCTCCTTTTCGTTCTCCTTCTCCTTTTCGTTCTCCTTTTCCTTCTTCTTATCCTTCTCCTTCTCCTTTTCGTTCTCCTTTTCCTTCTCCTTCTCCTTCTCCTCCTCCTTTTCGTTCTCCTTTTCCTTCTCCTTCTCATCCTGAACCACCAAAAAAGGCGCCAAAAAAAAAAAAAAAAAAGAAGAAGAGAAAGACGTTAATTGAACTCTAAAAAGGTTTAATTATGGAAGGCTAATAATATTTAAGTTTACTTTCTAGTAGGGTAAGATTATTTAACCTCAGCTATAATTTTAACTTTGGCGATGTAATCTTTGTCATCATTGTACATTGCTGTGATTTTATGGTAATCCGGCCACTTGCTGTTCTTCTTGTCATATTTCACAATGAATTTTTGGCCATCTTTGTAATAATCACATTTAACCCTCTTGTATTTAACTTCAACCTCGCCTTTTTGAAAAGGCGTTTTTGAACTCTTCATCTTTGGCCATATCTCCATAGGCTTCGTAACTCATGGTGAAATCCGTTCCTTCGCGGCCTTTGCCGCAATCGGTCACCGCCATTTTTGTGCCCTTCTCACTACACCATTTCTTCTCTTTGCACTTCACCTGTATCAAATCATTCCAATAACATTACTATTTAAAGTTCATCAGTTAAAAATTTTATAGCAAAATGAGATAAATCGATGTCACACGTATTGAAAGAACAACAAAACCAACCTCATAGCATGTACCACAGCTTTTTCCATCCTTGTATAGCCTATAGCTGACTGCGCCAACTTTACCGTCGTAAACTTTTTTCTCCCATTCTTTCAGTCCGCAAGCTCCTTCTGCATAAGTAATTTCGGTCAGGTTACGATTGAACAGTTTTTTTATTTGTTTATAAAAGAGAAAACAATACTTGAATCACCTCCTTCACGCTTTTGTAGTAAGTTGCTTTAGAGGAAGAGTAAGTTTTGTCATCATCATCTTCTGCTGAGCAGAATATAGCAAGTGATAATATCATGACATAGAGAAGAAAGTATAGGGGGCTTTTGAAAGCCATCATTTCTCAAGAAACTTATAAAACTATAAAAGAATGTTGTTTGTGATCAACTTGGAGAATTATGTGTTTTGATGCAAAAACCCAACCCAGAAAATCCTCTATTTATAGGCGATCAAGTGATCATGAGGTGGTTAGCTGTGTGTAGTAACTATTAACTTAATGGAATCCAGGTGGGCATGCATTTTAGATGTAGTTTTGTACGACACAGCACAGTATATATGATTTTGCAGAATTCATGTTTCGTTTTCTAAGGCATTTTCCTACAAAAAGAACAGTTAATTTCGTTTCAGTTTCTCCACGGTGTGAAAAAGAAACACAAATTTTAAGTGTAATAGAAATCTGATCCTCTTCTCGTTTGGTTGTTGTGGACTTGTGGTATTAGCATCTTCGCACTTGGATGATTTCATGTGTCGTGGATTTGTGTCACACACTAACTAATAGTCTAATGTTAAACAGACCCTGCCTGTATCGAAATCTAACTTAGCAACATAAGTATTTTGGACCGGTCAAGACAATTGTCACTTAACAACCCTTCTTCTTAACAGAATAATTATTTTTGTCGATTTAACAATTTAAATAATTACGATGTTAACTTTATTAACAAACTTAATTCTGCCTCCATTGACATTGGTGAAGTAAAGTGCATGTGGACTACCCATGCCCGGAGATTTAAGGGTACATCTCCTTTAAATGCTTAAAGACTCTTCATCAGGCACATCCATCCCATTGCATGCGGATCAAGACTGCGAAAAATTTAGTCCCAACAGTACGAATCTTGTACAATTCATTTACCCTTTTGTCCCGAAATAATTGTATAATTTAGAGTTCCAAATTTTATTACAAATAAAAACTCAAACAATACGATCATCTTGAGAGTTGAGCCAGAAAAAAATATATATATAAACACAATCAATCCAACGTATTGTTCTACCACTGGAGCTAAATTATGAAATTTATTTCAATGTCTATTTATAACTTTGGAACATGGTGAGAGAAATGTCAACAGTACTTTTAAAGCTAGCTCCTTGAATAAGAGTAATCACGGAGGCTGACAATTTAAGTATTACACAAATCGTGAATAGCGGAGAAAATGTTGCGAGATGAATGGAGATTTGGGTTACTTCCATTAGGGATCTTACACGTTGTAACGAAGGGTTTGTGGAAGTAAAGGTTATGATGCTGTCAAAACAAATTTATAGCATCCACAAAATTTACTAAAATACTCCATTTATTTAACAACCTAAATCTCTGATCATATCTTTGTTATTCTTTCTCTAGTTATGACGATGAAAATATAATCGGCCGACCACAACACCATCAATGGATTTACGATGAGGTCAAGCAAGACAAAGAAGAAGATTTGCTCGCTTTTCTTCTTTAATTTCCTCGTTGGAGGTTAAAATCAAAATACAAAACGAGTTAATTGAAAATTTTAAAGTTTTCCCAATCATTTCAAATTGATATCTTTTTTTGTAATAATTTATGCTTCAAAATTATGCCTAGACGATAAGGACAGTATAGGTGACCTGAGATTTGAATTCTTTGAACATGTTGGAAGAAATCAGAACAGATACAAAGCATTTTCTTTTTGCGTGTGTGTTTTTTTTTCTTTTGTAAAAATCTCAAATCGTTGTGAAAAAAACAATCTCACTTGCATAACTATTTAGGAACATAGAATGTGCGAAAGTTTGGATTGCCTGCATTTATTTATATATCTGGTTGCTTTTGGATCATGGAAGCCAAAGTGAGAAATAAAAAATTTACTTTTAATATCGTAATGGGTAATTTTGGTATTGAATCACTTTTTTGCTTTTGATACTAACTACTAACTTTTATATTGGTAGAATCACTAGCCAACTTATTTGTGAATAATAATTGAATTTTACGATTGATTCTCTTACATATTACCAGTTTCGATTGTCTACATCAAAAAACTATTCGATGCATCGATGTTTAATCAATGAAAAATGGTTGATAAATTATGATACCGGTTATGCAACATTACCCCAAGCAGGAATCTTTGATCACTGCCTTGTACTAGTTACAATGAATGGTGAAAATAGAATGAAGAAAAAGGCTTTCAAATACTAGAATATGTGGAGCCAGTCCCCCGAATTTAAAGACATAATAGAACAGTCTTGCAGTAAGGATCTGGAGGGTATCAAATAGTTTCAAATAGTAAAATGGCAGCAAGGGATAAAAGACAAGTTGAAGATCCTCAACAGAGAGCAGTTTTTTGTTATTGAAAGACAAGCGCAGGAAGCTTGGGAAAATCTGACAAGAGAATACGAGTGTAATTGGCCTATAACTCGGGTGATGTAAACCTGTAAACGAAAGAAAAAGAAGCAGTAGAACAACATGTCAACAAGAGTAAAGCTGCTATGAGTTACTTAGAACAAAAAGCCAAAGAGAATTAGGTGAAGGAAGGTAACAGGAACACAACCTTCTTTCATGCTAGTATCGAGGCGAAGAATGCGAACAGGATACTGTCATACTCAAGAGATAATGGTAGTATTGAGGATGCCTGGTTTCTTGGCAGTAGTTCTAGTGTCTGGTTGTCATCTGAAGTGATTTGTGGACATGTTTTCCAGCAGCTGCACTGCTTCCTCTAATGGCTTCATCATGAATGCCCCTCCAGTGATGAATCTAAGGATTCTCTGGAGGGTTGCTGCAATCAATTGTACAAAATACACAGCTGCATTGGTTTGTCAATGCCATGTTGAGATATTTCCTCATCGGTCCTTGAACTTCTACCATGCCTCATAAAGAGTTTCTATCCCATGCTACTGAAAAGTCATGATGGCTGATCTAAGTGCAACGGTTTTAACGAGCTTGTTGGGAATGCTTGTCGAGTCCATTCCGGAGTTGATTGAATTGTTGGTCATAGTGTCCAACCATTTAGCTGCAATATCATGCAATGTGAATGGAAACAATCTCAAGTATACATCGTCTTTGGACAACCCTTGAATCTTGAAGTTGCTGCACAATCTCGGGAATTTCCTAATGTGCTCATTTGGGTCCTCACTAGGTAGTCCATAGAAGGGACATGCAACTTGTACCCATTGTATCATCGTGTTTTGAGCTCGAAGTTTTCTGCCTCAACATCATTGTTACACCGGGGAGTTTGTACTTCTTCCCCTGCAGTACAAATTAGTCTCGTAGAAGTGCTGGTCGAGCTGGTGGTGGATTAGCGATCGTTGATGCACCCCAAAAGAATATTTATAAAATCTATTTAAAACTATTAGCTAGCGGTAAGAAGGGTCGTTCCAAAGAGATGGCAGTCAACCACTCACAATCCGTTTAAAGTGCCGAAAAGGAAAGTAAATGAACTGAAGCAGTTTGTCACTTGGGAGAGTGAGAATAGTCACTTGACGAATGAAGAGGCAGAAGGGTCAATCACCTTCCTACCTTTATGATCCAAATTTGATTCAAGTAATCCTGTAGTGTATGATTTATTGTTTGATCAGGTACATATATTCTTTATAATTCCTCTCAGACAGAATAAAGAGTCCTAGATTATCTAAATTACCTACCTCTCAGTCAGTGGAATTCATTAATCTAAGCCATTTAGTTCACAAGCCCTCTTTGATCACCTATGCCAATCACCTAACTCTCACTGATAATTGAAACCAAAGGGTAGATTTCCTCCTTTGTCATAGACTAGATTATGCCGTTCTAAAGTTATGCTCCCCTTCTCAGATCTTCATAACTATACATGCATATATAATTAAGTGGCCAGTTTAATCAAAAGGTTAATTAACACACTTATCAAGACACAATGCCTCATCACGGGAAACTGAATCAAAACTTTCACATAAAGATAGTAGGGATTGAACCCTTAACTGAGTTAGCTACTCATGTTTATTGAGTTAAACATGAGAGCAACAGAGTACAAAAGATAAGACATAAGATCAAAAGGTTAGAGGATAGAAGGGGAAGATGGTAGCAGGGGCAGTTTCTGTATGCTAACTATGGCGAGTGGCGTTCGCCACTTAACAGAGTGACAGTTTGCACTTTTGCTCCTGCTACTACCTTGTTTCTACCCAACTAACTAACTACCTAACTATTGTCTTTGTAACTGATTCTTACTACCCAATCTCTCCTCCTTTCTAACTGCTATTCGCAAACTATTTATTGAGACTTGGAGAGGCTTGGATTAGTGGAGTTCTGTGGCCTTCCTTGCAGCAGATTGGACGAAGAAGCAAGTTGCAGCAGCTGAAGTGATTTGTTTATTCAGCAACTTGCCCAATTGGCAAGTTACTGTCTTCTCTTGGCAGCTCCTTTCTTTTCTTCAGCCGCAATTAGTCACCTTCTACTTATCATTGCTTCTTCTCCTTAGTCTTCTTCTCCGGCGCATCCTCACCATTTGCAGCCACAAATCTCCATTTCTTCATTCTTTAATCCTCACAGCTCAACTAGCAGCAGCAGCAAGCAGCAGCATGAGCAGCAAGCTTCCTTCCACCATTGTGTTTTCAGCCCCGAATTCAGCCTCAATCTTCTGTCCTTTTCTTCCTTGTTTCCGGGTCAATTGCTACACCATTGCTCACCCTTCTGCAGCATCCAATCCATCAACTCAGCAGTAACATCAGTTGGTAAGTAGCAGAGTTGCAGCTGTTGTTCTTCACATATACTCCCTCTTTCTTTTCTTCCACTTGCAGCAGCAACAACTTGCAGTGATGGTAAAGCACTTCGTTTCTTGGGCACCAAGATTTCAGCTCGTGACTCCTCCATTGACAGTAGCAACAGCTAATGCAGCAACAACTTGGCAGCAGAACAACTGCCATTCTTCTTCTCATTTGAGTCTGCTGCTGCAGATTCCTTCCAATTGTGATCATCTGCTGCCATTCTTCCTTCCTCAGTAAGGATTTCTCCACTTGCTTCAGCTCTGACCGATCCTCCAGCAGCTTGAATTCCATCAGCTTCCAATTCAATGCAGAATGATGCTCTTTTGTGCAATTTGGCCCTCATTTATGCTGATTTTCCACATTGGCTGCTTGATTACCCTGAAGTACAACATCAACCAAAAAATAAACTAATTCTAAGTAAAAATGAGTAAAAATTGCCTGCTAAAACTGTATAAATTTCCCACACTTTTTAATTATCATAGACTTTGACACACAATGTTTACCGAACTGGTTCATAAACACTTACACACAATGTTTAACTTTTCAAAATTATCCTGTCACATCAGTAAATAAACACTTACATAGATATAAATCCAAATTCACCCTCCCTCCAAACTTAAAACAAGAACTATCCTCAATGCTTACAAACAAAGGTATAGGCTAGATGACAAACACACACGATATGCACGAGAAAACATGCAAGAGACACTAAAATACAGACTGATATACATAAATAGACTCAACTATACCAAAAAATTAAAAAAGAAAACATAAACAAAAAGGAAAATTCCCCTGGGTGATCAGGGGTTCATCCGTGATAGGGATGGGGTGAGCCTTCCAAACGCAATGGTGCTAGAATTTCTCCTCTCTCATCACTGTGTAGAAATTTTACATCAGTTCTCATCATCAGTCTAATAGCCAGGATCGAAAAGAACAAATTTTTCTACCTTATGCCATTACAGTTTTGCATTTGTCTCCGAATGAGTGTTGCTGCTCTATTGGAATGTTGAGGGCAATAGCATAAAGCAACAATGCTGCTTCAAAACTCACTAGCCTGCGGTTTCGACTGGGTATGAGATTTGTGTAGATGAAATTGAACCATGACTTGTACTCCTGCTTAAGTTCTGAAGCAGGGAAGTGTTTGAGATAACTAAGGGCATTGACGGTCCATACTTCTTATAAAGCATCTTCACAAAGTGCATAAGGCAGTTCTTCATTTGCAGAAAAATCCATCATGTCGTGCACCACATCCTCATAGTCAAGGACGATCTGGGACAGTATGAGAGAGTCACTAGACAGAGTGATGAAGAACTAGGGTCATTCTGCTTCTTATCTAAATGATCATATTATGATTCTTGTATTTCTTTTTGGATATATGAGCATTTTCTGATGAGACACCTATATTCCCTACGTTCACTTTCGATACCAGTAAAGAGTGCCAGCATAATCAAATTAACTACATCTCTGTGATAATTATTCATCACCCCGAGCCTTAGTGATCACCTATGCCAATCAACTAACTCTCCTTGATGATTAAAATCAAGGGTTGTTATCCCCGTTGTCATTGACTAGGTCAACCGTATTAAAATTCTATTCACCCTCTCAAGATTCCATAATATGCATGGACAATTAGCAAAGTGGCCAGTTTAACTAAAAGGTTAATTAAAGTACTTAAACTAGATACAATGCTTCATATGAGAACTTGAATCAAAACATCCATATATAAATAGTAGGGATTAGATCCCGGCAAGAGTTTAGCTACTTATGTTTATTGATCTAAAATGAGATCAATGAAATACAAAACATCCATCATGATTTCAGATTCAAAGTAGTACATAAAAAGGAAGAAGGAAAGCAGCAGAGAGGATTCTGTCTACTCACTTGGGGGAGTGAATTTCGTCACTTGCCCAAGTGACAGTTTCTTCTGCAACTCTCTATTTTCTGTTACTAACTAACTACTTAACTACTTCTGTATTTGGATCTATTATAACTTCCCAATCTGTTATTATTCAACTACAACTGTCTGTCCTATATGTAGGGATAGGAGATAGCTTGATCGTTGCTTCTTCACGTCCTCTTTTGCCTCGGCAACAGAGGAACAACTTGCAGCAGGGTGGAGTTGTTTATTTGGGCAACTTGTCAACTTTCCAAGTTGCCTTCTCCTGATTGGCCGTCCTTTTCTTCTTCAGCCCCAATAGTCAACTTCTTGTCATCATGGCCTCATCCTTTAGTCATCTTCTCCGGCGCCTCTACTTCAATTCCAGCTTCCAATTTTCCTTTCTTCTTTCCGTAATCCTTCAATCAACCAGCAGTAGAGACAATAGCGGTTGCATCGTTAACATGCTTCGTTTCAATCGTCATGTTCCTTCTTCTTTCCTCTGTTCCAGCCTCCAATCTTCTGCTCTGTCTTTTCTGCTTGATTGAAATCAACCTATTAGTAGCAGCTCCAGCATCAACATCAGCAGCCTCTTCCTTGATTCCTGGTTTCTTGTTTATCAGAAACAACAGCAATATGGCCCTAATTGAGCTCAATATTCTTCCTCTTTCTCTTCTTTCACTTGCAAGGAATCAACCACTTGTGATGGTGGATCAACAATCTTCCTTCAGTAACATGATTTCAGCTTCTCTTCTTCTTCAATCGATCAGAATTAGCAACAGCAGCAGCACAATGGCTTCAACTTGCTGCATTTTCTTCTTCTTCTTTTGGCTTCCATTTGCAAAGAACATCAACTTGTGATGATGATGTGGCCATTCTTAATTTATCAGCAAGGATTCAACCTTTGCCTTCTCTTCTTTTGATCAATTCTAGCTTTCATTTCCAACAACTTCATTTATGATCCCTTTTGATGCTCTTTTTCACTTTTTGGCACAATATTTTGGAAAATTCCACTTTAGCCCTCTCGATCCCCGAAATGTAAAATTAACCCAAAAGTAAAGTACTTCTACTTAATTGACACTAATTTGTCAGTAAAAAGGAATAAGAATTGGTTGCTAAAAGGGGGTCAAATTTAAGTGTTATCACTCGTATATTCCAGTAGGTTTTAAATGGTTGAAAATGTTGTTATGGCTAAGAAAGCGATCTCTTGGGCTATGAGTTTCCCAACAAACAGATTCCTTGACCCTGATCCCGATCAATCGAGGCGAAAGAGGCACCTTTTTTGGTTAATTCAAACTCATCTTGGCACAAAATTCTTCCAATGAATGATCCATAATAGTGTAGATCTATGTGAAGAAGAGAACAACCCATTGTTGATCCCTAAGGTGGCGATGAGATCTTGTGAAAACAGACAAACAAATAATACTAAAACACAAACACAAGAGTAAATGAGTAAAAGTATAAAAAATTTTTAGGGTTTTACGATTAGAAGGAGATGTTTTATAAAAGACATTAATTTCATTGTTTGAAAATCCTGAAACACTAGAAGAGATTGAAGAGAACGAGGATGATTTTGATCACTATCCGACGGATCTAGATATGGAAGACGAAGAGGCCACTAGAAGGAACTAGGACACTAAAGGTAACTTCCCAGAGAGAAGAAACCCTAGGACAAAATAACTGTCCCAGAAGTTCACTGCTAAATTAGATATTATATGAAAGTAAGTTCATTGTCTTTTCAAGGGCAAAATTATCAAATTGTTTTTCTTCAAATTTTTCTTATCCAACTAGTTGTAATAAAGTGACAACTCTAATCAATTTGGGAAAAATGGAATTTTTATATCTATAAACAATTGTCCCTTAATTTCTTTACAAATCATAGTTATATCAGACATTCTAAGCAAGTTAAATTACTCTTTGACGTTAATTAGTATATGTGTATCATGAATTTGGGACAGGAATTGAGTCTTTTAAGTGTATAACTTTGTGCTTAAAATGAAATGTCGATATTATACGATTCCTAATTTTACCAAATAAAAGAAATAGCCTATATGTTTTTGTAATTTTAAATTTTTTCAATCAATGTGGATAACGACGAACTTTGCAAAAATAATAAATCCCATGAAAATTGAGACGCACGATATCTCTAAGTTCATTACACTTTCTAGTACTTGAGAATTTCTGTAAATGTGAAAACAATTTTTTTTTTTGAAAAAGCAGAACAATTTTATATAAATGCATCTACCCTCTTGTCTACATCATAAGAATATTTGATAAAGAAAAAAGAAAAAGTAGTCTTTTCCTTCTTCGATGATTCACATAAACACACACACAAAAGCAAAGCATGTAAGCAGATGTTAAGTATTTAAATAATATCTTACATATCATAATTCAAATTAACTTGTAATTTATTAATCATAATAAAAATTACTTGCATTCCATAAATTTCCGATCAATTATGTAGAAAGCATCGTGAAATAGTGGTCTTTTCCTTCTTCGTTGATTCACATAAACACACACACAAAAGCAAAGTATGTAAGCAGATGTTAAGTATTTAAATAATATACTACAGATCATAATTCAAATTAACTTGTAATTTATTAATCTTAATAGAAATTACTTTCATTCCATAAATATCCGATCAATTATGTAGAAAGCATCGTTTACAAACACTCTTAAGCATATAGTATTTCATATTTAACTATAGAATCACTTGGGATAATTAAAACCACACGATTATTACCCCCCAAATAAGTACTCCATTTTTTCTTCAGGTAGCGTTGAATACATATAATTTAGTTGATGAGCTTTTCGGTGGCTGCTTTAGCTGAAGATTTCCCATGATCACGATCATCATCAGCTGCTCCATCTTTTTTATTCTTGTCATCTTTATCATCTTTTTCACCCTTATCATCTTTCTCATCTTTCTCATCTTTGTCCATGTATTTAACCCGCTCATAATATTTCTTTCCCTTCTCTGTCTCGATCTCCACAAATGACTTTGGCTTATAAGTAGCAATGTCCCAAACTGCTCCATATGCTCTTCTCATTTCCTTAAACACCCACTTCTTCTCCTTCTCCTTCTCCTTCTCCTTTTCGTTCTCCTTTTCCTTCTCCTTATCCTTCTCCTTCTCCTTTTCCTTCTTCTTATCCTTCTCCTTCTCCTTCTCCTTTTCGTTCTCCTTTTCCTTCTTCTTATCCTTCTCCTTCTCCTTTTCGTTCTCCTTCTCCTTTTCGTTCTCCTTTTCCTTCTTCTTATCCTTCTCCTTCTCCTTTTCGTTCTCCTTTTCCTTCTCCTTCTCCTTCTCCTCCTCCTTTTCGTTCTCCTTTTCCTTCTCCTTCTCATCCTGAACCACCAAAAAGGCGCCAAAAAAAAAAAAAAAAGAAGAAGAGAAAGACGTTAATTGAACTCTAAAAAGGTTTAATTATGGAAGGCTAATAATATTTAAGTTTACTTTCTAGTAGGGTAAGATTATTTAACCTCAGCTATAATTTTAACTTTGGCGATGTAATCTTTGTCATCATTGTACATTGCTGTGATTTTATGGTAATCCGGCCACTTGCTGTTCTTCTTGTCATATTTCACAATGAATTTTTGGCCATCTTTGTAATAATCACATTTAACCCTCTTGTATTTAACTTCAACCTCGCCTTTTTGAAAAGGCGTTTTTGAACTCTTCATCTTTGGCCATATCTCCATAGGCTTCGTAACTCATGGTGAAATCCGTTCCTTCGCGGCCTTTGCCGCAATCGGTCACCGCCATTTTTGTGCCCTTCTCACTACACCATTTCTTCTCTTTGCACTTCACCTGTATCAAATCATTCCAATAACATTACTATTTAAAGTTCATCAGTTAAAAATTTTATAGCAAAATGAGATAAATCGATGTCACACGTATTGAAAGAACAACAAAACCAACCTCATAGCATGTACCACAGCTTTTTCCATCCTTGTATAGCCTATAGCTGACTGCGCCAACTTTACCGTCGTAAACTTTTTTCTCCCATTCTTTCAGTCCGCAAGCTCCTTCTGCATAAGTAATTTCGGTCAGGTTACGATTGAACAGTTTTTTTATTTGTTTATAAAAGAGAAAACAATACTTGAATCACCTCCTTCACGCTTTTTGTAGTAAGTTGCTTTAGAGGAAGAGTAAGTTTTGTCATCATCATCTTCTGCTGAGCAGAATATAGCAAGTGATAATATCATGACATAGAGAAGAAAGTATAGGGGGCTTTTGAAAGCCATCATTTCTCAAGAAACTTATAAAACTATAAAAGAATGTTGTTTGTGATCAACTTGGAGAATTATGTGTTTTGATGCAAAAACCCAACCCAGAAAATCCTCTATTTATAGGCGATCAAGTGATCATGAGGTGGTTAGCTGTGTGTAGTAACTATTAACTTAATGGAATCCAGGTGGGCATGCATTTTAGATGTAGTTTTGTACGACACAGCACAGTATATATGATTTTGCAGAATTCATGTTTCGTTTTCTAAGGCATTTTCCTACAAAAAGAACAGTTAATTTCGTTTCAGTTTCTCCACGGTGTGAAAAAGAAACACAAATTTTAAGTGTAATAGAAATCTGATCCTCTTCTCGTTTGGTTGTTGTGGACTTGTGGTATTAGCATCTTCGCACTTGGATGATTTCATGTGTCGTGGATTTGTGTCACACACTAACTAATAGTCTAATGTTAAACAGACCCTGCCTGTATCGAAATCTAACTTAGCAACATAAGTATTTTGGACCGGTCAAGACAATTGTCACTTAACAACCCTTCTTCTTAACAGAATAATTATTTTTGTCGATTTAACAATTTAAATAATTACGATGTTAACTTTATTAACAAACTTAATTCTGCCTCCATTGACATTGGTGAAGTAAAGTGCATGTGGACTACCCATGCCCGGAGATTTAAGGGTACATCTCCTTTAAATGCTTAAAGACTCTTCATCAGGCACATCCATCCCATTGCATGCGGATCAAGACTGCGAAAAATTTAGTCCCAACAGTACGAATCTTGTACAATTCATTTACCCTTTTGTCCCGAAATAATTGTATAATTTAGAGTTCCAAATTTTATTACAAATAAAAACTCAAACAATACGATCATCTTGAGAGTTGAGCCAGAAAAAAATATATATATAAACACAATCAATCCAACGTATTGTTCTACCACTGGAGCTAAATTATGAAATTTATTTCAATGTCTATTTATAACTTTGGAACATGGTGAGAGAAATGTCAACAGTACTTTTAAAGCTAGCTCCTTGAATAAGAGTAATCACGGAGGCTGACAATTTAAGTATTACACAAATCGTGAATAGCGGAGAAAATGTTGCGAGATGAATGGAGATTTGGGTTACTTCCATTAGGGATCTTACACGTTGTAACGAAGGGTTTGTGGAAGTAAAGGTTATGATGCTGTCAAAACAAATTTATAGCATCCACAAAATTTACTAAAATACTCCATTTATTTAACAACCTAAATCTCTGATCATATCTTTGTTATTCTTTCTCTAGTTATGACGATGAAAATATAATCGGCCGACCACAACACCATCAATGGATTTACGATGAGGTCAAGCAAGACAAAGAAGAAGATTTGCTCGCTTTTCTTCTTTAATTTCCTCGTTGGAGGTTAAAATCAAAATACAAAACGAGTTAATTGAAAATTTTAAAGTTTTCCCAATCATTTCAAATTGATATCTTTTTTGTAATAATTTATGCTTCAAAATTATGCCTAGACGATAAGGACAGTATAGGTGACCTGAGATTTGAATTCTTTGAACATGTTGGAAGAAATCAGAACAGATACAAAGCATTTTCTTTTTGCGTGTGTGTTTTTTTTTCTTTTGTAAAAATCTCAAATCGTTGTGAAAAAAACAATCTCACTTGCATAACTATTTAGGAACATAGAATGTGCGAAAGTTTGGATTGCCTGCATTTATTTATATATCTGGTTGCTTTTGGATCATGGAAGCCAAAGTGAGAAATAAAAAATTTACTTTTAATATCGTAATGGGTAATTTTGGTATTGAATCACTTTTTTGCTTTTGATACTAACTACTAACTTTTATATTGGTAGAATCACTAGCCAACTTATTTGTGAATAATAATTGAATTTTACGATTGATTCTCTTACATATTACCAGTTTCGATTGTCTACATCAAAAACTATTCGATGCATCGATGTTTAATCAATGAAAAATGGTTGATAAATTATGATACCGGTTATGCAACATTACCCCAAGCAGGAATCTTTGATCACTGCCTTGTACTAGTTACAATGAATGGTGAAAATAGAATGAAGAAAAAGGCTTTCAAATACTAGAATATGTGGAGCCAGTCCCCCGAATTTAAAGACATAATAGAACAGTCTTGCAGTAAGGATCTGGAGGGTATCAAATAGTTTCAAATAGTAAAATGGCAGCAAGGGATAAAAGACAAGTTGAAGATCCTCAACAGAGAGCAGTTTTTTGTTATTGAAAGACAAGCGCAGGAAGCTTGGGAAAATCTGACAAGAGAATACGAGTGTAATTGGCCTATAACTCGGGTGATGTAAACCTGTAAACGAAAGAAAAAGAAGCAGTAGAACAACATGTCAACAAGAGTAAAGCTGCTATGAGTTACTTAGAACAAAAAGCCAAAGAGAATTAGGTGAAGGAAGGTAACAGGAACACAACCTTCTTTCATGCTAGTATCAGAGGCAGAAGAATGCAGAACAGGATACTGTCATACTCAAGAGATAATGGTAGTATTGAGGATGCCTGGTTTCTTGGCAGTAGTTCTAGTGTCTGGTTGTCATCTGAAGTGATTTGTGGACATGTTTTCCAGCAGCTGCACTGCTTCCTCTAATGGCTTCATCATGAATGCCCCTCCAGCTGATGAATCTAAGGATTCTCTGGAGGGTTGCTGCAATCAATTGTACAAAATACACAGCTGCATTGGTTTGTCAATGCCATGTTGAGGATATTTCCTCATCAGGTCCTTGAACTTCTACCATGCCTCATAAAGAGTTTCTATCCCATGCTACTGAAAAGTCATGATGGCTGATCTAAGTGCAACAGTTTTAACAGGCTTGTTGGGAATGCTTGTCTGAGTCCATTCCCGGAGTTGATTGAATTGTTGGTCATAGTGTCCAACCATTTAGCTGCAATATCATGCAATGTGAATGGAAACAATCTCAAGTATACATCGTCTTTGGACAACCCTTGAATCTTGAAGTTGCTGCACAATCTCAGGAATTTCCTAATGTGCTCATTTGGGTCCTCACTAGGTAGTCCATAGAAGGGACATGCAACTTGTACCCATTGTATCATCTGTGTTTTGAGCTCGAAGTTTTCTGCCTCAACATCATTGTTACACCAGGGGAGTTTGTACTTCTTCCCCCTGCAGTACAAATTAGTCTCGTAGAAGTCTGGGTCGAGCTGGTGGTGGATTAGCAGTCGTTGATGCACCCCCAAAAGAATATTTATAAAATCTATTTAAAACTATTAGCTAGCGGTAAGAAGGGTCGTTCCAAAGAGATGGCAGTCAACCACTCACAATCCGTTTAAAGTGCCAGAAAAGGAAAGTAAATGAACTGAACAGATTTGTCACTTGGGAGAGTGAGAATAGTCACTTGACAGAATGAAGAGGCAGAAGGGTCAATCACCTTCCTACCTTTATGATCCAAATTTGATTCAAGTAATCCTGTAGTGTATGATTTATTGTTTGATCAGGTACATATATTCTTTATAATTCCTCTCAGACAGAATAAAGAGTCCTAGATTATCTAAATTACCTACCTCTCAGTCAGTGGAATTCATTAATCTAAGCCATTTAGTTCACAAGCCCTCTTTGATCACCTATGCCAATCACCTAACTCTCACTGATAATTGAAACCAAAGGGTAGATTTCCTCCTTTGTCATAGACTAGATTATGCCGTTCTAAAGTTATGCTCCCCTTCTCGATCTTCATAACTATACATGCATATATAATTAAGTGGCCAGTTTAATCAAAAGGTTAATTAACACACTTATCAAGACACAATGCCTCATCACGGGAAACTGAATCAAAACTTTCACATAAAGATAGTAGGGATTGAACCCTTAACTGAGTTAGCTACTCATGTTTATTGAGTTAAACATGAGAGCAACAGAGTACAAAAGATAAGACATAAGATCAAAAGGTTAGAGGATAGAAGGGGAAGATGGTAGCAGGGGCAGTTTCTGTATGCTAACTATGGCGAGTGGCGTTCGCCACTTAACAGAGTGACAGTTTGCACTTTTGCTCCTGCTACTACCTTGTTTCTACCCAACTAACTAACTACCTAACTATTGTCTTTGTAACTGATTCTTACTACCCAATCTCTCCTCCTTTCTAACTGCTATTCGCAAACTATTTATTGAGACTTGGAGAGGCTTGGATTAGTGGAGTTCTGGCCTTCCTTGCAGCAGATTGGACGAAGAAGCAAGTTGCAGCAGCTGAAGTGATTTGTTTATTCAGCAACTTGCCCAATTGGCAAGTTACTGTCTTCTCTTGGCAGCTCCTTTCTTTTCTTCAGCCGCAATTAGTCACCTTCTACTTATCATTGCTTCTTCTCCTTAGTCTTCTTCTCCGGCGCATCCTCACCATTTGCAGCCACAAATCTCCATTTCTTCATTCTTTAATCCTCACAGCTCAACTAGCAGCAGCAGCAAGCAGCAGCATGAGCAGCAAGCTTCCTTCCACCATTGTGTTTTCAGCCCCGAATTCAGCCTCAATCTTCTGTCCTTTTCTTCCTTGTTTCCGGGTCAATTGCTACACCATTGCTCACCCTTCTGCAGCATCCAATCCATCAACTCAGCGGTAACATCGGTTGGTAAGTAGCGAGTTGCAGTATTGTTCTTCACATATACTCCCTCTTTCTTTTCTTCCACTTGCAGCAGCAACAACTTGCGATGATGGTAAAGCACTTCGTTTCTTGGGCACCAAGATTTCAGCTCGTGACTCCTCCATTGACAGTAGCAACAGCTAATGCAGCAACAACTTGGCAGCAGAACAACTGCCATTCTTCTTCTCATTTGAGTCTGCTGCTGCAGATTCCTTCCAATTGTGATCATCTGCTGCCATTCTTCCTTCCTCAGTAAGGATTTCTCCACTTGCTTCAGCTCTGACCGATCCTCCAGCAGCTTGAATTCCATCAGCTTCCAATTCAATGCAGAATGATGCTCTTTTGTGCAATTTGGCCCTCATTTATGCTGATTTTCCACATTGGCTGCTTGATTACCCTGAAGTACAACATCAACCAAAAAATAAACTAATTCTAAGTAAAAATGAGTAAAAATTGCCTGCTAAAACTGTATAAATTTCCCACACTTTTTTAATTATCATAGACTTTGACACACAATGTTTACCGAACTGGTTCATAAACACTTACACACAATGTTTAACTTTTCAAAATTATCCTGTCACAGTCTGTAAATAAACACTTACATAGATATAAATCCAAATTCACCCTCCCTCCAAACTTAAAACAAGAACTATCCTCAATGCTTACAAACAAAGGTATAGGCTAGATGACAAACACACACAGATATGCACAGAAAACATGCAAGAGACACTAAAATACAGACTGATATACATAAATAGACTCAACTATACCAAAAAATTAAAAAAGAAAACATAAACAAAAAGGAAAATTCCCCTGGGTGATCAGGGGTTCATCCGTGATAGGGATGGGGTGAGCCTTCCAAACGCAATGGTGCTAGAATTTCTCCTCTCTCATCACTGTGTAGAAATTTTACATCAGTTCTCATCATCAGTCTAATAGCCAGGATCGAAAAGAACAAATTTTTCTACCTTATGCCATTACAGTTTTGCATTTGTCTCCGAATGAGTGTTGCTGCTCTATTGGAATGTTGAGGGCAATAGCATAAAGCAACAATGCTGCTTCAAAACTCACTAGCCCTGCGGTTTCGACTGGGTATGAGATTTGTGTAGATGAAATTGAACCATGACTTGTACTCCTGCTTAAGTTCTGAAGCAGGGAAGTGTTTGAGATAACTAAGGGCATTGACGGTCCATACTTCTTATAAAGCATCTTCACAAAGTGCATAAGGCAGTTCTTCATTTGCAGAAAAATCCATCATGTCGTGCACCACATCCTCATAGTCAAGGACGATCTGGGACAGTATGAGAGAGTCACTAGACAGAGTGATGAAGAACTAGGGTCATTCTGCTTCTTATCTAAATGATCATATTATGATTCTTGTATTTCTTTTTGGATATATGAGCATTTTCTGATGAGACACCTATATTCCCTACGTTCACTTTCGATACCGATAAAGAGTGCCAAATAATCAAATTAACTACATCTCTGTGATAATTATTCATCACCCCGAGCCTTAGTGATCACCTATGCCAATCAACTAACTCTCCTTGATGATTAAAATCAAGGGTTGTTATCCCCGTTGTCATTGACTAGGTCAACCGTATTAAAATTCTATTCACCCTCTCAAGATTCCATAATATGCATGGACAATTAGCAAAGTGGCCAGTTTAACTAAAAGGTTAATTAAAGTACTTAAACTAGATACAATGCTTCATATGAGAACTTGAATCAAAACATCCATATATAAATAGTAGGGATTAGATCCCGGGCAAGAGTTTAGCTACTTATGTTTATTGATCTAAAATGAGATCAATGAAATACAAAACATCCATCATGATTTCAGATTCAAAGTAGTACATAAAAAGGAAGAAGGAAAGCAGCAGAGAGGATTCTGTCTACTCACTTGGGGGAGTGAATTTCGTCACTTGCCCAAGTGACAGTTTCTTCTGCAACTCTCTATTTTCTGTTACTAACTAACTACTTAACTACTTCTGTATTTGGATCTATTATAACTTCCCAATCTGTTATTATTCAACTACAACTGTCTGTCCTATATGTAGGGATAGGAGATAGCTTGATCGTTGCTTCTTCACGTCCTCTTTTGCCTCGGCAACAGAGGAACAACTTGCAGCAGGGTGGAGTTGTTTATTTGGGCAACTTGTCAACTTTCCAAGTTGCCTTCTCCTGATTGGCCGTCCTTTTCTTCTTCAGCCCCAATAGTCAACTTCTTGTCATCATGGCCTCATCCTTTAGTCATCTTCTCCGGCGCCTCTACTTCAATTCCAGCTTCCAATTTTCCTTTCTTCTTTCCGTAATCCTTCAATCAACCAGCAGTAGAGACAATAGCAGTTGCATCAGTAACATGCTTCTGTTTCAATCGTCATGTTCCTTCTTCTTTCCTCTGTTCCAGCCTCCAATCTTCTGCTCTGTCTTTTCTGCTTGATTGAAATCAACCTATTAGTAGCAGCTCCAGCATCAACATCAGCAGCCTCTTCCTTGATTCCTGGTTTCTTGTTTATCAGAAACAACAGCAATATGGCCCTAATTGAGCTCAATATTCTTCCTCTTTCTCTTCTTTCACTTGCAAGGAATCAACCACTTGTGATGGTGGATCAACAATCTTCCTTCAGTAACATGATTTCAGCTTCTCTTCTTCTTCAATCGATCAGAATTAGCAACAGCAGCAGCACAATGGCTTCAACTTGCTGCATTTTCTTCTTCTTCTTTTGGCTTCCATTTGCAAAGAACATCAACTTGTGATGATGATGTGGCCATTCTTAATTTATCAGCAAGGATTCAACCTTTGCCTTCTCTTCTTTTGATCAATTCTAGCTTTCATTTCCAACAACTTCATTTATGATCCCTTTTGATGCTCTTTTTCACTTTTTGGCACAATATTTTTGGAAAATTCCACTTTAGCCCTCTGATCCCCTGAAATGTAAAATTAACCCAAAAGTAAAGTACTTCTACTTAATTGACACTAATTTGTCAGTAAAAAGGAATAAGAATTGGTTGCTAAAAGGGGGTCAAATTTAAGTGTTATCACTCGTATATTCCAGTAGGTTTTAAATGGTTGAAAATGTTGTTATGGCTAAGAAAGCGATCTCTTGGGCTATGAGTTTCCCAACAAACAGATTCCTTGACCCTGATCCCGATCAATCGAGGCGAAAGAGGCACCTTTTTTGGTTAATTCAAACTCATCTTGGCACAAAATTCTTCCAATGAATGATCCATAATAGTGTAGATCTATGTGAAGAAGAGAACAACCCATTGTTGATCCCTAAGGTGGCGATGAGATCTGTGAAAACAGACAAACAAATAATACTAAAACACAAACACAAGAGTAAATGAGTAAAAGTATAAAAAATTTTTAGGGTTTTACGATTAGAAGGAGATGTTTTATAAAAGACATTAATTTCATTGTTTGAAAATCCTGAAACACTAGAAGAGATTGAAGAGAACGAGGATGATTTTGATCACTATCCGACGGATCTAGATATGGAAGACGAAGCGGCCACTAGAAGGAACTAGGACACTAAAGGTAACTTCCCAGAGAGAAGAAACCCTAGGACAAAATAACTGTCCCAGAAGTTCACTGCTAAATTAGATATTATATGAAAGTAAGTTCATTGTCTTTTCAAGGGCAAAATTATCAAATTGTTTTTCTTCAAATTTTTCTTATCCAACTAGTTGTAATAAAGTGACAACTCTAATCAATTTGGGAAAAATGGAATTTTTATATCTATAAACAATTGTCCCTTAATTTCTTTACAAATCATAGTTATATCAGACATTCTAAGCAAGTTAAATTACTCTTTGACGTTAATTAGTATATGTGTATCATGAATTTGGGACAGGAATTGAGTCTTTTAAGTGTATAACTTTGTGCTTAAAATGAAATGTCGATATTATACGATTCCTAATTTTACCAAATAAAAGAAATAGCCTATATGTTTTTGTAATTTTAAATTTTTTCAATCAATGTGGATAACGACGAACTTTGCAAAAATAATAAATCCCATGAAAATTGAGACGCACGATATCTCTAAGTTCATTACACTTTCTAGTACTTGAGAATTTCTGTAAATGTGAAAACAATTTTTTTTTTTTTTTGAAAAAGCAGAACAATTTTATATAAATGCATCTACCCTCTTGTCTACATCATAAGAATATTTGATAAAGAAAAAAAGAAAAAGTAGTCTTTTCCTTCTTCGATGATTCACATAAACACACACACAAAAGCAAAGCATGTAAGCAGATGTTAAGTATTTAAATAATATCTTACATATCATAATTCAAATTAACTTGTAATTTATTAATCATAATAAAAATTACTTGCATTCCATAAATTTCCGATCAATTATGTAGAAAGCATCGTGAAATAGTGGTCTTTTCCTTCTTCGTTGATTCACATAAACACACACACAAAAGCAAAGTATGTAAGCAGATGTTAAGTATTTAAATAATATACTACAGATCATAATTCAAATTAACTTGTAATTTATTAATCTTAATAGAAATTACTTTCATTCCATAAATATCCGATCAATTATGTAGAAAGCATCGTTTACAAACACTCTTAAGCATATAGTATTTCATATTTAACTATAGAATCACTTGGGATAATTAAAACCACACGATTATTACCCCCCAAATAAGTACTCCATTTTTTCTTCAGGTAGCGTTGAATACATATAATTTAGTTGATGAGCTTTTCGGTGGCTGCTTTAGCTGAAGATTTCCCATGATCACGATCATCATCAGCTGCTCCATCTTTTTTATTCTTGTCATCTTTATCATCTTTTTCACCCTTATCATCTTTCTCATCTTTCTCATCTTTGTCCATGTATTTAACCCGCTCATAATATTTCTTTCCCTTCTCTGTCTCGATCTCCACAAATGACTTTGGCTTATAAGTAGCAATGTCCCAAACTGCTCCATATGCTCTTCTCATTTCCTTAAACACCCACTTCTTCTCCTTCTCCTTCTCCTTCTCCTTTTCGTTCTCCTTTTCCTTCTCCTTATCCTTCTCCTTCTCCTTTTCCTTCTTCTTATCCTTCTCCTTCTCCTTCTCCTTTTCGTTCTCCTTTTCCTTCTTCTTATCCTTCTCCTTCTCCTTTTCGTTCTCCTTCTCCTTTTCCTTCTCCTTTTCCTTCTTCTTATCCTTCTCCTTCTCCTTTTCGTTCTCCTTTTCCTTCTCCTTCTCCTTCTCCTCCTCCTTTTCGTTCTCCTTTTCCTTCTCCTTCTCATCCTGAACCACCAAAAAAGGCGCCAAAAAAAAAAAAAAAAGAAGAAGAGAAAGACGTTAATTGAACTCTAAAAAGGTTTAATTATGGAAGGCTAATAATATTTAAGTTTACTTTCTAGTAGGGTAAGATTATTTAACCTCAGCTATAATTTTAACTTTGGCGATGTAATCTTTGTCATCATTGTACATTGCTGTGATTTTATGGTAATCCGGCCACTTGCTGTTCTTCTTGTCATATTTCACAATGAATTTTTGGCCATCTTTGTAATAATCACATTTAACCCTCTTGTATTTAACTTCAACCTCGCCTTTTTTGAAAAGGCGTTTTTTGGACTCTTCATCTTTGGCCATATCTCCATAGGCTTCGTAACTCATGGTGAAATCCGTTCCTTCGCGGCCTTTGCCGCAATCGGTCACCGCCATTTTTGTGCCCTTCTCACTACACCATTTCTTCTCTTTGCACTTCACCTGTATCAAATCATTCCAATAACATTACTATTTAAAGTTCATCAGTTAAAAATTTTATAGCAAAATGAGATAAATCGATGTCACACGTATTGAAAGAACAACAAAACCAACCTCATAGCATGTACCACAGCTTTTTCCATCCTTGTATAGCCTATAGCTGACTGCGCCAACTTTACCGTCGTAAACTTTTTTCTCCCATTCTTTCAGTCCGCAAGCTCCTTCTGCATAAGTAATTTCGGTCAGGTTACGATTGAACAGTTTTTTTATTTGTTTATAAAAGAGAAAACAATACTTGAATCACCTCCTTCACGCTTTTTGTAGTAAGTTGCTTTAGAGGAAGAGTAAGTTTTGTCATCATCATCTTCTGCTGAGCAGAATATAGCAAGTGATAATATCATGACATAGAGAAGAAAGTATAGGGGGCTTTTGAAAGCCATCATTTCTCAAGAAACTTATAAAACTATAAAAGAATGTTGTTTGTGATCAACTTGGAGAATTATGTGTTTTGATGCAAAAACCCAACCCAGAAAATCCTCTATTTATAGGCGATCAAGTGATCATGAGGTGGTTAGCTGTGTGTAGTAACTATTAACTTAATGGAATCCAGGTGGGCATGCATTTTAGATGTAGTTTTGTACGACACAGCACAGTATATATGATTTTGCAGAATTCATGTTTCGTTTTCTAAGGCATTTTCCTACAAAAGAACAGTTAATTTCGTTTCAGTTTCTCCACGGTGTGAAAAAGAAACACAAATTTTAAGTGTAATAGAAATCTGATCCTCTTCTCGTTTGGTTGTTGTGGACTTGTGGTATTAGCATCTTCGCACTTGGATGATTTCATGTGTCGTGGATTTGTGTCACACACTAACTAATAGTCTAATGTTAAACAGACCCTGCCTGTATCGAAATCTAACTTAGCAACATAAGTATTTTGGACCGGTCAAGACAATTGTCACTTAACAACCCTTCTTCTTAACAGAATAATTATTTTTGTCGATTTAACAATTTAAATAATTACGATGTTAACTTTATTAACAAACTTAATTCTGCCTCCATTGACATTGGTGAAGTAAAGTGCATGTGGACTACCCATGCCCGGAGATTTAAGGGTACATCTCCTTTAAATGCTTAAAGACTCTTCATCAGGCACATCCATCCCATTGCATGCGGATCAAGACTGCGAAAAATTTAGTCCCAACAGTACGAATCTTGTACAATTCATTTACCCTTTTGTCCCGAAATAATTGTATAATTTAGAGTTCCAAATTTTATTACAAATAAAAACTCAAACAATACGATCATCTTGAGAGTTGAGCCAGAAAAAAATATATATATAAACACAATCAATCCAACGTATTGTTCTACCACTGGAGCTAAATTATGAAATTTATTTCAATGTCTATTTATAACTTTGGAACATGGTGAGAGAAATGTCAACAGTACTTTTAAAGCTAGCTCCTTGAATAAGAGTAATCACGGAGGCTGACAATTTAAGTATTACACAAATCGTGAATAGCGGAGAAAATGTTGCGAGATGAATGGAGATTTGGGTTACTTCCATTAGGGATCTTACACGTTGTAACGAAGGGTTTGTGGAAGTAAAGGTTATGATGCTGTCAAAACAAATTTATAGCATCCACAAAATTTACTAAAATACTCCATTTATTTAACAACCTAAATCTCTGATCATATCTTTGTTATTCTTTCTCTAGTTATGACGATGAAAATATAATCGGCCGACCACAACACCATCAATGGATTCACGATGAGGTCAAGCAAGACAAAGAAGAAGATTTGCTTGCTTTTCTTCTTTAATTTCCTCGTTGGAGGTTAAAATCAAAATACAAAACGAGTTAATTGAAAATTTTAAAGTTTTCCCAATCATTTCAAATTGATATCTTTTTTGTAATAATTTATGCTTCAAAATTATGCCTAGACGATAAGAAGGACAGTATAGGTGACCTGAGATTTGAATTCTTTGAACATGTTGGAAGAAATCAGAACAGATACAAAGCATTTTCTTTTTGCGTGTGTGTTTTTTTTTCTTTTGTAAAAATCTCAAATCGTTGTGAAAAAAATAATCTCACTTGCATAACTATTTAGGAACATAGAATGTGCGAAAGTTTGGATTGCCTGCATTTATTTATATGTCTGGTTGCTTTTGGATCATGGAAGCCAAAGTGAGAAATAAAAAATTTACTTTTAATATCATAATGGTAATTTTGGTATTGAATCACTTTTTTGCTTTTGATACTAACTTACTGGCTATACCTTAAGCCAAGCCGAAGTCAATCCTTTTTTACATATTTAATATTTACATCATCTTCTTCACACCGCACTGAGCATGATCAAAATCCAACCGCCGGTTTTCATCCGATAGGCATTAATATTCCAGTCGCCAACTCCTCTAATCAGCAGAAAACAGAAGCTAGCACCGGCAAGCTATTAAGTGGAGGCACAAATGTCATTCTTGACAAGTTGATACTAGATTTCAAAATCAGATTCGTAATCTCCAATACAGAATGGAGTGAACTAAATGTCATCACCGGTTATTGATTTGACAACTAAACTTCAAAGCAACAAAATTAACACATAATTAATGGCAAAAGTAGAAAGAAATCATAACATAGACGAAGTCAAAACCAAATACGGGAACCCGACACCGAATCGGAGTGAATTCGGGAGTGAAATAAAGAAATTATATCTCATATCCATGGAAGTTAGCACCGCCACTGGTGATGCTTTTGAAGGGCCAACTGTTGAATGGGTCCACACATCCATGGGAAATGGTTCCCAAACTTGGTTCCCCGGAAAGTTTGGGATCGTAGACATATTTTTTGGATTTTTTGAGCAGATTATGGATAAAGAAGCAACAATATACATGATTTAATTGTCAAAAATGCAATTCTTTAAGCCCCGGATGGGAAAAATTAAAGGCCGACAATGACTTCACTAATTAAAGGCCACCGGAGGACAGATGAAGTAAGCGGCTGGGACGGAGAAAGAGAGAAAATAATGTTATCTTTCCAAATTCCATTCCAATCATAATCGGCTTGTCTTAAGCTGATAACTGAAGAAATTAGGAAGATAAAAACTGAAGAGCTAATGAGTTAGATGATGAAACGACATCGTTTCGTCAAACTTACAGGACCTTTTAGGAAAGTTCCGGAGAGAGGATCCCATGTGCTACTTTACAAGAATAGTTGATAAAGAAAAAAAATAGTGGTCTTTTCCTTCTTTGTTGATTCACACAAGCACAAAAGGCAAAGTTTATATGTAATCAGATGTTAAGTATTTAAATAATCTACCATAATTCAAATTAAAGACTCATTAATTAATCTCAACTAAACTTACTTGCATTCCATAAATATCCAATCAATTATGTAGAAAGCATCGTTTACAAATACTCTTAAGCATATAGTATTTCATATTTAACTATAGAATCACTTGGGATAAGTAAACCACATGAATACCCCCCAAATAAGTACTCCTATAACAGTTGAAGCAAGAGTTGCAGGTTCCAAGGTTGGAGGAATTAGAATCAGAAGATCCAGCTTGACGTTTTGTTCTTGATGTTTTGGTCAGGGACCAGTTTTATGTTTTCTGTAACTTTAGGGACTTATTTGTAATAAGTGAGGCGGTTACTCTGTATAGGTATAAATACGGTGTTAACCGTCTGTATAATTCAATGAATGCAATACAAACATTTTTTTTCTTCCTTTTCCTCTTTCCCAATTCAGATCGTATTTCATGGCTTCCATACAAGAAACCCTATGTAGCTTTTGATGGTATCAGAGCTCAGGTTGCTCTTGATATTCATCAATTGATTGCATAAATACATAATACACATACACCGAAAGTTTTTCACCGAATCAATTTCTTGTTTAAGCTAAAGAAATGACAGATCGAAGATTCAGAGATGATCGCCGGGAAACGGCAGAGCAGAGGTAGTACGAAGCAACTATGAATCTTGCTGGATCGGAAAATGCAGGAGTTCTAAACATTCCGGCGAAATTGACAGAACAAAATTACTTAGCATGGAGTCGAGCTATGCTTACTTTCTTGAGATCGAAGATGAGGACATGTTTTATCACCGGAGATTGTCCTTGTCCGGCAGAGGATTCTGTCGACTTTGACCGGTGGAATCAGGTAGACTCTACTGTGAAATCTTGGATAATTTCTAGTTTAAGTGAGGATCTATCTGATAGTTATATGTACAATTTATCTTCGCAACAACTTTGGGAGGATTTGGCTGAATGTTTTGGTACTTCGAATAGTCAAATGCTTTATAGAATGAGACAAGATCGTAATTCTGTGGTGCAAGGAGATGCTACTTTAGTCAAGTATTATGGAATGTTTAAGAGAGTGTGGGATGAATATTCACACTATAAACCTATTCCTAATTGTCCACCAGAAGTTGCAACAGTTTTAATGGCTAGAGAGGATGAAGATAGGTTGATTGATTTCTTAATGGGACTAAATAAATCGTATGAAGCTATCAAGGATCAGATTCTGCTAATGGAGCCTCCTCCTACTGTCAATAAGGCATACAATTTGGTACAAAAGGCTGAGAAAAAGGCAGGCAAGAGTGTGGTCAATAATCTTGATAATATGGCGTTTGTTGCATCAGGATCTTCTAACCAGGTTGTTGAGACAGGACTGGTTTCGGATAATACAGCACTGCTGGCCCGTACTTTTACTGGAAATGGGAAAATCACAGGAAATGTGTCTCATAATGCACCACGAGGAAGTTCTAGGATTCATGTTTTTCGGAAGAACAAGGCTGAGATGTTCTGTGACTTCTGTAACAGACTAGGACATGAGAGGGAAACATGTTTCAAGATTCTTGGTGTACCTGAATGGTGGAAAGAGCTCAAGAGGAAAGGTTTTCCTAATCTGCAAAACAGGAATTCAGGCAGTGGCAACTATGCACATGTAGCAGAGTTATCAACTCCACTGGATAATAATCAACCTTCTGGGCAGAATTGGAATTACATTGAAGCTATGGCAAAGCAGATCAACCAGTTACAGGTGGAGCTTGGCAAGCTGAATAAGGGGAAAGGAGTTGCTGACTCAGAAAGTTATCAAGTGAATTTTGCTCATATGCACGATTTTGCAGGTAGTACTATCTATCACAAGCTTAAAAGTAGTCCTGATATTAAGAGTTTTGTCTGGTTATTTGACACGGGTGCCACCGGTAGTATGAGTCCTAACTTAGATTTTTTGGATAATCCTAAACCTGTTAAAGCTATTACTCCCATAAGATTGCCTGATGGAAGTGTGCAGTATGTTTCAAAAATTGGTGATGTCCATTTGAATTCTATATTGACTCTTAACAATGTGCTTTATGTACCTACATTCAAGTACAACTTGATATCTGTCAGACAAATGGCCAAAACTTCTAAGCTATATTTCAGATTCCCAGCTGATCTTTGCATATTACGTGACCTCATGACTGATGAGATCCTTGGTATTGGCAAAGTGATGCAAGAGTTATATGTCCTAACACATGATTCCTTTAATCGAGTGGAAATAAGAAGGCAGATACTTCAATTCTTTCCCAGCCTTTCATTTCATTCTATCAAGCCTACAGAAGATTCTTCCATTTCAGCACATCACTGTTTTAATATTCATTGTAATTGTCAATATAACTCAATGGCATCATAGATTAAGTCACCCTAGTAACCATGTATTCCAGAAAATGAATACTTCTATCAAAGTCTCTTTTGATCCTAGTTTTGTATGTGAGATATGCCCTTTGGCTAAGCAACACAGGTTGCCGTTTCCTTTAAGTGAAACACATACATCAGATATTTTTGAAATAATTCATGTGGATTTATGGGGTCCTTATTCACATTTCAATCTCACTCAAACTTCCTACTTCATTACCATAGTTGATGATTACAGTAGAAGTACTTGGACCTTTCTGATTAGACATAAAACTTCTACTGTCCAAATCCTTGAATCTTTTTTTTCAATGGTTCAAAATCAGTTTCATAGACAAGTCAAGATCATAAGATCTGACAATGGAACTGAATTTGTGAATCAAGAATGTGATTCGTTGTTCTCTAAACTTGGGATCTTACACCAGAAAACATGCGCTTATACTCCACAACAGAATGGAGTTGTGGAGAGAAAGCATCAGCATTTGCTTCAAGTGGCTAGATCTTTACTTTTTCAGGGCTCTCTTCCAAAGAAATTCTGGGGAGATGCCATACTCACTGCCACATACCTTATAAACAGAATGCCTTCTTCTGTTTTAAACTGGAAATCTCCTTATGAAGTGTTAAACAACAGACCACCTGATCTTTCTCATTTAAGAGTTTTTGGTTGCCTTTGCTTCATTACAAATAACTTACCTCACAAAGACAAATTTGATCCCAGAGCCTTGAAATGTGTTTTTCTTGGTTACCCTACAGGTCAAAAGGAATATAGAGTCTATTCACTTTCAGATCATAAGGCTTATGTGTCTAGGGATGTTATTTTCCATGAACAAATTTTCCCTTATTCACAAGTCAGTTCAAACTCCAATTCTGTTGTGTCTATACCAGTGCATAATCTAGAGATAGATTATATTCCCCATACTGATATAAACACCACTCATCATTCTGCTCCCATGAATACAGATCCTTCTACTCATGATCATGGAGAACGTAGTTCCTCTTCTCCCATTCTCAATTCATCTATTCACTCTGAATCTCATCCCATACACTCAGAACCTGTTTTACCTCTTAGAAGGTCAACTAGAGTCACAAAGCCATCAGTTTGGTTGAATGACTACTATGTTACCAACAATGTTGTTTACAACCAACATAAATTCATCCCCCCTACCACATATCCTTTTCAGATTCAACCTTCCATAAGCCCTGCTTATCTCAGCTTCCTGGCAAATGTGCCTAACTCTTATTTGCAGGCTCAACATGCACCTGAGTGGATAGAAGCAATGAACAAGGAATTAACAGCCTTGGAAGACAATGAAACTTGGGAGATTACCACTTTGCCACCAGGGAAGAAGCCCATAGGTTGCAGGTGGGTGTATAAAGTGAAATATCATCCAAATGGCACGGTTGAGAAATACAAGGCAAGGTTGGTTGCCAAAGCTACACTCAGGTAGAAGGAGAAGATTTTTTTGAGTCTTTTTCCCCTATAGCCAAGCTAGTCACTGTCAGAATTCTATTTGCCATTGCAGCAGCTAAAAATTGGTCATTGCATCAATTAGATATAAACAATGCGTTTTTACATGGCTATCTAGATGAAGAAGTTTATATGGAAGTTCCACCGGGGTATAGAGTTACTCAGCCGGGTCAAGTGTGTAAATTGAAAAGATCTTTATACGGTTTAAAGCAAGCATCCAGGCAGTGGAATCAGGAGTTTACCAAGCACCTTGAGGCGCATGGTTTTACACAATCTCCACATGATCACTATTTATTCATGCAGTTTAGGTCAGATTTCTGTTTATTTTTAGTAGTGTATGTGGATGATGTTTTGATCACAGGCACTTCAGAAGCTATGATCCTCCAAACTAAAAGGCATTTGGATCAAACTTTCAGCATCAAGGATTTAGGACCAGCCAAATATTTCCTTGGGGTAGAAGTTGCCAGGTCCTCAGAAGGCATTATGCTGAATCAAAGGAAATATGTCTTAGACATATTAGACACTGCAGGAATGCTAGGATGCAAACCTGTTTCAGCTCCACTGCCCAAAGACCTGAACTTTCAAGATGAGCATAGTCCACTCTACTCTGATCCTAGCAAGTACAGAAGACTCATTGGTAGACTTTTGTACTTAGGAGTGACCAGACCTGATTTAGCACATGCTACTCAGCAGCTCAGCCAGTTTCTGCAAACACCAAAGAAAATTCACTGGGTGGCAACTATTCATGTACTCAGATACCTGAAAGGAACACCTTCACTGGGTCTTTTTTATTCCAGCAAGAATGATCTCACCTTGTCAGCATTCTGTGATGCAGATTGGGCAAAATGCATCAACACCAGGTTCTCTCTTACTGGATTCTGTCTTTTTCTTGGAAATTCTTTAATTTCTTGGAAGACCAAGAAGCAAACTACGGTTTCAAGATCTTCTTGTGAAGCTGAGTATAGGAGTATGGCTAGCACTTCTTGTGAGTTGCAGTGGATATATTACATTTTGTCAGATCTTCGGTTTCAGGTTCCTCTTCCTATTCCTTATGCCTGTGACAACAAATCAGCACTGCATATCACACTTAATCCTCTTTTTCATGAAAGAACAAAGACCTTGACATTGATTGCCATATTGTGCGCAATTTGTATAAGTCTGGCTTCCTTGATCCTTTTTATATTCCTTCTCATCTTCAACCTGCTGACTTGTTTACCAAACCCCTTCATTCTCCACACTTTCTTTTCTTGCTATCCAAGCTCAGTCTTTGTGATTTACATCATCCAAATTCTAAGCTTGAGGGCAGAATATTACAGTTGAAGCAAGAGTTGCAGGTTCCAAGGTTGGAGGAATTAGAATCAGAAGATCCAGCGTGACGTTTTGTTCTTGATGTTTTGGTTAGGGACTAGTTTTATGTTTTCTGTAACTTTAGAGACTTATTTATAATAAGTGAGGTGGTTACTCTCTATAGGTATAAATACGGTGTTAACCGTCTGTATAATTCAATGAATGCAATACAAACATTTTTTTTTGAACACTTTTTTCTTCAGGTAGCGTTGAATACATATAATTTAGTTGACGAGCTTTTCGGTGGCTGCTTTAGCTGAAGATTTCCCATGATCACGATCATCATCAGCAGCTCCATCTTTTTTATTCTTGTCATCTTCATCATCTTTTTCACCCTTATCATCTTTCTCATCTTTCTCATCTTTCTCCGTACATTTAACCCGCTCATAATATTTTCTCTGTCTTGATCTCCACAAATGACTTTGGCTTATAAGTAGCAATGTCCCAAACTGCTCCATATGCTCTTCTCATTTCCTTAAACTCCCACTTCTTCTCCTTCTCCTTCTCCTTCCCCTTCTCCTTCTCCTTTTCCTTCTCCTTCTCATCCTGAACCACCAAAAAAGGGGCCAAAAAAATCTGGCGCCAACGTCCTTGTCGCAAAGTCCGGCGCCAACGTTCAAGAATCCCGGGAACCTTCCGGAAAGACGGTGAAGTAACTTGTGTATACTGCTTAAGGAATCTTCGGCGGTCAACTTTCACGAATTGAGTCAACCAAAATCTCAAGTCAAGGTGGGGGAGGGCAGCACCAAAAGTAGGAGTAGCAGCTTGTTGAAGAAGTTAAGGTTGGTGAGATGCGTCGCCGTCGTTGACCAGATCGGAGGTTGCAGCTACGATGAGGACCGTCAAATCAGATTCTTCGTTGAAGTCACTGGCATCATTATTATCTCTATCAACTCTGTCCGATGACGATTAAGGTTGAGAAGGAAGCACTATCACTGGCCAAAAGAGTCGCAAAAGAATCGCTCGCAACTTCACAGCTTAGGTTCCTAGAGGACTAATAGTCAACAATGACGTTCTAATTAGTGTGGTAAGTTGTTTATCCAAATTGTATGGGAGGTTTTCACTGTTGTAATAGAGATGAATATATTGGTCAAGTATAAATTTGATTCTAATGAATGTTTTGACATTAGTTTATTGGCTCCGGTTCCGGTTTAGCTACGGTTTTGACATTAATTCAGTTTTGATGAAGGTTTTATCCTATTTTAACTAATTTCAACTAATTTACGATGCCATTGTATTTTTAATTATGTTATATTATGATTAATCACAGTTTCACTTTCGATATATATATATATATATGAAATTAATAATATTTCATGACCTTAATTTGGATATAACTAATTAGTTTAAATTTTTATTTTATTTTCTAGTAATGATCGGTTTGGAACCAAACGAACCGCCAGTTCCCAATTTTGGTTCCATATTTGAATAACCATAACCAAACCATTTGTTGAAGTTTTGGCATTTACCTTTTTGAATCGTAATAGGACGGATCTAGTTCTTAAAATTAAAGTTCTCTATTCGACTTTGGTTCAGTTTCGGTTCGAACCGAACCGAAGGGCATGTCAAGTTTGTAAATGAAGAAAGAGGGACCAAAAGTTAGATTCTTTCACTAAAACTCTAACAAGGAAAGCAAGGGGGTTGCAAGAGAGTAAATAAAGAAATAATAAAATCCCCCCTCCTCTTTTAATACTTCAGTTCCAAACGGATCTACGGCCGAATCGTTTCTGAAACGGATGAATAACAAAGATTCGGTGGCCACGGAGAGGGTGCTACCATGAAAGTAAATTGTTTGTGAGTTTTATATTAAATTTAGTACATATATATAGAGTACAATATACATATACTGTAGCTTTATAAAAATAACCTTATCTGACCCTAATACTTACATAGTACGTATACACTAATAAGTTATATTAAAATGGAAAAGGGAAAATACTACTTTATCACTTTGTACACTTATTCGAAAGTTCTCTACAGGTACTGGCTAATTAGTGACGAATACCACTTCCTAATTATTAATATCAATTTGTATAAATTAGCTCTAAACATTATAACCAACTCTTGTGCTTAATTTTCAGAAAATGCATGCACAACCAAGTCACCTATCACAAATTTACACATGCATATCACGTAGTCCATTTTTGATTGTTCATTAGTTTAGGCCACCATTTATAAACTGTAAGCTAAGCATAAAAAAAAAAAACCAGATAAATACCTGAGAAATTTATTAATAAAGCATAAAATTTCGAGGCAGTACTTAAGATGTAACCCGTACAATGAGAAACCATGAGAAATCATCTCATAATGACGGTGATTTAGAAACTAGAAAACTATATCGAAAAAAGACTAACTGGTAAACTTGTCCCCGTCTGTAACCTTAGTACATCACCATTCATGGACTGCGGCATTTGGTGGACATATTTAAGAATCCCGAACAGTGAGTATCGACAGTCAACAAGTGTAAACTAACTAATCCATAATCCGATACAGTCCATTTGTAGACCAAAGTAACCGGTTTCCTGGAAATCATCAGTGCACCGGCTTTAGAAGAGTGGGCCGACGAATCGGCCTTCATATGATGGAGCGGCAGACCGGTTTAGAACAGAGCACCGGCGAACCGGTTTGAGCACAAGAATCATATCTGGTTGAAATAATAAATACATAAAACCAAAGTGAAAATATTGGGCAGCGTCAGGGAAGATCACTCGGTCAGAACTGAGCGGGGTAAATTTGGAGTCGAAGATCGGAACGGAGCTGCTGAAGGCAGCCGTTGGTGGCGGGACTGTCGGAGACGCCGGCTATGGATTTGAGTCGGCAGAGCTGTGGCAGATCTCAAGGCGGCAGCATCGATCGGGAGCATCAGTGGCAACCACATCGAACGGCAGCGGCAGAGTTCGCCGGATTTCCTCGGAGTGGGTCTTCAGATCTAGTGGTGGAACCAAAGCTTGTGTATTTGGAGAGAAAGGGAAGGATGGTTTTGGCTTCGGAACAGGATCTTCTGTGCTGGTTCTGTTTTGCACTTGTCCGGCGGAAACTCAGATCTGGTGCGGCCGATCTGCAACCATCAACATGGTTGAGATGAACAGCAAGGAGATGGGTGGTTTGGTTAAAAAATCAACTAGAAAAAGTAGCAGAGAGATCTATATATATATATATATTTTTTTTTTGTAAAGCAAAATGTGGAGATCGGATTCTCAAAATCCGATCTACTAATTAAATTAGTAGTTCGGATTTTACGAATCCGATTGAATAAAATAACAATTTTTTTTTCCGGAAAATACATGTGAAAAAAATGTATTGAAAGTCAAATAATGAATAGTAAAAGGTCGGATTTTAGAAATCTGACCTTGTTTATTTTTATTAAAAAATATAGGCAGGAGATTTGAAAATTAAGAACAGTACAAGGTCGGATAAAATCCGACCTTATTTAAGCATATAGAATCTGACCTTGTTTATTTTTATTAAAAAATATAGGCGGGAGATTTGAAAATTAGGAACAGTACAAGATCGGATTTACAAAATCCGACCTTATTTAAGCATACCTAACAGTAGATATCGGCATTGAATGGACGTTATTAGCTGGCAGAAGGTCGGATTCGTGAAATCCGGCCTTAGTGTTAAATCGGATTTTACTTATAAAATCGGATTTTAGAAATCCGACTTTTTTGTGTTATAATGGGGCGACGGAAAACATTGTTCACGTATTGGGATTTTTGGTAAAGGAGGCTATTTCTTGAAGGAGGAGGTGATTTTAGTGGCGATTTGAAGATTTTGTTCATGATTCTTCGCAACAGATGTCTTAAAACCATTTCACAAGAAGGTTAGTTAATATTTTGATGTATTTAGAATTATTGTTGATATTTTCTTTGTAAAAGTGTAGAACTGGGATGATTTATAAGGTTTTAGGGTTGATGTTGGGTGTAATTGATGATTGTTGTTGTATACGTGGTATTGAACGTTCAATTTAGTAAAATGCTTGAATTTGGCCTAAACTTTTGAATTTGTAGGGGGTTTAGGAAATTTAGTGTTGATTATGCCTTGTTTGTGGTAATTGTTATAATAAGTTGTTTGATAATGCCTTGTTTGTGTCATTTTTTTAATAATTTGTTCATGATGTGTTGTAATTTATATAATCAACAGATATAAATGGCGTTTAATGGTCCATATTTCATTAATGTCTATTGGTCGAGCAAATTTGTAGTGAAGAATGGGATTGTGAATACTTTTAAAAACATGCCGGACGATTCCTTTGTGATTGGTCATAACTTATTGTAAAATGATTTGGTTGGACTGATTTGTGAAAGAGTGGGGTGGAATAGAAAGAATGTGAATTTGAGTCTATCGATTTTGTATGATACGATGCGCAATGGTTTTAGGCGTATCGCCAAAATCAAGGACGACGCATCGTTGCAAGTGTTGTATTTCCTCCCAAGTTCGACATATATTGATTTGTATGTAGATTTGGAGGTGGCGGGTACTTCTAGGTCCCATTTGGAAGTAGGGACAAGTAGTGGTAGGCCGAATGTGGAGAATGTCGATTACATGGAAGATGATGATATGGGTGGACCGTTTATGGAGGATGGTGATCACATGGAATATAATCACGGTGAAGATGATGAGGACTACACATCGATAATTGATCAAAGCGATGAAAACCAATCAATATCCGAAGGAAGTCGGGAGAGTGATGAAGAGGTCGAAGACAAATTCGCCACAAAGGACAGGCACATATATCGTTCACAGGGTACATGGGATCATACAAAAGTGGACAAGGATGATTTTTAACTTACCATGTGGGATGGGACAACCGCAACAATTGGGATAGGAACTTGTTTCAAGAATAAGGAAGAAGCAAAAAATAGTATTGCTGCGTGGAACATAGAGCAAAAGAGAGAGTTTTATGTGAAGGAAAGTGATGGTTCAACATGGTATATTTGGTGCAAATCCCTAAAAGAGTCAGTGCAAATCCCTAAAAGAGTCAACCCCTAAGGGTTATGTTCCTTGCCGTTGGAAGGTACGTGCCTCCTTGAGAGACCACGGTTTGTGGGAGATTGTGAAATGGGTGCCCGAGCACAATTGTATGAATGTCACCGAGGAAAATAATAATCGCAATGTGAGCGCAATGCTTATTGCGCATCTCATAAAGCATAAGGTTGAGTTGGACTCAGATTATGAAGTGAAGCTCGTTCAGGAAGAAGTGAAAGACCGTATGCATGTCGATGTTCCTTACCACAGGGCATGGGAGGGAAGGAGAAAAGCTATCGATCTTGTTTACGGCGACTGGGTTTCTAATTTTGACATACTTCTAAGGTATTTACTTAAGTCCTATCTAATTTTTTTGATTTGTTTGTAATTTAGGAATAAAATAAGGATTAATTTTTTTATTTTAATTTAGGTTTTTCGCCCCCCTAGAGAAGAGCAACCCCGGCACAGTTGTAGAGTGGGAATGGCAACCGGGTTGGACCGATATAGAGAGGACGTTCAAATACATTTTTTGGGCATTCAAGCCTGCAATTGATTGTTTTGCTAAATGTCCTCCGGTGATTAGTATCGACGGAACGCACTTGCGCGGCGGATACAAAAGTAAATTACTTGCTGCAATGGTCAAAACTGTGAATAAGCGCATCCTGCCAATTGCATATGCGATCGTGGATGAAGAGAGTGAGGAAAGTTGGTCATTCTTCTTGAAGCATTTGAGGAATCAGGTTATATCCGACCGGCCTGTGTGTGTCATATCCGATCGGCACAAGGGTATCATCAGTGCAATACGCCTAATGCCCGAATGGAATGCATACCACCGGTTTTGCCTTCGTAACGTCCGTAGTAACTTGGTGGCGCAGTTTCGAAGTAAAAAGATCAAAAGGTTGTGTTGTTTAGCAATGATGCTTATTTGTATCTCGAGGAGATTGATGCTTGTCAGTGGACTCTTGCCAAAGACAAACACTATTGTTGGGGTAACCAAACAACGAACATTTCTGAGAGCTACAACAACGTCCTCAAGGGCGTTCGTTTCTTGCCGATCCGAGCTTTGGTGGAAGCCACTTTTATTAAGACTATGGATTTGTTCCAGGAAGAATACGTGAAGTCGAGGAAATGTATTACTCCGGTCCCAACTGACTTGTGGGAAGACTTCAAGAAAAAAGAAAAGAAAGCCGCGCAACACAAAGTCAACCGTTATGGTGCTATTAATGGCAAGTTCAAGTGAAAAGTAGAGCCCGACTTGGTGGTAAAGGGGACATCACGTACACTGAGAAATATGAAGAGAAGAAGTGTTCTTGCAAGAAGTGGCAAGAGTATAGGTTCCCTTGTACATATGCACTAGCTGTGTGTCGGAAGATAAAAGATCAACCAGTCAATACGGTGAATCCATATTTCAGGGTTGTTGCTTGGCAAGACCAATTCAATGGGCGCGATGACTTTTCCCCGGTCCCTGATATGAGAAGATGGCCTAAGGTTGGACGGAGACTCGTTCCTAACTACGAGCGAGTTATTATGCATGCTGGACCCGGTCGTTGGCAAAAGAAGAGATTTAAAATGCAAATGGATTATAGGGGTTGCAAAACGAAGGGTGAATGTTTGAGATGTGGCTCAAGGAATCATTTCACCAATGCGTGCCCAAAATCACAAAAGAAATCCGATAGGACAAGGCTCAAGATCAATTGGGACCCCGATGGTATTCACAACGACTAGGATTGTTTGGTTGAATTGTTGTTTATGTGGCAAAACAATGTTTCATGTCTCGAAACTTTTGTAGTTTATGCTTTAGTTTGTTCGATTTGGAGTTTATGTTTTAGTTCTTTTGAATTGTATTGTATGCTTAATGAATTAGTTTATTTAATATATTGTTATTGTGTTTGATATTAGTACTTGTAAATCCGAATTACAAAATCCGATCTAGGCATAAAGCCGGATTTTGTGAATCCGAGTTTCACGGAAACTCGGATTTGGTAAATCCGATCTAGGCATAAAGCCGGATTTCCTGAATCCGATTTTTGCACTGTTCACTCCTAGGTCGGATTTTGGTGAAAATTTGCAACCAACTTCGCAACTCTTTGTCCAAGGTCGGATTTCCTGAATCCGATTTTTGCACTGTTCACTCCTAGGTCAGATTTTGGTGAAAATTTGCAACCAACTTCGCAACTCTCTGTCCAAGGTCGGATTTCTAAAATCCGACCTGTTTACTCATTGAATAAATCGGATTTTCAGAATCCAATTTTTGACGAGTATATATTCGGTTGACCAAAATTTGGGGGAGTCAAAATCGACTCCCCCTTCTTCTCCAACCCTAATCCAATCCCCCACCAAGGTCGGATTTCACCTCCCCGGCGATTCCCCTTCCCGGCGATTCCCCCTTCCCGGCGATTTCCCCTCCCCGGCGGCCTTCAGGTAATTTGTCCCTTTTTTTCATTTGTGTGTTTCCCGATGAATGTGTGTGTGTGTGTGTGTGTGTTTCCCGGTGACTGTGTGTGTGTGTGTTGCCGATGAATGTGTGTGTGTGTGTGTTTTTCCCAGTGACTCTGTGTGTGTGTGTGTGTTGCCGGCACTGTGTGTGTGTGTGTGTGTGTGTTTGCCGGTGACTCTGTGTGTGTGTGTGTGCCGATGAATGTGACTGTGTGTGCTCCCGATGTGTGTGTGTGTGCCTGTGTGACTGTGTGACTGTGTGTTGCCGGCACTGTGTGTGTGTGTGGGTGTGTTACCTGTGACTGTGTGTGTGTGTGTATCGATGAATGTGACTGTGTGTGTTCCCGGTGTGTGTGTGTGTGTGTGACTGTGTGACTGTGTGTTGCCGGCACTGTGTGTGTGTGTGTGTTTGTGACTCAGTGTGTGTTCCCGATGTGTGTGTGTGTGTTGCCGGCACTGTGTGTGTGTGTGTGTGTGTTTGTGACTCAGTGTGTGTTCCCGGTGTGTGTGTGTGTGTGTTTGTGACTCAGTGTGTTTGTGTATTGATAGATTATGGAACATGGTATTGATAGTATTGGTATTGATAGTATTTGGTATTATAGGATTAAAAAATAGAGGGTTCGAGTTCCTCGCAACCTACACTGCAACATTTTAATCCGGCTCCAATAGATGACTCATTATTATACCTTTATGACCATCATAGGGCGAAAGCCATTTTCGAGAACCATGTGACTTTTAGTAAAGCCCTTAAAGGTAGGAGATTTGATAGTCATTTTTGGACGTGTATAGAGAAACCATCCCGGCATTGCCCTCCACAAGTTATAGATGAGATAAAGCGGGCAGGCTTTGGTGGGGTGATCCAACTAGGTTATATCCAAGGGGACAATTGTTTGATCACCGCAATGGTTGAGAGGTGGAGGCCTGAAACTCATACCTTTCATTTTCATTTTGGCGAGGCCACTATCACTCTAGAAGACGTTGAGGTGTTATTAGGTTTGAAAGTGGATGGTAAGCCTGTGGAGGGGATGACACCTGAGAATTCTATGGCACAGTGGATGGCGATGTGCTTTAGATTGTTGGGAATTACACCCGTTAGTGACATGTTTGATGGGAATAAGATTTATGCAGAGTGTTTAATTGACGAGTGTCTGTGTCCGATCCCAGAAAATGCCCCAAGAGAGGCCTATACACAGAGGGCCCGTTCATTACTTTTACTACTGATTGGAGGTTTCTTGATTCCTGACAATACGGGAAACAGAATACCACTTTGGATCCTGACAATACTCGAGGATTTGGATGTCTGTGCTACCTACAGTTGGGGGTCAGCTGTGTTAGCGAAGTTGTACTTTGCTTTGTGTCAAGCTTCCGCGCCCAGGAAAAAAGACATTACCAGATGTTATATGCTGATGCAGGTGAATTTTTTTGTTTCTTTGTTTATTTATATTTTTTTATTATATTTTTGTTTGTTTTCCTAATTTGTGCCTTTTCTGTTTGATTTAAAATTTCAGTTATGGGTTTGGGAGCGTATCCCAAGACTTCAACCAAAGAGGAAGGTTAAAGATGAGAGTTACTTGGTGCCGGACGCACCATTAGGCAATAGGTAATTATAGATTTATTTTATCAATTTTTATTTCCTATTATGTCTCAATCCAATGATTTATTTTATTATTTTTTATTTCCTATTATGTCTCAATCGTAGGTGGAAATGCCCAAAATCCAAAGCGAACATTCCGCTCATTGTGTTGCTGGCATCAGGGATTAGTTATCTAGCCTAAGGGATGGGGATGTAAGTATTGATTTAAGTCGCTTGATAAAATTCCTTTTCATATTTTTCTCTATTTTTTTTTACCAATTTTTTAATTTTGGAAATTTTCTATGGACTCCATACACTCCCTTCATCGACGATCTCCCTGATTTCTGTAAAGAGGGGGTTCATTTCTACCTTTGTAGGACGTGGATCTTTTGTTGGGCCATCAGAGAACCATACGAGCCCAATCGGGTCCTTCGTCAATTTTAATGCGTGCAAACTGTGCCAGAGTACCCGTTAATCAATGATATTGATCGCTGGAATGCGATACACCCCGGATGCCTTGGGACTGGAAAGACATATGATGATTGGGTGCAAAAACACACTGAGGTACAACCTCATTGGAATGTGAGAGATCAGCACGTGGTCCCTCATGAATTGGTTGATCCGGAACTAGGTCCTCAATGCACATCGGACTACATGCCGTGGTTTCAAAAGAAGACTATCAGATTTATGACTGATCCCACTCGATACGGCCCTCTGGCATAGGGTTATCACTCGTCTTCATCTCTGGAGAGATTTTATGTAAGATATATGTCGATATTTTATTTTAATTTTTTTTTATATTTTAATTCTTACTATATCTTATACTTTATTAACATGGTTCAATTTTCTGCAGTCTTCAAATCTCAGCGACATATATCATCTCGCTGATGCAGCCTTACGGGAAAATGCAAGCCTCGGTGGTAGTCTAGAGGATAAACTCTTCCAAATCTTCGACAAGAGTTTCAGTGCCCTGACTTTGGGCTCACGTGATATGAGCACTCAGTCCGATACTCAAGTTCTTCAGAAAAGATCCCCAGAGTCAAGTCAAAATGTGGTGCTCACGCAGAAAACAACATCGAAGTCTACTGGAGGAGGAAGGAGGAAGCGACCGAGAATTTCAGATCGAACAATCATAGTTCATCCCAATCCAACTCCGATGCAAGAAGATGATGAAAATGATGAAGGCAATGAAAGCGATGAGGATTACTACATTAGGGGCGAAGAAGAAGAAGAAGAAGAACAAGAGTCCTCTCCACCTCGTGTTTCTTCCCAAAAGAAAAAGAAAACGGTCGAGGTTCGCAAGAGTGATGGGGTTAGTAAACCGGCCAAGAAGTATACTCCCGGCGACGGGGCTATAAGGAAGAAAAGGTCGTCAAAGTAATTCAATTGTAGGACTCTTTTATTTATAACTCTTTCATGTATAAATGTTGTAATTTGGATGATTTCGGATTTGAATTTGTTAATGTTTGTTTTGATGTGTTTAGAATGTGTTTATAGGTAATTTTATGCGTGAAATTTGGTTTTGGTGCTGTTTTGATAGGTTGGGATTGGTTTAGAAACCAATTTTTTATTTTTTTCAAATTCTTTATTTTTTTCAAAGTGTCTGTCCAAGGTCGGATTTGAGAAATCCGACCTTCTACTTGTTTTACGAAGAAATCGGATTTTGAGAATCCGAACTTAACTTACATGGATTCTCAAAATCCGATTTAAACTTACTCGGATTTCTGAAACCGACCTTAGACTAAAATCGGCTTTTAAAAATCCGACTTTGGTCAAAATTTTATTTCAAAAAAAAACTAAGTGTTTTTCTGAAAATATTTTATTTTAATTTGATAGGGTCGAATTTTCAAAATCCGATCTTCTCTTAATTTTGATTAATTTCATTAATTTTTCGTATTAAGGGAAGGTCGGATTTTGAGAATCCGATTTATTTGGAAAATCGAATTTTAGGAATCCGATATCGATATTTTGCTCTTCCCCAAAATTCGACCTATATTTATCTTTACTCCTCTTTTTGAATAATTTTTTTAACTTAAAAACTCGCAAGGAGATTCCGATTCTGTCCAGCGCCTCAAATCGTCCCCCTATGTGTGTTAAAAAGCTTGTTTTCGGAAAAAGAAAAGGATTTGGCTCCCCCAACCACCGGTGGTTGGGGAGAGTTTCCGGCGAATTTTTTAGAGAGAGGTGAGAGCTAGAGTTTACTTTTTCGTATCTATAATTATCTTATTACAGCATACATGATTATTGTGTGATATTATTCATTTCTATCACGAATAAAGTTGTACCGTTTCAACAAATTTTAGTCAACAGGAAATGAATGGAAAACTCATGTTTTAGTCCCAAGATTTGAGGAAATATAATAGATTAGTTCTAAATTATGAAATTATTTTGTTTTAGTCTCAAAATTTAAAGAGTTAAGTCATAAATATTCCCTTGGGGTATGTTAAAATACTTGATAACTCTCATGTAAGGAAATATCTAATAAACCCCTTATTCTGAGATTTATAACGTGGGATTCATGTGTTTTGATAGACGACCACAAGTGAATTGGCTCAAGTATCCTTCATTGGTGCTGCTGGCGCCTAACAAGTAAAGAACTAGGGGAAACGAAATCCGGACTAGGTAATTGAGGAATCAATCGATGAAGTGCAATGAAGAAATTACCGAATGAGGCAATTTCCATCTACCATGTTGTAAAACTCGATGCCCTCAATTTTTTTTTTTTAATTTATGGTTTCGACTAAGTTTTCTCGAATAGAGTTTTACAGAAAAAAAGAAGTGATAAAACCAATAAAACTAGACAACATAATGGACTAATGATTGATGTGTTACATGTAATCATCCCATCCAAAAATAACTCTCTAACATGAATTTTTTTATTTTAATGTAAATTCTGGTAAAAATAAAATTTAAATTGAAGAATTATTGTAATATAATTTATTAAAGTTTCCAATTTAAATTTTAACTATTTAATTTCAATACTTACCTTCACCAACTCTAATCACCATTCACCACTTCGTTTACACTGTGTAATAGAGACTCTCCTTCATAGTCTTTCTAGTTGGAGCATTTATTAATTTCGTGAGAGAATTCTCAACTCTAATGTGCTGTTTGTTTTTTAAACTGTAAGTTCGCTAAATTGGATATTATTTAGTAGTAAGTTCATTGTTTCCCCAGTGCAAATTACCAAATTGTTTTCTTCAAATTATCCTTATCTTTAAAATACCCAAAATTATAGAGTTTTAATTTACCCAACCACTTGCAATAAAGTGACAACTCTAATCAATTTGGGAAAAATAGAACTTTTATGTTTATAAACGGTTGTCCCTTAATTTCTTTGCAAATCATAGTTATATCAAACATTCTAAGCTAGTTTAGTTACTTTCTCACTTTAATTAGTAGATGTGTAATATGAAATGAGACAGGAACTACTGGATCTTTTTTACGTGCACTTTGTGCTTAGAATAAAATGTCGATATTGATATAAGATTCCTAGTTTTACCAAATAAAAGAAATAGACTTTTTATTTTCGTAATTTTAACATTTTTAGATCAATCATTATATATATTAAAGGAAAGAAAGATAATCGACACATGTCGATCATTGAGACCATCAAGTCTCAATTAACACGCATCATTTGCTAATTGGTTGATCATTAATCAGTTAAAATTTTATGTAAACAGTTAATAACTATTATTTACTATATAAGATTTTTACAGATATTACAAATTCTAGATTGAGAGCTTGAAAATAAATATTTTTGAAAATTATTGAGAAACCCCGACTTAAGAATTCCTTGCATTTACGAACCTATTGTCATTTTGACCTTTAAAGTTCCATTTGTGTGCTACTTAGTATTCAAGTTTATCGATTTTATATTTTCAAGGACGATGAATTGTGTCTCATATTTTATTAGAATTACATCTAATCCCCAAAGTGCCCTTGCCTATAAATAGGTCATAGGCATCTAGACACAATTTATGCATTTTTTAAATATATATTTTTAAATCAAACGTAACACTAGTTAGTGGTGACAATTTTTATTAGACAACTTTTAAAAATCTTTGTTGTAATATTTTTGACCAGATTTTACGAATATATATATCATAAATAATATCAATGTCTTATCTTGATCTAAAATTGATTAATCAAAAAAATATTATGGTTTTAAGAAATATTAGTAATTACATTATCTAATTAATTCTTTTGAAAGATACAATTTTTAACGTTAACAAACCCGCGCAAAGCGTGGGACACATACTAGTATGGATAACAACAGACTCGCATTAATAATAATAATAAATCCAGCGAAATTTGGGACGCACGATATCTTTAAGTTCATCATACTTTCTAGTACTCGACAATTTTTATTAATGTGAAATGAGTAATAATATTCCACTTTATATTTTTAACTCTACCAACAACTCTACTTACATGTCAATCTATTTGGCTTATCCATACCACCTTAGAATTTTATGATAAGATTTAATGAAAAAAGAAAAATCAAAATACTTCGGAACTTAATGACTCTTCTCCTTTTTTTTTTCTTTTTACTTCACAAACTCAATGCAGTATCAAATCCTCTCCTTGCCTGCTCATAATTCTTCCCATCAATGGCCAGCAGCTTCATCGGATGATCGAATTAGGATGATCAACAGCCAAGACGTTTTAAAATTAGGATTGTCGAATCATGGTAACCAAATTGGATTATGTTTAGTTGCAGTGTTAATAGCATAAATTTCAATAGAACTTTCTAAGTTATCCTTCATTTCTAATCAAACAAGCTAAAATCAATTGGTGCACAAAAAAATTATTCGAATAGATTTCTTAATCGATCCAAGCATAAAAAAAGCCTCTTTTAACAACTATTAATAGTTGAAGGTTTATTACTTTTGACGGCCTAATAAATATGAAAGAAAAACAAGAAATTTTGAATGGAATAATAGTGGATCGTGAATCCTTTAAATATGAGCCCCTTCCTACATCTAAACAATACTAATTCTATAAAGAAATCAATTCTCCTCTCATCTAAACAATACTAAGTTTTCTTTGTGCCAAACAATCAGAAGTAGAGGGCACATACTCATCTTTTGGAGAAAAGAACCAAACAGAACCATAAAAACGGGAAATACTTGGTGCGATCTCTTGAGTCGTCTACAACCTCACACACAATAGGCGCGGCGGTACAGACCGATGATTTGCTGCCGGCTGTTGACGGGAAGAAGAAGCAGGCAAGGACAGGACTTGTTACGGCATTGAGTTTGTGAAGGGAAAAAAAAAGAAGGAAAAGAGTCATTAAGTTCGGATGGATTCTGGTTTAACTGAATTTTATTATAAACTTCTAAAGTGATATGGATAAGCCAACAAGATTGATATGTAAGTAAAGTTGTTAGTTAAGAGTTAAAAAAGTAGAGTGTAATATCATTACTCATGTGAAATTAAGTACACGTACATGAGAAGTACAAGCAACAGAACAATTTTATATACATGCATTTTTTGTCTTCTTAAAAAATTTAGTAGTCTTTTCCTTCTTAGTTGATTCACACACACACACAATAGCAAAGAATGTAAGAAGATGTTAAGTATTTAAATAATATATTATATATCATAATTCAAATTAAATTGTAATTAATTAATCTCAGTAAAAATTACTTGCATTGCATAAATTTCCGATATCATGTAGAAAGTACAAACACACTTAAGCATATAGTATTTCATATTTAACTATAGAATCACTTGGGATAATTAAAACCACACGATTATTACCCCCCAAATAAGTACTCCATTTTTTTCTTCAGGTAGCGTTGAATACATATAATTTAGTTGATGAGCTTTTCGGTGGCTGCTTTGGCTGAAGATTTCCCATGATCACGACCATCATCAGCTGCTCCATCTTTTTTATTCTTGTCATCTTTATCATCTTTATCATCTTCATCATCTTTTTCACACTTATCATCTTTCTCATCTTTCTCATCTTTCTCCATGCATTTAACCCACTCATAATATTTCTTTCCCTTCTCTGTCTTGATCTCCACAAATGACTTTGGCTTATAAGTAGCAATGTCCCAAACTGCTCCATATGCTCTTCTCATTTCCTTAAACTCCCACCTCTTCTCCTTCTCCTTTTCCTTCTCCTTCTCCTTCTCATCCTGAACCACCCAAAAAGGAAGCAAAAAAAAAAAGATTAATGTAACACTATAAAAATTAATTATAGATCGCCCTTTTAATGATATGGTAAAACTTTGTAGTAGGGCCGGTAAGATTAATTAACCTTGGCTATAATTTTAACTTCGTCGATGTAATCTTCGTCGTCATTGTAGAGTGCTGTGATTTTATGGTAATCCGGCCACTTGCTGTTCTTCTTGTCATATTTCACCATGAATTTGTGGCCATCCTTGAAATAATCACATTTAACCCTCTTGTATTTAACTTCAACCTCGCCCTTTTCGAACAGGCGTTTTTTGGACTCTTCATCTTTGGCCATATCTCCATAGGCTTTGTAACTCATCCTGAAATCCGTTCCTTCTTTGTCGCTTTCATCGCAATCCGTCACCACCATTTTTGTGCCTTTCTCACTACACCATTTCTTCTCTCCGCACTTCACCTGCACCCATCATTCCGATAACATTACTATTTCAGGTTTCATAATTTAAAATTTTATCGCAAAATGGGATAGATTGATCGAGAATGTCTCGTATTAAAAGAAGAAAAAAAACCAACCTCGTAGCATGTACCACAGCTTTTACCATCCTTGTACAGCCTATGGCTGACGGCGCCAACTTTACCATCGTTAATCTTTTTCTCCCATTCTTTCATTCCGCAAGCTCCTTCTGCATAATTAATTTCCGCGTTAGCTTTACAAAATAACAGTTTTTTTTTAATATATAAACATATACGTGAGCTCTTTTTATTTCACTAAGGAAATTAATGGACATACTTGATTTGCCTCCTTCAGGGTTTTTGTAGTAAGTTGCTTTAGAGCAAGAGTAAGGTTTGTCACCATCATCTTCTGCTGAGCAGAATACAGCAAGTGATAATATCATGATAAAGAGCAGAGAGTATAGGGGGCTTTTAAAAGCCATAATTTCTCAAGAAACTAATAAAATAATGTTGTTTGTGAACAACTAGGAAAATTATGTAGTTTGATGCAAAAACCCAACCCACAAAATCCTCTATTTATAGGCGCTCAAATAATGATCAGGAGATGGTTAGCTGTGTAGTAACTATTAACTTAGTGGAATCCAGGTGGGCATGCATTTTAGATTAGTTTTTGTACCACACAACACAGAATGATTTTGCGGAATTCATGTTACGTTTTCTAAAGCATTTTTCTACAAAAAGGATGGTTAATTTCGTTTCAGTTTCTCCATAGTGTGACAAAAGCCCAAGCTAGAAGGCACAAAGGGCAGTGTAAAAGAAAAAGAGTAAAAGCATAAGCTTAGATGTACATAGTCCTCTCAAATGAAATGTAGATTGATTTGCAGTTGTTATACGTGGTTTTGCAAGTTAACGTGTAAATTGATGGTTGACGGATAAAAACTAAGTGAATTAGGAAAAATTATAGTTCCAACTTGACTTAACATGAGACAAGTGGTGATTTATACGCAGTGCAGATTATCCCCAAGGTCTTTTAATGGTAAAAAAGAAACACAAATTATAGTTCCAACTTGACTTAACATGAGACAAGTGGTGATTTATACGCAGTGCAGATTATCCCCAAGGTCTTTTAATGGTAAAAAAGAAACACAAATTTTAAGTGTAATAGAAATCTGATCCTCGTTTCGTTGGTGGTATTAGCACCTTCGTACTTGGATAATTTCATGTGTCTTGGATTTGTGTCACACACTATATGAGTCTATAAGGATGAAACTAATAATGTTAAATAGACCGGGTCTGTATGGAAATCTACTTAGCAACACAAGTATTTTGGACCGGTTTAGAGAATGCCTAAAACATTGTCACTTAACCAAACCCGCTGGTCAAATATTAAATCTCCCTTCTTCTCGACCGAATAATTATGTTTGCCAAATTTATTAAAGAAATCAATGACGATTTTAAGTTTATCAACAAACTTAATTCTGCAATCCCAACCCGCCTCCATTGACATTGGTGAAGCAAAACATGCATGTGGACCACCGAGAATTTAGGGGATCTCCAACCCATTCTGCCTTTTAACTCTAAACATACTGCAGATGCAACACGGTGAAAGCGCACTAGTTTTAGAGTTTCAACAATGTCAGCAACTCCAATCTATTCCTCTATAAAATCCCTTTACAAGAAATATTCTGGATATGATTTTTCATCAATTATTTCATTGTTTAATTATTTTATAATTGTATTGTAATCTATTCTATTACTAAAAATATATATTTAGGAATATGATAATTAAATTAAATAATAATCATTAATATTAATTGTTAACATAAAATTGTGAAATTATTACTTCATCAATCAGGCCTAAACTAAATAAATTCACAACGTCTCAATTAAATAAATTATAAATAATAATTAAAATGAAAAACATTTGGACTTATAAATATATTATGATTAGTTTTTATTAGTTTTATTATTTAAAAAATTAAGTAAAAACAATATAGATTTGTCAGCTACCGACAAGGTAGTGACCGGAAATGGATGAAATCCGGCAAGCCGGAGGAAGGAAGACGACGGATTAGGGTTCGTCAAACCAGATTTGGGAGAAACTCCACAAATATTCTGAAAATACAACTTCAATTCATTATTTTCGATAGTATTTTTACAGCCCGGTTCGACTATTTATAGTCCCGGTAATTACGAAAATTCCAACCAGGTCCTATACTAAAGAACTCGGACAATTAAGTCCAGTTCGTGACAATCCCTACCCCTTATTTTCAGTCTTGACCACAAGACTGTTACAACTGAATTGTTTTCAAAAAAAAAAAAAAAAACTAGTGCTGAATTACGGAATTTATTCCACTCAACAGTACTTTTAAAGCTAGCCCCATGAATAATTAATTAAGTTATGGTGGAATTTGACAATTTATTATTACAGAAATTGTGAATAGTGGGGAAAATATAATGTTGCGAGATGAATGGAGATTTGGGTTACGTCCATTCGGGATCTTACACGTTGTTGCGAATGATTAGTGGAAGTAAAACGTATTTATAGATAATAATCGAATATAGGATTGATTCTCTTAAGATGTTACTCGTTTCTGTTTTATCTAGAACGCGATTTTTTTTATACAAAGAAGGAGGCAAAATTTGAAAACTAAGACAATACTAAACGTTAATACAAAATACCAATTATAGTGTATTAGATATTTTAGTTCATTTTTGTTTTTTTGGAAAAAAATGAAAGCAAAACACTCCACAATTACTTCACATAATATGTAATTCGCCTTCTTCAACCGCCCTGCTTCTCGAAATGGCGCAAGATGCATGCGATTAAAATCGCCACCAATCAACCAAGGCATCCGAGCTAATCAAGCCGCCAGAATCCCCAGCCCCGCGCCCACTAGAATCAGGCCTCACAAATAAAAGTAATATTCCCGAAAACATTGTGCAATTTCGATTTTTATTTTTAATAAAATTGAACTAAACGTAAAAATCCTAACTAAACAATAATCGTAAAAATTAATAAAGTTGGGTTTGCTGGGATATTAGAAACGAAATTAACAGGGAAAAAAGCTAAAGAAATAGTGATGAAGAAGTGGCATCAATATGAATACTGTAGTTATCATGAAGGGAAGAGCAAAGGAAGTATATTAGTATTATGGATGAAAGAAGAATATGAAGTCAAAATACAAACTGTTCATAAGCATTATGTTCATTGCTGGGTGAAGAATCTCAATACTAAGTGCTGGTTCTATGTGACAGTGGTATATGCAGACTATTTGGTTCATGGGAGGATTAAGCTGTGGGAGGAGTTAAAACAGATTGCAGATCATATCACTGGAGCACGGCTAATAATGGGAGATTTTAATTGTGTAATCAATCCTGAAGAGAGATTAGGAGGAAGAAATGAAGTAAGTGCTGATACAGATAAATTTAAAGCATGGATGGAAGATGGTGAAGTATGGGATATGCCAACCTATGGAGGAAAATATACATGGTGGAATAGGCAAGTTGGTGATCAAAGTATTATGGCTAAGCTGGATCGAACCTTGGGGAATGGTGATTGGTTCGACCAGTTTAATACAGCATATACCATAGTAATTGCAGCAGGAATCTCATATCATAATGGTTTGATTCTCAGATGGGGAAATGATCCAGTTGTTGACAAGAAATCGTTTAGATTCTTTAATATGTGGACTCAGAGTAATGAGTTTCAATCCATTGTTAAAGAAGTCTAGCAGAAGAAAATCACAGGTACCACACAGTTTAGTGTTATTAGTAAGCAAAAGATTCTTAAACAGCCACTCAGAGATTTAAATAGAAGGAAGTTTGAGAATGTGGAGGTCAAATATCAGGAATGTCATAGCAAGTTGATCAAGATCCAGGACCAACTTAGCCTGGATCCTGAGATTCTTTAATATGCAAAAGGAAGAGAAGAAAGCTAGAGATGAGTATGTGGAAGCAAGCAGACATGTGTTGAGTTTTTGGTCTCAGAAACTTAAAGATAAATGGATACAAGAGGGGGACATTAACAGCAAGTATTTTCACGCCAGTTTAAAGGAGAAGAGAAGCATCAATAGTCACGAAGCATGGATTTGTACGGTGCTTAGGACGGGCGGCGATGATGACCTAAGCAGCGACGGACGACCTAAAACCTGCAAGACAGAGCCTCGGGTATCTCCCGAGGGTAGACACTCCAATGCTTAAGTCAATAAGGGAATAGAGATAATAGAAAGAGTGGGATGTGTGTCGTGTGTAGTAGGCGTAGAAGATAGGTAGAAGATATAAATTATGAGAGAGGCACTACCTCTTTATATAGAGGTAGTGTTACCTGTTTTCTGAAACCCTAGCGGAATAGGTTTAGGCGGTCGCTTAATCCCCAAGTAACCTAATCCTAGGCCCAATAGGCCTAGGATTAATTTATGACTTGTCAAGTGCCCCTAGCAAGCCATATTCTCGAGACTTGATGAGAAGAATATGGGTTGCTACGAGTACGAGGCTGGAGTGTTGACGGCTTCTCGACCTCTGTAATGTTGCCCCAGTTCTCGAACATGATGTTCCTGCAAGATGAACAAAGGGTGATGGTCGACAGAAGAAGGTCCTCGAGGGGACAAGGGTCGACGATGACGGGGCCCTTGGAAAGACAAAGGTCGACAAGGGGTGGTCCTCGCAAGGACAATGGTCGACAATGGAAGGTCTTTCCAAAGGACGATCTTCAGGAGGACAAAGGTCTATGAAAGACGGTCTCGATGAGAGACAATGGTCCGTGCGAGGATGGTCCTCAAATGGATGACGATCTTCAGGAGGACAAAGGTCTATGAAAAGACGGTCTTGATAAGAGACAATGGTCCTGAGAGGATGGTCCTCGGATGGATGAGTAGACACTGGAGAAGGGTTCTCAAGAAGACAATGATCGACAGAAGAAGGTCCTCGAAAGGGTAATGGTCGATAGGTGGTGGTCTTCTCGAGGAACGTGGTGCATAAGGGCTTCTTAGGAGATTGAGCTCAAGTGGCTCGAGCTTGTGGATTCTCGATCTCGTAATAAATTAATTACTCGAGAAGGTGTTACCTCAATTCAGAGAAGATATTATGACAGTCGAGATACGTCTTTTCGAACACTTCGAATAGTAGTGTATTGCTCGATGGATGCTTGCCCCTTCGAGGAGATGTATCTCTCGAAACTTCAATCCTCGAGATTGCCCCTTGCTTCGAATGACTTGAGAGCTTGTATGGATTTGTAAAATCAAATCGACCCGATGATCATCGTAGAGTACCAATAATTTTCAGCTTCGCTTCAAGAAATTATTTGGTTCTGAAGACCAAATAAATCGGTCCCACTAGGCGTGCCATTTGACGAAGCATGGATTTGTACGGTGCTTAGGACGGGCGGCGATGATGACCTAAGCGGCGGCGGACGATCTAAAACCTGCAAGACAGCCTCGGGTGTCTCCCGAGGGTAGACGCTCCAATGCTTAAGTCAATAAGGGAATAGAGATAATAGAGAAAGAGGGATGTGTGTCGTGTGTAGAAGGCATAGAAAATAGGTAGAAGATATAAATTATGAGAGAGACACTACCTCTTTATATAGAGGTGGTGTTAGCTGTTTCCTGAAACCCTAGCGGAATAGGTTTAGGCAGTCTCTTAATCCCCAAGTAACCTAATCCTAGGCCCAATAGGCCTAGGGTTAATTTATAACTCGTCAAATAGAATCAGGTTCTTTATTAAAAGTGATGGAGAACTAGAAGAGGAATATCAGGAAGTGGAGAATCACTTTGTGAAGTTCTTTGAAGACCTGCTTGGGAAAACTGCTGATCATACACCAGCTGATGGTAGAATACTTAGTTCAGGGTTTAAACTGTCTGTAGACCAACAGATACTACTGATTAAGGATTTTACTAAGGCTAATGTAAGAGAAGCAATGTTTAGTATTGATAGCAACAAGAGTGCTGGTCCAGATGGATACAGTAGTGAATTTTATAAAAAGGCATGGAGCACCATTGGAGATGAAGTCTGTGAAGCTATTTTGGAATTCTTTAGGACTGGTAAGTTGTTGAAGCAACTTAATTCTACTGTGATTTCATTGATTCCAAAGAATGCTAATCCCAAAGATGCCACTGAGTACAGACCAATTTCTTGTTGTAATACACTTTATAAGTGTATTACTAAGATGATTTGCAAAAGATTAAGTATTATCCTTCCTGTTTTGATTGATATGAATCAAGGTGCTTTTATTAAACAAAGACTTATATTGCATAATATTCTGCTATCCCAAGAGCTGATCAGAAAATATAACAGAAAAGATGCTAAAGCAAGTTGTACAATGAAGGTGGATTGAAGGAAAGCTTATGATTCAGTTAGTTGGAAGTTTGTTGAGGAAATGATGCAGCAGTATGGCTTTCCAAGTAAATTCATAGGTTGGATAATGGAGTGTGTGACTACATGTACTTATTCCTTGAATCTAAATAGAAATATGAAAGGATTCTTTCAAGGGAGGAGGGGATTAAGACAAGGTGACCCTATATCACCTTTGATATTTGTTATGGTCATGGAGTATTTGACAAGGTGCTTCAAGGATAAGGTGGATCATGGTCTGATAGCTCTTCATCCGTACTGTGAAAAGCTTAAGATCACTACTTTGTGTTTTGCTGATGACTTATTGATATTCAGTGCAGCTGATTTGAAAACAGTGTAGGTGATAAAGAATGTGCTTAATCATTTTGAAGCAGTGACAGGGTTTAGTGTGAATAATCAGAAATCAAATGTGTACTTTGGAGGGAAATCAGTGGATGTGCAAGGGGAAATTCACGAGATCATGGGCTTTCAAGTTGGGCAGTTCCCCATGAAATATTTAGGAATGCCACTTTCACCAACTGCTTGGACTCAGAGAGAATGTCAAATGATGATAGACAAGATTACTGCAAGGATTAAATGTTGGTCATCAAGGCATTTATCCTATGCAGGAAGAACAGTGCTAGTTAATTATGTGTTACTCAGTTTGAACTCGTATTGGGCCAGCATTTTTCTGATTTCTCAAAGTGTCATACAGCAAATCAGTAAATGTTGCAGAGAATTTTTATGGGGCAAGAAAGTGAATGGAGCGTCAAAGTCACTGGTCGCATGGGATTTAGTTTGCAGAAGCAAAGGTGAAGGAGGATTAAATGTTAAAGAACCAGAAGCATGGAATAAAGCTCTTCTGGGAAAGCAGCTTTGGGATATAGCCAAGAACAAGGAAATTTTATGGGTGAAATGGGTTCATATCTATTATGTTAAACAGCAAAATTGGTGGGAGTATAAACCTTCTCAGGATAATAGCTGGCATTGGAAGAAGATCAATAAGATCAAGGAGGTATTTGCACCAGGAATACTGAATGGAAAGTGGAAGAATAATGGAGGAAAGGAGTACAATGCAACCAGTGGTTACAGATGGTTAAGAGGAGATCAGCACAAATTTCTGCCTGCAAGGGTTGTCTGGACTTCAGTTGGACTTCCTAAGCATAATTTCATAAGTTGGTTGGCCTGGCATGATAGACTACTTACTGTGGAAAGATTGAAGAAGATGACAATCCAGGTTAATGAACCAAGATGTGTATTGTGCAAAAGTGAAGATGAGACAGGGAAGCATCTGTTTATGCAATGTGGCTATACTCAGAGAATCTGGAAGGATTTGCAGACTTGGCTGGGCATCAGAAGAGAGATCAAGACTTTGAATGCAGGCAGACTGGTCAATATTTGGAAGTTTACACCTGCTAAACAGAAATTGATGTATGCTTGCTTAAATGTTACAGTTTATCATGTTTGGTTAGAAAGGAACAGCAGAAGGTATGTTGGAATGGAGGAGCTGGCAGAGCATAAAGTTGGCAAAATCCAGAATGAGATGAAGTGTAGAATTTTGAGTTTGCAAAAGTCCAGACAGAATGCTTGTTTACTGAATTTTTTGAGATAGAACTTGTATAGGAAGGTATGTAATAGCAGGAGGTAGGTTTGTAAAGTTTTGAAGGTGATCAATACATATTTACATTTTACCAAAAAAAAATATCGTAAAAATTCTTCATTGTTCTTCTACATCTGAGCAAGCACAAATGGTCCATGGCACCTCTCTCAGAACATGAACTTCCACTCCTCGGCCTTCCACATTATTGCCGGAAAGTGCTGATCGAAGCCACTCCATCAATTGAACATATCTGCTTTAACACCACTTAATATACTTGGCTCCAATATCGCGTTCAAGTTAAATAGGCTTATAAAAACTCTTCGAGCCTGCCCCTTAAGCCACTCTTTAATACTAAAACTTGGGACCTGAGAGGCCAGTGCCAATCATTATGACATTTTAGAGTCGCATGGACCACACGGTCTGAAGGCTCCTCTTCTGAGGTATTTGGCTGGGCGGTTAGATTCCATTTGGCAGTGCAGCGGGTTGTCCAAAATTACTACGATAATAATAAAAAAAGAAACAATCATTTTATGACGGATAAAGTATTATTTTTTACACAAATATTGAGGTTTTTTCCCTTATTTACTGTTGAAAGTTGAGACGATCCTGAAATTCTTAGTGTTTCTTGATGGAAATTGAATAAATTGCGTGCATGAGAGATTCTTAGCTAACATATGTTTCAAACATTCTGACCAAGAGTATCTGTACTAATAACAAGTTCTTTCCAATGCGCTCTAAAAGCTTTTAGAGTAATATAATATAACAATATTGCGCAGCCATTTTACCAGAAGAATACATCAACTATTACTGTAATTAGGATTAGGTTAATTAGTAAGTCATGTAAAATTACCTATTTACTATTGTAACCCTAAATTTGTATATATTAACCCTAATACATCAATATACAGAACACGACGGACTGAAGGCATTTTCCAGCCGTCTGTTGCCCTCATATTCTTCTTCATTGATTCAGATTTGTTCATGGTATCAATCGCTCATCTGTTGTCATGACGAAGCCGACTGATGATGCAACTCCCTCCGGCGATAATTTTTATCGTTCGGCTGGAGCAACGGCTGTTCAACGGAAGATGATTTCACCGCATGATCTAACAACTAATGATAATCCTAGCAGTGGCGTCACTCAAATTCAACTTAAGAGTGAAAGCAACTACGATGAATGGTTTCGGAGTGTCAAAACTAGCCTCCGTGCTCGGAAAAAGTTTGGCTTCATTGACGGTAGTATCCCGGAGCCGCCGGCTTCATCTCCCATCATGAAAACTGGTGGACTATTAACTCTCTTCTCGTTTCGTGGATCATGAATTCCATCGAGCCGACCCTTCGCTCAACTATCATGCATATGGAGGTGGCGGCGCATCTGTGGGATGATCTGAAGGAACAGTTTTCCGTTGTGAATGGACCAAAAATTCAGCAGCTTAAGAGCGGACTTAGCAGCCTGTAAACAGAAGGCTTTGAGTATGGCCGTCTACTATGGTCGCCTCAAGAAAATCTGGGAAGAATTGAGCTCCTGTGACCTGCTTCCTGTTTGCTCATGTCGAAAAGTGTGAGAGTAACCTTGCTGCTGCAATCGATCGCAAAGTTGAAGAGGAGAAGATTCACCAATTTCTTCTCGGTTTGGATGATGCAAATTTACGCGACTGCTCCCTCCCACATCCTTGCCCAGGATCCGCTTCCCAAAATCAACAAAGTGTATTAGATGAAAAACGTAAACTTTAGCCCTAGATTAGAGTAATTCTGTTTGTTTAAAAGAAATTGTATTGCTTCTGTTTTTTCTGACTCAATGCTTCTTTGTACGAGTGGCTCTTTATTTATAGAGGAGCCTTTTTTGTACAGTAAACTACAAGGATAAGACTAACCTAGTTTACTAGATAATTTTGGTAATGATTGGAAGCAATCAATCTTTAGGATTCAAGATACTCTAGGATTTCTTATCAGCCAAACATATCTCATCATTGATGAGTGTGATCAGCCTTATAACTCCATACACCTTATTGCACCTCACACTCGGATTCGTCAATTTCGGAAGTGACTCGTCTGTTAACATCCCCCCTCAAACTATGCTGGGGCAGGAGGCAGAGTTTGGAGCGGAAGAAAGGGAGAGCAGCTTTAGTCACTGGTTTAGTGAAAATGTCAGCCACTTGTTGATCCGATGAGACATGTTTGGTGACAAGAAATCCACGAGCAACTCGTTCCTGAACAAAATGGTAGTCAAGCTCAATATGTTTACTACGAGCATGGAAGACAGGATTAACTGTCATTTGAAGAGCACTGAGATTGTCACAATAAAGGAGTGGTGGTTTGGGAAGTCGAACATGAAGATCATTGAGAATATAGACAAGCCAGGTGAGTTCAGCAGCAGTATTAGCCATGGCTCGATATTCTGCTTCGGTACTCGAGCGGGAAACAGTTGGTTGTTTCTTGGCACACCGGGAGATTAAGTTGTCTCCAAGAAACGTACAGTAGCCAGTGGTGGATCGACGAGTAAGAGGACAACCTGCCCAATCAGCATCCGAAAAAGCAGACAAGACAGTGGGAGAGTTAGATTTAAGATGAAAGCCAAAATGTAGTGTGCCTTTAACAAACCGAAGGATGCGATGAACCAACTTCATGTGACCAGCTATCGGGGATTGCATAAACTGCGAGACATAGTTAACACTGTACGAAATATCAGGACGGGTAAGCGTGAGATATTGCAAAGCACCAACAATACTGCGAAATTGAGTAGGATCATCCAAAGGAGGAGTTTCATCAATAGACAGTTTAGTATCTAAAGGAGTAGGCATGGGTTTGCAATCCATCATAGATGTACGATCCAATATATTTAAAGCATATTGAGATTGAGAGAGAAGCAACCCGTCAGAACATGATGAAACTTCAATGCCAAGAAAATGATGAATAGGTCCAAGATCCTTCATAGAAAATTCAGCACTCAAGATGTTAAGAAATGAGGTAATGAGTAAGGTATCAGAGCCAGTGAGAAGCATGTCATCAACATAAATTAAAAGCACAAGAATGTCCTGTGATAAATGACAAATAAAGAGCGAGGGATCCGCCAAACTACACACAAAACCATAGGAAAGTAAGAATTGACTCAGACGATCAAACCAAGCTCGCGGGGCTTGTTTCAAACCATATAAAGCACGTTGAAGTTTGCAAACATGCGTCGGAAAGGCAGGATCTGTCATTCCTGGTGGTTGAGACATGTACAAGTCTTCAAGAATAAAACCATGCAAGAAAGCATTCTTGACATCTAGTTGACGAATCGGCCAATTTCGGCTAAGAGCCACCGAAAGAACTAACCGAATAGTACCAGGCTTGACAACGGGAGAGAACGTTTCAGTGTAATCAAGACCATCAAGTTGATGAAAGCCTTTGGCAACTAACCGAGCTTTCAGTCGGTCTAAGGTGCCATCGGACTTGAGCTTAGATTTAAACACCCACTTGGACCCGATGACATTCATATGAGGAAGACGAGGGACTAAGGTCCAGGTATTATTTTGGTGGAGGGCAGCAAGCTCGTCAAGCATTGCAGCCTTCCAACCGGGATGAGCGAGAGCCTGTTTGACGGTGCGAGGCTCACGAGGAATGGAGGAAGACATGGTCACGAGCAATGCATACTTAGGATTTGGCTTGACAATCCCGGTGTGTGAACGAGTGACTATGGTGCGAGTGGTATGCATAGGAGCAGGTAACGAGCTAGAAAACTGAGAATCAATACCAGGGCTAACGGAAGGCGAGGGTGGAGCATCAGGAGTGAGAGACAAGGAAAGTGATGGAGATGCAGCAGATGGAGGCACATTTGTGACAGCTGAATTGGGACCGTGAGGAGGAGAAATAACAGTCGGTTTGACTGGTAGGGAAGAAGGAATAATTGGATTGGGGAGGGGAATATCGGGTGGAGGAGAGTTCTGCACAGTACGAGCAGCAGCATTAGTTTGTAACTCAAGCCATGAATCAAATATATGATGCACCTGAGAAGTAGTGGGAATTCGAGAAGGGGATTTAAAAGGAAAAACACTTTCATCGAACACTACATGGCGGGATACAAGAATTTTTTTTGTGACGGGATCAAAGCACTTGTACCCTTTATATTTATCACTATAGCCAACAAACACACAAAGAATGGATTTGGGATCAAACTTATGTTTTTTTGTATCCCACACATACGGAAAACATTTGGAACCGAAAACTCGTAAAGAAGAATAATCAGGTTCCTTTTGATGCAACATAAAATACGGAGAAGCGAATTGAATGGTGGAAGAGGGAAGACGGTTAAGCAAATAAACAGCAGTACTAAACGCCTCTACCCATAAAGAAAGAGGAGCATGACTATGGAACAGCATGGTCATGCCAAGTTCGCGAATAACGCGATGTCGGCGTTCAACCGTGCCGGACTGTTCCGGGGTGTAAGGGCAAGATATTTGATGAATAGTACCCGTAGCAAGAAAATGAGATGATAATTGCGAATTAACAAACTCACCGCCACCGTCAGATTGAAAAATTTTTATTTTTGTATCAAATTGTCGAGCCACAAATTGTTCAAAAGCAAAATAGGCCGAAACAAAATCAGATTTGTGCTTCAAAGGAATGAGCCATGTATACTTTGAATAATCATCAACAAGACATGCATAGAAATGAAAATTTCCAACAGATAAAACAGGACCAGGGCCCCATAAATCACAGTGAATTTTCTCAAACACAGACGAAGCCACAAAGTCAGAATTCGAAAATGGAAGCTTACTAAGCTTGCCTAGTTGACAACTATCACATAGATGACTAGTTCTCAAAGAGCCAGTTACATCAATAAGACCTTTATTTTTTAATCTTTGAATGGATGAAAACTGAGGATGGCCAAGGCGTTGATGCCATAACGCAGCATTGCCGGACTGAAACCTGTAGGAAAAATATGCTTCGGGAGAATTAGAGATGGTGTATAAATCACCCTTCCTTGGCCCCTTCATGAGAGTATGACCTGTCTGGCGGTCCTTAATACAAAAAAGAGAGTTAGAAAATTCACAATTAACGGGAAATTGAGTAGTGAGTTTGCTAACCGAAAGCAAATTTTTTTTCAAGTCAGGAACAAAGAGAACATTTTATAGAGGTAACACATGAGTTTTCTGTTTAAGCATCGACTGACCAATTCCTGTGATAGGGATTAACGAACCATCGCCAACCATAACAGAGTCAGAACCATGATAAGGACAAATATCGGACAACATACCTGATGTGCCTGTCATATGATCTGTCGCGGCTGTATCTGAGGACCACTCATGATCAGCCACAGAATTATCAAGCGTCAAGGTAGCAAGAGCTTGAGGAAGATCAGCCGGTGGTGGAGAAGCTTTGGGAAGCCACCAACAGATTTTGGCGACGTGGCCAGGAGTTCCACAAATCTGACAAACTTGATTGCGATACAGCTCTCGTTCCGAAGCTGTCATCCGTCTCTGACCAGGAGGAGCGGGCTTGCGAGGTGTGTTAGGTTTGGGAGATGAAGTAACAGGAGACGACAAGGTTTGTTGAGCGGAAAAGCCATGACCTTGAGAAGTGAAGCGAGACTGATTATTTTTGGGCGAGGCAGAAGATGAGGATTTGGTCTGATTACTGTAAAAGGCTAAGTGTGGAATATGAGGAGTAAACTGGGTGTCAGGTTGAGCAGAAAACCAATTACGGCGCTGATCAAAATTCTGAAGTTGAGAAATTAATTCAGAATACGTGGGTCGTGGAGGTTTGAGCATGGTTGTGGTGAAAGTTTCAAAGTGTGGACCGAGACTATTCAACAAACAGTAGACTTTTTCTTGATCGGGAATTGGCTTCCCAATCGCAGCAAGGCTGTCACACAGCCCTTTAAACACACGAATGTGAGTAGCTATAGTGGTATTCGGATCCTTCCGAAGATATGTGAGTTGTTGATGGAGAGTAAACTCTCGTTCTTGAGAATCCCTTGCATACTCGTCTTTTAGATCTATCCAAATAGCATAGGCCGTGTCAAGGCCAAGAACAAGACCAAGGGACTCTTCTGTGAGCGTGCCAATTATCCAACCCCGCAAAAGTCGATCAGCCTGTTGCCAGGTCTGAAATTTTTCGACTGAATCTGCAGATACTTTGTCGGCAGCAGAGGAGGATTATGTAGGATCACTCATGGGAGGGTTTGTGAGATGTGTGATTAACGACTGACTTTCAACGAGGCCAAGAACCTGCTCACGCCACAACGGATAATTGGTGGATGACAACTTGAGAGTGACAAAATTACCAACATTCAAGGATAGAGAGACAGACGACATGATGGAGCAGAACAACAGAAACGCGGAAGCAAAAGGAGGAGAAAAAAAAAATGGCCGCAGGATGAACCTATTGATACCAAGATGAAAAACGTAAACTTTAGCCCAAGATTAGAGTAATTCTGTTTGTTTAAAAGAAATTGTATTGCTTCTGTTTTTTCTGACTAAATGCTTCTTTGTACGAGTGGCTCTTTATTTATAGAGGAGCCTTTTTTGTACAGTAAACTACAAGGATAAGACTAACGTAGTTTACTAGATAATTTTGGTAATGATTGGAAGCAATCAATCGTTAGGATTCAAGATACTCTAGGATTTCTTATCAGCCAAACATATCTCATCATTGATGAGTGTGATCAGCCTTATAACTCCATACACCTTATTGCACCTCACACTCGGATTCGTCAATTTCGGAAGTGACTCGTCTGTTAACAGTATTCAACCATGGTTCAGGAGGAGAAGATGTTCCAAATCACCCAATCGAAGAAGACGGCGACTGACATTGTGGCTTTTGCTGTGAATGCCGGTACTGTTTCCTCTTCTTCTGTTTTTTTTGGTGATCCTCCGATGACCGCAGCTGCTGTTCAATCCAAACCGGCTGCTGGACGTGGCAATTCCCGCGACACTCCTCTTTTTTGCACTCACTGCAACCATACAGGCCACGACATCACAACTTGTTTCCTGGTTGTTGGATACCCGAAAGGCTGGCCGGATCGCTTCGTTCCGGCGATCATCAAGGTCGCGGCAGTGGGTGCGGCAATGGCCGTGGTTCTACTGCAGGTGGTTCTGGTGGTGTCGCCTCGGCTGCAAATGTTAACACCGTGGTGTCTTCACGTCTTGGAGCGGCTGAACCGGGTCTGACAGTCACCGGTTTGAACTCGGATCAATGGCAGACCTTGATTCATCTCCTCAACTCGGCTAAAACCGGTTTGACCGAAAAACTGTCCGGTATGTATTGGTCTATTTTTTGGATGTATGATTCGGGTGATTCACGACATATGACAAGCAATTTGGCATATTTTTTGGATGTTCTTGATATTGTTTGTGTGCCTGTTCAACTACCCAACGATTATAATACTCTTGCCACTAAGGGCGGCACTGTGATTCTTAGTAGCACTATCAAATTGAGCAACGTTCTTTATGTTCCCAGTCTCCATTTTCATTTGATTTCAGTTTCTCAGTTACTAAAGGACTCAGGTTTTGTTGCTTACTTTACTTCTGATAATTGTCTTATACAGGACATCGCTTCAAGGATGCTGATTGGAGCAGGTGAGCAACGTGAGGGGCTGTATTTTTTCCACCTGTGGAATCTGCTTCTCCTGTGGTGTCTCGTGGTGTTTCTTCTGCCGATTTGTGGCACCAACGTTTAGGCCATCCATCCTCCAAGGTTCTCCAGTTGCTTCCCCCTACATGTGTTAGCGCAAAAAGTACTCTTTCCAATAAGGCTTGTGATGTTTGTTTTCGAGCCAAACAATTTAGACAGAGTTTTCCTATTAGTGTCACTAAAACCCTTATATTTTTCAGCTTATTCATTGTGATTTATGGGCCCTGTATCGGGTTCCTTCTTTTTCTGGTGCACGTTATTTTCTGACCATCGTTGATGACTTTTCTCGTGCTACCTGAATTTATTTATTGGTTACAAAGAGTGATGTTTCTTCTACTTTGCGTAATTTTTTTACCATGGTTACGCGTCAATTTGATAAGGTTGTCAAATGTATTCGTACTGATAATGGTACTGAATTTCTGTGTATGTCTGATTATTTCCGTGAAAATGGCATTTTACATGAAACTTCGTGTGTCGAAACTCCTCAACAGAATGGTCATGACGAATGTGAACACCGACACATTCTCAATGTTGCTCGTGCCTTACGATTTCAAGCGCATTTGCCTATTGATTTTTGGGGTGAGTGTGTTTTGACAACCGAGTATTTGATTAATCGCACTCCATCTAGTGTGCTAAATGGTAAACCTCCGTGTGAAATTTTATATTGCAGACCTCTTTCTCTGTCTCATTTTTGGGTTTTTGGCTGTCTCTGTTATGCCCATAATCAAAATCGACATGGTGATATATTTTCTAGTCGCAGTCGTAGGTGTTTGTTTTTGGGGTACCCTTTTGGGAAAAAGGCTGGCGAGTCTATGATTTAGACACCAAAGAGTTCTTTGTTTCTCGGGATGTTGTTTTCTCTGAGTTTGAGTTTCCCTATTCTTCTACGCCTGAGAACTCTTCTTTCACTTTTTCTATGTCTGAAAGTCCATCCTTTTCTGATTCCATTCTTGATGATGAAGATCTGAGTGCACCTCTTTCTGCTATGCCTTCTTCCTCTCCTTCTGTGTCTGTTCCTAGTGATACTATCATAGATAGGCGGGTTCCTCTATTGTGTCCTCTTCGTCTGATCAATAGGAAGAACTTCTGGACCGTGGGCATCACCAAAAGTTTCGTTCTACTCGTCTCAAGGACTTCTCAGCACATGTTACATGTTCTCTCAGTCCCCCTCTCGCCTCACCTCCTTCGTCAATATCTTCAGGTGTGTCGTATCTTATTCAGAAGTATGTGAACTGTGAGTCTTTTTCTCCAGCACATCGTGTTTTTTTTTGCCAGTATTACTGCAGGTGTTGAACCTCAGAACTTTTCAGAGGCTATGCAAAATCCTCGCTGGCGAGATGTAATGCAAACTGAAATTCAGGCTCTAGAACAGAATGGTACTTGGACCTTGGAGTCTCTTCCACCTGGGAAACGCGCAATTGGGTGCAAATGGGTATTTAAAATTAAGCACCGTTCTGATGGCTCAGTTGAAACATACAAGGCTCGTCTCGTTATCCTTGGCAACTATCAAATTAAGGCTTTGGATTATCATGAGATATTTGCTCCGGTTGCCAAGATGGTTACTGTGTGTACCCTGCTTACTGTCATGGCTGTTAAAGGTTGGGAACTCCATCAGATAGATGTTCACAATGCCTTTTTACATGGTGATCTTGAAGAAGAACTCTATATGCGCCAGCCTTTTAGTTTCTCCTCTACTCATCCAGGAAAGGTTTGCCATCTCCGTCACTCCTTGTATGGGCTGTGTCAGGCACTTCGCTATTGGTTTGCTAAACTGGCTACTGCCTTGCGTCAGTATGGTTTCCGCCAATCTTCTTCTGATTATTCTCTGTTTACCATGTGCCGCTCTACTATTCAGCTAACAGTTCTGGTTTATGTGGATGATCTCATCATATCTGGCAATGACAGTCTTGCTATACAGTCTTTTAAGACTTATCTGAGTCGCTGCTTTCATATGAAGAATCTTAGAGTTTTGAAACATTTCTTGGGCATTGAGGTTACTCGTAACTCGACTAGCATTTTTCTATGCCAGCGCAAGTATGCTTTGGATATTCTATCTGAATTCTGTTTGCTAGGGGCTAAGCCTGCCAGCTTTCCGCTTGAACAAAATCATCAGCTTCCGTTAGCAAAGGATAACCCCCTTCCTGATCCTAAATGATATCGGAGATTGGTCACTAGACCTGAATTGTCCTACTGTGTTCATCTGCTTGCTCAGTTTATGCAGAAACCAAACCGATACAGGCTCACTGCGACGCTGCTTTGCGCGTTGTTCGCTACTTGAACAGTCCAGGTCAAGGTCTTCTTCTTGGGCTGACAATGATTTGAGGCTCACTGGGTGGTGTGATTCTGATTGGGCCAGCTGTCCTATCACGCGCCGGTCTACTACTGGCTGGTTTGAACAATTGGGTTCTTCTCCTATCTCTTGCAAGACCAAGAAACAGCACATTATTGCTCGATCCTTTACTGAAACCGAATATCGCGCTATGGCCTCTGTTGTTTGTGAGTTAAAATGGCTTTGTTATCGCAAAATTTATCTTTGCTTGACTTTTCTGTGACAGTCAGGCAGCTTTACATTTTGCTGCCAATCCTGTGTTTCATTAACGCAACAAACACATTGAGATTGATTGTCATTTTGTACGAGATGAGATTCTGCAACCAAGAAGGGTAAAGAAGATTTGTTCCTCAACTCATTTTGTTTCGACCAATTACAATTTCAACCCAGTAATTGAAATTAATTTTCCTATAAAAATGAACAAATTTTGTATTGTTGCTGGCCAGTTGCTTTCAGAAGCAACAATAATCTTTTTTCGTAGTTACTAGAGTCCACACTTTCCCGCATTTAAACTTTAACTAGAGAGTTTATATGCGCGCTTCGTGCGTACGTGATATTTTATAAACTTTGATGGAAAACTTAATCATCAGAAGATCAAGAGGTAAGTAAAGGAGATAAAAGAATTGTGATAATAAAATTAAATTTAAATGTTGTGTGGTAATTTGTAGACGTAAATAAAGGATATGAGATGATTATAATAATAAAAATTGATTTAAATGATGTGTTATAATTAAAGTAGAGGCGACGGAAATGCGGGTAGTGATGGAGGGAGGATTGTGTACTGTTAGTGGAGGCAAATTTTTATGTTTATGATGATGGTTTGAAATCCTCACAGATTTAAGAAGTGGTGATGGTAATTTTTAGGAGAGAAGAGGAAAGGGGCGGTGGTGGTGCGACAGCGGAAAACAAGTAAAAGAGGAAGAAAAGGAAGAGGCTTAGGGTGGAAGCAATGAATTAGATTAGGAGATAAATTATGTGGTATGGACGTTATAATAATTAAATGGTAAGATAAGCATATCTTACTGAATAACAACACATTAGAGATAAAATGTTAAAATTTTAGGCCAACAAAATTTTTTACCAATAAAAAATTGTACTAAGTAACGGAATGTCAGTGGAAATATTAAATCTAAACAGAATTCTCATCAATTTGGATTAAACTGGCAAAAAATTGAAATTAAGATGGTGAATTTGGTTTTCCAAAAATATTTTGAGTCAATGGCCAGAAACTTGATGTTTTGGACAAAAGTGATCATTTTCTCCATTAGTTTATGATATTATAGAATGTTATTCACCACATGGTTACATCTTATACCCTCAATTTTGATTGGTTGAAGACAAAACGGGACGGTTCCGTAAAAATGGCCAACGGGACTCTAGATTTTCCCTATATATATATGTATATATTGCTAACTTGGGGTCGTGAATCCCCCATCCCCAATAAATCAAGTACTAGCGTATTTTTTTTTAGTGTGAAATACACTCTTTCATTTCTGAGGAATAATTTAGAGATGAGATGATCAGTGGCTTGTTTAGCAGAACGATCATCAGATTTGTACTTGTCTTCTTCATCCATGCCTTCAACCCACTGGAAATATTCTTCTTTACCCTTCTTGATCTTCACGAATGGAGTCGGCTTGTAATTAGCAATGTCCCAAACTGCTCCATATGATCTTCTCATTTCCTTGAGCTCCAACTTCTTCTTCTTCTCATCCTTTAAAAAATCATAAACCAAAAAGTTGAAACAAAAGATGATAACAAATTACAAATACAATGTAATTTTGATAATATGGTTCTTATATATATACAATGAATGCAAAACCCAACCCTAATCCCCCCCCCCCCAATTTATAGTTGATCACTGCTCTCCGGTTACGTTTTTTTGAGGTGGTTAGATGTAACTATTAACATAATGGAATCCAGGTGGACATTTTCTTTGATGTATTATAGTTTCGTGTACAAATAGATTCAAACTTGTTGAATGTTTTAATTTGCCTGAAGAGAATTAACGTTTAGCTTTCTTAGGCATTTCGTCGCAAAAGGATGGTTACGTTTCAGATTTGGCCTTGGTGAAGCAACTGACAAGCTATAAGGCAAAAAGGGCTGTGAAAAAATAAGAGTATAGATGTCCAAATCGACAAACTAATTAAAATGTAGATGGATTTGTAGTATTTTGAACGTAATCCATGTCTATTGATGTTGTAAGAAAAAAAGAACTGTATATATTAGGAAAAAATTAAGTTCAATTTTGACTTAACATGGTATAAGTAGTGATTTAGACGCAATGGAGGTTAAGCCTAAAGGGGGTAGTAGCAGCCTTTGCTGGGAAAAAAACATAACAAATCAATTTTTAGTGAAATGGAAACCTGATCTTCCCTCTAATTTGATTGTCGTAATATCCACATCTTTAATTTTTTTGAAATATATCTACCCAAATCTTTGAAATAACAAGGCTTTAAACGCCTAAAGCAGGGGACAACAAAAGTACTTTCACAAATGAACTTTCTGTTTTCTAAGTTACTAGCTAATTTCAATGTTCTGCGCATATCTGAAGATTTGTTAATTTCGTTATTCCTCTTATTTTAAAGAACAAAAAAATCAATAAATTAAAGCAATGTTACACTCTCCCATGTTGAGAAGTTAATTAATTATTCACATGAATATGTTGCATCTTAAATGAAAAAGAAAAAAGCTCTCTTGAACAACATTAGCGTAAATATCCACTGATTAGTAGAATAATGAACTTCTAAATGGATACAAAAATTTGGTTTTAGTAGTACATTATAATTTTGAAGTGAAATAATGTCTATCACTAAAGTCCTGTATAGGAATTTTGTTGCTTTGAGTCCAATTGACCTCTTATGATATAAAAACAGGTTAAATTCATGTCAAAAGGAGGATAATTAAACCATACGTATTAAAACTTAAACACCCAAACTTTTTGAAGAAAAAAAATGATTTAACAGAGTAATTCATCCACTTTGTAACCTTATTTTGCTGTGATGTATGACGTACAATCCGGTGCCTCACTATACTTTCTTTCTTGCAGAACTCATCAAATGGTGAATTATAAAATTCTAACTCATTGTTTGTTCTGAGTGTCTTGACTTGTTACTCACTCCGTTTTTCAACCATAGTGTTCTTCTCCTTGAACATTATAAGTAGTCATCAATGAACGTGACAAAATGCTGGCATATGCCCTGAGAAACAACTGGAGAAGGACACCATAATCTGAATGAACATATTCAAGAATATCCTTGGATGTATGTTTGCTAAAACTGAACTTAACTCTACGTTGTTTCTCTCATACGCAAGCCTCACAAAGTTCTAATTTCCTAGTCTCTGTTCCACCCAATATTAATCCTTGTTTGTGTAATATCAAAAGTCCTTTCTCGCTCAAGATTCGTAGAGATTCAAATACAACCATCGTTCGTATCACAAAGCTTCCCATTAAGTGATAGAGTTCATGCTATAATTTCCCTTTTATTACTATAAGAGCACCTTTAAGAATTCTCATTTGTCCATCTTCACCAGAACAAAATGTACCATTGTTTATTAAGTGCGCTCATAGCAATCAAACTTCTCCGTAGCTCAGGAACATACCATGCGTCAAATGACCTAATGATTCCGTCGTGCATCTTTATCTGCACTATACTGCTGCCTTTGACTTCAAACTCCTTAATTACCATCATCTAATCTAACACTACCTTTCCACTTCCTAAAAAAAGTAAACAATTCCAGTAAGAAAGTCATGTGATAATATGCACCAAAGTCCATAGCCCTGACTTTTGCAGAATCAGCGTGCTGGGAACCTGAACATCATCATCATCTCTTTTATCGGAGCTTTGTGTACTGCAACAATATTGCCATTACACTGTTTGTCCTTTCTATCATTTCTATTATTTCGTGGATAGTCTGACTTGAAGTGCCCATTTTCGCCATCTGAATAACACTTAATTAGTCTTTTTCTTGATTTCAAAGGCTACCTACCTTTTTCTCCACCATCTCTTTCAGTGTTTCTTTCTCTACTTACAAAGAGACTTGATTCTGTACCATCCTCTCCCGATTTAGAAAACTTTTTCTTCAATTCTTTACACTGCAAATCCAAGATAATCAGGTTAAAAATTATAAACATGATTTTTAACTGTCGTACTTTCTGTCATTCATAGCATAAACAAACGCTACTCTTGATACAGTCTGTTTGTTAGTGATTTCTTCTTGTATTGTGTTTCCAGACTTTCCCACATACTTGTTACAGTTATTTCATGCGCAACTTCCCGCAATACTTCATCTAACAGACTCAACAGTACTGCACTATGGGCATTCTCAATAATCTCTTTTTTATGCACTGTCGATAGATTCTTAGAAATTTATCTTCTCCTTAAATGGTGTAGCGCACTTTTGCTGAATCGAAGAACCTTTCATCTTCATCTTCCACAAAAAAAAAAAAAAAAGAAAGAAAAAGTCGTTCGAACCATAATGTTCAAAATTAAACTTACATCTTCTCAATCAATTAGCGGAAAAATAATTCGGTACCAAACACAAAATTCAAACTTCAAATCCAAAATTCAAAATTTTCAAATTTTAAGCTAACCAGCTTCGATACGTACCAATTATTAGTTGTACATAATCCTCAAACAAAATGTAGATTGGTGTGTAGTTGTTCTTTGGTTTTGCAAATTGACATGTAAATTGATGGTTTAAGGTAATCAAAAAAAAAACTAAATGAATTAGGAAAAATAGTTCCAATTTGAGTTAACATGATACAAGTGGTGAATTGAAATCCCCGGGGGCGGGAGGGGGTGGTGGGGGCGGGTAGTACGTACGTACCGTAGTCGTTGTCTTTACTGGGGAAAAAAAAACACCAAATTCTCGAATATTAGTGTAATTGAATTGAAATCTGGATCTGTGTTTCGGGTGTATTGTTTTTGGATATTACATTCCATCTGTGTCATGGACTTGTGCGACGCGCTATGGGGATGAAACTAATCGTCTAACGGTAAAAATAGACCCAGCCTGCATGCAAATCTATGTTAGCAACGTAAGTATTTTGGACCTGTCAAGAATTTGCCTCATAAAATTATTACTTAACCTAAACTAGGGATTTAATTGGGTGCATATAAATGTTACTCTCTCCTTCCTAAAATTATTATCGAGATTGAATTTGTAGAGCTCGATCAAAGGTCCTCTTCAAACTAGGCACTTTATAGCTTCCATTTGGTCGTCCAAGTTTTCTGAAAATTAATACGAATAAACAATCATTTTAGAACATATAAATATTAATTTTTCTATCACCTTACATGGTTATAGAGATTTTTTTCCTGTATATTATGTGTTATTGAGAGTTGAGACGATTCTATAGTTCCAGTGTTTCTTGATGGGGATTCTATAAATGACGTGAGAGATTTCTTAGTGTTTCAAACATTCTGAGCAAGAGTTAATGAATACCATATTAATATAAGCACTAGTTAGTTAGCTGCAGTAGTAACAAGTTCTGTCCGATGTGCTCCTAACACTTTTAGAGTAATATAGAATCATTGCACAGCCATCTTACCAGAAGAATATCTCAACTCAATTTGGTTCGACAATTTCAATTTCCACCCATTGATTGAACTTAATATTTTGATAAAGATGAACTTGATGTAGCCACCAAATTAACCAAAGTTTTTTTTATTGTGGTTGGGCAGTTGCTTTCAGAAGCAATAATATTTATTTTATTGTTTTTCATAGTTACAAGGATTCACCCCTGTCCCGCATTTAGAATGATCCCTAAGATATTAATTTCAGTTATTAAACAATAAACAAAACCCTCTTTCGGAGCTAGGATTTTGAGACAAGCAAACTATAAAATTTGCATTATAAAACAAATCAACAGTATTACTTAGTTTAACTTCCTTATATTTCACATTTTTATATAAATAAACAGAAACAATGACCTTGATTAACACACAACATTCTTTTAACTTGTATATTTATTTAGCTAAATCAAAAGGGTATGAACCCCATTAATCAAAGTACTCAACCATATTCTTTTATAGGTGAAATACACTCTTTTCTTTCGGAGCAATAATTTAGTTGAGATGATCCTTGGCTTGTTTAGCAGAATGATCATCAGATTCGCACTTGTCTTCATCCATGCCTTCAACCCACTGGAAATATTCTTCTTTGCCCTTCTTGATCTTCACGAATGGAACTGGCTTGTAATTAGCAATGTCCCAAACTGCTCCATATGCCCTTCTCATTTCCTTAAGCTCCAACTTCTCCTTCTTCTCATCCTTCACAAAATCATACCCCAAAATGAGGAACAATCTATAAATGCATTGTAATTTTGATAAAATGGTCTTGTATATTTTTGAGACGTAAAGAATAGTACATACCTTGACAAAGATTTTAACCTTCTCAATGTAGTCTTTGTCACCCTTGTAGAGTGCTACCAGGCTATGGTAATCAGGCCACTTGCTATCCTTCTTGTCATATTTCACAACGAAATCGGATTTTTCCTTCTCATAATCACATTTAACCCTCTTGTACTCAATTTTGACCACGCCCTTTTTGAACAGGTATCTTTTAGACTCTTCATCTTTGGCCATTTCTCCATAGCCTTTTTCACTCATGATGAAATCAACATCCTCGCCGCTTGCACCATAATCCGTCACCGCTATCTTAACGCCCTTCTCACTACACCACTTTTTATCTTTGCACTTAACCTGAATTAAGAAAATAACAATAATGAATTTATAAAATATAGATTTGTTAAATAATTTATGGGATTGATATACATCAAATTAATCAAAAAGCTACAAGAGAAAAAAGGGGATGACAAAAACCAACCTCATAGCAAGTACCACAGCCTTTACCATCCTTGAACAGCTTAGAGACGGCGGCAACTTTACCGTCGTTGAATTTTTTTCCCCATTCTTTCAGTCCGCAAGCTCCATCTGCATAATTAATCATGAATATTTTAATCAATAAATAATTGAAACCAACAAATCGTATCATAAACTAGCATGGTTTTTTAACAACTTGATTAATATCTTATTATAGGATCATTGGCACATTGATAACAATAATGAAAAAGAAAATAGGATTTTTTTTTCTTTTTTTTTGAGGAAAATTATATACTTGGAGTGCCTTCACCATCTTCGGATTTATAATAAACAGCTTTGGAGCAATAGGAAGGTTCATCATCAGCTGCTAAGCAGAATGTAGCAAATGATAATATCATAACATAGAGAAGAAAGTAAAGGGGAGTCTTGAAAGCCATAATATCTTAGCTTTTGAGAATGAAATCAATAAAATTAACAAGAAATACTATGGTGAAAATGAATGCAAAACCCAACCCTAAAACCCTTCTATTTATAGTTGATCAATGATCTCGTGAGGTGGTTAATTAGATGCATGTGTAGTAACTATTAACATAATGGAATCCAGGTGGACATGTTTTGATGTACAAGTTTCGTGTAAAAATTGGTGGGAAACTTTTTCGAATATTGTTTTGATTGGCCTGAAGAGAATCAACGTTTAGTTTCCTTAGGCATTTTGTCACAAAAGGATGGTTACCTTTCAGATTTGGCCAGGATGAAGCAACTGGCAAGCTATAAGGCAAAAAGGGTTGTGAAAAGAACAAGAGTAAAGGCATAAACTTAGATGTCCAAATCAACAAACTACAATGTAGATGAATTGTATAGCTGTTTTGGTTTTGCAAGTTAAACATATATCAATTGATGTAAGGTAAACACTAAATGAATTTGGATAATTTTAGTTCCAATTTGACTTAACATGGTACAAGTGGTGGTTTAGACGCAATGGAGGTTAAGCCTGAAGGGGGTACTTGTTCTCTTTGCTTGGGAAAAAAACATAACAAATCAATTTTAGTGAAATGGAAACCTGACCGTCTTTCTGATTTGATTGTTGTAATAGTTGCTTCTTTGAAATAAAGCTTTTAAACTCCTAAAGCAGGTAATCAATCATAAAAGTTGTCTTTCACAAATGAGCTTTTTCTTTATTCCCAAATTTGGGAATGGGATGTATTCACATTCAATCTGACATGGGAATGAAACGAATCCTTCTAGTAGAGACCTGCAGGAGACTGTCCCATAGAGGGGCTAGTAAACTCAATAATTACCACTAAATGAAACCCTGAAATGATAAATAATTATACGATTTCCTTCGCAAATGATTGCCTCTTATTTGTTTAATGTTAGTAAAAAAACACACACACACACAGATTTTTTTGGTACAACTTGTACATTTTTTAAATTGGTTCAGTAACCAGCGCCAGTTATAACTTTTTTAATCAACTTAATAACTAAAATATCCATTTTTTTCTGTTACAGTAAACACCTTGTACCTCTTAATAACTAAAATATGAATTTTTTTCAGTAAACACCATTTTTTTCATATCCATACAACTAGTCGTATAGTCACTTACCCCTAATTTGTGATTTTTGCCAATATTTTGAGTACAAATGTGCTATTTATATGATTTTATCTTTAATCGTAGGAATTGTACTCAAAAGGAGGAATTGTTGAAATTGTGGGCTAAAATAAAGATAAAAGCAACTCAAAGGGGAGAAAAAGATTTGATAAATTGACAAGGAAGAAATTAGAAGACTTGAAGATTTAGAGGACTGAATTGTAATTTTTGTTTTTTTTCTTAGGGTTTGGCCGAAGCAAGCTTATGCGGTTGTGATTGGGATTGAATTTGGTAAGAATTTTAATTCCAATATTATTGGGGAAATAAGTTTTCTTCTTATCCAAGTAGTAGGGTTTGACGGAAGCCTATAAAAAAAGGATTAGAGATTTATTTTTACAACCCAACTTGACCGAAAAAAACCCTACGTCCTCCGCCGATCTCCACCTTGTTTCTCCTCCATTCCCACGCAGCACACAACTCCACCTCTGCCGATCACCACCTTGATCACCCCCTTGAGCTTCTCCTCCTTGCTCACCTCACGCACCCACCATCTACACCTTAATCATCATCATCATTCCATCACCGAACTCGGACAACACCTTGTTTCCTCATCATCATCCCCCATCACTGCTGCCCCACCTTCCTTTGCGCACCACCGAACCAAAAAACCCAGCCCCCCAACTCCACCTTCTTGCTTCTGCCTTTCTCCAATTCATAATCCACGCACTAGCAAAAGCTCCACGCAATTCCAGCAACTCCATCACCGAAGCATCATCCACGCACCAGCAGTAGCCAAGGAGAAAGAGTGGGAGCTAGTAGCAGCCGCAAGTGCAAAGCCGACCAGGGAGCTCTTCGGAGATTCTACCTTCATCCGGGTGTTTCTGTTTTAATTATTTAATTCGACTTTTTAGGATTATGTCTCTAAAATATTATTGAATTATTTTTTATAATGTTTAGTGGGTAAATTTTTTTAACCTAGGGCTTGGGTGTAGCCATCGGCTTTATTTGGTTTATTTGATCCGTGATACTTTGATTTTTTCCATTGATCAATATTTAATATTCTTGCTTTTATTCCCTGTTTGTAACTCGCCACTACTTGCATGTTTAAAGATATTAATTGATGGAACGACAGTTGAAAATTAATCTTAGTTCATGGGAATATTGGACTTAGGTAATGAACCACGACAGTAGGAACACAACCTTTGCAACATTAGATTCTTAAGTTCTTAATCTGCTTTTGTTAATCCTATAGTCACGACAGTAGTCATAGGATTAATTAGAGTAAGAGAATTATATAACGACGGTAAATAGTTCCTAATGAGGTGAATCGTTGTGAGATTAATGAAAGTTAAAAGTCAGATATTTATGAATTGAACCAAACCAAATATTCAGTAGGTGAACCCAATGTCCTAGGTTTTCTTTGTCTGATTATTTGAATTAATATTATTTTCTTTTATTTTATTTATTTATTTTAGTATTAAATTTTATAAATCTAAGATCATCATTTATCTAGATAATAATAGGAGTAATTTATACCTGGTAATTAGTATCCTTCTCTGTGGGATCGACCATACTTGCTACTTTAATACTAGTAATTGTATTAAGTAGGTAATTAATATTTGACTAGTGTGATGACGGCTTGTCAAATTTGGCGCCGTTGCCAGGGAAGGCAGCTAATATCAAATTCAGATTACTTTCTTTTATTTGTTTAGATTTTTTTTATTTATCTTTTTTCTCTTTCTTGCTATTTTAGTTATTTCTTCCAAATATTTTTGTCTGGTTTTTTATATTCGAAGTGCGAATTCTGAGACTTTGCAATTTGATCCAGAGATCGAGAGAATAGCTCGTGCGAACAGAAAAGAAGCAAGGCTAAGAAAGGAGAAGAATCAGAGTGAAACCATGGGCGATAGAGTAAACACTCGGACACTGAGGGATTACTTGACGCCTACAGAGAATGTTGCTAGGTCAAGTATTACTAGGCCTACCATTGCTGTGAATACCTTTGAGCTCAAGCCATCATTGATCGAGATGGTGCAGCAGAATCAATTCTCCGGTTTTAACAATGAGGATCGAAATGCGCATATTGACAACTTTTGGAGATCTGTGATACTGTTAAGATAAATGGTGTGACGTCAGATGCAATCCGGCTGAGACTTTTCCCTTTTTCACTGAGGGGAGAAGCGAAGAATTGGTTGAATACTTGCGATCCTGGTTCCATCACAATTCGAGATGAGCTTTACAAGGAGTTCTTGATCAATTTCTTTCCACCAGATAAGGCAGCGAAATTGAGAAATCAAATTACTGGATTTATTCAAGAAGATGATGAGACATTTCATGCTGCATAGACAACATTCAAGGAATTGCAAAGAAGATATCCTCACCATGGTATTGAGAAAAGTACTCTTGTTCAGACTTTCTATCAAGGATTGACAGACTTTACAAGAAACAATGTGGATGCTGCAGCTGGAGGTTCATTGATGGATAAGTCAATTGATGAAGCCTATGAATTGTTTCAAATTATGGCAAAGACTAGGAATCAATGGTCGAACTCGAGAAGTGTTTCCAAGAAGCCTGCTAGAATGTATGAAGTCAATGAACTAAGTGCCATGAACGCAAAGATAGATGCACTGACTAAGGCGATGTGTAATCTTGTAAATGCTAATGCAGTCTTCCATGCCACTGTCTGTGAGTTCTGTGGAGGTCCTCATTTGAGTTCTGAATGTATGCAACTCCAACACATATAATTTCAGCAAGCCTCAGCATCAGAACAATCCATACTCCAACACATATAATCCTAGGTGGCGAAATCATCCAAACTTTTCTTGGAATAATCAAGGGGATCAAGACTTTAATGCAAGACCTCAAAACCCTCCTGGTTTCCAAGCAAAGTCATACCAATCTACACCTAAGTCAGCAACGGAGGCAAGTTTGGAGAGAATGGAGAAATTTTTAAGTGAAAACAATGAACGGTCCAACAGAATAGAAGCAAGGTTAGATCAGTTGAATACTGCTCATAGAACCTTGGAGATGCAAGTGAGTCAAATAGCTACATCAACAAATTCTCGTGAGCAAGGTCACTTGCCAAGCAAGCCAGATATCAACCCACGTGAGCATTGTAAAGTTGTTACCTTAAGAAGTGGAAAGCAAGTAGGTAACCAAGAAGAAGCCAAAATTGATGAAGATTATGTGATGGTTGATGAGAAGAATAAGAAGAGTGAACAGATTGATGAAGAGAAGGTGGAAAAAAAGGAAGAAAAGATACCAGTTTCACCACCAATTCAATCTTATGTTCCACCAGTGCCTTTTCCACAGAGATTGCAGCGAACAAAGCAAGATAAGCAATTTGAGAAATTTCTTAAAGTTTTTAGGCAATTATACATAAACATTCCTTTTGCAGATGCTTTAGCTCAGATTCCATCTTATGGAAAGTTCTTGAGAGAGATCATCTACAACCGAAGGAAAGTGGAAGAATTTAAGACAATAGCATTATCAGAGGAGTGTAGTGCAATCATTCAAAAGAAGTTGCCTCCAAAGCTGAAAGATCCAGGGAGTTTCTCTATTCCTCTTACAATTGGTGATGTTGATTTTAGAAAAGCTTTGTGTGATTTGGGTGCTAGTGTTTCACTCATGCCTTTGTCTGTCTGTAGGAAACTTGGTTTGAAAGAATTGCAATCCACTAACATTACTTTGCAACTAGCTGATAGATCTTTAACTTATCCTAAGGGGATTTTGGAGATTGTGCTAGTTAAAGTAAAGAAATTTTATATTCCTGTTAATTTTGTTGTGTTAGAAATGAAGGAAGATGTTGAAATTCCAATTATCTTAGGCCGTCCTTTTCTAACTACAGCCGGTGCAGTGATAGATGTCAAAAATGGGAGTTTGAAATTTCATTTTGGTGAAGAGTCTGTGGAGTTTACCTTCTCTAAGGACTATAAGTATCCTACTTTTACTGATGATGTGTTCAGTATTGATGTGCTTGATGAATTAACAAAAGTTTATTCTTTGCTAGGTATTCTAAAGACCCTCTTGAGCTTTGTTTGAGTACTACAGGTACTATTGATGATGAGAGGGAAGAAGTTGCTGAAGTTGATTGTACTATGGACCTTCCCCGTGTAGAGAAGGTTTGTTTTGAAGAATTGGTTAAAGGTAAGTCTTTACCACTACCTTCTTCAGTTGAAGCTCCTGTTCTTGAGTTGAAACCACTCCCTGCACATCTCAGGTATGCATTTTTTAAGTGAGAATAATACATTGCCTATGATTGTGAGTTCTCTGTTGACTGATGCACAACTTGAGAAATTATTGCGTGTTTTAAGATTGAGAAAGAAAGCTATTGGTTGGACAATTTCTGATATAAAGGGAATTAGCCCTTCTATTTGCATGCATATGATCTTAATGGAAGATGATCATAAACCTGTGATTGAACATCAAAGAAGGTTGAATCCTCACATGAAAGAAGTAGTTAAAAATGAGATTCTGAAATGGTTAGACGCTGGTATTATTTTTGCTATTTCTAATAGTGTGTGGATTAGTCCTGTTCAAGTTGTACTTAAGAATGGTGGGATGACTGTGGTTGCAAACGAAAATAATGAATTGATTCCCACTAGGACTGTAACTGGATGGAGAGTTTGCATTGATTATAAGAAGTTGAATAGTGCTACTAGGAAAGATCATTTTCCTTTACCTTTTCTTGAGCAAATTCTTGAAAGACTTTTTGGGCATAAATTCTATTATTTTCTTGATGGATATTCTGGTTATAATCAAATTCCTATTGCTCCTGAAGATCAAGAAAAGACTACTTTTCATGTCCTTATGGTACTTTTGCATTCGTAGGATGCCGTTTGGTTTGTGTAATGCTCCTGCTACTTTTCAACGCTGTATGATGGCTATATTTTCTGATTTCATTGAGAAGATCATGGAAGTGTTTATGGATGATTTTTTTGTGTTTGGATCTTCTTTTGATATTCGTCTTGCTAACCTTTCTTTGGTTTTAAAACGTTGTGAAGAGACTAACCTTGCTTTGAATTGGGAGAAGTGTCATTTTATGGTGCAGGAAGGTATAGTTTTGGGGCATTAGATTTCTTCCAAAAGTATTGAGGCGGATCGTGCTAAAATAGAAGCTATTGAGAAATTGCCTCCACCAATTTCAACAAAGGGAGTTAGAAGTTTTCTTGGACATGCTGGTTTTTATCGTCGTTTTATTAAAGATTTTTCCAAGATTACTAAACCTTTGTGCAATTTGTTGAACAAAGATGTGGCTTTTGAGTTTACTGATGATTGTTTAACTTCTTTCAATGCTTTGAAGAAAGCTTTAATTATAGCCCCAATTTTAGCAGCACCTGATTGGAGTTTACCTTTTGAGTTGATGTGTGATGCTAGTGATTATGCTCTAGGTGCAGTTCTTGGTCAAAGAAAGGATAAGAAGTTGCATGTTATTTCATATGCTAGTAAATTGATGAATGATGCTCAAATGAATTATGCAACTACTGAGAAAGAATTGCTTGCTGTTGTTTTTGTTTTTGATAAATTTAAATCATATCTAGTTGGTTCAAAAGTTATAGTTTACACTGACCATGCAGCAATCAAGTATTTGTTGGCTAAGAAAGATACAAAGCCAAGACTTATTGATTGGGTGTTGTTATTACGGGAATTTGGTTTAGAGATCAAGGATAAGAAAGGGCTTGAGAATGCAGTAGCTGATCATCTATCTCGAATTGTGGTGCCAGCAAAAGACGTAGAGATTCCAATCAATGAAGAATTTCCTGATGAAAGAATTTTAGCTCTCTCTTCGGTTCCATGGTATGCAGATTTGGTCAACTATCTAGTAACTGGTGTTATTCCCCCTGAATTCAGCTATCAGCAGAAGAAGAAGTTTTTATGGGAAGTAAAGTATTATTTCTAGGAAGAGCCACTACTATTCAAGTTTTGTGCTGATGGGATTATTAGAAGATGAGTGCCAGAGGATGAGTTTGAAGATATACTTACACATTGCCTTTCTTTAGAGTGTGGAGGCCATTTCAGTTCATACAAGACTTCAGCTAAGGTTTGGCAGTCAGGATTCTATTGGCCAAGTATGTATAAAGGTGCCATAAAGTTTGTGGAGAAATGTGACAGATGTCAAAGAATGGGTAATATTTCCAAGCGTATTGAGATGCCTTTGAATGGTATTCTGGAGGTCGAGCTTTTTGATGTCTGGGGTATAGATTTCATGGGGTCGTTTCCATCTTCTTTCAACAATCAGTATATTCTGGTTGCGGTGAATTATGTGTCAAAATGGGTCGAGGCCATAGCAACTCAAACTAGGTGATTAAATTTCTCAAAAAGAATATTTTTACAAGATTTGGTGTTCCACGAGCTATCATTAGTGATGGAGGTACCCACTTTTGTAATTGGAATTTGGATGCGCTGTTGAAGAAATATGGTGTTACTCATAAGGTTGCTCTTGCCTACCATCCTCAAACCAATGGGCAAGCAGAGTTGGCGAATTGAGAACTGAAGAAAATTCTTGAGAAGACAGTGGGGCGTTCAAGGAAAGATGGGTCCATGAAATTGGATGATGCTCTTTGGGCTTATAGGACAGCATTCAAGACACCCTTGGGAATGTCTCCATATCGTTTGGTGTTTGGGAAATCCTGTCATTCACCAGTGGAGTTAGAGCATCGGGCTTATTGGGCTGTGAAAGAGTTGAATATGAGTTTGAAACCTACTGGAGAGAAGAGACTACTACAATTGAGTGAGTTGGAAGAGTTTAGACTGGATGCTTATGAGAGTGCAAAGCTTTATAAAGAGAAAACTAAATTTTGGCATCATAAGCATATTCAGAAGAGGGAGTTTGAAGTAGGTCAGAAGGTTTTACTTTTTAACTCGCGACTGAATCTGTTTCCTAGAAAACTCTGTTCAAGGTGGTCTAAACCATTTACCGTGACTAAGGTGTTCCCGTATGGTGCTGTTGAGATTCAAAATGATGTGCATGGTCCTTTTAAGGTTAATGGACAGCGGCTGAAATTATATGTAGCTGGAGAGATGGTACCTCAAGAAGTTTCTGACTTCTTGAGCGACCATTCACATGATTGATCAGCCATAAAGTCCGGCTCATGACTTTAAAGAAGCGCTTTATTGGGAGGCAACCCAATTCTTTATTTTGTTTTCTTTCTCTTTTTCTTTCATTAATAAGTTGATGGTTAAGTTTTTTGTTCCTAATTATCTGGAGATCTTTGATTTCTGGATTTTCGTAGTTTTTCTTAATCATCTGTTTTTTTTTTTTAGGTTTGGTTTTCTAATTTATTTTAGTTTGTTGGAAGGGTGAAACTCTGGGTGTCCAGTGGTGCTGAAAATGAAACATCCAAAATTCTGAAGAAGTTGGTCGTGTGCTTGGATAGCAGTTGCAATAGTTTATTCAACGATTCCGGTCCTCTGTTTCGCATTCCCAAGGTTGTGTCGTTTCTTTTCATTCTTTTTGTTTATGTCTTTTCTTTTCTTTTCACTTGGTTGTCTTGTCTTTTGTGTTTTATACATTGAGGACAATGTATACTTTAAGTGTGGGGGAGAGGAATTTGTGTTTTGTGTTTGGTGTGTTTTGTGTTTATTTTCATTAAAAAAAAAAAACAAACCATAAAAATTGAAAAAATTAAAAAATCCAAAAAGGCCTATGATGAAGATGGTTTGATTATCTATAGCATGTAAGAATTAGACTATTTTGAATTGTATTGCTTAACTTATGTATTTCTATATGTTGTTTTGAATACCCTGCTTTTTATGCACTTAGTCGTGACTGTGAGATAAGCCTAAAGTGAGACATAGTTGCATGAGTTTGATGTAGATATGCCATGAAAATTTGTGTTTGATTCACTCATATTTATATGATTTGTATGTCGAACACATCATGTTGTGAAGGAAAAGCAAGGCATTAACCCAATATCAGCCTTAAAAAACCTTGACACTTTGTGTTAAGTAAGTTTGGGGGAGGGGTGTTGGCGAATGCTTCTGAGGTTAGGTTAAATTTAATGAGGGAGAAAAGGAAGAGCATTCAATGTTGATGCTAGCCCATTGAGAGGTGAGGAATTGACAACCTGAGCGGAGAGTCCTCAGGCCCGGTGAGGAAAAATAAATATGTAGACTACCCTCAGTTGCTGAGCCACTATGTATAGGAGTGGAAAAATGCTCTAGGTAGTGGCCTAGAGTTGGAAAAAGTCCTGAAGAAAAGCCGCATGGATCGAAGAATGGGTTACGAGGGAGAATAGGTTGTCTGTGAGATAATTCCTTCTACTTCATAGTATGTTTAGCAGTCCATTGCATTGAAATATGGTATGAAATGTGAGTCTGTTGTTAAAGTAAAATGACATATTTGCAGCAGAGCTTTTGTTTTCTATGTTAAATGTAAAGTGATGTCCCTAAGAAACGAATCACACACACACACACACAAGCGTGGGGGCTAAAAGTAGCTATGGTTTGTATTTTGTTAGGTAGTGCATATTAGAGGTAGTCGAGATCTGTGTGTTATATGATGACTGAATCTCTGAGGCCGCCGAAATTAAATAATTAACTATTTTTATTTGTTTTAATCTTTGAAAATGCTTGAGGACAAACAATATTTGAAGTTTGGGGGTATTTGATATGCTTATATTTTACCTATTTATTATATCCCTAATTTGTGATTTTTGCCAATATTTTGAGTACAAATGTGCTATTTATGTAATTTTATCTTTAATTGTAGGAATTGTACTCAAAAGGAGGAATTGTTGAAATTGTGGGCTAAAATGAAGATAAAAGCAACTCAAAGGGGAGATTTGAAGATTTGGTAAATTAACAAGGAAGAAATTAGAAGACTTGAAGATTTAGAGGACTGAGTTACAATTTTTGTTTTTTTTCTTAGGGTTTGGCCGAAGCAAGCTTATGCGGTTGTGATTGGGATTGAATTTGGTAAGAATTTTAATCCCAATATTATTTGGGAAACAGGTTTTCTTCTTCTCCAAATAGTAGGGTTTGACGGAAGCCTATAAAAGGAGGATTAGGAATTTATTTTTACAACCGAACTTGACCGAAAAAAATCCTACGTCCTCCGCCGATCACCACCTTGTTTCTCCTCCATTCCCAGGCAGCAACAACTCCACCTCTGCTGATCACCACCTTGATCACCCCCTTGAGCTTCTCCTCCTTGCTCACCTCACGCACCCACCACCTTCACCTTAATCATCATCATCATTCCATCACCGAACACGGACAACACCTTGTTTCCTCATCATCTTCCCCCATCACTGTCGCTCCAGCTTCCTTTGCTCACCACCGAACCAAAAATCCCAGCCCCCCAACTCCACCTTCTTGCTTCTGCCTTGCTCCAATTCATCATCCACGCACCAGCAGAAGCTCCACGCAATTCCACCAACTCCATCATCGAAGCATCATCCACGCACCAGCAGTAGCCGAGGAGAAAGAGTGGGAGCTACCAGCAGCCACAAGTGCAAAGCCGACCAGGGAGCTCTTCAGCGATTCTACCTTCATCCGGGTGTTTCTGTTTTAATTATTTAATTCAGCTTTTTAAGATTATGCCTCTAAAATATTATTGAATTATTTTTTATAATATTTAATGGCTAAATTCTTTTAACCTAGGGCTTGGGTGTAGCCACCGGATTTATTTGGTTTATTTGATTCATGATACTTTGATTTTTTCCATTGATCAATATTTAATATTCTTGCTTTTATTCCATGTTTGTAATTAGCCACTGCTTGCATGTTTAAAGATATTAATTGGTGGAACGACAGTTGAAAACTAATATTAGTTCATGAGAATATTGGACTTAGGTAGTGAACCACGACAGTAGGAACACAACCTTTGCAACGTTAGATTCTTAAGTTTTTAATGTGCTTTTGTTAATCCTATAGTCACGACAGTAGTCATAGGATTAATTAGAGTAAGAGAATTATATCACGACGGTGAATAGTTCCTAATGAGGTAAATCGTTATGAGATTAATGGAAGTTAAAAGTCAGATATTTATGAATTGAACCAAACTAAATATTCGGTAGGTGAACCCAATGTCCTAGGTTTTCTTTGTCTGATTATTTGAATTAATATTATTTGCTTTTATTTTATTTATTTATTTTAGTATTACATTTTATAAATCTGAGATCATCATTTATCTAAATAATAATATGAGTAATTTATACCTGGTAATTAGTATTCTTCTCTGTGAGATCAACCATGTTTGCTACTTTACTACTAGTAATTGTATTAAGTAGGTAATTAATATTTGACTAGTGTGACCACGGCTTGTCATATATAAAACTTAGCTCAATAAGATTGATGTGATAGTGCGGCTTAAATGGTTTGTCTCTTAGACCCTTTGTTCATATGTTTGATGTTAGTTCCTGGTTGGAAACTCCTTCCCAACATTTTACAAACTATTATTTTGCCCATTTTTTTATAAAAAACAAAAAGTTTAAAATATTTCAGAAACCCTAGCCCCTCCCACGCTCAAACTCTCTTTATTCTCCCCTGCCGTCAGCTCCTTGTCATTTCATCTCTCCATTCAGTCTGCCTCCACCGCCACCTATTTTTACCGATGAAAACATAATCTCTTATAATTTATTATTTTCTCAGTTTTTGTCAAAGATTTGATATGATTTCTTTTTTTTTTTCAAAAAGGATTTGATGTGGTTTTGTTGATGGATGGACAAATTTCCTCCTTATTTTATTTTCCCAGGTGCCGGTTATCTATCGAAATCCGCTGGCCATCGTGACAGAGGTGAGTTTGTATATTGGGTCTTTCTTTGTCTTCGTCGTTCAATTGTCTCACTTGATTTTTCTCCTCCTATCCATGGTGATTTATTCCGTTTTCATTCTAGTAGGATAATGTATGTATTGTATCTGGAAATTTTCAAACTTTCTTTAGGAGAATTCCTATTATATACTCTTCTTGGAATCAACTTATTTGTGCTTTATAATTCATATTGATTTGAGTTTGCTTATTCTTTGAACAACTTACAAAACAAGATGATGTTAGGTGTTCATTGTGTTGCTGTTGTGTGTTATGGTGAATGCATTATTTTAATTAATAGTGATACTTCTTCTATTATCTCAATATTAAGTGTTGGATCTGTTTCAATTTTGCAAACGATTGAGAAGAACCCAGAAATGAAATTCAAGAAGGTGATGGTTCCAAAAGTACCAACTTTTTCCTGCAGCCTTTAAGACGAGATGAGGCATATGAATGTAGACAATAATTGTGTTATAGTTCATTGATGCAAGAAAATGTAATAGGAGTAGTACTATTCATTTTGTTTGTTTTTAAATTTTGTGTGTGGCCATTACTTTTCGCAGTTCAGAAATTACTCACCTGCAGTTCGTTTTTGACGATTTTGTCCTTGAACCCTTTTTATTCTCCTTTTATTCTTCTCCTCCTTCATTTATCCTTCTTCTTTCTATTTTTCTCCTTCTCCAACTTCATCTTCTTTTTCCTTTTTATCAAATTTTAAAAACATTAGTTTACTAAAAATCGAACTTTAAAAAAATGGCAGAACAAGACACAAAAACGGAAAGAAGCACCATCGATACCGGTAAATTTTTTTTCCCCAAATTGTATTAAAAAAAAAAAGGATAGACTGCCAGGTTGGTTGACCCGACCAGCGGTCAGCCCGAAACCTTGGCCGGTGAGAAATCCGGCCAAGGGTAGAAGATTGGCTGGGTCAGGGACCGGCCAATCATCCAATAGTGACCGACTGTATAGCCGGTCACTATTGGATGATTGGCCGGTTTCTGACCAGGCCAATCTTCTACCCTTGGCCGGATTCTATAGCCGGTCACTATTTGATGATTGGCCGGTCCCTGACCCTGCCAATCTTCTACCCTTGGCTGGATTTCTCATCGGCCAAGGTACCCGGGCTGACGGCCTTCGGGTCAGCCAGTTTGGGCAAGCAGTTTTGTTTTTTTTTTTTTTTATAATTTTGTTGTTATAATTAATTTAGTTAAATTTATTTATAATTAGTTGTTGTATTATTGTTTGGTTATTTTAGTTAAATTTATATGTAATTAGTTGTTGAATGTTGTGTTATTATTTTTTATATGTCATTTATTTTTTTTGTTTTTTAGTAACATGTTTAATTTAAATTATTAGGCATAATTTGTTTAATTTAATAAATGTTTATATTAGGTATGTGGTATATATTTGTTTAATTTAATTAAATTTATAATTGTATGTGATATTTAGCTTTAATAATTAATTATTGTTTACGTAAATGAATTAGTTATTTTGTTATGTATATTGTATTTTTTAAAATTTTATATATTTCATTTACAGGATTATGGTGGTGACGGTGTTGATTACAGTCATCATTTCGATATTAACATAAGATTCACAATTATGGAAGACGTTGTGCTATGGGCGAAAAAGACTACAATATCTCTTAATTTCACAGTGGTTAAGGCGTCGAAGACAGATGAGACTAAGAAATTATTACGATGTCCAAAGGGTGTTCCCCCTAGAGATACAGAGAATCGGGTGCGAGAAACAAAGGCGCAGTATTATGGATGCCCGTTCCGACTTCTGGCCCAAATTCGCCCAAGCGAATCTACTTTTAGGATTCGTTCATGTCGCGGTCATAATGGTACGCATAACCACCCGTTTGGCAGCTTCGAGGAAGGACAGATGCAGATGAGTGGCCTTAGTGATAAATCGAAGGCGATTGTTGACGAGTTGACTGCCATTAATGTAAAACCGTCTGCCATTACTGCCACTCCTGTCGGTAAACAACCTGTTCCCTAACATGACCCATAACCAGGCAATCACCTGATCTAAAGCAAGCCCTGCCGCTCGACCTGTCTTCGCAACAAGGCCCGACTGAACCCCTCCACCGTGGATTACTTTACTAGTCTGTAGCATTTAGCTAGTCATTCTCAGTGCCCTCATGACCAAAGTCTTACAATCGACAGTCTCAGGTGTTGCTGTAATCAATCTACCTTCAACGAGAATACTCAATATCTGTTGCACGTCGTGTAACATGATTTTCATCTCCCCAAAAGGCATGTGAAATGTATTGGTGTCCGGCTGCCACCTCTCTACAAATGTTGTAATCTATGCCTTATCAATGTTAGTGTGCATGATGTCCAAGATATGGGATAGCCCTGTACCAGCCAACAAGATCTGAGCCTCAATCGATATAGAACCCTTCTATTCTTTCAACAACTTGAAGTATGTGATTCTTGTATCCATCTCCAAGGAGGGTTTGTACGACTTATCCGTCAAGCGATGGGTCACATGACCAAGAAAACTGGGAATAACAGAACCGTCATGAGGGCCACCAACAACTGGTCTCGTGACAACCCAAGGCTGGTCATTACTCGCTGAAATTAACGTAACAAATCATTTAATTTTTTCCGATAAAATATTTGAAAAACCCTAACTACTAAAATGTAAAATATAAACCCCATACACTAATTTCTTACCTGCTGATGATGATACAGATGCAGATGCAGCTCCAAGTCCTCTAAACCTAAGACAAATAACATTGCTTCGTCTAGCTGGAGGTGAATGTGGAGGTGAATATGAAGGTGAATGTGAAGGTGAATGTGGAGGTGAGTCACCTACGAAATCATTAAACCCTTCCGAGACGATATCTTCAGTCGGGACATCATCATTGTCACTCACATTCTGTAAGTCCAAACTGGCATGATCAAATACATCGTCAAGTCCCAAACTACTACTGGCCTGACCCATCTGCGACTCACCCTTTGACTTATGCCCAGTTGGACTCCCACGACAATATGAGGCAGAAATGACTCGACCATGCATGTCCTGTGTTCCCGACTCAAGCAACAATGAAGAATCAGGTACATCTGCCCATTTCTTTTTTCTCCTTTGAACCTACATTAATGAATATATATAACTACTCCACTAGAATAATCAAAATAGAAATTAAAATAAATTCAATTAAATTAATTATATCTAATTAATTTATCCTTGTAACCTACATTAAATATTATGTATAAATATTTTATTACAATAATAATTCAAATAGAAATTAAAATAAGTTCAATTAAATTAATTATACCTAATGGAATATAAATTAAAATAAATTCAATTAAATTAATTATACATATTAAATTATACCTAAACCTAAAGATTCAAATATAAATTAAAATAAATTCAATTAAATTAATTATACATATTAGTTGTTCAATTTATACTCCATAGATTCAAATATAATTAAATTAATTACAAATATAATTAAATAAATTACAAAACTAATTAAATTGTTTCCTTTTATTATAAATTTATACAAATGTAATTAAATTAATTAGAACTAATAACACAACATTCAACAACTAATTACATTAATTATAAATAATTTAACTAAAATAATTATTAAAAAAATTACAACAAAAAAAATTAAAAAAAGCACCAGCTAGCCGACCCGAACGGTGGTCAGCCCGGGAACCTTGGCTGGGTTTCTCGCCGGCCAAGGGGTATGGATCGAGTCGGCCACTCTTCAAGGATTAGCCGGTCCCTAACCAGGCCAATTCATACCCCTTGGCCAGTGAGAAACCCGGCCAAGGTTTCCGGGTCGGCCAGCCCAGGCAGCAACTTTTTTTTTAATTTTTTTAAATAGAATTTGGAAAAAAAAATTATCGGCATCGATAGTGAGCATTCACGTTGTTGACAATCGTGTTCCGCTATATTTTTAGTGTCTGATTATTAGTAGATTTAGATTTAAAGAAGAAGAAGAGAGGAGAAAGGAGAAGAAAGAATAAAAGAGAAAGAAGAAGAAGAGATGGGGAAGGAGAAGATGAAAGAAGAAAGAAAATAATTCAGGGGTAAAATTGTAAAAAACGAACTGTATGTGAATAATTTCTGAACTGCGAGAAGTAATTCAGTTTGTGTTATTATGAGCCTTTTTTTGAAATTAAGTTTGTAATGGGCCTATTTGTGACATGGGTCGTTAACATCCTGCATATGGGAATTAAAATTTTTGGCTTTTGGGCCATTAACCCAACCAAACCAGATCTTAAAATAGAAAGAAAGGAAATCCGGCCCATACCACAAATCGAACCGGATCAAACCCGAAAAACACAGTCCGGCTGGTGCGGATTTTTTTTTTTTCCAAAGGACAATCATCATATTAAATAAAATAAAAAAGATACACCCACAAGAGTTGGACTACAACAACTTACGATTGAACTATTATAATCCATCTTTCTCGCTAAAATTCCATCTTGATTTACCCGTATTGCGCTTTGACTGACCCGGAAGTATATTCGAGGACTTTGATTAACCCGTAATGATTGAACTATAACAATCTATAGTTGAAGTTCATCTTTTGCCCGGTTCAGTTTATAAAATTTTAAACCGTAAAATCCGGTTTGGCCGATACTTCTGCATTTAAACTGGACAAACCGGACCATGTACACACCTAGGAGTAGCACATGGGATATATATGTTGATCAAGTTGGCTTCCCAACTTCAATGTGGGACAGGTGTTTTTCACTTATTTTTAAGGTCAAAGGGGTTTTAACACCCCCACTCAAGCTCAAAGGGGTTGGACAAGGCCCCTTTGAACATCCAAAGCCCATTACGGGTTAATCAAAATCCTCAGATATACTGCTGGGTCAGTCAAAACGCAATACGGGTAAATCAAAGTTCTCGGATATACTACCGGTTCAGTCAAAACCCAATACGGGTAAAGTCAAAGTTCTCAGATATATTGCCGAGTCAATCAAAACCCAATACGGGTAAAGTCAAATCGAAAAAACTGCCGGATCGGTCAAAGTTCACCCACAAAGTCCGCGGATTAAAATCCGCTCTGATACCATCTTGAAGGTCCATGTAATCCCATACAAAGTCCGCGGGTCATTCAAAGCGCAATACGGGTAAATCAAAGTTCTCGGATATACTATTGGGTTAGTCAAAATCTAATACGGGTAAAGTCAAAGTTCTCGGGTATATTACTAGGTCAGTTAAAATCCAATACAGGTAAAGTCAAACTGGAAAAACCACCGGATCGGTCAAAGTTCACCCACAAAGTCCGCGGATTAAAACCCGCTCTGATACCATCTTGAAACTGATATAAACCCACATGTGGTTCCACCTCAAAACTAGGGGAATAGCACATAGGGTATATATATTGATCAAGTTGGCTTCCTACCTTCAATGTGGGACAAGTGTCTTGTTTTCAAGTTCAAAGGGATTTTTAACAATACTCTCAACACGTGTAAAGTATACATTTACGTACGTATAATATACAATCCAAGCAATATTCTATCTTTAAGAACATTCATCCAGTTCTACATTCGGACCTGGAACGTAAACTCCTGTACATTGGATATACATACGTAGCATGCAGCCCCGCAATTTGGCTATAGTTCCCGATATCAATCAATAAATTAAATTCTATACTTGAAATAATATTATATATTCTTCCCATCACAATATAAGAACTGTTTTTGTATTAGAAGGATATGATTAATAAAAAAAATTATATTAAAATAGAAAAAAGTACCATAAAGCTCAGATTTTTCTTTCCAAAACCATCAAACGGCAGCCATGGTTTGGCGGTGGCAGTGACTATGATTATGGATAAGGTAATTGTTAATTGTAGCTAGCCAATTGTATTTGTTATTGGTGCAATAACTGATTACGTCCCTAAATGTCAATCCATCCATCCCAAAAAAATAATGTTTTTTGGATTTATAAAATGTTCCTTTTTGCAGATTTCTTCAGTTTAACTAACAAGTGGGTTAATTTTTTTGAGATGAAGAGAATTATATCAGATTTCATTTATTTATTATACTATAAAAAATAATTAAACAAGGAAGGACTAATATAAATTGGATTATTAGCAGTTAAATCGGTTTAATTTGTGATACTGAGATCAAATTAAAATTGGAGTTTCGGGATTATTATTTCGGCAAAATGTTTCAGGGTTAAAACTATGAAGACTGGATTTGTAAGGCTCTTTGGTCGTAATAAGGGCTAAAGCCCAACCAAGTCCAAAACTCTTAAGGTTACAAGATTAGCGCAAATGAATACTGTAGACAATGGAGTTTGAACGGCCCCTTCCCATTTCTTTTCTTTTTTTCTTGGTACACACAAATCCCCAAAAATAATTACGCGACTTAAAATTTGTTGTAAAATTTGTTGTAAATAGTTCCAAATAATTCGTTGTAAAATTTGTTTTTCAATAAACATGTTTCGGAAAATTAGTTGGCAATTTCGGTTAATTATTGATAAAATCACCAGTTGTACTATACTTCAATTGTCCATCACTGGCTTTCTATCCTCTCCTCTCTGTGGTTTTTTTTTTATTTATAATAAGCTAAAATAAAAGTTACTTGGTCAATTAGTTTCGTACAATCTATTTGGGCGAGCGAATGTCACGTGACATTAGTCTCGCATCATGATTACACCACAATTTTAATTAGGGACAAACTTGTCACGAAGATCCACAAGTTTTATCATGATTTAATAAACATAAATCGCATATTCAAATAAATGTACTCTTATTTAGTCTATCCCATATGGTGGACTACTGGATTTCGTTGTTATCTATTTACACAAATTTGGTGAATATAGAATCTGATCCCTAGTCCTCTGACGTAGTAGTGTGACCCCCCAATTCCAAGTTTGTTTTCGTAATATGAAGAGTGATTTCAAGACTTTGTATGATTGTGACCGAGTTTATAAGAGTGGCACAACAATTCTTAACACATTATAAGGATCAATTCCATAATATTATTGACCAAAGTTACATCATATAATCCCTATGTTTTATTCCTCGTCCCTAACGACAGAGTATGACTGAAAAAAAGGGGGAAAAAAAAACTTGGAGCCTAGTACTCCTTGAAATCCCTTCCATATATAATATAAAAACTATAATGCTAGAACATATTTATCTCACGCTAAAACACAACATATTTGAGCAACGTACAAAATATATATATTGCTCCAAAAGAAGACACAATATATCACTATCATCATCAGGATCCAAAAAGCAAATCTGAGCTTAATTTATTTCCTGAAAAATGATTGTTAAATATTGAGTCTTGGCTCAGGTGGAAATGCCAGTGTCATATGTAACTCCAACCTTCCAATCACTTGGGATCACAGCGTTAAGCTGAACCCATGAGTTAGCATCTCCGTAGCCATAAACCCTAGCTTGGTACCTCAAGGTAATTGCAATTCCATATGGCGGATTTTCAAGATCAAATACTGCCCCATAGACCCTACGCATTGGCCTCCATTCCTTACAATCCTCCTAACCAACCACCACAAAAAAAAAAGGAACAAAAACATATAATGTTAGTGATGACAAAGCTATGATCATGCACTCCACTACTTGAAAGCCTAATTGAAAGGTGAAGTACAATGGATTTAAAAATAAAATAAAATTAATGTCGATAAATGAACCACTTCTCATGATTTGTTCTCAATCTATTAAAATAAATTACTTTAAATACGGCTCCCTCTGACCCAAAAAAAAAATACAGTTCATATTGAGTTTTAAAATATACTAAAACCACCACAAATCCCAAAATTCAATGTGGTCTTTTTTTTCTTTTTTTTTTTTTGGACTGATGTAGTACAAGTTTCATAATTAATCGTCGTTAGACCAATTAATTATGGAATTATTTGAGTGTGATCATTAATTATCCCTATTAATCGTATAATTTACCTGCCAAACTTGAACGGCTACAATTTCATAAGCACCAGGTTGGTACAAGGGTACAATAGCTAAGTAACCAGGGTTCTTGCTCTTTCCCACCACTTGGAATTGAAGGTTGTAGTTATATTTACAAGGGATTCTGGCGAAAGTTACGTCGACAACTCCGTACGCGAAGAGCTTGTCGGCTAAAGCCGGACGGGCTAATTTGGCATAGGCGGCGGTACTTAGAATGAAATCCGTCCGGTCTCCCTCGCCGTAGTCCGTCACCACTACCGTGGCTCCCTCGTCGGAGCAAAGTCCCGGAACTGTGCATTTCACCTGACAAAAACGTGGGGGAATGAGAAATGAACATTTGTGTGTCTTCCATAATTAATTTAATGCCAGGTCAAAATTCCACAAAACGCAAATAATACGTAGTATATATGTCATGATGAGATCAGATATGCTTCATCATTACGACGGGTAAGATATTGTGAAAAAGATTCATAGAGAAGTGACATTTTTTTAGGATTAAAGGAAAAAGGTGAAAAGGAAACTTTTGGTTGCAAACCAAATAAATAAACAACGTAATTATGGCCAATTATTTGCATGATTTGAATCTCTCTGGAAAGTGAAAAATGCACGTCAAATCGTTGTAGACATCAACCTCATACTGTTAAATCCTAAAGTCTAATTCAAATGTTAATCAATCCACTTTGTAATTTGTGAAAATAATCTACTTGGCCAACCTTCAATTCGAGTCACGTTTAAGCGAGAATACTATCATAAGTAAAAATGTCTTCACATCAAATATTCGAACTATAACTTAAGTTATTTGAGACATTTTCAACGTGTTATTTAAAGGTTTTGTTAGAATTAACATAATTGATGTGAAAAATACCATATAAAAATAATTAAAGTGACTGAATCTACATCTCTAGTCGAATTACCTGATAGCATGCACCACAGCCAGCGCCACCGCGGTAAAGCCTTGAAACACCAGTAACTTGGCCATCATTTACCGTTCTTCCGTACTCCCCATATCCACAAGCACCAGCTGATCATCAGTTAAATCAATAGCTTAATTACTTATAAAACACCAAACAGTTAAAATTATTTATAAAACAAAAGGCAAACAAAAAGTTTAACCGCTTATTATACATACTAGGGTTTCCTTTGCATTCAGGGCTACCATAATAGGTAGCTCTAGAGGCATAGTAGTCTCCGTAGCAGATTGTTGGAAAGTAAGCGAAAATCGCACTACAGAGAAACGTTAACTGAAAGAGCAATTTTTTAGAATCCATGTCTGTGTTTCAGCACAAAAACTAAGAAGAGAGTTTATTGCAAAAATCAAACAAAAGGTGAGGAATGACAATATGAGTAATGAGAAGTTGTATTTATAGGTGGAGATGATCATCAATAGCTGGCTGCATTCATGATATTTTCTAGCTAGGGTTCTATTAACCCTCTATCTTCCTCTTTCTTTTACCTTTTTGGCTTTTGGTTTTATTATAAAAAAAATAATAATTTAGGGTTGTCATCATTCTTCCACTACAGTTTCTATGGAGAGAGGCTAGTGCCTCGGTTGTGACTCGTCAGGATTACATTGGCATGTTCACGCATTTTCAAACCCGTAATTGACTTGGTGATGGCCTTATTATCAGTGTACTATCAAGAACTTAATTAACCAAAATACCAAGAGGATTTAGCTAGAATTTTAATGTTGCTTTTTTTTTTTTGTGTAATCTTGTAATTCTGATAACAGGAGGAAAAATTCGTCTTGAGGATGCAGCTTGTAGCATTGATATAGCGCATATCGGGTAACCTGTTTATGATTATTGCGAGTAGTATAGACAGCCATCATGGTTGTTAGTTAAGTGATTGATTTCATTACTAGGTTAAGTATCTCGAAATACAACTATTAAAAGAAAATGTATCGTTTTGTAAACGGAAATTTTATTTCCCAACATTCATAAAACATGACTAAAGAGCCCATTTTCTATAAATTTTGGATTAACTAATGGAAAAGTTGAAAACGCAACTAACGCCCGAGGTATTATATTAGTCCACTTTGGTGGATCAAGCTTATAAAAGGTTGAACTGAAACCAAAGAAATGTTCGAAGTACCAACCATGTTTATCATGGAAAATTAGATACGGAAAAAAGTGAGGATGCATAGGAATGATATGGTCCATCTCTAGGCAAGTGGATCGAATGGCGTTTGGTGTCATTGCACTACTAGTTATATTTGTGCTAATCCAATTAAAAAAGCAAATCGACCCCCCTGTGCTTGTAGCCTTATAGATGAATACAATCAAGAATAATGTGATACCAGACTGAATCTTTTTAATGATAAAACCCATAAAACAAGACGACTTTAATATGAAGTACTTGTTGTGAGGCCACGTTAACTAAACTTAGTACTACTATTTAAAAGAGTTATCAACGAATCGAGCATTTCACGAGCAATTCGCGAATATCTTGGTCAAAGCTTAGCTTAAATTTGGCTTTGACCGAATTCAAACCAAATTCGAACAGTTGGATTAGATAGACAAGTCGAACACGAGTATCAATATACTTGATTCAAGAGCTCGTCGAGCCTATTCGAGCTTATTATAAATTATTTTATTTTTATTATGAATAATATATAATTCATGAAAACTTTTCTTTTTATTTCTTAAAAATTATTGTCCTATATATTTTGAAGATGTAATAATGGGATATACATATTTTTAATGATTTGTCAAAGAATTTTGCTCATAGAATATATAGATTGAACTTGTTGAATTAAAAATGACAAGTATTAAAATTTATTCGAGCTCAATATTATCGAACATTCGAATTTAATTTTTATCAAACACAAAAACTCGAGTCAATCGAACCAAGCACAAACTATTTGTTTTCCCAAATTCACACTTCAATTTAGATGCTCGATCGAGTTCGAACTCGAATACAAGCTCCAAATTTTTTATCGAACTCGAGCTCGAGCACCTAATTGTTTGGGCTTGATTCGTTGACAGTCCTAATTTAATTACTCTTGAACAAATTCTTTTCAAGGACAAAAGTATTTCTAATACAGACTAGAATTATCTTTTAATTAACAAAGAGTTCAACAATAATTAGATTATGATATGGTCAGAATTCCCCCCTCCTCATTAGTTTATAGGTAGAAATGACCATTTGTTCTTTGATCTGACACGTATAATACGAAAGTAGACACATACGATTTTCCCAATCAAATTTGGCGTAGCTTTGGTGTTGGTGACCTCCAATCTGGTCCGTCCATCGCTCACCCAAATGCAATCAATCGATCTTTCTTTGTTGTGTTCTTCAGACATCTAACATGCTTACATTTGAAAAAGTAAAATAATCCATAAACAAAAAGCAGTGATCGTACTAAAGACAAAATCATAATGACTTGTGCAGTATCTGCTTTATATTCACTTGACAAACAAGTTTTCTAACCCTTAGGAAGGGAGTTAATTCAAACAAAAAATAATGCATTCTTTAAACAAAAATGAAATCTTCATCACAGTTTCTGTACGCTAATTTGATTTCACTAATGAAATGTACACCAAAATGAATGTGTATAATTCACATCATAAGAGAAAACGACGCCGCTCATACACCATACAGTTAGATGCACAAATATTAGGAACAAGAGATACAGGGGCAGAATTAAAAAAACTATAGAAAACCACTTTCAATATATGAAAATGGTGGAAACAACTGGCTTTGAGTCATAGCCTCACCGGGTCCAGAGATCACTAATAAGAGCAAAGAAATTATGTACGCCGTTGAAACAAACTAGTTTTCTGGGCATTTCTATACTTTTACTTAAAACTCAGCACGTTTGAACACTTGTAAGAATGCCAGGGAGCAGAAAAGGTAGTAACTTCAAAGTAAAGAGTGAGCTCAGCAATGATAGGTTACTATTTACCACCAATAAATGAGCAGATCTAACTGAACACCAAGAAAGGCCCACATAAAGTAGAGCAAACACCAACAGAAGTCAAAATCAACCCCCTACTCTCACCTTTCCAGATGTCCAAATGCCCTAAATTTTGCCAAAAGAAGGATGAAGCATTATGGTAATGGTGGTGTGGCGTGAGTCCTTCGAAAAGAACAAGCAATTGGAAATTCTAGAGAATCTAGACAATGTGCCAAGTGCCTACCAGCCATGTTACAATTATTAGTTCAAATTAATGAAATAGGGGTAAATCTCAGCAAAACTCAGCATGATGACTGAATACTACATATAAGAAAATCAGATAAACCTGGAATAATAAGCTGCACGGTAGGTAATTGAAGGATTGGCTAAATGGACAATATGGGACTAAGAAGATGAGTGTTACAAAATAGAGTACAACTACCACACAAACATGAGAATAATAATCAAGAAAAACTAAACTTAGGCATTTAAAAAAGAGTTTACAGAGAGTAATAGCCTTGTGTATGAATTGCCGGTAGAAGTCGAACATGGTTCATAACTTTGGATCCCAAAAGGGATTCTCATTTCTTTAATGGAACAGCCTCACTCGTCCTTAAAGAATGTACACAGTAAGGATAATTTCAGGCTACCCCCATCCATGTTGTTCCTCATTGCAAAAGCTCTGACGAGTGTTGAGTTCTAACTCAATTAATAAGTTGTGCTTTCCTCAAATCAGACACAACTCCTCTATCTTCACTGCCCCTTTCATTGTAAAGAACCTTCAAAACAATATGACAACAAACCATAAGACACTTTATATTGCCAAAGTTAGGGGAGCAATTTTTGCAAGTAAGATACCTTATCAATGATCCCATATTCAACTGCCTCGCTTGGACTGAAATATTTTGGCCGCCTTATGTCAGCTTCAATCTGCTCAACTGATTTTCCTGTGTGTTTTGAGTATAGTTTGACCTTCACAAATAAAATTACGAGGGAAAGCATATTATCCATCATGCAGTTGTGCCAATAGTAAATATACATCAGCTCCCTATTACACAATGGCTATATTGTTGCAAATCCCAACTGTAAGTAACTTGATTGAACAGAGCTAATGAACAAAGGGGAAAAACTAACACAGCCATACACTTTAGTAGTACCAGTAATATCAATGACAAGGAGAATATGTAACTTACCAATTCTGCCTTCACATTTTTCACTTCTTTCCTCATAAGGTCGACATCTGTTGCTTGACCTTGAAATCGACCAATGGGCTGCAAATTACAGCAACACTGTAAGTGAACCAGAAATTGACAATCCAGTGAAATCCTAATCCACTCCATTCCCATCACTTTTTCCTTCAGTATATCTTTGACATTTGAGTGTACAATAGAACAGACACACAGAGCTCTTTAAACGAATGGGAACAAAAAGGGAAAGAAAGGAAATAAAAGGAAAAGAAGAAGTTAAGATCTAAAATTAACCTGCTTTATCATGATCGTTGATGAGGGCAAGGCAGAACGATTTCCTTTTGCACCAGCAGCCAAAAGCAAGGCAGCTTCTCCCCAAGCATTCCCAACACATAATGTAAATATTGGGGGCTTAACATAGCTGCAACAAACATTAAGTTCCATTATACGACTAAAATTACAAATATGTGTTTCATCAAACTGTAAACAAAATCATCAAACTCTGATTAAAGACTCAATGTTGATTACTCATAAGGCAGTAGAAAAAGGTTTGCATAAAATAGCATATGTTTTTGCATTACCTAGCAAGCGATTCATACAGACGTAAACACAAGGACATTGTGGAAGGTATCAATAAAAAATTAAAATCCGATACAAACTCCTGATGGCCCTATTCAGTAATCCAGAAAATCTAGGAGCAGCTAGAAGATTCATACCCCATTACATCATAAATTGCGAAAGCCTCTGTCTCATATCCCAGCTTCTCTCCGTCCTACAAGGAAAAGAAAAAACCTTCAGTTTGTTCGTTGAGACATGTTTGTTTCCACTTTCTACTTTTGTGAAAAGCTATTTCTTCCATAGTCTAAACTGCACTTCCCAGCTTCACCGAGTACATAAAAGTCATTCAAATAATAGACTCTGGATGAGAAAACTAGACAACTGCCTAAACAAAAAGTAGACAATTCTAATGCACAGTCAGTGGAGCTATCACAGAACCTAACATGCACATCAAATTCTGGTCAAAGTGGCAGCAGGCAGCTGTTCAGGCTTAGGGGAAAGCAAACAACACTGACAAATCATGAGATAAGTAAACAAGGAACTCAGAAGGGGAAACGAAAAGAAACATCCTGTAAATAAAAATGCATTAAACTAAAGGATGCTAAAAAAAAAAATATCCTGACCCCATAAAGCATTAGCAAGAAACTTGACCTTTCGTCAGAGTTTAAATCCTTTATCCAGAGCTTAAGTTTACTTCATCAGCCAAAATATGAAACGTGAAAAATGAACAAGTTATAAAAGCAGCAGATAAAGTGGGTTCTCTAACCTTGGTTGTCCCGGTCGAATTTATGTAAAGATAGATAGGCTTTTGCTCATCTTCATATTGAAGGTAAAGAAATTCAGCCAATATTAGTTCTGTGACGGATGGAACTAGAGACATGCCCAAGTACACGATTCTGTTCTTGTATAAGTAAGAAGCTAAATCTGGAGGGGGCTGCTCCCATGCACTTCCTCTGGAAAAGGGAATGACCTGTTCAAAAAAATATGGCATTGTTAGCGGAAATAGCACAAGCAATATAGAAAGATCAAAAAATTTGTGGCCAAGCAACAGTTGTACAGGGCAACCAAAAGCTGAAAGAGCTTAGACAAGAATCACTAAGGAACCGAATTGACACAGTGAGATTTCAGCTACGAAGAACTTGTTATCAATCCTATTGAGTACTTAAGTTTCAGTATCTATTTTATCTTCAACAGCCTTTCAGGTAGCGATGAGATGAAAAGAACAACGAAAACAAACTCAAAGTCTTATTCTTCTCAACCAATACATCAGCACTGTACATATTTAATATAAGTAGATGCCAATACAAGAGACTTGCTGCAATAAGTAGCATTTGTGAATATTACTCAGACGGAGAAACACAAGGTGAAAAGCCTACATTTGCCAGACAAAATCTATACAAGTTAGCTATCCTACTTACAACATTTCAGAATATTCTCCATAGGTGTAGTATGGTACAAATTAGCCTGAAGTTATGCTGATCCACATGATCCCATAAAAATTACTCTTCAATAACTCATTTAAGGAGGCTCGATCTGATTTCATGGTCCAAGTTCATCTAGTCTTTACACGTCATACTAGTCCCTTGCAGCCAAGAAATCAAGTAGCTTAACAAACAAAAATGATACTCCCTTTGTCCCAAAAAAATAATCCACTCTGAGTTTTGAGATTTGTACTATCTCAATGTGCGCAATTTTTTGGGGACAGGTAGTACCAAACATGAAACTGCATACATATTTGGTCCACGAGAATCATACTTGCACTCACTAAAACTCACAAGCAACGGTAATGACCCATCAGACTTAGTCAACTTAAACTGCTTCACATTATGTTACTATGATTTTGGTAATCACCATTTTACATGATCTATGAAGCAATGGTTACACTTCATTGTAACTCCATTTTTTCTCCTAATTGTCCTTGAACCAAAATGAAAACATCTCTTCACACAACATAATGATAATTGGCAGACCACCATATGTCCTCCATGAACCGAGATAAGGACTCTATTCCTGTTGTTGTTTTACCCTTGAACCAAGTTCTACACAAAAGTTGCAGTAAGCTAAATTGTGAGAGATAATTACATTTGGTAAAAACCCAGAGACTCCAATTTCACTATAAAACCACAGTTCCTTCATAAAGATGAATAATTTCTAGTAAGACCCCTTGTTATCATTCTGTGAAACATGTGATTAACAAGCACCAAAGTTCGTGCTTGGACAAAGTGAAAAAAAAAAACCCATATCAAAACTTAAACATCCAATTCCTCCACCTAAATAAGCTACATCTTACATAATCATAACTGCAGGAGTTAAAAAAGAAAAACACACAGTAGTCACACACAAAAATAATTCAATTTCACATCCCTCTGTTTCCACAAACACATAAACGGTAACTGGAGCTGTAAATAATATTACAGAAAAAAGAAGACACATAGAAAGTACCATGGTAACAACGCCGCGTTTGGCACCGGAGCCGGAAGGTTTGTAAGGGTTGAGAGAAGCGGGTCGGATCCTATGGCCGGAGAAGTCAGCGGAAACGGAGCCTACAACAGAAGGAGAGAGGAAACTCGTAGATAGAGAGAGCTTCGGCAAAGAGGAAGGAGCTGAAGCGCGTGAAGACAACGAAGAAGACAGCTTCATCCTGGTTGCCGGGAACATATGGGAAGCCATGGTGGCGACCTCCATGGGAAGTGCGGGTTTAGCGAATAGTGGGCAAATTCTATTTCTGGGAGTGGATTACGTTGGAATCTATAACCCGACCCATTTAAGAACTCAGGCGGATTACTGAGAAAATTGCGTTTTGTGTCAGGTCATCGCCTCCCGCCCCGATTAAAATAGAAACGGATCCATTTATTCTTAATTTTTATGCAATAAGGGTCGACATATTGATATAACTTTTTTTTGTTTTGGTTGAAATATAACTTTTAAGAGAAAAAAAGAAAAGAAAAGAATTAGATTTCATAAGTAGAATTTTCTTGAAATTTTCTAATAATACTCACTGAATTAAAAATTCCGATAATTCACTTCTTATCAGTTTAACACCATTTGAATTCTTAGTGACGAAGCCCGGATTTGCACCTCCGGTTCAATAGTGGAACTCCAATCAGGGTTTCCTGCAAAAGAGGGTATCGGGGGTCTCCCGAGAGTAGACACTCCGATACTTAAGTTAACAAAAAAGGGTTTAAGAAATGTATATGAGTAGTGTTTTGTGCTAGAGATAACGTACCCGTATTGTGGTGTGACCAACCCTATTTATAGGTATGGAATTACCTGGAAGGATGCCGAATCCTATCAGGTTTCATGTTCTAGAACCACCTCTTGTAGAGTCGGTTGGACCATTATCGCGGGATGGGCCGGTCCAGTAATCCTCGGTAGATATGGACTCGTCAAGTGCCCCTGTCAAGTGTTAGTTGTGTGAAATAAACAAGAATTGACCCGAAATAAATGATACCTGGACCCGGCCCAAATTGAATGAGCAAGTCTCGGCCCAACAATTATCGAGAAGCCCTGATAAAATTGTTCACGGGTCAATATCCGAGCCGAGAAGATGACCCACTTCAGGATCCCGCCCAAAACATCAATCCGCGCGTCTTTAGTGGTACGTTCCCCAAACAACGGTACCTTCATCATTGCTGCTTCCTGGTAACTCGCCCAAACCGTCAAATCATGAGCAGCAACAGCAGTACATAAAACCTTTTGGACTCATTACTCTCCCCATTTCATTTTAGAAGAGAACTCTCTTCTACTCTCAAAACCTATTATGCGAAAATCTAATTTCCCCACATTCGTTGTTGTACCCCAGTTATCGCCTCCGATAATAACTGTCTCCGTTGATTCAAGAAGAAGCCGCGGTCAGAGAAGGTTTCTCAACTATTTTATCAACAACCCATTCAGTTGCTCCACTAGCCGACGCCTAGGAATCGCCGCCGCCGGTGATTGTTGTAACTCTGGGAAGCTATAACTCAAAAAGGGAGTGGAAGCCCTTACTGAAAGTGGCAAAAGTAAGTTACTAGATCTACGACTCTCAGTTTCGTTTTCTTCCTTCCATTTTCCTGTAGTTGAATATAGATTGGTATAAATCTAGGTTGAACCATGACTAGGAATCTAGATTTGAAAACCTTAGATGATTTTACCTCCACCATAAACTCCGGCGAGAAGTTCGGATCGGTGAGAACGAAATATGATCTGCCCCAGGATTTAGAAATGAGAGCTTCCCTGGGAACTAAGAGAGTCAATACTCCTCTAGAAAGAAAGATCACTATTTACGACCGCTTCATGTTTCCAGGGTTGAGATTCCCCCTTTTTCCTTTATTCGAGGAGATTATGCAATATTATAAAATTCCACTAGCTCGATTTACCCCAAACCTCATAACGTACGTTCTTGGTTTTGTAAAGAAATACCAACGAGCCAAGGTGAAACCCTGTCTTTTATTGTGGAGGTACTTTTTTTGACTGTCGACACCGTCTACAACCTTTCAGGATTGGTATATGGTGAAAAGAAACGTTACGTCAGGCTCTGGAAAGATAGTAGAAGCTTATAGTGGGTCTCCCATATGGAAACTCAATTCCTATATGTAAAGGCACCTGAAAAATACTGCGTGACCTGGAATTATCGAGAAACCGAAGGTTTCGAGGAGGTAAAAGACGAGTGGATGAAGGAGGATGAGGAGAAGATCAAAGAATTTGACAGTGACTTAGAGAAACTTGAGAGGTATCCTAAGATCCTCGAGTATGGAGCTGTGCATCATTTCGTTCCTGGCATACCAGTCGAGGAATTAGAAGCTGGCAAAACCCTCGATGTCCCCCCTCGAAGGGTTCTTCTGGTTGTGCATTATCATAATGATATCGACCGTACCGAGGGTATCTTGTGTCTCGATATGTGTCATGGTGATCGTAATTGAACTTTTTCGGGGAAGCTTTGGGTCCTAAACGGGAATGTACATTGCCTCTCGGTGGGGGATTCCAATTCTTTTCGGACAACAACTCGAGACTAGAAGAACCTTGACAATGTTGGTCGCGAGATTGCTTCTTGCGTCGATGTTCTTTTGCGAATTGCTCGAGTGCTGTGTAGAATGCTGGATATGCTCTTCCGAATGAGTCCCAGAAGGTTGTCCCAGGGGTGGCAGAGAATTCTACTTGGGAAGTCTCATGGGTGGGGGCTTTTCTGCTACCTTCTGCCTTTCCCTCACTCGGAACTTTGCGTTTGCCTTTTTTCTTTTCGAGCAAAGTCAGTATCTTGCGCGCTTCTTTCTCGTCAATCAGGTCATGTAGCTTCTGATCTGAAGGAGCGGGTAGACACAGCAAATAATGTTTGTATTCCTCCAATATATACTTTTTCTTCCTCTTATTGAGGTCGTTATCGTCTCTCAACTTTTTGAGTTCCGCTTCAATTTCGGCAATCGTTCCTCATCATGTGGATCGAGGCCCTTGCGATGATTTTTCGGATCTTCCTCCCTTTCATCCCCGGGACTAGGTGGTCTCGTGGGAGTCTTTTCTTTCCTCAGCCGCCGGTCATTCCTTTTACGCTTCTGCCTATCTTGGAATTTTGCTTGGGTTTCATTGTCATCAGGGCTTGGCTGCCCGCCTGTTGATGCTGTATTGGATTGAGGTCTGTCGATTACGGCCATCCTGTTTGACAGAGAACCCTAACTGGAAGCGGGGATCAAAGGTTAAGAAAAGTTCCAAAGGCTTGAGAAAGTTTGGTGACACAAACCCTAATTATCGGGTTCCACTAGGCGTGCCACTTGACGAAACCCGGATTTGCACCTCCAGTTCAATAGTGGAACTCCGATTAGGGTTTCCTGCAAAAGAGGGCCTCGGGAGTCTCCCGAGGGTAGACACTCCGATGCTTAAGTAGGCATGGAATTACCTGGAAGGATGCCGAATCCTATCAGGTTTCATGTTCTAGAACCGCCTCTTGTAGAGTCGGTTAGACCATTATCGCGAGATGTGCCGATCAAGTAATCCTCGGTGGATATGGACTCGTCACTTAGTAAATTGAAATGAAAATGAGCAGTAAATTTGACTATAGTCTCATGCGACTATAACTCTCAAGATTTTTAGCTTATTTATCTACATTTTAAGAGTAATAGTTGTACTCTAGGTAATTTTCATAATCTGACTGAAGTAGACGCAATTCATAATTTAATGAAGAATTTAGCCACTAAGTTCTGTAATGTTATTTTTAAAATATTCTTAACTATGTAAATATCAATCAAAATCACAAAACGTTATTTATAGTTAATAATGTTTGCGTTGAATTTGTGATCCTCTTAGCAAAATTGACGAACAAGTGGGCCCAAGTCGAAATCCATTGTTTCATGACATTTTGTCTCAATTTTTTTTGATGTTAATAGAATATTACCATTTTGAAATTCGATGACCTATGTGAAATTTCATTACAAATAAATGAGCACAACCTAAGTAGCTTTCATAAGAACTTTAAAGCAAACATCGTGCCTTCATTTAAATTGTTGCTTAGGTCGGTTATTATTACTTTTTCGTCCTTTTTGAAACTCCACAATTAATATAAAATTATTGTAGACCAAATTTTATATAATCAGGGGTGGAGCCTAGCCCATACCCTTAGGTAGGGCAAAACTATTACATGTAAATATTACTGGGGCAAAACAATTTTTATTTTGAAGTTTAAGGGTAAATTTTTAATGTTAAATACATTAGGGGTATTTAAAACATTTTCAGCCGGGGCTCAATATGGCTCCGCCACTGGATATAATGCATCTCATTTTTACTTGGTCGGTGACTTTTGATAACTCGATTAAAGCAGACATAATTTAATGTTTAATTAAAAAGTTAACTATTGAATTTTCTAATTTTTATTATTTCTGTAAAATATTCTTAGATATATAGTTATTGATCCAAATATCACACATCACTTGTTATTGTTGAAATTATTTTGCAACGACTTTGACGGTCTCTTAGGAAAACTAACTAAAAAGTCGGTCATACATATAATAAATTACCACTTCAAAACTTCATGATTAATGTGAATGTGCATAATTTGATGCAATACATTCCGTTTAGTACTTGGTCGGTGGCTTTTGATAACCTGACTAAAATTTTGTTATTGTTATCAAAAATCCATTGTTATAGTTAAGCTATCAAAAATTGAAAGTACATCATTAAGTATTTGAAATAGAAATTACCTCAAATACCAGGCATAAAAATCGACTAAATCTGTGAAAATGAGTGACTGAAAGTGAAAACTAAAAAGCTCACTTTGAAAACTTCGCTCATAATAGTGAGACAGTCAGCAGCCAAGTACCAATATAATAACTACAAAATTCCCGATTTCTGCGGCTAAGGTTAGCCCATACATCTCAAATGTCCTCAGCTCCCTCACTTCCCATTTCCTAAAAACTCCACTGTCCACTCTGCAAAAATTTCCCCCAATTCCAGCAATGTCGCTCGCCTTATTCTCATCGCCACCGTCGACCCACCTCCCATCCCTTTCCCCATCTCATTCTACTGCTAAATACCAATTGTTCTACAAGCCTCTTCCCTCTATAAGACAGAAAAGGCCGGCTCTTCTTGGGGGTTTCACCTGTTCTGCTGAGGATGCTTCTTCTGGGGCTGCAGCTGCAATTGTAGAGGAAGATAAGGCTGATTCTGTTGCCGTTGCTGATGAGAAGAAGGAGGAAGTAAAGGAGCAATCTTTGGGTTCTAATGGGTCTGTGAAGGCTGCTGCTGCTGCTGGGGCGGCTCCGGCGCCGGAGGTGGAAACGGTGGCTGCTTTTCAGAATCCCAGATGGGTTGGTGGGACTTGGGACTTAAACCAGTTTCAGAAAGGCGGTCAAACCGATTGGGATGCTGTTATTGATGCTGGTGAGCTGCTTTTTTTTTTCTACAGTGTTAGTGATTGAATGCATGTGTTGATTTGATTGAGTTGTTTTTGATTCCTGGTTGCTGCTTATTTATTGCAAAATTGTTTCTTTGTGCCTTTTATGTTGTTGGTGCAATGTTTGTCTTCTTTTTTTTTTTTCGTTTTAATTTCTTCCACAAACTTTTGGGGCTCTGTACTTTGTTGAGATCAGCTAAACTTCTTTGGTAATGATCGTCCTTGTTGTTCGGAGTTTGAAGTGATAAGCGTCTTTGTAGAAAAATGTATAGATTCGTACCACATTTGACTGACTTTTGAGTTGTCGACTCAGTATATGTCAGGAAGATATTCACATTTTGTTGATCGGGATCCTACAAGTATAGTGTTTAGAACTTTGTATCCATAGGTTTTCGTTCTCCAATTGTTTGGTTGTTTGAATCCCTGGAAAACTTATTCCTGTCATAGGAAGTTTCTGCCTGTAATTAGAATTCTCTCCCATATTTGGTTATGAGTATTGAAAATTGAGGAATGTTTCTTGTATAAATCTGCCCCTTATGTGAGAAGTTGGATTTATGGACGATAGGATGTAGTTCTGAGAATGAGACCTATGTCAGGTAGTCACTTGAACTCTTCTGTTTCTGTTAAAAGATTATTTCCACTTCCTGTAAGAGTTTTTGAGTACATCATCGATTTAGCTTATCAAATGGCCTCTTATGCTTTGGTCATCATCCTAGTAAAAGTACAGCAAGCTACTCTTACTGGTGTTTGTTCACTTGAGTCCCATATTAGTTAGTCATCTGAGTATAGTTTATCCTGTGCCACACAGATCAATTTTTGTGAGAAATGAATGATTACTAGTTATGGCATTGATTGAGGATTTTTGAGTATTAACTGCCTAGTGTTTATCATCTGCAGAGGCAAAGAGAAGAAAATGGCTGGAACTAAACCCAGAATCATCAAGCAACGAAAACCCTGTTGTTTTTGACACCTCCATTATTCCATGGTGGGCATGGATTAAGCGGTATCATCTTCCCGAAGCTGAACTGCTTAATGGTGAGCTTATCTCCATCTTGCTCTCATTTTTGTTTGTTGCTTTTAACTGCGAACGCAAGCCATATTCTGCAATGATTACTAATGTTTCACCACAATTAATGCAGGTCGTGCAGCAATGATAGGTTTCTTTATGGCTTACTTTGTGGACAGTTTGACAGGGGTAGGTCTTGTAGACCAAATGAGCAACTTCTTTTGCAAAACCTTATTATTTGTAGCTGTAGTTGGAGTTCTTGTAATCCGAAAGAACGAGGATATAGAAACAGTTAAAAAATTACTGGAAGAGTCGACATTCTATGACAAGCAGTGGCAGGCAACTTGGCAGGATGAGACCTCCAGCAGTGCTGGTAAAGACTCCTAGTGAAATGAAGACCTTACGATAGTATATTAGGCCTACTTTACTCCGGCATTTTCTGTTTTCTATCTGATCTGGAGAGTGATGAAAATTGTAATCTCCGTTTTGTTTTAGGTATATATTGTAGTATCTTATCTGTTTTTTTTCCGCCAACTTAAGAATTTGGAACCCAGAAATGACAATCTTAATTATTACATGCTAATGTTTTTCACTTTTCAGCATTTAGATTTGACGATCTTGTAGTGATTGGTTCCAGTACTAATGCAGTATCTGGTAAGTAGGACAAAGATGATAGTATGAAAATCCGTACTAAGTACCAAGATTTGTATTGTGTATTGACGTTAGAATGTGGAAATATATCCCAAGGGGGCATATATGTGGAAACTGTAAATTCCTTGATTAAATCAAACTATTACATGGAAGCTGTAAACTGAAAAGAGAAAATTAGAAGTATTCCCTCACGAAATACTGCAGGAAAAAATTCATCATAATCCCAAGTCCCTTCTGCAACCAGTTCTAGACTTCTAGTACAGTCAACCCCTTGCCAGACCTCCTAGACATATAAGAGACTGAAGAGAGAGCTTTGAAGAGAGAGCTTTCAGCCTATGCTAGAGTGATAATCAATGTGAATTCAGGCTACGATGCGGAAGTTAAGCATCTCAACGAGTTGATATTTTCCTCATAATAGCTCCCTCGAAGAAGAAGAGCCCGACGTTTGCTACCATCCCCCAATAATTCGGATGCTACGGAAGGATCTACCTCAATCACTATCTCCTTGGTTTCCCTCTTGATCGGATCAAACAAGTAAAAGGAAGCTGGTAACTGATCAAAGGGACTTTTATCATAGGGAAACATAAGCACCTTTCCGTTGGGAAGAATTCCCCCTGGAAAAAGATTGAACTCTTGAGATGGCAGAATAAATTGTACTTTCTTATCCCAAGCCCCTTCACCAACCAATGACTCTCCAGAATGTCCCCTGATGTTGTTGTAACGTGCAATCAACCTCTTATCATTGGCATCCCATATAGACATGACAGCCATATTCCCGAAATTCAGCAAAAAGCATCGTAAACCAGCTTTGTGCAGAGGAATTGATCGGAACTTCTCCTGAATAAGATCGAAGGCAACGACATGGTCACGTCCCAACCAGTAAAGAACACCTTCCGAGTAACCACTTGCACTGTTTATTTCCACAGAAGGTGGACTGATATCTCTCCAGGACGAGGCCGCGCCAATCGTCAGGATCTGACACTTAGTATGAAGAAGATTGCTGGCAATACGAAATCGTTTAATGAACAGAAGTTTGTACAGTTTGATGTCGGGATCAAAACCAAGATAATAATTTTTGCGATCACTACCATCTAGGTATCCTGCAACACGAAGTTCCATTCTTTCGCGGGTCCAATATTGTACAGCCATAACTGATCCGAACAGTAGAAGCATATCAAGCCGTTCACTACGCCGGTTGCTTGCATCTCATGGTCACAGCCGTGTTTAACGGTTGAGTAATGAGAAACTTGACAAGTATTGGGGCCATCATCATTCTCCTCCTCAATATCATCCAGCCTGAACAAGTAGAAAAGTGACTTCTTATGCATTAAAAGACCTCGAGAACCCCCGCAGTAGGCTTTGCGAAAAGATCTATCCATGATGGTTGAACGCCAGATCTTGGAAACACACTTCAATCGCATCAAGGATTTAGCTGGAAGCCATCTCAGGATTTCCCAGTGCAACTCGTCAGGAAGTACTGGTTCCACCATTGATAATGTGGACGGATTTCCACTATGAAATCAAGAGGGCAAACCTAAAAGTGAAGTATCATACCATCGAGCGGCCACCTATATATATAACAACTTTAAATCTTTTTGCAGGTAGGAATCTTATCCTATTCTTAAAACAACCAAAAACAGGAAACACTATTAATTAATTCCTCTTTTTCCAGGTAGGAATCTTATCCTAATCTAAAAAACACTATTAATTAATTCCTCACTCACGCGTTAAACATAACATTCTCTATGTGATACCTAGAAGCAAAAATCTGATGACGACCATACATAGCTATGCAAATAAATAAGTTGATTGAGATTATATATAGCTATAGCTAAGTACAAAAGTTTGAGGCCAACGAATCATCTTGCACTATATAGCTAACAAAGATTTGAGACGCTAACACAGTAGCAATGTACAAAAATTCGTATTTTGTATCAATCGAGTTTAGGATGTGGAAGTTAAGCATCTCAATGAGATGATGTTCTCCTCATAATAATAGTACCTTATTACAGAACCACCCGTCCAATTACGGATATTCCTAAATTCTTCAGAGGCTGTCCCAATCTCCTTGGTTTCCCTTTGGATTGGATCGAACAAGTAACTGTGTCCCTGAGAAGAATATAGTAGCATCTTTCCATCAGGAAATAGTCCCTCAGGGAAAAGTCCGGTTTCCTCCTGAGACGACAGATCATACATTACTTCATCATCACTCCAAGCTCCTTTAGGAGAAATTCTCCTGTTGTTGTTGTTGTTGTTGTTGCTGTTATAATATATGACCGACCACCGATTTCCGGGATATGCTTCTGACATGACAGCCACAGGCCCGGAATTCACCAATTGGTAACTTACATTACGTTCGGGCAGGGGAATTGATTGGAACTTCTCCTGAACAAGATCAAAAGTTACCATCTCATTGCGGTCCCAAGAGGTCAACCAGTAAAGAACTCCTTCTGAGTAATTAACTCCTTCACGATGATTTATATCCACAGGAGGTGGATCAATATCTCTCCAGGTGGAATCCTTCTCAACGGTCAGAATCTGATACTTGTGACCGACGGAGAGCAACTTGTACGAGTTAACTACGGGATCAAAACCAAAATAACAATTATAATGCAATTCAAAGTCAGGAGCTCAAGTTCCAGCCTTTCACGGGTCGCAATATTGTACAACCATACATGATGCAAAGAGTATAAGCAAATCAAGCCATTGACAACGTTTGATGGGTACGCGTACGTCCGATCCTGGCCCAAGTTTGAGTAATGCCAAGTATTCCGATCATCGTTATCCTGCGTGAAAAGGTAGTGAAACGGTTGGCCGAATTTGAAAGAAGTAGGAATAGGAGGTATACACAGAAGGAAACCTCGAGAACCGCCGCCGTAGGTTTTGGTAAAAGATGGATCTAAGAGGGTTGGAAGCCAAGTCTTGGAGACACACTTAAATCGCATCAGGGATTTTACGGAAACCCGTCTCAGGATCTCCCCGTGCAACTCATCGGGAAGTACTGGTGGTTCCGCCATTGATGACTGGTTACTTTTACTGTGAGATCGAGAAGCTTTTCTCATCAGTGCAAGAACCATAATCGACAACCGGAGTATCTTTCTATATATATATATATATATATATATATATATATATATATATATACTAGTGATGTCTGGTCGCGCAATGCCCAATATATGTGTAGATCTTAGAAATGTTTGTATCTGGAAAAAAAATATTTTGTATTTGGCCCGATATATTTTAGAAATATTTGAAGAATTTTAGACATATTTTATAAGTGTGATGTTTGTATTTGACAAAAAAATAAATTGTATTTGGCCCGTTACGTTTTAGAAACGTTTGGAGATTTTAGAAATATTTTATAAGTGTTACTTCTTAAATATAAATAAACTTGATCAACTATATGTCTTGAAGTAAATGATAGACAAAATATAAAAGCATCCTAATAAGTTTAAATATTAGTAAGATAATTTATTGATGTTCTCCATTGATTGTGCCAAATTAATACTTAGTTTTGGAGATTTATAATAGCTTTGTATTTAGTTTCCTCCAAAGGGTATACTCTTAATTGTTGGAACTATTTCTTCCAAAAGTTTATAGGTAGTAAAATATCAAAAATATGATTTTGAAACTTGTTAATTGTTGAAACTGGTTGATCACAAATATGAGAATGAAAATAATTGTAAATTTGCATAGGTTTCAAGATATAGCAAAAAAGAACTCACCTCACCATGGCAAATAAAAAAAAAAGAAGTAAAAGATAGCCCATTAAAATTTGAGAGTTTTTTATTTTTTTTCTGTAGGTAAAAATAATGTATAAAAACACAAATAAACATAGAACATCATTCCTTCCCTCTCCACCTCAAATTCATAAAAGGATTCCCCATAAATTAGTAAAAAGAAGCGACCTGAACTATTTATATGATGAGAAACTAAAAAACGTCCAAAAACCAAATCCAAAAAAGTATATTCTTGAAACCCCGAACAAAAAAAAACGTGTTTTATTTGTAAATAAAATAATAATAATAATAATAATAATAATAATTAGTCAACTGGGAGTATGAAATAAAATCAAAAGCAATTAAACAAAGAAAAAACACACTTCATAATTGGCCATATACGAAAAAAAACCTGAGACTGCATAATTAAAAAAAGAAAAACCACTATAATTGAATGAAACATAAAAATAAATTTAAAAAACCACACTTTGTAACAAAAATCATACAAAAATTCTAGGCTAACTACCAAATAAGAAATGACATCATACTACCTGACAACGGCTACGGTAGCTGTAATGGATGGACGCGTAAAAATAATAGTAATAACACTATTCTTGAATGGGAAAAACAAAAAATAATAAAAGCCAAACCAATGATCTGTGGAAATAAAATCATTTAAATTTTAATACCTGTAATGACACCACCACAACGGCCGAAGCAAGATCAATGAGATTTTTTTTCCCTTTGTTTTTATATAGAGAGGTAAAGAGAATATTTTTTGAAGTTGAAATTTTATTCGATTAAGATGTAGTTGATCATCACTAATGAAAAGATTGAACATGTTAATAGGAAAGGAGTATATTTCACCACATATTCTCAATTGATGATTGATGAGGAATTTATTTATTTTTTTAATTGTGGAGAAGGGATTGATTAAGGAGTCGATTGTCGTAGAGATGGGGATGAGGATTTGGGGTTTTTATGAACCCGTGAAAGTGAATTTAGATTACATTTGCCTTTTAAATTTAAGAGATGTGGAAATAAAAATTTATTTTAAAAATATGATGTGGAAATGCCACATAGTAAATGATGATGCTTTCTCTTAAGTGTGGTTTTTGTTTCTAATATAGTAAGAGGAATATAATCCTTTGACAATTAATACAGGTTACTCCAAAGAGGAATATAATCCTTTGACAATTCAACTCCGTATTAGTTTTTTTTTGAAAGAACTCCGTATTAGTTAATTATCTATTCTAGAAACAATCAATATAGGGAACCACTAGCTGCTACCATGATTACAAAATAAAAAATAAAAAAGGGTCAAATTTCAAATGATATGATATTCAGCTGCTAAGTGCTACATTTAATTAGTTCGAGAGCAGGAGACATTCTTGTACTCGTTAATTCTTAAAGAAAAGGACTACGAAAACCATAATCTATGCTTTGAAGTTTGAATAGAGAACATAAAACAAAAAGAAGAAAACCCATTGAACATTTAGCTCAGCACTCCGCGGCAAATTATTGGGTGCATACCGTGCTCTCCCTCCTATTTTTTGCACATGCAGTTCTTATTATACTTTTTTCACCTTTCTAAATAACTTTCTATACTTTGTAAGTTTACTCTCTGTTACTTTTTTCTATCTCTACTCTAAAAAACATCTCTAAATCTTCAAACGAGCATAACTCTCAATCCGTGAAAAATTTGTAAACGAATTACACACAAAATTTATAGTACTCCTTGAGATCTATCCAACAAGATCTCTATCAAATATTTTTTTCGGACTTAAAAATGACTAAATTTCTATGGGCAGAAATAAGATAGATAACCAATTTTATTTTAAATTGGTATTCTTGTATTGCATATACCTTTTGATTCGTAAATAATTTGTAAACGAATTATAAATAAAATTTATAGAACTCGTAGAGATCTATCCAACAAGATCTATATCGAATATTTTTTTCGATCTTTTAAACGAATTAAAATTTTATGGGCATAATTGAAAGAAAATGTTTTTTCTTAAAATGTTTATCCATTGTGTTCATACTGATTATCCGACCTGTTTGAACTGATTATCCATTTCGTTTGTACTGATTATCCAATCTTTTTTTTCTAGAAAATCATTGTCCAATATGTTAATACTGATTATGTAACTAATTAGTACTGCTTATCCAACCTAGTTTTTCTTTTTATTTATTTATTTTTTGAAAAAAAATGTTTGTTCAACGTGTTCATAGCGATTATCCAACTGTTTGGTATAGATTATCCAACCATTTTTTTTCTAATTATTGTGAAAATCCTTGTCCATTTTTTTGTACTGACTATCCAACCGTTTTGTATTGGTTATCCATTTATTATCACTAATTATCCATACAGAATTTCTTTTCTTTTCTATTCTTTTTTTTTTGAGAAAATGTTTATCCAATGTGTTCATACTGATTATCCGACTTCTTGGTGATGGTTATCCAACTTTTTTTCCTTACTTTTTTATAAAAATGATTGTCTAATTTTTTATAGTGATTATCCAACCAGTTTATACACGCTTATCTAATTATTTTCATTGATTATCTAAGTGGTTTGTAATGTTTATCTAATCATTTTTTCCTTTTTTTTTGGAGGAAGATGGAATGGTTGTCCAATGTGTTCATACCGATTATCCAACCGGTTTGGTTTGGTAGTGCCTATCCACTAGCTTTGTATGCACTATTCATCACTAAGGAACGTCAAAGAGAGTTTCAATCGAGACGCTTACTCATTTGTTTTTTTGGTACTTATCTAACATTTTTACTTCTACTGATTATCCATTATTTTTGTACTGGTTATCCAATCATCTATTTTGTAAAAAGTGGTCGTCCAATGTGTTAATGGTGATTATCCAACTAAATGGTACTGCTTATCCAGCCATTTTTTCTCTTCTCCAATTGTTCTTGTCATATTACTTTTTACGAAAATCCTTGTCCAGCTTGTTTGTACTGACTATCCAACCGTTTTGTATTGGTTACTCGATTATTTTTTCTCTATCCAAATAGAATTTATATGTTTGTCCAATTATTTTTTCCACTTTTTTGAGAAAAAATTTATCCAATATATATATATATATATATATATATGTTCATACTGAGTATCCAACTTCTGGTTGATGGTTATCCAACTTTTTTTTTTGCTTACTTTTTTATGAAAATGATTTTTCTATTTGTTTATATTGATTATCCAACCAGTTTGTAATGTTTATCCAATTATTTTCTTTGATTATCCAATGACTTGTAATTCTTATCCAATATTTTTTTTTTGGAAAAATGATTATCCAATGTTCCCATACCGATTATTCAACCAACGGTTTGCACTGCTTCTCCAACTTTTTTTTTTCTTTTTCTTTTTTTTGGAATATCTTTGTCCGTATTTTTTTAACCGATTATCCAACCGATTTGTACTTTTTATCCAAGTATTTCTTATCGGATAGATCTCGTCGAGTACTACAACTTTCTTGTATAATTTGTTTTCTAATTCTCTACGGATTAGGAGATATAAATTTTACAAAAATATCAATATAAAATAAGTTGGTTGTCATATTTTTAAACTGGATATCCATCTAAATGAACATAAAATTTTTTTTATTTCTGTCCATCAAAATTTAGTCATTTTTAAGCTCAAAAAAAATATTCGATATGGATCCTTTTAGGTAGATTTCGACGAATACAATAAATTTTATATGTAACACGTTTTCTAACATTTTATGGATTGAGAATTATGCTCGTTTGAATAGTAGAGATATTTTTTTGGAGGAGAGACAAGAAAAGTAACATGAACTAAACTTGCGAAATATAAAAAAATTAAAAAAAAGTACAATAAGTACTAGTAATACAAGAAATAGGAGGGAATGCACCATGCTCCCGGGTGCACCCAATATAGACTCCTCAACACTGACTTGAAAGCCCATTCGCCACCAATTGAAAGATTTGTGCAAAAACTGCTACAACTCTTTCAACGCTTTAATCCAGAATGCTTTACTAGATTGTTATATTACAGAGAATCAGAACGCCAAAGAAAAGGGAGGAATACAGAAAACTTCCCAAAGGAAAATATTCAAAACTTTATTTGGCATTTTATCATATATTGAAAATGCAGCAATTTTTTTTTAAAGAAACCAGGACGGTATGTGGCGGGAATCTCCTGATATTGATTTTAACAAAAATTTACAATAGATAGTGCTTAAGACTTACCCAAAAGGAAGAGTTTGTTGTACAAAAATCTACCAAAATCCCTTGACAGCTCTGATTGCAACAATTAGCTAAGAAACTGTCTCACAAAAAATAAACAATAATTCCCTGACAGTTCTATCTTGTCTATAGATAATTGTCCATAAGAAATTGTCTTACAAAAATTTTTATAAAAAAACTCCATGACAGTTTTATTGTATTAGAAAAATCTAATCCTATTACAAGTTATTTTACACGTAGAATGGAACTAGCCTTTGCTCTAGAATTTAGATACCATAAATATCTTTTGGCAATTGGGACCATTGAGCAAAGTTAGTTGTTATATATACCTGAGGAGGCAAGTTTGGCTAGAGAATTTGCAGCTGAATTAACTTCTCTATACACATGTTAGAGAGTATATTGTGATCTAGACATGATTTCCTTTATTTGCTTGAGCGAGTTTATGTTTTTCCAAGGATAACACGTTTTTCTTTAATCATGTCCACTAGTGCGTTGTTATCAGATCAAACTTGGACTGACTCTGGTTTGAGTTCCTCGAATTTTTGTAGTCCTGCTAACATGGCACCAACTTCTGCATCAAAGTTATGAGCCTGACCAATATTTTTACATGAAGTTGTGATGAAGTTTCGATAATGACCTTTGATAATGTATCCAATGCTTATTTCACCCAGAGATGCCCATGCAAAGCCATCTAGATTTAGGGCAAAACCATTTTGAGGTGGAAGCTCCCATTATATTATCTTAATGTTCTTAATTTCCGGCTTCCTTACCTTGACAAGAAAAACTTCTTGTAACAGTTTCGCCTCCAAGTCTGTCTTAACTTTCAACTTATGGGCAATTAGAATGTTTACATTTCAAGAATTCATTGGAAGATGGAGAGTTATGGTACGTTCAATAACTAATTCTTATCCTATGGAATACACTATAATCTGTTTACGGGTGGCTGCAAGTAGTGGCGATTGGCAATTAAGTGCGGTAAAAAAAAAATTCGGATGTTAATACTTATTTTGCAACTAGACAGAAGAAATTGGAAGGAGTTGACCTTTTGACTTTTCTCATGGACAGAGGTGGAGACTTCGATTGGAGACAATGTGGAAATTAAAAGAACTAGGCCGGGAAAATGATTTCATATGCATTGGGTTATTTAAGCGAATAGTTTGATATTTAGGTCATTTCAGAAAAGAAACTCTTTTCCGTTCCATATAAAGTCCTTCTCTGAAACTAATTGTTTTAAATTTTAATTTTTGATACAAATTATATACTAGCAGCCAATAACTAAACAGTACAATTATTTTAATATGTTTATACAAAGGTTTCAATTTTGTAACATGCATTAGAGAAACACTATTCTAATGATATGGTCCTCTCCACCAAATATAACATATTCTCTATGTACCTAGATCGTAGAAACAAAAAATTGATGATGATGGTTGAGGCTAGAGTAACAATTCAGTATAAATAGCATTCTTACCAAATAGATAAGTCGATTGAGATCATATATAGCCAGTCAAATCATTGATCTTATTAAGGACGGCACGGTACAAATCATGGTACAAGTTCGAATAATAATGGCATCGAAATGCCTGAACTCGCATCGGCCCATCTTGTTTGTAAAGGTGAACAACCCTATATTCTCTCGTTGTATCAAAGAGAAGGAAAAAATAGAAATACGTAGAATGACAGAGTTTGTTAAGTTGCTCATTAAAATAAAGTTTTTTTTAAAAGGAATATGTATGGTATATATCTTACTTCAATTTTTGACCTTTTACGAGCAGCATAAAATTAACAAGTACTTCTCCGTGATCAACAGTAAAATATAATTTCACTTTTAGTATAATTTTAACTAAAATTGAAAATCGAAACTAGATATTAATTCCGTGACGGAGGGAGTATAGAATTGTGGCGAAAAGGCTTCACTTCAGATGAAGTAAACTAAACTTTTGGGATGGCTGTACATGTATGACACATTTTGCAAATTAACACACCAGAAATCAAGCATATATACTGTAGCCTCGTTATTATTATTTTTTTTTTGGGAATCAGTTTCATTAAGTAAAAAAAAAAAAAATCAGTACAATCAATACAGCAAAAATAATGAGGAGATTCTCCCCAATATCTCTAACAAACTACCAAGCAATCTTCCAAATGCATTGAATTACACGCACTTGCAAAGAGTGAGTTAAATTCATCGTAATCAACCTATCTCGAATAATATTAATAGCCAATCTAACAATAATATCTGGCGGATGACATATAGATCTAAATCTACGATTGTTACGCTCCTACCAAATCAAATACACACTCGTAGATAACATCAAACGATAGCAATATTAACAAGATGTCTGCCTCTCCACCTGTTGAAAGCCCTCACAATGTCTTAGTGCCAACTTGAATATGGCCAAAGGAATTTGACCTCTCTTTTTAAAATAAACAAACACCTGGCTGAATAATGACACTGAAATAATAGGTGATCATGAGACTCATCAGCATCATTACACAAGATACAAATCTGATCATGTCCGGAAAGCCATGGTTTATCAAGTGTACGTAAGTGTTCTTGGATGGCAAGCCAAAGAATAAAATTATGCCTTGGAATTTTTCCGAGTCCGTGGAGTAAACTCGTCCAGGGTTGAATCGGTCCGCTGATTATGAAAATTTTTAGTTCCGAGGCGACCGAGAATACCTTGTTGAGCTCAAGGCTCCACAGAACACAGTCTGGACCTGCAAATATAGTTGGCAAATGGCTACATATATAATGAATAATGCTAGGATCCCTGGTTATAGGCCAGTTCCATTCCCCTTCAGAAATCACTTCAAGTAGCTTGGCATTACAAGGAAGTCCTATAAATCTAGATGCATTGGGATAGAATTCATGAATTGGTCCAATCTCGTGCCAAAGGCCCTTCCAAGGCAAAAAAGAAGATCCTTCACCAACACGATATGTGAAGGCATGACGTACTAGCGGGCGCAACTTTAAAAGTTGTCGCCAATTCCATGGTGATGTTGCTGAGATAGTGATACTCCAAAATGATTGTTGTTTGAGTTGATAAAGCTTCATCCAATCTGCCCAAACTGATTTCCCATCATCAACCAACAAAGACCATATATGTCGAACCATAAGGGCTTGATTGCAAGGTTGTACTGGAGATATACCAAGACCCCCTTGTTCCTCTATCATACAAACTCTATCCCAAGTCACTTTATTGTAGCCTTTATCTGAATTGCCATACCAAAGAAACTTCCTAATACGCTCCTCAATCTGCCGAATAACACCTTTGGACAAAATAAACACAGCAGACCAATAAATATGCAAAGCTGATAAAATAGAATTAATCAATTGTACCCGACCAATATAAGAAAGGGAGAAGTTGGTCCAAGACCCAATCCGAGAATCTAGTTTGTTCACAAGAGGAGCACAATCTGTCATAGTAAGCTTACAAGTAATTAATGGAACACCCAAATACCTGACTGGGAGCTTACCCTCCTCCAAACCCATAATGTCCTTGTAATCATCAAGATTTGGCTTGGCTATTGCTGAAACAAAAATATTACTCTTGCTTGGATTTGCTTGTAACCCTGACGAAGAAGAAAAAAGTTGCGTACCTCTCCTAAGAAGATCAATAGATTGTGGATCAGCATCACAGAATAGGAAAAGGTCGTCTGCAAAACTAATCATGAATGTCTTAGTTCTCTCACACGTCCAATGATATTTGAAAGAACCATTTGCTGCAATCATATTTGCCAATATACCATGTAACACCTCCATTACTAGAACAAAGAGATAATGTGATAGAGGATCTCCTTGTCTTAATCCTCGTGATCCTTTAAAGTACCCCTCTGACATGCCATTTATACATATAGAAAGCAGGGGATGCAATACATTCTTTAATCCAACCAACAAACCTTGGATGAAATCCCATACATTCCAACACTAAGATAACAAAATCTCATTCAACTGTGTCATAAGCTTTCATCAATTTAATCTTAAAAGCACAACGAGCAGGTAGTCTTTTCTAATTATATCCAAAATACAATTCTTGTGACAAAAGAATATTATCATTAATTTTACGCCCAGGGATAAAAGCTGTTTGAGATTTGTCCACTAAAGCATCTAAAGAGTTTTTCATTCTATTTGCCAAAATCTTAGAAATAACTTTATAAATCATATTACAACAAGAAATTGGCCTAAAATCACCCACTCTCTTTGGACACTGAACTTTTCGAATTAAGGTTATAAGAGTAGAGGTAATTTCTTTTAGTAAGCAGCCACTACCAAAGAAATTAAGAATTGCACCTGTGACCTCAGTTCCAATAGTTGGCCAAGCATGTTTGAAGAAAGAAGAATATGTCCATCAGGACCAGGAGCTTTGCCATCATCAGACCCAAACACGATTGATCTAATCTCATCAGCAGTGACTGGGAGTATCATTCGCTTGGCTCTCTCAAGAGGCAATACACGAGTGATATATGGTCTGGCATCCTCTTTATTCTTGTACAAATTGAGTATAACTGAAGGAAAGGGATAAAAAACAAGTCAAAACAAATGATATCATAAATGTTTTCGGATAACAAATTAAGATTTGAGTAGGAACAAAGCAGCTAAGTGCCAAAAAGATTTGTATTGTGAGTTTAGGATTACGTGGAAGTTAATAAGCATCTCAATGAGATAATGTTTTCCTCGTAATAATGGTATCCTCTAAATTGATTCCACCAGTAACGGATATCCTTAAATATGTTGGAGGCTTAGGGCAGGATTTTCCATTACAATCATCTTGGTTTCCTTGTCGATTGGATCGAACAAGTAATAGCGACCTGCTAAATGATCATGTAGCAGTATCTTTCCATCGGGAAATAGTCCCGTAGGGAAATGTCTATAGTTTCCGCATCTTATAACCTGCAGGTCACTCCAAGTCTCTTTCTTCGCCGCCCCCATCTCTCCGGAAGCTGGAGAACTTCTCGTCTTGTAGTTATATCTTATAATAAACTCGCCCCCAGATAGTACGGCCATAGGCCCAAAACTCTCCAAAGAGTGCATTACATTCGGTTTCACGGCAAGTGATTGGAACTTCTCCTGAACAAGATCAAAAGCTACGATTACGTTGTGGTTGTTCCAGTAAAGAGCTCCTTCTGAGTAATTACCTCGTCCATAAAACTCTATATCCACAGGAGTTCGATCAATATCTCTCCAGGTGGAATCCTTTCCAATGGTCAGAATCTGACACTTGTCACGACGTCGACATTGATCTACCAAGAGCAATTTGTATGAGTTCACAACTGGATCAAAACCAAGACAAAACGCCGGGGTACCCATGTTGTTAGGGACTTCAGTGACGTGGAGTTCCAGCGTTTCACGGGTAGCGATATTGTGCAATCATATGTGGTTGAACGAGTACAAGCAAATCAAACCGTCGACAACGTTTGATGCGTACCGCATCCCGTCATAGTTCAGTAACGACGGTCAACGCGACAAGTATGATTCCGAACATCACTATCATCCTCGTCGTTATGCAGAGTGAAAAGGTAGAACATAGGTAGTTCAAGGAACGTATTAGGGGTTTTACGCAGTAGGAAACCTCGAGAACCCCCGCGGTAGGTCCTTGCAAAAGATGGATCTAAGATGGTTGAAAGTCAAGCCTTGGAGACGAACTTAAATCGCATCAGGTATTTTACAGGAACAAATCTCTGGATCTCCCGATGCAATTCGTTGGGAATGAGCGGTGGTTCCATCGAGGACTGTTTGATCTGGGATTGAGAGGCTGGAAATTTATGTGAAACGCAAGAAACCCTAACCAACAATGGGAGTAAATTTATTCTCCAACAAAAAAAAAAAAAAATTCTATTCATTTTCACCTTAAAAAGAAACCCAGTACTGTGATCCTTTTACGTTTCAACTACATACGGTGACGATCCTCAAAATTTCTTTATTCAGCGAATTATTGAATAGCAGATAAATTAATAAAATATTTAATTTAAAGGGAAAAAACACTACTACTTTACGTAATTTTCCATCATCTTTACCTTCCGATTCAATTGGTGATTGAAACTCTTCTCAATGTTAAATCTATACGTAATTTCCATCATATTCTTTCCAACTGGCACCTATAAAGGTTTGTTATGGTAAACTCATACTTGAACTCCTAATTTCACACCCGAATTTGTCACCCAAAACTTGCCTAAAATGGTTTACATTCTACTATGGTTTGTAAGTTTACAGTGGGCGTGGGTTTTTCCATCTCTAGTGGGTTTCCAGAGTTTTTTTAATTTTGTTTTTAAGGAAGAGGGACGCCAAATGCTGGATGTAGTTTCTCCAACATGAAGAAATTGGCATGCGGAGTTGTGATTGTGATTGGTTCTAAAACATACAAACCTTAATTTAGTTTGTGACAAAGATAGAAGTTTTGGTGGTGGAGATTTGTGCGATGTAACCAGTTAATGCGGGTTATTTTCCAACACTTTTCGGGCATTTTTCCAGCATTTTCCCGCATTATCAGCCAGAATTCTGGTTTGATGATCACTCGCATTATGAGACTGGAGTATTAGGATTGGACGTGCTGCAGTTATTGGTTTTATTACATTGGCTAATTACCATGAGAATTAAGAGAAAATTACGCATAATGTAGTACCCAAAAACATAATATTTATACGCCATATAAACGCTGTATACAATTTCAATTTTGCGAACTATAGATGATTTGTCCTAAATTTTACCTAATACGCATTTTTAATTGATAAAAAAGTCTTTAAAATATTTTCAATACGCATTTATAGTTGACAAAAGAAAAAATCAAAATATTTTTAAAGATTTTTTATCAATTTAAAAAATACGGACTAGGTGAAAGTTATGACAACTTAAAATGCTTGATATTAAGGACCAGTGGAAATAAGTAGAAGCAGTATGCCTGATATTAAGGACCAGTGGGAGTAAGTAGAAGCAATTTCGACTTCTCTGGTCACCGGCGCATGAACACGTACGATGCGAAGTAGCTTTTTTAAGAGAGTTGAAGATTGGGAATTTTATCTTAGTGATCAAAGAATTGAATCTTGTCGGAGTTAATTATTGTTGGGCCCGGTATCCCTTTAATTGGGTCAACAAGGAAACAAATAAAACCAAGCCAATTTTGGCTTTGGTTTTAGGAAACAAAACCTACTCCAATTGGGTTTTTGTTTTTAGGTTTTTTTGCTCTATAAAAGCAAGGCTTTGGCATAATTTTTAGGGGTGTATTTTTCAGCCAAGAGAGAAGAAAAATTTGGGCAGCCGTGCATTGTTTTGTACGAGAGAAAAAGAAAGAAAGCTAGGGTTTAGTTTTCGGTTTAGCTCTCTCTTGGTTAGATCCTTCCAGTCCTACTTTGTGATAGGTGTGTGTGGAAGAGTATTGTTGTAATCCACCTTTGGGTGAAGTCCTGCGTATCCACCAGTCGGTGAAGACTGTTTTCCCATTATTGTGATAGTGGAGATTTGACTGTTGGTACAGTCTCGTGGTTTTTCCCGATTTGGGTTTCCACGTAAATTTGCGTGTCTCCTTTATTTTATCAGTTCTTGAGTTAGTTGCTTGTTTGGGTGGTTGTCCTATTTTATTGGTAGTAGGAAAGGAGTTTTTCCTTGGGGCTCGCTTCTGCAGTGTGTTGTGCTTATACCCTTTCCGCCACATCAGTGGTATCAGAGCTACGGTTCGGTAATTGAGGTGTTACACCAATAAAATGGAAGAGTCATCGAGTACTGGTACGATGATTAAATTGACTTCATCCAATTATCATATGTGGAAGCCTAGAATTGAAGACTTATTGTATTGCAAAGATTTGTTTGATCCTGTTCTAGGGGATGAAGGTAGGCCAAGTGATATGGTGATAAAAATGGGCTGATATGCACAGGAAGATCGTTGGTAATATTCGACAGTGGATTGATCAAAGTGTGTTTCATCACTTTTCGGGAGAAACAAAAGCTGATGAACTTTGGAAGAAAATCCGAATATGTCTTGGAAGAAGTCCGGCATCAATAAGTCATCCGCACCAAGCAGTTACCGGGTTGAGGTACAAAGATGGTGCTAGCATGAATGAGCACTTGAGTTCGTTTCAGGGTTTGTTGAATCAAGCTGTGAATGTAGGTTTAAAGTTGCATGATGAGGTGCAGGCTTTGTTATTGTTTAGTTCTCTTCCGACGGTTGGGACACTTTGGTAGTGTCAATCAGTAATTCAACTCAGGATGGTGTCTTGACCTTGGATCAGGTCAAAGAGGCTTTGATGAATGAAGAAGTCAGAAGAAAAGAGCAGAGTAGTGAGTCTGAGTCACGGGCTTTGGTGACAGAAAAGTCGAGATAGAAGAGGAGAAGTAAAGCGAGAGGGCCACGTGATCGGAATGACAAGTCCAGGGGACGGTCTAAATCCAAGAAAGATATCGTGTGCTACCATTGTCAAGGGAATGGGCACTTTAAGAGGGAGTGCAGGGTTCTCAAGAGAGAACTAGCAGCGAGAAAAGGTAAAGGCAAGAAAGATGAATCAAGTGATGATGACACTACTGCAGTAGTAACTACCAGTGATGTATTTGTGTACTGTGATGATGATACAATTAATGTTGCGAGTCACGACAATGATTGGTTCGGTGATTCAGGTGCGTCTTATCATGTGACGCCTCACAGACACTTGTTTACCTCTTATATACCTAGAGATTTTGGTCGTGTAAGAATGGGCAACCAAGCCTCATGCGATGTTGTCGGCATGGGAGAGGTATCATTGGTAACGAATACAGGTTGTACTCTTGTCTTGAAGAATGTCAGACATGTTCCGGATATGCGTATGAACCTTATTTCCGTTGGTAAACTTGATGATGAGGGTTATCATAGCACTGAAGGTGGTGGTCGTTGGACAATTACCAGAGGGAATCTTGTTATTGCTAGAGGAAAAAAGTTGAACTCTTTGTATGTGTTGAATGCAAAGTTGAAGAATGGAGAGGTGAATGCAACTCACAATGCCTCCATTAATCTCTGGCACAGAAGGCTTGGAGACATGAGTGTTAAGGGGTTGCAGATTCTTGGTAAGAAGCAATTTCTCCCAGAGGTGAAAGGTACTGCTCTAGAACCTTGTGTTGACTGTATCTATGGTAAACAACATAGGGTTTCCTTTCAAAATTCTCCTCCATCTAGAAAGTCCAGTGCTCTAGAGTTGGTTCATACAGATGTATGTTACATGAAAGATAGGTCGTTGGGTAAAGCATTGTACTTTGTTACTTTTATTGATGACTATGCTCGAAAGGTTTGGTGTTTTTCTTTGAAATCTAAAGACCAGGTATTAGATGTGTTCAAAGACTTTCACCTTAGAGTTGAAAGAGAGACTGGCAAGAAGTTGAAGTGTGTTCGAGCAGATAATGGTGGTGAGTACAGGGGTCCGTTTGAGAAGTATTGCCGAGACCATGGCATTAAACTTCAGAAGAGTGTTCCGAAGACTCCGCAGCAGAATGGCGTGGCAGAAAGAATGAACAGAACTATTACCGAAAAGGTTAGGTGTATGCTCTCGAATGCAAAGCTGCCTAAATCTTTTTGGGGTGAAGCCATGCAAACAGCAGTTGATTTGATCAACCTATCTCCCTCAGTTCCGTTGGATGGTGATCTACCACAACGAGTTTGGACAGGGGAAAGATGTCTCATTTAGGCATTTGCGAGTTTTTGGTTGTCGTGCCTTTGTTCATATTCCCAAAGATGAAAGGTCGAAGCTTGATGGCAAACCCAAGCAGTGTGTATTCTTGGGGTATGGAAATGATAATTTTGGGTATAGACTTTGGGATCCTGTAGAAAAGAAAGTTTTCAGAAGCAGAGATGTGATTTTCTTTGAAGACCAGACCATTGATGATATGGGAAAAGGCAAGATGCCAGAATCTTCACCTAAGATTCCTGTTGATTTAGATCCAGTTCCTCCACAATCAGATGATTCTCCTAAAGGAGGAGCTGAGACAGAGCAGGATGGTGAGTTTGATGATGATCCTGCTACTGAAACAGAGACACCACCGGTTTCATCACCTCCTGTTCAGCCTAGGAGGTCCACCAGAGACAAGAGACCTTCCACCAGGTACAGTGCTCATGAGTATTTGTTGCTTAGTGATGGGGGAGAGCCAGAGTCGTATGAAGAGGTTCTTAGTCATGAGCAGAAAGATCAGTGGTTAGCAGCCATGCAAGATGAGATCAAATCCTTGCATGAGAATAACACGTATGACCTGGTGAAGCTGCCTAAGGGCAAGAGAGCACTCAAGAATAAATGGGTGTTTAGACTAAAAACAAGTGAGAACAGCTCACAACCGAGGTATAAAGCCAGATTGGTTGTGAAGGGATTCAATCAGAGAAAGGGCGTAGACTTTGATGAGATATTCTCTCCTGTTGTCAAAATGTCTTCAATCCGAGTTGTGCTTGGGATAGCGACCAGCTTGAATCTTGAGATTGAACAGCTTGATGTGAAGACAGCCTTCCTGCATGGTGATTTGGAAGAAGAGATTTACATGGAGCAACCAGATGGGTTTCAGGAAAAGGGAAAAGAGAAGCTTGTATGTCGTCTCAACAAAAGCTTGTATGGGTTGAAGCAAGCTCCGAGGCAATGGTACAAGAAGTTTGATGCCTTTATGATAGGGCAGGGATACCAAAGGACTACAGCTGATCATTGTGTGTTTGTGAAGAAATTCTCTGATGGTGATTTTATAATTCTTTTGCTTTATGTCGATGACATGTTGATTGTTGGTCATGATATTGCAAAGATTGCCAGTTGAAAAGGAGTTGAATAAATCCTTTGCGATGAAGGATTTGGGTCCGGCTAGACAGATCCTTGGGATGAAGATTTCTCGTGACAGACAGAATGGGAAGCTTTGGGTATCTCAAGAGAAGTATATCGAGAAGGTTCTTGATAGATTTAACATGAGCGGTGCTAAGGAAGTCTCGACTCCACTTGCAGGGCATTTTAAGCTAAGCAAAACGCAGTGTCCTAAAAGTGAGAAAGATAAGGAAGAGATAAAAAAGGTTCCTTATGCTTCGGCAGTTGGCAGCCTAATGTATGCGATGGTTTGCACAAGGTCAAACATAGCTCATGCAGTTGGGGTTGTTAGTCGGTTTCTCTCCAATCCTGGTAAGGAGCATTGGAATGCTGTGAAATGGATTCTCAGGTATCTTAGGGGTACTTCCAGATTGAGTCTTTGCTTTGGAAATGGAAAGACCATGTTGGATGGATATACAGATGCTGACATGGCGGGTGACCTTGATGGTCGGAAGTCTACTTCTGGATACTTGATGACTTATGAAGGGGGAGCGGTTTCATGGCAGAGTAGATTGCAGAAATGTGTTGCTTTGTCTACTACAGAGGCAGAGTTTATCGCAGCTACTGAATCTTGTAAGGAAGCACTTTGGTTGCAGAAGTTTCTACAAGAGCTTGGCATGAAGCAAGAGAAGTATGTGGTGTATTGTGATAGCCAGAGCGCTATTCACTTAGCGAAAAATTCCACATTTCATTCACGGTCAAAACATATTGATGTGAGATATCATTGGATTCGAGATGTGTTAGAGTCCAAGGCGTTGTTTCTTGAGAAGATCCATACAGATAACAACGGTGCCGATATGTTGACAAAGACTGTGAGTAGAGAGAAGCTTCTGTTCTGTAGACAGGAAGCAGGTTTGGTTTTACCCCCAAATTGAGGTGAAAGGGGAGATTGTTGGGCCCGGTATTCCCCTTAATTGGGTCAACAAGGAAACAAATAAAACCAAGCCAATTTTGGCTTTGGTTTTAGGAAACAAAACCTACTCCAATTAGGTTTTTGTTTTTAGGTTTTTTTGCTCTATAAAAGCAAGGCTTTGGCATAATTTTTAGGGGTGTATTTTTCAGCCAAGAGAGAAGAAAAATTTGGGCAGCCGTGCATTGTTTTGTACGAGAGAAAAAGAAAGAAAGCTAGGGTTTAGTTTTCGGTTTAGCTCTCTCTTGGTTAGATCCTTCCAGTCCTACTTTGTGATAGGTGTGTGTGGAAGAGTATTGTTGTAATCCACCTTTGGGTGAAGTCCTGTGTATCCACCAGTCGGTGAAGACTGTTTTCCCATTATTGTGATAGTGGAGATTTGACTGTTGTTACAGTCTCGTGGTTTTTCCCGATTTGGGTTTCCACGTAAATTTGCGTGTCTCCTTTATTTTATCAGTTCTTGAGTTAGTTGCTTGTTTGGGTGGTTGTTCTATTTTATTGGTAGTAGGAAAGGAGTTTTTCCTTGGGGCTCGCTTCCGCAGTGTGTTGTGCTTATACCCTTTCCGCCACATCAATTATGAGTCGGATGACTCATCCCAGATGTACTTGTTATATATCTGGGCGTCAAGTGTCCTAAAATCTCTAGAGATAGAAAAGCATTGGTGATGATATTACATCTCAGTTCTGAGAATTAATTCCGGTTTATATCTGTCATGTCTTGTTGTAAAATGCGTCGGTTTCTGGCCCATTCATTTGGTTTATTGTTGATCAAAGTCTGGAACTTTCACAAAGTTTTTGTCTTTTTGCTCAACACTTTTTTGACTCTCTAGAACATCAGGTGAGAGAGAGTGATCAGATATTATATTACAGATACTTCAGTTAAGTGCTTCAATCGATTGTCGGTAGTTGGCAAACTAGAGTGAGTCTCTCGAGGGCTAGCTGAGGCCGGTGAAGATTGAATAGTGAGACGAAAAAAGGTGGAGATTGGAATAAGAGAAGCCATTATTGGAGATAGAGCAATAGTACTCAAAGAGTGAAGGAGGAAGTTCTGATGCAAATATTGAGCAGTTTATAATTATATCAATTTTAGGCAATTCGTAATCTCAGCAATCACCTAAAGAAAACAATGGAATGAATTAGTTAGCACAATGAAGGTAGAGTGACGAAGCATGGATTTGTACGATGCTTAAGACGGGCGGCGACGATGACCTAGGCGGCGGCGAACGGCCTAAAACCTGTAAGACAGAGCCTCAGGTGTCTCTCGAGGGTAGACTCTCCGATACTTAAGTCAATAAGGCAACATCATCACATCTTATTACTACTTGGTCACTCCAATTCCAAGTCTCTCTCGTGTTGTAGTTATATATCAAAATAAGCCCACCCCACGTTTTCATTTTTGCCCGGGGGACGAAATGGCGTTATCGCAGCCATGGGCGTGAAATTCATCAACTTTTGTATTAATATTTCATAAATTAGTCTGGGCACGTCAAGTGATTGGAACTTCTCCTAAACAAGATCAAAAACTACGATTTTATAGCGCCTGTTGTTCCAGTAAAGAACCCCGTCTGAGTGATTACACTGAGCGAATCTTATACCGGATGGAGGTGGATCCGTATCTCTCCAGGTGGAGGAATAGTCAGAATCCGACACTTGCGACAAGAATGATCCAAAAAGAGCAACTTGTACGCGTTCACAACTGCATCAAAACCAAGGCAGTAAGTCATGTCGCGGTCACCGGCAATATATTCGGAAAATGTCTAAGGGAGCTCCGGGACATGGAGTTGTAGCGTTTCACAGGTAGCAATATTGTGCAGCCATATATGATCCCTAGTGGAAAAGCAAATCAAACCGTTGACGACGTTGGATGCGTGCGCGACTCCCTAATCCTGACAGGTTGTGGAAGTTTGAGCAGTAATGATTAACGTGACAATTAGTAGTATTCCGGCCGTCATTATCATCCTCCCCGTTATCCACCATGAAAAGATAGAACAGTATTGTGGATTTAAAAGAAGTTGTATTCGTTTCACGCATTAGGAAACCTCGAGAACCGCCACTGTAGGTTTTGGGAAAATATGGATCTAATATGGTTGAAAGCCAAGCCTTGCAAACGGACTTAAACCTCATCAGGGATTTTACCGGAACCAATCTCAGGATCTCCCTGACGAGTCCAAATTAGTACGGCCCGCGACTAGGCCGGCCCAAGTCCGGTAAAAGGTTCAACCGGCCTCTGGAAGTTTCTAGGTCGGTTCCTAATTACTTTACTACCAAGGAAGGGTTTCATAACCTAGCTCTATAAATAGCGATCAACCCCTCACGGTTAAAGGTACGCTCTACGCACCACAATTCATACCCTATTAACAATTGCTCTTACTGACTTAAGAATCGGAGTGTCTACAAGTGCATGAGTAGGTGTTTTGTTAAGATCAGAGACCAGGTTGGTTGATCATGGTGTCCATGCTCGAGAAGCATCACCATCAGATTAATGTGTCCTCGGCAGTTATTATCGAAGAGTTCAAGTGAATACTTCCTCGAGACTAAGGTACACTCGAATGATCCCTTCGAATATGCATCCTCGATCGAAGAGCCAATATATACATTATCAAGGTCCGAGAGCCTTTATGTGCTTATTAGATTAACTTCTCACTATCTTTCAGTTGACATGCCATTATTATTATACTTGCAATACATGTCTCAGACTAAGTTGCAAGATAAGCATACCCCAAGAACTCCGGGGCACACAGTTGATCCCTCGAGGATAGTAGCAACGTCAATTTCGCTTTGACCTTAGGGCATTTATACTTCAAACCCGAGATATAGGCCATCGGCTTAATGCACATAGTGGTAGCCCACTCGTGTACTCATGGGAGCTGTTATATCTCATATACACAGTTACACCCAGTTAAACATGACTAGTCATTTGAACGGACATCTCTTCAGGACCGTTCTCGAGTTGGACATCCTCATCGGGACCGTCCTCGTAAGTCCCGTGTATTTAACATCCGGACATTCAAATCAAGGAGCTCGTACCCAATTTCCTCGTGGATTTCCTCTTCAGGATCGTTCTTAAAAATACATTCTCTTCAGAATCGTCTATACAAAGGTATCCTCTTCAGGATCGCCTGCAAAAGAACCTGTACTTAACATCCGACCATTATAAAGCGTTTTACAAATAACTCATAAGCTGTGTACTCGACATCCGGTATTGAGAAAGGCCTTGATTTCCATGTTCATGAACTAGGGGAAGACTATCCCTCAAACCTAAACACGTGTTTTATATCTCAATGAGAACTAGATTTGTTCTCGAGTATGCTTCTTGGATCGATCTACCATATCATCCAATACATCAGAATGAAAATGACTTTATTCTCGATGTTCTCGAATTCACTTTGTGCCTCGTTAATACATGCCTATTCCTTCTGTAAGGTGGTTACCATCCACCTCCTTCTGATAGACACCATTTTATTTCCTAAACCCCACGAGTATGGGGGCTTCTTGATTAGGCACCTCGATGAATTGAGCGGCGGGAATTACACTCTCATCTAAAGTCTCAGTCTGTCAAATGCCACCCCAAGACTTGGGGGCTCCGAGATAAGTAATGGCTCGGGGTTATCTATAACGAGGAGCGTTTATATATAAGAGATTGTAAGGCGTCTGGAAGGTATATAAGGTGTCTGGAAAGTGTGTAAGGTGTTTTGGAGGTGTTTGGAGGTTGTGTTTTTGTTTTTTCGATGATTATTAGTTTACAGATCTCTTCCTATGACTATTCTTGACAGTCCACACTTAATGCTCAGACTGGGGCATCGTCCCTTCTCACACTAATAAGTAAAACCTCCTCGATTCTTGCTCGAATCTTGGGCAATTATGCATCTACTCGATTTCGACACGTCAACCTGGTTCATACTTCTCAAACCCGGACTAAGGGTTTTATGCTTTATTTCTCGGGACATGAGAAATGGCAAGCGGGTCGGTTGGGCGGATATTAATTAGCTTAAGTACTTGCGTACCTTCTTCAAGGTCAGATGGTTGCAGTTCTCGAGTTTTGTCTGGAATTCTACTCGAGAGAATCTTCTCGAATCTCACCATCCTTGCATTAACGTGATCACTTGCGGCATCTTCTACAGTGTTCTATGCTGTACTCTATCTCTCCTCGACAATCGAGGATGCTTATGATTATACTGGGGAAAATTCTCGACGTGTAGTTCAGCCTCAGACAATGTTCAATTTCAAACTTATGTCCTCGACATCGAGTATCAATGGCATATTCTGTCTTTATTCATGACGCTTCTCGATCCACTACTCTGTGGTTATTCTCGAAGGTTTGGGTCTATTACCTCTCGCTCAGAAGCATATGTCATAGTTCTCTAGTCAACTCCTCATCTCGACAGTAGATTTACTTTAGCCGCTGCTAATGGCGTATATTTTGAGACTAGTGAGAATCTCCGCTACGTCTCCTTCTCGACAATAGATTATATTGGGCCAAGTTCTTAGCATGCAGCTCCACCTTATATTTCTTCTCAAACTTATGTTATCAACAACAAATGTCAATAATCACAGTCTATTACATCTTCCCTCTTGGTTCTCAACATAGTATTGCCAGACATCTCCTTCTCGAGATTATCTTCTCGAAGTCCTCGAGATTCATGTGTTTGAACTCATTTAGGCATATCTCTTGCCTCTATTCACGATGCTATTCAGTATCACCTCTCAGTTATTATTCTCAAGATTTGGAGTTAATGCCTCTCGATCAGAAGTGTGCATTATAGTCTTCGAGCAGATTCCTTGTTCTGCCGGTTATTGACAACACACCATTATATATGAAATAGTCAGAATCTCCACTACTTCTTCTTCTATAATCCTCTCAAGGAGCGGGACGTTTACCTCAATATTTCTTTGGTGCAGATTGTGAAGATCATCACATGATGGTTTCTCGACTAACGTCTGGATCAATGACAGTAGTGGGAATCTCCACTGTCCTCTTTATCATCTTATCAAGCAACAGGACATCTGCTCTAGTATCTCGATGGGGCAGATTATTGAGATCATCACCTATAGACTTCTCACTCGAAAGTTTGAATTGATGACTCTCTTTTCGTCACAAATTGGCATAAATGTCAATCGCCCTTTATGATACGTGCATTCGACAAGGTACGTGCTAATGCTTTTATTACTTTAATTTCTCCTCGATGCTAACCTGTCACAGGTTCTCGATCCAAGTCAATTTTTTCCGAACTTGAGGAAACTATATACTCCACGTTATCAAGCATATCCTATCTTCAGACTTCAAAGTATAGGCTTGATAAGGGGCACTTGACGAGTCCAAATTAGTACGGTAAAAGGTCCAACCGGCCTTTGGAAGCTTCTAGGTCGGTTCCTAATTACTTTCCTACCAAGAAAGGGTTCCATAACCTAACTTTATAAATAGGGATCAACCCCTCATGGTTAAAGGTACGCTCTACGCACCACAATTCATACGCTATTAACAATTACTCTTACTGACTTAAGCATCGAAGTGTCTACCCTCAGGAGACTCCGAGGCCCTCTTTTGTAGATTTTAGGGTTTTGACTCTGCCATGGCCGCCGGTTCAACCAATCGGAGACATTAGTGCAGATCCATGCTTCGTCACTCCCGATGCAATTCGTCGGGAAGGAGCAGTGGTGGTTCCATCATTGATGACTCTTTGATCTGGGATCGAGAGAGGCTGGAAATTTATACAGGAAACCCTAACCATCCAATCCTAAGAAAGCTGAGTTTTGGTTTATTTTTTAATTTTTTGAAAACATCGTTACATCAAATCAAATAGTTAAACCGTATTTTAAGGAATTTATGATTTTTATTATTCCAAAAAAGAGAGAGTTTATCTGTTGTCATGATACTGAGCTTGTCACCTGGCGGGCAAAATTGGATATACATCTTGCAGAACCATCCCATTAATGATTTGGCTTGAACATGACATAAGAAGGAAAGCCTTCCAGCTGAGTTCATAAAGGAATGACAATCGAAGAATAAATCCTCTGATTAAACCGATGCTGTTTACATTATTTAGAAAGCTTCTTAAATCCAAACCAATTCCCGTAGCAGAGCTGCTTCTTAGGTTGAAATTTGTCGGTTATTTCGCTTCCGCCTTAACAACTCTAGCAACTGCGACTCGGCTGAGGGCATGAGTCAGAAGAATCTTGCTCTCCAAACCACTTGGAAATGCTAACGTTGACTTATCTAACAGTCATATGAAAGTCAACTTGGTACTAGTCAAATCCCCTGTTCACATTATATGAATATACTGAAGATTGGAAGAGTATGATTAAACTCCAGCTGTTGTTATTGTGTGGTCTGTATAAGATGGACCATCTGGATGTAATTACACTGTCAGACTACCCTACAAAAACAAGCAATTTCCCTCCCTTCCATTCTTCCAATGATATTTTCTGATTGTCAAGGAGACTTGTGTCTGAACTGTGACAAAATCTGACCAGCAGTCATCTTTGATTAGTCAAAAATTCAAATATTGTGTAACTTGCACAATTCAATCTTCTTGTTGCTAGTTATTCAACATACGGAAACACAATGAGGTTCATTTGAAAGGAAAAAAACACACACACACAGAGTACACACTTGATCCTCCATCAATAAATTTGAAAATTGATGATACCCTGGAACTGTATGATTAACTTGATTCCATGCAGAACCTGATGTACAAATTCTACTTCTATGTTGTCGCGGTTTGCTGGTTTGTTGTGCAGCCGCCATTCGTGGCAAATGCTGAAATTGCAAAGAAGGTTGATGTTGGGATAATTGTTGATTCAGATGTTCTAGTTGAAAAGATTAGCAAAACTTGTATGCTCATGGCACTTGAAGATTTTTATGCCACTCACAACCAAACCAAATTCAGGCTTGTCCCTCTTATCAGAGACTCAAAATCTGATGCAATAGAAGCAGCTTCTGCAGGTACTCAAAATCTTTGTCTTGTTTCTCTTTTATATTGGCTTGGAATGATTCAAAAGTACTGTTTGTTATGTTTTTCAGGTATAGACCTTCTGAAAAATGTGAAAGTACAAGTTATATTAGGTCCACAAAGGTCTACACAAGCACATTTTGTTATTGATCTTGGTAACAAAGTTAAAGTCCCTATTGTTTCTCCAGCCACAAGCCCATCACTTTCACCTAAAGAATCTCCATTTTTCGTCCGAGCAGCGCATTGTGCATCCTTCCAGGCAGAAGCCATAGCTGACATTGTTAAGGCTTATGGCTGGAGACAAGTTGTTATTGTGTATGAGGACAGCGTTTATGGCAGTGGAATAGTTCCCTTTTTGACCGAGTCATTGTTGAACAGTAGCGGTGCGACAGTTCCATATCGAAGTGCCATAACTGTTTCGGCTACTGATGATCAGATTCTTGAAGAGCTGTCTAAGTTAATGAGTATGCAGACAAGGGTCTTCGTGGTGCATCTGTTGCCGGTTCTGGCTTCTCGCCTGTTTATCAATGCCGAAAGAGTTGGAATGATGAACTCAGGATATGCTTGGATCATCACAGAGACTCTCACAACTCTAATAGATCATTCTGTTGACCCGATGGTTATTGATTCGATGCAAGGTGTTCTTGGATTGAAGGCTTATTTCCCTGGATCAGATAAAGTCAACAACTTTACAAGGAGGTGGAGGAAAAGGTTCAAGCAGGACCACCCTGAAGTGGATGTGTTTGAGCTTAATGTTTATGGTTTATGGGCGTATGATAGTGCGACTGCATTAGCAATTGCAACAGAGAGAATCGACAGTGTGGCTATTCCGGGATTCAAGGGGGGAAATGTAAATGGAAGAAGTAGCCATTCTGACTTGGATGATATAGGAAGTTCAGAAATGGGAGCCGCGCTTATTGGATTTCTTCGTAACATAAGATTCGATGGATTAAGTGGGGATTTTCACATTTTGGATGGACAACTACAGCCATCTGCCTTTCAGATTGTAAATATAATTGGCAAAGGAGAGAGGACTATTGGATTCTGGACTAAAACATATGGCATTTCAAATAAGCTAAAACGTGATAATGATGGCAGTAATGAAAAGCTTGGCATTGTGATATGGCCAGGGGAATCTCTTACTGTCCCTAAAGGGTGGGAAATTCCGATAAAAGGGAAGAAATTAAGGGTTGGAGTTCCTGTGAAGAATGGATTGGAAGAGTTCACTAAAGTAGAAAGGGATCCTACAACTCATTCTGTCATCGCCACTGGTTTCTGCATTGAAGTTTTCAAAGAAGTAATGAACTCCCTCCCGTATGCTGTCCCTTATGATTTTATTCCTTTTGAAAACGCCGGTGGAGATCCTGCAGGAGACTATAATGATCTTGTATATCAGATCTTTCTAAAGGCAAGGCCATTTCGTCATATCTATGCAATTTTTCGCGCATTAGTACTTACAATTTTGATTAATTAATGATGGCTTTCACTAATTCATTACTGAAGTTCCTTCTGATATTTCAGAAGTATGATGCAGTGGTGGGTGATGTGACCATTTTAGCTAACAGATCAGAATACGTGGATTTCACGTTACCTTACACAGAATCTGGTGTTATGACTGTTGTTCGAATCAAGGATGATGAGAAAAGCAATGCGTGGATTTTCTTGAAGCCTCTAACAAAAGACCTGTGGTTAACTGTTGGAGGTTTTTTTGTCTTTATTGGCATCGTTGTGTGGGTGATCGAACACCGTATCAACAAGGAGTTCCAAGGCCCTCCTCACAAGCAAGTTGGAATCATTTTCTGGTTCTCCTTCTCAACTCTTGTGTATGCTCATAGTAAGTCCTTGAACAAAATTAACCATCAGTGAAAATTAATTATTCCTTTTAGTGTACAGTATCTTCTGTCCGCAATTTTCCATGAGAATTTTCGGGGTTTCAAATGATTCAATAACCATTTGAAGAGTTGCAATTAGGGGTGATGGAAAATCCCTTTATGCATTACTGTTGAAGGTTTTTTCAGCATTTTCTGCAGATAAAGTTTTGCAACTAAGTTTCAAAAACTCTACTTTAAGAGGATATTAGTCCTTCTCTAGCACATATATGGTGTTGATGAATAAATCCTTAAGGAAAGTGATTTACTATCATGGTTTGAGGCCTTTTCCATCAACACATTGCAGGGGAGAAGGTGTTGAGCAATTTATCGAGATTTGTGGTAATCGTTTGGCTGTTTGTGGTGCTAGTACTGACATCAAGTTACACAGCCAATCTGACATCAATGTTAACAGTTCAACAACTTCAACCAGCTGTCACCGGTCTTTTTGACCTAATAAGCAATGGCGATTACATTGGCTACCAGACTGGCTCTTTTGTGACTGAACTCCTCAAGAGCAAGAACTTTGACGGATCCAAGTTTAGAAACTACAGCACCTATGAACAGTATGACGAAGCACTTAGCAAAGGTGGCCAGAAAGGTGGGGTGGACGCCATTGTGGATGAACTTCCATATATCAGGCCTTTTGTAGCTCAGCACTGTAGTAAATACACCATGGTTGGTCCAACCTTCAAAACTGCTGGCTTTGGATTTGTAAGTACTCCCCTGTAATCTCAGATGTCAATGTAATTTTGTGAAGCCTTTTCTGCTCTCCACTCTTAACCCCTTACCAATCCATCCATCCAACATCCATTGCTAATAATAGATTCTTCATTTTTTTTGGTTAATCTGTAATGCAGGCATTTCCAAAGGGATCTCCATTGGTCCCTGATGTTTCGAGAGCTGTGTTGAATGTGACTGAGGGAGATAAGATGTCAGGAATATTACAACGGTGGCGAATGGATGACGAGAAAACTTGTGCAGACCAAAACAATGGAGTGACTGCATCTTCAGATAGCCTTTCATTGGACAGTTTCAGAGGGCTTTTCCTAATAGCTGGATTGTCTTCAGGATTAGCTCTTGCCATCTATTTCCTCATATTCTTGCATGAAAACAAGGAGATCCTCAGTTCTGATGATTATTCGGTCATTCAGAAATTCTTTCATCTGGCAAGAACTTTCAATGAAGACAGAACAGAATCAAAAGCAGAATCATCATCAGCCCAGCAGGTAACCCATAAAGTGCATTAGTAAGTAAACCATCATTACTTGTAGTTAGCCAGAATAGATCATGATATGTTTTTAATTTTGTGAAATGTGACATTGAAAAAGTTTCTTACTGCAAAGCTATCAACAGAACAAAAAACTAACGATCCGCCTTTATTATTCCAGGCTCTGAAGAAGAATGAAGCAGAAACTACAGAAGCAGGAGGGGAGAGTCCACAAACAGGAGGCAGAAGTAGCTTTTATTATCATAATAATAACAATACTGATGATCAGGATGAAGGGCAGTTTTCTACAGCAACAACACAACCTACAAGTCCAATTCATGACAATGCCATAACAATAGAAGATGATACTGCAGAACATAGATAATTATAATAATTTTATTAGTCCTGGTTGCGAAAATGCAACTGGTAACATTAGAGTTATTCATTGTAGGATGGTTAGAGACTCAAGGCCGTATCCTTTTCTTTTGAAGATCATCAGAAATTGCAGAGCAAAGATGATGTAAGTACATTTTCTTTAGGTGGTTGCAACTCTGAAAAAGGATAGATTACTACTGTAAATTCAAAAGCTTCATCGTCTTCTGTTTGTAGAGACAAAATTTTACTGTCACAAACACTTTTGACACGATAATTTGAGAATGTTGAATCCAGGTCGCCTATTTAAACTGGATTCTCCACCACCAGAGATTATATTTACTTATTTAGAAACTGATGTAATTATAAAATGGCATATGCATAACGCATAGTAATTGATAATTCCTTAATATAGTTAATAAAAGTCCTCCTTTAGCACAAAGATAAAAAGAAGGAAAGAAAAAATTGACATGTGGAGTTGGGATTGCGATTTGTTCCGAAAGCACAGGTTTAATATATGTAGTACTCCCTCCTGTCCTTATTATAAGTAAAACCTAAATCAAAATCAAAATGCCTTATAATAAGGACCGGAGGGAGGGAGTTGTAGACAAAGGTATGAGTTGGTCAAGTTTTCACACCCAAAAAAAATCCATCACTACATTCAATATTCAGGTAAACTTCATTGGCCAAATCTCCATTGTTTCCATGATTCACCCTTCTTTCCATATGTGTTATTTGAGATTTCGGACATATTTTAATCAAGAAGATTTGGATTATATGTTTGGAAGAACAGATACAGAAACATCTGCATTCGGTTTCCATATATCCAAAGCAAATTAATCAAATAAAACAACAGCAAACTAATTAACCACTATTCTATGTGATCCATTTTCAATAAAGTAGCAAAAAGATCTTTCGGCCTGCCAAGATTTCATCATAAAACCAACAGATTTTCAGTCACTCTCTTCAAACAACCACTCTTCCTGCAAACTTCCTACATTAAACATCAGCAAACTTTGACTCCTTCCTCTTCAACATCTGCACCATGGTAAGTCCTGGTTTGCATTTTTGTCATGGTGAATCTTTATTCTATAAGGGATTTTGATTTGATCATCTTATGCATTCATGTTTACCTTAGGCAACAGTTCGCCGGGAGAAGCGAGTATGGGTGGCCGTATATGTAGAGAAGCCAAGAAGGAAAAATTTGCTGTCAAACAACCATCGTCAACAGCATCATCATCATCATCACCACCACCATCACCTTCACCTTCATCAGGCTAAAAATGTCTGCCATAATCGAGGATACGATAGAAAAGCTCACCTTCTCGAGTACTCGAGGCAACTTCGAGAATCGGCTAGGTCTCAGCAATCCACTCCCTTACTGCCTGTTTCTCATCATCATAGCCAACAACCACCTATGACTCAGGTGAAAAAAATCAACTTCATCTGATTTTTTACCAATGATTTTATCTCTAGGTCATAGGAAACATCAATCTCAAAAAAAAAAAAAAAAAGCGAACAAAGAAATTCTGATACTGATCCTTGAGGAAAAAGTTGACAAAACCAAAGACTGTTTCTTGATTAAGAAAAAGCTTTGGGAAAGTTCATTATTAAAACGAAACAGTGACACTAAAATATTCAATGATAATGGCTAGGTGTCAACGCATACGATTATTTTAGAAATGCATGATGTAGAAAGCAATCAAATATAGTGCTCCATCCGTCTCAGAAAAATAATCCATTTTGTTGAACTAATTCTGGGATGAAAAAAGTACTAGCTTATGTCAAAACCTATGTATTCATCTGCATCATTAATGTTTTCCCAAACAGAAGATTCTCTTAATACAAATGGCATTGTAAACTGTTCAGACCTCTGTATCCCTTCTGAAAGGAGATTGTACATCGTTCGAGTGCAAATTTCTAAACATCCAAGAGAGAACACCACTCAAAATAAATGCTAACTTAATGATGATTCAAAATTACCAGATAATTCCAGTTCAGAAGAAGCGAACAAATTCTGCAACTCCAACATGCCTGGGAAATTGGAAATTGCTGATTCCGGGTTTTATTAGAGCTTTCTTGAAGTCGCGTCACAAAAGAGAAAAGAAGAGAAAGAAGGCTTCAAGTCCTGGATCCACAACTACAAAGATTAAAGCCATTGTGAAGAGCTTTCGGGTACTTAATCGACAATCAGATTTTACTTTGATCATCTCTCGTATAATTAGTCATTTAGTTGCTATGAGTTAAAAACAAAAAACTGGAAGATTTAGTTGATTTTCGATTTATCTCACCAACATTCTCTCTACAGGTAAAGAAGAAAGGAGGATTCACTTCAAAATTGTTTGCATCGCGTGGGAAGTATCAGTAGAAAAGACTTACCTGCTGTGGACATGTTAATGATGGCTTTCAATAAAACTAGGAGCTCAAATGTATCTTCTGCATTTCTTCTTAGTGATATGTAATTCTTTTCTTTCACAGAAAGAAACTGTAGTTTCTCTCTTTCCTTAATCCACATGTTTGTTTAATGAAAGGTTACCTGATTTCTATAATGCTGCTAAAATGTTTATCAAAAAATAATTCTGCACAAAGAATTCCCTGAAATTAATGTATGACAGCTTTCTTATTATGGTGTTACGTTCAGTACAATATGGGAAACAGAGAAAAAGAAGTCATACGACATTTGAGAAATTAAGCTAGATGTAAATTTGATATGCTAATCTAATAATAGTCCTAATAGACTGCTTTGAGGAGATTGACTTCATGATGATCCTATAGTGCTACTTACAAAGACAGCCAATGGAATTCTTACCACATGTTTATTTTCTCCCAGAAATTGAATGTCGCCGAAAGTATAAGCATTTGTTGTCTGAGTTGCATTCAAGATGATTGTTAGGTGTCTTGAAGAATTGGGACTGATCTTGAAAGATTCTGGAATAACTGTAACTTTCACCCCCAAGGGCTCCCTTACCACAACCATGTACTTTTCGGCTTCATCAGCAACATTTGTGACCCTTCTAAGAATCCTTCTTGATCCAACCAAACTGGAAACAGTCACACTTGGTGTATTCAAATCTGAGCACCATTTTTTCCGAGGTGGACAGGCAATGCCAACAGCTTGTCTCACAGACATGTCATCGACACCTGGAACCGAGCATAAGAAATCGACATACTGCTTGAAGTTGACCTCAAACACAAGTCCAGGATCCATTGCTCGAGAGGGATTGACAGCACCAGCACCAAAGTCGAAGGGAGTTGCGTGAGAGAGCTGGTTAGTTTGCTGGGCTAGTATCGGAGCGCCATTTTGATCAACCACATCTGCTGTTGTCATCATTGCTGATGTAATGGCAGCAGGACTCCAATCTGGATGTTTTTGCTTGATCAGAGCTGCAATACCGGCAATATGTGGTGCTGCCATGCTAGTTCCAGACAGTAGTGCGAAATACTGACCTAGAAGAGGGATTGGATTTCTGTTAACTCATTGAGTTTCAGTAAGATCTTTAATCGTAGATCAACAAGTTTTTGTGCTTTTATGCGTTTCCAATCATCTTAAGATAACTAGGATACTAAACATATACCAGATTGTCACACCAACCAAGATTAAAGGACCCGCATACCAAGAAATATGGAGTTAATTCAGCATTCAATTGACCTAGCTACGATTTGGAAGTTAAGAGAGATCTGAAACCTTTGATATGTGCATCTCCTTCACTGTACGGGCTCCACGCAGCCCATATTGAGGAACCTGGAGCCATGATAGTTGGTTTCAAGACATCAGCAGCCTCCAAATGTTCATTATTAACATCTGGACCTCTTGATGAATATGATGCAACTATTGGAGCTTGTCCTGTGTAAATTGCTTGCCGTCCATCCATAATTCTAGCTGTAGCTCGAAAGCCAATCGCTCTCCCAGTTCTACTCCGTATTGTATTTGAATTATAATATTCCCACAGAGCCTGCATCAGAAAATTGTGTATCCAACGTCAGAACACCATATACTGTTTCATCCCTGATACATGTTTCATTATGTTGACATATGAGTATGCTGTTATGAATCAGTCATGTAGCAAAAATCAGCATGGAAGTCAATCCAAACATCACTTGCTTCTTTCTGTTACTGTGAAGTATCATTTGGAAGGATTCAGATGGCCTCAATTTTTTAAAACAAAATTTTTGCAAAGATAAAAGCACTTCAAATTTCGAAAAATGCAATATTCTTCAGGATGCACAGAACTTTCTTCAGAATTGTTAGTCCCCAGGTTGAATGAAAACTGGATCACGTTTCTTTTACTGCTAAAGAATGCAAAAGATTAAAATGCATGTGATTGGATACCGAAGAGGCTTCCATGTTGTTCAAAATGACACCAGGGACTTGTAAGGTTTCTATGGCACTCTTTATCTGCTCTGAACCCATATCAGGGTTCATTGTAAGAATAAATCCAGCAGCACCAATTTTTTGTATAGTGTCTGCAACAGCAGCAATGCTAGTTTCCTCGGTATCGAAATCAAATGAATATGTGCATATTATTATCTTTCCCCGAACCAAGGAGGTCACAAACTGATCTGGGTTTTGACAGCTCTCCACTGTTAACAGGCCATTTGTGGTGTTTCTTTCTCCAACATCGGCTGCTGCGGCTAGAGGAAAGAACACTTCTCCAACTGTTGGAGCTGCAGCATAAAGAAGGAAGTTAGAACATCTTAACACAGTGATAGAGAGTTTCTGAAATTTCAGAAAACTGATTAAAAACAGGGAAGAAGGAAAAGAAAAAAGTATTGGCTAGCAAGTAAACCTACGTGCAAGTCCCGAGCCTGTAAGGCTCTGACCACTGCCCAGTTTAATAGAGGAGTTGTACTTGCGGTCAGTAATAGATGCAGCTACAGTTGTGATCCATGGACTAAAGGAAAGCATAGAACTGGGAGAAGGCCCTCCATTTCCGGCAGCTTGAACGACAAGCACGCCTGCTCTGGTTGCGAATAACAGCTCCAATTCTAAGAGGTTCAGAAAAGCAGAAGGTCCTGATGGGACTTTTGATGGCCCTACAGAAAGGTTTAGTATATCAACACCATCTTCCACTGCCTGTACAAGACAAAACTGGAAAAAGTCATTTCTGTTTCACCAAAGTTAGCATTCAAATAAGGTAGACACTTAAGACTTCTTCAGAAATTCCAAATCCATTGATAAACCTGATCTACAGCAGCTACAACATCGGACATATAACCTCCAAAAGCATAAAGAGCTTTATAAGCAGCGACCCTGCTTGCAAAAGAAGAAAACTTCAAAGATTAAATGTACTTATTGTGCTGGATGAAATGTAAACTTAGTCTTAATAACCAAATAGATGTAAGTTTGAAAACTAAGCAGATATGCATCAGGTTCAAACAAAAGCATATCTGTATTACCTTGCTCCTGGAGCCATACCACTGGCATAACCATAATTGAAGTTGTTTGCCATCACCGGAATTTGGTGGTTTCCAGCTGCTGTTGATGCCGTATGGCTGTTAAAATTCAACCAAAAATGTAAAAATGCAGAACCAGTATCAACATACGGTTAAATCAACCCAACAGCAATCCAATGCCATCGAGAGAATATGGTGCTAATATAGAGTGAAAATACTCTGATACAGGTGATGCACTGCTATTAGTTTACCTTCCGTGACCATCAGCATCAAAAGGAGAAGCATAGTCACGGGTAGCGTTAAATTCACCAGCAGCAACGGCAGCTCTTGAAAAATACTGTGCCCCAACTATCTTACCATTGCAAGATAATGGAGGGAACTGATCTCCAATATCACATTTTCCTTTATATTTTGAAGGTCTTGAAAATATGCCCTTACTGGCTTCAGTTAATGATTCAATCATGAAACTTTGATGGGAAGGATTTATTCCTGTATCAATTAAACCAATTACTACTCCCTCCCCTGAAGTCGCAGCTTCCCCTAGTTTTGGCCAAACCCCATTAGCAATACCCAAATAGTCAGGTGTGTGAGTTGTCAATTTCTGCATTTTCATGTCTTCATGGACAAGTGTAACACCTTCTGCATTCCGTAGGATGTCGATATCCTATAAAAACAACATTTTTTAACTCTGTCATGCTATAAACAAAGAAAAAACATATATTTTTTGTGAAAAGAAGGGTAGCTTTCATGAGCAGGACTGGTTCATTTTGCCACATATACAGAGCCAAAAGAAAATGGAATTGCAAGTCTTTTTATCTTCCACTTGTATGAATAAAAGTGAATGCATACTTAACCTAGACAAGTAAAGATACTACATAGGTATATCCATGGAGAGTTTACAAAGGTAACATGCAGGCCTGATATGACATACATTGGCAGACTGAACCTGGACTGCAAATCCATTCAATAGATGTGTGTAGCTGTAAAGTTTAGTGTATCTTCTTGTGGATAATAGAGATTCAAGAAAAATGTCATGCTCTTTGCCCATCCTCTCCTTGAAGCTTTTAGTCTCTTCCTGACTCCTACATAAAGATTGCATCGTCAATTTTAGAAAATCAATGGCAAAACTAAATAAATTAGCAAAAGAAGCTATTATTCGCCTTATCAGCACTCCTACCCCCTCTGTAAAAGGTAACGAAATGTTACCTCAAAAACAGTTCCGATACTTCGTTAGACACAGCAGGAGCTTTGTCCAATAAAACCATGTAAACCTTCGTGTCTGTTGAAATGGTTTCTGGACAATTGATGAAGAAGATGAGCAGCATAAAAAGAGATAGAGGTCCCATGGTATTTATGAAGCAAATGAAATGCTTGATGAATTATGGTGAACTTGATATATGAGAAGCCTCTTAAAGATGTGAAGCACAGTTTTACATCAATTAGGTCATGGACCAAATGAAGCTGTTCATTTTCATGCATTATGTAAGACCCTCCATGTCTTTCTCGTTTCCAAACCACCCCAATCGTGCAGTTGGCCAGCCCCTCCTCTCATTCTCAAGACTAAAATGATCGAGATTTGGATTACAGCAGCGAAAAGATATCAGCAAAAGTACATTAAGGTCAACAGCATAAATCAAGGAGAAGACATAAAATGAACTTGGTGTGAAGATAAGTTGTTTCTCACTCCATAACTATCTATTACTCAGAGTCACGAAAACACGAGCAGAACTAAAACATAACAAGTATCAACTTTGAGCTACAATAAGTACGGACTCCCAGACAGATATATTTATACAGACCCTTTAGCAAACTTCAAATACTATTTGATACTGAAAACAACATCGATCCGGCATATTAAACTGTTTCAAACTGAATGATTTCATAGCATAGTAATAGTACAGAGCTGTATCCCTTTCACCACTGTAGCAAGTATACACACAAATTACTATAACCAGTTTACAAAATCCTTGGATAGAAGTATCTTTAATGTGTAAGAAATGGTGTCATAAACAACTAAGTAGTTAAAGATCCCATGCCGACCAAGTACAGAAATCAAATACTTGAATCAAATGAATTCAACTATGGATTTTCAATTACTCGAGTGATCACGACAATAACCTCTGCTGTCGCGTATACTCCCATATAGCAATGGCACCACTAACATGAACATTCAGTGACCTAACAACTCCCAGTTGTGGGATCTCAATGCATGCGTCAAGAATATGAATTATTTCCACAGGTATACCCTCCTTTTCCCGGCCCAGGACCAGAACAGATTTTGTGGGGAATGCATACTGGTCAAGAGGCTTACTGTTAGCAGTTTGCTCAAGACCCAAGATTGCATAACCCTCATGCTTTTTCTTTTCAAGAAAACTTTTCATGCTGCTAACTGGAACTTCTATAATTGGAACCCATTTCTCTGCCGTTACACTAATGAGTTGGAACTGCTTGTCATTTAATATGCTTTTGTCTGCAATGGCTAATCCAGCCGCTCGGAATACCTCACAAGTCCGTGCCAACCCAGCAAGATTTGGAACCCGATCAACCAATGATGCAACAATTATCAAATGCTGCCGGCTTGCTTTCAACTTTTGCACAGCTATGTTCCCTGAATGCAGCAATTGATCAAGTAACTGATCTTCTTTCTCCATATCTGCAAGTGTTTTTAAAGATTTACCACCTTCAGTTGAAAAAGCAGTAGCTGGTTGCGTTTCATGTTTGGACAGGGTAAATTTCTTCTGAAAATCCAACAACAAATCTTGTTGATTGATCTTAGAAACAACTTTACTGGAGTTTATTGCTATATCAGAAATATTGCTCTGCTCATGAATAAATAAGCCCTCATTCTTGATAATAGCTGCATCCCTGGCCATTGAGATTCTGAGATCATCTCTAGTATCATTCAAAAATGTCGTCACTTGATCCATAAGAGTCTTTGGCACACACTCAAATTCTTGCTCCACTCTATTGATGAAGATTCCTGCCGGTGTAATAGAGGTCTTTGGGTTGAATGCATCAAGATAACCCTCCATTGAAGTTCTTAGACGTGCACAGTCTGGATTCTCTGTCAAATAAGATTGTAAATCCCGAAAGCACCTTTTCTCCAATGTCAAGGTAGCTAGAGAAAATACCGAATCGTCAGTAGGGGCATTTAATTTCTGAAGAATCTGATACACAAGTAACTGAGTAAATCCACGTAAAGTATGATGATGTGAAGTCAGTAAAGGAATGATAGGAGGAAGTAATTCATCAAGGTGCTTCGACTGGATCTCTATGTCTGCATGTAGAATAACATTAGCAGCAATGAAGACATATGAAGATAAAGCCTGAGGTCGTATGTCATAATTCTTGAGCAAAGGAACCAACTGTGTTCCAACCAGTAATGGAAACTTCAAGTATATGTTAATCGCAATTGTCTCCATGTACTGCCGAACTGAGGGCAAATTATTTCTTTGAATTGCTGTATGCAAGCTAAAAGTAACTTCTTCCACATTATCTGGGTAGACAAATCGGGACAGAATACAAATCATCTGCCACACACGAATTTTCCGCCTGTGAATTGCACTATGCTTCTTGTACAACTCCTTCGATAGGTCTTTCTCAACTAATGCAGACTGAAGAAGTTCCAGCAAAAACATTTTCCCGGATGCTAGGGCCTCCAGGCTATTTCTATTTCCATTAGGCGCATCAGCCATGTCAGCAAGCTTGCAGAACAAGACAGCAACAGATACACGTGCATATAGCTCAGTGTTGATAAATACTTCAGTAAGCTCTGATCCAGGGCTTTTGGACAATGCTAATACTTCATTCTTTGCTTCCTGGTTCTCCGCTAATTCAGATTCAAAATCCTCATCAAATGCAATAGAACCATACATGGTTAATAGCTTGAGTTCTCTTAAATAATATCTTATCATTGAGGGGTTTTCAAGCCATAATCCAGTTAAATGCAATGCAGCAAGACGAACAGTTCGAGGGCTTTTTGTGCCTTCCTCAAGAATCTTCTCAATGAACCATTTTAGAGGCCCAGGAGCATCATATACTGCATGCATGCACTCATTACCAAACACTGAATAGTGCAAAACAGATGATATAAGAGCTGCAATTGGAGCAACCCTCCTTTTGTTGCAACTCAAGTGCAGTATCCAAGAGGACTTAACCAAATTCCACATCATGTCAACAGTTAAGCCATCACAGGAGATATCCGTTAAACCAGTTCTTTTTAATGCAAACAGCTCCATGTTCAATCTAACTGATCTTAGTATGGGCAGAGCAGAAGTTTCTCCAGCATTTTCTAGGCTCTCAACTAACTCACAGAAGATCCACCTTAACGTATTATCAGAGAAATGATAATTCTCACTGCCAAATTGTTTGGCAATAGCACGTTTTGAAAAAGATAACAGGTACTCTAGGCAGATCCATTTCCAATTAAAAAGAACTGCCCTCCGGCTTCTCACTAGATTTCCTGTTGAAATAAGGGTATTAACATTCTGGAGAAAAAACTGGACAAAGACATCTAATGAAGGCTTAGCATCAGCATGTAACACAGAAAATCTTTCACACCCTGTGAAAAGATCAAAGGCCAAATGAGAGGCCATGGTAATCAAATCTTTCAAAACACAGGACAGTGCTTCATATGCTCCTAAAGATATCTCTGCGTCTCTTTCTGATACACCAGATGGAGTTGTGATAGTCTTCCAGCAAAAGTTCCAGAGAAAGGTGATAACAGAATTAAGTGATGCCTCAGCTGTGAATTGCACACACCACCTTGTGATGGATGCCAGAGACTTCAGGGATGTAATAGATTTCAAAATGGAAGTTGTGACATTAGATGACAACCTTCTTCGGCTTGGACCACCAAGTTTCCCAGTAACTTGACTGGGAAGATTGCACTCTGGTTCTACTTGGCTAGACCAAAAGATAGAGGTGGCTGATTCGGCAAACGAGAGAAGCTCCTCTAAAATAGAGTTTAACAACTTGGCAAATTTCTCAAACATCCGAGATTCAGCAGTGAAATCTACCCAACCGGTAGAGCCAAGAAGCTGCAGGTCAGCCTTCATTCTGTCTCCTATGGAGCCATCAGCTGCTCTATCTTGAATTAACTGAAGTTCCTGAATCAAACTTACTAGAAGAATAAGAAATTTTACAGGCATCCATTCTGAAAGGTTATGCTGCTTGCAGATATTAGATCCATGGTCATATAAAAAAGTGTATAACGTTTTCCACTCCTGTTCAGGTGCATTGACAAGAAAGAGCACTCTTGCCCATCTAGTTGCTTCATAGTCCCATGAGTCAATATCTTCATCATCAAACGTGGTAGACGCTTCTACTGGATGAGAATACACAAAGTTTCTCGGAAAGCTATATAGATTTGCCAAAAGCTCTGCATTCAGATTGCTACAGCTTGAAGTCTTATCAGAAATTGAGAGCCATTTTTGTACCTTGAACCTCAATGAACCTGGAAACAGATGATAGTAAAACCAGCATCAGAGAGAAGAGACAGATACCAGAAGGTCCAGAACCAACACTCTGACCACTCATAATCGCTGTCACAAAAAAATATCGAATTGGATTCAAGTTTAACTTAACGCATACCACCCAAATCAGTCACCTCCCTAGGCAAGCACGAAATGAAGAGGAGAAGCATCTCTAGAGGCACATCGACAGCAGTCATGACTAATGTTGCAGCATCAAGAATCCTTTCACAAACTAGAAAGCCAACAAAAGGTTAGGCTATAATGATAACAAGTGATCTTAATCAAATATTATATCGATCAATCCAAACTGCTACCTTGAAAACGATAATGAGGATTGAAGTGTTGTTTACTGCTCTCAATAATGAATCGCAGAAACTCAAGTAAATCTGCTCTATCATTCTTCCAAAGGTTCCCCTCAGCAGGTTTGCACTGAACTTTTGCAGGGTCATAGCAGTGGGATGCAACTGCTGGGTTCTGTTGTTTGATACCATGGGCAGCTGAAGCAACACACTCTGCAAGGCACATCAATCCAGGTCGTCCAAATGAGTATTTTTTAGCAACTGATGCCAGGTCGCTCAAAAACGGGACCTGTTTCCTGCAAGAAAAAGAATCATTAGAATTATATACAAATTCAAAGTATGGCTCAAGCATCATTGCAGGTCGTGGGTCAGTGGATCAGTCATTCAAAGAGATAAGTCATCAGACAATATTGGCAAAACAAGAAATTAAATGCATTAGTGTACCTCTCATCAAGATAGCTGCAATATTGGCAGAAGAAACTGGCAGCAGCATCAATTGTAGAGGAAGAGTAGACTTGTTTACAACCTTGAAAAGGTAAGAAGAGCATAAGAATTCTTGTGGTAAGCTTTGTCATGATGGTAATTGACAAGACAGTAGAAACATTAAAAACAGATCAATTTCCACCAAGTTATGAAGAATTTAGACACTGCCTATAAACAAATATTTTGAAGGATTAAAAACGGTAGAAACATTACTAGGTCTTCTAGTCTGAAAGAAATATCAGTGAATAGAATTAAACACATAAAATTCACTGCAAGAACAGAACCAACCAAAATCTTTATGATGAACAGGATCATTCAATGCTTCCATAAGTGGACCTAATACGAATTCCTCTGGCAATGAGCTTGCATGGCTTCCATAGTCCTTCCATGCAATTCCCAGAAATGACTGCATGATCAGGCACCTAACTGAAAATGAACCAAAAAGGGGGAAAAAAAAAAAAGAAAGAAAAAAACACACGAACACACACATATCAGTTCCATAATGCTTGGGATTTGAAAAACTAAGCAGCTTTTTTGTATCCTAAAACATATTCTAGAACAAACTACTGAAATTACCTTGAGGATTATCATGACAGAACCCCCGTTCCCACAGTACAGGAAGCCACTCATAAGTATTAACCCATGTCTCCTTTGACTTTCTGTGCAGCTTTCCAGAAACAGAATCCAGTCTTTCTTCTGACTCAAAACAAGAATGGAGCAACAAATTCATCTGCCAATAAGCAAAAAGCGATTGAATCTAAGTATTAGATGATTAATCATAGCTCTCAAGGAATCAAAAGTAGGCTTTAAACATAAACAATAAATGGATGAATAGATATTGCAAAATGTAACATGAAACCACAGATAGACAAGCAGAACTTAATCAGATGCCAATTCCGATGATTGATAGCATATTGTCCTTTCCATCATGATCAATTATTTGATTTTCTCATAACTTAGTCTGCAAACTTCCCCTTTCCATAGAAACGAGCTTCTTGCTTCTTACTAAAAAAGAATTTTCTGCGCTCTCAAATAAATAAGGGAATGGGGAATCAATATGTTAAGGGCAGATTTAACAGTACCTGGTGATTCCAGGCTGCTTCAACCAAGTGAGTGCCATACTCTTCAAGCATTTCATAAAGAAAAGTAAAAGTTTCCCATCTATTCCAGCTGTTCAAGTTATCCTCAGTGGAATTATTTATTTTTCCAACACCCAGGGATTTTGCTTCTTCATTGGCCCACCTTTCCCTTTTGGTCATACCACGAGGAACCAAATCTTTTTGGCCTGATACAGCATCAGAAAAGCCAGGATTGCAGCTTTCACCCTTCAACCTCAAAGTGGATTTCAGTACATGCAGTGACTGTTTTCTAGTTAAGCTCTCCTCATCAACCTAGCAGGGCAGAGAAGACAGAAACACAATATCAGAAAAAGAAAGAAAGACCGAAAAAGGATTTTCTGTCATAGAGCTATACTTCTCATAAAAATAAAATAAAATAAAAAAAGTCAACAAAATGCTAAAGCTCATTCATTACCAAGCCTTTTCTAACTTCATCCCAAAACTCATCGCTAGCAGACAAGTCAAATCCTTTCCCTGTGCCAAAGATATTTCCATCTTCAATTCCACTATTCAACGAGCCAGATGATAGATAAAGAGAGAGTACAGTAAAAGCATCTCTTCTTTCTGAAAGCCCCAGTGAAAAAAGGGTTTTGCAGCATGTCCATATTTTCTCACCAAGAGCCTCCCTAAAGATTACATAAAACCATGATCATGAAGGCCAAGATTGAGAATATAGATGCAAAGAATGTGAAAGAGACATCGTAGGATTAACGATTGGTAAAGAATGTGCTACAGACATCATAGCAATTGACAACTGGACAAACTCTACCTGTTAAACACATAGCTCTGGCCACGGACAGAGACTTCAAAACAGGGATTCGACCCAAATGCTTTAAGAACAGAAGGCAGGAGAATGCTAATTGCAGAAGCTCTATGCTCTAAACTTTGTAGAAGCATCTTCAAGGAAAGATCAGATAGATCCCACAGAAAGTTCTTTGTAAAATTTTGCAAGCCAGTGGTACAATCTAGTACACATGTCCACTGTACAGAAGCATCCAATGTTAAGCTCAAAATTTCACAAGATACTGGAAGTGGAAAGTAGTCAAACTGAGATGGTATCAATTCCCTGCCTATTTCACTTCCCACACAGCTACATTTCTGAGAAGAGTGACATTGGTCATCAGAGCCATGAAAACTTGGAGAAGAACTCCATGAAAAGAAAGCTGTCTCTTCTTTTTGGGTCAAACCTATCGAGGAACCCACCAACCGGAACAAAAACGGAACCAAGGTTTCTTCAATTGCTACCCAGCTGTTTGTTTCAAGCAAGGTGTCAAAGAAAATACTTGCAACCTAATTTAAAACCATACATAGAAAAGAAAGGTGTTGTGAGATACATAAAACCATTCAATTGTGATCCTCCAAAAATCACAAGAAATAAAAGTACGGAGACCAAATTGTCTCAAACCTATAGGGTTCATCTCAAAATCATACAGGGATACATCATTTTACCTCGTTAAATAGTTCCTGATGAGATGAATGTGTCAACTTGAAAAAAGGAATCAAAATTCTCCAAATAAACAACTTCATTTCACTGAGATTTGCCCCTAGAGGAGAAAGAGACAATTTTCGTCAAAAAGCATTTTAAAAGCAATAACTAATAGAATGCAGATCCATGGAGCCCAAAAAGCATTGCAACCTGAGCACTGGGACCAGGACTGACTCTTAAAAGCTCTCATTCATAAAGATTTTCTTTCTTATTCAGAGCAAATATTAACCCGTCTAGCTCTTCATGAGCAGCAGTAGGAGTGTAAAAGGCGAAGAGAAAAATAAAGAGTAGGCTACGCAAAATCATGTTTAAGAATGACAACAAGATACCAGCTAGGATTCTGTTGAAACTTCCTCTTCCTGCATAATTCCATTGATTAAACACCAAAATTTCATCTTTCCCGCCTAAGAAACCTTCACATGCAATTCAAAAAACATTATCGAAGTTGGGACTCTCAGCATACCAGATTTTTTCAGAAGATGACATAATGCTGAAACATAAGAGCCAACACAGCAAGGCTGCTCCGAAAGCACCCCATTACTTTCTTCTGTGATTTCCTAGAAGAAAAAAGCAATGTGAAAAAAATTGCAAACAGATAAGACTTCTTGGCCACTAGAATACAGATAAGAATACATACAAAAAATAAAAAATGAAAAAAAAAAAAAAAGAATCCAGATTTGCCTAAAGATCAAATAGAGCAAGTTTGCAAAGTGAAATGAGCTTCTTTTTTCCCCGTCGTTTAACAAAGAACTTAAAGGTGGAGAACAACCATTTTATTAAAAGAAAACAGAGAGATATTCCGTGAAGAAAAAAGGGCGTTATTACCTTAGCAATGGTCGGAAATTCACTGAGCAAAGAGGAAAAAAGCGAGGATGGTGAAAAGTTAGTGGAACTCAGAATACAGTCTAGCATCACCGGAATGGCCGCCGGCGGAACTCGCCGGAAGCTGGTTAATAATGAATTCATGATGACTTCCATTGAATTGGTGGGGAAGATGGAAGAAGAATTTTAACAGAGTGGGGGTTTAACGGTCATCATAAACCCTAGAGGGGTTTTTGGAAAAATTGATTTGGACGTTTTTACAACTTTGCAATTTGACCCTTTATCTATTTCATTGTGGTAGAATTAAAATTATTTAGCGTTGACCGGCCAGTAGAATTATCCAAATCTTTAGAAAGTGTCTGGTTCATGTATATGGAATGAAACCTTGGAATGCAAAGGAATGCATTGGAAGACTTTGAATCATCTTGGATTCATTAATAGTGCTTGGTTACAGAAAATTTTTAGATGGGAATACTTGTAAAATATCATTTATGTTCTTATCTTCTACAAAATTTAAGGAGACAATAAATATTTAGTCAAAATATTAAACTACCCTCATTTATTCTCAATACAATTCTATTCGTAATATCATTTAGTTCTAATACACTTCTATTTTAAATACAATTACAACTTCCAATGTAGGGGCAATGTTGGAAGAAGATGACAAAATATGCCTAGATATGCAAAAACGACATCTATTTTGAAAAAATTTGGTTTTTCTCCAACGACATATATTTTGGAATGGAGGGAGTACCTTTTATTTCTTCCATACATTTCTCACTTCAAGCTCCTGCCATAACCGCCAGCCGCACCAAACCACCATCTCCCCTCTTTCTCCTCCTACATTGCTTCACTCTTCTCCTACTCTATTAACAGGTGCTGCCACCATCTCAATTGCCCCCTGTAGAAATCAAATTACATTCTTGAATTTTTGTTTTGGAGAAAACTAAATCTATGAAAATTTTCTGTTTTTTGGATACTTCTTATACCCCAAATTGGACAAATTTTTTTTACTAGTTATGCCCATTAGAGAATACATTCTTGCTGTCTTATGTCAGTTCGAAAAAAAAAATGAATTTGACTGAGAAAGAAGAAAAAAGAGAGGCAAATCCATGATATTTTGACGGGAAGAGAGAGGATCGGGAAGAGTTTTTGATAATTGATAGAGTTGGTTGTTGTTGATTACGATTGTTGTTGTTGACGATGGTGGCGTAGAGAATATCGAGAAGAAATCGGCTGTTGTTGATGGTGGTGAGAGTGAGGAGAAAAAAAAAAGAAAAGAAAGGAAAAGATTGAAGTTGGAGACGGAGGAGAAAGCCAGAAAGGATAGAAGGCAAAGAAGGAGAAAAACCAATTGGCAAGTTATATCCACCAAATTAGTTGGGAATGGTTTTATGCCTTTCAAACTCAATTTAGTGGGCCCGAGATATTCCCAATATTTGAACCAAGCAATCAAAATTGGGTTTCAAATCTAAAAATTTCATTCTAAGTATTTGAAACCCATGAACCAAGCGCCTCGTTAGTTTTGACCTTCAAAACTAATCATTCCTACTACTAAAATAGAATGATTGAGACAGGTATTCCCGTCCATTCTCTCCCCCCTCCCCCCCTTCAAGTCCACGTGTCTTCCTTTGATGCTTCCTTTTCCCGCCTAAGCTAGTCATAGTATTTTCATCTTGGCTTAGTATGCTTTCAGAAATTTCAGAATGGCCACGTGTCCTGGTCCGATAAAGTGTCGTCCTTCTGTACTCTCTGCTTTGCTCTACTGGTTTTACTTCAAAGGGTAATATGTATAAAGGCATATATTTTACTTTTGAAAGAATTTTTTTTATTTCTTTATGTATTGGCCAGCCATTGATTTATGCAAGTTGGTCCAGTAATTGACCAAAATGTCAGCAATTTACAAGTAAAAGACAGAGGTGCATGAGTTTCTTTATCTACGCACCACACTGAAACAAGGTAAAAGAAGTTTGTAACTGGCACATAAGTGAAGGCCAACTATTCCAGTGTGGTGCGTAGATAAAGAAACTCCCGCACTTCTATCTTTTACCTTTAAATTACTGATATTTTGGTCAATCAATGAGTCAACTTGCATAAATCAATGGTTGGCAATACATAAAAAAAAATTCTTTCAAAAGTAAAACATATGCCTCTTCCATATGGATCATACATATTACCTTTTGAAGTAAAATCAATAGAGCAAAGCAAAGAGTACATAAGGTAGTAGGTTCAAGTCAGTCTCACGTGGCAAAACGAGGCCACCTTTTCAACCACACTGGTAGAGTACATAAGGTAATAGGTTCAAGTCAGTCTCACGTGGCAAAACGGGGCCACTTTTTCAACCACACTGGTGTTATCCAGTGTGGTTGCTCTAATGAGGACGCTGCAGGATTCAGTTGCAATATTCTTTTTATCTTTCAAATGTTGAAGACAATTTCTATATATATATATATGAAATGTGTGTCACTTAAATTATACGACTGTAGTTGTGAAATGTGACCATTAAAAGATTTCTTTGGGGGATGTCTCTGCTTGGCTCTGAATAAAATAAGCACAGTACACGCCATTGCCTCTGATAAAATAAGCAACAAATATGGCGCAGACTGGGAATATTCAAAATTATATGTTCAATGGTCAATTTTCCAGTCACTCGCCGGAAATAAGTTCAATGAAGGCCCAGAAAATGCACACACTTCACACACTCACTCACAGTCAGCAGAAGATCACCGTAAGCTGATATTGAAGTTATGAGCAAATAGTTAGAACTGACTCTGACAGGCGGAAGCCATCAACAGCATATCAAAGATCAAAGATGGGATCTTTCTTAGGATTTTCAGCTCTGTTCTACTTCCTTCTGGCCATTAACATGGGTAATATGGAACTATGTTTCTTGGGTTACTGTTCCATTGCTTAAAAATCGAAAACTTGGATGCCAATTTCTCTGCTTTTGACCAAGTTTAAATTTTGTCTTCAGGTAATTTGATGGTTTCATTTTCTCAAGAAGGGTTGTGCTCTGCACCACCAATCTTGACTAGTGCTGACTCCAGTGATCAACCACGTTATTGGAAAGTTACCAATCCCACTTTGTCTCCTGCGCATCTTCAAGGTCTGTGAACAAAGCAATTTTGATTTTTCTCGATCAATACTGTTTTTCGTTCATTTTCCCCCTCGTGAGTTGAAATTTGTAGTATCTGTATTGAACATCCAGTTATTGATGTGGGATTTTGAGGAATTTGATTAATTGACAAGTGCCAGTTTGTGAAGAGATGGAGATATTGCAAACCCAAGAACTAAACTAAGCTTTTCATTTTTACAATTGGCAGACTTGCCAGGTTTTACTCGCAGTGTGTACAAAAGGGATCATGCGTTGATTTCTCCTGAAAGTCATATGTTTGGCCCTTTACCCTATTGGTACGTCCAAATAAGCATTGTTAACTTGCTTGAGTTTTCAATAGTTGAATCCTATTATCCTAAATAATATTCCTTTAATGTTGGTTTGATAGGACAAACACATTGGGTGCTTATCTTATAACACCTGCAATGGGCTCACATTTTGTTATGTACTTGGCGAAAATGCAAGGTACGGTGCAGATTGTATCCCATCTTGTGATTTCGAGATGTCCAGTTCTGTTATTCTTTTTGTAAAATGAGCTTAAGCCATTTTTTTGTTCCATACGGATTTGACCTGTGTTTACTCTTTCATGCAGAAAATTCGAAATCAGGGATTCCACCAAGGGATGTCGAGAGGTATATATGCTTCTGCGATTTTGGGCCGCAAATAAGTTTGGTTTGTTTACAAACATGCATTTTTAATTTTCTCTTGCCTTGACTGAATTCATTCTGCACATTTGTATTTTCACAATCAGGTTCATATTTGTGGTTCATGGTGCAGTATTGCTCACTGATATTTCAGGAGTCACCCACAGTTTGAATGTAAGTAAACTATCATCATCTTTGTGACAGATTATATTCTTGTGCTACAGTCTGTAGGTCTGTGATAGTTTATAGACGTGATAATGAAGGAAGAAGAAAAAGCTTTACATGTAAAACGGCATTTTATATGCTTTGTGTGGAAAACTTGACTCCCATGTGTTAATCTGCTAGGCTCCTGTAGTAGAAATATTTTACGCTGACCCGAACTTTACTTCTTTCTTATCCTTTACATAAGTTGGTTGTTATTGGTCTCTCAATGAAGTCATGAATCCTGACTGCACTTTAAATATCTTTACAGGTGGATTCTTATGCTTATCTTCCACCAAACTCAACACACTCTTTGAATTGTGATACATCATCAACTCTTATTGTAATTGAAAAAAGGTTTGTGTTTCCTAAGCATGAGTTATGAAGCTATATTAATAAGTTGGTCAGACTCATCTTATGTGATTTTGCTTCTGGTAGATTGTAGATTACCACTTTTACTTGTCAAACATCCAGCTCCTTTCAACTTCAGCGCACATAACTAATCAGATTATTTGGTTAAATGATCAACATGCAATATGCCTGCGATTCATGACTTTATGTAAAATGCACACTGGAAGTTGTATTGCTTACGAGCATGAAGCCAAAATTTTTCTTACAGGTACAACTATCTGGAGAGTCATATCCCAGATCTCATTGTCAGTTCCACAGATAAGCAGCCCCTTGTTGTCACTCCTGGCGAGGTAAGTTTAAGAAATGAACTTCGACATTTCCAAATCTCAATTCTGGAAGAGTAGACAGTTTTCCACTAGTATGTATGATGGTGTTTCTGACTTTGTAGGATTCATAATGCCACCCACATTGTACCACTTCTTGCAGTGGAAGCTTCAACCTAATGTGAATTTATTTGTATGTTTTTGCTCAGGGTTATGAATACAGGGATCTTCTTTCGGCATCTTTGGCTCATGATTTTAACATTTACGTGAGTTTATCTTGCATACTCCTACTTAGAATCAATACATTATCATGATTGCAGTTCTTGTCCATGGAAGAGACTATTGTCAGTGTTTACTATCAACAAACTTATTGCTTGAAGCATCTGTAATAGCCTGACTAATACTATTGCAGATCATGGATTATAAGCCTGGACAATTTCTAAATGTGAAGGTACACTTTCTTCTAGCTGTTTCCTGATACGAAAGTTCAAAGTCTTGTAGTTCGAACATCTTTTATGTTATATGGGTTCATGTTCTACTTAAGTAGCCTTTGCATATTGTGCGATTTTACTGCTGCTTCTCCAAAATGAATATTTTTCTGATGTTCATTTCGAAATGAATTAAGAATCTATACTCAAAGAAGGAAATCGTAACTATGAGAATACTATCTGTCCTAGAAAGATAATGGAATATTCAAATTTATGAAGCAAGAAGCCTAACTAGATGCCTTCCAGACCGTAAAATGCATATAGTGGACAAAGGTTCAGAAACCTGCATATTAGTGTATGATGTTTTATTTTATAACTGGATATATACTGATAGAAGTTGCTCAATGTGTGTAGTATGTGCTACACCTCCATTGCAGACTAGTTCTCATTACTTAAACTAAATTTTTATCGTCACCACCTACTTCCTACTGGAATATATAGGATTATAGAAATTATGCAGACAATTGTATTAACGTCATAAATGCTGAGAAGGTTTACTTGTTATTTTGGCGATAGACCAAAGACAGTTCTTGTCTTACCACTTTTTCCTACCCACATGCTTTGAGTTTTTCTCCCAAAGAACAAAGCAGGTTTTGTCTTATATGTACTGTTTTGGCTTCTTGAAGGAGGTCCATTACAACCAGCACGGTGTGTTGATTCTGGAAGGCCAGGGTATTTATCGCTTAGGTGACAGCTGGTAAGAATCGCACTTCAACATTTACGGAGGTTACATTCACAACTTTGTTTCTCTTCTTTGTTGCATGATCTATTTATCTTTTCCATGAATCTGGAGCTCTGCACTCAGCCTTGCATGGAATTTGTCTAGATTAAATTTTTTTCCACTTTCCCTCATATCTTCTTGGTTTTCAAATTTATGCAACAGGTACCCTGTTCAAGCTGGTGATGTAGTTTGGATGGCGCCATTCGTGCCACATTGGTAAGTAATTAAAGGGCGATGGAGCATTTTAGTTCCTTGATTATTATCAGATTCAAGGTAGATGCATCGAAATAAATTTACTTGATTTGTTATGACTTTTCAGGTATGCTGCACTTGGTACAAGCCGAACACGTTATTTACTTTACATGGATGAAAAAAGGAATCCATTGTGATTGCGGCCTATCCTTGCTTTACCATGGAACTGTATCAAAAGCTCTCAGTCTATTAAAAAGTGATTATTTTCCTTTCAGTTTTGCTCTTGATTTTGTTTTGTAAATGTACAAAATTGATTATTCAAAATGTGAAAATTATGTACTGAAGTTTGAATCAAAATATGAGAGACAAGATCATTGTTGACAGTTCAACTAGGGGCGAGCCTGGGTTGCTAATGCTCCAAGTTCTTCATTGAAGTGTACAATTGTTTCTATCATTTAACCTTCTGTTCTGTCAATGTTGTCACTTTTCAGCCAAAAGAGGTCAAAATGATTAACTGATTCAGGTGACTCAATGGTACCAATTTAAAATATTATGGTTTGGAATTAATAATTTGAATATGCCAGTGCAGTGGACACCATTGTCTTATAAAAAGCAAAAAATAATGGAAACAAGACAAAATGTTGGCGAAGCCTGGGAATATTCAAAATTTTTATTGTTCAGTTGGTCAGAGCAAACTCCTACACAGGAAATGCACACACAACACAGGTACACAATTTATCAGTTAGCAGCAGCGAATAGCAGGCAGCAACAGAGAAGAGATCAAAGATGGGATCTTTGTTAGTATTTCCACCACGATTCATCTTCCTTCTAGCATTTACAATGAGTAAGGCAACTATGTTTTCCTCGTTGCATACGGTTTCATTGCTAAAAATTCAGAAACTTGGAAGCCATACTCTTTGCTTTTGACCCTTTTTGTATGTATTTGTTGTCAGGTAATTTGATGATTTCTTTGTCTCAAGAAGGTTTTTGCAGTGCACCATCAATCTTGAATACTGACTCCTGTGATCAACCACTTTATTGGAAAGTTACCAATCCCACTCTGTCTCCTTCTCATCTTCAAGGTTTGGGACAAATGATTTTTCTACAATAGTAATCACAATGTTTTTCTTTTCTTTTTTTTTTAAAGGCCTCTCTGTTTTTCTTTTAGTTGAATGAATATGCTGAGAAAAAATTGCTGTAGTATTTCTGTTGAGTGTCCAATAATTGATATTGGCATTTAAGGAATTTGATTAACCAAGTATTGGTATTGTGGAGAGATGGAGATACTGCAATTAGAAGAACTCAACTACGCTTTTGGTATTAGCAGACTTGCCGGGTTTTACTCGCAGTGTGTACAAAAGGGATCATGCGTTGATTTCTCCAGAAAGTCATATGTTTGGCCCTTTACCCGATTGGTATGTCCTATAAGCATTGTTCACTTGCTTGAGTTTTCGATAGTTGAGTCCTAATGATATTCCTTGATGTTTGTTTGATAGGACAAACACATTGGGTGCTTATCTTATAACACCTGCAATGGGCTCACATTTTGTTATGTACTTGGCTAAAATGCATGGTATCCTCTTTGTTTTGTAATGATCTCAAGCCATTCCTTTATTCTGTACAATAATTGACTGGTGCCACTCTTTTCCTGTAGAAAATTCAATTTCTGGGCTTCCAACAAGGGATGTTGAGAGGTATATTCTTTAGCAGTTCTGCTATCAGATCTGACAGATATAAGTTTGTTTGTCATGTTGACATACGTAACTTGTTTCTTTCTCTACCATTGAGTGATCCGTGCTCACAAGTGTATTTTCACAAGCAGGTTCATATTTGTGGTTCAGGGTGAGGCGTCGCTCACTGATGTTTCAGGAGTTACCCACAGTCTGAAAGTGAGTAGATTACTTCATCTTTCAAGTACTTTAGATTAAATTCTCTTACCAGAATCCATAGGTGGGTGATAGTTTTCAAAACTGATCTTGATATAATTATGGAAGTGAAGGAAAGCGAATAATCTTGATCCCCAATGGCAGTTAATACATGCGTAGTATTTTTTTTGTGTGGTACTTTACCATCATGTGTAAGGCTTCTGCAATAGAAGGTCGTTGCCTGTGTTTCTGCCTCTCTTCTCCTATTGCATTTGTTGGTTCCCTTTGATCTCTCACAGGAGTCTTGAAAATCGTGACTCTTATACTTTGATTTCCTTTGCAGGTGGATTCTTATGCTTATATTCCACCTAACTCAACACACTATTTGAATTGTGATACATCGTCAACTCTAGTTGTATTTGAAAGAAGGTTTGTGGCTTCTATGCACAAGTAATGTGACTGCAGTAATGATTTGGTCAGGTTCATCTTTGGCCTGCCTCAGATCGATGGTTGAGTACTACTTTAGAAGTCAAACATGTTGCTCTTTCAAATCAGCATACATTAGATCATGAAATGTGCCTGCTATTCATGTTTTCGTGTAGAGTTCACCATGGTGATCATTCGCTTATTAACCTGAAACCAAATGTTTTTGTTCTGCAGGTACTCCTATCTGGAGAATCATATCCCGGATCTAATTGTTGGTTCTACAGACAAGCAGCCCCTTCTTGAGACTACTGGTGAGGTAATCTTTAAAAGATCCTAAGTAGTTCCATATGGAAATACTGAAGTGTAGAATTTCATCTACTATTTCTGATGAAGTTTTAGAATTTGAAGTATACTTGTCGCAGTGGGAGCTTGCATCTACTGTTAATTTATTTATATGTTTTTGCTCAGGTTTTTGAACATCGGAAACTACTTCCAACATCTCTGGCATATGATTTCAACATTCATGTGAGTTGTTTTCTGGCAAACCCATATGTAGACTTTTACCTTATCATACTACTATGATGATTCAACTTCTTATCCACGGATGAGAGTACTCATTAGGATTGGTGTTATAACTATTTTCACTTGAAGCATCTTCACAAAGCTTATTTTACTTTTGCAGATGTTGGATTATAAGCCAGGCCAATTTCTAAATGTGAAGGTATATCTAATTTTATTGTATTGAATGTCGGAAATCCCAAATCTTGAGCTTCTACTCGATTAGGTTCTTTCTGTTGGTCGATACTACTGCTAGTCTGCTACTGCTCTCCTCATTGAATGCTTTTCCTATACACATTCTGATATAAATTATCTATGCTCAATAAACGAACACCATAAAGTGTGACAATACTAGGAAAATTCACGTTGCCAACAAAGCTTCAGAAACCAGCATAGTGATGTGTGATTTTTATAGCATTTGCTCTGTGTGTGCATGCTAGATGGTGGACTTCTGTAGCAGATTTTGGCATAATATGACAAGCAAATTTTTTCACCATTTCCAGTTATAGCCATATATTCACCTGCTAGCTTGAGAACTACTATATAGATAAAGGAGGCTTGTGTTGTAAATTGTAGTGTTCATTTTAGATCCATGTAAATGTACATCTTTGGCTACTTGACAGGAGATTCATTACAACCAGCATGGCTTATTGATTTTGGAAGGCCAGGGTATTTATCGCTTAGGTGACAGCTGGTAAGATTCACAACACCTTGTTAGCTCTACAACACTATGTGAAGTTCTGCTGTATGGACTATATGTCGACATTACGCTACGGGCCCTTTTTTGTTGTTAGTTCATGGCTTTAATTTTTTCAATGAGCCTCCAAGGGGGAAAAAAATATGCCAAAGTACTTAAAAGACGATCTGAAAGAAAATATACATCAGTTTCCACCATCAAGAAACACAATATTGTTCCCCCTTTTCTCTTCACATGGAAAATCGCTCTCTCTTGCACGCCGTTTAATTCCTGTTCTCTATGAATTTGATATAATGCAGTAAGCCTCCAAGGTAGGTCAACATTATGTCTTTCTCACAGCCTCTTCGTTTATGAATTTACCTCAACAGGTACCCTGTCCAAGCTGGTGATGCAATTTGGATGGCACCATTTGTGCCTCAATGGTAAGTGAAGAACAGTTCAAAAACAAAAAAAAAAAAAAAAAAGGGTTCCTTGGCAGCCAGCTGAAGTAGGCAATCAACTCAACTTCTGCTTCGTTTTCAGGTATGCAGCGCTTGGAACAAGCCGAACACGATATTTGCTGTACAAGGATGGGAACAGGAATCCATTGTAATGAACAACAACGGAACTGTATTCAAAGATCAAAGTCTGTATGAATAGTACCATTTGTCTTTCTCTGTGTTTGTCTAGTAAAGGTACCAAATTGTGTATTAAACATATAAAAAAAATACCAAATGAACCTAAACATGAAGGAATGTCAAGTTTGCAATATGTTGACAGACCCTCAAGACTCAAAACTATAAAGTTGGTGACTTATGGAGTAAATAAATTGAGCCATTCCATGTTGAAAATTTACTCTGTCCTAATGAGAAAGGAGAATTACAATGAGACGAGGTAGTGATTTGCAAAAATTTACTGAGATTAAACTAGAAATTACTTGAACTCAATCTAATTTCAAACACTTGAAATCACATCAAGTTGAATATACTCCTACTTTTTTTTTGTAATAACTAGTGTGTGTCCCGCGCTTTGCGCGACTTTGTGAATGTTGAAAATTTATATTTCAAAAAAATTGATTAGATAATGTAATTACAAATATACCGTCCTTATTCTCTTAAAAAAATGTAGTTACTAATATTTCTTAAAACTGTAATATTTTTTTGATTAATCAGTTTTAGATCAAAATGAGAGGTATTGATTTTATTTATGAGAGGTATATTTGTAAGATCTGGTAAAAAATATTACAACAAAGATTTTCAAAAATTGTATAATAAAAATTACCACCACTAACTAATGTTATTTTTGGTTTAAAAAATATATTTAAAAAATACGTAAATTATGTCTAGATTCATATGGCCTATTTTTATAGGCAAGTGGACTTTGGGGAATAGATGTGGTTCTAATAAAATATGAGACACAATTAATCGTCATTAAAAATGTAAAATTGATAAACTTGAAAACTAAATAGCACACAAATGGAACTCTAAGGGCCAAAATGACAATAGGTTGAAATTTAAACTCGTAAATGAAAGGACTTTTGAAGTCGGGAGTTTCTCAGCAATTTTCAAAAATATTCATTTTCAAGCTCACAATCAGGAATTTGTAATATCTGTAAAAATCTCATATACTCCCTCCGTCCTATAAAAATAGTCCAGTTTGAAACTATACAACTTTTTTAATTTGGTCAATACACCAAATGTACAACTCATTTCATTCCCCTAACTTTCACTAATGCCCCTTCTAGTTATTTCTATAAAAGTTAACTACATATGCATTTATTTTACAACTTAAATTTGGTCAAAATTTTTATCTCAAAAAATATTGACAATGGATCTTGATGAAAAGATCTCGTTACGTAGATTAATTTGATATACAACACATTTTTTAATTATTCATGTATTAAAAGATATAATCATTTTAAAAAATAAGAGAAAACTAAAAAAATGAAAATCAAAGGAAGTGGACCTTGTTTTTCATACCACTACTCTTTTGGATATTTAAGTCATTTCAATTCAATGAATTTTAGTTTTTGTTAAACTGGACTATTTTTTTAGGACAAGATTTTTTATTAAATTGGATTATTTTTGTGGGACGGAGGGAGTAGTAAATAATTTCTTAACTATTTACAAAAAATTTTAACTGATTAATAATTAATCAATTAGCAAATAACACGTGTTAATTGAGACTTGATGGTCTCAATTAGTGACACGCGTCGATTATTTTTCTTTCCTTTAATATATATACTAGATGCTTGGCCCGGGCGGATGCCCGGGCGATCTCTTAAAATTTATATTTATAATTTTCATGCATTGATATAAGTATGTGTATACGTGGGATAAAATAAGATTATTTCAAACGTGAAAGACAAAGTGTATATAATTGTACTTCACACTTAGTAAATGAAAATTCAACAAAACAATCCCTATTTCGTCCTTTTTTTTTCTTTTTCGCGGAAATAAAAGAAAGAAAGAACATGCGAAGATAAATTTCTGATAAAGGGAAGACGTCTTCGCTCAAGTGATCTCGAAGATCTCGTTCAACACCATGAGCCTCAAAAACCTGTTTGGATCTCATCAGCTATTCCAAGGCCGCCAACTCTTTCTATGCTATAAGATGCATTCGGATATACTAAGGTGGCGCTCAAAAACTTCGTTATAAAATTGATAAATACAGAAAGCATAAAAATGGAGAACTACATTCAACCGGAACAAAAACTAACAAAAAACAGGCCTAAACCTATGTAACAATCCAACCTTTAATATACTAATACTTTGATGTTCTATTGATTCATGAATACTCATCCTGAAAAAAGAGAAGAATGTACTAATAACGGTTTGTGCAATGTGATATATCTTTTTTGATACAATGTAATATATCTTTTTTGAATATAAATAATACGGAGCAAAAATCAACATCAGATTTGAGAACGCCCAGAGAAAAAGTTTAAAAAACAAACATTGATCTGCATTGCAATTGCTTGTGAATCTTTTCCTGTAACAGAGCCCTCATATCTTTCCTATTAAAAAGTCAATTAACGGCAGACCACTATCATGAGCCATCTGTTGATAAAAATGAGTTGTATACCTGAAATGGGTGCCCCTAAAGCAATGAGAGGAGCTTGTAACCCCGCTATTACTGACATGCCCACACATGACATGCCAAACAAATTGTTAAACTGCAATACTCTTAAAAGATCAAGAAACACGATTCAATTATCTAACAACAAAGAATCCGCTAAACCAGATGATCAAATGGAGAATTCTTGTAAAATTGACAGCTATTCACATTGTGAATCAGAGCTATTCCAATGGTGGAATACTTTGTATAGAAGCTCAACATGGTCTGGATATGATGCCCAAATCACACCATTCTTTTTGCTGAACTCAGAACCAGGAACAACGACAATAGGGAGAGCCATTTCAGATTTGGAAACCATTGGCTGTCATAGTGCTGCTTAACATTTACCACATTACCAAGTCCTGCAAGACAACTGCCGCAACAAATGTGCATGATTCCCAACAAATGTATACAAAGGCAAACACAAAATAAAATCACAATATGCTCATAAGATTGGTTTATTTGTATTCTGCTTTAATTTTTAATTCTTTTTGCAATGAGATTCTTGGTTCTAGCTTCTCAAATGATAAGGCACATGCATCACATGAGAAGGGGTTCCAAAACAACAGATATGCTCATGAACAAATACTCATTGGTTTTCTCACATTTGGCTTCTCCATACAAAACTGCCTAGGCTGCAACCATATAAAAAAAAACATGCATCTAGCAATTTGAGTTAACGTCTATAGATAAATGGTTAGCTATCTATTCTTTTTCCTAATTGTTCATTCATTTTCCATAAAGAAAGTACCAACACTTCAAACTTTGCATATAGGACATCCATCAGAAAATACATCTACAAAGAAAATGCAAGTACTTTGCAAGAAAAACTTTGCAACCCACCTGAAGGTTGATTTGTGTAAACAACCTTAATTAAGTTCCTTTGCTGTCATTCCAAAATCGAGTTCCTGCCTGCAATATAATGGAAAATATATTATATAATTAATACCTAGGTTGATCACTTACTACATAGTTTATTCAATTCACTGAAGTTCTATAGGAATGAACATGCTGGGAAAAATGTGTATCTTCAAAGGGTTCAACGAAAAAAAAAAATGAAAGAGCTTTCACTTGGATTAATAATAATTAGTGATAATAAAGATATTTTACTGTAGTAATATATCAATATTATGATATCCACATTATAAAGGAATATATTGATTACATTAAAATCTCATTTGTCTACACTACAAATGGGAAAAGACCATATACCATAGATCACCGTGGGTTTCTATTCTTACTATTGACTACGTGCATACACCCGAGTTGTTACTCTTTTTCTTTCCCTTTCACCCATCTCTAAAGACTAAAAAAAAAAAAAGGACTTGCACTGATTGCTCCCATGTCTTGCATAGAACTCTTCAAGAAATAATTCAATAACAACTGCATTGGAAATATTTCAACAAATTGTGCTCATAATTCAAGATCTTCCCTCCATGCAATCAGATACAGAGCAAAGAAAATAGTTAAAATGGGACAGTCTAGCACATCAAATTCCACCCTAGAAAAATTGTGTATATAATGACAACCTGCCTAATAACATAAATAACTATTGAATGAAGATAATTTGCCATCCCTTTAAACAGCAACAATGATAAGATCATTCTACTTTCACCCGGACCAAACATTAAAGTATTAAATTACACATGACATCCATCATCAAAATTTTATCCCTTATTCATTTGAACTACACGTCATTAAATCATTTCAAAAGTCAACTCTAAATATTGAATTCCATGCTATCTTCATAAGGACATCATAAGAGCTCAAGTACCTATCAAATTCCAGTCCCTAAATTACACCAGCAACTATAATCAAACAATTTAAATTGTTAAAAGAATGAAACTTACCATTTGTGCATTGCTTGAAATAGTGCATCGATCATCTTTTGCCTCCAACTCTGTACATCTAAATCAAAAAAGATAATGTCCCTAAATATATTTAATATAGAAATTCAAGATACACTTAACCTGTACAAAAAAATTGGGAGACATGGCATCCCGATTTTAACATCTACGCTACTAAATAAAAAACTGGCCAAAAAAAAAAAAACCTAAGTAGCAAAATGAATTACTAATGTTTAGGTGGCGGTTAATAATTTGCAGGAAAAAAAAATCCGAAGCTCTAAATTGCAAACTATTTCGTCGCCGCAGGTTCACCACTGACCACCCAAAGAGTTGTTGAATCTGCAGAATTTTTCTCGTAACCTAGTGAGGCACAGATCGGACAAAAAAAAAAAAAAAAACTCAATTGTATGCATGATTACATTCGTTTGAGATTTGAAAGTTTAGACATCACCTGCCTCTTGTTTATCCTTGTGACATCACCGGATTTGTACTTTTTTTCTGGCGGTATATTTTCCTGTTGGCGGATTGATCTTTTTCATTGATGATATTCACTGAATCTTAATATTCATCCGTTGTCCATCTCAATCGTCTTCGTCCGGTCACTGGTAATTTCCTTCCGCGGCGGCTTCTTTTTTTTTCCCTATTACAAATATTTCTTTTTCATTCCGTTCTTTAGTTGGCTTTAAAATTGGAATTAGGGTTAAGAAGAGATGGAGTGATAATTGATGTAAGATTTGAAATAACTGATTTGAAAGGATTACAGAATCATCCGGCATAAATTAGGGGATTTCATTAATTCAAGATTCAAACTAATTGTTTGTGGCTTTCTCCGAGAATATGTGTGGTTTTTTTCTTTTTTATTCCATCCTTTTTTTCTGGAGCATAAAGTGATCTACCTATCTATTTATTTATTTATCTAGCATCTTAAGAAGCCACGTGTCAGTTTTCATTTTGTACTGAAATAGGTATTTGGCGGGAAAATTTTCAATATGGAGCTGACATATGTCCTTTTTGTTTGTTGCTTTAATTAAGTACTATAGATATATATATATATATATATTATCATCGCTAATTGAGACCATCAAGCAACACTTTTAACTTATTATCATTTTAGCTCTTAAAGTTCTACTTATGTGCTACTTTGTCTTTAATTTTATTGATTTTATATTTTCAAGGACGATTAATTGTGTCTAATCCCCAAAGTCCCCTTCCCTATAAATAAGCCATAGACATAATTTACGTATTTTTTAATATATTTTTTAATCCAAACATAATAGTAGTTAGTAGTGACAATTTTTATTATACAACTTTTTAAAATTTTTGTTGTAATATTTTTGGCCAGATCTTACAAATATACATCTCATAAATAATATCAATATCTCTCATTTTGATCTAAAATTGATTAATCAAAAAATTTTACGATTTTAAGAAATATTAATAACTACATTATCTAATTAATTATTTTGAAAGATAAATTTTCAATATTGACACACCCGCGCTTTGCGCGGAACACATACTATTATATAATGATTGAGAAAAAAAAATAAAAAAATTCACATGCTCAGGCTGGGGAATTCAATAATAAATTCTTAAAAAGTGCTACAGACAGTCATACTCGCACACAGTCAGCAGAAAGTATATATAAATTGATGAGGATTTGCAAATAGACAAAAGCCCAACAGTGCAGTGTCAGCCACTAAACAAATAAACATTTGTCAGAAAGAGGCTCCACTAAAGCTCAATACTCACAGGCCAAGCACAAAACCGAAAGCCATTTACTTACCCCTGAATAACAAATCCCAGAAAGCCATCGGTGTTCCAAAGATCAAAGATGGGATCTTTAGTAGTCTTCTCACCGTTGTTCTTTTTCGTTTTAGCAATTCAAATGAGTAAGACAACTATGGAATTTTTTGTTTTAACGTTTTCATTGCTAAAGATCGAAACTTGAGAAATTTCCTGTTTTTGACTAATTCTGTATTTGCTTTCAGGTTCTTTGATGGTTTCGTTGTCCCAAGAAGGTTTCTGCTCTGCACCACCAATCTTGAATGCTGCTGATTCCACTGCTCAACCACTTTATTGGAAAGTTACCAATCCTACCTTGTCTCCTTCTCACCTTCAAGGTTTGGTGCCACTTACATTTCCAATGTTTTCTTATGCCTTTTAATGTTTCCATGAATAATTGAATTTACTGAGAAGTATTATGCTTCCTGTAATAGCCCTGTTTTTTCTCTTGTATTTTCCCTACAAATTGCTGAAATTATCATAGGATTCTGTTCTGATGTGGAAACTATAGGGGAAAAATTTATATATATCGTAATGTTGGTTTGTGGATTAATGCTATTGCAACTAGAAGGAACTAAACTAGAATTGTTGTTGGCAGACTTGCCCGGTTTTACTCGCAGTGTGTACAAGAGAGACCATGCTTTGATTACTCCAGAAAGTCACGTCTTCAGCCCTTTACCTGATTGGTATATAAGAAATTAGTACACAATATGTGCATTCTTTAGTTGAGTTTTGATAGTTGGAGATCCTAATGTTGATTGGTGTTGGTCTAATAGGACAAACACATTGGGTGCTTTTCTTATAACACCTGCAATGGGCTCACATTTTGTTATGTACTTGGCTAAAATGCAAGGTATGGTGTAGTTTCTATACTGTCTTGCAATTTTAAGTTGCATGGTTGAGTTATAATGATTGACTTGATGAAGTCAGCTTAAGATCTTCCTTTGTTCCACATGATAATAAACAAGATTTCACTCCTTCTCTTGCAGAAAATTCAAAATCAGGGCTTCCACTTAGGGATGTTGAGAGGTATATGCTTTTGCGATTCTGCTTTTAAATCTGCCAGATACAAGTTCACTTGTCATGACGAAGATATATTTGTATATAGTCTTGCATAAAGGACTTTAATGTTCCACATTCTTATGTTTACAAGCAGGTTTGTATTTGTGCTGCATGGTACAGTATTTCTCACTGATGTTTCGGGAGTCACCCACAGTCTGAATGTGAGTAAATTACTTTTTCTCTCTAGTAAACTTGTTGTTTTGTTTCAGATGTTTCACTACCCCCACAATAGTCTGTAAGTTTGTGAAGGTTTACAGAACTTGTAGTGGATTCTGTTATATGGCATTTGAAAAGTATCTTTTTGTGTGAATCTTTTACAATTACATTGTAGCCTGCGTAGCTTCAGCATTAGAAGTTCTTTAATCTGGGAAATTATGTTTCTTTGCATTGTTCTTCAACTTCTTCATATATGGCATCTAATTAGTCTCTTTGAATGGAGCCTTAAAGATTCCTGCCTCTGGTACTGCAAATTTGCTTTGCAGGTGGATTCCTTTGCTTATATTCCACCAAACTCTACACACCATATAAAATGCGATGCTTCATCAACTCTTGTTGTATTCGAAAGAAGGTTCGAGTTTCTTAAGCATGCTACTCTACCACTGGTCTCGTTATGCATGTAGGATGTTGTTTTACATACATAGGTGGTTGAGTGCCATTTTTCCTCATCAAAAGCTTTTCTCCGTTGCAGGTACTCTTACCTGGAGAGTCATTACACGGATCTAATTATTGGTTCTACAGATAAACAGCCCCTTCTTGAGACTCCTGGAGAGGTTAGTTTAAAATAGATTCTAAGTAGTTCAAACGCAAGATGAAGAGTGGCCTACTTTCTTCTAATGTGTGACCTAAAGTTTCTGGTTTTGTAGACTATGTAGTTTCACTTTATCCTCTGTGTTGCAGTCATAGTTTGCACCTAATGAGTATTTATTTGTTTTTCCTTCAGGTTTTTGAACTGAGGAAACTGCTTCCAACATCCTTGCCTTATGATTTCAACATTCATGTGAGTTGTTATCTTTTAAACACTTGTGACATAGGTGAATTCTTTATCATATTACTCAACTAACTAATCACTACATTGGCAGATCATGGATTTTAAACCAGGAGAATTTCTCAATGTCAAGGTACACTGCATTCTGCTGTTTTTTCCTGTTATATTTTTACAATCCAAAATGTCAAACTTTCTTTATATCGCCGTGCTTTCAGATTCAGTTTGAGTAGATTATCTCTTTTTTTGAATGCTATTGCTGCTGCTTCAGTTGAATATGTCATCTTCATTCGGTAAAGGAACACCATAAAGAATGACTGTTCTAAAACTATGCCGTTTAGGAAATAGAATTCACCTGAAAACTGAAGGTCACATTTCCAGAGTGCGAAATGCATATTGCTGACAAAGATTTCAAAACCAGCAAATCCTGTGTGTCCATGTTGCATTGCAACAGCCAGAGTTCCAATTGAAATAGTAATTAGGAAAAAAAGAAAAAAGAAAAAAGAAGAGATTATCTGAATTCCTGCAGCCAATCTTTTAAAATGAAATCAGTAAAATGGTTTACTTTGTAATATTGACCACAAACTGATCACAGTCTCATTCACAATTTCTAGTTAGAACCATAGTTTTTCACCTACTTGTTTGAAATCTTTGTCCAATCAGAGAATATGCCTACATTAAAGGTTTGTGTAGTAGTTCCGACATTTCTCTTTAGATTCGTGAATGAATATGAAATCTTTGATTTCTTTGTAGGAGGTCCATTACAACCAGCATGGTTTGTTGCTTTTGGAAGGACAGGGTATATATCGCTTAGGTGACAGCTGGTAAGAAGTGTCTTCTTTATATGTAATATTGAAGATATGCTGAATCTTGTGTCACTTTTGCTGAGGTCTGAGATCATTTGTATTGTCCCTTAAATTCTGCAGAATGGATAGAGGAGAATAAATTTTTATATTTTTTGTTTTTTTTTTGGGGGTGGCCTTCTTGTTCTTATCATGGGGATTCCAAGAGAAAAGATGCTGACACGAGCTTCTACAAGCAGTTGGGGGAAATTCATCACTTTTAAACCTATAGTCTACTATTTTCTGAGCTGTTTACTCAAATGGTCTTCAACTTTGTTTTAGTTCTTATGGCATCATTTTGTCGCTTGTTTTATTCATCTGTTTCCAGGAAACCTGTTCTTCTGTAACCCGTCACGGGATCTTTAATTCACCTGTTCTCGCAGCCTCATGGATTTTGAATCTATGCTACAGGTACCCTGTTCAAGCTGGTGACTCAATTTGGATGGCACCATTCGTGCCTCAGTGGTAAGTGAAGAGCACTGGAAAATTAAAGTTCCTTAGAAGTAAGCTTAAGTAGATACCTAACAATTTTGCTTTATTTTCAGGTATGCTGCTCTTGGTACCAGCCGGTCACGATATTTACTCTATAAGGATGTAAATAGGAATCCATTGTAGTGGCCTGTCACTGCTACCAGTTGTCTGACTGCATGTTGTACATTTGGCTAAGCAAAATCCTGTAGCCTGCATTATTTATGGCATCTCAGCTTCAGTGTACATTGGATTCAGGTTGTCTACTGATCCTAACCTAGTACATGGAGAAATATTTTGCTGAGGACAATGTCCATTCTTACTCAGTTTAGTGGCAAGAAAAAACATGAGAACTTTGAACTAACTTAACTTATTTTGGCAATTTGTCTATAGTAACTTGAGACTTTTGTCCTTCAGCTTACAATATTGGGCCTTTTATAAGCTGCATTCCTCCTCGTTATTAATGCACACTGAAGGAAATTTTTCTTGCTTGGTTAAAAACCTTTCACTTCTTCTATTCAAACTTGTTGCTTACTGCTCCCTCCGACCCAAAATTATTGTCCAATTTGAGTTTCTTTATTAGTTTAAATTATTGTCCAGTTATACTAAAAGTGAAAATTCATACAAGACAAAAATTTTGGGCAGAAAGAGTAATAACAAGGAGCAACGCAATTTGACGTTTATTTTATAACAAAACAGAAATTTACAAAATGAACTATCAATGTGGGATGGAGAGAGTGCATTATATAATAGTAGCTAGTCTTAGTAACATGATTAACTTTGACACCAAATTTTTTTTGTTCCTTTTAAAAGAAAACCACCTTTTCAACATTAGCAACAATAATCTACCCGCATATTACACAAAGACAAAAATAAAAATATAAGCTAGTACTGTAATTCTTTAACACAATGAGTGTAGAAAGACCATGTACAATGGACACATAGCCTAAAACTTAAAACAATACATTATGTGGATGAAAAATTCTGCTATGTTCTGTTGTACGTTCACTGTTGTAATAGAATAATGTCATCAATAAAGTTCAGTTGACTAAAATTTACATAGTACAAGAATATGCGAATTTTCAAATGTCACGCTTGCTATCACTTCGATCACTTTTTCATAACACATAAAAGATGATGATCATCTTCATCATTACACAAAATCTCATGCAGATCACTTTCTATGGCCAAAACCCTGTCAACCCAACAATAACCATAATCCTGGAAAACTCGTCAACCTCAGCCAATGGTTTTTGATACCCTTCGGATTGGACGTGTGGCAATTCAGACACCATCTAAAATTGCATCATTCTGTTCTGTGCCCAAAAACCCTTTTCCTCGTATTTATAAAACTAACACCATTCCTTTTGTTCTTCTTTAATTTCTTTGATGGAATTTCATTCAGTTTAATCCATGTCAGCCTTTCCTAAATGGGAATGTGTTTGTTCATTAAGCATTTCCATAAGTTTCTAGAAAAAGAATATATGATCTTCTCACTAGTTTTTTTTTTTTTTTCCCACACCAAAAAACGCACTTTCTCTGATAAAGTTATTATTAGTGCTCTCATGAACTTAATTAGATTAGATGCCCTCTAATTAAAGCCCACTTTAAACTTAATCAATAATTTGATTAGTCCTAATCAGGGTTTGCCACCCTATATAGTTGGGCACTGGGCAGTATTCCATTAACTTCTTTGCAGATACAAAAATTTCTAGCTCTCATTTCGAAGTTCTTCATTTATGAGTGATTTATAGGAAAACCTCCTTTAATTCATCATTTTGGAACATAATCTTAAGCCAAAGAAAAATAGTCCACTTTATTAAATTATTTTAATTTTACAAAATAAACTATTGTTATTAGCCGGAGTAACTAAAGGGATGTGCACATTGATTAAATTTTCTAATCATTTTTATGCACAATATAGTTTTAGTTCTAAAAATTTATCTAAAGTATATTCCACTGTCCCAAAATTATTGTCCAGTTTGAGATTTCACTTCTAGTACAATTTGAACTAAAAATAAAAACTTAAACTCAACAATAATTATAGGACGGAGGGAGTACAATTTTAATGTGAACTGCCTCACAATTATTATAGGAAGTAGATAGTCAATGCTTTAAACGTATGATCTTTTATTTTGGAACATAGTATTCCTTCAGTCCTGAAATGATTTTTTAATTTGAATTTCGGGACAAAGGGATGGTTGTGTACATTTTCATATCATGGCGCATGCCAATAAATTATATTTGTCTGATGAAAAGTTCAAAATTTGTCTTCCGAACTTACATTTTTTGCATCTCTAGTATCATTTGAGTCAACAAAGAAACTATTCTGACATCCATCCATCGCCGTAAAAGAGTCCGTCTTCTCTGCTGGAGATGATCATCCCCATTTTCAGGGTTTAAAGGTTTGAGCATTACGCAACAAATTAATGCTACAATATTTTCTCTTATGTTTGAGCTTCTGTCTTTGGCATGATGTGGTCCTTCAATCTTTGTTTTTTTTTTTCCTGACGCATTACCGCAAACATCATTCCGCTAATGCTGATGATGTTCTAACTCGCAAAAAAAAAAAAAAAAAAGAGAATAAAATCATCTCGATAAGATGGTTGAGTTATTAATCTTTCAGATAACAGCTTTTTTTTTTTCTTTTTTTTTTTCCTTTTTGGTCCATTGTAAGATTCCTGAGAACAAATTGGTTGTGTACGTCCAATTAGGATTTCAATCAGCATAAAGTGATTAAGAAAGACTTTGAATCTCAAATGTGACAAGTTATTGGGATGTTGTCAGAAATGACGAAAAGACAATTGGAGAGACTAGAAATTCTATAGAATTTGGTGTCCAGATCACTTAGAGTCCAGAAAGTTAGGGTTCTAGATAGCTACCTAGCTAGGTGATATAATGGAACTATTCCATTTAGATCGATGGATTTTATGATGATTAAAATAGAGAAACTTCAGAAAACACTACCCTTTTGCTTTCCAGATGCCTTCCCGATGAAATGGAGATCAGTAGATAATATCACATTTCCTAAATGTGAAGATCGATCCCACAATTTCTTCAGTCTTCCTCAAGAGTTCTCCAAAATAAATATGTCTTCAGTTTCAAAAAATTGGAAAAAAAAAACACATCAATGGTATCCCAAATCCAATCAACATATAAAAATCATATCATAGTTAAATGTATAATATGCATTTGTTTGTAATAGAATTTGTATTATTTCACTGATGAGACATATGTAATACGTAATAGAATTTGTATTATTTCACTGACGAGACATTTAATTCACGCAAATATAAGCTGCCACTACGATTTCATTGGATGGGCTGCTGAATCTAACAGCATGCCTTTGCTGATGCTGATTGATTATGATGTCCTGTTTGTTAATTGTCAAAACCCCATTGCGATTTCCTGGATTAGCTCAATCAGAAAAGATCAGATCACTATATCTTTTGGTATTGAAATGGTTGTGGTAAGTGATGACTTATGCAAAATATTAATGAATAAATATTACTCCCTCCGTCCAGAAATTATTATCCAGTTTGAGTTTTTATTTTTAATTTAAATTGAACTATAAATGAAAATCTAAACTGGACAATAATTTTGGAACGGAGGGAATATTTCAATTGATTGTGTTTAATATCACTTTCCAAAGGCTAGTTGCGCTTAGAATCGTAGAATCATTGGTCGTTTACACAGATTTGTGGGCTATAGCTAGCATATATCGTCATTTTATTATTAGGGTTCTTTGTGATCTAATCCGATATATATTAAAACAATATTCACTTTTCCATGATTACATCTATTGAAAATTTCGTTAACCTAGAATTTACGTTATTAACAACCTCATCCCTCCCAAATTCTTTAGAGAACAAGGTCAGTAATTTAAGATCCTTTCTACATTGTTGGTTTGGTTTCTAATTCGAACTGTGTAAAAAAATAGTTGGCGAGACATATGAAAAGAAATTTCATTCCCATAAGTTTAAATGCATTATATAAAAGAATCATTTCTTTTAAAATTCTTTAGCGATTGAAATGTCGTTTTAAAAAGTATGGCATGCTGGATAATTTTGTTGATGACCTGCCTTAAGGTTGATGTACTACTTTTAAATAATCTAAAAGTACATAGAGCCAAACCATTCTGTTCTTAGGTAAAGAATTCTGGTTTTGTCTCCTTTCAATTTGATCTAATTACTTTCATTTTTCGTAAAAGTGATTGGTATCCAGCTCACTTGTTTTGGTAAGATCAATTTCGGTGGTTAACAAATCTGCTCTATTCATCTCTAGCTGTTGACAGGCCAGTAAAAGTTGAAATATTAAGAATTCTCATCTCTTTTAATCAAGCCATCTACAACTGTATTCCGAAAGAGCTGTGTTGTATATAAGAAACAAAAATTTTTAAAAAAGTACTCCACATATTTTCCGGTTAAATTAAGAAGGTCTCATAGGGACTGTTTGATAACACCAATTATTATTTAAAATTATTTCATTAAGCACGTTTTGACTTCAGCATGTTCGATAATAAAAAACTGAATCTCTTAATAAAGTGATGCTGAAATAGTAGTACAAAATATAAGCAATAAAAGTCAGTTTATTGCTTATTGCTTAACTGCTTAATGAATTCAGTATTTCTAATTCAGTATTAAGCATTCAGAATTTAGCACTAATTTTTATCAAGCACGCCCTTAGCCTTAATTTCATTTCTTTTTCTAAATTTTTTTTTTTTTTTGCCTTGGTTTAAATTGGCTTCGCAACCTGCCAGTCCCTATACTTTGAGGCAATTTCTTAGTTTTAAAATTACTTTTCTTTCTTTATGGTAATTCGAGGTAGTCCTTCAGTCCCAAAATACTAATTTTATTATAAATTAAAACAGTATCATTAATGACTTTTATACTAGTACATGTACTCCTGTTTTCCTTTTTTCTGGTAGCTCATCATAGGATAAATGATTAGATTGTGGGCTTGTACTAAAGTGGAGTTCATGGAGGTTATGATCATCATTCAATCATGAAAAGAGAAAAAAAAAAAAATTTTAAAAAAAATCAATTTGAAATCTCATTGAGTGCTTGCTCATGCACAAGACATTTCCACACTTCTAATAATTCTTCCCATAATGATGATCATACTCATTGGAATTATCATACTAAAGGTTCATTATTTGTTAAATTGAGAACTGGCATGATGTAGTTATGACCAAACTTTGTGCTCATAAATCTTATCTTTGAATTCCTGTTAAAATAATCCTAATCAATGAAGAAGAAATAATCATTATCTGACACTTGACCCATTTTACCTCTTTATAATTTACAACATGCAAGTTAAATCATATGCATGATGATCAGTTGTCCTTGATTTTATCTTTATTGAGAATGAAGATGGAAATAATCATAATGACATGCCTAATTATAAGCTAGAAAGGCCTATATATATGAAGTTCCTAAAACGGATGAAATTGCAAGCTTATCCTAAGCTCTCCTCAATTCTGATTGTAGGGGATGGAAGTTGAGTTCTAGAAACCTAGCAATTAGGGTTACTATTATATAATGGAAGTCATGAGTTACATCCACTTATTTTAAAGCTCTCTCCACTAACTAATTGATTTCAACACAGTTCATACTACAATTTGCTCAAAACTTATGTCAAATATTGTAGATTTAAAATGGTTAATTTACGAAAAGTTTGATAATTTATATCTTAATTAATGCTTTGGCAGGTGTCATTGTTCACGTAAACCATGGAAAATGGTTAACAAAGGGTTTGATTCCAACGTAAATATCAAAGAATCCAAAGGCCATGAATTATGTTAAACCTTTCGAAATTTTCACTTGGGCAACGGGGCCTGATTGCCTGAAAGTTAATATGTTAACCCTTTCGAAATTTTCACTTGGCAACGGGGCTTGAAAGTTCATAAATAGGAGAAAGATTAATAAATAAAAACTTATAAAAAGAATAATTATTCAATTTTAATTTTATTTTTAGTTTAAAATGTAGTAAAAGCGAAATTTTAAATATACTGATCATTTGGGAATATAGAGAATAAAACAAGGATGGAAATGATACCGAATACGTTTAACCATGACTAGGGTTTAGAGTTCGGACATGTATATATTTATCATATTGAATCATTTCATTTCATAAACTGATTTGAAGATCCTGATCATAACCCTAATTGCTCATCTCCTAACGAGAATAAGCACCCTACCGACCGAAGCCACCCCATTTTCGAGAGTGAGAATTATGATGAGCACACGCATTTCATGTGTTTGAGTTAGTGCCATCTTAATGTCAGGAACTCCCAAAACAACCTTTGGTAAAACTAGGATTATCCTAGTTGATACCTTCCCCCAAAAAGGGCATTCTGTTCCTTCATTAGGTGACTCGGATTTGTGTTCTCTTCATTATCCTTGTGTTTGTATATTGTCTCATCTGACAGCCCCAAAAGAAGGAAACCCTGTATTCTATTCACAAATTGGCATATATGGGAAGGAATTAATTCCCCTTGGGCATAGGAACAAAAAGATAAATTTAAGAATCAAATAAAATGGATACTTTGATTTGAAGAATGAGGTCAATGGGAAAAAAAATTTTGGGTTACCCCACTTTGTGGAAAAATCAAAAGAAAAAGTCTCCCACTAATGCCTTTGATAAATCATAAAATGCAAATCAACCACCCAATCACATCGAAAAGGTTTAAAATTGAGAATTCCACTGGCAAATATTTCAATACTTTTTGCTTAATGTAAAGTCTTCTTCTGATTATGGTTCCTCCTGTATGACATATAATTAATCTAATCCTAATGGTTAGCATGAATGTCCCAATCATCATTCAACCAAATTTGTACTTTATCCAGTGTGTGGTTCTAAAGAAATTCCAAGTTCTTGAATTAATGGTTGGTTAGGGATTTTTGGTCTTATCGAGAAAATGGAATGTTTAAAAGGGCCGGGAATATGTGCATGGTTTGGTTGATTATGGAGGAGATAATGTCATAAATCGCGGGCAACTTGCATGGACAATCGTGTATATTATGTGACTGAAAACATATTGATAAAGACATTCTATAATCAAACAGTAATAATTAGGTAAAAATATAACGATCATATGTTATACGCTTATTTTAAAAATTGAGAATCGAGCCTTCTAAAATATTTACGCTACTATATATTGCGTTTTTTTTTCACCATAGATAATGAGTTTGAGGATTTAAGAAAGCAATGAATGACTTTTTTTTTCCAGCATGGCATATGTAATCAATTTCTCAACAACATTGTTGGGGGACCGTGGTTAGTTTTTTAATTTGGCTTCTAACAGTCTATCAATATTGTGTTTGAAGTAGGATGATCTGGTGGTCCAATTTCGGTTTCCCAGGGAGGGAAACAATGTCCCTGGACATAATTTAGTGGCATGCTAAATTTCTGTTTGTTATTAAGCTTGTACTTTAATTTGTTCTTTTTCACTTTTGTTCGTTGATAATATGCGCTGATTATAGAGATATGGAGGTTTTGTTTATCTCCTCCGGCACTAATTGTGCCAAGTCTTTGTGTCGATGGACTTGTTAGGAAGAATTGTCATACATTGAAAATTAGATGATTAAATATATACTTCCTCTGTTCCAAAATTATTGTCCAGTTTGAGATTTCATTTTTACTACAATTTGAACTAAAGATGAAAACCCAAACTGGATAATAATTATGGGATGGGAAGAGTATCAATAATTACGAATCTAGGATTTCTTTACCTCAGATTATATATATATATATATATATATATATATATATTATCCGGACCTCAGATTATATATATATATATATATATATTATCCGGAGGATCTTGATCAGTATTTTCATTCCTAACCTGACTTGGTACTGTGTAATCTGCATGTTTTCGATCTTGCTTTTGCATGTTTTTCAAATCATTGTATTTCTTTCTCTTTTTTCTCTTTTTTATTTTTTGGATGAAAATCAAATCATTTTATTCCTAGTATCACATCCAAGTCGATTTTTTAAAGGTGGTATTTGAGATTGTCCCAAATTTGAAAGTCAATCAATTCAAGGTGATTGAAATTCTTGAACCGTCCCATCTACGTAGGGCTTTGAATTGGATGTCCCAAAAGGCGATTTGAGCAAGAAATGTCCGACTTTAGACTAGAGCAATAAGTAAACTTAAGAACCATGGATAATGATCTGAATTGGAAATTTAAAGAAAAAAATGGTCCACTGAGAACAGTTTGAGACCGTACCATAAACCCATGAGCCTATAACAGTCGGAGTAGAAAACTTTTTTTTATTTCAAATATTGTAACTATTTTGGTCGCAAATTCTTTTAATTGTTTTATTTTCCACATTTTCATCAAAATGCCTATTTCTATGAATTTTACTTTTTTCTTCGAATCAGGTTATATGTTCATCTTGACACCGATTTCATGGTTAAATTTATAGCATTTTAGAATCCATCTTTTCTGTATTTTTTCAAAAATAGTAATGAGACTTTTTAATTATTCTATGACATAAAGAAAGTCATATATGAATGTCGAGTCGATTTTTTTTCTTTTACAATTGGTCAATATTGATTAGTACTAAATTTTTTCGATATATATATATATATATGCATACATACGCACACACCGGAGGCCCTCCCAATTCTGAGGCCCTAGCAGGTGACCTAATTTGCCTAATGGAAGAGCCACTCCTGCTAACATGTACCCCAAGATTCCGAATGGAATTTGATATTGCTATCACGATGATGTTCACGAAGAAAAGCGAGCTCTTGATTCACAATAAGGAGTGGCACAAAACATTATGAGTACACATATAAAACCTGTCTCAATATATTTAAGATAGCGAATGAATTGCGTGTGCATCAAGATGAGATGCCAGACAGCAACAACAAGAAGAAGAAGTATGAAGTGGTGGTTGGAGTAATAAAGAAAAATAAAATCCAGTGAAGCTGTAAGCTCTTTGTTTTTCTTTTGTTTTTTTTTTTTTTGGTTTTCTTCCCTTTTTTTTTCTTTGTTTTCTTTTGTTGGGCTCCAATGCAAACCTTTTTTTTCTAATAATATTCAATTTCAGAAGTTGTTCCAATTTTCAGTTTATAGAATTAAATATTTATGTTGAAAGACTAGATCTAGTCTTTGTATCTATTTTTTTTATTTCTTACCAAAGTTGAGAGTGCAGTTTTTTTCCTCCTCATTGCGTTGAAAGAAACTATTCAATTTGAAAGAGATATGTCAAAAGGCGCACTACCATGATGCTCGTATGTTAGCATTAGGGTCAAAAATAGTCTTACATCTCAAAAAGAGTAATTTTTGTCAAACCCTTCAAATTTTTTTTCTATTTTCACAAATACCTCATGAAAAATGAAGTAAGTCAATACATTTCTAGAAACACTGTGGAAACGCTTTAAAAAAAAAAAAAAGCCATTGGAGACTATGAAAGTATAATCAACGTAATATTTTCAAAGTTTATTATTTACTTATTTGCTACCCTTCTATTTTTGTAGCTACTAGTTGTTCCCTTTAAAAACACAAAGATTCCACTTAAATTGAGAAAAGTTTAGGCAGTTAAGTAGCTGCTTGTAAGTACTAGATTGATCATTAGACCATTAAGAGGAAATACTTCCTCTATCTCGAAATAAAAGTACTCTTTGTGAAAATAACATAGTTTATGAAAAGGACTGCTAATTTGAAATAGAGGGGAATAGTAATAGGAGTATTAATATTTCAATATGGAAAATAGAAAAAACTTTGAGGGGTCATTTGTAATCTAACTCTTTGGTAAAAACTATCATGAGGTGATCACCCTTTTTATTAGTGCTGCAAATTGACTTGTGGTTTATTCTTTATTCTTATAACTGAGAAAAACATAGTTTCACTTGAGTACCAATTACATAGGAACCTATATATCTATTCCTAGGAACCTATTTGAAGGACTAATTAAAAAGGCTAATTGCTGGAAATAAAGGGGCAGCCCTGAAAAATGTTTGGGTATATGCCCCAGAGAATTGCATGAGTTTATAGGATAGAACTGATGGGGTACGTTCTTGGCAGATAAACCTAATTAATTGACTTTATAAACCTTTATGATCAGATCTTTGGTGAATATATGCTGAAAATGTCATCAACCAACTGCATCTGCATTGTCGATTTACCTCTCTAGGAAGTTTATCTTGATCCCCTCTAAGTTTTAAAGATTTAATAAAAAAATATATTCACCTAATAAGTAGCACAGACTTTAGTTCGTAAAAAATTTCATTAGATAGTAAGTTGAATATGATTAGCGGTTTAACTCCAAATGATGTTAATTAAACTTAGGCCAACTAGTATATTTGGCTCAACCTTCAACAGATATTACTAATTTATAGCCTTCAATTAATTGTTCTAAACTCGTGTACGCATATATATTTGTTTTTGTAGTCCTCCTTTCGAATATTTTGTTACTCTCATTTTGATGTAGATCATATAATTTTTTTTAAACAAATTGACTAATATTTATGAATCTTATGCAGTGTTTCCTGAGGTTACATAGAACAATACTAAAGTACCACATTCTGTAGTTGGGAAATACGGATCACGTCAATCTCTAACCATACAGTACAAATAAAAAAATAGCTTAGCTAGTATGCGACTCAAAACGTTGTTGAAAACTAGTTGGTGAAGTAAGTTGCTGGTAAAGAAATCTTACAACAAAATTTGACTCGCAATACCCAAAGGTTAATTTTCGCTTCGAGCATATCTCTAATGCATTGAATCAACAAATGAGTTGGTCTTTCTGTCTAAAAAAGTAGTTCACGGAGTTTTGAAATTATACTGAAAACCATACAGATTTTAAAATTTGATGTGGACTTTTTTTTAATACTCCCTCTGTCCCAAATTATTGTTCAGTTTGGGTTTTGACTTTTAATACAATTTGAACTAAAAATGAAAACTCAAACTAAACAATAATTATGGGACCGAGGAAGTAACACATTTCAAGAATAACCCCTGAAACCTTCGCTATAATATATAGCTCCCTTAAAACACTTCCATGACAAATCCATCATTATTTAATTAGCTGACTCTCTGACTTCTTGATGTAAATTAAGCAATTCTTGCAGTTGGGATACTAATTAGCCAACCACGATGACAGATTCCAAAGTCATCTGAGACCCTCTCCATTCCGCAGTTTAGAACCGCTTATCTTTCACTTCTCCACAAAAGTTCCAACCTTTTTCTTCTTCCTCAATTTTTTCTTTTTTTCTTTTGGTATATATATAAAATATATATTTTTGGTATTATATAAAATACGTCCGTACAAGATCGATGGAGAAGTTGATTAATCTACATGAATGAACGACGGAGGCATGCATGAAAAAGCCGATTTTGGCGGGATGCAAAGGGATAAATAAGCATCTTAGGAATGCTTTTTCACTGAGAAATGTATATATGCTCTAAAATGATCAGGAATTCAGTTTGGGATCAAGTCCAATTATTCTTCGCCGGAAAGAAGATCTTTTTTACTGCTTTTTAGTTTGTTGCTTTTTGCAAAGTTACTAATCTGGATGCCCTGTGTCAGATCTCTTCTCTTCATTTTCCAAAGTGTGAACTTGGCAGATTTAAAAGATTATAATTACTTAAAATAATGTCTATTCTGATCTCTTGATTCCTCTTACATATACAAGTCTGTTTCCAAAAAATACTTGTGCCTTTCTCTCCACCTTTCTTTTCATGCTTCTTCAAAAGAGAGGAAAGAAAGAAAGAACCCTCTTTGGAGTCTTGGGACCCTGAAAAAGCTGATGCAAATGAGGCAGTCCAAAAGGGTAATTTTGGGCAAAAATAAAAGATCATTTGTATCACTTTCGATATGACACTTTTATTTAATATGCTATTAATATTAAAGATTGTGTTACACAAAAAGTTGTATAACAAGATGTGAAAAGTGGTTGGAGCAGGATGGTATCGGTGTCTCTTATTCACGAAATATCTTAATTTAATTTAATTTAATTTTTTTTTTTTCTGTTAGGCTCTAACCTCCTTCCTTGTACCCAAAGAAAAACAATGCTATTAATATTCAATGAGTTACGCAAAGAGTTTTATAGCTAAAGCCAAAGGATCCAAACTCTCCATATGGGAGAGTAAAATGCATATCTCAAAATCTTTATGTACTAACTATTTTGCATTAGTGAAAAACGAAATTCACTCTCAATAGTAAGAGTTATGCATTGAAATTAGATAAATTAACACTTCTTGGATTATGGAAGCCAAAGGGACAAGTACGTACTTTTACTTCTTCTAAAGACACATAACCCGATACTCCAACATCCTTTGAACAAGGCACCATGCGGTACACAAGTGTGTATATAAATATACACATTTATATCTCTTTCACAACCCCAAAGCATCCATATCTAAAAACCCTTTAACCTTCTTCACTCTATCTTCTCATGGAAGTCCAAAAGATTTTCTGAATAATATTTGAGGAGAAAAAAGAAAGAAAGAAAGAAAGAAATGGCAACCCTTCAAGCTGAAGCATTCAGAAATAATATGCATCTCTCAGCTTACCTTCATTCTCTTTCACAAACTCCGAGTAGGCTTAAGAAGAGATTGTTGGCAACCTGGACACCAGACCAAGAGCTGAATAAGGTGAGACTTAGGTCTGGTGCTGACATGAAGAGGAAACTCAGTTGGTATGATTTGGTAGCCCTTGGAGTTGGAGGAATGCTTGGTGTAGGAGTTTTTGTCACTACTGGTCCTGTTGCTAGACAAACTTCTGGCCCTTCTGTCTTTATTTCATACATAATTGCTGGAATCTCAGCCCTTCTCTCTTCTTTGTGTTATACTGAGTTTTCCATTGAAGTTCCGGTAGCCGGTGGCGCCTTTAGTTATCTCAGAGTCACTTTTGGTAAGAACATAAATATTAACATGCAACAAAAAGAAAGAGAGAGTGTGGATTGGGTAAATGAAATTATGATGTTATAACAAGTTCTGTAAAGAATGGGATTTGATGATTTTTGTCGATTCATTAGTCAGTATCTCATTTCACTATATCTCAGTCAAATTGTTAGCAATATTTATTTTCTTCATTAGAGCTGATCATATTAATGCTAGTATTCTTGCAGGAGAATTTGTGGGTTATTTTGCTGGAGCTAACATACTAATGGAGTATGTACTTTCGAATGCTGCTGTTGCGAGAAGCTTCACTGAGTATTTGTGTTGTACTTTTGGTGGGAACGACCCAAATTCATGGAGAGTTGAAGTTAATGGATTAGTGAAGGGTTATAACATGTTGGACTTTCCTGCAGTGGCTTTGATTGCTGTTCTAACTCTTTTCTTGTGCCATAGGTTAAACATAACTTCTTCTTTTCTCCATTTTCATAACTAGCTAGCCTTGATATTTTTGCTCATCTCCAATTTCCCTTTTATTTTCTGTTAAACCATTTCTTGTTACATAATAAATTAACAGGATAATGATTTTGGGACAGAGGCAGTAAGGGTTTTTGTATTTGGATTTTTTTCATTTAACAAGATATATATGAATATGAAAAAGAATGTCAGCTCCCATTTTAAATGGTTAAGAGATGGTGATGTTTATTGCTTAGTGATTTTACAACTTCTTTTTTTCCTATTTTGGATAAAAAAAACAATGCCGGTGTTCAAATTGAAGAAATTTGTAATACAATCTTTATTTCAAATGTTAGAAGTGGGAAATCCAATACAATGGCAATAATGATAGCATTCATCTAGTGCTTCCAATAGAACTATTATATGTTTTATACTATATTACATGATTGACATCGCTATCTAAGCTTGATTTTTTTTTTGCTTTCATTTCCTCCATTGTAGCACCAAAGAAAGCTCCATGCTGAACCTAGTGATGACAGTATTCCATGTTGCTTTCTTCGGGTTTATCATTTTTGCTGGATTCTGGAAAGGAACCACTGAAAATTTGGTAAAACCTGGAGGCCTAACACCCTTTGGTTTCAAAGGAGTCGTTGATGGTGCCGCCATTGTCTATTTCAGCTATATTGGGTATGATTCAGTTTCAACCATGGCAGAAGAAATCAAGAATCCTTCAAAGAACCTCCCTCTTGGAATTGTTGGCTCGGTTGTTATAGTTTCCACAATCTATTGTCTCATGGCCGTATCTTTGTGTTTGTTGGTTCCATACAATCAGGTCAGTCACATTCAGCTGCGCGCCAATAATGAACTGAGACTGATCATCTTTCATACAATCATAATGCATGCATATTCCTCATGATTGAAATACATTTTTCGAAATGACCATTCCTAGATTCCAGATGGTGCATCATTTTCGGTTGTTTTTCGAAACATTGGTTGGAGATGGGCAAGCAATGTAGTGGGAGCTGGTGCAAGTTTGGGAATTGTAGCTTCTCTCCTTGTTGCAATGCTTGGACAAGCAAGATACCTTTGTGTTATTGGAAGGGCTAGGCTTGTGCCCTCTTGGTTAGCTAAAGTACATCCTTCTACTGGTACCCCTTTGAATGCTACCATTTTCTTGGGTAATCTTCTTCTTTTCTTTCTTAGCTTTCTTCTTGTGAATTAGTTTAAGTACTGACATTGTATAGTTGCTTTTATTTGTATCTGAAGTTCATTATAAATTATTACTTTTATCAAATTTGAAATCTCAAATACTTTTTTATAAGTATATATATAGTTCTTAAAGGAGGTATTTTTTCTAATCACTCTGAGAAATGGAAATTACATTGTAGCAATAACCAATTTAAGTTTCATTTTAGAGGGGGTCCTTATTTTCTTGAACAGCAAGAAATGGATATGAACATAATCCATGATCCGAGGTTGGAAATGATATTTTCCCCTTCTTGTTGGGAACAAAATATTATTCAATCCTTTCTGAAATGATCATTTATTTTGACTCCCTTTCCGTGATTTCTGTTGTGTATAAAAGCATTTGATCATGAAATCAATGGAAAAAAGTCTTTTCTCTCTTATCATGATGAAGCAACATATGCTTGTCTCTTCTTCATTGGCTCTCTAAATTTGATTTAGTATTCCTCTGTTTTCATTCATGTCAATCTGATGCTTTGAGTAAGGTCAATTGTCAAAATCTGTCTCCTAGGATATCATGAAGGCCGATGATGTAGATAGTTTATGGAAAGCCACTGTAGTGCGCTAGTTCTAGGATTGAACCTTTCCCTCCAAAGTATCTAATTTTCACCTCTCCACATTTTAAAGTATAATAGGTAACATCAAGACAAATAGCAATATGCATATGAACATCTATTTAAAAAGAAGAGAGAGCGAGAGAGAGAGAGAGAGAACAATATAATTTTCATTATTCATGTGTTTAATTAGTAACACGATACAATATAATTTTATGAATAACAGATTGATATATTTTCATGTAGTGTAATAAATACGTATGTAAATGAAGAAAAATCTCAAAAAAATGAATTGAGTTGGATTATAAAGTGAATGATGTAGCATATCATATTTCAGTTTATTAAGCCTCGTGATTGATTTGGTTCTTTCACATATTTTTGCGTGACGTATTTTTAGGTATTGCATTTCACTAAATCAATTTACTATTTATATGGTTACCTAAAAAATGAGTCTGTTTGATCACTTTTTAAGACATTGTTAAGAGATGCTCTCTCTCCGGTCCTTATTATAAGACATTTTGATTTTGTCTTTTTAATTGGAATAAAAACTTTAAAAATATTTCATAATAATTAGGAGAACACAACAAATGTAAAAAAATATTTTTAAGGTTTTTCATTCAATTAAAAAGACATTTTAGATTAAACCTTAAACAAAATCAAAATGACTTATAATAAAGACAGGAGTGCCTATTAATTAAAGAATAGAGCAACGTTACTAATGAGTACTTTCTTAAAAGGTGGACCAAGTGGCTGTATTATTATTATTTTCGTCTCTTTTTTTCTGGTAGAGGAACCAAATGGTAATGGCATTATGGAAGAATGATTAGAATCCCAAATGCTAAATATTGCAGGGATTTGCCAGGCATCAATAGCACTTTTCACAGAACTGGAAATCGTGATCGAAATCATCTCCATAGGGACCCTTCTGGTGTTCTACCTAGTGGCCAATGCTCTGATCTACCGCAGATGCGTAATCATCAACAACAACCCTCCATTCAAGACTCTTGCCTACCTCTTCTTCCTCACCTGTATCTCTATTGGATTCTCCATTTCATGGAAACTCAGACGACAATGGTGGGGACTACCATTATTTGGTGGGCTGATGATCATCATCACCGCCTTTTTCCAGTTTTATATCATGGCCCCGGCATGCCATCAACATCATCCTCCCGGTGAATCTCGCAGTTGGTCTGTGCCCTTCATGCCTTGGCCGGCTGCAGTATCCGTCTTCCTCAACGTTTTTCTCATGGCCACGTTGAAGAAGCTTTCCTACATTCGGTTTGGCGTTTGGGCATGTTTTATCACTCTGTTCTATGTGTTGTATGGTGTTCACTCCACATATCAGGCAGAAGATGTGGAAGAATGCTCTGAGACTTTAGGCGGTGCCGAAGGCACAAACACTTCCGCTACTACAGCTCAGCAAACAAAGCTGGATATCCAAGTTCTACAATGACAGGAACCACCTTTTGTTTGTTTTTCATTCTTGCCTAACATTAAAACTTGGTAGCAGCTATAGCCTCTAGCGAGCATTTCCCGCCGAACCATGCTGTTAGATTCTTACCAATTGTTAATATACTTCTAGGCAGTTTTGCCCTTACATTTGTGATTTTCCGCAGAACTTCCTGATATCCATTAGATTCTGATCTTGCCTTATTTATTACAATAGCTCCTCATCCTATCATGACCAAAAACATTCATAACAGAAAATACATGAACAATGACCAGGAAGATCTGTTCGCAGCGACCTCGGATAGTGCAGTATATAACATACACAGAAATGTGCCAATAGAAATGATTGGCAGGTTCACAATTGATAACAAATACAGGATGACGGTTTCTTTGGAAGAAGATGCCAAAATTTGCAGATGAAACGGCTAACTTACAAGTTAAATGTTTACTGCATATCTTCAAGACATCAACATAATATCAATCATGTTGACAGGATCGTCAATACCGAAATTGTAGTTCTAGCAATAGAGTTGAGCATTGGAGAAAAGAAAAGGAAGCTCTAAAACTGAATTCAAAGAACTTCAATACAGAAACATAATCATGCCACCAAAAGAAGTGAATCTGTACCTGGGCAGAGAAACAAGTGATTTGCAGATAACATGTGATGGCCAAACTGCTTTTTTCCACAATTCCTTTTTGGTATTAAATCCCAGAGAACAGAACTATTCCATGGGAATCGTTGCTTAAGCTAAATTGTTGAATTAGAAGGTCAAGAAAGTCGTAAAACTAGATTGAAGCAGCATACACACACACACACACACACATATATATATATATATAAACAAACAATTTTAGGAAGGCAACGATGGTTGAAAAGTTTAGTTGGATAGAAGAAACAAATCTGCAGACTGCAAATAAAAGAAAACAGAGCAAGAATATCGACTTCGGGAGCAGAGTATGTCCATTATCCAGATAGCAAGACTTCTAAAAAAGTAATCAAAGTGTTTTTTAGGAAGGTGTTGACAACTTGACACTCCAATCACCAACGGAAACCCTTTGTTTTTCAAGAAGCTTAAAGTGTAACTATAGTTCAGAAGTGCAGAGGCCTAAAGAAGTCATTAATGAAAGAAAACCATGCAGTGCATATGGAAAGGTATCGTGTTACAATTGCTTCACATAATGAGAAATATGTCTATAAATCCAGCACCTTCTTAAATACTGAGCTCTTCACAATATATGATTGATTTTCTTAATCAAGAAGATCTTAACAATCAAGAGCACGCACAAAGCTGATATTTTTCACATACTAACAAAGAAATAACTTCATCTATAAGAGAAGTGCCAGTAGAAGCCTAGAAAGATTTAAACCTCCTTGCCTCACACTTCATATTACAATTATTTACAATGTATTGTGGAAACACATCCTGTATCGAGAAGAAATACTATGCAAAGAACAATATAACCTCAACATCTAAATACATCTAAATTTTTACCAGAAAAATTAGAACTAAGAGCTACCGAAATAACAGTAGCAGAATCTACCTAGATGAGTAAATCCACTTTACCTAAGTAGTGATCACATTTCCCAAGCTGAAGGGAATTTGATTACCAAGGGACATACCAATAAATCATATATCCGGAAGGATCTAATTTTTCATTGCGTTTCTGGCACTGTGGCATTCTTCTTCAATTTCTTGCTCTTCATCTCGACTAATCCCTTTGCAAGAGCATCAACAATTTGGCGCTGTGACTCGAGTATCATCTCATTCCGCTTTACCTCCATCTCCATTCTATTTTTCTCAATTTCCCTAGCCATCTCCATCTTCATATTTTCCATCTTGATGAATCCCTCTCCCAACATTTTAATTGCTGAAACCATATCATCAATTGCGCTCCTCCCTCTATTACCGTTGCTCGAGGGATCACTACCCGCCACTCGCTTCTCAAATCCCATTTTGGAAGAACTCTGAAAGCCATTCATACCCCGCAGATCATATTCCAAATTTCCACCGTAATTTTCCCTTGTCCCAACCGGCACCCAGAGTCCATTCTTGGAATCATCATGATCATTATTCACCACACCATAGCTAATATTTCCACTTAGACTCCCATCTATCCTCCCTTTTCTCTTTAATCTAACTCGTGGTGGCATGGAACTCTCATCGCCCAATGATGCCATAGTGAACTCATTACTAGCATCAAAACCATTTCTTGAATTCGCAAAAGCATTTCCAAAGTTCTTAAATTTAAACACTGGAGCTCCCACAAGACCCTCGTCGAAACTCTTAACACCAAACCCACCACGAAAACCCATTCCTTCATCACCTTTATCAGATCCCGGGTCTAGAAAAGCATTATATCCATTTAGAGCCTTTGGCACAAAATCAGTATTCACCTTCACCTCAACATTTTTCGAGGAATGATTAGCTCTAACCCCCTGGCCTAAACCAAAATTAGGACTTATACCATTAGGAAGCTTTGACCCTTTTTTAGGATTAAGCTTCAATTTCACTATATTCTGATCAAGAAATGATTTCAGCCGAGATTCATTACCAGAAACATCAAGATTTTCGGACTCCTGATTCGATCCAGCAGCAGAAACAGTGGTTCCATTCTCCATGGCGTCCATGTTCTCAAAGAAAAACCAAGATGAGAAAAACCGGCCGACAGGGTAGGTCAACGACCGCTGCTTCTCGGCACGGTAGCGTTGACGTAGCTTCTCCATCTTATGCCGGCACTGGGCAGACGTCTTAGCCGGAGAAGCACCTGGGCATCGGCTGGTAACGGCTGCAGCCACAGCATCCCAGTCTGCCGTCCGAAGGTATCCCCGCCGAAGGGCATACCACCTCTCACGGTAGGCGTCTATCAACGCTAAAGTCTCCTCTTGGGTCCAGCACGGCGGCGGAAATTTCCGAACAGGCTTCTCAACAACGACCTCGATGGCAGTAGTATCCGGAGCTGCAGATGGGGAGACGGCCGCGATGGCGGTAGACATATCTAGAAGGCTAGAACCAAATCCCAAAAAAATCGAATCTTCACCGTCGCCTTGCAAGCAAGCCAAAGAAACAGAGTATAGTTGGGTCTGTTAACAGAACACCGGCTGAGCTAACAACCCAAGAGAGAAAGAAATGGGGCGGTGAAGGCAAAGCAAATGAAACATGATGGTCAGAGAAAGATAAAGATTAGAAATTTGAGATCAAAGAAACAAGTGGGCTTTGCTATAAATGAAAATTGAAGGGAAGGTGGGGGCAGAACAAAAGGGATGTAGGGGAGTTAGCCGGTTAGGCCAGTGGTGGTGGTGGTGGTGGTGACGGTGGTGGTAGATGGGGGTGAAAAATCAATTATGATGATGAGGACAAAGAAAATGGAAAAGAGAAAGAAGCATTAAAATTAGGAGGAGGATGTGGGCAGCAGGAATAGGTGGGGAGTGGAAGTAGTAGTGGGGGAGTGGAAAAAGGGGGTGGCGGTTGGGTGGGGGGATTTGGGGGAAGGTGGGTGGATTTTTATGCCATAATTCATGGATAATGAATCAGATGAATCAGATGATGATGGTTGATGATGTAGTATTTTGTTGTTGTGGTTGTATTGTTGTAGATGGGGTGCGCATGGGATGAGCGGTGCACCTCACAACTACTCTACCAGTACACCACCCCACCCCCACCCCCCACCCCCCACCCCATCCATCCTCATCATCATCAACCCATCCGACTCCTACCACTCTTTCTCTCTCACGCACACACACACTAGACAGAAAGGGTAGGAGTAGAGGGAGGAGGAATTCTATTTCCACACTCTTCTTCCTTCGATGTTTCAATTTTTTTGTCGCCTTTTTTTGGCCATGTTGGCCACCCACCGTGTGTGGCCGACTGGGCTGGCTGTTTAGCGGGAGAGGTGGGCACTTTTGGATTTTTCTATCTTTTTTCTTTTTTTTTACCTTTTTCCATTAATTAAAGTCTCCTCCATTTTTTTCCCACTCCTTTGTTTCTCATCCAATTTGGTGTCATTTTGGTGGTGGTGTCTTGTGACGGGAGAAATGGGAATGCTTTTAGCGCTTACCAGCGTTTTAGTTAAGAGCCCAGAGATCCAACAGCTGACTTTCAAATTTTTTACTTTTTGTCTTCATTGCTGTTTTTTTTTTTAAGGATACATGCTATATTAAAGAAAGATACCTAAAGTATTATATGGTATTCTATTATAAATTAAATTATACTGTTCGTAAATTTTGTTTTTACTAACTTTAATCAGTTAGCATGAGTCAAAGATCGAAATTAAACCGAGAAGTAATGAACACTTCCGTCGTGTGTGTTTGTGTTATAGTTACCACATGTAATCAGTATAACATTAACACTTCCTAACAATTAAAACAGTTAATAAAATACTCCCAAAAATAAGGGCTTATGAAATCACCAATTATTTCATTTTACGAGAATATAATAAGTGTTATAAAATTAATGCCAACTACTAATATGAAACTAAGCATAAGAACAAAGAGGAGAGACAAGAGAGTAGAGAGAGATAAGAGATTTGTATTCAACTGTATTTTGAAGCATGAATGACCTCCTTATTTATATAAGAAGTAGGGGATCAAACTGTGGAAAATGAATCACCTGTCATTAATGCTAAATATTACAGAATCATATCTCCTTGATTGTGAATAGAATAATATATATTATTTGTGGACATTCAATCAAATCAAATCAAATATTTCATGACACTGCTCCTTTGAATGTCCATATTTGCGAAATAATGTCTCGTTAAAACCTTACTGTGACACGGCCCAAATGTTATCAAATCAAAGTAAGTAATTTGGCCCGATAATTTTGATGGATCTAGGCCCAATTAGACTTTTTGGGTCAAGCCCAATTCTGGAAGATTCTAGAATATCTTGGAATTTTCTAGATTCTTGTGGAATTAGATTAATATTGTGTTGATCAATGTACAAATGTCTGAGAGGCTCTAGAATAGTTTAGAATTAAATGGAAGTTTGTAGAATTGATTAGAATAAGAGGTATAGTTCTAGAATATTTTAGATTTAGAATTATCTAGAATCTTGAGGGTTTAGGTTGGCAACTATAAATACCCCAAGCCCCCCTTTGTAAACTATGAAGAGTTTAAGGTTTGAATTCTAGTTCATAAGTTCTCTCAAGCTCTCTTTAAACCCTTATCCTTTCCTCCTTCATTTCTTTAACCCTTCAACTTTGCTACTTGGTTCTTTTCAAGACTTTTGAAGGTTTTAATGGTTAGGCTGAGCTAGCATTTGTTGTTAGTGGTCTAGAGTGCTAGTGCCGCACGGTTTTAACTTATAAAAGAGTTAGCCCGTGACAGTTGGTATCAGAGCTTCGGCTCGATACATACGCTTCCGTTTGTTATTAAATTTTGAGCATCGTGTCTAGTCCACTGGTGGTTGTTCCAGGTATAAAGGTTGAGAGTGGTGATCATGTTTCTCGTGAGTTGGAGAGGATTTATTCTTGAAGGGGAACCCATAGGGACAATTCTATTGTTCGCGAGCCTATAGTCGACTTTGAGAAACGGCTAGCCAAGGTGGAGTTAGCCGTGGCCAACCATCATGATCGTTGGGAAGAGCATCCTTCCACGGTAGAAGTTATGTCTAAGGAATGCATGGAGTAATTCAAGCGTGAATTATAAGAGATCATGCAACAGATGCGTGAAGAGATGCTTGGGGCACTCAACAAGGTGTTTGAGACGGTCACTAAGGCTAGCAAGGAAAATGCAGCCATGGTCACCATGTTCCAAGGTAATGTGCTCAAACTCAGGGGTGAGTTTGAGCTTATGGGGCGCAAACGGAGCTACTCAAGGTACGAGTGGATACTCTATGTGCTCAAGGGATGACTGGAGTTGGAGGGCCAACTCCAATGGTTGATGCACCAAAACTAGATGTTTATGCTGGTAGTCGCAAGGCAAGGGATGTAAAAAATTTTCTCCATGGACTTGAGAGGTACTTTGGCGCTATGAGCTTGACGGACGATTCGATAAGACTCTATTAAGCCTCTTGTTATCTAAAAGATAATGTTCTATCTTGGTGGAAACGTATGATGAAACCATAGGGAAAGAAGACCAGTCTTCACTACTTGGGAAGGATTTAAGGAGGAATTTAAGAAACAATTCCTCCCAGCTGATGCTGAAAACGAAGCTCGAGGTAAACTTCGTTGCCTACACCACAAGGAGGGCCACATCAGGGAATATGTGCAAGAGTTCTCTGATTTCATGCTCGAAATTCTTAATCTCTCACCCAAAGACGCTTTGTTTACGTTTATGGATGGTCTTAATCATTGGGCTAAACTAGAGCTACAATGGAGGGATGTTCGAGATGTTAAACAAGCTATGCGAGTCACGAAATCTCTTATGGAGTTTTAGAACAATAATAGCTATAAAGGCACAGGTAAGAAATTTTTCAGTGATACAGGTAGAGAAAACGACATGACCTCCTATCAGAAAACATTTGAAGGAGCAAATAGTGCCTCCAACAAAGAGAAGTCAAAAGCAGAGAAACAAAGAAAATTTGAGGGTTGCTTTCTATGTGGAGGATCTCATTTGGTTCGTGACTGTCCATCTCATAGTAAACTAGCCGCCATAGCTTACAGTTTCCGTGAAAATGAGGAGTCAGGTCGCATGGCATCAGGGACGATGCCCCATTCAGGTGGAGGAGAGTGATACGACCCAAATATTATCAAATCAAAGTAATTTGGCCCAATAATTTTTATGGATCTAGGTCCAATTAGACTTTTTGGGTCAAGCCCAGTTCTGGAATTCTCTAGAATATCTTGAAATTTTCTAAATTCTTGTGAAATTAGATTAAAATTGTGTAGATCAATGTAGAAATGTCTAGGAGACTCTAGAATAATTTAGAATTAAATAGAAGTTTGTAGAATTGATTAGAATAAGAGATATTGTTCTAGAATAGTTTAGATTTAGAATTATCTAGAACCTTGAGGGTTTAGGTTGGCAACTGTAAATACCCCAAGCCTCCCCCCCCCCCCTTGTAAACTATGAAGAGTTTAATTTTGAATTCTAGTTCATAAGTTCTCTCAAACTCTCTCTAAACCCTTATCCTTTGCTCCTTTATTTCTTTAACCCTTCAACTTTCCTACTTGGTTCTTTTCAAGAGTTTAAAAGGTTTTAAGGGTTAGACTGAGCTAGCATTCGTTGTTAGTGATCTAGAGTGCTAGTACCGCACAGTTTTAACTTATAAAAGAGTTAGCCCGTGATACTAGGAAAAACCCTTTGGGATAAAACCCTAGTGAAGGAAAAAGAGTACACTTCCGAATGTGACGCTGCCTCGTTAAAAACATTGTCAGGAAAACCCATTGGGGCAAAACCTCGATCAAGGGAAAAAGAGTACAGCATGAGTTACTCCCCCTATTAAGTACGCCACTTGTAATCTTCTCGTCGCATGCCAAACTATTGACCAGGTTCATGGTTGTTTAACGGGTGTTGAATATACAAAGGTCAAACTATTTAGACCAAGATTCTACTCAAGATCTTTCATTATCCTTGCTTCAGGCAAGTAGTAACCTTTTGAACTTCCTTAGAAGTGTTCATAACTATGATATAACTCTTCAGGAGTTTATTTATATTCAGGCTATTCGAACTTCGTGATAAGTTTCGATAATATTCAGTCTTTTGAAACTCTACAAGAGTTCGGTGCTAACAAAATTGCTTATGAATATTCACTCTAGTATTTGTTATCATCCTATCATTCAAGTATGATTATAAAAACAGATAGAAAGTCATGTTACAAACAAACATAACATATCTACATAAAAACAAACATAGCATATCTATTACATTAAAAAATATGAACCTAAACATCTAGACACATGAAGACACTATAACTTGCGCAAGTCTTTTGAATTAATTTCTCGAGAATTCATGTCCCTTTTTTAATCATTTGTAGATTTCATATAGACGTCATTATTAAATATCAAGTATCACGTATTAAGTGATCACTATATTTTAGAGACACATTTCTTATCTTCATTTGCTACAAGATTTAGCAAGTAACGGAAGATTTTCCTTTTCATCCACCACAAGATAAACCGGATTTTGGGAAAAACTTGGGCAACAAAGAGGTTACTCGATAATGTTTTGCACAATCACCTGCCAAAATCTAGCCAGTATATCACTTGCGAAATTTCTAGTTCGCAAGCAATTTTAATTCTAAGTACACATCATCAAGTGTGTATTGCGTCTTTTCATTTGTTGTGGCTAATAAGTTTATTGTCTGCATCTACAGCAGACTTTTATTTCATGATCCTCATTTTCATTTATTTACTGTTGCAGCATAAGCAATTTTCATGTCGATATTTTATTGCTGATCGATTCCATGTTCTTTGGTAATGAGATCTCACACTAAGTGTCCCAAGTATTCATATACTTATTCTGGAAGTTAATTCACCGTAATGGAAAATTATTCCAGTTCAAAAATCTTATGAATTATAATCACTTGTATTTGCCATCTCTATAAATTTAAACCTTGTCGTTTACGAGCATTTTTATCATTTGGAATCGATGGTTCTATCACTCATCAAATAGACATTCAACTGGCAAATAGTGATAGATAGTCCTTCAGGGACACATTATCAAATTCTTAGCTTTAACAGCCTTTTATATGAGATATATTTATACATTCGGTCAGGTGAACATCTGGTATCTCTTGCACTTCATGTTTATAATGTCGAGGATCATCATGAGATAATTATACTGTCCATCTAATTTATAAATAGGTTATTTTAACTTCTTCACCTGATGTTAAGATAACTAACTCACTAAAATGACGATTAACCAACCGAGCAGTTAAATAATCTCCCTTTTGAGAGTAACTAACTCGTCAAACTAATACGATCAGTCCATCGAGTAGTTAATCCAACATCAATAATCTCAAACATTAGAGATTCAATATTCAAAATATATTTCTGGCCTCTTCTGGAGGTTCCATCATTGTGTGCATTGTGGTAAAATATTTATAATATATAAACTGCATATCTAATATATAAAGATAGATATATATGATTTCTGACCAAAAACTACTATTGGGAAGAATATCTGCAATGACATGTTTAGTCTTATGCATATATTTGGTGCCTTTTGTGTTTCAACAATTCCTCAATTATACAGGAGGTAATTACTTTAAACGGTTCTACTAGATCGCTTCATTATTGCTCGTATAGGCACTCAATCTTGAACTTCTATCATTCTGGCATTGATTCATATACTCATCATAATTGTCAAATCAAAATTCTCGTAAGAGTAGAACATGAAATTTCATTTGCAAGTTACCAATTTAATTCCATAATAAAATTTTTGCAAATTTCAGGTTGCAAGTTAACGAGAACCATACATGTGGTTATCTCATGGACACATCGATCAATACTCTAATTTGTTGGAATAAACTCTTCGTCTCCAAATTTCAAGCACATAAGCTTTCTTGTTTCGTCTTGAAACCAGAGTCGCTTAAGTAGTTATGCCAAATTTTAGAATTTCTCTTCCGAAAAAAACATTGAATTAATTATTCAACTATACTAGAACAATTTTGCTCCACGCGAGCGTTTACTCTGACAGATTATTTGTTACTCAGTTTCATTCTACCATAATGTTCTTGCTCTTTTAAAAGCAAAGTATATCGCTGCTTTGCTGGAGACAACCCTTCAAATTCAAAATAATTGACTTGGTACAACAATTTATACCTTTTTTTTTTTTTGATACCTTGTGAATAAAGTGTATCTCAATGCATTTTCTCCTTCCAACATTCTCTTGCTCTTTTGTGAGCAAAATTCATTTACAGTTACTCTCCCGAAGATAATGATGAATTCACTATGTTTGTTCTTCAAAAGCATTTATTTGTTTTTACTCTTCGGAGTAATTATATTCTACAAAAATTTTCATCTATCTTTACAAAATAATTCAATGGCATATGCTCTAGTGGAACATTGATTTCATGTTTATCATTGACTAGCATCACCTTCAGGGCGATTAATAAAATCTACAATACCCAGAGAAGTAATATGAATTGCACTATATGCCATGCACACTTTTGCTAATAACAAATTTAGATGTTATTTTCTTCGAAACATTAGAAAGAAAATGTCAATTAAATAGTATCATTATTACAGAAGTCAAAAGATCACAACACCTTCGGATGTTTGACATATTGGACATTTTCATCTCTAAATTAATTTTTACATCATCGTCAGGATGTTTGACAAAGAAATTGGCAATATCTAAAATAGTAAAGCCGTTGTTAACGAGACCATGGTCAACATCATCAACATTGTTATAAATTAAATTTGTCTCTATTTTCATTTGTTCTTTCTTCATCGATTGCTAATAGAGATCTGTAACATGTTTTAGCGTATGACGTATACGCGATCAATTGTTCGTTATACCATATCGAAGGCTTTTTTTCAACACCTTTCTTTTCTTTTCATCATTACTTCCCAACTTTTGTTTGGTATACGACATCGAGTTGATCATCCTTCAATCTCTCACTTCAGGTGAAAAGTTGTATTTGATATATAATGCGAATTATTATTGTTGACTTAATGTCAACAATTTGTTACAAAATAATTTAATGTCCGGTTACTTCCGTAAATGGAAACAAATCGATTCATAAGATTTCATCAAATACTTCGTGATAATGCTACTACTGGAGCGATTATCGCAACATTGTTACTTCATGAGCAATTTTATTTTGTTATCATTAATCTTCACTTCGAGTGACAAATTATATATAGTAATTATTCACTTGCTTCAAGAAGTGAGAAATTCCCAATTAAGGGTGATAACTTTTCACAAAACAATAATAGTATATATAACAAGAATAATAAACTGCTACACTGGGAGCAAGATATTGATGTAGTTATGATATATTAAAATGACACTGAAAATTCTGGAATAATTTTTTTTCTTATGCAAATCATCAGTGAAAATGTACAAACATTTATCATTGTCAACGTATATAGCAAATCGCTACACCATATAGTATTTCTATACAATAACGATAATTTACTTTTCACATAATTTTCACATAATAGAGAAAGTCTACAAGTGTAGTTTTGTTTAGAACGGACCAAATCCTTGTAACACACACAATACGTAAACATGCAGTGAAAAGATATAAATTTGGTTATAATTACTTTAAAAAAAAGGTTTAAAGTGAATCAAAACTATTGGACCCAAACTGAACGACCAGATAACTTAATAAAATCATAAAATTTATTGAAACCAAATTCATGACTCAACGGCATAGGCAAACACATATACGAAAACGATGCAACCCGACTCTATGCCATAACGGCGATCAAATTATAATCAAATCAGAGCATAGATCTGAACCTATATTTGTATCCTGCGAGATTTGTCACGGCACGCTGAAAAGATTTTTTTCAAGGTCACAGCGCTTCACGCGCTTTAGGTTATAAAAACCTTTTAAAATATTCGTTGAGACTTCAGGCCTTCAAAATCAATACGCACGCTTCACTCGCTTTAGGTCATAAAAACCTTTTAAAATATTCACTGAGACTTCATGCCTTTAGAATCAATACGTACCAACTTCAGGTGGTGGTAAAGTGAGAAGCTCTTTGGTTAGAGTCTCGTGCTGATAACGTGTTAATGCTAACTACTAATATGAAACTAAGCATGAGAACAAAAAGGAGAGACAAGAGAGTAGAGAGATAAGAGATTTGTATTCAGTTGTATTTTGAAGCATGAAAGAGGTCCCTATTTATACAAGAAGTAGGGGATCAAACTGTGAAAAATGAATAACCTATCATTAATGCTAAATATTACAGAATCATATCTCTTGATTGTGAATAGAATAATACATATTATTTGTGGACATTCAATCAAATCAAATCAAATATTTCATAACAATAAAAGCATGAAATGCTCTAAAATACACACATATCTCTTACTTCTAATCTTGGAGGAGCGGAAAACTTAGAAGAAAATGATGTTGAATGATTCGAACTTGTGATTAGTTGTTAGTTAATATTCCTTGTGTCCCGAAATTATTGTCTAGTTTGTATTTTTATTTTTAATTTAAATTATACTTCAAATAAAATCGCAAACTGGATAATAATTTTAGCACAAAGGGAGTACAAGATTTGGTTATTTCAATATAGAAAAACTTTGGAGTCATTTAAGTTTGTATGAGAGGAGATAGCGCACAAATGTGAATTGATCTCAACTCAATTAACTAGCAGTCAATTTTATCTAAGATCGACCTTGGTTCGATTTCGAGTCGACATTAGAGCTTGTAAAAAAAAAAAATGCAATAATCATGAATTCGGATATTTCCATAAAATTAGGGGTTTTATGAAATCTCGTAAAAATTTGAGTGCTGAGTAATGGAAGTGAAATTATCCATTGATCCAACATAAATTTTAGTTGTTATTCAGATTAATATCTTGTTATTTGAGGCTTTTAGTTGATATCCTGAAGCTTCGATGTGTGTTTGCAAATTTTACCAAACTTCAGGGGTGTGAATGTACACAAAAAGCTGGAGGGGAAAAAAAAAATCAAAAAGAGGAACCGTTTGGATCGGGGGATTGAACCCGACGTGAATCGAACACGCAACCTTCTGATCTGGAGTCAGACGCGCTACCATTGCGCCACGGATCCGATGGTGACAACTTAATACTAATTAAGATATATATTTTAAAAACAGTATATATTCTAAAAGTTTGACTTTCTCTCATTTGGAGCTTCTCCATTTAACTCCATTTCGGTGCTCAATTTGAAGGTTGGACTCAAGTTTTTTTAAAAAATAAAATATAAAATCCCAGTTGTGGATGATTTTTTGGAACTATTGCGAGACTAAATGTATTGTGCAATTAATTAAGAGTGAATAATTAATCATTGGCTTTTTTCCTTTGGAAAAAGAATAATTAATCGTTGACCCTAGCTGTAGTATTCCCTCCATTCCTAATATAAATTTCAAACTCTAATATTAACTATTTTTTTGACACAATAATGAAGTACTATTATTTTTTCCAAGTTATAATCTTGTCTTGAAGGAAAATAAAAAACGTTCAACTTCAAATGGTTTTTGAATTTTGACACTGATATTAATCTCTTCCTAGGAAGCATTGAATTCCACTAAGGTTTGTCAAGACCAATCCCAAGAATGTGGATGCTTGCATCTTTGAATATGTTAAGTTGAGCACCTTAATCAACTGAATTGTGAATTTTCTTTTTTCATCCGACTAAACTTGTATTGGAATTGTTTTGATTAAGAAAAGTGTCAACGAGAAACAAAACAATTAAATGAAAGATAAAGCATCAACGAGAAATTTGACAAATCTTGTATAATTAGTTAAATGAAAGATAGCTTTGGATTCAATTGACGAAACAGAAGTATCTCGAGTTTATAATTATATCATTGATGAATGAACTACTTCGTTAATTATGTTCCCTTCTAATATTTTTTTCCAGGAAAAAAAAAAAGAAGAGAAAATACCTCTCCGATTCTTATTTGAAAACATTTTGATTTCTTTTAAGTTTTATTTAGGTTGTTCTTCTAATTAAAAATAAAAATTTAAAAATATTTTTTAATAATTAGAAGAACACAAGAAATATGAAAACACATTTTTAAGATTTCGTTTTCAATTAGAAGACCGTATTAAATTCAATTTGGAACAAATCAAAATATTTTTTAATCAAGATGTAGAAAGTACTAAAGTGTTATAAGGATAAAAAAGAATTCTCAAAGTGTTCCCATTATATTCCTAATTTCCTACACATAGAACGATCCCTACATCAAAGAGCAACAGCTCTTTTCAATGGAGTGAAACCAAAACTTTCAAAAGAGACATATAAAGTACTCCCTTCGTCTCAAAATGATTGTCCAGTTTGCATTTTCAATTTTAGTAAAATTTGAACTAAAAATGAAAATCTAAACTGGACAATAATTATGGGATGGAGGGAGTAACTTGTTTAAAATGGTGACTCTGTTGTTTTCCCTCAAAACCAGTTTTGTTGAGTTGTTTGAGTTTTAACTTCTTAGTTCTTACCCCTTCATTTTCAGCTAGGATTTCCAGATGGAACTGTTTTGATTGGGATTTACCTCAATCCTGTTCCCTAGTTGAATTATTTCCATTATCCTTTCCTCTGGCAGCATATTTAAGTTAGCCGCTGGATGGAAGAAAGAAATCAGAATGTAGGAGTTAAAAAACAAAAAACCATTATTTTTCCGCTTCAAAAGGTTTCAGGAGGAGGAAAAAAAATTTGGAACCGTTTTAAGGATCGGGGGAATTGAACCCGACGTGAATCGAACACGCAACCTTCTGATCTGGAGTCAGACGCGCTACCATTGCGCCACGGATCCGGTGGTGATATCTTTTCGAAATATTCTTAATTTATATAAAGTACTCCCTCTGTCCCACAAAAATAATCCAATTTCAAAATGTACAACTTTTTTAATTTGGTCAACTATTGCAAGGTACAACTCATTTAGCCTAACACATTTCCTATTTAACCCTTGTTATATCCCCAAATTTGAATCCTAAAATTCTTGTATCTCTCACCGGAAAACTAATCGCGGCGGCTGTGTCTACCCAATTCAGCCACAGATGCCAATCAAGTCTGAAAGTGATAAGGACGGCAACCTCCGAGGTTCCAAGAAAGTCCCTATGCTACGACAAGAACACTACCATCACTGATGATCAACACTCTAAATTTCAATTTCCTCCACCAAGCCATCACCACCACCACTACAATTAGCGTGATACCAACAATGATTCCTTTACTTTCCTTGGGCAAGAGATGTCTTTCGAGAATCAACAACAGCGGTTCGAAATCAATTCTTCATCGCCTAACAGGTACAATCAATCCTTTGCATAGTATAAAAAATTACCAATTCTTTATTGACTTTCTTTTTTATTTATTTGTTTGATAATTAATGTCAAATTTTCATTAGACGCTAAGGTGAGAATAGAGATGGAAGAAAGGAGAAAGAGCTAGCCGAGATTTTCTTACCGGTGGTAGAGGAATTCGTCGGGAAAAAGCTCCAAGCTCAGGAAGAAGAAATCGAGATAATCGGGCAGATAATTGAGCCCCGATACAAGCTATGTAATATTGCTTAATTGTGAAGGATGGTATAGTCATTTCAATCGTTTTTTATTTTCACTTTTTGAAACTGGACTATTTTTTTGGGGACAACAATATTTATTAAATTGGATTATTTTTGTGGGATAGAAGGAGTACAATTTTTTAGGTATACAATTATGTTACTTTTTTTTTTTTTTTTTGAAAATAAATCATTATGTCACTGAATTATGCTTCCTCCGTTCCTCGGCCAAGCCAACCATATTATGGGCCAAAAATAATTTACATTAACTTTGAGTTTTATGCCAAATTTTACATCAAAAGAGTGTCCAATATTCTTCTTCAAAGTTCGAAATTGTATCTACTCGACTCAAATCATTAAATTTTATTAAACTAAACTTTTTACCACGAGTGCAATATAAGATAAGGAAAATGATAAGTATAGTGACTATATACAGTGAAAATAAATAGTGGCTAAGTTGGCCCCCTATTTTGTTGTCACTTTTTAGTAAAAATTATATTTTTCCCTTAAAAAATTACACTTTTATCCTTAATTAGCAAAGACACATTAGTCACTATTAGTTTTCACTAAAATTATATTTTTTCCTTAGAAGATTACACTTTTACTCTTAATTAGCAAAGACACATCAATCACTATTAATTTTCACTATACTTAGTAAAGACACATTAATCACTATTAATTTTCACTATACTTTTTCACTGGCTATATCATTACTGATAAGATAATCACATCTCACATACTTTTCTTCTCAGTTTTATGTAATCGCATCTCATTGTAAGGAAAACAGAACCAAAACAAGGAGACCGCTTGGCTAAAGATTGTGTCCAAGGAGATTGTAAGCAAGTCATTTGCATGTACTCCGAATCCAAGCAAGAGAAGATTAATCAAAGAAATTAGCTGAGGAGATTTCTTTGAATTAGCAAGTCTAATTTCGTGTCCTTACTAATTTCTTTTATAGCTTAAGTAATGCAAAATGGCTGCTAAATTGCAGAAATGGATACATTTGCTGTGATGATGATTGAGGTTGAAAAATAAATTACAATTTACAAATAAATTACATAACGTAATGGGTATGGAAAACTGTTAGTGTTCTCATCAATGGAAAGAATACTCAAAACACCTGATTTCTCTATTGTAAGTAATCAAACTTAAACAAATCAATTGCTCAAACCAAGGTTGGGTATTTAGCATCTAAGAAATCTCTCAATGATTTCGCAGCTTTCTGACCTCCCATCAATTCGGCTAGTCTCTCCAATGGAAGAAGTGCAAGTTCTGCCAAGCTTTTACACCCATCCATTATAGCTCTGTAATTCAAATCTGTCACACCCGGCAGCCGTCTCAGGAACTCTACTGCTGACGTGTTGTAATTCTCCGCTCTATCAAAAGGTTGAAGTAGCAAAAACCATCAATTCATCTTGTTCTAAAAAATAACCAGAAAGGCTAGAATATATTGTGGCGGAAATATTACCTAACATCATTTTCCACAATGCCTTCTTCTGATGGTACACCAACTCGGGTTGCTTTGGCCTCATCTGGTTCATCCTGGTTTGCTTTAAGAGAAGCAAAGATCTCTGCAGTAGCATGCAAACTGCGAGACCAGACAATGCGCAGGCGAGGGAAATGAAGAACGAGCAACGACAGCTTTGATATTATGTTGTTAGGAGTAACATCATCACCAATTTCACTAGCAGACTGCAAAAGAAAGTTCACAAAATAAATAAACAGATAAAATGCACCTCTTACCATTGGGAAACCCAACACTGAATAATCAATACCTGGAAGGAGAAACTCTTGTCTTGTGAGAATTCAATAAGAAGAACAGGAATTTTATAGTAACGAGACATTATTTCTGCCTGGTGGTAAAGACGACCAGATGCAAAACTACCAAAAAGATCTTGAATGCTTTTTCTCTCGACACATATCAACGGCGAAAGAATATAATCTCCAACTTCCAGAGTGACAGGTATTATGCGCATGCCTCTTTGATGCAAAACATTGGGGAGGCTGCTCATGAATTCCCTCATGTCCACGATGACCTGGGGAAGTAAAAATGATCTTCTCAACTAGATCTAGATCAGTAAGATGGACATTTAATTTGGCTTCTTTGAAAAGATACCTGTGTCTCCTTCTCTGCTTCCTTTCGTCCGCCTGCTTTTCTAGTAACCATATTTTGAGAAATCGTGGATTGGGATTCTACAAAGGACTCCAGTCTCAAAGACACCTCCTGAATATTATATGGAAAAAAAAAAATCACCAGTGTTGCATGTGCATTTAAATTATGAAGATAAAATGCAAAAAAAAAATAAAAAAAATAAATGGAGAGTACAACATATATCATTCTCTTAATAATAAATGCCGGTAACAGGAACCATATCAAACCAGTAATAAGGCAAAATAAAGCAAATGGAATGGTGTGAAACAAACTAATTCTAAAAATTAAAAATTGAAATCAGAAAAATTTATCACATCATATTCAAGTGAAACCATTTGACGGCAGGTAGTAGCCACAGTGTGCTAATAGCTTAGATGTTCCTTGCACTTGTTTAAGACCAATCTTAAAATTTAAAGTTTCCAACTCATATAGGCAACGAAAAAGATAGATCACACAGCCTTTACCAGTTACATAGATACAGCATTAGTTTTTCCACTGTCAAGACAAACTACTGGATCCACAATAAATGGGGGGGAAAAAAAAGTAGAGATCAAATGTAAAAAGAAAAGGAAGAAAAGCATTAGGGACGTAATAGAGGCCCTCCAATCATGATACATCAAAAAAAGCCAATCATATCCACAGTGCAATGATTAGAAAGGACAGCTAGCAACTAGGGAAACAAAAACTATTAAAACTGATTATAATTTCAAAAACCATAGAAGATCAAAAAGGAAAAGTTAAGAAAACTGACTTGATCGACAGGTATCATCATCAGTGATTTCTGCCGAATAAGGGACTCAAATGCTCCATTCTCTCTTCGTATACTGGCCTCAAACTTTTGCACCTCAGTAGACTCTTCGTAGAATAAAAAATAGACTTTCACCTTTTTTGAGGGATTTTCAGCTTTATAAATTTCTATTTCCCTGACAAAAGCCATGTCAGGGTGGTATACAACAATGACAGATGGCTGCAAAATGTCAAGAATATGTTGATCAGTATCTACGGCATAAAAATGCACTGGTGGGAGCTGCTTATTATCAATTAATGGTTCAAGACCAAGAGAACCACCAGCTCCACTTGAGGTGCCCTCATTTTTCTGGTCTTCATCCTCAAAAGGATGTGCATCTAATTTACTGTCTGTTGTAGCCTTCTTATGGGTCTTACCACCTTTCAATCTGTTCTTATTTTTTGTTTTTCCTCGTTTAAGGGCCTCCCCACCCTCACATGTTTCAGGATTATCACCAAGATCATCCTTTTTCCTATGTTTGATGATTTCAGAAGCCGCAGCTATCATAGCCTCATGTTCCTGCCTGTTTATGCTGCTAACTTCAGCTTTTTGCCCAGATACTGATGGAATAACTCCATCAAGTATCCCAAATCCTTTCGGCTCTTTCATTTTCTTTTTACCACGTTTAGGCAAAGCCTGCAACTCTACCTTGCTCAGCAAATAGTTTTCCCACTCTTCTTGCATGACCTTCAAAAGAAAAAAGGATAGTAATAATCAGGCTATTGACTAGTGAGTGAGTACAACAATACTACAGTGAAGTTTCACCTAACTTGAACAGTTAAGGAAGCAATATGAAATACTTAAAAGAGAGGGTTCAGGTACTAGACATGGCAAAGCTTAAGGCTGAGAGCTAAGAGATAAGAACCTTGTGGGAACCCTTCTTGATGCAATCTTCGAGCTGCATACAAGAATGTTCATCTTTGCATGCCACAAGAACTATCCCATTATCATTCCCAGAATAATCTGTAATAAGGTCCTCGTCAGTCAATGATTGCCTCTCTCTTCCCTCTTGTATCTCCCCAAGTATCTCCTGTAGAAGAAAAACGTGCACAAGAAAAACTTCAAAAATACAGAAATTGGGACAGCCAAATAAATCAACTAATTAGTAAATTGATGTATTGCAGATAATCCGAAGGAAATTGAAACCTACTCACTCACACGCAACACCTTCCACTTAGGTGGCTCCTCCAATACTTCCTCCAAAACTGCACCACCTTCAGTGGGTACTGCCAAGTCTGAGAAGGAACATAAAAAGAATAAGCTAAGGCATCTATTCATCACTCGCAAAAATAATTTTTCCTGCTCCAACATCTAACTATATGCAACCCACAGGAGATTGACTACAAGAGAAGATACATGACAAAGGATAATACACAAACATCACATGACCATAACAAAAAAAAAAAAAAAACTCACCTGTCTCACTAATGCTATTTTCTAACTTTCTTCTCTTGGTTGCCACTGAAGTCTTAATTTGTCCTAAACTTTTTCTACCATCTGACTTCCCATAACGAAAGACACGCTTCTTTGCCAAATCAAAAATCTTGTAGCTAGACTCTGCAAATATCCAAACTGACCGGAAACTCTCTGATGCTCTCAAAGAATCCAAATACTTCAAATACGTCACAGCATCATACCTATTCATAACATATGCAATGTCATAATTTATGCTAGGACAATTGACGGGAAGAGGAGATAGGGAAACACCTTGACATAATCTACAGCTGATAAACAATTACTCCACATTATAAAAATCTATTGGAAATTCTATTTTCATTTTCGGGTAAGCAGAGACTTAAGTTTGGACACGATGTAACAATATCTTTTCAGACCTTACAAGGTAATCCAAAAGCTTTCTCAATGTCTTCAAATCTGAAACAAGTTGTTTCGTCTTTTTCCCTAATGTATGCCAAATAGGATCCAACTGTCGCCTAATTATTTCATCAAATGACTTGAATAACCCATTCTCTACTGTCAAGTCATCCACGTCAACTTTGTTAGTTTTCCTCATCTCCTTCAAACAAGCATCCATCACTTCAATGACTGCTTTTTGGATCCCCATCATGTATGGCGACATTGGTACCCTTATGTCAACCACTTCAGGTGGATCCCTCTCTAAATCCTGTGAAACATATACCTGAAATACCAAAGAGTCGCCCAAAACAGAAAGTAAGTTCGAAACTTAATGAGGACCTAAACAACTAAGTTACCTCATTTATAAAGAAAAGAAAAACTTGACCATATTTAACTTTTGAATTCCTGCCTACTCGATCTTACGTTGCCTCAATGACAAATCAGCTGTTTTTAATAAAACATCTAAATGCACCCAGTTCAACATCATATGCAAATCTAGTCTATAATAGCGGCAGAAGAACTTCCCACCAACTAAATACAGGGAAAAAAAACCCTAAGACCATGAAAATTCACATTAGATCGATAGGAGTTTGACCACATGAAGATGACAACTTTCGATGATTATAAGGTCCATTTTACATAACAGCTTATCCGCAGTGTCAAATCAAGCAAAGTTATAAAACTCTTTGGTATGCATTGTAGCCAGTAGGATTAAAATGGGACATTACACAAATTCTGAATCCTAACATAATCCAAATGTCCTAAGCTTCCATGTCCAAATAAAAAAGACACAACCTTGACAGAAAAAGAAAGAAAATATATTGAAAACTTATAAAGACGAATGAAACCCGAGAGCAATTAGGTTAATTAAAATTAAGCACCTGAAACCTCGGCCAGAGATGAAGTTTCCTGAGGAAAAGGCACTTAAGAGTTCGTTCAGCTTTGGCAAAACCAGAGACCATTCCATCAGGTCGGTCGGAGAATGCACGAACAAAGAGAGTCCGGTTCGAAGACCTAAGAATGCGAACTATGAATGCCTCAGTTGAAGTGTCAGAGAGGGAATGAGCATTGAGGAGAATAATCCCCGCGACAGAGGTCGTAGGAAGCCGGTGGGTAAGGAGGTCAACGATTAGGATACGAGTCGTGATGAAAAATATGCCGCCGGAGGAGTATAGGGAAAGACGCTGGTGGGCCGGTAGGTCGGAGGTGATTTCGGAGGGAATCGATTGAGAAGACTGAGAAGGGGGAATCGTGGCTTCGTAGCTCCGGATTATGGATGACTTTTGGGATGGGGAAGAGGAAAGGATCAAGAGGGAACCTTGAGATGGGTGGTGGAGGTGGAGGAGGGAGGCGACGAGTTTGTGGAGGCAGAGGCCGGCGGAGAGGATGACGAGGCCGCCTTGAGAGTCTTCCAGAAGGTCTGTTATGATATGCTCGTGGAATTGAACCATTTTGGTCGGGGTTAGGGATTTCACGGCGGATAGAGAAGGCGGTGGCGGTGATTTTGATGGTCACATTTCTTTGGAGTTGCGGTGGCGGGGGGGTGGTGGCGGCGGCGGGAAGACTGGTGGGCAGTGGCGGTTGATTTGGAGGGATTGAACGAACTTTGTTTTAAAGTTGAAAATTTACGGACGTAAGGGCAGAAAGTACTCAATATTGCACATAAGTCCTTCAGTATATAGTAATTAGGTTAAACCCCTAGACGCGGGAGAAATTAACCATTTCGTCACGAAAGCAGAGTAAGAGAGACTCGGAGTTTAAGTTCAAGGAACATGGCTATTGCTTTTTTTTTTTTTTTGGTTACAGAACTTAGCCAAATCTTCCTACCGAACGGAGGACATCTCTGCTTCTGCCTCTAACAAAAGGGATAAAAAGCTTGGGGGAATAAAAAAAATACAATCCCCTATTTACATTCAAAGCATTTTAAGCTAAGGTTTGCACACATATAACTTTCTCAAGATATGCGTGCGAATTGGACCTCCCAATTTGCTTTCAAAAGAGTGAAAATGCCCCTAAGTTTAGGTATAGGGGCATGGATTGACTCTCTCTTAGACGATCCATCATCTCGATCGCGAAAATGGAATCAGACTCAATCAACACCCTGGAACAGCCCTTCTGTCTCGCTAACTGCATGCCAAGTAGAATGGCACGAACCTCGGTTATTTCAAGGGAACAAATCCCTTCGTTTCTATTAAAAGCTACCAAAAAACAGCCAATGTCATCCCTGATAATACCCCCTGTTGCTGTCTTCCATGTTTCAATACAAACAACTCCATCGCAATTTACTTTGCGCCATGATTGCGGTGGTTTGTTCCAGGACCGTTCCTCCGTTGTTCTACTAGTTCTTCTTTGTCATCTCATCATTTTTTGGCTTCTATCAATCTCATCAGACTTGTGGGTAGCAGCCCTAATAAGACTAGCCGAATTAGGAGCTCCCCCATTAAAGACTCTATTATTTCTTAAGGTCCAAAGCAGCCAGCATATAGCACCAAAATTAGCTCGCCATCTGAAATCATCTTGCTCCAAGTTGCTGCATATCCATTCCTGTATACCTTGCTAGAAGAATAACTGCCTCCTGCCGTTAGGTACAAGCTGAGTCCAAACCTCTCTAACAAATTGGCAATCCCTCAAAGCATGTGGTGTTGTCTCCACCATCTGAGTACAGGATGGACATGCGTCTGTTAGGACAGTCCCCCTCCATTTACAAACGTCATTTGTGGGCAGTCTTCCATGGAGGGCTAACCAAAGGAAAGTTCTTATCCTCTGGGGGCCTTTCCATTGCCATACTCTTTTCCACTCTCTGTTAACCAGCAAAAAAGTTTCATCAGTAGCCAAATAATACGCACACTTAATAGAGAACTTACCCGACTTATTAAATAGCTATGTCGGTTTGTCACTCCCCAGTGATTTCATAGGCGGAGGCATGCTACACACTTTCTCTACCAAATCTCTGCTCAAATATGGTAGAACTTTTGCTGCATCCCAACTTCCATTGTCTGAGACAAAATCAGCAATCGGCTTCGATTCCCATTCCTGAGGTATTGGTTTAATTGCGTGACAACCTAATCTACCCACCCCCTCAATCCAGCTATCTTTCCAGAAATGAACCCTCTCGCCGTTTCTAATATTCCAAGTCAGGCCTCTCTGAACAAGAGGAAATACATCAAAAATACCCTTCCATGTCGGAGAAGAGTTCATCCCCCTTTTTAAAGTCACACTCTCCTGTTCTTCCTTACAATATTTAGCTCTAAGGACTTTCACCCATAATTCGTCTTCCCTTGCCACCAGCTCCCAGCATAACTTCATTAGGAAAGCAACATTACTCCCTAGCCATTCGTAATCCTAGCCCTCCCCTTTCTTTCGAGTTGCAGGTTGTATCCCAATTTACAAGATGCATTTTCCTTTTATCTGCTGTGGAACCCCAAACGAAATTTCTAATCAGCCTGCCAATTTCGTCACAAATATGCAACGGGAGCTTAGTCGACTGCATTTGAAATGTGGGAATCGATTGTAAACAGGTTTGTACTAGTGTAACTCTTCCGGCTAGGGATAATTGGTTAGATTTCCAGCGGGACAGCTTCGCCTTGACTTTCTCCAGCTCACTATAAGTGGACTTTGTGATCCTCCCATGTATGACAGGTGAGCCCAAATACTTCTCCAAATCTGATGTTTCTCCATAACCAAACTCCTCTTTAATCTCCTTTCTCAAATGAACTGGCGTATTTCCCGAGAAGAAGATCTTTGTCTTCTGGGGATTTACCTTCTGTCCTGAAACCTGTAAAACTCAGACAACACTTTTTGCATTACACGTACCTGTTCAATAGAAGCTTCCGAAAATAGAAACAAATCATCTGCGAAAAATAAGTGTGAAATTATAGGTTCCTTTCCCATCTGGATTCCCCGCTATTCTCTCCTGTCCACTGAACCTGCAATATTATGAGCTAAAATCTCCATACAAAGCACAAAAAGATAAGGAGAAAGGGAATCTCCTTGTCAAATTCCTCTTGATGGCACAAAACTCTCTGAGATTCCTCCATTCCAGAGTATCCTTATAGTAGTCGTCGAAATGCATTGCTTGATAAGCTGTATTAATTCTTTGGGAAATCCAGCAACCAAAAGGGTACTATGATAATAAAGTAAGTTAATGTGAACAACTAAATAAAAAATTTTATTAGTATGATTTTTTTAATCAAAATAGTAGACATTATTATATTTTCAAATATAAATAATGTCTTCAAATTACGATTTCCTACTAAAATATATTAGTATATTTATCTTATTTTACAATACCTAACCTTTGTATTTATTTTACTGGAGAAATTATAATACAGCTTTCAGTTTTTTTTTACGCATTTCCACCCCTTCCACTTCATAAAAGTTCCCTAGTTGCTCTTGCTTAAGCCATAATATATATAAACCATCAACAAATAATTCTTGAGAACAAGTGAGAAATAATTTGCTCAAATTCAACTCTTTGCGTGCTTGAATTTACCCTCATCAAATCCAATGGGAGTTAGAGCAAGCGCAATGGGTGTTTGAACTGCTTGTCAATTACCTCTCCATCAATACTTTTTCATTATGCACCATTTAAAAGAAAACATGCGTAATTTCTGCAGTTACTTCTTTGTCCACCAGAAAAAATCAGAAAACGTGGGGTGAGATAATGCAGCTTGAAAAGAGAAATGGCCAGAATCTATCTATCTATATTATTATGATATTTATATTCTAATAAAGAAACCGGAGAGAGGATTTCACATTGATTCTTAGGGTGCCACGTCAATAAAAATCTTATGTGACATTTCCTTAAAGCTCCTCAAAAAAAAAAAAGTCACTGAAATTAACTATAAGTCCCTCACATGGGGCTTGGAGAATAATATCATTTATTTTGCAAACATAAATCCACGAAAGAAAAAAAACCCAACTACTATTTCAAACCTAGGTTCCAATCCATATTTTAAAATAATATAGATTTAGCAACATCCATTTACGAAGATTCAGGAATTTTACAACTTCAGGAACTTTTCAAAGAGGCATAATCATGTGGCTTTAAGGAAAAAAAAAAAGTAAGCAGAATAGTGCCAATTGTGGGGCTTTTAATAAAAAAAAAAGAAAAAGGCAAAAAGGAAGCAGAAGACGGGATGACACACAGAAACTACTCCATATATTATTCTGATACCATCGGCGCGACCAAACACCAAAATTGGCTGTCTCCGGCAACGGGAATGATTGTTCCATTGACCGGCATCATGGACAGAAGACGGATTAATTCTATTCTATTATATGGTATTCCGCAAACCATCAACATCGAATCACGTTGTTAATCTCAGGGCAACAAATCCCGGGTAAGTAGACCAGGTGGTTAATTTCGATGAATCAAATTTGTAATCTATTTGTTTTGATTCGAATAAATCCTCTAAGTCCGGCAATATAGTATTCATCAGTTTGTTTTGATTCGAATCACATTTGATTCGATCTACATCTGTACATCTGTTAAAAATTTTCATAATTTAGATAAATTTTTAGCTTACCACTACATGCCAGACCGGTATAAATTCCAGTCCTCTCATCACTTCCAAGCACCACCACTTAAAACACATTAGAGCACACCACGAATATTTGAGTTTCTATTAAATTCAGGCTATGGCAATTGCAAACGGCAATAGAATTGTCGACTTTATCGGCGACCTCACACCCATGTTTGCCAAATCTGATTGGAGGGTCCAAGTTCGTATCCTTAATGTCTGGACTCCTACTTATGGAAATTATTCTGATGCTGCATCTATCGAAGCTTTGCTGATCGATGAAGAGGTTAGAATTGTCATTTTTTATTTTGCTACTGAATTTTTAAATGATTGTTCTGAAGAAAAATAATCTGAGGTTGTTTCAATGAATGTCGATATTTTACAATTCTGCAGGGACACAAAATCCAGGCATCTGTGCCCAAGAAACTTATATGGAAATTTCAAAGCCTAATGGAAGAAGGCGCTACAAAGATCATATCCAACTTCGACTTGGCCCAAAGTAAGGGGACATGTCGAACAAGCATGCCTATGAGATAATCTTCATGTGCAACACTACCGTGGAAAATAGTGAAATCCAAACTATACCGAGATATTCGTTTAACTTTATTCCTTTCAATGACATATTGACTACTCCAATCAGCAATGAATATCTCATAGGTATGTATATGAATGTATGTCATTGAATCAATAAGAATCTGAAGTAAAGTCAGTCATCCATTTTCTTATGTGTTGTTTGTTTCAGACCTGATAGGTGAGATAGTTGGAGTAGGCATCATCGAAGAAGGGCCAGATAGAAAGATATTAAACATTGAATTGGAGGATTTGGAGTGAGATGGATTACAATGCATTCTTATTGATTATGATTTTGTTATTTTTTTGATCAATTTTTTCCTTTATTTACAAAAAAACACATTTTATAATCTATCGACAGGAAGAACAGATTGATGGTTACTCTGTGGAATCACCATGCGGATACTGTTAGGGACTATATTACATATTGGTTCACTAATGGTCTGTTACCCTTTTAAAACGAAATGGAAATATTATTAAATATCTTAATTACATAACGTATGCCCAATAACAAATACACATAATTGCATTTCAACAAAATCATAAAATACTATACTATAAATAATTATGAGGACTTGTGGTTTTGTTGGTGACCTCTTAACATATTTTATAACAAAAATTATTATTTCAATGATTAGGTTTTCCATGTGTTATATGATGTTATTATGATTAGCTATAATTCCATTTGATTAGTAAATCTTTTCTCAATCTCATTTTATAGTAGGTTATTTGAATTTGTAATTATAAACTTCTTTATTAGTAAAAAATAATTTACTTTGTGTTATTGGACTAAAGTAATAGTAAAACCCAATATACATTATTAAGTTTGTACAAACTATCATTGCAATTTAAAACTTTGATTTAGTTAATTTTAATTATATTTGCGCTTTTAATTACTTTCATTCATATACTACTTAAAATTGCTTCTTTTTCCTTTTTTCTTCACTGCCCTAAGGTACATCAAACTCTTTCGTTTCATGTGACAAGAAATGGTTTATATTTATGATTACGTGCTTAATTTATTACACGTAATGTAAAGATATTTAATTATAAATTTACATGTACTCCACATTTTTAATATTTTTTACCAATATTATTCATTGGCGATAAAAATTATGCGCGGGTCTAACATCTAGTGAATAATATTGAAATTTGCGCAGTGCGAGGTTTTTTTCTTTCCTTCCTCGCCTCTATGTATAAATTTACATGAGATCTTTCAATTTCTTACACAACTCTTCTATTCATCATCTTCTAAAATTTATCTCTTAGTGACCATTATTTTTTTTTTTTATCATGGATGAAAATAATAATTTCAAAAATTTCTTCATTCCACCAAATTATCAAAATTTTCCAATTTCTGAAAATATCCAAACCTCACCCAATTTCCAAATTCCTCATCATTTTCAAAATTCAACCACTTTTCTAAACGAGACTCCCAATTTTCACAAACCCATCAATGTCCAATCACCTCAGCATTTTCAACATCCACCAATAAATTTTCACAAAAATTATTGGGTACAACTTTTGTATCCTGGTTTTTAGTGCAGCAAGGATCCCTATATTTTGGTAATATAACTCCCGTAGAAATTATCTCTCTACCCTCCCCCAAAATTATTACTTTACCCCTATTATTGTGTCTGGCTGCATAATCCTACGCGGTACAGCAGCTGCACTGAATAATTTTTCAAATTTTCAAGTACCGTCTAATATGCAAATACTATTAAATTTTCAAAACCCACAATAATTTCTCCAAAATGGACAAAATTTTAAAAATCAACCACATTTTTCACAATCTATCATCCCTATTATTTTAGTCCAATTATAGTAAGTCAACAAATGTCTGGATATAATAGCTCCGATACCAATGAAAAAATTACAACTCCGAAAAATTCGGTTTCAAGCACTCAAATTAAGAGCATCATATTCAATGCAACTTGGAAGCGAAAATACCTATGTTAGACGTGAAAAATGGAGTAGGGAAGATCAAGTCATACTTGTGAAAGTTAGGCTAACTATATTTACCTGTACAAAAGTGAATACTTCCCAAAAAGAGGTTCAATTTTGGAAACGATTCACTGATTACTATTATAAAAATAAAAAAGTGGATCTGATAGAATCAAAGAAAGAGTCAAAGCACATGAACATCCGATAAGCAGAAGGCTTAATACATTTAACCAACACTATAACAAGATTGTTGGAGACCATTTAGGTAGGTGGAATGATGAGCAATACAAACAATATGTTCGTTCACTTTACTATCAAATCGAGAAAAATTATTTCACACTTGAGCATGTGTGCGTGATATTAAAAGATTATCCAAAATGGAAAACTGTCATTCCTATGAAACGACCTCCTAAGAAAACAAGGACCAATGAAAGTAGAAAATACAGTATTTCGTCCAGTCATGATTCAGGGTTCGACCTAAAATCAAAATCTCCCTAAAGTTCGTCCAATCGGTGAGAAGACACCCAAGAGAAAGGAAAAACAAAAGGTTGGTGAAAGTAGTTCGATTTCAATGATTCAAAAATTTATGTCTATTTGAAAAAGGAAAATAGAAATATACACAGAGTTACAAACATCGGTCGAAAGTCTTACTTGCGTAGAAGAATATGACATACTCATGAAAAATACTAAAGAGATATGAAAAAGAGAGATGCATTCACGAGAAATGAGCTGCTATTTTACGAAAAAACCATAATCTTGATTAGTATGATTGGTTATTGATATAGTTTTTTAAGAGTGAACTGCCCGAAAGAACACTAAATTATGCGAAAGTCCGCAATATGATCACGACTAAATTTTAATTTATTGGAAGATCACTACACTTATGATTAACTATTTTCCATTAAACCATTTGGGACAGAGGAAGTCAAACCATTTGGGAGAAGATATCATTCTCGACTCACTAATAGGCAAGGAGATGACAAGCAATAAGGAAAGGCAAGTGGGCAACTAGGCAAACGGACAGCAATTAGGGGCAGTATTAAAATCATGGTGAAGAATTGTTGTGACTTAAGTGTCAGAAATAATAACACTTTTTAAAATTTTTTTTTTATGAAAAGCCAATATCCTTTTACTCTATTAAAGCAGAAGATATGAAGCTTATGTGGCAACTACGTATACATCTGTTTTGACTCCAATGCACCATATTTCAGATTTCAGAAGTCTTTTTGCTACGTGTAAGTCTCTTTTAATTAGAAGCTATATAATTTTTTTTTAAAAAAAAACACATGTTTTACTATAAATAAGGATCAGTTACATTTCAAACGAATAGATATATTAATTCAAATTCAAATGTCCAATCGTATAGTTTTGCAGGCTAAATATAAACAAAAAATAAAAATACATAAATCCAGCAATTAAGAATAATGACTTATAAACTAATCATTTATTATTCCCTTATAACCTCAAATTTATAGTTATTTTTTTAAGCCCCAAACCATAGCATAAATGATATATATGCCAAATTAATTCCTCAAATAATAGTAATTCAATTAGATTTTAATAAAATAGTAATTTATAGGGGACGCCCGGACATCTATCCGGGCCAAGCATCAAGTTTCCTGTTATAATAATACTTGGCTAGTATGCTTATTATCTTGGCCAGATGGAGAGAGGGAAAAAAAAAAAAAAAAACTCTCTTTTTGGCTTTATTCTTTATTTTCCAAACGAAACTAAACTAATATATTGGTTTAATTTTCCAAACAAACATACTGTACCTGAATAATACTTTATTCAAGTATAAGAATCTCTCAATATTTGTCTTTTGCAATACACGTATTTGGTTTATAAAGATCTTTTATTTCTCCTTCGGTGTCTTGGTTAGCTTTTTATTTCTCCTTCTAAAGCAAATATATAATGGGTGATTTACTACTAGTTTGCAAACTTGAATTAGGGTGACTGAGTATGGATGTACTCTTGGTTCTGGCGTTACTTAAAAAAAGAAGGAATGATCAAACTGCCTATACAAACAATTCCTCAGTTTTCATTTAAATTCAAACTATAAAAATTAAAGTTCCATCCAAACTTCTGCCGGATCAACTATCAATATGCGAAGCTTTTTTGGCTCCCTCTAATGAAATTTCCTTTTAATTTGGTGTTCCACTCTCAAGAAAAGAAATAGAGGGTTAAAAGCCAATCTCTTAAGCTTTTTTTTTCTGTATTCTGTTGAATGCAAGCTTAATGCAGTCTCTTGCAGTTTGGAACTGTAAACTGAAGAAAAAGATAGTAGCTTTTAAGCTAATTTACAAACTAGCTGCTATAACGAGTTGTATCCTATTTAGAGCTCAGGTTTAGTCCCTCACTGCTCTTTGTTCTGCGAAGCATTAAAGGTACAGTTTTCTTCAACACTGCCACATTGATATTGTTCCAAACATCTGGTTCGGTGGGAAGCTGAGCAATTTTCTCTGCAATCACCATGTCCTCGGGGAGTACAGTCCCGAAGACTGTGTAAGATTTTTTCCACTCTGCATGATTCGCTAGGCTTATGAAGAATTCAGGGCCGGCACCAACCCACGCTACAGATCCCCATTGCAGGGTTGGACAGAACTCAGTGGGCATGCCATTGAAAGCTGTCCCTTGGGCATCAAGTGTTCCTTGAATTAGGGCGAATGGAGGACCAAACGAAGCCTAGTAGAAAGCAGAGGGAAAAAGGGATTAAATAACGAGAACTGTAATAGTAGTTCACATGCCATGATAAGGAAAAGTGGTGTGGAACAACTTTAATCAGACAAATGTTTCTCTCCAGTGAACATGGTATGCTCATAACAACTGGGAATCAAAGTGTACCACTTCACAAGATTGACTAACCCTATCTTTACATCCATCAGGAATCAGGATGAGTTTTACATGTAGCTAGACTATCATATTTTTGGCAGTCAGAGAAAACTTATTGAAGTGGACCCCAGTAGATTAAATAAGCAAAATCATCTAATGTCCATTATATAACAGAAACAAATTATAGCACTACATTGTCATTACGAAAAGGAAGTAGTTATTTGTTTGAAGGAAAGAAAAGAAAGTAGTTAAAGAAACCTTACATCTTTTATGTGGTTTCCCTGCGAATCCCAAGATTGACCACGCATTTCAGCACGATAAAAATGACATCCTGCACAATGGCGCAACGCCAACAACTCTAGTATGTAGTTAACTGAATGTGGCGAACATTCAGGCAACAGCTGCAACAAAGCAATATTCTTTCAGACACAGAGAGATGTAACAAGTTTTGCACTAAGAAGGTCGGAGTTTAGCAATATGCTCCATAAGAAAGATAAATCAACCATTGGGTAAAGATTTTGAAGTGGACCAACAAGGGTAAGAAAATGAAGATATATAGAAGACAAAAAACAATCTGACGAGAAAATTTAGTAAGCACCACAGAAACCCAGAGAAACTCCTAGAGAACAAACGACAAACAGGAAACAACAGTAGGATATTTATCCATAAAACATCAAAAAAACCACCCAAATGTATAGCAAAGACAGCCTGAAGAATCGTGCTTCCATAATAAGAATAGCAAGCTGGAAAAAACTTCTGAAAACTTTGTTGAGTTTCTAGAAATGGTAACATAATTCTCCTCAGTTCTTGATAGTGTGCACTGACTCTGCTGTAAAGGCTCTTAAGATCTTCAAAAGTAATGGAAGATTTTCACTCTCCCATAACATTGACACATTCACACATAAATCTATCAATATAAAGTGCTAATGGGTGGCAGATGCAAGTAGCAATGCATAAAACACTAGAAGGTTGACGATAACGAGAGGAAGCAACGTCACCTTTATGTGAAGCGTTCCATACTCAGTTTCCATCCCAATAATGCCCTGAAGGAAAAGCAAGAGGGAACTATTAAGCTCTTATTATATACACCTGGAAAAAAAAAATACTCAAATGCAGATGCTCTTCCACAAGATATGAAGGAAATACGAGCGTAAAAGAGATTGGACAAATTTTCTTTAAATAGAACGAGATTGAAACTGGAAGTTTGACAGTATGTGCAACTAAATGTTTTACTTCAAGTCAGTCATCTAGGTCTAAACATGTTGACATTTGGGGAATCAGAGGAGAGTTTCTTACCATAACAGGAGTTTTACTTGAACTATGCGCTATTGGTTCTTTAGTAATTTTCCGATGATGTACCATTACATCTATCAATATGCCAATTGCAAATCATATTCTACAATTAATACCCAATACAACCACAGCGACATTATCAGGAAATAACATTATTCTACCAGGAATTTTATGAAGCCTATCGTTGGAAGCCTATCTCACACGGTACCTTGAACATGTAATTGGGAAATCAAAAAGGACAACGGAATCAAATGGATTGTCATTATAGGAATACAATAAATACAAAGCGACAAGATCACTCATGAAAAGATGCATCTAAAAGGAGGATACTATGGAAAGGTAGCAAGTCACTCAACAACAAAAAGGAAAAGCAGTTCATTTGATAAATTATAGAAACCACCGTACTTCTTTTGATATTTGATAAGTCGAGTTGTAATCAGTGTGAATATTGGACTAGCCTTGATGAGAACATAGGACCAATATTCACTATCTTCCATGATTACGCTGGATATAAAGAGAGAAATATCAACAGAGACTGCGGATATTATTGATGAGTAAGCTAGGTGATAGAACACGGACAAAAACTTTGAACACAACCAGTAATCATGAGTCTGTCATAAAGTTAGAAACATTTTGACAATTTCAGCATTTTCATGATGCCTTAAAAGAAGACTTAGCTTCCTAAAACCTAACAGAACAATCAGACTCATTAAAACTGAAAAATCATGGTAGAACAAATGCCAAACACGATTTATTAACACAAATAATTGGAACATGTTTATAGCAACATGGAGGAATGACATACTTCTCCCTTTCCAAAAACAAGGCCAGAAGTCCACATAACTTTGTTCCCTGCTTCCTGCCGATCAGGGTTAAGAGTGTCTTTCTGTTTCTTCAACCAGCACTGTACAATGGAAAACCAAAATCTTAGCCACATTACCAAAAGAAGAACACCTTGTACTAAAATTTATCCGACAGTCAATCATAATCCGGAAAGGGAATATTATTATGGCAACAAAGCCTCTCTATTTTAGGCCTATCTGATCCCCTCCTTACCCTTTCCAAATACTAACTATTGGGACATCTAAATTACACTTCGATCTTCCATTTTTAAGGGTTATTGGTCAGAATTAAGGCACCCAATATTAAGCATGAATTGATCACCATGGAACTTTCCAACAAAAGGGATGTATTTTCACAACAAAAGAACAATGTACGAAGAAATGCAGTTAAATCAATCAGCAGCATCAGTCAACAATTCTACAATTATATTGACAGAAAAAATACAATAAAGAAGCAAACTTGTTCATAACACCGAATACATCAATATGATCAACTTACCTCACCAAAATGTGATCCACAAGCTTCTCTGTTCCCACAAAAAACCCAAGAATCACACAAACAAGGCCCATCTTTTCCTGTACACATTGCTTTACAAGCCTTACAACATTCCTCAGAAGAATTAAACTTAAAATCTGTACCCCACTTCACAGCAGGCCCCCACAACTCCAATTGAGGGATCCCTCTGCAGCAACCGGCGCTTTCATCACCTTCGAGACTCCCACTTTCTTCATCCAATTTGGTCAAAGGCTCAGTAATCGTAATTTCAGAAGGCCTCAACACAGCTGACATGAACAAATACACCATTGTGCATGATACAATCCCCAAAAAAAGAAGAATCTTTGAACCCAACCTATTGGTATCGGACTCATTTGGCTTCCGACCCATTTGAGATTCGGGAACGGAGAGGAAAACCCAGAAACAGTTTTTAGTCTATTTGTGTTTGGTCAGTTTAGGTTCGGTGAATTTTCAACTTTTAAAAGCTGGAGAGGGGGTGGTGGGCTGGAAGGGGAACTGAATGAGTTGACTTTTAGGAAACAGAGAGTACACTGAATTTTGAAATGCAAGTGTTTTTATAGTAATAGCATAGTTTGGATTCCACAATTAATTAAAGCATAACATAATGGAGTAGGAATGCGTTTTGAAGAACTGGAGTCTGCCAGTCTGTTGATGGCGGAAGTTTGGTGGAAGAACCGAAAAATTAAAATGAGATTTTGCTGTTTTTTTTTTTTTTTTTTTTGCAGTCCTAATTTGTTATTGTTATAAGAAAGGCAACTTCTAGAAATACTTTGTAAATATAAAACTTTTTAATATGTTTAATACAATATTTATATTATGCCATAAAGTTTAAAACCAAAAATTATGTTATATACACTTCATACGGAATGTAGTCTTCTAAAAAATTCAGACTGAAATTAGATTGTCCCATCTGAATGATCTAGTTATTTAAGACGACACTGATCACACAAATTTATATCTCTGGTTGAATCATTTAGTCTCTATGTTATTTTCTTAACTCTTCATTTAGAATATGATACGAATTAAAAAATCTTATTAACATGTGAAGTGGATAACGAAGACAGATTTGTGAGGAGATGATCGATATGTTTGACTTTTTATTTTTCATGCTTTCTTTTTCGACCTATTGAATTTAATAGTATATGTGTATATTGAGAAGCAGCATATAATTTAGTTATACAGATCCAAACCTGATGTAATCAATGATTTCTCTTTTTACTAATCTATCGGTTCGGTTTTTGGTTCAGTTTTATAACTTTATTTCGAAACTGACAGGTTCAAACTTTGAAAACTAAAGATAATTGTCCGATTCATGATTTAGTATTTTAAAACCGTCATTCAAACTAAACCGGACCGTTTATACTATTTCATACATATACATATATATTAATTATTATATATTTTTAAATGTAAATAAATAGTCAAATGTTTAATATAGATGAATTGGTTAACTCATGACCATTTCTTAACGTTTAATTCAATTTTCAGGTTCGAATCTCATTGCCCTTTTCTTTTTCATTTTTGTTTTGTTTTATTTTAAGGATTTTTTTTTCTATTGAATTTTAAGTTTCATTTTTTATTTTCTTCTGTTGGTTAATATTTTGGATATTGTTTAATTTTAATTAAAGATTTGTGTAGTGTTAAATTATAATTAATAGTAAAAAAAAGTTATATTCTTTTTGTTGCAACTAAAAAAAAACTCTATTTTTGCCCAAAAGAATAAACAAAAGGTCCAAGTTTTGGTCAAAGAAAAAAAATCCTAAAGTGAAACTAAACCGTAAAACCGTAGAAACCGAATCGTTAATAACGGATTGGTTTGGTTCGGTTTCTAACTGCATAACTTTTTGATTTCGGATTCAAAATTTTTCTAACCGTTCTAACGGTTTGATTTACGGTTTATACTAAAAATCGGACCACCCGGACCATGCACACCTCTACTAGAATAACTCCATTATGAACATTAGATACAGAATGTAAAAACAATGCAATTAGAGACCGTCACAGGATTCTCTGTGCCATTTTCCTGTAACACTCTTTGTTGCACCATCTAATTATTCTTTGTAAATAATATAATTTGTGTTAATACATATACTATAAACACATATTTTAAGTATACATTTTTTTCATATTATTATTATTTTTTTGGCGTCAATGTTTTATTTTTAATAAAATTTGTCTAGTTTTATTGAATTTTAACTTTGAAAATTAAAATGAATAGACCATAATTCGAAAAAAAAAAAAAGAACTCTTATTTCTAAAATATATAACTTCGAAAGTAATTACGGATGGTGTAAATATTAACCAAAATCACGAAATTTATTCAAAGTTATTGAATAATACAATAAAGAGTGTTACATAATGGCGTAGAGAATCCTTTGCCAGACATCAAGCAGGAAAATTACAAAATCAAGTGAAGTTCAGATTGGCGAAGGGAAATTCAACTTGTTTGTGTGTTACAAACTACTCGTATTAATTAAGTCCTGCTACTAGTTTCTGAGTGACGACCAAAATAACATTATATCATTCATATCACACGATTAATCAATGAAGTTAGGAGGCAAAATCTTGTTCCGAGCCTCGGAAATAATCCAACAAAAACTTGATCCAAATATGCAAAGTGGGAAATTAGATTGAATTCACATTGAAAGAAACCAGGAACCCTGCTTCTTCAAGATTCAGCAAATCCTTTGAAGGCACTTAAGTGGACAAGTGTATTAGTCCATGGATTTATGTCTATACTCCTGCAAATACTCAACCACCTTATGAAGATATGCATCATGCAATTCTCTGTTTCCAAATATTGCTTCCATTTCTTTAGCCTTCTCCTTGAATTTCTTGCCTTCATCTTCAGCCATCACTAACTTCACCGTCTCAGCCACAGAGTCTCTAGAGTATGATCCATCCTGCTCATTCCTCGGCACCTCGACGCCGACCTGTTTGTCCTCAAGAACCCTCGCATTCAATCCTTGATCAACCACAAATGGAAGCATTATCATTGGATGTCCAAACATTAATCCTTCTATCGTTGATCCCCAGCCACAATGAGTCAAGAATCCACCGATTGCGCCGTGGTTTAGTATCTTCAACTGAGGCGCCCAATTCTTCCAAACAATCCCTCTTCCATTTATCCTTTCTTCAAAACCATGAGGTAATTTAAGCGAATCGGAAGGCTCGTAGCCCGATTGAGATGAGTTTCTAAGAACCCAAAAGAATGGAACCATAGATAGCTCCAATCCAAGAGCCAATTTAGTGATATCATTTTGAGACGGTGAAACCTCACTTCCTAAAGCGACATACACAACTGAACCTGGATTTTGTCCGTCAAGCCATTGTTTTATTGAAATCCAGGCTTCATTCTTGTCGTCATCAATTGGGTTGTGGCTGAATTGAGGTGGCATTAATCCTGCTGGTATGACCGGACGAGGGTATAACTCATTCAGTAGCTTCAACCATTCGCCTTCGAATTCATAGCAGTGCCGAAATATTATGAGATCGGAATTCTTTGAGATCATTCCGATCCTGTATGTATCAGAGAACCCGGATTCATTTTCTTTGATAGCTCCAAGAGTCCAGTTAGCTTCATGGATTTTAAAAGCCACTTTGTTCTCAAACGGCACCCATTTCGGCGGAACCAGGAAATCCTCTGCTTTGGATCTATCATCTGTGCCTTCTATTAGCATCTCAGTCGGTCCGAAAAACCCATAAGTCCAGGCATTGATGATGCTGAAAAAGGCCGTTTTAACGCCAAGATTCCGAGCAATCGGTTGTATCCAGTATGGATTGAAGTCGTGAATGAACCAATCAGGAAGAGCCGTTTCCAAGAAACGAGTCAACTCCGGTTGAAGCCCGTCGTAGGCTTTCTTGAGAAGCGACATTTCGAGATCTGTACGGATGTCCATGGTGGCCTCTGCGTTCTCCGGGAGCCCATCAACTCTGTGAAATCGAATCTTGAACAGGGTTATTGAATCGGTAAGATTTGGTGGGATTTCGGGTAAGCGATCGATGTTTCTTGGGGTGGAAATGAAGGTGACTTTGTGACCCTTTTGAGCTATGAACTTAGCTAGTTCCAGAAATGGAATGATATGCCCAAAGGCTGACCACGGTAGCATGGCTACATGTAATTTGTTGGACTCCTCCTCCATCGCCATGGACGAAATGATGAGCCTCAGAAGCAGAGGAAATTTGTTTTTGGTGTTTGATTTCACAGACACTTTGTTAGAAACTTAGAATCCAATATTGAATATAGTGCCTATTAGAAGCCAAAGTTTACCTGTTCTGTTCTTTAAGCAGATTGGTCAAGCCTACTCTTTTCGACAAGACGGCATGAAAGTGATCTTTTGTTTACAAAAATAATAAAAGAAGACGTAGATTGATATCAATGGAGCATAAAAGTTTTCAAAGATACTAGTCCTCTTTTACTGCATTATCGGATTAAAAAATTCAAGGCCATTATTGGGTTTGATTAATAGTTGGCAATTTGCTATTGTTTATGTTTAGCATGTTGGGTTGCACAATTACCTTGTCTTTTACATGCAGATGTGACATGTCCACAATGCACGATATCTTATTATATACGTGTTCTGTCTTATTTTAAATTTTGGTTGTACATTTTGTTGAACGAATTCTTGATTGAAATGCCATAGACAAAACACCAATTTTTAGTCCGCAAAATGTAAGAGCTTCCCATATTGGTCGATTAGTCGAGGGGCACGTTTGATAGTTATAAATTCCTCCTCTGATGATTTTTCTCTCTTCATGAATTGCTCAAATCATCTGATCCACGTTTTCACTTTTACAATCTTACCGATCACGCATACAGCCCCACTGTTAATTTGATATACTAAAGATTTCTGGTAATCGATCAATGTTTCTTGGGGTGGATATGAAAGTGATATTGCGACCTTTTCTTAAGCTATGAACTTGGTGCTCACCAGATACGGAATGATGTAGCCAATGGCAGACCATGGTAATATGGCTAAATGTAATTATTTGTTACACTCTCGGAGTCTATCTTCCTTTTCCATTTTTGTTTTGAAACTGCCTGCCCCATTCTCTATGTAGATTGGACGAGAACTTAAATGTGTCCAATAAGCGGAAGAGGAGTTGTCGAGAATCAAAATTCAAGACCGAATGAATATAGACAGTCAATTAACCATAACTCATTTAATCAATATTGTCATTTCACCAATTAATGCATCACTTTATTACCAATCATGCAAACAACTTCATAAGCAAATCCATAAACCATCTTTTGTTGGAGAACAAAGTTTTCAATCTATACAAGGGACTCCATTCATTAGGTATCACCAGACCTGAAACAAATGACATAAACAAAACATCAATGTCACAAAACAATCATTGAGCCACCGTACACATTGAATTGATCCCCAATATTTTTGTGCACGAATCACAAATTGTCATTGAATTCATTAAGATTGGCATGACTCACACCATGTTTTGTAACAGGACAGAATTGATTGATGAAATTGTGATACAGAAATCTGAATGATTACTAGAAATGGAGAATATTGGAGACTTACTTCCACATTGAAAGGGGCGAGGAACGGTGATGCCGCAAGATTCAGCTATCCTCAAAGCACTTTGGATGTCAACTTTGGCAGCCATTTCCGGCGTAATCAAGGGGCAGACGCATTCAGGATTCGTATTTCTCATACGCTCGCAACATTCAGGCGACGGAAGGTAACCATGAGCAAGCGGTTTACAAGCTATCATCCCAAGTCTTCTCTCCTTTTTGCATTCTGCTTCACTACTTTTGTTACTATTACCAGTACTGCTTAAAAGAGCCAGCATCATCAATAACGCCATGATTGACCTGGAGTGGTTATACATAGTTTCCTTTCTTGGCTGTCTGAGTTTCTAAAGTACTATAGCAATTGAATTGCTGGAGAGAAATAGAGGAGTGCATGAAGAATTATGGTTTCTAGATTGCTACGAATTTATTGCTAATGAGGATCTCAATCTATAGAATTTTGCCGACTGATATTTATTGAGTTTTGGTTTTTTGCTAAGAAGTCAAAATGTTCTTGTTGAGAGTTGTGTATTTAGTTACATGTGTTGCGGTGTAATTAGGATATGGTAACAAGGGTGAAGTCAAATTCTCTTCTATACTTGTTTTCCCTCATTTCTGTCTCTTAAATATGTCCCCAAAAAAATAAAAAAATAAACAGTACGTTTTGGACAAATTCTTCTAACAACAAAACATTTTCACAATGGAAGTACTTTTTAAAGCACCAATTTACATTGCTAAACTAGGATGGAGGACACTTGTCGGAAATGTCTTATTTAACTCTAGTGTATCAATACCCCACAATATTTCCAAATGTCTCTCTCAATCTATATGGGGGGTTTCAAGCTGTGAAGATTGCTGCAATTGTGCTTCTAACTGTGTCCTTTGAAGAAATCCAGGTCAGAGGTCCTTGATGGTAGGATGTAGCGTTATCCGGAACAAATGAAAAATTTAGTAAACGTGATTTCATAGGTCAACTTCTGATTGATCCTATAAAATCTCAGGGCAGTTGGCTTCACTATGATGCTAACACCTTCAGGAGGAGGAACCTTAGCAGTGTAAATAGAGTAAGCCTCACCAACGTTAGTAACTGTCCTCGTGTACCTCTGAACATATGATCCAAAGATAATCGAAAACGAAGGATAGTTCAATTGTTGTTCTGGAGTGCTGGATTTTTCAGAACATGTTACCCTGCGATACACAATCGTACTAACCTGCATGCTTGTGTCATTTAACCCGCAAAGGTAAGGAATGTAATCGTTTGGCTTAATGTCGTAAGTCAGGCCTGGATCGTTTGTTTTGGAAGGGTTGACATGGCCGGATCCAATAGCGAAAATGTCAGCTGGAATTTGCCGTTGATCCTCGATGGGAATTTTCAGGAGCTTCACAAGATCAGCGATTGTCATTATCGCTTGAGCAATGCAGCGACACCGCTGAGATGAAGGCACACCATTGAAGTGCCTGAGATAACATTGAAGGTGGATTTGGTATTGATGATGTTTTCAACGGATTCGTGCCAGGCCGCCAGAATGTTTATACCAGGACCAATTATATCAGGCTTCAAAATTCCAGGGCTGGCTAGGCTCGGAACCCCGGAAGAAAAGAAAGCGACTTGAGGAGCATGTTCATCTCCAATTATTGTACCTTTGAAAGAAATGGCAGCCGTCGGCGAACTTGTCGAGTTAACATAATCAATCAGCTTTTGTCGATCAGCATAAGTTATATGAGTAGCTGGAAGAACATGAGTTTCTGCTTTGGTAACATAGCCATATACTTCAGGGTTAATGATGATTATGCCAACTCCACCAGCACCTTTGACAAGGCTTCCTTTAGCTACATCTGGTACGACACCAACTTCGCACACTATTATATTGCCCTGAACTTCTATATTGCCATGCCAGAAGCCCTCGTGATTCTCGAAAGCACAAAAATTGTGTTCAATACATTGTAGCCAGAGCAGAGAAATTAATACGGGAAGAAATAGGAATTACAAATGGGAAGGAGAAAATCAAAGTTTAAAAGGCTTTAAATTTGTACAAATAGGAGCAGGAGGAAAGATTTTTAGCATCATTATTAAATCAAGACTTTGAACCTCAATGGATTAATGGAACTGGGAAGATGAATGTTTTGTTGTAGGTGTATAATTGATGGTTGATTGGTTTGAGACCTCACCAAAGAGTTAAGAATTTTATTGCGTTTGTAGCAGGGTTCAAAGTCTGGTTTATAATTATGGATGGAAGAGTTTCTTCTACGCTACCATGACCACTAGTTTGGAAGATCGATAAATGCTTGCTAATGGATGATAAAACCAAAAGGCAAATATGGTAAGGAAGTTCTCTCTTTAATTTAGAAAACCATACAAGTCTTTAGTCTTCTCGATCTGGACTTTTGGTGATCCTGTGTTTGGAGTAATATGTATTCAAATAGTGTAGTTCGATTTTAAACTTTACGGACTCATTTTTTTTTTTTGAAAATATATATATATATATCTAAAATTATTATCTAATTAGATTTTAAATTTTAGTTCAATATATTCTAAAAATAAAAATCAAACTCTACAATAATTTCGAGACGAAGTAAGATTTATTGTCAATATTATCATGATTTTTTATAAGTCAAGCATGTCATGAATATATAATGAAAAGTCCCAATTAATATCTAGAGGGAATATTGGAGTCTCCACTCTCCATCTAATCTTTTCAAAGACTTTGCCATATGACTCAATCTAGCTTCCTAACACCCAAAAATTAGAGTCCGTATCTAGTGTGTCCGGGTGTACCGTATATCCGCCACCAAACACACGCGCTACACGCGCTCAACTGTTTTCACCTTTATATTAAATGCGCAAACAAAATTGCTTTCATCGATTTTACTGTTTTCATCCTCATGCACAAACACACACAAACACACAGTCGACGGAAACTCTCCATTTTAGGACAAATACAAAATTGACCACCACCACAAAATTACACAAAGTCGACGGAAAACCTCCACTGGAAGATGATTTTGATAACTTCATCTTCTCTCTGCGTTTTTCATTTTGTCAATCTGTTATTTCACACACACACACACACACACACACACACACACACACACACACACACAGACGATGGCGAGAAACCCTACCTCCGGCCATCTCAAGCTCTCCTTCATCTACACATGCTTCACTCTTAAGTGTATTACTCCGGGATCCTATTTTTTTGATTATCCAGTAATATTTTGTGTTTATTCATTAGATCTGAACTTGTTATCCATGCCTTGTTGCGTTTGATATGTGGTTGCGTTCGCATATGGTTTCTTATTCATGCTTTATTGATTATCCATAATTTTGTTACTGATTATCCACTAGATCTGAACTGGTTATCCATGTTTTCTTGCGTGTGCTATGTGATGGTTGTCCATGCCATAATTGCTGGTTATCCACCCATTTCATACTGGTTATCCAGAAGGTGTAAACTGGTTATCCAGAAGGTGTTGTGTAAACTGGTTATCCACAAGTTGGAAACTGGTTATCTACAAGTTGTAAAATGATTATCCAGAAGGTGTAAACTGGTTATCCAGAAGGGCTCCCATGATAAACTAAACGACTCCCGCGGCTACCGGAATCACAGGTCACCAACCTGCCCCAGCTGTGCCGTCCCGTTGAATACGCCAATGTAGCTAAGGTAATCCTTTTTTCGTGTGTGTGTAAGGAGAGTGTGTTATTGCGTTAAGAGAGAACACAAATTATTTGTATAAATCCCTCTGTGATCAACTAAACGACCCGGCTGCGCTGGTGCCCGCGGCTACGCCGCCCCCCCTGTCGAACACGGCAAATTTCATAAATAGTATTTAATTGACTGAGGGGCATTTTGCCAAATGATGGAGAACAAAAAATGAATGAGGGGCAGTTTACCAAATGATGGAAATAAGGTACGTTCAATTGTGTAAACTAATTATCCATTGTCAATATTGGTTATCCAACTGTGTATAACTAATTATCCATAGTGCCAACACTGGTTATCGACATTATGAACACTGGTTGTCCATAGTGTGTAGCTGGTTAGTGTGTATAACTGAAAAGCCACACGTTTTGTAATTAAATAGAATTTAAATACTTGTATAAATCCCCCGTGATAAACTAAACGACCCGCCTGCGCCGGTGCCCGCGGCTGTGCCACCCTCATGCCAAACATGACAAATTTCATAAATAGTATTTAATTGAATGAGGGGCAGTTTGCCAAATGATGGAGAACAAAAAATGAATGGGGGGCAGCTGGATAACCAGTGTAAAAAATACGGACAAGGATATCTAAGAAAAATATAAAAGAAAAAAAATGATAGTTCACATTGTCAACACTGATTATCCAACAGGTTAATAATGGTTATCCAGTCATTTTCAAATGACTTTCAATCTGGTTTGCACTGGTTATCCAAAATGGTCTCAACTGCTTATCCTAACATTTGATACTACTTGTGATATTTTAATATAATTTACTTGCCCAATGTGTTAGTACCGATTATCCAAACGGTTTGTAATGCTTATTGAATTTTTATTTTGTTTTTATTCTTTATGAAAAATACTTGCCTATAGTGTCAACACTGGCTATCCAGTTGTGTTTAACTGGTTATCCATAGTATGCACACTGGTTATCCACAGTGTCAATACTGGTTATTCATAGTGTGGAGTATGTTACTGTGTATAACTGAAAAGCCACACGTTTTGTAATTAAATAGAATTTACAAGATTGAGGGAGTAAAAATAAAAAAAGAAAACTGAAAAGGCTGATGTTCACTCGATCTGAACTCAACATATCGTCGACCCAATCATCGTTTCGCCACTCTGGTGGAATCGGAGCCTTTCCTTGATCGCTGAATACTGTCACCGTCTCAATGACTCGATCGCCGCCGGCCGTGTCCACCTCAACGTCTCGATCGCCGACTCCCATTGCCGCCTCAACGCCTCGATCGCTGCCGGCCGTGGCCCAGCAATAATACTCCATCACAAAGTTTTCAAAATTTGAATGAATTCGGTAATTTATATATGCCGCGTTTAAAAAAAAAAAGAAAAAGAAAGCTGAATTATCTAGCGGACTCACGCTATTCTAAGAGAGTAAAATACACGCGCAGCGAGTACACCGTGCCTCCGGGTGTACCAGATAATTTGCCAAAGATTACTATTTTTTATCATTTTCTTATTTTCCACACAATTAACACTATCAGGCGGTTCAACCCACTGAACAACAACCCATGTGGGTGGAGTCGACACAGCACCAAGAATTCCGACGAGTTTTGACCGGCAAAGTTAGAACCAAAACCTCTGCTAATTTATCCTTTTGTTCTTTAGTTACATGTTACGGTGTTAGGATATTATATATAGTTTAATTATATATATCCTATGTACATTTCCATCGCTTGAATACAAACAAATCCCTCCGAAAAAATAAAGTACTAGTATAATTATATGGTTTGCTGAACAGTTTAATTCATTTTGTTAAACGAAATTGCCTAATTTCGTGGGCTAGTTTTAAGGTAGATAATAGATATGAAACTAATTGTTATATAATGATTTCTCTCTATATTTGCTAAGTATAAAGTAATCCAGGTAACAAAACCTTTTTAGCATTTCTTGTCATCGTTGTTAATTGTTTACTTGTACATTTTTGTTGCTTTTGAACATTTTCCTCCCTATAACACACAAGCCAAAAATTATTAATAAAGAATGCAGCTGTGCAGGAGTGTATTGATTGTATTTTAGCTTGTAATGAATTTCTGTTATCGATCAAACTTTTCGTTTTCAACTTTTAAGTTGTTTCTATATTCGTAATTAGACACTTACTTGACTTTAACATAATATTGGAGATATAATTACGATTCTAGAACTGTCTGGTCTTGGATACAAGACATATTTTTAATTGGAATCATATGGTATACAAGAGAGACTGTAAAGAACTCTGCTATGAATTTTTGTCATGGGTATAGTCATGATTTTATTCATTCTTCCAAATATTCATGTATAAACATACCACTAGAAAAAAAGAATATCATTAAAGGGTAAAAGTAGTGATTTTTCAAGGTTCTAAAACTAATTATTTTATATGGTGGGGATAAAATCATAAAATTGATGTCGATCGGTTGATCCCATCTAAACTAACAATAAAAAAGGACAGCTCCTAGCTTCAAGGTAACACCATAGAGATCTGCGCGTGTACTTTTTGGGTCAACATTTGGACATCCAGCCCATCAGCACTAAGCAAAGCCATTATCATATTTCCTAGAAAATACTTACTCAACAATGGCTTATCAGAACATAAGAACTTCAGCAGTTCAACCTAAATCTAAATAAAAGACCCTTTTTCGTCCCAAAATAAAACTCTCAATTATTTAAATGTTTCAATACAGCAAACATGATTTTATAATCAAGTAGGATTAACATTGTACAAAGGAAGTCCAAGGCTTCAATTACATCCAGATGATAGACGAAACCAAATCAAAACACAGAGTTAAAACGGAGACATTTCGCCTAAAGAAATTAAAGATCTCCAGATCAGCTAGGAATCCATCATCTGCCATCGAAAGAAAATTAATTTCAAGGCGTAGTGATACCTGGAGACAACAAAATGAAGCGATGAGCCAAGTATATAAAATTAAGGCATAGGAAAGTACATTAACCAATGAGATTGAATATGATCAACTTACTGCCACATTTGAAGTGACGCGGGACTCGCTTCCCGCAACCTTCGACGAGGCGAATCGCCCGATTGACGTCGATCAGGGCGGCCAATTTGGGAGTGATAACAGAGCAAATGCACTGGAAATGGGTGGCCCTGATCCGATAACAGCAATTGGAGGACGGTGGCTTTCCGTACAGCACCGGCTTGCAGGTGTTCACCAGCAGCCTCCTTTCCAATTTACACACTGCCGCATTTGGCCTTGCTGCATCAACTGTATTTGTAACCTGATGATCACCCAAAATCAGGACTAAAACCATTATCACCATGATCATGATTCTCGTTTCTGCCATTTTATTTGAGATCTTTGATGTCTTATTTTGCTTTCTACCTAGCTGCCAGTACTCTTGGAGGAATCTTTGGTTTACTTTGAGAAGATTTATTTATAGGTCGCAAAGTCTGTAATAAAGTGTACAGCTGCCAAGCCTGCCAGAATGGTTTTCTTCTTTTCTTTCTGTTTTTTTTGCCCTTCTTGGTTGACTAGTTGACTTTGTTGATCACTCCACCACCACTAAAAGTAAGTAAACCTAGGACAGGTCCTCCCCCTAAACATCCTATTCATCTTGCGGCTCAGAAATTTTTTGAGGCCACAAATTCTTTTCTTACCACTTACAATAGTGTTTCTTGTAAGGTAGGTGATATGAACAACATTGATTCCGTTTTCGTTTATTTTGTTTTTAATTAAGATGGATATTCATTTCCTTGTACCGAAAATAAAAATTAAGATGGATATGGTTTTAAGTAAAATATATACTAGATTCACCTTATTGAAACTGTGAAATGTTCGTTAATAACGTGATGTTAAAATTAAGTAGGTATGTTTGGACGTATGTTTGGATGGATTTTCCTTTTCCATATCCTTTTTGGCTTCGGCAACAATCCAAAGGGTTTAAAGCTCAAAACTCAGAAATAAATAATATACTACCATTAATTCTATTGTCCTAAAAAAAAAAAACAAAAAGGGCCACTTTGTTAGTTTTTTTTTGGGGTTTTTTTTTGGGTGTATTACAAATCCGTTGTCCAAAGTAATTTGTGCAATTCATCCGAATTCGAGCAGGGTAAGTCATTTTCAGGAGGGAAAACTCTTTTAATAAATATCTTAATTATTATTGCAGACCCATGCAATGAATTTGATCTTAGTATCGGATCATGAGTAACCTGATTCAATACCTTTACCATGTGAATCAAGTGTTTGTGGGTACAAGTCGACAAACATTCATGAAATCTCTTGTTGTTTTTGCATAAATTAAAATGTGAAGTTGTTGACTCGTTGTTCTCAAGCTAGTGGTCACCAAATTCACTCTAGTGGAAAATATTGAGAAATTATCCAAGCTTAGGTCAGAATATAAAAATCAAATTACTTTTTTGTTTCAAATGTATGCCTAAATTACAGGTTAATTAACACATTTAAGGAATTTTAGATATATATGAAAGGAATTTTCTCTCCGGGACACGTGTCGCTCGATTAAAATGCTAATAGGTTTCACAGTAATTTTTTAACAGTAAAATAGTAATTTTTATATTTACAAATATATTTCAGTTAAATGGTTAAATAATTATATCTTTTTTTGTTTACTATTGACCGTAACTTAAACAATAAACAAATTTCTGGCAGACAATATGAACGCCTTAGTCTAGAATGATTCCGGCAACTAATGTCTCCGACCCGCTCGATTCCCTGAAATTATCTTCACTGGCTATTATTTTTTTGCTGTTGAAAGTTCTCTCTTCGGCATATTCTTTGGCATCATTTGTGACTATTTTTTTTCACCGAAAATTATCATCGGTAACATGTGATTTCATTACAACAACCCCGCTGATGGTACCTTCAATACTGGATGGATGAAATTTGTGATGAATTCAGTGATAGAGTCCATAAATTATGCTTTAATTGTTATTATTTTATGAGTTTATGGACTTGGATCGTTTTAATTCATTAAGTTTTATTATTGTTTTGTGTTAGGAACTGGAAATCGGAGTTTACAACTTTTTTTGAGCTAATTGATACAAAAAGAGATTGCAAAAAAATCATCCAACTTGAGCAAAGGAAGAAGTTTACTCCAATTATGGACTCAATTGCAAAATATAGAAATTTCTGGAGGTAAAAGTTAATATTAAAGAAAATTTTGGACTGAAATCCACTATTGAAGAAAGTTTGGGCCAAATTGGAAGAAACTTGGAAGTAGAAGGACCAATATTGCAATTTGTTGTTTAATTTTTGGCAGCATACGGCTGACCTAATTCTATATTAAGGCCGTATGTTTTCTTGTTTTGGCCATCGTTTTTAATTCATTCGACCGCACGGCCGTCGTTTCTTTTGTTCGAAAAACTCAACATAGCGCGCAGATTTTTCTTTTGGCTTCGGAGGTCAGCGGCTGTCTCCGTTTCTCCGGGTTTTTAATTCTTCTAGACTTGGTACTATTTTTCTATGAATAAATTAGCTATCATGTTCATGATTATGAGTAGCTAAACTTTTTGTTTCTGATTCAAGGGATTTAATTCAATTATTTCACATGTGAGGTTTTAGTTTTAATTTAATCTTGTCTATGGTTTGAGTTATTTGTTTATTCTTGTTTTAAATTTATGAAAGTGAATACTAATTAAATTGACAACTTGGTTGTGTATTTTCTTTTTACTGCTATCCTTTGGTTCTATGTTACGTATTTGACACGAACCATTGGAATTTAGTAGCAACTAGGCAGATCATTGGTATTTGTGAGACTTGGATGCCTTTGTATGCCTAGGAGTAGGATCGACAAATCATAATTTAATTTATTGCAGCTATCTCAATAATTTTGAATTGTGTTTCAAGCATATTTCCTTGGTTTTTATTGCTATCATTTATTTGTATGGAACGCTATCGTGCCCGGCGTTTAATGATAAGCGCTAACTGAATGCTAGGTTTGGTTAGTTAATTTAGGGAAATTTTATGTTTACTACGGCTATCCTAGTATGCTAAACTTGAGTGCTCGAATTGCAAGAATGATTTTAGTTACCAATGATCTGTGAAATAATTGGATGATCCGTTCCTTGAGTCAGAACCTTTGTGATATTGAATTTTCTCCTTGTTTACTTATCTTGCTTTTAAAACTCGTAATTTTTATTTTGTCTTAGTAGTTAGTAAACCAACAAACAAAATCTTTTTGAACATTGTCAAACTAAGAACTAAGAATCTAGCTCCTTTGGGATTCGACCTGGTACTGCTACTACTGCAAATTTTGTTGTTCGGTAGGATTATCGGATTAATTTTGGGTGTCTCGACAAGCTCGCCATTCAGATCTCCATGAAATCTGAGATAGCTTCCTTGCTTCAAACATGTATTTTTCAAGGATTGAGAATTTTGATCAATTTGCTTCGTGTTGATGCCAAATTCTTCGAGGAACGACGCTTTGCCTTCAAATCCGGTCCCTCCGCCACCGATTGTGTCAAGACAAACTGAAAAGGTAGCGTTGAACTAGGCAGAGCACAAAACAATGTTATGTATCAACACCATACAGAGCTACATGGCTTTGTTTTAGAGTTTTTCTACGGCGGCGGTGGCAAAGAAAAAGCGTGCGGCCGAAAGAAGAAGAGGAAGAGTGTTAGAGTTTTTGTTTTTTGTTTTTTTTTTAAGGTTATTTTTGTTTCAAAAGATAATAGAAACAAATTTGAATTTCAAATCAATAAAAAAAATGTGGCAAAGATAAGTGTAAGATAATAAATATGCATTAATCATGAGATAAATTTTAAAATTAAATTGATCTGATCTTCACGATTTTTTTTGGTAAGTTGATCTTCACGATTTCAAATCAATTGTCTCCTATAGAACCTCTATCCTACACGATTTTAAATTTATATTTTTAATTCTCACCTAAAATCCAGTCATCTCCTTCTCCCTCAGTTGGTCGCATATCTCTCTCTCTCTCTCTCTCTCTCTCCCTCTCCCTCTCCCTCTCCCTCTCTCTCCCTCCCTCTCTCTCTCTCTCTATTCTACTTTTGTGATCTATACTTAAATTGCCACTTCTTCTTATTGCCTAATCAATATGCGCGACGGATTTTTCTTGCTGTCGTCGTTGTTGTATTTCCGACTATTCATATATCTTTGAGTTAAAAAGATTAGTATATTTTCGGTCACCCAACATCAAAATCATCCCTGCTCATATAGTTTCAATCATTCATCGTCAAAATCATCTATGCCGTAATAGCTTCAAGACTCAATTAATTTGATCAATTAATTAATGTTTTCATAAAACACGGATGAAATGGTAAGGTGAGAATGTGCTGAAGTTCGGACAAACCCGTTTTGGATTATTACAAAGTGAGTATTGTGCATTGATTATTTCTTTATTTTTGGGTTCCGAATGGTGCAGGAAAAATAAAATGGTCAAAAAGGAAGGAGAGAATTTGCTTTGCAGTTAATATAATCTACACTAATCACTTCTAATATACTCTTGGTTTATGTTCTTCTTTTTTCCGTTTTGTTTCAAATTTCGTAGATATTATTACTCTGACATGCTTAAGACTTGAAGGTTTGAATCTTTTTTCCATTACTTTTTTTTAACGTATTTTATCTATTAATTTTGATTTAATAGATATGGTTGAGGGGATAAAATAAACAAACTCCCTGTTATTGAGGGGAGTTTTTTTTAATAGCGGCTGACAATTGATATTAATTTATTAAATTTTTTCAAGTTGTAAGAATCAGATTTATACCATCGTTACCCCTGTTATTGAGGGGATAGTATTTAAATTTTGTTTACTACATTAAATAATTAATTTTACTTTCGTTTATTTTACACTCGTCAAATAATTTAAAATAGATTATCATCTAAAATAGTTCCCATTTTGAAAATTTGTTATAGATTTTTATCCTAATCTAAATAAAGAAACAACCGAACATTAAATGTTGTTAAATTTAAACTCTAAAATGAAAAAATGGAAAAGATATATACGTATCCCCATCATAACTAAGTTTTAAATAAATTAATGATAATGTTATTTTATTTTATTTTTTTGAAGAAGGATAATGTTCGTTAAATGGGGACTTATTTTACATAGGAAGTTCAAATTCTTGATTCTATAAAGGCTTCCATACTTTGCATCAGAAACCAAATCAAACACTATAACTTTTAAACATCACATGATGGGGCTAACTTTGTCATCTTTTTTCATCACTTCCATTCTCTTTTTCTTTTCACTGAGACTGATACTACAAAAGTTAAAGAAAAAACTAAGAGGCGATGTGTCATGTTGTCCCAAACTGCCACTGGGTTCATGGAAGTTACCCATCATCGGAAGCATATATCATTTCTTCTTGGCAGGTTCACTTCCACATAGAGTCATGACAGGCCTTTTCAAGAAATACGGCCAAATCATGCACTTATAACTCGGCAAAATGTATGCATTGTGGTCTCAGGCTCTCAGGCCGCGAAAGAGTTGATGAAGACTCACGAAATCGCTTTAGTAAACCGACTAGAAAATGTATTAGTCAAGGTACCTATGATTATCTAGACATTGCCTTTTCTCTATATTTTCAAAATCGGACCAGCCCAGGCGGTCGAACCGGTTATGCTGGGAACCAGAAGTTTCATTGGTCCGGATTCTATAAAAAATTAGATTTTGTAAAGTCCAATCAAACTCGGACAAAATTGCGATTCGATCGGAAACCAGTACGGTTGAACCGGTTTTTTATATATATCTTTTAAAACTAAAATTTTAAATTATATTTTAATCGATTTTTATCGGTTTTGAGGAACAAGCTAACCGGTTAACCCGGTGATCCCACCAACCCGGTCACATTAACGGTTCACCTTCTGGTCCTGTTTTCAAAACAAGCTCCCTACGGCAAGTACTGAAGACAGAAGTGTAAAACCTGTACTTTGGGACTCAGTGTGAAACAATTAAATCTATCAAAATTTATTCATAATTAACATGCCGTCAGAGATAACTAATATGAATGGTTACGAGTGAACGAAGCAGTAAGAGTAAGTGGATTTATTTTTGCTAATTTGGTGTTCTACAAATTACAATACACATCTTATTGATTTGTAGAACTTTTTTGATGGGATAATTTTTTTTATATTCTTTAGTCTCAAAAAAAATTAAAGAAGGTATTTTTTTAATTTGTATGTCCCTTCATTTTCATAAATTTGCACATCCTCAATATTTTGCCTAAACATATAAGTTTGTATGGCCTCAATACTTTTTTATGGGATAAATTGTAGGTGCAGTCTAGATTACTTTCATGTGGTTGATTGCATTAAAGAATTTTAATATTAGCATTAGGGCTGGAATTTAGTTTGATGAGAATCTTCTTCTTCCGTTTTTTTTTTCTTTTTTCTTTGGGTGGATAACTTAGTGGAAGCAACTAAATTGTAGTAGATCACATCATTATATGACGGTGAAAGTATTAGATCACGTAAATTACAGAAATTGTATGAATTAGTTTGTTGTTACTGTTGATCAAATATTGATTATTTTTAAGCACTTCTTGTGTATTTTGTATGTCTATAAATAACCCATCATTTTATGGAGTACTCATGTTTCCTTCTTTTTCTTGTTGTTGGGAGTACAAATCATTTTATTGTGGACAAATCAATTTGTTTACAAATGTATGTTTAACTTCAAGATTTTTTTTTTTTCTTCAGAAAAATAGCTTGACTAGCATTGAAAGTATTTGTGAAAGGGAACTGGATGCTAGCGGTGACCATTTAGGGAGGAGAATGGGTCTTCGTGATTTACAGCCTGGGTTATATATAGTTATTATGTTAGGACCTTATTATTTAGATTATTATTATTTACCTTATAAGTTTCATAGTTCACAATTTTGACTTTTAAATTTATTAGAAACTTAAATACTTACTGATTTAAATCTATTTCATTGGTAAATATATATTATATATTTAATATATTTATAACTTCATGATAATGTCATTCTTTTTTTTAGAACAGTTTAACCGGTTCAACCCGGTAACCTAATGACCCAGTAGAAAGAGCCGTTTTTTAGAAAGGTTTATGACTTCGCGGGTGTATATATATTTTATTTATTTCTCTTTATTAATAATGTCACTAATTTTGTCATTTTATGCTAGCATTCATCTGTTACATCTATAAATAATATCTTCTCTTAATAGTTTCTACAATGGTGGTTTTAAATAAATTATTAATTGGAGAAGTTTGTAACAATCAGATCTCTATACATGGTGCAACACACGGAAAAGTACTAATTATTATTAACTGAATTACATTATAAACTAGTCGCAGTCTAATATTAATCCCGCCAAACAGATAAAAAGTCTTCGGAAAATTTCGCCACAATTCTCTTATCACAAGGCTCAATCATTTTTAAATGTGTACGAGGGGTTGACTAGAATACCACGTTCCTGATCATTAAAAAAGCTTTTTGGTCTCCCTGCTGAGTCTAGCGGTCCACATCCTACAAACGAGTCAAATCATTACAATGCCACCGGAGAGATTCTCCAGGAAATTAAGGTTTTGTATAGCCTAGCGGTGGAAGTAGGTTTTGTTGAACATAACGTTTGTAGATGTGAATCCGAATTCAGAAGGTCAAACTTTGCTGAATATTGCTATCATTATCATATGCGAATGCGTGGACAGAGGAGTTTACTTCTATCGTGTCAAACTTATTTTTCAATTAAAGTGGTAAAAGAAAAGAAACTGGTTCAGGTGGATTCAAAACTCGATTGCCGAGAGTTTTAGTAGTTTACTTCAATCACGTCTACCACAGTTCATTCATGGTTAAATTTCATCAAGTTATATACTAATTTGTAACACAATTAGATGATCCGATTAGATTAATCATACAACTAGATTTGATGATAGTCCATGTTCGTACAGCTCATAGAAAGATATCTATATGATTGATCGTCTGATTGCTCTTATACTTTGATAACTCCTCTATGTTTTATTATTTTTGAAATAAGCGACCAATCATTAAACAATTGATTTCAATACATCAAGTGCAAAAATTAAAGTCAACTCCTCAGTAAAAATTACTGTAAAATAAATCGTTCAATTAATCAAATTAAGCCGAAGACGGACCAAGGTTCCAAGTGAAGCAAAATACAAAAGCACACCTCTTAAAAAGCTAACAATTGCAGCTAAACCGGACTTGGACAGAATAATAAAGACGCAAAGCTAATCCTAAATTTTAAAAAAAGGTAAACACAACAATAAAAAGTACTTATAATTAATCTGATCGCAAGATGTGCTAGAGAAATCAAGAACCGGCCAAGAGGTTGTCGACCTTGGTGTTGTCCGACCTCGACAGGAACTTCATGCAAATGGGCGGATTAACACCAGCCAGAGCCAAGATCGAACTTGGTAATGTCCAGAGTCCATCTCCACAAATCAGTCCAGCAGCCACAGCAGATTTATACGCATCGGCTTTTGCCTTGTTCTTCTTTTCCCAGACGAACAGAATCAAGCTTCCAAGGCACATATCAATCGCAAAGTAGGATCCAAGATAGAACGGTATCGCCATCGCCATCGGTTGAGGAATAAACCCAGCATACTTCTCTCCCGCATAGTGTTCCACCAAGTCCCTTATGCCGTTGATGACCATTGCTCCAACGAAGAAAACAATGCAGAGAGTTATACAGTACTTCGGCAATGACCCGAACCCTTCGACGCCCAAAATCGCCATGTTCCGGTAAACGGGAGCATAAGGAGCGGGATATGTGGAACCCTGAGTTCCCATATCAGCAAAGGCCTTGTAGAAGAGCCAGAATACACAAGGTGATATTATGCAACCCATGGCGGTTCCGATGATTTGGCTAACAAACATGGACCTTGGAGAAGCCAGGGTCATGTAACCTGTTTTGAAGTCCTGAGTCAAATCTGATGCGGTGGAAACGATGTTCATCATGACTCCACAGGCGGCTAATCCCGCAAGAACGCCACCGTGAGATGCGCCCGCCCAGGCTCCAATTATGAAGATTGCCAGCTTTCCGTAGCTAGATGCCAATGACCAATCCGTAAGACCACATCCATATGCATTGCAGAAGGCTAGAACAGGAGCTAAGATATACATTGCGAAAATATGGTACCACTTGAGCTGGTGGAAGATGAATGGGAGAGTTATGATGGAGATGATGGCAATCACAACATATCCAGTGATAGAAACCCAGATCGGGATTCGATCCTTGAGAAACATCTTGGTTCGGCGTTCTTCATCGAAGGAAATCAATGGTTTTTCGGTTCCTGGAGGGCTCGAAGAACAGCTAACAGGGAGGCTGGAATCATCAACTGTAGTTTTTCGGGATTGACGATATATAGCACGCCCAGTGGTTATAATGACTTTGATAAAGTTGTAAGCGCCATCACCAAGGATCATGGCTATCATGATGAACACCCTGTAACCTTGTAACCCATGAAGGCTGCTCTCTTTCTCTGTTGAAGGATACCAATCTCCCTTTTTGTGGTGAATCAGGGGCCACATTACCCCCCACGAAAGAACTGCTCCAAGAAGCAAAGAGATGTTGATAATATACGGACAAATCATCCCGACACCAACATAAGTCGCAGAGAAATCAAAGTAGAATCTATTCTCAAACGCTTTCATACCGAAAGTTGGGAAGTTGGCAAATCCACAACCATCACCTCCCGTGAAGAACCATTGGAAGAATCCCCAAAGGAAGCTGAAGGAGAAGTACTTCCCGAGTTTCCGAACTTGCTTCTTCGCCAGCTTGGCACCCTCCGGAGTATGGAAACTGTTGATAAGATGAGCAGTGGCAGTTCCGCTTGGATAAGTCAGCTTGAAGTCTATAATCATAATCTTCCTCAGGGGAACCACCAAGAAGAGCCCGAGAAAGCTGACAAGGAAGAGAAAAGCAAAGATCCAACCCAATGATGGGTTCTTAACATCCATTACAGATTTAGGATCACCAGACAGTTTGGCAATCGGATCGCTCATACCGAAAAGATAGCTGCCGAAGCCTCCGCTGAAGGCTATGCCGGAAGAGGCAACGACACAGGTCTGGATGACGGTATTTTCCTGCCTGGTGAACGGCTGTTTCAAGTACCCGGATTTCTCAAGGACCTTTGTCCATGACTTGACAAAGATGAATCCCAACAATCCAGCTGAGGCATTGAGGGATGGGATGATTCCGGTTGTGAGATTCAGCTTCATCACAATGAAGGTAAACATGATCGACAGGATAAAGCTTACTACAACAGCCCTAATTGTAAGCTGGCTCTGCCATGGTGGCACCTCCACTGACTCGAAACTTCTCTCCACAGACCCGTTAGGATCATCGTCCCCATCAGTTTTCTTGTACCGTTCTTCAGAGATTATTGAATCGCCCCTGTTGTTGCTGGAGGAGTGATCCATATTCTCTGGTTCCTTTGAGACAAGGGTTGAAGAAATTAACTTGAAAGAAGAATCACAATTCACAAGAGAGATTGAATCATTTGGAAGAAACTGCTTCGACAATTTTTGTTGGTTGAGTAAACGAAGAATGGTTAGCTGTGCCTCGTATTTATAGTCTCATGATCAAGTTATATAATCTACGTAGGAACCGGATTTCATTTTAGTCTTTTCTCTGTTTTTCGAAATAAACTAAGAACCGAATTATTTTAAGGTCGGTTGTTTGAGTTGTATCGAAACTACTAATCAATTTCATATGTGGAAATGGGAGTTGAACTGTGTTTCTAATTTAACAACGTTATGTAGTTGAGTTTCATCAGGATTAGGTTTTCATCGATTTTTCTAGTAGTAGAGTTTATTGCGGGTATCACGTAAACAACAACTAGGGTTGATCAATTTTCTTCGGTTATGACTTCCAACGGAGTCGAAATCGCCATAACAATTCCATCTTCAGAAGTAGCAGTGCACCACCGAGTTTGCATGCCGCCGGAGAAAACCAATCTACAGAAACTGCGGCACTGGCTTTCCGAGATATTTTTCCCCGACGACCCGCTTCATAAGTTCAAGAACCAAACTTGGATCAACAAGTTCGTAATCGGGTTGCAATATGTGTTTCCCATCTTCCAGTGGGGGCCGAATTATAGCTTTGCCCTTTTGCGGTCTGATTTCATCTCCGGGCTAACCATAGCCAGCCTCGCAATCCCTCAGGGAATCAGTTACGCCAAACTCGCAAACCTGCCTCCAATAACCGGTCTTTATTCGAGTTTCGTCCCGCCGTTGGTGTATTCTGTTCTTGGGAGTTCAAAACATCTTGGAGTTGGTCCGGCTTCCATTGCTTCTTTGGTGATGGGTACAATGCTCAGCGAGGAGGTTTCTTTTGCCAATGAACCGAAGCTTTATCTTCAACTGGCTTTCACCGCCACTTTCTTCGCCGGAGTATTTCAAGCATCTTTGGGGGTGTTCAGGTTAGGGTTTATAATCGATTTCCTATCAAAAGCGACGTTAGTCGGATTCATGGCTGGTGCGGCTGTTATAGTATCTTTGCAACAACTAAAAGCGCTACTTGGAATAGTTCACTTCACAAGCAAGATGCAAATTGTTCCTGTATTAACGTCTATCTTCAAGCATATAGATGAATGGTCTTGGCAAACTATTGTAATGGGCGTTTGCTTTCTTGGCCTATTGCTCTTCACAAGACACATAAGCATTAGAAACCCCAGGCTCTTCTGGATTTCGGCAGCCTGTCCATTAGCTTCTGTTGTTCTGTCAACTCTTTTGGTGTTTTTGCTCAAATCAAAGCTTGGTGGAGGGATTAGAACAATTGGACAGTTGCCTAAGGGGTTGAATCCACCATCATCAAAGATGTTATTTTTCAACGGCCCTTTTCTTGCTGTTGCCATTAAGACTGGGATTGTCACAGGAATCTTGTCTCTAACCGAAGGAATCGCGGTCGGCCGGACTTTTGCCGCCTTGCAGAACTACCAAGTTGATGGAAACAAGGAAATGATGGCCATTGGTTTTATGAATATGGCTGGTTCTTGTTGTTCCTGTTATGTTACCACAGGCTCGTTCTCTCGGTCCGCGGTCAATTACAACGCCGGAGCGAAAACCCTAGCCTCGAATGTAGTAATGGCGGCAACAGTCCTCATAACTTTGTTGTTTCTCATGCCATTGTTCCAGTACACTCCAAATGTCATCCTGGCAGCAATCATCGTCACAGCCGTGATCGGCCTAATCGATTTTCAGGCAGCCATTCGACTCTGGATAGTCGACAAACTCGATTTCGCGGCCTGCTTGGCCTCCTTCCTCGGCGTTCTCTTCATCTCAGTACCCGTCGGCCTTGCCATCGCGGTTGGAGTTTCGGTGTTCAAAATTTTATTACATGTTACAAGACCAAAAACACTTGTGTTGGGAAACATTTCCGGGACTCAAATTTATCATGACATTACGAGATACAAAGAAGCTTTTAGGGTTCCTTCCTTCCTTATACTAGCTGTTGAAGCTCCTTTCTACTTTGCAAATGCCACTTACCTACAAGAAAGGATCTTGAGATGGGTTCAAGAGGAGGAAGAAAGAATTCAGGAAGTAAATGGTGCCAATCTGAAATGTATAATTCTCGACATGACAGCCGTAACGGCCATCGACACAAGTGGCATTGATATGGTTTGTGAACTCAGAAAAGCTCTGGAGAAACGATCACTGAAACTTGTGCTCATAAATCCTGTCAGCAGCGTCATGGAGAAGCTGCAACATTCGAAGATCTTGGAGGGTTTTGGATTGGAGGGATTATATCTTACTGTTGGCGAAGCCGTCGCGGAGATTTCATCTTCATGGAAACCGAAACCATGAGTTAGGTAGTAGTACAAATGTAAAGTTTAATCAGAGTGTATACATTAATTGGAATGTATGATACAGAAGAGATTTTGATTTTTTAGGTCTAAAGGAATCTCTTAATAAAGACAATTACGAACACTGTTTTTGTTCAAATTTCCATTCCTCCCGCTCGAACTCAAGTACTCGTTGTTGACCCTACAACAAATGTAGGACTTTTATTTGTAGACCGATATTTGTCTTTTTAGCTAGAGACAATAATTTGCCAGCCAAATTCAAATCTTGGCTAAGTTTGCGACTTGGTTTAGTGCACTGTCAAGTCCTAACCATTTGCCAATCACAGCTCAAGGTTCTCTCATATGGATGCAAATTAATAAGGAATGTTCTCCGTTAGAAATCCAATTGTTACAATTATGTATCCGAGGAAGATAATCGTCCCAACAAAAAGAGAGACATTGGGCACTTAGTTATTCTGAAATTTAATTCAATTTCCATTCTTGAGTGTGTAGATTTTTTTTCTAATTTTTTAAAATATTTTTTGTTCTTTCTTTTGTGGAATATTCAGTTTATCACATGTTCAAGTTTTTCGCATTTAGTTTCTTTGACATAATAACAATTAACCTCGGTGACTTCTAACCCACATGTATTAATTGTTTCAAACTTGAAACAAAAATCAAGTTCATTTCATAAAACCATTATTTTCAAACGTTCACACGGTTTTATGAAATACAGGTATTTCATGGCTGGGTTTAATTTGTATGTACTCACCATTTCCCATATAGTTCCTTTTTAACTATTTTTCTTTTTTAGTATTGACGACTCCAAACTGAACCCTAGGCCTATTGTTCCAAGGATTAGGTTACTTAGAGATTAAGCCTCTGCCTAAATCTATTCTATTAGGGTTTCAGGAAACAGGTAACACTACTTCTATATAAAAAAGTGATGTCTCTCTCATAATTTATATCTTCTACCTATCTTCTACACCTTCTACACACGATACACATATCTCTCTCTCTATTCTCTCTATTCTCTTATTGACTTAAGTATCGAAAAGTCTACCCTCAGGAGACACCCGAGGCTCTATCTTACAGGTTTTAGGCCGTCTCTCGCCGCCTAGATCATTGCTACCGCCCATCCTAAGGTACCATGCAAATCCATGTTTCGTCAAGTGACACGCCCGGTGGGATGAAGCGGGGTATTTTAGGTTATTAAAATATGTGCAATTCAAGAACAAAATAACCTTATACCACTCAAATGCAAGGATACGTTTTGGGTTGTAGTAGTGGTAGGAGGGTTGATCCCACGAGGAGTCGGAGTTTACAATGTTGGTTAGAGTGAAGTTGAAATCTCTTATTACTTTAAATTACAGTAACCACAAAACGGAGGTAATAAAGAGAAAGAGTTAAAGTTTTCAAAAGTCTTATAAGAAAATTCTACTAGAATACTACGATAAACTAGCCAAATAAACGAAATATGGAGTCTAAATTATAGATGAAAATTGAGAGAAAACAATTAACACAACAATGGACAACGTGGAAGTAACTCCTAAGATATGATTAGGGTAGTTTTAACTATTTAATCCATGCCAATTAATGTTAAGATCATGTTAATTAAGGAATGATGTTTATTTTTCACTCTAGGTTCTATTCCTAGTTCCTAGAATTGTATGACTAAACCCCTATGCCTAGGTGACTTAGCCAATTTAATTAACCCAATTAACATTCTTTATTCACCCTTTCAACCTATCTATGCCTAAATGAGGTTTAACAGAGTTTTGTTAACCAATTCATGCTCTCATGAAGATAAAGAGTCATTCAAGAGAGTTTAATAACACACCATTTGAATGATCAAATCAAATAACATGCATCTCCTACACTAACCTTATTAATGGACTTAATAAACACAACCCATAACAATAATCAACATGGATATAGGAAATCTCAACTACCCATCCTCAATCTTAGGAGTTCAAGAACATTTAGCTACTCATTATCAAAGAAAAACCATCCAAGATTAATAATAAACAAGACATTAGAATGGGATAAAGAGGGGAGGTGTTACCACTTTCTTTCAAGATGGAGAATCACCAAAATCCAACAAAAACACCATTTCCATGTCCATCCATAGCTAATCTTGAATTCTTGCTCCAAAATAGTGTACAAAATGAACAAAACTAATCTAATTTGATGCTAAGATAAGAAAACCCTAGAAAACTAAGCTTAGAGTGAGTTTGGAGTGTCAAAAGTTCCCCAATTCGTGGTCAAAAAAATCTATTTAAAGTCATTCAGCTAGTGGGGCAAAAGTGGATCAATGGAAAACTTTAAGGACTCGAATGCATAAGAATCATGGGTCCATTCGGCCTTTATTTGAAATTCCGAGCCACTTTTCTTAAGAGCATTTGTTTACAAGAAAGTTCAGGTTCTTCGATGCAAACACCTTGGGAAGGGAGGATTTATTTTGCAAATGTTTTGAAAATTCTTCCTTCTTCCCCGATGAAGTACTCGTCGGCGCCGGAATCTTCAACTCCGATTATCCGGTCGGATTTGTCCGATTTGTGAGCCACTAACCGCAAATTCAACACCAAAATTCATCTCCTGATCTCGCCTATAACCACACAAGATTCATTCAACCTGTGGTGTGAGTCTTCAATTCAAACAAAAGATGAAACAATGCGGTCTTTCAAGTGTTTGATGAAATGCTCCCGTTTTCAGTTTGAGAGAACGAATTCTTTGCCCTTTTTCTCCTGCATAGAGTCTGGATTTGGAACTTCTTTCTTCACAAAAGTTATAGATCTTTCTCTTAGCTTCACAATGGTATCTTGAACACTGAAATTTGAGTTGTGGATCGAGAGTTATGACCTCTGACAGGTGGATGAGTTCTCCTGAAAATTTGCAAATTTTCTGAACATATCTGACGACTGAAATTCATTTGCATTTTTTACCATTTTATCATCTGAATTAGGAGAAGTGGTCCTGGTGAAAGCTTTAGCTTTCTCTTTTTGCTTCATATCGGTATAAAGAACATCCAATTTTGAGCTCTGAAGATCAAGTTACGCTCTCTACAATTTTACTAAATATTGCTGAACTTCGGCAAATTTAAGGGTTCAGTTCTGACATATGAGACTTCAACTGCAGTTTTGATCATTAAGACGCTTGAATTTGAAGAAGTGCTCTGCATAAAAGTTGTAGTTCCCACTATGAGCTTCGTAGGCGTATTTGGTTGGCTTCAAACGGAGGCTTCTAGCTCAAGTTATGTACCATTCAAAGTGGACCATTCACCGTTGATCAACACTTGTGAATTTTTGGCCTTTTGATTGTTATTTTTACTCCATTTCCGAACCATTTTGCATGAATCATTTGTTCTACAATAGAAGACCACAAAACATAAGATATGTGCATTTTTACATGTTAACACCATTTAATGAGTCTATATATAAGTAAAAAAGGTATGGAATCACATATATTTTTTATTCATATCATGGGACCCATTTGTTTGGTCTTCACAACTAAATATTTCTTGAAAAGAAGCTAGAATTTGTTTGTTCTTCATGGCGATCATTTGGTTGATTTGATGTGCAAATCCATGTACGCAAAAGCCAAAATTAAGAATTTGAAAATCCCCATACTGACAACCGTCGACTTCCGCGTCGACTTCCTTCGATCGACGACAGTTCTATCAACGTTTTTGTCGAGTTGCTCCAGCCCACAATGAAGCCGATGAAAACGCTGTCGGCTTCTATGCCAACTTAAACAAACCGATGAACATAACGACAAGGAGCATGAGGATCAACCAGAAGAATTTCAACAATTTTATAAAATTTGAAATTCAACCCCTATACTTTTTACTTATGGTTTACTAACCCTAATACTTTTATAATATTACAGATAAGCTCTCAAGTCCTTCGAAGCAAGGAACAATTTCGAGGATTGAAGTTTTGAGAGATACATCTCCTCGAAGGGGCAAGAATCACTCGAGCAATACACCACTACTCGAAGTGTTCAAGAAGACGTATATCGACTTTCATAATATCTTCTCTGATTCGAGGTAACACCTTCTCGATAATTAATTTATCTCGAGATCGAGGTACTTCTCAAACCTTTTTTAATATATTTCTTGAATCTAAATCAATCTACTGCTGATATCATTAGCATATTAGTATTATCACATCACGATATCTTTTTGAGCACGATCAAAGGAGTTCTTCAAGTTACCAACCCTCTCGCGATAAAACCTTATCACCCTTCAACGACTAAAACGTACTCGGAAGCACAAACAGGGACATACCCTTGGGTCAAGAAATTTGAGGGATCATCCTAATATCCTCTGCCTGAACTGATATTACTCATAATCATCTTATTACTATATGTCACTACATTATTACATTATCTATCACATCTCCAACATCTAAACATATAGGTTTTCTCCGTTCAAATAAGGAAATCCAGGCGCCATCCTCCCAATTTGGCATCCAGGTGCCATCCTCCCAATTCGGCATCTAGGCGCTATCTTCCTAATTTAGCATATATAGGCTTCCCCCTTCTAAACAGGGTTTCACTAACACAAAGATCTCCTCGAGGCATTCTACTCTCTTTATTTTCTATAGGTGATACTCGAGAACAAAGAGTTCAAGAACCGGGGCAACAACACGAAACTCGAGAAGACATCAACACTCGTAGCAAACCGTATTCTTCTCGGCGAACTTCAAGAATATGGCTTGCTAGGGGCACTTGACAAGTCCAAACTGAACCCTAGGCCTATTGGGCTCATGATTAGGTTACTTGGAGATTAAACTACCGCCTAAACCTATTCCACAAGGGTTTCAGGAAACAGGTAACACCACTTCTATATAAAGAGATGGTGCCTCTCTCATAATTCATATCTTCTACCTATCTTCTACACCTTCTACACACGATACACATACCTCTCTCTCTATTCTCTCTATTCTCTTATTGACTTAAACATCAGAGAGTCTACCCTCGGGAGACACCTGAGGCTCTATCTTGCAGGTTTTAGGCCGTCTGCCGTCGCCTAGATCATTGCTGCCGCCCGTCCTAAGGTACCGTGCAGATCCATGGTTCGTCAAGTGGCACGCTCGTTAGGACCGATTTTTTTGGTATTCACAACCAAATATTCTTGAAAAGAAGCAGGAATTTTTTTATTCTTCATGGTAATCATCGGGTTGATTTGATATGTAAATCTATGTACGTGAAAGTCAAAATCAAGAATTTGAAAATTCCCATATTGAAAAGCGTCGACTTCCTTCGATCGACGATCCGATCGTCGACAGTTCTGCCAACGTTTTTGTCGAGTTGCTCCAGCCGATGACAAAGCCGATGAAGACGCTGTTGACTTCCATAACGACCTAAAGAAACCGACAAACAGGCCGACAAGGGGCATGAGGATCAACCAAAAAGAATTTCAACAATTTTAGAAAATTTGAAATTCAACCCTTATACTTTTTATCGTATGGTTTATGAACCCTAATACTTTTATAATATTACAGATTATCTCTCAAGTATTTCGAAGCAAGGGAAATTTCAAGGATTAAAGTTTCGAGAGATACATCTCCTCGAAGGGGCAAGCATCCCTCGAGCAATATACTACTACTCGAAGTGTTCGAGAAGAGGCAAGCATCCCTCGAGCAATATACTACTACTCGAAGTGTTCGAGAAGACGTATATCGACTTTCATAATATCTTCTTGGATTCGAGGTAATCCCTTCTCTATAATTAATTTATCTCGAGATCGAGTTACTTCTCAAACCTTTTTTAAATATATTTCTCGAATCTAAATCAATCTACTGCTGATATCATTAGCATATTACTATTATCACATCACGATATCTTTTTGAGCACGATCAAAAGAGTTCTTTAAGTTACCAACCCTCTCGCGGTAAAACCTTATCACCCTTCAACAAGGAAAACGTACTCGGGGGCACAAACAGGGACATACTCTTGGGGCAAGAAATTTGAGGGATCATCCTAATATCTTCTGCTTGACATTACTCATAGTCATCTTATTACTATATGTCACTATATTATTACATTATCTATCGCATCTCAAACATCCAAACGTATAGGATTCCTCTCTTCAAATAAGGAAATCCAGGCGCCATCCTCCCAATTCGGTATCCAGGCGCCATCCTTCCAATTCGGCATCTAGGCGCCATCCTCCTAATTTTGCAGATACAGACTTCTCCCTCCTAAACAGGAATTCACTAACACAAAGGCCTCCAAGATTCCTCTCTTCAAATAAGGAAATCCAGGCGCCATCCTCCCAATTCGGTATCCAGGCGCCATCCTTCCAATTCGGCATCTAGGCGCCATCCTCCTAATTTTGCAGATACAGACTTCTCCCTCCTAAACAGGAATTCACTAACACAAAGGCCTCCTCAAGACATTCTACTCTCTTTATTTTATATGGGTGACACCTGAGAACAAAAGAGTTCGAGAACCGGGGCAACAATACGAAACTCGAGAAGACATCAACACTCGTAGCAACCCATATTCTTCTCGACGAACCTCGAGAAGACATCAACACTCGTAGCAACCCATATTCTTCTCGACGAACCTCGAGAAGACATCAACACTCGTAGCAACCCATATTCTTCTCGACGAACCTCGAGAATATGGCTTGCTAGGGGCACTTGACAAGTCCAAACTGAACCCTAGGCCTGTTGGACTTAGGATTAGGTTACTTGGAGATTAAGCCACCGCCAAAACCTATTCCACTAGGGTTTCAGGAAACAGGTAACACCACCTCTATATAAATAGGTGGTGGCTCTCTCATAATTTATATCTTCTACCTATTTTTTACATCTTGTACACACGATACACATATCTCTCTCTCTATTGTCTCGATTCTTTTATTGACTTAAGCATCAGAGAGTCTACCTTCGGGAGATACCCGAGACTCTATCTTACAGGTTTTAGGCCGTCTGCCGCTGCTTAGATCATCGTTGCTGCCCGTCTTAAGCCACCGTGCAGATCTATACTTCATCAGGTATAAAGAAGAAGGTATAAGACTAAGGAATTAACACTTTACGATGGTAAGAACATCATCCGCGAAGTTCGGCTCCCCATAGACGTGTTCAAGCTGGACAACCCGATTTCATGCCATCAACTCCCTTATCCCACGGACCAAACTATTATGGGCACCTAAATACTCATCCCGGGATTGGACAAAAGTAACGACACATTGACTGTTAACCTCCGCCTTCACATGCCGGCATCCATGATCCCAAACCAATTTAAACCCTTAAAACAACCCCACAACTCCGTACCAGAGATAGAACAAAAACCAATATTCATCACAAACCCCACATCCCACCTGCCAAAATTGTCTCTGACTAGGCCACCAGCCGCAGCCATTCCTGACTCACCAATAAAGGATCCATCCGAGCTAATTTTACACCATCCTACTGGAGGGGGATTCCATCGATTATATCTCAACTCCCATCTTTTGCCACCAACTCCAGCCACCTTCTCATGCATCAAGGACCTGCGAATACTACTAACACATGCTATGATTTCATTTTTCTTCTGCTCCACGTTGATTATTGCAGTATTAAAAATCCTGTCATTTCTACCAAGCCATAAACGCCACACAGAACTAATTATTTTTCTTTTACAATTAAGAAATTAGTAATGATATTCTTCTTTAAAAATATTGTTGGAATAATCCAAATACTGTAGAGACCTTTACATCAAATTATTGAGAACTATACAAAAGCGGAAGCGTACCTTAATCTGTAGCGGCAATAACATCGATCCGGTTTGGTCTTCCAGATGATTCCGTCATGCCCTTGCGGGAACCTCTGACAAATGGGGAGTCAAAGATTTGACATGACGGCTCATCCGGGGACCACAACCAACCAATATGTAATAGGGTTTCCGGTTCCACCCATCACAGAACAGGAAACTGGGCTTTAGGGTTTCTACATAATACTGGACCACACTCTAATTTATTATCATAAGCCCGAACTTAAGTATACTTAATTAGATCACTTTAATTGGGCCGGTACTTTAAGATAGCTTATAATATATATATATATATATATATATATATATTTGTGTATAAAGTCCACATAAATCTTACAAATATAACTCTACTTCTTATAATTCTACTTACATGTCTATTTAATTGGCATTCCACATCATCTTCTAAATTATTAATTTTTCTTTTTACTAAAAACTAAAATCTAATTTTTTTTACATAAATATAAAATCAATTTCAAAGGAAGCTTTCTAAGTTTCATCCACTTTTTTCCCCTTTTCACCGCTGCTTAGCAGAACCCTCGACCCTAAAAGGAGTAAAAAAAAAAAAAAATTCAGGTCTGCCTTCACCTATTCAAAAAGGAATTCTTTTACCTCAAAAGATCTTGTCAACTTTTAGGTTAATTTTTGAGGTATTAGCTTTTGTGGCCCCCGAAATTTGCTACAGTAGATTAGTTAATTGTTCACATGTTAGGAGAAAATCTTTTTTAGTGAGGGACATGTGTGAGTGAATTAGTAAGGACCTTTCTAACAACGAAATCTGTTTTAGCCAATCTTCTTTTATCAATGCAAGGAGGACATGATTTCATGTCTGCTCCTCCAGTTTTTAAAAGAGAAAATTATCATATTTGGGTGGTTAAAATTGAAGCCTATCCACAAGCAAATGAATGATGGAAGTTTGTGGAAAATGATGAATTTCAACCACTTCCTGAAGATCCAACAATTGTACAACTAAAAGAGTTTAGGGAGGCTAAAAAGAGGAGAAATAAAGCCAAGACCTGTATTCGCTCTGCTCTATCAGAAGAGGTGTTCACAAAAATCATGGCGTGTGAGACTGCGAAATAGGCATGGGATGTTTTGAAACAAGAATATCAAGGCAATGTGAAGACAAAGCAAATGCAAATCTTGAATTTGAAAAGGGAATTTGAGATGCAGAAGATGTCGGAGACAGAGGCATTGAACAACTACATAGATTGATTAATGAAGGTAGTCAATAAAATCAGACTTTTAAGAGAACAACTTCCAGATAGCTGAGTTGTTGAAAAAATATTGGTGGCTTTACCAGAAAGATTTGAGTCCAAGATTTCATCCCTAGAAGAAACTAGAGATATATCAGAAATATCTCTAGCAGAACTACTTTCAACCTTTGAAGCTCAAGAGCAAAGAAGAGTTTTCAGAAAGGAAAAAGTAAATGTTATTGAGGAAGTTTATAAAGTGGACGAAATAGCTAAAGGTAAAAGGTGAAATAGGAAGACAGATGGAGATAGTGACAGCAAAGGAACATATCCTTCTTATAAACACTGTAAGAAACCTTCTCATTTACCACAATATTGTTGGTTTAGAACTGATGTTCAGTGTAGGGGATTGCAAACAAATGCGATACATGGAAAAAGTGTGAAAGAACTAGCAACAAATTAATTTTTTGAATGAAGAAAATGAAGATGGAAATGAAAATGAAGACTTGGTTTGAAGATGCAAGGATTTGCAGTAAAAAAAATAAAAGAAAGGAAATTTGTTGGTTAAATTATTTGTTTTACTTCAAAGACTTAATTTAGATGAATAAATTGTTTCTTAGGATTTAGATTTACATAGATTTGTTTAGATTATGATTAGTTTTGAAAATTTTTTAGTATTATCTTTAGAGATAACTTAGGATTTGAAGAGTTATTTTTTCTTTTTGTTACTGTGGAGTTGTTTATAAATTAGACTTCTCAACAAAATAAAATATAACCCTCTTTTAATAAAAATTTTACGTTTAAAAAAATCTCTGCTCTTTTTTTCTCTCTTTCTCAACAAACTGGAAGCTACTTCAACTTGTCGGATCTTCGCCTCGGGGAACCTTTACGTTTTCCGACAATGAGTATATACCCTTCATCAAACTTCTTCTTACCCTCAGACCTTGCCTTCGGCATGGTTCTGAGGGAAGCCACTCTCGAAAATATGTTTTCGAACTTCTTCGCCAATGATGTTGTGCAGCGGAACATGTAGAAAACATACTCTACTGCAACGGAACATCAATGGAGAATGCAACCTGTGCCAAGTCGCTCGAGTCCATAGTGGACTTTTCTAAGGCGGCACTGGGAACTACTTCCTTCGCGCCTTCTCAGCACCACCTGCGGCAGGGTCGGCGGGAAACAAGCCCCTTACCATTTCCACGATCGACTTGAGTGGTCGCAACGCATCTACGGTGATGTGCCATGACCTTTACTCCATGGTCTTGATCTACTTCTGCCACTCGTCGTCCTCTCGCCTTGCCAGGACCGACCTTCCTATAAAACCAACGAAGCAAAACGGCCCCCATTTTGGGAAAACCCCTAAATTTTCAAAAATTAATATTATCATACTACCTTAAAAAATTAAATTAAATTAAATAGACTACAATTTAAAATAAAACAAAAAGGGTACAAATTTTCAAACACAATTTAAACTTCACAAATTTGGAGTTCTCTTTTTCCTAAATTCGCTTAATATTTTTAGTTATATCCAACAAATCAATTTTCCTATTTAAAATAAATTAAAATAAAGAACTTTATAATGTTTATAAATCACATTCACTCGTAATCTATCCAACCACCAAAGGAACTACTCAATGTTTACAAATCTATCAGAATAAAGAAGGTTTATAAATTTTAAATCTTTCAATAAATTATTCCAAAAATACCAAAAACTCTATATGCATTCAAAAGTATAAGTTTCAGATGTTATTATATAAAATCACAAACTTAAGTAGTATTTCTATCACTTTTCTGTTAGGTTTTGTGAAAAAATTAATAGTCAGCTCCTTGCACTTGAGATGCACGTGGATTGATCGAACGGTATTGTGTATCCATATGAAATTTAAATTTTTGTAAATTCACAAGTATTTCACGTGATACAGAAGACTTGCATCAAATTTTTATGATGGACATATAATGTCCTTCGGTCAATTCACATGCATTTTACGTGCAAAAAAAATTACCAGTTAGTTTTTCACGAAATCCTAAAGGAAAAGTAAATGAAAATAATATTTAAGTTTGCGGTGCTATATGATAACATCTAAAAATTTTAGTTTTGAATAAATATATCAAACAATTTCTTTTTGTACTTTTATAATAATTTATTATATATTTATTTTTCTATATTTGAGAGGCCTTAATTTTGTATTCACTTTAGCCCTCCGAAAATATTGAGTCGCTCTTGCGCCTTCCCACTGTCCACTTCAAGGAGGTCGCCGGGCTGTTCTTGGCCTTCTACCACATGGACACTTCCATGTGGTCGGCACAGCACCCCGCATTCAAGGCTCTCAAGTCTTCCCCCGGAAAGATGGAAGTCTGCCACTTCCTCCTCAGGGACGACCTTCTCCTACTCCGAGTTGTGGATGCAGGAAAAGCCAAGCTCCTTTTAGTCTTTTGTTCCTTTTGTTCCTATCTTGGAATTGTGCGCAATTTTTGCGCTTTGGCTGTGATCAGTCCAGCCTCTATAATATAAATAAATAAACCTTTTTTCTCGTAAGTAAATCTTTTGATCATCTATGGTATTTTGATGTCTTCACAATATCTAGTTATATGTTAATTGACACTACAAATGATATGTAAATTTGCATTAAAAAAAGTACTTTTACTCGTACACAAAAAGAAACAAACATCTGAGTCGGACTTTTTTCATGTTTGAACTTTTGAAGGAAAAAAAAATAGAAATTCCAAAGAGTTGTGTGTTATTTAATTCTTGGTTGAAATTGAAAAATTTATGCAACTAAATCTCACTAAATCTATAGTGAAATGGGCTCACCAATCAAGAATTAGAAACAAGCCCTTCAAATTTTACAACATGTTGACACTTTATCAGAGTTATCCTTCTCTGGTTGAAAGGCATTGGCACATAGAAGAAAGAGGTACAAAGCAATACATTTTGGTCCAAAAACAAAAATCCTTAAAGCCAAAACTCAGAGAGCTCAACATAACCAACTTTAATGATATAGAAAATCTAGAACAATGAAATAGGCTTGAACTAGAGGCAGTTCAAAATCATTTGCAAAATGAGCCAAACAACATTTAGTTGTAGGAAAAGGAAAGAGATTGATAAGAGAATACATAGGAAGCTCCAAAGCAGTGATGGCTTACTGGAAGCAACGGCTAAAAGAAAAGTGGATTCAGGAGAGGGACGCAAATTCCAAATACTTCCATGCACGTGTTAGGCAAAGGAGAACGCAGAATAAAATCCTTTCTTTCACCGATCAGAATGGCAACTTGGTGGAGGACGGGCAACAGGTACAATCTCATTTTATTGAATATTATCATAATTTACCTGGTATGGCTAAACCTAGAGTTTCGGCAGATAATTCAAGGATTAAACTGTCTGTACACCAACAGATTCTCCTGATTAAAAGCTTCACAACTACTAAAATCAAGGATGCTTTATTTAGTATAGATATAAACAAATGTGCGGGGCCAGATGGGTACAATAGCAGGATTTATATGGCATCTTGGAATGTTGTAGGGGTAGATGTATGTAATGCAGTGCTTCAATTTTTTCAATCTGGTAAACTTTTAAGACAGTTAAATGCAACTCAGATTTGCCTAGTTCCTAAAAACTCAAACCCTAGAGATGCTACGGAATACAGACCCATAGCTTGCTGTAATACGGTATACAAGGTTATCACTAAGCTGCTAAGTAAAAAACTAGGTCAAGTGCAGCCAGACTTGATAGACCTAAACCACGGGGAATTCATCAAGGATAGATCCATACTCCATAATGTACTGCTCACACAATAACTAATCCGTTTGTATAGAAGCAAAAATGTTAAACTGTGCTGCCTCATGAAAGTTGATCTGAAAAAAAGCGTTGACTCTGTGCTTTCGAGCTTTCTGGAAGAAATGCTGCAACACTTGAAATTCCCCTCCAAATTTATAGCTTGGGTACTAGAGTGTGTAACCACAGCCAGTTTTACTTTAAATTTAAATGGTTAGGAAACTGGTTACTTTCCGGGGAAACGGGAGCTAGGGCTGTCAGTTCGAGCAGGTTCGATTGGTTCGGGTCAGTTCTGTTCGGGTTAATTGATTTTTTCTTCTCACAAAACCCGCCCGAAATCGAACCGCAAGGTCTACAACACCGAATCGAACCGACCGAAAAAGAAATTGGGTTTTAAGTTTGGTTTCCGGTTCACTCGCATAATTTTATTTTTCTTTTTTGTTTTTTTTTTTTTGAGAAAGTTCACAAGATAATGTTTAACACTTTCTCTTCCGAAAAAATTGACAGCAAAAGCTTATTTCCAATTAAACAGCTGTACAAATACAACAAATTCTTCTTATTCCTACAAAATCCTTTAAAAACGAACAAAAAATATGAAAAAACCCAAACAGATAAATGTTGTAATTGGTCAGATCTAGACGATTGTTGCTATAGCCCAAAAAAAAAAAAAACTTTCATCGTCTCGTTTGAAATCGTGGCCAATTGCTATAGCAGTTGATGTCAAAATTTGTCAGATCTGGGCAATTTTGATAGAATTAGGATGAAGGGAAAGAAGAATTAGATGCTATAGAATTGGAGGATTGGAGATTTGAGAAAATATTTAAAAAAAAAGGGCGTGGCTGAAGAGTCGTAAGTTGTCGCCGCCACCAATTCTGCAGATAGGAGGTGTTGTTGTCGGTTGGGGGTGGGAATTGTAGCCGAGAGAGGTGGAGAATTGGTTGGGGGTGGGAGTTGTAGCCGAGAGAGGTGGAGAAAAAACTGGGGGGTGGCGTCTGTTGTAGAGGAGGGAAGCGGCTATAGAGGGAAAAAAAGAGTGAGGTCTGAAATAGTCAACCCTAGGTTTATAAATATTATTTAAAAAATAAAAAAAATATTTATAATTTCGGGTTTTCGGGCGATGGCCGGAGTAATCTCTCTTCCCCCCGCACCCTAATACGGTTAATCAGGCGGACCCGCACAGCCTCGAATTCGGCCGATTAACTGAACCGTATGACCTGAAACGGGTTCGGTTTGGGCGGGTCTTCGGGTTGACCTGATTAACTGATACCCCTAATGGGGGCTTAGGCAGGGGGGTCCGTTGTCTCCTCTTCTTTTTGTAATTGTCATGGAGTATCTTACAAGACTTTTTAAAAAAGAGATAAGGAAAGGAGGCTTTAAATTTCACCCTTACTCTGAGCAGCTAGAAATTGTAAGTTTGAGTTTTGCTGATGACCTAATCATCATAAGCCAAGCTGATATCCCCACTATTAGGAAGATTAAAGCAGTTCATAAGGAGGTTGAAGATACCACATGGCTTATAGTAAACATTCAGAAATCTGATGTTTACTTTGGTGGTGTAAATGAGGAGTTACAAGATCAAATCCAAAACATAATGGGATTCAAGATCAATGATTTCCCAATACGTTACTTGGATGTCCCCATTTTACCTACTGTGTGGTCATAGGGAGAGTGTCAGCTAGTGGTGGAAAAAATCACTGCAAAACTGAAATGCTGGTCTATGAGACACCTTTCCTACACAGGGAGGTTGGTGTTGATGAACTCAGTCCTGCTTAATCTTCACCCTTATTGGGCATGTATCTTTCTTATTCCTAAATCAGTAATAGAGCAAATCAAAAGGCTTTGTAGAACTTTTTGTGGGGGAAAAAAAGGCTTTGGAAGAGCTTGGTCAACTAGTGACATGGGATGAAGTGTGTAGAATTAAGAGAGAGGGTGGTCTGCATGTTAAAAGTCCAGAAATCTGGAATCAAGCAATGATCGCCAAGCAAATCTGGGACATTGCGGCAAATAAGAAACCTTGTGGATTCGTTGGGTTTACTCTTATTATTTGAAGGGAAAAGAGATCGAGGCATACCAACCTCCACAAGACTGTGGATGGCATTGGAGGAAGATGATGATAATCAAGAGAAGATTCATGAAGGTGTTCATCAGTGACTGTGGATTGGCAAGCAGGGGGAAAAATACACAGCTAAATCAGGCTATAGCTGGTTAAGGGGGCATCTCAGCAAATACTGAGCTTCTAAACTGGTGTGGAATTCTTACAATATTCCCAAACATTTTTTACTTGCTGGTTAGCTTTGAAAGACAAGTGGTGAATGAGTCGTTGACACTCCCAAAAGAAATAAATACCAACTTAAAACTATTAGTTAGTGGTAAGCAGGGTCGTTCTGCAGAGACGACAGTTAACTGCTTAAAATCTGATTATTGTGCAAATAAAGGAAAATAAGCTGAACAGATTTATTACTTGGGAGAGTAAGAATAGTCAGTTGACATTGTGAAGAACAGAAGGGCTAACCATCTTCCTGTCTATATGATCCAGTTTTGATTCATTGTAGTTCTTGTTGCATATGATTTATTGTTTGATCAGGCACTTGTATTCTTTACAATTCCTCTCAGATAGAATAAAGAGTCTTAGATTAGCTAAATTACCTACTTCTCAGTCAGAGTAATTTATTAATCTAAGCCATTGAGTTCTTAAGCCCATTTGATCACCTATGCCAATGCACCTAACTCTCGTTGATGATTAAAACCAAAGGGTATATTTCCTCCTTTGTCATACACTAGTTTAAGCAGTTCTAAACTTATGTTCCCCCTCTCAGATCTCTATAACTATGCATGCGCAATCAATTAAGCGGCTAGTTTAATTAATAGGTTAGTTTAAACACTTAACTACACAATGCCTCATATAAGAAACTGAATCAAAACGTTCACATATGGTTAGTAGGGATTAGACCCTTAACTGGGTTTAGCTACTCATGTATATCGAGTTAAACATGAGAGCAACAAAATACAAAAGATCGGTAATGATTAAGATCAAAAGGTTAGAGAGTAGAAGGAAAAAGTTGTAGCAGGGCAGAGTCTGTCTGCTCACTTTGGCGGGTGGCCTTCGCCACTTGACAAAGTGACAGTCTGCACTCTTATCTCCTTCTACTAGCCTGTTTCTACCCAACTAACTTAACTAACAAAATTTTCTTCGGACTAATTCTAAGTACCCAATGTGTTATTATTTTAACTGCTATTGGCTGACTATTTACAGAGATTTGGAGAGCTTTGGATTGGTTGAACTCTGGCCTTTTTCTCTGCAGCAGAAAGGTGAGGCAGCAACTTGTAGCTATTGAGACTTGTTTATTCGGCAACTTGCCCAATTTGCAAGTTGTTGTCTTCTTCTTTCACTGCTCCTTCTCTTCAGCCGTAATCAGCCACCTTCCACTCATCATTGCCTTCTCTTCTTAGTCTTCTTCTTCAGCTCAGCTTCTCCAATTTCTAGCCACAAATCTATATTTCTTCATTCTTTACGCTTCAGCAGCACAACTAGCAGCACCAGCAAGCAGCAGCATCAGCAGCATGCTTTCTTCTATCATTGTCTTTCAGCCCCCAATCCAGCATTAGTCTTCTGCCCTTTTTTTTCCTTGTTTCTTGGGATCACTTGCAGCACCATTGCTCACCTGTCTGCAGCGGCCAACCTATCAGTTCAGTAGCACTAGTAGCAGCAGGTAAGTAGTAGAGTTGCAGCCGTTGTTTTCCACATATTCTCCCTCTTTCTCTTCTTCAACTTGCAGCAGCAATAGCTTACAGTGATGGCAAAGCAACTCCTTCCTTGGGCAGCAAGATTTCAGCTAGAGACCCCTCCTGATTGACAGCAGCAACAGCTTCTGCAGTAGCAACATGGCAGCAGAGCAGCTGCCAATTCTTCCTCCTCAATTGAGTTTGCTGCTGCAGAGTTCTTCCAATTGAGATCATTTACCATCAATCCTCATCCTTTAGCCCAGGTTCCTCCACTTGGTTCAGTTCTGAACGATCCTCCACCCTTGATTTCCAGCAGCTTCCAGTTTGGTCTTTTTTAATGCCATTTTGTGCAATTTGGCCCCAATTTATGCTGATATTTCACATTGGTTCTCTGATCACCCTGAAATGCAAAATCATCCAAAAATTAAACTAATTCTATACAATTGACACCTAATTCTAACTAAAATTGAGTAGAAAATACTTTCTAAAAGGGTACATATTAGTTTCAACAAGCTGCTCACTCAAAGCAAAATGATGCAATTGAATATCCGGAATGGTCCTCAATTTTGCGAACTGTGTGGTCAAGGGGTGGATATCATAGACCATCTGTTCTTCACTTGGTCCTATTCTCAGCAACTTTTGAATACTCTGTTGAATTGGTTAGAAGTAAAGGTGTCCATTCCAAAACTGTAGGCTAGTGTACTTAGGGTACTGAAGGTGCTATTTTCTGTTATAGTTGTAGTGGTATACCACATCTGGACAAAGTGTAATCAGAGGAAGTTTCAAAAGATGGCGCTGTCAGTGGAAGAAAGAGCAAAAAGAACTAAGCAGGAGGTAAGTTGGAAGGTCCAATTCGTGTGCAAAGATGGAAGATCAGTTGAATTAGAGTATTTAAGCAGATTAGGTATCATGACACAGAGGAATGCCTTGCAAAGAAATATATTGTAAATTTTTTTGTCCCCTTTGTGGTAATATAATTTTGCATGTTTACCAAAAAAAAAATAAAAATCTTTAGTATTATACTAAGAGAGAAACTATAGAGAGAAAGCAAAATGTATTCCAAAAGGTATCACCCAAGTAAAATCCTATGTATAATTTTCTAAAATATTTCCCCAAAAACATCTTAGTGTAATTTGGAAAAAGTCCTCCAAATTAAATGAAACAAACTTACACTCATTCCTGGGTAACATTTTGAAATAGAATGTGCTTTATTACCTTATCATTAAAATAACGATCAAATTTTATGAGGTATTAAATATGCCCAGAATCAATTTGGATGTTAACTAATAACAATGGAAATGTGCTCTTAACTTCATGTAAAAAACCAATTAATTAGTTAATGTAATAAACCGAGTTGAAAGAAGATAAAATTACCTCAAATTTCTTTAAAAAAGGATGTAGATATTACTAATTTAAATCATATCTAAAATTAATTTAGTTGAGAATATTATCTTAGTAATAATTAACCTTACATTTTTAAATTTTAAAATTTTATAATACTAATGATACCCATAATTATAATTGATTGAGGCCATCATTATCAAAACATGATTTTATTAAAAAGTAGTATTATTAACCTTGGTAGCCTATATAAACATGTACAAAGCCATTGTTGCTGATCCACCTATGCTCAAAAAGAGCAAACATATATATATATATATATATATATGTATGTATGTATGTAGGTATGTATGTATGTATATGTATGTATATATGTTCACCGCCAAAAAAAGTTACAAATTTGAGCTTCATATTCTTGCTTCGTTCCAAAATGATTGTTCATTTTAAGATTTTCTTTTTAGTTCAAATTGTTAAATAAGAAATAATTTAAAATAGACAATCGTTTGGGAGAGTGAGTGTTAATTACAAGATTCACTATGAACAATGCATATGAGAGAAGAATTTCACTTTATAAACGATCCTATGCGGATGGTGACTTTAGCAATTCCTTGAATTTTATCTTAGAAAGGTATGGGCAAAAAAAAGAAAAATATAACATTAATTGTCTAATCTGTATTTTGTGTTGTTTTTTTTTTAATGGCAATATCGTGTTTAAAGTAAAAACAAAGAGAAACAATTAAGGGGAAGCCAAAACAACAAAGAGAAACATGGCAATGGCAATGTCGTGTTGTTGATTTTTTGTGTGTGTTTACCGCAAGAAATAGAGTTTTATGAAGGAGAAGCCAAAACAAAGAGAAATCATGACCAAGCCACGTACACACACACACATATATATATTGTATATATATATGTCTGCAGATATCTTTATACCATTTTAAGAAATTAAGACTTAGTTTTTCAAAAGAGAATTAGTTCCAGTGTGTAATGCATGCAAGTCTCTGGTAAGCATTACAATTAGATGTAAATATAAGATTAGCTTCTGAATTTTTTCATCTAAATATTTACAAATATGAGATTTTATTTTGTTTTTTAAAAGAGATGAATCTTCACACAACAGTCTATGTCTTTATCATAGTTGTTTGTAATAAAAGTTAACAACAACAGTAATATATATGAATTTAATAAAATAATTGTATAATACTTTAATCTTCGCAACTATCTTTAACATTTAGTGTACTTCTATTTTGCTGCGGTTTAAATATAATATTAATGTCCATTTTTTCCTGTATGTAGATATAAAATACTTTTATTTTGCATGACATGTAATATTTTTATTTGGTATGTTGGTAGCCATATTTGTTTTATTCTTATCTTTTTAATAAATTCATATGAATTAACCTCACACATCTGCGAGTAACATCTAATATATTAGATTATGATGTTTGAGAATCTTTCTAGCCGTAACATTTCTCCAATTTCTTCATAATGTAATTTGCGCTAGGATTTCCACATGTGTTGCACATTACCAAATAGATTCTGAATTAGTTCATGAATTGCTGCATATAATATAGCAGAAATCAAGTTCCTGAATTTCTGCATCTATGGCCCAATTAAAAGTATGGAAAAAATAGGAGGATGGAGAGGAAAATCCGAAAATTGCTGATTTATTGTTCATCATCTCTTATTTCCATTTTCAATTTTATACCGTGACAATGGGCAAACTGGAATGTCACACTGATGAAGGACTAAGCTTTGAATTTGGGTTAATCAAGTAGATAACTTTTTTAAGGATTACGCGGTCCAACCAAAGCAAAAAATGCTCTTTTGGAGAGCTCTTTTAAATGCGCTTCCAACCAGAGAAGATCTTAATGAAAGATGTATTCAGTTGGATATGGCAAGCCCTCGGTGTGGCAGACATGATGAAGATAGTCTACATCTGTTCATCAGTTGCGAAGTCTCACAAGCAATTTGGTGTATGGCCCTGGCTCTTTCTCTTCCTTAATTAATTGTACATGTGCTTCTCTATTTCAATGGTTTGTGCAGTGGATACAGACACACCCTTCCAAGTCTGATATAGATTTATTCCTCATGATCATATGGAAAATATAGATAGAGCGTAATGATAATATCTGAAGGAATCAGATGAATGATCCAACAGTATGGACAAACATTCAGTCAGGCAAATCTGGAAAGGAACATAAAAGAAGATGCTACGTGGAATAAAAAGGAGTATTCATCACTCGCAAAACAGTTTTCCCGTATATGATAGCCCAAGGGAATTATTAGGAGAAGATAGAACATTTTCTTAGTAGCTGAAGGCTTAATTTGTCCTAAACTTCCCTACAATTTGCAAACCAAACCCCACCCCCCACAAGTAAGACACGCTCCATTGCCTAATCAAAACTCTATGATGGTCTCAAAGAATCCAAATACTTAGAAATACCCCCACAACATTATACCTACTCATAAAATATGCAATGTCATTGTTTATTTTGGAAAAATTGACACCAAGAGGAGAAAGGGAAACATCTCGACATTATCTAATCCTAGACTTCCTCAAATAAGCTAAAATTTGAAAGTGTAAAACAAATATAACTACCCGCCATGAAACATCAGCCCGTCTTAGGACATCTAAACGCCGCCAGCTTAGCATCGAATGCAACTAGAGCGAGAGCAGCAGAATAACAATTAATACTCCTTCGGACTAGAAATCCAAACTGCACAATCATCTCCGTCCAAATAAATTTACTAAAGTAAAAAAATCCAAACTTATTTCGATACCTAAGAAGTGCAAGTTAAATGCAGTTTTATCCAAAGGCATTACTAATAGTCATCAAGAGCTTCTTCTTCTTCTTCTTCTTTTTTTTTCCCTTAATATTCATTTTGAAATTGCAGTGGGGATACAGATGGAGATGTGTCGGTGACAACAACTAGATATGCCATAAGCAAAATGGGATTCTCCGTCAAAACTCCTTGGTATCCATGGTATATCAATGGCGAGGTAAGAAATACTTTCTTCCATCTCAAAATAATAATAATAATAATAATAATAATAATAATAATAATAATAATAACAATAATAATAATAATAATAGTAATAATAATAATAATAATAATAAACTAATATGTTTCCTTTATTTTTATTTTGTTGTGACGGGTGGGTTATACGAATGTAATCAAGTTGAAAATAAAAATAACTTAATCTGATAAATGAAACGTTATTTAATATCTCAGGAGTATAATTAACAGTGCTCTTTACATTGTTTTATTATTTTGTTGCTTTTGTTAGGTTGGCGGATATGCAATTGGATATGAGAATTTCCCGTTTGTGACGGTGAGAGGGGCAGGGCATTATGTTCCTAGTAACCAGCCAGTTCGAGCAATCACTATGTTTACTTCATTCTTAGAGGGAAACCTTCCTCCATCGGTTGGCCGATATGTGTTTTCGGTGTAGCTGCTATACAAATCTTTGTGTTTATTTAATTTATTGAGAGGGATGTTATCTTCTTATCATTTACGAGTCTAATTGTTTTTGCTGTTTAGACCAGATTCAAATCCCAATTAACCTGATCTTGAATTCCTTCCTTCTCAATCATCTAATTTCCAAGGACGATGTTGTTTTCACACTGTCACTAACTACAATCACTTCCGATTAGTGGGGCTGTTGACATCAAAACCAATGGAATATGAACTATTCTTACTTAAAAAAATTGAAATATGAAGAACTCTATGGGCTGGGGATTTATTTTTTAAAATCTTACTCTCTGTCCCAAAAAAATAATTTAAACTAAATATTTATATTTGACTAAAACTAATATAAATATCAAATTTGTACTAAAATATCACAAATTTGATAACTCAATTTAGACATTAATTTTCCAAACTTCGTTCTAACTTCTAAATTTCAAAGTGGCGTGTGGTAGATTTTTTTTTTTTTTTTGAAAATGGTTGTAGAGTTGATTAGCTGCTGATGAACTAACTTTTTGTTATTTTATTTTACTTTTTCTCCATATGCAGTAACGAGGGTGTAAATTCAACAGTATTTGGGTATGGATTGAGGACGCTTCAGTGGTTGAATTGTCAGATGGAGGAAGATATTTTTGCCCACAAAATATCTAGTGACTAGATGAATATACATGACTATGACAAGATAAATAATCCGTGCTATCTTTTTTGTGCCACTTGTGACCGATTCCTTTGAATTTGTAATAACTATGCTATTAATTGTAGCACTATAGTATAGTTATAAATGCACATAAAATGAGATAGATGATTTGATCTGGGTTATAATTATTGACTAGGATGATGTGCCTTGGAGGAGACTTCTCCATCTTACAGATAATATCAACATTCCAGAATATGTGAAAAATTTTGAGAAAACAAGAAGAAAAAGGTCGTCATCACCTTATCCATATGAACTTCTACCCCACACACCCACACAAATATCTCTAGCCTTCCTCAGTTCATGGAAATTCTCATCTCCTACTAAATTTCTTGCATTATAAATTTGGGTTCATCAGGAAGAGTGCTCACAGATCTAAGATCATTTATCTGTTTGAAATTTACAAAATTAAGTTTGAGAAAACATACCAAAAGTTTGTCCAAAAATGCAAGCTTTGAACATGGCAACCCCTCTGTTCACCACTGTAACTCCCAATGCCACCAAGCTACCCACAAATTTACCATTAGCCCCGAAGCCAGCCACCTTGTCGGCGGCGGCCGGCTTCCGTTCTTCTTCTTCTCTGAAAACTTCTGCTGCTGCAGCTACTGCCGTATACGAAACAGTGGACTACAACTCCACATACTCGTAAGAGTTTTTATTATTTACGTCAAATCAGTTACTATTTCATTTCACTTAGGATTGCGGTACTTGATTTTGAGCGAATGGGCTCAAATATTTGTGTTGGAAACTGCAGGGTATTCCCAGCAGAAGCCTGTGAGACACTTGGAGGAGATGCTTGCTTGGCAGACATATTTCCAGAGGTGAAGCTCCAACCACAAGGAAAAAGCACCATAAGAAATTCAGAGTTGGTTGAGAGGGACTATCTTCAATACAACGACCCAAAGACGTAATATCACCTTCCTTCTTTCTTTTTTCCCTAAATCTTTACAAACCCAAAACATAAAATCGATGTTTTGCACAAAATTATGTCTGTTTTGCAGGGTGTTGCTTGGAGAAGCTTGCGATGTTCTTGGTGGGGAATTCTGTGAGCGTCCGTATCAGATGGGAATTTACTAAACCGTGCAATACTATTGCTGTGTAGGCTCTTCGTCATGTAATTATATACGTAGATGATGATATGATGCTTTTTTGATAAATAACATAATCTGTTTGTTATGCATAGATTTTGAAAGTCCTTGAAGCAAACGTGGTAGCAACCTTCTATAATTCAAACTGAAAACTCGAATGTGACTTATTTGGAACGGACAGAGTAATCTGTTTGTTATGCATAGATTTTCCCACATAACTTTCGAGTACTAAAAAGAATTTGTCGAAATGATGTGTGTTTTCTTAATAAGAATCTTTTGTTATACTTCGATTACGAAAGAGTCCTTGAAAGAAAGCTATGATGAATAATGTATGAATTTCAACTCTGATTTATTAAGCAAAAACTACTTCCACAATAACTAGCTAGGTCTTGGCTGCACTAAAACAACCAAACACTAGTTGTCCCAAGCTTTTTTGGCTTTAGGTTTGCTAAGCTTCTTCCCGTCACCAACATCATTTATGACGCCTTCATCAACAACGTATGAAGCTGGAACAACAGGAACTAAACTTTCCACATAATTGTCGTCTAAAAAGTATGTATCCAATTGACTTACACCGTCCCTCACGATCTCCAAGCCCTCATTCTCTGGATCATAAACAACAAGGGTTTGAGTACACCATCTTTGCGGAATATGAACATAACCCAATATCTTCCCGCCCGGGGTGACATTAATCGTACTGTTGGCGGGAGTAAAATAACCTAGGCTTCCAGGTACGCTGAATTGCTTCACCCACACATTGGCCGAATGATCATTCCCTTCCATTGTCCAAAGCCCATGCTCAAGTTTGAGTCTTGTCATACCGAACAAGGCAAGGGACCCTTTGTATAATCTCAGATTAGCATCTCCAGAAATAAAATCGACGGGAACCCGGAAGCTGCCTGTATCATTTTCTCCGCCCAATTGGACATAGTGAACGCGATCAAAACCATGATTCCAATAGCAAAAACCGTCGTCGATAATACAAGCTCGGTTCCCGCGTGAAAAATTATTGAAATCAAGAATTCCATTAGGAGGCCGATTGTTTTTATTATACCGGGGAGATTCCATAACAGAGGAAAACAGGGTAGTCCATGAATGAGTTTTGAGACTATAAACATCAAACTTATATGTAGCCTGATTTGCTTCCAAGGGTGATTGATGTGATTGATATTTGGCCACTACATAATCCTGACTCCGACTATCATATCCGAAACCAACAGCAAGAGTAAGAAAACCATAATCTATACTACGAGGCAACAGAATGGATTGTCGCAGGGCAGGATTCCACAAGTATATTTTAAGGTCCGCGTTACAGTTACAGTCTTTAACAATTCAAAAGATGCCATCAACACAACTTACTAAACAGTTTTTGCTACCAAGAGAGAAGAACTCTGATTCTGGCCGTTCACGAAGAAGATCGGCCTCGGCGATTTCTTCTGCATCAAAATCAGGGATTTTGTTACAATCAGGGCAGACGGGTCGATGTGGTCCGGGTGGATCGGATCCTTTATGATTCGGATTATTAAGCCAGATTCTCCAGGGTGGTTCTCCGGGAGGACCACCGGATCCTTTATGATTGGGGTTATTAAGCCAGACTCTCCGGGGTGGTTCTCCGGCCAGAATCTGGCGGAGATGGGACCGAGCGAAGCTGTTGATACCTCCTTGTTTTGACGACAATATGATGAGATCGTACCACGATGTACTCACGCATGACAATCTAACGAGGTACTTTACAGGCAGCCGGGCTAAGATATCCTCGCTGATTTCATTTGGAAAATGCGGGATTAGATCTTTCGGTGATTCTGCCGCCATGTTCGTCCACCTGAGACGATGGATAGAAACAATGAAAGAATTTTCCCTGCTTAGCTAGGGTTTTTTCTGCAGGTGTTTTTTCTCATTAAATTTGTTCTTAAATTTTTAACCCCTATTTTTTTCATTCAAAATATGATAAAAATATGAACACAATCCAAACCGGACAATCATTTTGGAACGGAGGGAATAATGATTTCGAGGTTTACATCTGTGGTAAAATTTTTGTTTACATCTGATTTCCGACTTGAGTTTTGAGTAGAAGTCACATATAGGGTGCACGAAAGCATTTGGATTCGACTAGAAATGTTCCTCAAGATTCATTCATGGTGTGCTAGTGTATGAACATTTATGAATTTCAGTATAACTTTGCCTGCAAAATGAAACAAAGACTACCCTCAAAACATCCTTACAATTTTCTGATGCATATTTCATGTTTCTTTTGGATAATAGCGAAGGAAGAATCAATTCGCACAACATAGAATGGTGATGCAAAGAATTGGCTTCTTTTCCATCTCAATTCCCACTGTTGATGTTTTGTTGGAGCCTGGAGACTGTATAAAAAACAATCACCCTATTATGTAGTCAACTCATTCAAGAAATGAAGAAATTTACATTTTGAATGGCGCAAAAAGCTGTGTGGATACTTTGAGTGTTTTTTTTTTTTTTACAAAGAAAGAGACAAGAACCTTAATTATGAAATTAAGTACATGATACGTGGATTAGAAATTTCAATTAAACAGTAGTCTAATCACGTAGCCTAAGGACCAGTATATCTTTGACTCATCAATTTAAACGTATCATATGGCGGTAAAATATATGTAATTCTCTTCACCAAATACTCTGATAATGTATATACTAATCTTATTACCTACATTGTATAAAATTATAGTATATCAAAGACACTTCGTAGGGTGGAACAAAACCGAACTACGTTATTATCTTTTGGGGTTGGGATAGGGTAAAAGTTACATCATATATCATGCTTCAATTATTTTGTCAATGAGGATTTTATGCTTCTACTATCTTTCCCAAATAATTGTACATTATACTCCTTCCATTCCAATTCAATAGACTCACTTCTCATTTTGGGATGTTTCAAAACTTAGTCTCACTTCAGACAATTAATTAAGTTTTACTATATACTCTCTAATATACCCTTTCTACTTTCACTGAAATCAAAAACATATATTAATTTTAACAATTACTCTCTCATATCAACCAATAACTCACTAGTCTTTAAAATTAACCACATAAACTACATTACTCACCTTTTTCTTAATTCCCGTGTATGTCTAAATGGGTCTATTGAATTGAAATGGAGGGAGTAATGACAAGAATATCTCAACAATGAAAGCGTGTAGGTGTAAAAAGGATTCTTTTCTAATTTTGGATGGAGAGCATCTAATTAATTGCGCATAAAATGCCTGGCCGACTATTGCTCGCGAAACTAATTGTGTGGAACAATTAAACCACAAAAAAAAAAAGAAGAAAAAAACTCTTCCTCCCCGAAAACATACACAATTCTTTAACTTGAAAGATTATGACATTTCAGAAATCCATTGAATTTGAAGCGTATAAACATTTATATGTATTAACTATGGATATAGCCTCAAAAAAGAAATAAGGTTCATGAACGATAAGACTTATAACGATGAGATTTACCGCTAATTAGGCAGTATGTCTCCAAAATATATACACCAAACTTATAAGAATTTCATATCCTATTATGCCACCCTTAAAAAGGGAAAATATTTTCATAAAGAGAAAGAAATCCGGTTCACATTTGATTTATTACTAATTTTGAGCCTGCAAAGAAAATTAAATGTAAAGATTCGTATATTGTTATTATTAGTAGTTAATCGCTCCAGCTAAGCGTTTGTCTCAACAGATTCTTTCAAATTTCAAAGATTCAAGCGTTTTAATTCTTTCATCAATTAAACCCTCCTATACCCTTTCCATCAAATTCCATTTCCCTCTACAGATTTACCATTTTCCCAATTCTCAGCCCAAACAGACAAAACTTTTGTGCAGAACAATGAATCGCTCAGGAAGCAACAACAACAACAACAATTCAGCCCTTTACAAGAAATCTGATGGGGATGATGATCAAGACGGTATTGGATCTGTGGAGGAAATTTTTGAGTCCGTAGAAGTGCCGTCATGGCAGAGCCAATTGACCATCAGGGCATTTGTTGTAAGCTTTGTTTTGTCAATTCTGTTCACTTTCATTGTTATGAAGTTGAATCTCACAACTGGGATCATCCCATCACTCAATGTCTCTGCTGGATTGTTGGGATTCTTTTTCGTGAAAACCTGGACTAAGTTTCTGGAGAAATGTGGAGTCTTGAAGCAGCCATTCACCAGGCAGGAAAATACCGTCATCCAGACCTGTGTTGTTGCCTCTTCCGGCATAGCCTTCAGTGGAGGTTTTGGCAGCTACCTTTTCGGTATGAGCGATCCGATTGCCAAACAGTCTGGTGATTCTAGATCTGTAATGGATGTTAAGAACCCATCACTTGGTTGGATCTTTGCTTTTCTCTTCCTGGTCAGTTTTCTCGGGCTGTTCTCAGTGGTTCCCCTGAGGAAGATGATGATTGTAGATTTTAAGCTGATTTATCCCAGCGGAACTGCAACAGCTCATCTTATCAATAGTTTCCATACGCCGGCGGGTGCCAAGTTAGCGAAGAAACAAGTTCGTGCTTTAGGGAAGTTCTTCTCCTTCAGCTTCCTTTGGGGGTTCTTCCAGTGGTTCTTCACTGCGGCCGATGGCTGTGGATTTGTTAGCTTCCCGACTTTCGGATTGAAAGCGTTAGAAAACAGGTTCTACTTTGATTTCTCTGCTACATACGTTGGTGTCGGGATGATATGTCCGTATCTTATCAACATATCTGTGCTTGTGGGAGCAGTCTTTTCCTGGGGGGTAATGTGGCCTCTAATTCAGGACAAAAAGGGATATTGGTACCCTGCAAAAGAATCAGACGGTAGCCTTCACGGCCTACAAGGTTACAGAGTCTTTATCGCGATAGCCATGATACTTGGGGATGGCCTTTACAACTTTGTCAAAGTCCTTGCCCGCACTTTGATTGCTTTGTATCATCAATACCAGAAAAATAAAGATTCAGGTTCAGTCCTCCCTGTTGGGGGTACCGGCCCTCCTGAATCGCCACCAAGCTCCTTTGATGATGAGCGGAGAACCAAATTGTTCCTCCAGGACCAAATCCCGAAATGGGTTGCGATTACTGGATATGTTGTGATTGCCATCATTTCCATCATAACTCTCCCATTTATCTTCCACCAGCTCAAGTGGTACCATATTCTCACCATGTATATTTTAGCCCCTGTACTAGCCTTCTGCAATGCATATGGTTGTGGTCTTACTGATTGGTCATTGGCGTCGAGCTATGGAAAGCTGGCGATCTTCATAATTGGAGCTTGGGCAGGTGCATCTCACGGTGGTGTTCTTGCGGGATTAGCCGCTTGTGGAGTCATGATGAACATTGTTTCCACCGCATCAGATTTGACTCAGGACTTCAAAACAGGTTATATGACCCTGGCTTCCCCAAGGTCCATGTTTGTTAGCCAGATTATCGGAACAGCCATGGGTTGTATAATCTCGCCTAGTGTATTCTGGCTCTTCTATAAGGCCTTTGATGATATGGGAACCGAGGGTTCCAAATATCCAGCTCCTTATGCTCTTGTTTACCGGAATATGGCGATTTTGGGAGTCGAAGGGTTCAGCTCATTGCCGAAGCACTGTCTAACACTCTGCTATGTTTTCTTCGCCGGAGCAATCATCATCAACGGCATAAGGGACTTCGTGGGAAAGAAGTATGCGCAATTCATTCCTCTTCCGATGGCAATGGCGATACCTTTCTATATCGGATCATACTTTGCGATTGATATGTGCGTGGGGAGCTTGATTCTGTTCATCTGGCAAAAGACCAACAGGGCGAAAGCCGATGCTTTCGGACCAGCTGTGGCATCTGGATTGATATGTGGAGATGGAATCTGGACATTACCAAGTTCACTCTTGGCTTTGGCTGGTGTTAATCCTCCCATTTGCATGAAGTTCCTGTCGAGGTCGGACAATGCCCGGGTCGACAAATTCTTGGGCAATGCGTGATTAACGTTGGCGATAGCTTCTTGGACCACAATGATGCAAAAAGTCCTTTAGTTTCTTTATCTTCTTTCCTGTCCTTGTTATATATAGTTGCTTCTGTCTGATTTATGCAATTCTTAGGTTTTATAAGCTACATTTGGAATCTTAGACTCCTGTTCTTAATTAATTTAAGGGATATATTTAATACTCCGTACTAATTGATTGTTCGTCGTGCTTTCTTCAACTTTTTTGCGCTGGACTTAAAAATTCTTGCAAATCTTAGCAAACTCATATGAAAGCATTTGAATCAAACCGGATATCCTTCATGATTAATCATGGTTGATATACATTTGGGAAAATCTCAGCACAATTAATATGAAAGTAAGACAAAACACTCTGAAACACGAATGTAATTTCGTCACATTGTATTCAGTTTCATACTTATTATTGTTCACAATTAATACAGACAAATTAGTAACCTCTGGAGAACGCAACAAAATAGACCCGTGAGATCTCTCCTTTGGATCATCAAAAGAAACATGAATCGATTCAATGGCACGGTGACACAGAAAATTGAACAGATTTTTGAACCCAATTTTGGCATTTTGGTAAAGCCCTGATCCATATAAAAAAGCAATCCCCTGCTTCTGTAGTTGGCACCCAAATTAGGAACCAAGAAACTAAGAAAAATGAAGAACAGTGGTACGATAATGATCTCTTTTCTCTTGGGAATCATTTTGATCTCGAATTACAACTTCTCTGAGGCAGCCGGAAGAGAAATACTCCAAGACTGCAAGCCCAGCGGGACGATAACCGGCACAAATCCCCCACCAGGGCAATGCAACCAAGAACACGACTCGGATTGCTGCAAAGCAGGGGAGCAATACAGAACATACACATGTTCTCCATCCATAACTTCACAAACCAGAGCAACTCTGACAATAAACAGTTTCGAGAAAGGCGGGGATGGAGGCGGCCCGTCAGAATGCGACAACAACTACCATTCCGACAGCACACCCATCGTAGCCCTTTCGACAGGATGGTACAATGGCGGGAGCAGGTGTTTCAACAACATCACCATCAGTTACAAGGATCGTAGTGTTAGGGCTATGGTTGTGGACGAATGCGATTCGACTATGGGATGCGACGACGATCATGATTATCAGCCGCCTTGTCCTAACAACATTGTGGATGGATCTAAAGCTGTGTGGGAAGCCTTGGGGATTTCAGACCCTGATGATGTTGGTTCCCTTGACATCACTTGGTCTGAGTGAGGACTAATAACAATTGTGTATCTTCAAAATCTTTATTTTAAATGTTGTTAGTTGAATGTGATTGTAATCAAAAGTTTGTGAAGTTTTACAAATTAATGTGAAATCTGTTGGTATGATGAGTATATATCGATCATTTAACAGACATATATCAAATCAAATAAATTCTTTTCCTTCAAAATCTAGTAAGATAACTTCCAATGTCAAATACAGTTATGTTCAATAAGAAAAATGACCATAATTTCTACATTGACCTGATTAAGACACAAGTATGACCGAACTATTCAAAAGGATTAGATCCAAAACTGCTGCAATTCATGTCAATTGAAGCTTTTACAAGTTTGGATATCATCGTCGAGCACAGACCTGATCATATAAATTCTTCGCTTTTTCCATCATTTCATCATTTCTCAGCGCCTCAGCCCTTTTCTTTCCAGAAGGGTGGGTTGCCTTCATGAAATCTTCTCCGACGTCATGATTACAATACTTCTCATAAAACTCGGGGGCACGACGAGGGTCATAGCCAGCTGCAGCCATCAACATCATCCCGATTCGATCAGCTTCCACTTCCCTCCTCCTGGAAATGAAGGGGAAGACGGTGTCACTGATTAGATTTTTAGCCTTCCTTAAGATCACACTATCATCAAAAAAGATTTGAACTAGAACAGAAAGGACCAGGGACCAAATTAATCTCAACAGAGTCTCGGATGAATGCCGAGCCAATCCATGCCCAACCTCATGAGCCAGAATAACTGCCAAATCTTCATCTTTAAAATCAGGATTTTCAAACCATTCAGTGTAAAACATAATCCTTCCGTTTGGAACATGAACAGCATTCTCTACAGATTTTTCAATCACCATCACTTCCCAGTTTAACCCTTCCAAATGCTTGGTGCCGTATTTGATCCCGAATTTCTTCTCAACTGTTTGAGGCTCGTTTTGAACCCTTTTGTTTGGATGGGATGAATAATACTTTATAACCTCCTTTTGAAACTTCAAGAAATCAAGCGTTTTCGATAGACTCGAATCCTGATCAGGACGCGGTTCTTTCATCTGCAATTCTTTTCTTGGCACGTAGGCGGACACTTGGAAATCATTTTTCAACCCCAATGTTTGATGCGTTGCCTGTAAAATGTCTCTCAGAATCCGAGTGACCCGAATACTTTCTGGACTGTCTGGACTCAGAATTCGGCCCTGATTTTCTCTTGCTTCCTGCTCCCAAACCAAAGCGCCAATCATATTTTCGATTTTGTCCGTTGATATAGCCATGTGCATTCTCTCTGATACTGGTACCCATTGCAAACTCAAGAAAGAAAATGCAGAAAACATAGCAAAGCCTAAAACTTTATGCTTCTTAAGCCAAGCCCAATAAGAAGAAGAAGAAGAAGAAGAAGAAGAAGAAGAAGAACTGAAAAGTACTTTCTCCAGTTGTCCTGTTTTAACAGGTTTTCCAGCAGAGCTGCTGTAAAATCTCTTCCCAAAAGTATGCAGTAGAAAAGCTCTCTTGGAATTGTCAGCACCCTTTGATCTGCGGTACCTTAATGCAACAGAAGAAAACATGCGATTGTTACTTAAGTTGCTGCTACTTGGGGTGGAATATCTGAGAGGATTTAACCTCCATTGATGATCATTCATGGCATTGTGAAATGCGGTTGTAAGCCCTCTGTTTTGGCTGCAATTGCTAGTAATAAACCCTGAAATCCGTTTCCGCATCTTCGATCTTGTTCCAACTACAAAGAGAGTCTATATTTGGATGCCTGAAATCCTCTATTGATAAACAAACAATCTAAACTTGAAGTACTAAAATCGAAGGTGGGAGAAATGGCAGACGGGATAGAGTAGTGGATAGTTTTGGTTCGAAGAAATTAGACATATTTGTTAGGATATATACATCCTGCAGCCAATAAGGCGCAAATATTAAAATCGATCACACGTTTTAGTCAGTAGTAAGACATTAGTTCCCAAACAAATCAGTCCAACTTAGCTAGTAAAAAGATTACCATTTTACGTTTGACCGCAATTTTATTTCGCGGAAGAAATGGCAAGTTTATGTTTGTTTGCGTGAATTATTAATTAGGCCATTTCACAATATTGCTCTATCATTTGGACTAAAGTTTCATGTAAAAAATTTAACAATACTATTTCTCAGCATCCATCTCTTTCCGCGTGATTTAAGTTTTTCACTTTTGTTTGTCTACATCCCCCCTCAAATGAAGAGAAGTTTCCCATGAGATTGATCGAGAAAGTTGTTTTTCTACGTACTTTTGACGTTTGTAAGCAACGTTGAAATAAAGTCGCAGAAAAGAATGATTAACATAATCGGAAAGAGCTTTGGATTAGTAAGTTGAGAGTGATGGCATGGTTTCTACTTATCCGTACGCGTTGAATCTAATTTTTTTATATATATATATATATATATATATATATAGCTCAAATTTGTTGACTCCAATTTGTTATGGTTGAATATTCTTCTCAGTTATTTCTTTGTTTTTTTTTTTCGTTTTTTTTCTTATAAAAATTGCTGTTTACCCGTGCATCGTGCGAATTTTGAACATCTTTGTGCGAATTGACAAGGAAAAACAATCATGGAAAAGCTCATTTGTTTAAAGAAACACTCACCATAATGACATCTCATAGATAATATTTTCAATTTTTTTTGAAGAAGATAATATTTCCAAATTAACCATATCGAGATGGATTTTTTTTTTGTTTGAAATTGTATTTAGATGGAATAATTTACATTATTTATGACAAAAAAAAAAAAGAGTAATAGGTAAATAATGAAGGGTAAATCTACAGTCCCGTTGTTAATTTTAAGAGTATGATCCCGTTATTTATTTAATAGCCGTTGGATTAGATTGAATCAATCATAGCTATAGAATTTGCATTAAAAGAATAAAATAATTAAAAGTGTATACGACCGGCAACTGGTAAATTATTTGTAGTATAAAATTTAATTGGGAGTCTTCTACTCCCTTCATAACTATGCCTATGTTATAATTTTTTTCGAGGAAAAAATGTCGTTCCTACCCAAAGTTTTGCCCTCGTCGTCAATTACATCTAATAGATTTTCGGTCAGCCAACTTTACCCTAATGTTTAAAATTTTTGTCAATTTCGTCCAATCGGCCCATTTTCCGTCTAAATTAACGGATCTCCGTTAGCTTTTTAATAAAATAATAAATTTAATTACAAAAACACCCCAGTAATTTTTAAAAATTTTAAAAATAATCCTTAAAATTTATAAAAATAACAAAATAGTCACTTTTTACTTTTTTATTTTATTTTTCTCTATCTTGTTCAATTTCTCTTTACTACTTTTAATGACCATAAAAGTCTATTATATGAGTTTTAAATAAATATTTATTTATTTTCAAACTCTACTGTAAAAATTAATCTTTGTATAGTTGTAACCCATGATTGTGTTTATATAAGTATGTTAATTTTTTTTAATAATATAGTTTAGCAATACATATACTATTTTTCTGATTTATTTTATTCTTCCTAACATAAAGATTAAAAACATTTAAATGAAACTAATATTCCACATAAAATAAAATATTAGCTCAAATAAAAAAAAATTAATATATTTTAGTGTATTACAATTTCACTCAAGATACTATAACTTGCATTAATATAATTCATAAAAAAAATAACTAAAATATAAAATAATTAAGACACTATTTTTCTGATTTATTTTATTCCTCCTAACATAAAGATTAAAATCATTTAAATGAAACTAATATTCCACATAAAAATAAAATGTTAGCTCAAATAAAAAAAATATTAATATATTTTAGTGTATTACAATTTAACTCAAGACACTATAACTTGCATTAATATAATTCATAAAAAAAAAACTAAAATATAAAATAATTAAAACCTTAAAAAAATCCTCCAAACATAAGTTTTCCTTCTTGAATCTAAAACCTATTTTCTATCAAAACAACTTATTACTATATTATTACCTCCATTCATTTATTTTAAACTAAAATTATATAGAATAAACTAGTAAGACTTCCTCTATAGTAAGATATATTAATATCCTCAAATAATTATTATAAAATGTTAAATCCTCGCATTGATAAGTATAAATATTTTTTTATAAATTATATTATGCCATGTAGTCTCTCTAGTTAAATTGTAATACATTAAAACATGCTAATATATTATTTTTTATTTGAGCTAATATTTTATTTTTATGTGGATTATTAGTTTCAATTAAATATTTTTAATCTTTATATTAGGAAGAATAAAATAAATCTAAAACATAGTGTCTTTATTGCTAAACTATATTATTGAAAAGATTAACATGCTTATATAAATACAATCATGTGTTACAACTATACAAAAATTAATTTTTACAGTAGAGTTTGAAAATAAATACATATTTTTTAAAACTCATATAATATACTTTTATGGTCATTAAAAGTAGTTGAGAGAAATGGAACAAAATAGAGAAAAATAAAATAAAAAAGTAAAAAGGGACTATTTTGTTATTTTTATATATTTTAGAGGTTATTTTAAAATTTTTAAAAACTACTGGGGTGTTTTTGTATTTAAATTTATTATTTTATTAAAAAATTAATGGATATCCGTTAATTTGGACGGAAAATAGGTCGATTGGACGAAATTGGCGAAAATTTCAAACATTAGGGTAAAGTTGGCTAACCAAAAATCTATTGGGTACGATTGACGACGAGGGCAAAGATTTGGATAGGAACAACATTTTTTCATTTTTTCCGATAAATCCTTCTTCTCTTCTTCGACGGTGTTTTTTTTTTTTTTTTTTTAGGGGATTTGGGAGAAGATCAGCCAGGCGATGAGGGGCAGAAGAAGTGAATAATTCAGGTAACTTCGAGGAAGGGTCTTCGGCGGGGATCCAGGAAGTGGCGACAATCAATTTTTGGCTATTACTTTTGAGTATGTTGAAGCGGCGGCGGGATCGGGCAACTTTGAAGAGGTAAAAAATTGTTACAACAAAATCAACGAAACTGAATCCCAATTTGGTTAATAAAGTTTTGGCATTATTACAAAGAAAAAAAATAACGCGTGTGTATAATTTAGTGGAGAAGACAATGATGATAAGAAATTTGAAGAACGGTGAACAAGAATTGTAGAACATATCTAAAGGTATGCTCAAGTAAGTATATTTGACAGAAATAGTTATTGTGGGGTTAATTATTTTGTTGAAATTGCTTTGATTATGATTAGTTTGAGTACTCGAGAACCCAATTTTGAGGAGGGAGTTTGCAGTTCGAAACCAAGAGAAAAAAAGGTTATTTGATTCAACCTGGGCTTTTTTTTGGGGGGGAATTTTTCAAAACTTTTTACAAACTAATAATAGTAAAACTTTTGAAACGGATTGATTTCATACGAATAGTGCTAGAAATATTATTCAGTGCATTAACTCTATTGGTCATAAATATCCAGTCCACAAAACTAAACTAAAATAAAAATGGGGGACATTGTTAACCTTTTATAATACTCCATCCGTCCCATAATTATTGTCCAGTTTGAGTTTTCATTTTTAGTTCAAATTATACTAAAAGTAAAATCTCAAACTGGACAATAATTTTGGGACAGAGGGAGTACTATAATCCATTGCGTATAGTGCGGACATCACAACCATTTCTTCGTCAAAATCAAAATCTAACCCCTTTGACTTTCTCTTCTCTTCACAGATCTTCTACCATCTTCACGAGGACACCATTATGGAGCGAATCTGAAGTGTAATCGTGGTTACTGCAAAATGGAGGGGGAAATCATGGAGAGGTTCAAGAAGTTCTCTTTGTTCACCGATGAAGATGAAGGGGTAGATCTGGGGAATAACGAGATAGGAAGGGGTTTAGAGGAGGGGAAACGAAGTTTGGTGGGTAAGATTTTGGTGAGAAACAGATGAATTTCCATGGAGTGAAGAAGGCTATGGAGAAGTCTTGGGCTAGTCGTGGCCTGCTCGGTGTTGACAAACTGAAAACGAATACCCTTTCAATTTGTGTTCTCGACGGAGAAGGAGCGTGATGCTGTTCTTAGGCAACACCGTGGTGTTTTGAAAGCCATATGCTAGTTCGGGAAAAATGGGTCGAAAACATGGACTACGATGCTGACTGCTTGAATTTCTTCCCGATCTGGGTCTAGATCTGGAACGTTCCACTACACTGGATCTCAAAGGAGACAGGTCAAAAGCTGGGAGCAAAGTTGGGAAAGGTATGTGATGTTTTGATTCCTGATGTAGGAGGATCTGTTTACAGGCATATTAAAGTGTTGATAGAAATTGATTTGAGAAAAAGGCTAGCTAGGGGAACTAAAACAAGAAGTAATGGGAAGGAAGTTTGGGTTGAATTTAGATAAAAAAAATCTTGCCTATATTTTGTCATTACTGTGATTAGCTTGGACATGTTGAGAAGTTGTGTGAGGAAAGAAGGGTGGATGTAGAAAATAATTGCCTTAAAGAAGATCAGTTTGGACCATGGTTAAAAGCTGGCTTTAGATCTGATGATAATAAAAACTTTGGAGGAGAAGGGGAGCAAGAAGGGGGCAGATGAATGAAAATAACAAATGGAAGTAAGGATGAGATTGGGGAGGAGGGGAATGAAAATGTAAGGGTAAAGGAAAAAGATTCTAATTTGAAGGAGGTGGGAGGAGTGACTGAACTGGGCAGGGAAGAAACACAATCAGAGAAAGTAAATGACAATTCAGAAAAGGAAGAAAAAATAGGGAAAGTGGAAAGGAGAAATGAAATCGGGGAAGGAGTGGGTAAAGTGGGTAGACATAGTCAAAAGAGGAATAATGGAAAGAGAAGGGGAGTTGGGTGCTACGGCAAGGGAAATGCTCCATGAAAGTGAGATCTGGACATAGAAAATGATAGTATGTTAGGGAAAATTCCAGACATAGATGCAGATATGGAAAAGAACTATGAAAATGAGGCGGAGCATTGGGAATTGCAGGAGCAAAGGGGAGCATTGGATGATATCACAAATGTAATGAATAACCCAGCAGGAAGGAATAATACAGGGAATGAGGGAGCAATGAAAGGACAGTGGAAGAAGAAAGCAAGATTGGGAGGAAGGGGAGATAAAGGGGACAAGAAAGGGAAGGTTGTAGCAATGATTGACAATCTGGGTAAGAGGTGTAGGCAAGGGAAGGCAGAAGATGAAGGTGAGATATATAAAGAGACTAAAAAAATAAAGAAGGTCATAGAAGTAACAAATACAGAAGTTACAAGGGAGCAACAGATGGAGGTGGAAGAGCAAGCTCAGACCAATCAGGTGGAGGAAGCCAGCCTAGAATGGCCCGAGTTTCCCAATGAGAGCCATAATGTGGAACTGCAAGGGAATTGGCAACTCTTCTACAGTTTCACAATTAAAAGAGTCATGTAGACTCTATAATCCAGAGTTGGTTTTAATGTGTGAAACAAAAAAGAAGGGAAGTTTTGTTAGAGAAGTGGGAAATAAAATAGGCTTTGGGAAAAGATGGTACGCAGTAGAACCTTTGGGGCTGAGTGGAGGAATGGTCCTGGGGCGGAGTGAAGAGGTAGCAGTCTATAATATAGTGTCTTCTAGATTTTGTATTGAAGTGGAAATGGAAACAAAAGAAACAGGGGGAAGAATATGGCGGGTCTTTGTGTATGCTAGTACAAATGATCAAGAGAGGGCTAGGCAATGGGAGTATTTAGTGAGTAGACAAGTTGCATGGGGATAGAAATGGTTTATGGGGGGATTTTAATGATATTAGGAATGAAGGGGAAAAAAGAGGAGGCAGGAGGAGTGACGGTAGTTATGAAGACTTCAAAAGGTTCATTATGACTATGAAAATGGAGGAAGTGAAATTTGAAGAGAGAATGTGGACTTGAGCAAACAATAGAAGCGGGGCAGGGTACATAGAAGAAAGGTTGGACCGGGTCTTTGGGTCTGATAGTTGGATGGTGGAAAATGATGAGGCTGTTGTAACCCATGTGGATAAGCATGCTTCTGATCATAGCTTGCTAGTCATGGATACAGAACCAGTAAGGAAAAAATATAAGAAAAGATTTTTCTTTGATAAAAGATGGTTGGGCGAGGGGATAGAGGAGGTGGTAAGGAGGGCCTGGAATGTGGAGATGGAAGGGTCAAAAATGCATAAAGTCTCACTGAAGATAAAGATTTGCAGGGTGGAATTGTTAAAATGGAGCAGGGAAAATATTCAGAACTCTAGTAAGCTGATTAAACAGATTTCGGAGGAGTTGAATCTATTAAAGAGTCTGGGGGGAATAGGGACAGGAAAACGTGGAAAGAATTGAAACAAAATTTGGATAAAGCTTATGAGGAGGAAGAGGCTTACTGGTATCAGAAAAGCAGGAACAATTGGCTGAGGGATAGGGATAAAAATACAAAAATTTTCACGCATCCACAGTTCAAAGGAGGAAAAGAAATAGGATGAGCAGAATGGAAACAGGAGATGGAACGTGGTGTGAAAAGGAGAAGGAAATTGGAGAGGAGGTGGGCAATTTCTATGATGACCTGTTCAAATAGAAGATACTGGGGGATGGGAAAATTTACTAGAAGATGTTCCAGCTATGATTACACAACAGATGAACTCTGCTTTGATACGTCCAGGGGAGGAGGAAGAGATCAAAGAAGCTTTATTCAACATGAACTCACACAAAGCACCAAGAATTAATGGTATTCCCCCCTATTTTTCTAGTCTTTTTGGTCTATAATTAAAAATGATATGTGCTGCTGTCAAAAGTTTTTTCTGTGCAAATTTTATGCTGAAATATTTTAATCATACCGTTATTTCTCTGATACCTAAAGTAGGAAATCCAGCCAAAGTATCTCAGTATCGTCCAAGTCTATGCACTGTTATATATAAAATTATTTCAAAAATACTTGCTGATAGAATGAAACTAGTGCTCCTGTTTTGTATTAGTGAAAATCAGTCAGCCTTTTTAGCTGGCCGGCAAATCCTAGATAATGTGGCAATTGCACATGAATACATCCATTACTTAAATAACCTTAGAAATAAAAAACAAGGTTTTGTAGCAGTTAAATTGGACATGGCGAAAGCGTATGACAGGGTGAAGTGGGGATTCCTATCAAATATGCTAATTAGAATGGGATTTGATTTCCTATTTGTGGGGTGGGTGATGCAATGCATTAGAACTACTGCATTTTCATTCAATATTAATGGAGAGCTGAAAGGGTATATTAAACCATCTAGGGGGATACGTCAGGGTGACCAACTATCACCTTATTTGTTCCTAATATGTTCGGAGGCTTTTTCACACCTTATTAGAGCTGCAGTACGTAAAAGGGAACTGAGTGGGTTAAAAATCAATCAAAACGGTCCAGAAATCACTCACCTCCTTTTTGCTGATGATACTATGTTGTTTTGTAAAGCTGAGAGTAGTCATGTAAGGTGTCTAAAAAAAATAATGAGTGGTTATGGAGTATATTCAGGCCAGAAGGTCAATTGGATAAATCATCTTTATTTTTTAGCAAAAATATACCAATGTCGAAAAGAGACTTGACCTGTGCAGAACTTAATGGAGTGGGAGTGCATTTGAAATCTAAGTATTTAGGGCTACCCCTAGTGATTGGCAGATCAAAATCAGAAGTTTTCAGGTACGTAGAGGAGGCAGCAGACAAAAGGATAATAAATCAGAAGGCAAAGTTCTTGTCAAATGCAGGGAAGGAGGTGTTGCTGAAATCAGTGGTTCAAACTCTTCCAATCTAGGCCATGTCATGCTATAAAATAACTGGAAGTGTTTGTAAAAAGGATAGAGAGAAGTATGGCGAAATATTGGTGGGGAGACAGGGAGGAGAAAAGGAAGATTCACTGGGGGGCTTAGGGGAAATTAGCTAAGGAAAAGGAGAATGGGGGGTTAGGGTTTAGAGGATTAGAGGAGATGAATGAGGCATTGTTGGTAAAGCAGGTGTGGAGATTAGTTACGGAACCAAACTCCTTAGTTGCAAAAGTAATGAAGTCTAAATATTACCCTAAGTGCTCTTTATTCCAAGTGTAGCAAAAAGGGAATGACTCGTGGTTATGGAAAGGGTGGAGGGGGGGCGAGGGAGATAGTGAAGAAAGGAATGAAGTGGAAAATAGGGGATGGGAGAAATGTGAATCTGTGTGATAATTGGCTTCCAAAAGGCTGTAATGTGGGGCTGATGCAGAATGATCCTCTGATGAAATATCTGATGAAGGTTTCCCAACTGCTTGACCCTGGCTCAAAGACATGGAAGCAGGAGCTGCTAAAAAGATTGCTGGTGCCAGAGGAAGTGATATTAGTGATGGAAATCCCGTTAAGCAAACATGGTGGACCTAATATGCTAGTGTGGGAAGGAGAGTCGAATGGACAGTTCTTAGTATCATCAACTTTTCAAATGATTGCTGCTGAGAAAGAAAATCAGAGACATCCTGAGGAATCAAGTGAGGGGAGGAAAAAAGCTTGAAGAATATGGGCAAAAACGTGGAAACTTTCAGTAAAACCAAAACTGAAACACTTCATATGAAAGGTATATGAGGGGTGGCTGCCAGCAAGCTCAATTCTTGGACAAAAAGGTATGAATGTAGATGTTACTTGTTGTTGTGGCATGGAAGGTGAAACTATAGAGCATATTTTATTCTCATGTAGTGTAGCTCAAAATGTCTGGAAGTTTGCACCAGTAAAATGGGATGGGGTATTGGGACATATAGAATGTTTTGCTGATTGGTGGGATAGAATTATGACCATTGATAAAGGTGAAGAACTACATTCTCGTATTGAAGTCTCTATTTACATTCTTTGGCACTTATGGAAAGCGAGAAATGGATGGGTGTTTAATAAGCAGAAAGTAGAACCTTGGGAGATAGCACAAAAGGCAGTGGCAGAATGGAGAGAGTATCTTATAGTGCAGGGAGGAAAAAAAAGGGATACAGGAAAAAAGGGATACAAGACAGAGGACAAGATACAGTGGGAAATAATCAGAGTTGGTAGAGACCGAATGTGTGAGGAACAAGAATTAGCTCTGTGATACAAGGGAAAGAGTACACAGCAGGATTAGGATTCAGTTTGAGAGATGAAAGGGGAAATATGATAGTTGCAAAATCAGTATATCGCTCGAATGCAGAGTCATCATGTAGTTGAACTTGAAGCTGTCAGATTAGCACTTGAGGAAGCACAAAAAAGTGGAGCTTACAACGTGGAAGTACAACTAGATGTCAAGAATATGGTTACTTGGTTACAACGGAAAATCAATCCCATTGCTGATGTAATCACCATGGTCAAAGACATCTCCTTGTTGAAACTAAGCTTTAGAAGCTGTAAATTTTTGTATATCCATAAGCAATGGAATAGATGTTGTCATAGTCTAGCTAAGTTAGCTTTATCCAACAAATGCACACAAGGATGGGTAAACCAAGCTCCCTTGTGGTTGGATGAATTGTTTAAGGCAGACTGTAATAGCCCCGTCTAAGGGTTATAATTATTTTGACTTCTTTTCATTTTCACAAGTAATGAATATTGCTTGTTGACCAAAAAAAAAAAGAATTCAATTTGGGCAAGAACACGCTCTAGATATTATTGTTTCATGACTTAGATATTGCAATTTATTGTGCAATAGTTTTTTTTTTTTTAACAGCTAGTGCACAACCTTTGATTCTCTTGTGTGCCATGCTTTATTAGGATATGCAGTATGTTGCAAACAAATGGACGTGACTGAAAGTAAATAATGAAAAATCAAATTGTATATTTACGATGATTCATTAATATTAAACAGCAAATCTCCTAATTTTTCTCTTACCATTATTTCACACCCACGATTGAACGGATTTGCTATTATTATTTTAGTAATTACACAAGCTTTTTTGTTTTTTTCTGTTAGGGCTTCTGATCTCTTGTCTGCTCTAAGTATTCAAGATGTGAAGAAAACTGAAGATAGTATTTTGAAGCAATTCATCCAGTGGGTTGTTATTTTTTCAAAATATGCTACGTCAATCCTTGTCGGAAAATTTTTGGACAATCCCTATTCTCCAAAGGGCAGTATAACTTGGGACTATCATATGTTTTATGCACCCTCCATCTCAAAAAAATAATCCAATTTGAAAATGTATAACTTTTTTAATTTAGTCAACACACAAAATGTACAACTCATTTTATACTCCTAACTTCCACCAATACTCCTTCTAGTTATTTTTATAAAAGTTAACTATATATGCATTTATTTTACAACTTAAATTTGATCAAAATTTTTATTTCAAAAAATATTGACAATGGATATTGATAGAAAGATCTCGTTATGTAGATTAATTTGATATATAACACATTTTTTAATTATTTATGTATTAAAAGATATAATCATTTGAAAAATTGGGAGAAAACTAAAAAAAATAAAAATCAAAGGAAGTCGACCTTGTTTTCCTTACCACTACTCTTTTGGATATTTAAATCATTTCAATTCAATTAATTTTGACTTTTGTGAAACTGGACTATTTTTTTGGGATAAATTTTTTTTATTAAACTGGACTATTTTTGTGGGACAGAGAGAGTATTTTTTTTTTTTTTTATATTAGGAATGATGAGTATTGTTTACTGCAATGACAAAAGCATAAAATGATTAGTACAAAGAATAAAAAAAATTAAAAATAAGGATAAAAGAATCACAAGAAAGGTAGCTAAATATTACCATAGACACTAAAATGATTAGTTATCACCTAAATATTCTCATGCACGAAAATATAGTTTCGACACGACAATACAAAATATAGAAGCAATCTATTTTATTATAAGTGTAATGACATAACACAAATGTGCCATGTTTAAACATATATTAATATGCTAAAAACTTTAAAAAAAATGCAATTGAAATTCTATTATTCAAAATAACACGTAAATACTCGCTCAGTAAGACTTAAAAATAAACTTCCAAATAAAAAAAATTAAAATTACCAAAAAATTTTTTTATAAGAAATGGTAAAGGTGCAATGTGCAACCATGTATAAATACAGGTGCAGTTTATAATGAGCAAATGCATAATCACATGTAGATTCTTTTGTGATTCAAAAATAAAATAAGAAAGTATAATTAAGAATTATGGTAAGTTTTGATATAACGCAATTGTTTGAAAGTGAATATGTAATGTATTTTTCTTGAATGTGCAATTAATTAAAAATAAAGGAAATCACAGATGGTGCAATTAATCATCAATTAATTAGGTTCAATTTTTTATGAGTTTTTTACCCAAATAATTTTCAATGGAAGGACCTGGACAAAAATATATGTCCCGGAGTGGTGTGGACAAATCTAGTTATCTCGGATTTGCCAAATCCGAATCTATCCATTTTTTACTAAATCCGAATCTCCTTGTATTACAACTATGTGATAAATCAATTCTATTTACAAAATGGATAGATTCAGAGTTGGCAAATCCGAGACAACTAGTTTTGTCCGCCAAAAATAGAAAAAAAAATTTTGTCCACATCTTTTTTTGAAAACTTTTTTGGCCGAAGCACCCAATGTTTTATAAACTAATGTGGAATAATATATAAGTATTTGTGCAATGTATATAATGAAAAAAAGAAACTTAATTATTAATTAATAGTGATTTTGTTATTTTAAATGTTTAAACTTTCCTAAATTTTTCAATTTTTTAAATTTTGGTAAGTTTGCATAATGTTATGGTAAGTTTACCTACTTAGCAGGTTATAACAAATTTTTAAAAATTGACACATTTAATGTTATATTGATGTGTCACTTTCTTATTGGTTAAATTTTAACGGGACTATTTTCTCAAAATACCCAACGAGACTCTAGAATTTTCCGTAAATAATAACATTTTGGACCCTAAACAATCATTCACTCAGCGGCAAAATATAGTAATGTACTTTAGCAACAAAATACATTGCGAGTTTTTTACCCAAAAAAATTATTTAAAAAAGACCCTGCACAAAAATAATATGGATTTAAATTAGGTGGACAATACTAGTTCTCTCGGATTTGCCAAATCTGAGAGTACCGTATAGGCGGATTTCGCAAATCCAAGACAACCGTTTAGTGAAATTCGAGACTTTAGAACCTAAAATTACTTAAATTAAATCAACGAATTAATTTAAACTAATCAAGTGTCAGATTTCGCAAATCCGAGGGTCAGCAATAAAAAATATTTATTTTTTTAGAAAAATAATCTAAGTGTTCGAAAATAGAAGTTAACTAGAAATGGATTAGCCTAATCCGAAACATGGAAATTCAGATTTCAGAAATCTGAAAGTTTATAATTAAAAATTATTTTAAATTTTAGGAAAAAAAATCTAAGTGTTAAAAATAAAGGGAATAGACTCGGATTTAGGTAATCCGAGTCCTTTTGTACTTAATCTCGGATTTGAAAAATCTGAGCTGTTTAGAAAATGGCAACTTTCGGATTTGCGTTCACCGGGTAGTGCCCATACCCACACAAGGCACATTAAACTAAACCCTAAACTCTAAAATCCAACGTTTTGAACTAAATCGAATATTGAAAACCCAATTTTTAGTTAAATTCGGATTTTAGAAATCCGAGTTTAAACTAAAATTGGATTTGGAAAATCTGTAACTAAACCCTAAACCCTAGAAGTCGGATTTTAGAAATCCGAGTTTAAGCGAAACTTGGATTTTCGAAATCCGAGTTTAAGCTAATCTCGGATTCTCGTAATCCGAATTTGTGATAAACTCAGATTTGGGAAATCCGAAACTAAATCCTAAACCCTAAACCCTATGGCCTGATTTTGAAAATCTAATTTTTTGCTTAACTCGAATTCTGAAAATTCGATTATTTGCTTAAAAAGTACATAATACTAGTACAGATGAATTATACTGAATTAATAATAATATCTAATGATTAACAGATTTAACAGTAATAAATAAAACTAGTACCAATGATATATAGTGGGTAATAGTATTAATGTACTACATAATACAAGTACGTATAAAAAGTACATAACACTAGTACATATGAATTATACTAAATTAATGATAATATCTAATGACTAACAAATTTAACAGTAATAAGTAACACTAATACCACTGATGTATATTGGGTAGTAGTATTAATGTACTACATAGTACTAGTACGTATAAAAAGTACATAACACTAGTACATATGAATTATACTGAATTAATGATAATATCTAATGACTAAGAAATTTAACAGTAATAAGTTACACTAGTACCAATAATGTATAGTAGGTAATAGTTAGTAATGTACTACATAATACTAATACGTATAAAAAGTACATAACACTAGTACATATAATTATATTGAATTAATGATAATATCTAAGACTAACAGATTTAACAGTAATAAGTAACACTAGTACAGTGATGTATAATGGGTAATAGTATTAATGTACTATATAATACTAGTACGTGCAAATAGTACAAAACACTACGTAACACTAGTAATATATATTTTTCATCAATTATACTGAATTAATTTAATTCAAATTCCTACAAAACTTAATAATACTACGTAAAATTAGTAATATGTATTTTTCATTAATTTAATATAAATTCTTAGTAGTTATTAGTAATAAAAGATTTTATTAATATCATATCTAATACAATATTTTTTAAAAAAAGTGGATATGTCAATTTAATGCGAATTCTTACCAAAACTCGAATTTTTAAAATTTTTTGCACTAAAAGATTTTTTTTAAAAAGAAAAAGGTAGTTCGGATTTCCGAAATCCGATTTCACTGTTCATTTATCAAATTTTCAAACTTTCCCACTATAAAATAAAATTTTAAATTTTCCCGCCTTTCATTTTTTTTAAAAAAAAATTATGTTAGGGAAGCTCTCAGATTTCGGAAATCCGAGTTTACTGTACACATTTTGACCTTGGTTCTTTTTTTCAAAAATTACAAAAAAATAATAATTTATTATTTTATATTGATTCGGATTTTCGAAATCCGAAAGTCCAATTTATTAGACTCTCGGATTTGCCAAATACGAGACAACTACTTATGTCCACTAAATTTTTTTTTGGTCCACATCAATTCTTTTTAATTTTTTTTAGCCGAAGGACCCAATATATTGCCCATATTCTTTGGTGAACTATAAATACAAGTCTGTGGGGAAAAGTTAATAGGAAAAGCATTTCTTAATTTTAAGATTTACGGTGAAATTCTTAACAAATTTATCAAATTTTGTTATATGGAACCACGTGGTAAATTTCTTAACAAATCCATAAAAGGAAGAAACTATTTTGTCCAAATTTAACAACAACGTTTTTCTGTTCAAGACTCCAAAAGAAAAAAAGAAAACTAGCAAAACCAAACTGAAAAACGGACACATATGACATAAATAGGCGAGTTGAAATTTGCAATAAACTAACGAACAAAAAGGACTAAGCAACAAAAGAAGATTAAGAACTTTATATTTCATCCATGGAAGATTAATATAACAAACATGTTTAAATGATTATTTCTTTGACTTAGATCTGCATGGAAACCTCTTATGGTGCTTATTCCTTTTCCATTATCTAACTTGTTTTGTCTTTGTGATTTGAATTTTAAAAGAAAAAGGTTCAGAGTAAAAGAAGCATTAATCTTAAAACAAAACAAGAACAGTTCTTTATGCTTAATAGGAAAAATTCAAAATGCCTATGCCTCAAGTACCATTCCTCCACTTTTGTCATCTTGACACGTTACCTCCCATTGCCATTTCAGTCCTCATTGTGTTAGCTTCAGAAGCTGCTTATGTGTTTACTGAATTCCTTCAAAGTTTTGTCAGTTTGGGCTGTCCAAGTATGATACATAACAAAAATATCAGTCGCATTTATCAACCTTTGTTTTACTAGACCATTTTTCGGTGTGGCATATAAGCAGTGATCTATTCTTGTATTATTTGAGCTGTGTTGTTTACCTTGAATTTTCAATCATTTTCTACCAGGGTATTTGCTGTAAGAATCTGCATCGGTAGTATCAGTGTTCAATGCTTCCATTTTTTCTTTCACACAGTGAATCCTTCGCATCTAATACTGGAATTTTCAACCTTCTCCACTGTTTTTAAAAAACATGTTGGGTGGATCGATAATCATACAGTGGATATTAAATTTACTTGGTGTATACATGCCTTTTTGAATAGTAGTAGTTGAACTAAGAGACGAGGGTAATGATAAATTGAGAACAGTTTTATTATTATGAGTGCATATTGTTTAATTTCCTATAGTACCAGCTCTCACCTAAGAATTATCAGTCAGTTTAGTGTGCTATCCTTACATTTCTTTCATCTTGAATTCATTAAAGTTTTTTTAGTTTACTAAATAAATTTAGAAAATATTATGAATTTAATTTACCAATCAATACTTTGAAAATTCTACTCATATTAATGCTTCACCCTTTAAAGTTTACGCTAATTTCAATATGGAATCTAATATATAATATATATATATATATACACACACGCACAAAAAAAATGTGAATGTAATTCAAAAAATACCACATGAATAGTAATTATTAAATCACAAAACCTGTTACAAATTTTATTATATTGTGACAATAACATTTTGCTCTTATTTCAGAAAATTTTTACTATTCTTTTACCTTTATGAAAATATAAAAAAAGTTGTACGATTTTACAAAATATATCTAATCCAATCTACGTGCATAATTTTAGTTTATCAATAATAAGAAGGAAATTAAAACAATGGCCATCCAAATTCATTTATTTATTGTACAAGAACAGAGACTCTTTTTACATGGGGGGGGAGGGGGGGGGGGAATTATAAAAGAAAAAATACCCACACACACTCACACACAGAGACAGACGATTGAAAAGTGTTACATAGCAAATGCGAACGATGATAGACTAATTTTCTTGGACAGAGGGAATAATAATAAAGGTAAAATACCGATGGATTAATATTTTATATGTAATCATTGGGGAAATACATACAATAGTACGCAGATGCTAAATACGTAATACAGAAACGTGTAGACATCATGAAATATCGTTGGAGGGTTCTCATGCATCAATCTCCCGGCAACCAGCCTATATTCGATTAAGGAGTTGTGATACATGAAAGTTTTTATTCACTTCAGTAATTAGTTTATGGTATTCATCACACAGAAAAGGGGAAAAGAATTGATTATCAATGATCGATAATCGTCACTCAATAATTACATATAAAAAAAATCATCAAAAAAGGAGAGTTAACTGGTAGTGTGAAATTTTGGACTAATTAGGATGATCAGAAAAGAGGAACTTGTAAATATTCCATGTGCTGCATCTGCAAGACCAGCAATGGAGCCGGATTGATTCCTTGTTCCAATACATAAAGTGAATATGTAGTCAACAGTTTTTAGTTTTTAGTCAATTTGTACATATTAGATTTTGTAGTTAAATTGAGGGAGCTTTCCTGTAAATAGCTAGGTCCGTTAGTTTCTGAGACACATTAATGTGTATATAAATAGGACAAGGATTAGTTTATCATTATCAACTAATGAAGAAATCTTTCTTCCGCATTAAGCCAACTCTGATTGATTACCTTACTGAAATTAACCAAAATTTCTGGAAAATTGATCTTGTTGAGAACTTAAGCATCAAAAGAAAGGGGTTCACCATTCATCCTCCTCCGCACGTGGCGCCGTGGATTGAACATGATGTAATAATCGTTTGTCCCGAATTGTGGTCTTAACTTACGAAAAATTCTATGGTCCTGTTATTTATTTTGAGGGTTTGATCCCGTTAAAATTTGATCAATAGGAATGTGACACATCAATATAATATTAAATTTTTTTAATTTTAATTTTTTTTGTGACCTGCTAAGCAGGTAAACTTACCAAAATTTAAAAAATTGAATAATTTAGGAAATTTTCAATATTTAAAATAATAAAATCATTATTAATTAATAATTAAGTTTCCTTTTTTTCATTATATATATTGCACAAATACTTATATATGATTACACATTAGTTTATAAAACATTGCACGTAATTAATTAATAATTAATTGTACCATATTTGTTTCTTTTTATTTTTATAGTAAGTTAATAATAGATATCAAGTATTGCATTTTGAGAATGAAATTGATACATTGCATGTTCACTTTCAAACAATTGCATTATACCAATACTACTCATAATTCTTAATTAAACTTTCTTATTTTATTTTTAAATTGCAAAAAAATCCATGTGTGATTGTGCATTTGCTCATTAGAAATTGAACTTATATTTATACATAATTGCACATTGGGTTAAAAACATTGCCTTATTTCTTATACAAGTTTTATTTAGTAATATTGCAAAGGAATAAAAAAACACATGTGTATAATGAAGTGGAGAAGACAATGGTGATAAAGAATAACGTACACACAAATGTACCATGGTTAAAAATATATTATTACGCTTAAAAATTCCAAAAAAAAAGTTGCACATAAAATTTTACTATTCAAAATAATACTTGTATATGGTCACACATTAATTCATAAAACATTGCACATATGTTGGTAGATGATTGCACATTTCTTGCATATATATTTATTTTTTAATATAATAATAGATATAAAGTATTGTATCTTTGAAGATACTATTGAACATTTGAGAAAAACACATAACATGTACATGATTGTGTATTGGCTCATAAAACATTACACTATTACTTATACAATATTTTTTTAAGCAATGATAGATAAATCGACAATTTACAGTGAAATGAGATAGTGACTTATAAAAAAATAAATACACAACCCTCACTAAATATGTGTATTTATAATTAAAAGTAAAAATGTAATTTTAAAAAAATAAAATTTTAACGAGAAAGTGACAAAAAAATAGGAATCATAATGATTCTAAACATCACTCACTATTTTGTCACTATTTTCTTTTACTATACATATCATTTTCTAATTTTTATTGTTTTATTTATTTATTTTTTTACAATTTTGTTCATAAAACCTTACAATTTTGCTTGAGCGATTATTTACGTATTCCACTCATGACTAGTAGTTTATTTACAACTTTTTCTTTTATTTCTTTGGTATAATTTTCTATTTTATAAATATTACGGATTTGTGCATATGTCGTTGCACGTTCGAATATATACAATTGAAACATAAAAAGAACACCAATATTTATCATTAATATAGCATAATAATTGATATATTAGTATTATATTAATTAGAAAAATTCACCCTTCATAACTAATTAAGAATTAAACCTTTGTTATGACTCTAGAAAAATATAATCGTGCCATTGGTTACATTTTTACAAACATTGCAAACATCAAACTCGAATTTGATGCCATATGAATTTGAATTCTTCTAAAAAAAAAAAAGCAAATCCCTTCATAGTGACTCAATGGTACATTAGAAAAAAGAATAACAAAACAAAATAGGCACGAGAGAGGAAAAGAAAGAAAGAGATTTTTTTTTTAAAAAAAAAATGCAACCTACATAACGGTAAAAGGAAAAGGAAGATTGCTAATTAAAATTGGACCGTAAATAATTCCTTGGATTTACATGGTTGCCTGTTAACTTTCTTTTAAAATATTCTATTCATTTAATATAAATTAAACGGTTGTGACCTTATCCTCAAAATTGTCAATAGGACGGTAGCTTTATCCCTTAACTTACTGTGTCCGCCTCCTCTATCTAAAACAAATAAAATAAAATAAAATAAAATAAAATAGGAACGTTAATGGCCTTGATACTTGCTACGAATAATGGCTATCAAAGAGTTGACAGTTTTTGTGTTGTTGGAATGTAATGGCCTTGATATAAAAACAAAAAAATAATAGCAAGCGGAACAAGTGTGACTATATGTGATGCTGTTAAGAAAGTTCATATATAGCTGGATCAGCAGCAATGGCAATCGGTTCCATTGCTTTTCCTTCTTTTATATATACTCAGTTTTTTATTGATTGTCCCTTACTCATAACAACATAAGAAAAGAACGTATTACCAAAAAGACTTTTTAATTATAGAGCAAGAATAAGGATTGACACATTGCTGACTCATGTTGTCAAAAAAAAAAAAAAATCTTTTTGTTTTTATATTCTCTGTATTTATAATACCATACCACTACGAATTAAAGAATGCTTAATTCTAGTAAATGAAAAATAACAGAAATAACTGTCTGAAGTATTTTAATCTGACGGGGGACAATTGGATATACAAATACATATGCATCAATCGTATACACACATATACAAATATGATATATAAGTCAAAACTAAAATCGTGATTAGAACATGATATGATCACTGTTTCTTATTCACAAAATATTTTAATTTCATGGTTTAGGCTTTGCCTCTTTTTTTTGTAAAAAGTGAAATAAAATTGGTTAGATAATTTACAAAGTTTAAAATAATCAGGATATAATTGGACGGAGAAAAATGAAGAACCGACCTCGAAAAATCAAGCCAGGGCAATTTCAATGGTGATGGAGAGTCAGAGAGGATGAAGTTTTTCGACAACATGGTTTTTATGAAGAAGAACGAGGCTTTTGATAAAATTAAAAATTTAGTATGATTATTTGAAACTACATAAATTATCTAATTAATTATAACAAATTAGGGTAATTACGATTAAAAAACATTTGTTTTTCTTGAAGGCCCAAATATAAGTCCACATGTGGTTCCACCTCAAAACTAATTAGTGATGAGGGGAGTAGCACATGGGGTATATATATTGGGTTCAAGTGTTTCTTTCCATTCATGTGGGACAAGGGAACATGAGGCCATTTTCTTTCTTTCATTCATTTAACACGCCCATCTCAAGTCCAATGGGCTTGGACGGGTAATTTTATATTTTTTTTTCTGATTTTTTTTTAATCTTGCGATCGGTTATTTTCCTAGATAAACCGTCGCCTGCCGAGCCAGTTAAAGTTCAAAGTCAAACCTCGGATTTCTTCCGTGGGTTGACTAAAATTTAAAGACCCAATCTGGGTCAGTCCACCTCGCCTCACAAGTCCCACAGGTCCGCGGATTAAAACCTATTCTGATACTATCTTGAAGGCCCAAATATAAGTCCACATGTGGTTCCACCTCAAAACCAATTGGTGATGAGGGGAGTAACACATAGGGTATATATGTTGGGTTCAAGTGTTTTCTTCCATCCATGTGAGACAAGGGAACATGAGACCATTTTTTTTCTTTCATTCATTTAACAGTTTTGTATACTTCTGGTCCTATCATTATACATGACATATTATGTTTCAATTGGATGTTTATTAACTTTGTGGTTCAGTAGGAAATTGATGACTGGATTATAAAAAAAAATAGAATGTTCAGTCTATTAAATGAAAGAAATAGTTGTGATATACATTTCCACTGTTCCTAAACAACAGATCGTCTTATAATCGGGAAATTGTGCTAAAACAGTATAATTTGGCAATTGCAATGTAAATTACTTTTCTGGACGGAAGGAAGAATAATATGTAGGCATATTTCCTAAACGTGTGGAGTAGTGGGTTTTCCCTATTTGGAATTGTAACGAGGAATATTGACCATAAAGAGCGCGCATCTGTGGATTTTTCGCGTGTGCAAAAAAGTGCAATCAATCACCAAGGTTCACTAGCTAGTGCAAATACTCTTCCATTACTCATTAGTTTTGGCCCTTTTGGGACGGGGAGTCTGAGTTTTGATGTTTTTACTCATTAGCTTTGAAAATGCTGAATCCTAACACTAATGGAGGCTCTTCTACTTGCTGTCGACTCAAACTTAAGACAAATTTTTGCGAGATGCGATTAACACTATCCTAACAGCTTTGGAAGTCGTACCGCAGACCTTAATGACTAGGACATATCCATTCTCTGCTCCATTTCACCCATTCGTTATGGATTTTTTGGGCATAATGTATTCGAGTTTGCGGTTTTGGTTAAGAATAGTGATGTCAAAATGTATTAATTCGTCTTTTATTCTCGTATGGTCTTCAGTCAATCACAGTTGGAGGACTTCCATCGTCCATGAATGAAACTACTTTCTTACCCTAATTAAAAAGTAGCCTTGCGTCTTAGTGATCTGGGTTTCTAAGTTTCTGCCTTAATCGTTCAGATCTTAATTGTTTGTATGGGCGGGGGATAGAAATGAATTTGTGTAATGCTGGGATAAAAGGTATCCCTCTGTCCCATAATTATTGTCCAGTTTGGATTTTCATTTTTAGTATAAATTAAACTAAAAATGAAAACTCAAAGTGGACCATAATTTTTGGACAGAGGGAGTAGTAAAATTACCCCAAATCCTTCAACCCTACATGCAAATAATAGGAAACACCGAAACAGTCATTCGGTGATAATCATATTTTCATTCAAACATATATACATATAGATGAGGAAATTATACTAGTATTAAACCAGATTTCGAGCCGAGAGTATTTTGCGATACTATAATTTCGGTTATAATCAAAACAATTGTGTCAGCTAGTGACGTAATATGCCTGTAGTTAATTAGCGTCGGGGATGGGTTAAAAAAAGAAAAAGAAAAAATTAAACTAAGTATTGTTGTTGTCACGCAAACTTGTCAAATCAAAATCAAGAGGATTTCTGCATCGCGTCTCGTGAACTTTTTAAGAATTAGTCATGTCTATAAATGTAGGGTACACTTCTCTATACACCAAAGGGTGTGATTTGATCGCACGGTGCTTAGCCAATTAGTCACTGCTTACGTTTGCATGGCAAATCAACTGTAAAAACAGCCTACTAATCTTCCTAGCTATTTGCAGCCAAAAAAAAAAAAAAAAACTTGGGGCATGATTTGACATCTATATTAGTAGTACTAAGAATCCAAAACAATTATTCTCTTTGAGTTTTTAGTAAGAAAAAAAAAATTGAAATTGAACAATCAATTCAAAGTATAGATGTCATAAAAAAAAAATTTGGTTCCTTCCATGCATTTATAATCCGGAGATCTCACTTTACGTACAGAGTCCATAATTTATCCCATCAAACGCACAGGCCCCCAATCTCCCATCAGGAGAGCAGCTCATCGATGGGAGACTTTAAAATTCATCCTCCATAATCTTTTAAAGAAATTATGTGTGTTGAACTCATGATGGAAGAAATGTGATGAGGGAAGGCAACTATTACATCAAACAATCGAGAAGACTTCAACGTCAATTAAGTGTTGTTTCCGGTTCAAGGTAAAAGTTCTGCCTGTTCAATATTGTTTTTTGTTTTGAAAAAACTCTAATATATATATTTACGTTACAATGAATACTAACAATAGAAGTATTTTTCACTTGGAGGTTGACTGTAATAAGAAATGTAGAAAGAGATGATGGTACGTAACAGAAATTTACAATACAAGACCGAATGTAATTAAACTGGTTTGGTTTTCGCTCCTGTTTGTTTTTCTCCTATATAACTTATTACTAGTCTTTTTCAAAAATAAAAAATAAAAAAATTATTACTAGTGAAAGAAAGGAGTGCACACATTGACGGATTATACTAGAAGGGGAAAAAAAAGGGTAATAACCTAAGGTTGAAACAAATGAACGGATAGATTCAAAAGTAGCAAGTATATCCAAGGGGCCACAAAGGTTTCCTTTTGAGCTTAGATCGTGAAATAACAACAACTACGTAATTTAAATGAGATTAGGAAGTTTATGGTGCTTTTGATTAAGTGGTGATGATTAGAGTGTTTTCCTCTCTACCCAGAATCCAAGTTACTTGCTTTGTTAACCATTGAACACTTCCTTAACCTAATAAAATGAGTAAAAACAACATAAAGCTTCTTCACTATGTATGATTAATCATCTAACGAACAAGGGGGGTTTCATCTCGTTTCTCAGGCAGCAGCCAGGAGGTACTTCTCTCTTCCTTCTTTCCGTCTCCTTCTTCCCCACATTTTCTTCTATCTCCACCTAGAGTTACTCATTAACCCTTTCATTCCCCCCCAGGTTGAATATAGATCTGGAAATATTCATCAATCATCATCGAAGGTCGGTCATGGATAAAGATGACCCCAAGAAGTTGCGTCCCACAGTTGGTACTCACTCACTTTGTGTTCTTCATTATTTCTTTTGAAGTTTTTGGTTTTCTTGGATGAATGAGATTCAAAATGGGATTATAATTTTGTAAACCCACATCTGGATTTTTTTATTTTTTTTCCTAATTTCTTCACCCACCCGTTATGATGCATAGAGCATAATCTAGTGTCCGCAGAATCTAGTTGTTTCTGTTGTAGAACCAAAGGATAACGGGCTTCTTCTGCCCTGTTCTTGTCCCTTGAGCTTGTATAACTTGTCTCCCCTTTTAAATGAATTGCAAAATACACATTTAATTAGGTGCCCCCGTATTTTTCTTCATACTAAGAATCCAAAGGGCCCCAGCTTTTTGTATGGATCTACCTATACTTGATTTAATCAATTTTCGGCACCTCTCATCTTCAATAAATTTCCCATTAGAAACCCTCATAATTATTGGCATTTATGTTTCAGTTAATTCCTTCCCTATTTCTGGACATCAATTAATGACCATCCACACTCATCATCTAAAAGAAGCAAACAAGATCAGTGTCTCTTTTGTCCATGCAAAACTCTGACCTTAGTTTGTGCAAAATGAGCAAAAGACTTTGCCGGTAGATTATAGGCATATATTAAATTAAATTTTTCCATCAAATTTTCTCTGCGTTTTTTATTTTTATTTATTATTATTATTATCAATCCTTCTCACAGTTTTACCAAGCGTATTGTTAGAGTCCACAGATTGGTTGTTAATTATTGGTAGGTGATTTCAAGATGGATTATCTTTCTTTTTTTCCCCCTTTTTTTGGTCCACATTCCCTTTTTTTGTAGGATATATAGCACACTGCACACGTGATTACAGTAGGCCTATGTGATTATCCCTTACTAATTTGCTCGATTTCCTAGTCTTATATGTAACTATTATTATTCCTTCGGATCATGATATTTTTGCATTCCTTTTTCTCTGTTTTTAGGGTCCCTTACCATCCCTCAATTTATCCTCCAATGGTGTACTGACCATAGATTTGGGCACAGTTTAGGGGTAAATATAATTTCTAGCCTCCCATTTTACCACTTGAGAGAAGTCCTACCTATCCTGATCAACCAAGGGGATGTATATCTCGTTGAACTGGCAAGACTTGTTCTAGAATCCCATAAATCTCAATTTTATACATTGGCATTTAATGCTAATGATAGGCCAAGAGGTCGTGACATCTTAGAGTTGAGGGCAGATCATAGGGTCCAACTTAGTACTGGTTTGTTTCCTGAAACCTTGAATTTGAATTCTGTCGTTGGAACATGTGCCGGAGTGACTTGTATCCATTCCATTGTCTTCCCAGAAGCAGGGAGACTATACTTCTACAATCCAACTACAAATGAATGCCTCCGCTATAATCAAGTTCTCAACCTGACACCAATGGATCCGATGTTTCTTCCTTTCTTTAGAATACCTTTAGGGTTCGGATATAGTGCGAGGGGGAGACAATTCAAAGTATTTAGACTTGATGCCAATTTGAATGATGAAGAGGAATGTAATGCATGGACAATGGTTTTGACAGTTGGAACTAATCAGTGGACTAGACAAATAATGCCCCCTTCTGTTAAGAGGTATTTCTTTGGAGTTCAAGCCACTCACAGCATCTTTCTTAATGGGAATCTTCACTGGTTAGGTACTAACTTTAGTCATACAAAGACAAGAGTGATTGTCTTCAACTTGGACCTAGAGAGGTATAAAATTGTGAAAGCTCCTTTGTTTTCTAATCGCATGTTCAGAGATCTAGCTCTAACGACTATAGATGGATACTTATCCATCATAAGTTATGACCGTCATACAAATCTGAATGTATGGCGGATGACAAGATATGGAGACCCTTCATCATGGGAATTCAGTTTCACTGTGCCCATGTTTTCTCGTGTACAAGACCCCTTATTTTATAGTGCACGAAGTGGAATCTTTGGTGGAGGGTTTCCAAGGACAATGCTATTTCGTTTTCAGAGACGATGGTGGTTATATAGCTCAGCAAATCAACAAAATCGTGCTCGAAGGTTGATGTGGCGCAACCTTGATGATACTATTGGTGATGGTGTTGTGACGATGACTGGATTTCATCCTTCTTTGGTGTCACTTCACCATATTGTAAGTTCTTACTATAATCCTCTAGATTAGTTTGCTCCTAATCCACTTAGATTTTTCATTTGTGCACAACTTTTCTGCTCATATACTTACTACTTGCATTTCTTATAGCAGGACTCATGCTTATTTTTGGAACTCAGATTAATATCATTACTTTCTGATAGTTTTTTATTTTTTCATCATTAAAAAAAAAAATTCCTCTGCTTATACTTTTCTGTCATGTATCTAATTGCACAAAATGTTGAAATGACTTGATTATGATGAAAGAGAGGGTGAAAAGTTCTACTTTCGCACCCTTTTTTCTAGTGCAATATTGGTAGGAAGGAACTGAAATTTATGCTTCATTTGCACCATTTTTTCGCCTTCTGTAGTAGCTGATCTAGTTGTTGCAGTGATTTTTTTAATTTACTTTGCTTAGAAAGCCTCTCTTTTGTTTGATAGCTTATGTTCTTAAAGGAAGAGAAAAAAATGAACCAAATAGTGCGGAAAGTGGTCTTCTTGGTTCCCATCTCTACAATACTTTTTATTGTTAATTATATGTCCTGTTTTCTTCAAAATCTGACTTTGGTTCTCCTCACAACAAATATCTTACCTGTAGATAATATCTCCTATGCATGCAATAGCCGCGAGAACTTTAGGAGTACCAAACGAAATTGAGGATCATCTGTTTGAAGGTAGCCTCCAAGATGGAGGCGAAGAAGATGGAAGAGAAGAGCCTGAACTGGTTCTTCAAGACGTGGAACACAATGATGATGTGGTCGAAGTTGGAGAAGGCTATGGGGATGAAGATGAGGACGACGCAGAGGATGAAGATGAAGATGAGGATGACGAAGAGAATGAAGATGAGGACGACGAAGAGGATGAAGATGAAGATGAGGATGACGAAGAGAATGAAGATGAGGATGAGGAAGAGGATGAAGATGGAGAGGACGAAAATGGAAACAACTTAGATTAGTGTTCATTGGTCCGAGAAGTACATGTGGATTTTGTTATCAAGGAAATTTTAGTTTTTAAGTGTGCATCCATAGCCCAATCAATCATCAGAGTATTTTGCAAAAAGTTGAAGGAACTTAGATCTTCAAAGTAAATTAGTCAAACTAGCAAAAATCGGAAATTATGAGTGTTTTTGATCCCTGTGATTAGGGCTAGAGGGATATCGAGAGTGATTTTGTAATATGCTTATAGCAACGTTTATTCACATGTATATTGTTTACATGAAGATTGGTTCATAGTTGCACCAGTTGGTGAACTTTTACACATTTTCTCTGGCACTTAGTGCATGCCTCCGATTACAGTCAGAATTTCAAATGATGTTTCCCTTTGCAGAAAGCAAATAGGTTCTGAAAAAAGCATTTGGCGAATGAAAATAAGTTTTTAATTCATCACAGCAATGATCAAAGAAACGTTTGACATCAAGATGTGATGCATACAGGCTTTTCACTTAAGTGATGATACTTAGGACCCTGCAGAGGATGAAGAACAATCAGGACGAATGAAGGTATGGAGTAACTCTTACCACCTTCAAATGATTGAACCCACTGCTAGTCTTAGAATCTTCTTGACCTCTCAGGTGTAAGTGCTTCTGCAATTTTAGATTCACAGGTTAAATAAGATTCCAGGTCTTGATTGAGGTTTGTTGCAGACCTGTTTCCTGCTAAAGCGGATGGTGGAAGAAATTTGGTGTCATGAAGTTCCCATTATTGAATTTGTTTTGAATATTAGAATACTGGACTAAAGGAAGGGGGTGCAGCATCAACAAAGAAAATGTTCTTTTTGGTTTCCATCTTTTACAGAGCCTTTGAGTTACACAAACCTAACAGCAAACTCAGTTGAGCTACACGTGTGAAGCACGGTGCCCTGTAAGATTTTCCAAAAGAATGTTGATTAAGAAGGAAATAATGCGAGAATCAAATTCTAGATTAACAAGAATTTTGTACAAATCATTAAAATGTGCTACAAATATCATACCCTCAAGAGGTAACCAAATTGCTATTACATATGTTAAGGAAAAAGTACCTCCGCAAAGGAGTCCATATTTACTCTATTTTCCCAAGAGAGCTAACTACAAAAATGAGCCGCACCATGCAGGCTTTGCTATGCCTATAAACTTTCAACTAGAACAAGTATTTGTAACCCAGTGATTCTGCAGTTTACTGTCACTATCATGGCTGAGCCATCAAAGTGAACGAAGCAATTAGTGTAATCATTCAAATATCTCGTCACAATCTTCGCAAGAGGTATTCCACCAATCACAGGTCATGGTAGCGAAATATATTTATCTTCTTGCTGGAATCAACAGTTTGGTTTTTGTGGATAGCTACACGCATTCACAGTTTCCTCCAACCATGCTGGTTAAAGAAACCCTTGGAGAAACGGCATGAGTAAATGCAAGTTGACCTACAATGATTTCAAACCTATGTCAATCACTTCCTAAATGGCAAGTGTTTTCAAAGATATTGTCACACTTAAAATGAACCAAAGGCTTTAGTGCGCATGTTAGGAACAGATGAAGTACTAAATAATATGATCATACAGATGAACAGAAGAAAAATTGTACTCTCTGAATTCTGAAGGTGTAATAATCACAAATATCCTCATAAACAAGACCACAAAATTACTCAGATCACGACAGAGCATCAACTGACAAGACAATTATGCAGTCCCAGTCAAAAAAGCAATGGAAGATGTTGTAGATAAAGAAGCAATGCAGGCGCGAACAAAGGAAAAAAAAACACAGTTTATGCAGACATTGGTCAAACAGGGATAACAAAAGGTTAGTTGAAATTACAAGACGAAGATAACAAAAGGTAAGCCGAATTTAGAAAGTAACCGCACCGTCGACCTTGGCAAGTGAAAGAAAAACAAACTGATCATCATGGAGGTCTATAACCACAGTACCTCCAAGTTCCAACATTAAATAGCATGATGACTAATATAGCACACTGCATTTTGTCAAAAGAAATTAATCGCGTTGAGGACCTTCAACCGCAGAGTTCATAACTTAAAACATGTAAACAATCCGCCTAAACAACTACCCCTCCATACTTTCTAGCTTCTACCTGAAAGTAATAATAATCAAGAAAGGATCAGTCTACCATCCTGTTCCGACCTTCAACCAGACGGCATAAACAAGAAGGCATTGGCCCTCAGAACACATGCGACTGAACTTGCAAGAAAGCCATCGCTCCATTAGAATGCATAAGAAAGATGTTAACACCTTCATCCTAGTCTGAAAAAAACCTAAAAGATGTTCTGTCTATATGTACCACCATCTGAAACGAGCATTAAATGTTGAGCTAAGTAATAAGAACTGTGGCTGCTTTATGATGCTTTTGGAAGGGCGGAGGTGAGACTTGAGAGGGAATGGTTTGCATATGGAAGGTAAATCGAGATAATCAGCAAACAAAAGTTACGAAAATGAGAATAGACTAATTGACAACAGGACAGAAGGAATGGGTCTCATATGAGGTAAAGCATAAAAACAAATTAATTTCTTATGGCACTAGACCTGACAGTTACTAGAGAGAAACTCTAATGAGATTGTTGTTTGTAGTTTGAGGCGTTACATCCTATTAAAAGAACGAAGGCAAGACAGACACAACGAGCGAGTGAATCTCCAGAGGAGGCTGATCTCCCTGCTGAGTTTCTTGATAATTTCTTGAGGCTGAGAAGATTAACCAGTTTGAAAGAGGCAGAAGAAGGATACAGAGGCAGCTGAACCAGCATACCTAAGAGACTTTCTCATTCAAGTCGAAGGAGAAACTCCTTCCAAACAGAGAGTTGTGGCATTAACACTTTCTCTCTTTCACTCATCATCTACTCTGTTTTGACAATTGACGAAGCTTACTGGAAACCCCAGAAAACAAAATAGACTTCCGGAGGGTTCCTTCTATAAGAATCCTAATTTGGCAAGCAGAGAAGAGTGACCAAGTATTTCTCTGAAATTTCTGACTTCCTATTTCCTTTTCCATGCGAATTTATGAGTCATAAAAGTCACAATTTTGTTTTCTTGTGCATTAGTAAGCAGTAAGTGGATAACATCCGCACAGAGAGCTCAAGAATTTAACAGGTTGAATCAAACAACTGCTGATATAGTTAGCCTTATAAGCTAAGCACCATAATGAATGCGTTTCACACAAACGAAACCATTAGAAACGCCTGATAGTGAACACAGTTTGTGTGTTGTTTTTGACTGTCTTGATCTGGGGAGAATTCTGATGGTTAAAGTTAGCTCGTGCTTTCTTTAACCCAAAGGCTTTCTTCTGCGAGGATTTATTTTCACCAAAAGAGGATCATTCAAAAGCGATAGCTTCCCCGTCTTAATTTGTTGCCATCCACAGTGTGATTAACATGACCAAGAAGCAACACTCAAAAATAAAAAGAAAGAAAGAAAGCAAATGATCGGGCCACTTGACCAAGTGAGCTCTCAGCATCGCCAATTAATCATGAGTTTCGGTCTGAGATAAATTAAATATTTGTAACTTAATAATAAGCCCTCATGCTTTTCAATACTAAAGAAAAAAACTCATCCTGACAAAATACTTTCGCTAAAAGAATCACTTTAGAAACATTAATTTAAATTGACATTTGTTTACTCACAAGTCATGGACTTACAGGAAACAGTTAACAAAACAAACAAGGCAACTCACTACACTATACAAAGTGAGGGAGGGAGATACAGAAAGACAAGCATGCCTGCTCAAACCATTACAACTTTGCAACATATATATTTTTTTTTTGTAGTGATAATTGCACAACCATTGTCGTTTACATGGGAAATGATCACTAACCTTTGGGTATGGCACATAAACGTCCAATCACGGCACCCTAAACTACATTCTCTAAAGTTAAATCGTGGAGAACATCCTAACTAAACTTTCTAAAACCCTCTGCAATCTATGACGCAGCTCTCCACTCGAGGTCATTGTACCTTTTTGTTAAAGTTTTTCTCTGATGGATTCTAAATTTAAAAAAACAAAAATTAAAATACAACTAAAAATGAAATTGTAAGCCCAACCAGAAAAGGATCACGATGGCCCTTTGGTAGCAACCCCCTCCTAAACTTCAGATGCTAAGTAATCATCAATCAATAACAGAGCCCGGTTATACTCGGGAGTGATCTTAAGACCTCGTAATATAGAAGCTCAGTACAAAAATCCCGAATCGCAATGTAATCCTCAAACAGTAGCTCAAATGGGCCCTTTTACTAGTTCAGAATTACCACATCAATCTAGAAACAAAACAGAACAAAGCTACAATTAATGTAAACATAGTCATTTGAAAGAAGTGTATTCTGAGATTAAACATAGACAAATGTAGCGTGCACGAAGCCAACACTTTTCAAGGATATCCTATCTTGACACCATAGCATGTTAGAGAAGATATCATGACGTAATCATTTCTTCCTACACTGGTCCAACTCATTTTTCATGGTATGAAATTGCATTAGCCAGTAGCTTTAATCGATACTCTAATCACTGGTATATTTTCCCCTTAAAGCTGCCACTTTTGAGTCTTCACTCTGATTACCATATTTTACTCCACCACCACAGCCACAAAAACTGACATTACCATTTTATATGCAGAGGTACAATTAATGCACAAATGAACATCAACTCAAACACATACTTACAAGACATCTAGGCTAAAAGATCCATTCAACATAAAATAAACGATATAAATTCACCCCGAAATCCAAAGAAAGGTAAAGTTTAATGATTCACAAAATTAATAATTAAAAAAAAAGAACCAACAATACAAAGTTTTTTAGCAAATATCACCTCAATATCGCGCCCACGGAAATCCAAGAACGAAAAATCAATACTCGAGGAAAATTATTCACCATGATCCCAGAAACCTCCTCGGCAGTAGCCGGATTCGAAGGTGTTGAAATTGATTTTGTGGATTCTATAGGGCGATGATGATTACAAGCAGCAGGAGCTTTGATGATCGAAATGGAATGGTGGATATGGCGCCATTGAAGGATTTGGAGGTAAAATTTTGGGGATTAGGGTTTATGAAACGTATGATGATTTTTTTTTGGGGGGGAGGGGGTCTTGACTTTTAGAGAGCTTATTGGTTTTGGCCTTTGGGAGGGAAATCTGTACTTTTGAACTTTTCAGATCTCTGTACAATTTTATTCTTTCGATACTTATAAAAGAAGAGTAATTTGCTCAAAAGGTCCTTTATAGTTGGCAGAAAACTTAATTTGATCATTTACATTAAAAACTCACACATTTGGTTCATTATATTTGTCTTTTCAATTAATTTGGTCATTTTTATTTTTTTTGGCCTTTTACATTTGTGGGTTCTTGGGCTGACCAATTCTTGGTCAACTCAATTGGGGCATTTTCGGTAACTTAAAAATTTCAGATTTTTAAAATATGTTTAAAATAAAAAATATATTAATATATTACTAAACTTATTATATTAATTTATAATTTATTATTAAAAAAGAAAAAAATTCAAAATTCAAAAGTAACATTGTTAAAAATTAAAAAATTGAAAAATAAAAAAATCAAAATCTGATTTACTTTTTACCCGTGGGCTACCGCCCACTGCCACCGTCGGACCACCGCCGGCCGCCCGGATTCTGGCGACGGAATTCGGCCTGCCGGTCAGTGACGGCTGTGGGCGCTCCGGCGACGGCAGCGGCGGTAGAGGTAGTCCGATGGTGGTGTAGATATATTAAGAATAAATTAATTTATAATACTAAACTTATTATATTAATTTAAAATTTATTATTAAATAAGAAAAAAATTTAAAAATTCAAAATTCAAATATAATATTATTGAAAAAATCCAAAATCTGATTTATTTTCTTTAACCTGTCGACCCAATCGAAATTTTTTCCTTTGAATTATTCTATTTTTATCATATGAGACCCACATATAATTTTTTTCTTTACCCTTATTCAGTATTTTTTATTCGCGTTCTGAATAAGGGTAAAGAAAAAAATTATATGTGAACCCCACATGATAAAAAGAGAGGGCTTATATAGACAATGGTATATTTTAGTTTTTGATTTAGTTTTTAGTTTGAGTTTGAGATTTGATTTAAAACATGTTTATCATGTGGGGCCCATATTTAATTTTTTAATTTACCCTTATTCAGTATTTTTTTCGTTATACCAAAATAACTTACGAAAAAAAAATATTGAATAAAGGTAAAGAAAAAAATTAGTTATGGACCCTGTATGATAAAAAAAAAACAGAATAATTCAAGGGTAAAAGATTTCAATTGGGACAGACGGGTAAAAAAAAATTAGATTTTGGATTTTTAAATTTTTTTAATTTTTTAATAATATTATATTTGAATTTTGAATTTTTTAATTTTTTGTTACTAAATAATAAATTATAAAGTAATATAATATATTTAGTATTATTTTAATATATTTTTTATTTTTAACATATTTTGAAAATTTGAGATTTGTAAGTTATCGAAAATGCCCCTGTTGCATTGACCAAGAATTGGTTAGTCCAAGAACCCACAAATCTAAAGGCCAAAAAAAATAAAAAGGACCAAATTAGCTGAAAAGACAATTGTAATAGACCAAATGAAAGAGTTTTTAATGTAAAGGACTAAATTACATTTTTTTACCAAATGTAAAGGACCTTTTGAGCAGATTACTCATAAAAGAACCACCTTCAATTATATTCCAATTTATATTCCAATATTTTGATCAGTTATGAAACTCCTAATAACATCAACGATTTTAAAAAGGGGTAAAACAGACAATAAATAAACACAAATTCTTCAAAAATTTTAAAAATTAAACCTTCAACCTCAAAACGACACCGTTTTGGATATTCCCGAAAATAACAAATTTACGCCTTGAACATCAAAACGACGTCGTTGTACCCCAATTAACCACAAAAGTCGGTCGACCCTCATCCCTTGTCGCTTTTCCAACCAAATCTTCGCAGATGGCCGTTCTTTCCCCTCACCGACGACCACTTTGCCGGCGACTTCACCATCTCTGCCTTGTCGGTCATCACCGATGCCACCTTCGCAGTTGTCTTCTTCGCAGCCTAATCTTGGGGTGATGGCCGGATAAACCTAATCATATTGAGATTAGAAAATTACCGATTCCCTACGAGTCTATCTTGGGTGTACCCGGGAGCATGGTGCACCCCCTCCTATTTTTTGCATTACTAGTTCTTATTTTTTTTTTCCCCTCTTTTCTAAATAACTTCCTATATTTTACAAGTTTAGTCCCTATTATTTTTTTCCTCTCTCTTACAAAAAATATCTCTAATCTTTAAACGAGTATATTTCCCTCTCCGTGAAGAATTAGAAAATGTGTTACATACGAAATTTATAGTACCCGTCAAGATCTATCCAACGAGATCCATATGGAATATTTTTTTCAAACTTAAAAATGAATAAATTCTAATGGGCAGAAATGCAGAAAGTATCGTGTTGGACAACCATTACAAACACGTTGGATAACCACTAGATAACCGGCGGATAAGTGGCCTAATTCAAATTCTTTCTCATATTTTTACTGATGGAAATAGGTACATTCAAAGGCATTGGATAAAGACTAGAACACCACCAATGGATAGCCACCAGCGCCGCGATTTGGACAAGTAGAAAAAATGATCGAATAAGCAGTACAAATTGGTTGGATAATCAGTTTAAAAAATACGGACAATGATATCCAAGAAAAATAGAAAAGGAAAAAAAATTTGGAGAAACATTGCAAACTAGTTAGTTGGATAATCGGTATGAAAACATAGGACAACCACTTTTCTAGAAAAAAAAAAAAAAGAAGATGATTGGATATGCATTACAAGACATTTGGATAATCAGTAAAAATAATCAGATAAGCAGTACGAACTTCTTGGATAATCAGTGGTTGCTGTTGTTGATCCTTTCTCCTTTTGACTTGATGATATTTTAGAATCTTATGTTTTCTTCAAACCCGGTCCTCTACCATGCATGTGTTGCATACTCTTATCATCTCACTTTCTCTCTTTAAGGTTCTATCCACTTCAACTTGCCTTTGTTTTTCTCCAGCGCATGCGGTTTGGTTGTCTTGGTGTGATGACGATTTTGATTCCTATAAATACTACCATTCCATCAAAGAAGGAGCAGGTGTTCTCAACTTACTCTGACAATCAGCCTGGAGTTTTGCTTCAAGTCTATGAAGGTGAAAGAACCAGAACAAGGGACAACAATTTGCTTGGGAAATTCAAACTTCCTGGCATTTCCCCATCTTCTAGAGGTGTACCTCAAATTAATGTGTGCTTTGACATTGACACTAATAGTATTCTCAATGTATCTGTTGGAGACAAAACAACTAGCCTGAAATACAAAGCTGAAGATGAGGAGCATAAGAAGAAAGTCAAAGCCAAGAATTCCCTTGAGATTACGCATACAACATGAGGAACACCATTAAGGACTAGAAGATAGTTCCAAGCTTGCTGAAAATGACAAGAAGAAGATTGAGGATGACGTAGAATCTGCTATTCAATGGTTGGGTGGAAACCAGCTTGCGGAGGCTGAAGAGTTTGATGACAAGATGAAAGAGCTGGAGAGCATCTGAAATCACATCATTGCTAAAATGTTCCAAGGAGTTGAAGGCGCTAATATGCGTGGAGGGATGGATGACTATATGCCTTCAGATGGATGTGGTAGCGGTTCTGGTGCAGGTCCTAAGATTGAGGAAGTTGATTAAGCTGAGCGATGTTAGTTCATCTTTGGTGGTGGCATGTTTCAGGTCACTCCCGGAAGTTAAAATATCTAGAAACTATGGTTGTCTTTTGGTTGTTATAATCTTAGAACTCCGTAAGTCATGGAAGTTATGCAGTTAAGCTTAGTTCGTTCTACCATGTAAATAACTCTTTTCTGCTGAGCGCGGTTCATAAGATGATCTTAAGAAGTGGTGCCCTTTGCTAATTTCCATCTTCTAAAACTATCTTTTTGCTCCTTCGGTGGCATGCTTTGCAAAATTATTTATGCCACTCATTTTGTGGAACAATTCTCCCCTTGATATTATTTTCTCCATGATAGCAACGCAATGCCTTAGATTGGAAAAGATTCAATAATGTTACTAAATTCAAATTGAGTAGAATTTTGTATAGCAAAAACTGTAGGTATCCAGGAGAATTAGTAGTGGAAATTGAAATAAAAATTTTCATCTTTAGTTGTAGGAGAATTAAAATACAAACTGTTGCGTGACTACAAACAAACTAGTTGTTTGAAAAAGGTTCTTTTGGCTTTAAACAAGCATTCACAGGTTAAATGGATAATAAAGACATAGAACCCTTGATCACTATTACCTGACAAGTGACATCTTTTTTTTTTCTGGTGAAATAGAAGAACCAACTGAAAAGGAAACTATATTACACGTGAGATGCCTACCGCATCTTCTTGCACTAACAATCTAATACTACTTGGAAATCTATCACAAAACAAGAGTCCATCTTCTAATCTAAGTTCTAAAGCCGATTTGGCGAGCGAATCAGCACAAAAGTTACTTTCTCAGAAGGAAATTCTACTCCAAACTCCCTTTCCAAAAGGATGATGACTTCATCCAACCAAGAGTCCACCTGAGCTTCCGTGGTAAAGCTTTGAATCCTCTCTACAGCTTTCAATGAGTCAGACTCAAAAATTACCTTCGAGTGACCAAGCTGTTTAGCAATTTTTATACTTTGTAAAATTGCTTTCAATTATGCTCTTTCTACTGAGCAAAGGGCAATTCTTTCCTGAAAGACCTTCAAAAATCTCCCCTGACTATCCCTGATTATCCCTGCTATTGCCGCTTCTTGGGTCTCTTGGCATACCGTCGCATTGCAGTTAAATTTCAGCCATCCCTCTAGTGGCGGAGACCATCCACTCACATCCTCCCTTAGTGGTTTGTTATTTTGCCACTTAAGCAACATGTTACTGCTGCTGATCTCTGTCGCCTTCATTGTTGCTTGCCTAAGAAATTGTTCTGTGGAGGATTCCATGCCATTAAACACAAAATCGTACCTTGCATTCCATATGGTCCAGCAGGTTGCTGTAAAGATGTTTCGACAACTAGTGTCCTTATCAGCTAAATTAGTCCTCACCCATCCCCCCTCAGCCATCTGAAAAAAGGATTCTTTCCTTTCCTGTGGTACTAAGATCTCCCACGCATAACGAGCTTCTGAGTAATCTCGTACTTCATGTAGTGACAAGTGACATCTTCGTTAAAGAAAAAAGGACCTCCTTGATCGATTGGATCATATAATAGGACAACTCAACCTTTAATGACGGGAAGATAATGGAGATGAATGATATAAGCAAATACTAAATCAGGGACAAGAAATCAGACATTATTACAATGTATCATTGTTGCCCCTAATTTCAGCTAGAAGGATTCAGGCAGTAAACGATTGCCGAGATAGTCTACCGAATCTATCCATATACTTACACATCCCAAAATATTGTTCTTTATCGACTCATCTAAAAGTTCACAAGTATTTTCTTTGTTCGACATACCAAATTGATCATCCAAAAAAAGAATAAACAAAACAAGTGCAAAGAAAAAAAAGAACAGAAAACTCTTGGCAGCATCACAAATTTCATCTTTAACGATAAACCAAAAAGTTTGAAAAAAAAGTCGTGTCATACTATCCAATCCAGGGGCTTTGTTAGGATTCATGCTAAACACGACACTCTTGACCTCAGCTTCTCGAACTGGACGTATCAAGGTGGTGTGATGTCCCAGAAGCTTATACGTCAAGCAAGTAGGTGGAACAAAATCCCACATTGGTGGATGATGGGTGACAGGATCAGTATATAAACCAGCTACTAAATAATTTGGGTTAACCATTTTGGGTGCAGCGAGGACAAACACCCAAATAGTTATTGGGACAGACCCGACAGCTGGGGCGTTACAATTGGTATCAGAGCCGACCTAGTACTGGAAGCTAAGTGCTACATGCGGGCACACCTCTAAGCTCACTAATGGGACAAGTGCACCGACACCTCTGAGCCTACAGTTGAGACAAGTGTTTTATGTACGGGAGACACCTCTAGAATTCCGTCCTAGGGGAGCCTAGGCCCAAATGAGCGTTCTTGTGGGTCTTGCAAGGACGCAAGGATCCAAAGGGAGGTCGAGTGTGATGCCCCAGAAGCTTGCACGTCAAGCAAGTAGGTGGAACAAAATCCCCACATCGGTGGATGATGGGTGGGAGGATCAGTATATAAACCAGCTACCTGGTCTACTAAATAATTTGGGTTAACCATTTTGGGTTCAACGAGAACGAACACCCAAATAGTTATCGGGACAGACCCGAGAGTTGGGGCGTTACAGGTGAATTCATCCTTTCTGTGATAGTAGCAGGGAATCCTTCTAGCAATGCTTGCCATCCTGGCCTATCCTTTGATGTAAACAATTTCTTATAGAAATTCTGAGTCTCCTCTCCCACCTCTTCCCCAGTCTCACACCATCCTCCTCCTGACTTCTCAATCTTTTTTATTCTATTATACTTCCTTCCTTGTATTGTTGAAGCTTGGAAAAACTTCGTATTTTTATTCCCCTCCTTCAACCATTGGTTCCTGCTTTTTTGATGCCAGTATAATTCCTCTTCTTTGTATGCCTCATCTAATTTTTGTTTTAGCTCTTCCCACTTGTGCCAGTCCCTATCACCCCCCTGTTGCTTCATCATATTCCTCTCTTGAGTATTACTTCTAATGGCCTTTTTCAGAATTCAGAGCTTGCCCTCTACTCCATTTCAATAATTCCATTCTGCACAACTTTATTTTAAAGGCCATTTTATACATAGGAGATCCTTCAAAGTGTGTTCCCCATGTCTTAGCTATTGTCTCATTCAAACCATCTTTTTTCAGCCATCTTCTATCAAAAGAGAACTTGATTTTTCTTCTTTACTGTTAATGATCTGAAGAGTGCCTTTCAATGTGAGTAACTAGAGCCTGTGGATGTTCTAATAGCCAGTCTGTCAACCCAAAAATTCAGTCTAACCTCTCCTCAATATATCCTTCCCCTAACCTATTGTTGGCCCACGTCCATTCTCTCCCTGTAAACCTTATTTCCTCCATACCCATCCTGAAGATGACGTTTTGGAAACCCTCATAGCTTCTTTCCATTCGTTTTCTTCCCCCCTTCTTCTCCTTACTCCCCTAATATCATTCCAGTCCCCCCCATAAACCATCTATTGCCCCATGACCTACTTTTTCTCAATTAATACCTCCCATTGGCACATTCTTTCCTCTGGCTCTGTAATTATATAGACAAAAATACCCCACACAGGTCCTCTTGTTACAGCAAACTCATAATGTAATTCAATGCAGAAAGATAATGTTCTAACTTTTATACACTGTCACCCATTCAGTCTACCCCAGAAATAAACCCCCACTACATCCTACTAGATCTACAGCCATATACCTATCCTTAAACCCCAGTTTTCTTGCTACAGTCTTAATAAAATAACTTTTCCTCTTTGTTTCACAAACAAAGGTTACCTCATGTTTATAGAGCCCGCATGATTCTTTTAGTTATGAAACCATAGACGACCCTTCCAACCCCCTACAGTTCCACATTGATGTACTCATTGGGAAACTTCGGGCCATTTTAGGCTGGCTTCCAGTACCTGTACATTTCCTTGATTGCTGTTGATTGCCTCCCCTTCTTGCTTAACATCATCATTCTGCCTCACCTTCTTACATCCTTCCTGATTCATCTCCTCTTTACCTTCCATCATCATCCTGTCCCTTTTGCGCTTGTCTCTTATTACTTCATCCCTGTTCTCCACTTCATTAGATTGCATTGCTATCTCCCCTCACGCCATCTTCTTCCACAACCCCTTTCTATTGCCACTTTTCTGTGCACCTGTGTCCCCTTTGCTGCTCTTATCTACTTTCTTGCTTTCCAACGCACTCCTGTTCCACATCTTGTTAGTTAAGTCGTCAAAAGGACTCCTCATGTCTTTTATCATCTCTACTTTTGGTCTCATAAAGTCCTCATAGACATGTTTCGGGATCTTTCCATTGTTAAAAACTTCTGCATGAAATTTGCCCCCGTTTTTACCCCTTGTAACATTGATTCTTCGCTACTATACTCTTCCATGACATTTCCATCCTCTAAACTATCTTCCTCAACTACCCATCCCCCTCATTTTTCATGAGTGACTTTCTCCTTCTCCCTTAAACTCATCTGTTCCCACTCATCCTGCTCTATTTCCACACAACTGGTTTCCCCTTTTCCCCCCACAAACTGAAGTTCAAGGTTTCCTTTACTTCCTTGTTTTCTCCCTCCCTTGTATCTACCTCCTGACCCTTCTGACCCTGTAAAACCACTCCCTTATCCTTCCCTTTCTTTCCCTCTTGTAACCCCCTCACCTTTCTCTCCACTCAGAGTCTCCTGTAGTCCTTCTCTCCAAAATCCCGCCCTTAACCATGGCCCATATTGCCCCTCCTTCAATCTACCCATCTCTGCATCTGTAGCCCTAGATTCGCAACCTTTATCTACATGCCCAATGCACCCACAGTACTGACAGAAACCTGGCAGATTCTCATAACGAAATTCAACCCAAACCTCTTTACTTTTGTTTCTAACTAGGGTTCCTCTAACTAGAAGTTTTCACAAGTCCATTTCTACAAGTACTTTAACATGTCTATATTCAAAACCGCTTACCTCAGGAACTATTGCATCCTTCACAGCTCCAACCAGATCTCCCAGATCCAATCTTGTTTCTCGAGATAGACAGTGCCTTGGGACGTTCCAGATCTGCGCCTAGATCGGCGAGAAGTTGAAGAAATACGCATTAAAATCCATCTCCACTTCCCAGTTATGCAATGCTATGAAGTGATTATCGAATGACCAGGGGCGCTGTCGCATAATCGATTCGCGGTCCTCCGATTTTGCAAAGATAAATTGGAAGGTGTTCGACTGGATCTGCTCCACCCCGACTAACCCTCTGTGACGCCAAGCCTTCTTCATGGCATTCTTGACTCCGTAAAAGTTCATCTTTTTCTCACTGAAGACCTTGCCCACTAAGCTTCGATTTTCTTCTTCCATCCCCTTTTCGATATGTTTGTGGATTAACTCTCTCCCCCCTTTTTCTTTTTCTGACAAAGAAAATGTTTTGAATCTCTCCATTATCTCTCTCTCCATTTTGTCCTTCCCTATCTACTACGACAGATCTGAATTGAATTCCACTTTGAATTTTCACCCAAAGCTGGTCAACGAGTCCTGTAGTAAAAGCGAGAAGAAAAAATGGGACAAGTGTCAAGAAGAAAGATTTAGAGCATAAATTATTTGCAGGCTATCCAAAGAAAGCATTTAGTTCTATGGCATTTACTACAAGGATTTTTACTAGTGTTTATATTTGGTTGCTTAGACTATTAGTTGAATGTGTTGTTGCCTTTAGTTTTATCCAGAAACACTATAGTTCGTACAAAGGACACCAAAAGCTTTTATTTTTGTAAAAAATTTTGAAATTTTTTTAATGAAATTTTTGAAAACTTTCAAATTTTGAAAGAGGAAACCAACTCCCGCCTACGGGGAGAGCCAAAACTCTCAAGAAGAGAGAGAAATTTACACACTTGGCAACTGCTCCATTTTCTGGTCATTACAACCTAGTCAGAAATTTGTGTAATGTTATCTCTCTTTATTTGTTGTGATTTTGTTCTCTTACTTTTTAAAATGATTTTCACTTAATAATGTAGATAAAGATTAAGAAAAACATATAAGAAATGGTGTTTTTAATTTAATTTATTTTACTGATCATAAATAATTTAATACTCAGATAAAAATATAAAAATTAATTAATATAGTTTAATTCATACCATTTGTTCTTTTATTATCTTTTTAATTACTAGATGTTTGTGAAAAAGGGAAGCGCGGATGGAACAAACCTAGTAATAAAATGAAATTTCGTCATTTAACTTTAATTTTGAAAATACTACTTCCCTGTCCAAAAAATTTGTTTAGTTTCACTAGCAGTTTATATTTGAAATAGATAGAAAATTTGTGAGATACAAAATGTAGCATATCTATACAAACTCATGACTCTGTTTGTTTGCTTTTTTTATGGTTTTTTCAGTATATTTTATTAATAATTGTCCCATCCCAATATACCTTTTTACATTTTCAACACACCTTTTTATATTCTCAATACAAAAAATACCTAAAAACACACACTAAGAAAACGAACCAAACACACACATGAGTGGTGGCAATATTAAATTAAACCATTCTTTTTATTATAACTAGTTTGTTCGGTATCGCGTGACCATTTTCCATTAAATAATTTTGATATTAATAATAACTTTATGACACAATATAATGTTTATTAAATTTTGTGATGAATAACGGAATTTTTAGCGATATTTTAAATTTTTTTTGTTTTGTTTTATGTCCTTTTATATTTAGCCATATTTCTTTTGTTACACTCCCCAGTTTACGAATAATAAATATATGAACATCTACAAATAAATAATAAAAAAATAAAATAAATGACTCAAATTTATGTATCAGATTATACAAATATAAAAAAGTAATACTCCCTCCGTCCCATAATTATTGTCCAGTTTGGGTTTTCTTTTTTAGTTTAAATTGTACTAAAAGTGAAATCTCAAACTGGACAATAATTTTGGGATGGAGGGAGTAGTATATTCTTACTGAAACATGACCTCAAACTATACACATTCGAACTGTTACTTTATTTTATAAGGAAATTAAAAAAAAAAAAAAAAACATGACCTCACAATACAGCTTGTAACTATCAGGCCTCTCTATCTTTTCACTGTCTTCACAGGCCACCACATTCATCACTTCCCCTTCCGTCACTTCTTTCTCAAACATCATCTTGTCGGGATCTTCCCGCGCCAATGTGGCCTCAAACATGTCGAATAATGAAGAAAAATGGTACATTGCCTCCTTGAATCGAGTCTCGAAAAATGGGGCGCTGAAAGTTCCATTCAGGATTCTGTGTACAAAACAGCTGGATTTTGGTGCCAGTCAGGTTATGGACGCAATCCCTGGGACTAAAACAAGGATTTCCGTTGCTCTGGATTGTTGTTTTAACTTCATCAGGGACATTTCTAATCCTATAAACACAATCCACAATTAGGGCTTCAATTCCATCTCGGTCAATCATCGGATCATCTTCAGTTATGGTTTCGCATCGCTTCAAAATCGCGTGGAACTCGAAAGGGATGTTAAATCGCCTTAGCTTGCCAAGCCATGTCTCCACGATCCTCTCGGCTGAATGAAATCCAGGCTGTGGGAGATCAATTCCACAGATTTTGAGCTTGGGAGGGAAATTCCATGTAACAGTGGCCACTGAAATCCATACAAAATACCAAAATCAATTATGTGAACCCTCGCCGTATTGCCTATTGGTTTTGCAATATTCTTGTTAGCATAAAAGTAGGCATTCACTAAAATTGACAGATCCATAAATAGGCCTTCGAAGCGTTGAATGTATCAAAAGCTTATTCTGTTTTACTTGTCTGATGTGTACAAAGTTGTACCGACTCCTGGCTTCCAAGCTTCTAGGGCAGTCCCGAAACAATGAGCCAATCTTTCAGTTGAATGTCCACAAGACAAAGAATGTTGCCTGATTTTCTTCAACAATTCATTGGCTCCATAATTTTTGAGGTCAACAACTTCCCTGATATTCTGCCATTTTGAACATGCTTTCGGCTTCCCTCTTCTTGCAGTCGTTGGCAGAACATATTCAGGCTTTTTCAGTCCCCCTTTCTCTGAAGAAGATTCACCTGGCCCATCTCCTGATTCACAATAAAAATTAGGATTCCTGACTGGACAAAGCAATGCAATGTCATATTCTTCCTTGCTTTGTTCTTCATGATCAGTTTTCCCCTCATGACACTTGGCAAATTGCTTGCTACTCCTTCCATTTTCTTCACCTGGATCATCATCGTTGTTCTCTCTGGAATGCTGCAAATGATTGTTGCTCCTAATGAATGAACTTTTCATCAAAAAAAAAACTATCAGCAACAAAGCATGAATCTATTTGAGTACAGCCAAGATAATGACAAATCCCTTCTCCAGAAGGATAGATGGATTAAATGTGGCAAAGGATGAAGGAAAGAAGGAGGTGTAACAGAAAGGGGGCGCCAGAATGAATACATGCGATGAAATCACCTGAAAGATAAAGAGAGATATCAGATTATATTAACTGGAAATTATGAATTGATGAAGCAAATCTGCATATGCAAACATCTTTATATTGTTAAGCAATTGGAATACAGATACAATGCAGAATTTGTAAAAAAAGCATAAATGACTAAAGGTCATGGGGAAAGGCAAAAATTAAATTAATGCAACAATCAATCAACCCCAAATGTTAAACGATAGACCAGGAACTGGCCATTTTCTTAAATCAAAACCAACAGAGCTGTTCAATGATCAACTTTTGTATACTATGAGTCTATGACAAGCTTTCTGTAATATGGCGGATCATGAGGAGCAGGGATTACCATAAAAATATGGTAAAATGTCTGAAACAGTTCTAAAACATTTTGTTTTGTAATTTCTCTTCAAGCGAAAGATAGAGTTAACATACTTAGACGACTAAAAAATTTGTAGCTTCGATGGTGGTCATGTTTCTCATTCTCTGAAGTACTTAAATATTCTAGATACCCTGTTTGTCATATCTTGGACAACTAATTATTTTGAAACAAAAACACACCGAATTTTACTTTGTTAGACCATCAAATAAGATCATTTGCACCTACAGCATGAAATGCACCGAGAGAAGAATTTTCAGATAGCTAATTTACCAAATTCTCCTTCAATGTAGTCATATGTAAGACTTTCTTAATTGATATAGAAACAGAGATAAAGCCTTCCTTACAAGTTCCTAATCTCAGTGCCTCAAAATGTAAATGTTCTTAATTATGCTCTAGCGGACAAGCAAAGAATAACAGAACAAAAATATTTTTTCATTGCAGAATCTAATCACTCAAATATGAAAATTATGATGAGCATAAATACGCAAATTCAGATACAATAATCAAGATATTCAACAGCTGCAAATAATAGGCCAAACCTTTTTCTAAAAGATTGGGGAACAAAAGCAGCCATGTCAGGAAGTTCCCTTTCTTGCTTCAATGACTCAACTATTAGGTTCTGAAATTAGTACAACCATCCAGAGCTACAGAAACAAATGGATATTATGCTTTCAGGCACCATTCTCTTGTCCTCCTTTGCCATTGATTATTGTGTCCCCATCCAAGACCAGCGTTCCGGCTCACAAATCTAAGTACCTGCAAAAATTGGCAATTCTTTTCTTCTGCTTCAATGAAGGCGTTGGCAAAAGAACGCGACACTTTTATTCATTTTTAGTGAAGTCGGGGGCTGGTAACACAATGGCCGTTCACAAATCTGAAACAATTTCTGTATCATAATTCAAACAGATCAATGCACAAAGCTAAAAAAAGGAGCAATTTTTGTCTTTTAAAAACTTAGTACACGTGAAGCCAAAAAGCAACACGAAATAAATAGTCCAATTCAATAAGACAAAAATTGGATTGTGTAGGCTAAAGTCTAAAATTTGACATCACGCATCGTTGATTAGCTTTTCATATCTTCTCTCATTTTGATAGCAATAGTCAAACAAGTTGAAGGCCTAACTGCACCAATTCTCTCATTATGATCTGACCATCCACCAAAAAACAAGAAAAAACTCATATCCAGTTCATATTCTAAGACCCAAACTATTTTCTAAGCCCTGCATGAGCATATCCAATGAATTCCGGTCTACAGAGTTCACTTTTTGAAAAGAATTAAAGAGTGAATCATAGCAGCAGGGAAATAAATAGTAGGTTAGCAGAAATTTAAGAAAAATCTTTAGGCACTTGTATTTTACAAACAGAGAAAAAACATTAAGTGAAGGTTGAAAACTTGGAGCCTTATTCAACTACTCCATGCAATTGAATAAAAACAGAAGATGGAAAGCTACAAAGAATGATGTATGTATGCTAGATCGCTAAAGCACTCAACTCTCAAACATACAACAATAGAAGTATGAGATGCAGCTGTTGAAAATTAAAACAACTTTTACCCAAACAAAAAAAATTGCTTTTCCATATTTGAAGTCCACAATACGACACTTTTATTCCAAATTTGGCAATAAAACCAAAACAGTAAGGAATGGAAATATGCGTAACTTGTTTCAGTTAGAACCAACTTAGTACAGATAAAATGATGCTTACCTCTATCATCATGCAGGAAACCAGCCTTACAATTCAACCCCAGACCAAAGTGCATTTTGCCCAAAGAAATTGCCCAACTTAACATAAACAAACGATTGCGAGCCACAAAATTTTGCATACTTCACAAAACACAAATACACATCTTAGACAGAGCAAACCAGCATAAGCATTCTAAAAGATTGAAGCTGGAAAAAAAATCGTACAATATTTAACATTATACAACATCTAGCGCAGAACAAAGATTTTCCAATTTTATTGATACCTTTTTTATTAGCAATAAATTTGTGCTGGGTAAATTAGTAATTTAGTAATTTTCACAATCAAGCAAATCGGATTACCACTTTCCGATGCGAGGGATTGCAAACAATCACCTATCTTTTCCGTTTGTAAACCTTTCTCTACAGAAATACCCTTCACCTCCTTCCTCTTGAATACGTTCTCGTCCCTTAGAAAGAATCGATTTCATAGCTTCAATACTCCATATTCAATATTTAGCATCTTTTGTTGAGAGAAATCAACTGGGCTTTGTTTTGAATCCTCCAAAAAACAAACGGAACTATTGAGTGGAGCGAATTAGGTTAGGTAACTACCATGATAAGATCTCGGGAGGGGTATTTTGGAGCACCACCGTGAAACCTCTAAGGTCACCACCAGTTCCACCTTCTGCACCCCATCCTCTAAGCCTCTACCAACACCACTCCACCATCGATACTTTCGTCAGCAAATTTGGAGGCTGTAATTTGCTCGGAAGAAGAGGTGAAACAATGAAAAATTGGAGTCTCAAATTGGGAATGAACGGAATCCGGAGAACACCGGTGGGAAAAAGGCCAAGCGTAGAAACTCTGATGTTAAAATAGGGGGTTTTCTTTTATTTGGTAATCAAAACGACGTCATTCTAAAATTTGAGGTTCAAGTTATTATTTTGTTTGGTGTTTTTTACGTTTATTGGGGGAAAATGTTTTAAAGAAATATTGTATTTAATTAATGACGATTATAACCCTTTTAAAAATTACTGATGTCATCGGGAGTCTCTCAGCTAATCAAAATATTAATTTATCATTGAAAATATAATTGAAGATGATTCTTTTATAAGAAATAAGGATAAAATACGGGTTCTTTAGAGTTTATTTCGTCCTCTTCGTTGCTCAATCCTCAGGACCGAGGCCTATTTATCTTTATTTTTTTGCCCTTTTTGATAAAAAATTGTACCAAGAATTAGTACTTTGTAGACTTGCAGTCATTGACAAGTGGCAGCATCTTGACCATTAGTAAAATAACTTTCCTTAGTAATGGTAAGGTGTTTAGGCTTTAAAATTTTTAATAAAAAATTAGTTTTTTAATGCTAAAAAAGTATTAGTATACCATCATCTCCATTGCCGTGGTATATTGTATTCAAAATAGAAAATAAATAGATGTGTGATAAATCAGATGACGATGATCAATTTGAATATAAGTTGGAGGAAAAGATTAGGAGAGAAATATGAAAAAGGGAGGAAAGTAGTTAACCCAATAATACTTTGATTTTTTTTTTTTGAGATAATTCTTGTCGATAGATACGGGCTTTCTCTCTCCTCTCCCGTTTCTCTAGGCGCACGTTAGCAAACTGCTAACATACGCTACGCCATGTCCAGAGGGAGGAAACCAGGGCTGAAAGTCCCCTAAAAAGTATCAAAATCAACAGGAAACCATAAGGAGAACACTGATACTGTGGAGGAAGTGCTTAATCTGAGTAAAAACAGCAAATCACCAAAGAAGAACCCAGATGAAACCCTAGAGATGTTGGGGATCTAGAACAATTGAAGGATAACGGGCTTCCAAAAGCGGGCAATCAAGTACACAGGATGATGGAATCAGAGGGGAAAGCTGTCTCAACAGAGTTGAAACTAACGGAGAAGAAAGAACAGGCCAAAACATGGGAGAATTTTGTTGTCAATAGATTTAAGAAGATTTGAGTCAAGCTCGAGTTCAAGCCCCCCCCCCAGTAGTCAATGGAGTGCCAGTGGTAAAGATTCAACTACAGAAGGTCGAAGTGGAAGCAGAATACTGGGCACCATCAGTGGTCAGCCATGTCTTGGGAGCCCATCCCCCTTACAAAGTCATGAATGCCTACTACAGACAAATTTGGGGACACCTTGGAGTTGATAAGGTTCTTTTGCCTACTGATTTATTTCTTATTAGATTTAAGTTAATGCATGCTAGGGAAGAAGCTCTAAAATTGAACATTTATCATTTTGGTAATGGGCATCCAGTAATAGTTAAACCTTAGACGGTTGATGAAGGGATTAAGTATAAGGATGTGAGTAGTGTACCGGTTTGGGTCCAATTTCCTAACTTGGAGCTCAAATACTGGAATGCGGATTCTCTGAGTAGTATTGCTAGTACTCTAGGAACCACAATTATGACAGATGAACTCACTGAAAGTAGGAAAAGAGTCCATTATGCTAGACTGTTGATTGAAATGGAAATTAAACAGGAAGTCTTGGATAAGGTGTTATTTGAAGATGAGAAAGGAGCGGTACAGACTCAAAGGATACATTATGAATGGAAACCTGTTGTTTGTGGTTGCTGTGATGGTTACAGGCATGATACAAAAAACTGCAGGAAACAAAAGTAAGCGGTTGCTAATACACCAAAACCAACTGACCACAAGAAAGGAGGTGAAGACACTGAATGGAGAAGAGTGGAAAAATGCAAGAAGGAGGAGGATAACCCAACAACTCGAGTAGAAGCTAAGCACCAGGGGTCCATTATGGTTAGCCAAGAATAAAAAATAGAGCCCTGCTTGTTTCACAGATCTGAGAAGATCCTCTGAGGAAGACATCCAGAGACTGTTAAAGGAGTTTGAAGGGGAAAGCAGTGGGAAAGACAAGGGAAAGATGGATATAGAATCAGATCCTGATCCCAATGTTTCATGTGTAAGATCTTAATGTGGAATATCAGGGGCATCAATGCCCCTATAAAACAGAAGGAACTCCTCAGAGTCCTATCTGTAAATAAGATCAACTTAGCATGTATTGTTGAGATAAAAATGAAGAATGATCAGGTACAAGAGATTATGAAAAGCTTACTCCCACAGTGGCAGTACAAGACAAATGGGAGTCAAGATAGTAAAAGTAGAGTACTATTAGTATAGGATGATTCAGTGGAGGTCCAAGTGCTGAACAGCTCTGAGCATTTTATTCATTGCAATGTGTCTATAAAGAAGAGTGGAGAGGAATTTGTCATGACTGGATTATATGCCAGTAATGAGATGCAAGCAAGAGAAGATTTATGGAAGGCAATAATGGATATAAGTAACACAGTGGAAACAGCATGGTTGGGTTTGTGGTGATTTCAACAACGTGCTAACACAAGAGGAGAAACTAGGGGGAGTTTCAGTGGCCCTAAATGAAATAGAACCGCTCAAGCAATGCTTTGAAGAGTGTGACCTGCAAGACTTGAAACAGCAAGGCTCTCTTTATACATGGTGTAACAAGCAGGTTGGGGGCTCTAGAATATATGCAAAGCTTGATAGGACAATGGTGAATGGAGACTGGGTGGAGCAATTCAATCACTCTATTACCACTGTACTCACTGAGGGGATCTCAGACGCCTCCCCAATGCTGGTGCAGTTAAAAATGGAGATGCATAGTCAACCCAAACCATTCAAATACTTCAACTGTGGAAGCTTGATCCATCTTTTAAAGAAGTAGTAGGGAATAAATGGGGGATAAGAATGAGAGGCACTAAGATATTTACAGTGGTCAAAAAGATGAAAATGTTGAAGAAAGATCTAAAAGCTTTGAGTACGAGATGTTTCTCTGATGTTCAGATCTAGCTGCAACAGGCACATATCAACTTAGAGCAGAAACAGCAAAACTTGATACAACATCCCAATGCAAAGAGACAACAACAAGAAGAAATAGCTGCTTATAAGGAATACATCAGCAAATATATAGCTTATGATAGCTTCATGAGATAGAAGATCAAGGAAGATTGGATTAGAGATGGAGACAGCAATACCGAGTTTTTTCATTCCAAATTGAGACAAAAATCAATGAGGAATAAAATCTGGTCAATTATGGATGAAAAGGGGGAGATTGTTAGAGACTGAAAACGGGTTGTGGACCGTTTCCTGGCATTCTTTCAAATACAGCTGGGTCAGAAAGTTACAAGGAAGTTGACTAGACATGAAGTGTTCCTCAAAGGCCCCAGACTTGACCTGAACATGCAACTGAAGTTGATAGCCCCTGTCACTAAGGAAGAGATCAAAAGAGCCTTGTGGAGCATCAGCATCAACAAAAGTCCGGGACCAGATGGATATGGCAGTGATTTCTTCAAAGCAACATGGAATATCACTGGATATGAAGTCTCAGAAGCTGTCATGAAATTCTTCGAAAATGGTATGATGCTAAAACAAACAAACTCTACTTTAATTGCTTTAATTACTAAAGTAGAAAATGCATTCCACTCTAATCAATACAGACCTATTGCCTGTTGTAATGTGCTTTATAAAGTGATATCTAAAGTACTCTGTAATAGACTAAAAAAGGTTCTTCCTGTACTTGTTGATGGGAATTAGGGTGCTTTAGTGGAGGGTAGAGTGATCTTGCATAATATTTTGATTACGCAAGAGTTAATACGTTTGTATAGAAGAAAAGGGATAGTTGTAGGTGTATGATGAAGAATTGGAGATAGACATGCAAAAAGCCTATGACACTGTAGACTGGGATTTTATAGAAGAATGTCTAAATGATTATGGGTTTCCTGGGACATTCACGGGTTAGATAACAGAGTGTGTACGGACCACTTCTTTCTCCCTGTGTATTAATGGATCAAATGTAGGATTCTTTAAGGGAAAAAGAGGTTTAGGATAGGGAGACCCCATATACCCCCTAATCTTTGTACCGTTCATGGAGTATTTAACGAGATTACTCAAAAAAATAGTAGAAAACCCTAGATTCTAGTTCTTCTGTCAAAATGAAGTTGTCAAATATATGCTTTGCAAATGACTTAATGTTACTCTGCAAAGCTGACCTACCCACTATAGAATCTATCAATGTGGCTTTTAAGGAGTTTCCAGAAACCTCTGGCCTGAAAGCCAATCCATCAAAATCTGAAATATTTGTAGGAGGGGGTAAATGAGAGCTTGAAAATGAAGATTCATAAAGTCACAGAGTTCAAAGAGGGTAGATTCCCCATACGATACCTAGGAGTACCATTGTCCCCGAAAAAATAGAACCAAGTAGAATGTCAGGCTGTTACAGATAAAATAGTAAGTAGATTGAATTGTTGGAGCTCAAGGCACTTATCGTATGCCGGAAGGTTCCAACTTATCAACTCTATCTTACTACATATGCATGTATATTGGTCATCAGCCTTTATTTTGCCCCATAGCATTACAGAAGCAGTGAATCGAAAGTGCAGAGAATTCCTATGGAGGGTTAGAGCCTCATGCAGATATTCTGCACTAGTTGATTGAGATGTTGTGTGTAAGAAGAAGAAAGAAGGAGGGCTAAAGAATTGACATTTTGAAATGAAGCCGCCATTTTGGAATGAAGCCGCCATTTTGAAACAACTGTGGTGATTGACAAGTGCAAAAGAAGCCTCTGACTGTGGTGGATGTATGAAGTGTATTTAAAGGGGCAGAGTATCTGGGAAGTGGAAAGCAAAATGGATAGTAGCTGGTCCTGGAAGCAGATTCTCAAACTGAGAGATAAGACCAAAGAAGAGTTTGATTTGAGTAAATGGAAACACAACAAGAATGGAGTGTATTACATCAATTCTGGGTATAAATGGCTTCAGGGGGTAGGGGAAAAAATGTCTGCTGCTCCTGTTATTTGGTCTAGAATGAACATCCCTAAGCATGCTTTCATTGCTTGGCTGGTCTGGAAAGGCAGAGTATGGACCAAGGACTGGCTAAGCCACCTAAATATCCCTGTACAGGATCCAGTATGTTGTTTATGTGGGGATCAGGCATAGTCACTTGAGTACCTGTTTTTCAGCTGCAAGTTTTCTAGTGAACTGCTCAACAAAATCAAAAGCTGGCTAGGTATCAGAAGACTTTCAGTGCAGAGGTGTAGTTGGCACAAGGAGATTCTATACATGTGGAAATCAACCAACATGAAAAAGAGGAATCTGTATTCTGTAGTTGTGGCACAGGAATCTATAGCATTTGGGAGGGGAGGAACTCCAGGATTTTCAAAACCCAAAGCAGAAGTGTGGACAGCATATTCCAAGAAATCCAGAAGCAGGTGAAGATCAGGGTACAGATGTGCTACAGCAGGAAAATCTCAACAGTGGAGCAAAGTATTTTTGACAATCTTTTCCCGTAATGGAAAGAATGTGTTTTAGAGTGTACATTTGATGTAAATAGCGCAATTTTTGGTAGGAAGCTTGTACTCCAAACTCCATATTTTGAGCTAATGCAAAGTTTACAGTTCTTCACCAAAAAAAAACAAAGTCCGACTTGGCCATCACATTTAGAGATCACTCTTATATTGGCTCCATCGGGAGAGATCATCATCATCATCATCATTGTCACTATCTTGGAGATCTAAAGTAGAGCCGTGAGTCTCTTCAACATCTGCTCTCATAGTTCCGTCAGCAATGGCTTCATCGATCTCCTCAGACTTTGCTGTTTCATCAATCTCCTCAGACTTTGATTCCTCATTCTGTTCACATCCAAGAATTAAAAAGTACAAAATCAGACATCAGAAAACAAGAAAGGCACAATATGAAGGTCTCCCTTCATGTTTTCACATGTTCGAAAAGGAAACCAAATTCAGTTCTATGAAGGATTTAAATCACTTCTTACACTCTTTCAAAGAAAACAAAGGTAAAACAGAGATGCAAAAGGTAGAAGTAACCACAACCATGTTTACATCAGCATCAGGGTTCTCTTCATCTTCCTCTTCTGTCAAGCTGGCTGAATTAGCTCTGCAGATTTCTTGGATCTTGGCCGCAACTTGTTTCAAAATCTCTATTTCTGATCCAAGATCGAAAAGATGTTCAAGACCAAGCAATGATATGTCAAACAATTCTATCAAAATTTAATATTCCATATCACATTGAGTAACTCAACTATTACACTATCGAGGTTCTTTCAGGAAGCAAGATTTACCTTTGGCGGGATTCATAAGAGCTTCACGAATCCGTGAAGGATTCTGTTGGTGTTCTTTCTTGTACTTCGATAAAATCTGCCGAGGTGTCTTGTCACGAAAATAACACCTTTGGATACATGAAAAATCAGTGTGGAACAGCTGCAAAGCCTGCAAATTTTTCCCTCTAGCATCAATAAGATGTAAATTGGACACCCTTAAATACATGACAAATTTAACAGCTTCTATCAAACAACAACAAATAATTACTTCTACCCCTTCCTAAATTTAAAGAGTCCAAACTAGAAAAACCTGATAGAATACTTCTGTGTCCTGCTTCGACCATCTTGATCTTGGAGTTTTGTGCATGAAACTCTGATAGTTGATGGAGGTACCTTCATCCCTAAGTCTTTCTTCATCATAGCTTACATCACCAAAAGGTTCATCTTCGTCGTCATTCACGGTGTGATTAGCATTCCTATGAAACAAAAATTGTCACCAGATGCAGTAGTTGATCAATAATAATTAAAAAAAAAGCACCAAAAACAAAAACGTTTTCAGTAAATTGCCAGGTTGACCATGCCGAACTACAGATACATATTGACATCATAAACAATTTCTGCAGAAGGCATGATTTCTATAAGGGAATTAATTTAATGATGATTAGTTAAATACAAAGCAGAGACCTTGCTCTCATTTCTGTTAACATAAGAACATAACAAGATAAAATCAATGGTCGGCATATGTCTACACACTATATTCATGAAATCCCTGTGGCACTCAAAGAGAGGTTATGAAAATTGCATCAAACACGATTTTCTTACCGCTGATTCTGAAGCTGTTCTTTCAATGACTTTGCCTCCTTTTTCTGTGAAAGACACATCCAAGAGAAATCAATTTATGTTAAAAGTGTGGAGTAAAAACTATATAAAGAACTTAGCCATTCACCGATTCAACTACGTCAGAAAATATTTCATTACTTTAAAAGAACAAGTTTTTAGGCTCCAAAATATGAAAGAAAATCAAATAACATCCAGTAAGAAATATACTTTCACCCTCTCATTGTGCTCCATAAGCCTAATTGCATCCTTAAAAATCACCTTCCGGATGTCTATTTCGTCTTGAGGAATTTCCAGTAAGGCTTTGTCAACTGTAAAAACAGAACAGGAGATGAGCTAAGTAGCAAATTCAAGTGTTAATGCACAACTCTCAATTTGAACATATTAAGTACCTTTTCTCCTCTGACTAGAGTGAGGAAATCTCTTAGGACCTGGTTTAGCTGCGTCTAATGATTTAGTATTATTCTTCCGCCTCTTCCTAACTGGTTTCTCTTTCTCAGTCTCAAACCTCTTGTCTGGTGATTTTCGCTTTTGGGGTTTATCATCCAATCGAATTTCCTCGTTGGTCATATCACCCTCATTGACAATAGGATTATAAAGCGATTCGGCTGGGAGATCTGCACTTTCAAGACCCTCCTCACCCTCAGAATCATCCATGAGTTTGTGACCATTTAGTGGCCTTCTCCGTTCTCTAAGTACTCTACAAGCCACTATTGTCTCATTGGATTTCGAGGCCTGATGCTGTACTGAACATTCTGATGCCACGTGAACTTCATCATTTTCAGCATTTGCCCTAGGTGAAGCCTAAGTTTACAGAGAGTACCAAAAAGGCATAAGCAACAGCAAAGCTAAAAGAGAACACATAAACAACTCAAATATAGATAACTTACGAGTTCTCCAAGTAATTCGTGACCCGCCTCTAAGTTTTCTCCTGAAATAACACTACCTTGATGGGAAAACCCCCTAAAATCCGTGCATACTTCATCTTCTAGAACTTCAGATGTGGATTGTGAAGGAGCAGATTTACATAGTCGTATGGATGAAAGTTCAATGACATTATCGTTGGTAAAAGCAGGACCTGACCATGGGGTATTCCCATCATGATTAAAAGGCTCAGCTACATCCTGATCATGAATGTCAGTATCATTCCTCGATCTATTTGCCTGCCTCTTTAAGATTGGTTGCATTTTTCCAGTCCGGTGACCAAAGCTGGATGTGAACTCTGACATATCTAGGTTTTCCAAGCATGGATAGGCCTGCATTTCCAGCAATCGTGAGAAGTTTGGAGGGAATCTTAGTTCTAAAATCTGAATTTGAGCAAGGCATAAAAAATCATTTATGTTTTTGTCTTTAATTAAAGAAAAAGATAAATTTTCTTTGCAGGAGTGAAAACACAAAAACAGACTTAAGGGCAGGGTAGACCAGCATCAGATTGTTGAATAAAATGAAACCCAAGATGCAGCAGCACTGGTATCGCAAGAAACATTTAATATGAGGTGTAATAGCAGATATTTTGCATGAAAAATTTTACACTGGAAGCAACAAAAGCAGTTCAATGCGATGAATGCTAAAATGGTATTTACCTCAATGTCCAAGTTTTGATTATCTGTAAGGTGGCGGTTGGTGGTAACAATAGGATCCGCACGGGTGAATGGATCTTGAGATGCTGGCATATCGGAAAGAGAGGAGCTGGTGCGAATTTTAGAAACGCTGGCAGAAATATCAACCGAATAATCAAGGGGAAGTGCGAGTCTATCATGTTCAGCACCAGTGCTGTCAGAAACATAAACAATTGGTTCTTCAGAAGGAACGGGGTTACCTGCATCAGCATTATAGTTAGAAATCAGATTAACTCGCTCGCACTTCCTGTCGGTCTCAACTCAATACCTCACCGCCAACAATTTCTCACTTAAAAATACAAAGGGAAAAGAAGAGCACATTATGAGCAAAATTGGACACTACTCACCCAAAATAGTCGATTTCCTAGGAAGGATATCATCATCAAGTGATTCCAGACCAATAAATATGTCTGCATTCTAAAAGTTATAAAAGGATTCATCAGTGATTATATAACCTCGTCCATATACGACATACACTAATTAAAGGTAAAAAGACTTTACCTCTCCAATGGGATTTTCGACGCAAGAATGCCAGTTATCAGTTTTACCAGCAGACAAAAAACCATCCACAACTCCTGCTTCAAAACCTCCAGTACAATTTACAATATCAACAGCCGAAACGGGCTGAGTGGCACCTACTACATTCTTCTTCTTCGCAAAGGGTCGTGGCTTAGCTTTAGGTTGAAACTTGCCACCAGCCCTAACTGTTTGGGGCATATCATCAAAAAGGTCAAAATCCATTGACACCTAAAATCTTCAATTTATCTATGAAACCAAAAGAAGAAGAAACAAGAAAAAAGAATCAATATATCAGTTACAGAACTGATCAAAGGGCAGATTAATACACATCACAAAGATCTTTACATTTAAAAAAATAAAATAAAAAATTCAAACTTAATCCAAACCAAACTCATCACAGACACGTCTATTATAAGCACAATACATGGAATTTAAAATCTTCCAGCAAAGAATCTGTACCTTGAGCTGCACAAGGATAACATTGCCGCCACCGTATTCCCGCCTTTATAAATAGCTATAAGACCCAGTTTTCCAGTTCTTACAACTCTACAAATAACGAAACTGCCAAAAGAGCAAATTTGTCTGTGTAATGGAATTCCCACATATTTATGAATTAGGCCCCTAATTTATTAAGCACATATACCAAAGTCCCTATCAAACTCTATTTTTCCAATTATAACCCCTCGTAGTTTAGGAAACCTATAGATGACCCCCATAGTTTCATAAACTACGAAGAGCCCCTCATGATTTGACAAAAGCCGTAAAGTAATTTTGATGTGACCCTAGTTGTTTAGCATTTTCTTTTGTACAATTGAAAAAAAAAAACATTTCAATTTTAATTACATATTATTTATTTTCCTTTTTCTTTTTTTTTCCTCTCATATTATTTTTTATACCTTATCAATTTCAAACCATAATAATAAAATAAAATTTCACCATTTAACTTCAATTTTGAAAACATTGCTTCTCTAACCAAAATTATTGTCCAGTTTAAATTTTCACTTACAGTTTAATTTTTGAATAGATGGAAAATTAGTGAGATAAAAGACGTAGCATATCTCTACAAACTCAATTTCTTCATAACATGATAGGTGACAATATTAAATTAAATACGTTGGATGCTAATTAATCGTCCTTCTAATGGATTTTTGCATGTTATCACATATTTTTGTTATTTTGCATATCATGAGATGGATGGATTCATTCGATTTTTGTGAATCTTGGAACGTAAATTATTTAATTTACAAAGTTCCAATGAATTCGCTTACAAGTATGAAAATTATATATCAGCCGATATTCTTATTATAAAAATCATAGTCTTCGTGTGAGGCTCTATCATGTGATTGATGTCAATATAGCCGGTTTTGCGATTTGCATCAGCAGATACGTACAAGTAAAACATGTGTAAGTGGTTGATTTTCTAATATGAAGGAAATTTAAACTGTCATATACTCATATTGGATGCAAACCTGTCAACTTAGTGGGCATATTGACATATAGTCAAATTATAAATGCCTCACAAAACTAATGCACACAATTTGAAACGGGATGTACATACCACTTCCGTGTGAGAAATTATGCGGCCAGTTAAGTACTATCACCCTTAGTTTTTGGATCAAATGGAGTTTGTTTTATCAAAGTGCAGTGAGTTCATGTTAACCAAAAAAAAAAAAAAAAGTGCATTAAGTTTATCATAATGGTTTATTTTATTATATAATAAATATAGATAATTGCCGACAAATTAATACTCCCTCCGTCCCATAATTATTGTCCAGTTTGAGATTTCATTTCTAGTTCAAATTGTACTAAAAGTGAAATTTCAAACTGGACAATAATTTTGGGACAGAGGGAGTAATATTATAGTACTAGCTAGATATGTGATACAGAAACGTGTAGACGTCATGAATGATCGGTGGACTCTCATGCCTCAATCTCCCCGCACCAGCATAGCTTGACTCAAGGGGTTGTGATACCTGAAAATTTTATTCACTTTAGTAATACTAATATGTAACATACATAATGGTCTAGGGTCTTACCATGTATCACAAACCAAATATGCCTTTCGTGCATCTGATACATTACTAATTTATAACACTTTCACATTATAATTAATCAAGTGAGTTTGAAATAGTCCACATTATTTTTAGGTAACTAAAAGAATAGTAAGTTTTCCAGCTCCATTTTCAATGAAATGAAAAAATAAAAATAAAGTGATATTTCCAACTGATGATCGTCACAAAATAAAAAGATGAAAAAATATCATCGAAAGAAAAAAGAAATATATAGCACTCCCTTAATTTGGTACTTATTAAAAAATTTTGATTTCCTTGAATTTTATTTATTGTATTTTTTCATTTGAAAATGACACCTTAAAAATAGTTTATAATTGGGAGAACACAAATTTGATTTTTAAAGCTTTATTTTATTAGAATAACACAACAAATAAAAATTAGTAAAAATCAAAATATTTTATAATAAGGACTGTACGGAGTATGAGTGTAAAATTTAGGGCTAGAAGAGAAAGAGGATATGAACTTACTACCACACTTGAAGTGGCGGGGAACAACCCTTCCACAGCCTTGAATAATGGTTATGGCACGGTTGATGTCGCCGACGAGTGCGGCTAACTGAGGAGTGATGACAGGGCAAACACATTCGACGTGAGTGATTCTGATACGCTGACAACACTCCGGCGGCGGCCGGCTTCCGTACAAAACAGGTTTGCATGCATTGATCCCAAGCCTCCTTTCCATCTTGCACTGGGCAGCAGTTGGTGTTGGCGCTTCACTTCTTTCCATTATTGCACCAAGAAATAGGACTACTGCCAGCAAAAACACCGCCGTGATCTTCATCGACTTCGAGCTCGAAAACATCTTAATACCGCCAAATGCTTTATTAATTTCTCTTGGTTCTGTCATCACTTTTATGATGAATCTAACTTAATTGGCTCATTTCTGGACTAACATTCATTCGTTATATATAGGTAAAGAAAAGCGTAAACTGGAAGGTAACTTCAAAGTGGTTGGCAGCTGGCCAGAATGTTTTATTTTATTTGTTTTCTTTTCCCTAGTAGTGAATCTGTGTTCTTTAATTTGACTGAGTTAATTGGTTAACCAAAAAAAAAAAAAAAATTGACTGAGTTAATTTCCACGTTATATTAAACCATTATTAAGCCATTTCTTTTACAACATATATTAACGGCGAGAACTATCAATAATATTACATTTCATGAGCAAAAAATACCGATAATATTATGTTCCTGCGATAGGACTGTGCTAGAACTAAAAGAAGAGCTCAATTACGTATCTACCTACTAGTAAATCATATGTAAAGTTGAAATTCCACAGGACTAGTTAGTACTAGAGAAGCCCTGTAAACTTGTTTTAATGAAATACTCTTACAAATGTTTTACGGTCCAACTTATAGTTTCATTTGGAATGAATCATATTATTCTTCTTCCGTCAACAACAACAAAAAAAAGATAATAGTAGTAGTATTTAATGTATTTTTCTTTCACAAAGTTATGATAATGTTTTAATTTAATCAATATAATTATTTTTTCGTACCAGGGAGTAAATATTAACTTGCTCCGGAAGAAAATAATAAAGTCTATCGTGGTCTTCATTTGTCAAATTTAGCTTTTCTGAAGTTGATGCATGGACAGCATGGTTGCACCACATTATAACCTAGTACGCACATTACGAACAAAAAGTCAAACGAGTAATTAAGAACCATTATTCCTTTACATGCGTAGACCAATTCTATGAAGCACGATTTGATGTTTTTCTTTTTCCTTTTTTAATTTTTTTTTTAAAAAATAAACAATCTTTGAAGATCAAACTATTACATTACCTGATGAAAACACCAACAATATTATTGTGTTTTACTAATTATCATTCTATATGGAAAATCATATAATTGTAGAAATCTCTTAAAATTATGTGTGTCGCTAAAGCCAGCTTGTCTACAGTTAATAATTATCGATTCAACCAACACCACCACAATCAGAAAGTCTTGTTGTTGCTTACAAGTGTTGCGAAGAATCCTTCAGTTCTTTTCCTTGTAAAAAAAATACACAGTAAATATACAAATATATAACTACAATATTTACACGTACGTGTGTTTTTCAGCTGGTTTCCACATACTCCCTCCGTCCCATAATTATTGTCCAGTTTGAATTTTTATTTCTAGTTCAAATTGTACTAAAAGTGAAATCTTAAACTGGACAATTATTTTGGGACGGAGGAAGTACCTAATAAATTAACAATTCCATTGACTAGCTATTAGTTTTGTGGATAATAATATTTGTTCATTAATGAACAATATCCATCCACCAGTACATTCTTGGAGTTTTCTTGTTACTACTTTTTCTCTTTTTATAAGTGACGTTGGAACAACTTCGACATGGCAAAAGATTTCTTAAGACGGTATAGTTTATCAATCCTGTCTTTTTTATTGTTTGACTCTCAAGTCTTACGCGCAAACTTTAAATTGTTCCAAAAAATATTTTCCCTCAAAAATACGATTCTTAGCCAATATAGTGATTGTATATACTGCATTACCTGTATGTAATAGTGCAAGTTAGAAGTGTAGAGAAACTTCAAAATGAGAAGTAATGCTAGTTTACCTTTTGAACAATACACACACACACACACGAAGCTATCTAAAAACCTACAGTAATACTCTGGTCTTTTTATAACATCCTCGAATTTCTGCTTCAAAAGAACAGTAATACCTTCTTCTTCTTTTACCAAAAAAAGTTGGATTACAATGTTTATTTGTTTTTTAAAAAAAGCATATATTGCGATCGAATAGAACAATGATTATTTATAATTTTACTATGGATAGAGTACATGGTCTAATATTTGAATTTAAATGTTAACAAGTGCAAATAATTGTTGTTGCACGCAGTACGTACATAATAAAGTTGAAATACTGCTGGTGTATACTTTATGTTATCATTTTTTTAAATTTCATTGTACCATCTCGATCGGTAGATAAATCTAAAATATCAACTTGAAAAGAACTAAAATGTAGTTGAAATATACTCTTTATGTTTCAGAAAAATAATTCAATAATTTAACAAAGTGGACAAATTGATTAGGTTATAGGGATATATTTGTTGTAAGAAAATGTATTACAAAGTGGACAACCTAGCTACAAAGAACAAGTGCAAGACAGATTCTTCCTCTCAAATGCACAGAAGTTTCTGTACTTTTCAACAAAATTTTCAAAGTCGTCTCCTTTCTTACTTTTTACTATTTTACCAACCTCCCAGAAAAGAATATTTAAAAAGTCCTTCAAACCAAACTTGATTTATGTATGTTGACCTTTGATTGGGGTGGGTCCAAAATTCCAATTTGTCAGAGTTGAAGGTTTTACCTCTCTTCCTAGTTCTTTTTTCTTTTGTTTTCTCTTTCGCCACGTAAACAAAAATTATGAAATAATGTTAAGTGTATGCCATACTTGGACAAATTTTCGGTCAATTGAAGAGAATCCTCGTCTAGGAACAAAGGTCTTCCAATCAGAAATGTGCTCTTCAACTTCGACCAAAAATATTCCTTTTGCTCCCTAAAGATTGAACAGTTCTCGCAGAGTTGAAAGTTGATTTCATAAAAGGTGAAATAGAATTACGATAGGTTGTCTATTGTATACAACTCCGCAATATCATAAATCACCAAGTAAAGAACTCTTCTGAAATACAGAAATTAAACTACACAATACGAACAACATATTTCTAGACGTTTGGACGTTTCATAATTGCCACACTTGGACGTTTGCTCTTTCAATTTCAAAGTAAAAGTCAGTTTTATTCTACTAAAAACAATAAACGTGAATCTCATTTTTTTAAGTCTTATTGCAGGAGGGAAATAGTACATGATTAGTCTAAATCATATTTCTACAAGTATGTAATTTCTAGTATCTACTCATCTACGGAGACAAATTTAGAGGATAAACCAGAGAGATATCTCCTTGCCTCAATAGAACCCAGCGCTCAAGTTCAGCTTATTAACATCTTCTTTCTCGTTGTTCACCAGCTCCTTGGTTCAAAGTAACTATGAGGTACGGATATTAGTACTTGAAGGTGTACCATGATTATCAGATGTATAATTAACAGTGATGATCTTCAGCTACTCATTGTGTTCCTTCACGACCAAAACAAAAAGTTTCACTTCCGAATTCGCGTTGTGTCTCCTGGATTATTCTTGCTGACATTCTCGCAGTTATTTTTGCAGTACAGTAAGTCCAGCTTCTGTAATGTTGGAATTTCCCCCCAGAGAATGAGGTATCTCAAGTTAATTCTCGCATTCTTCAGGCACCAAAGTCTCCAGGAAAGGGAGGTTATCTTCATTGATTATCCAGTGCTTAACATCAAGTGCTTGTAAAATTTCCAATAAACTTGAGCTTTGGAAACTCGAGATGAGGCAGATTATCTGGTACTCGCGGTACATGAAGATTCCGCAGAGCTTATTTCCTGAGATTGTGGGTCAACTTGAACTCGAGATGTTGCACCTTTGCTTCCCCTGCATTCCACCCTGAGCTATCCAATACTGGAAAGTAATTTCAAGGACCTATAAGTCCAATGAGAAGTCCCCTTAAGATCTATCTCATGGTCTCCAAAACAGAATTTTGGGAAGGGTTTGAAGATTAAAAAAAGTCAAAAGGATTTATAATCTCTTGGGAACTCAAAAGATGGAGTTACCTAAAGTAGCAAATATCAGCTGGAAAATGTTGTAATATGTTAACACTTCACAAGATCCAACACTTTCACCAGGAGTCGCAAATTCTTGAATAGCTTTCAAGGCATATCTATTAATTAAATTTGAAGGTAAAAAACGGGCCGGGGGTCGCGATATCCTTCCGCAATCCATTACCATGACAGTTTGGTTGTCGCAATTTCTTTTTTCCTCAGGAAAAATGCTCCAAAAACAGAGAAAACATGGCTTCAAATGATCCGGCAAATGGATATAGCTAAGTTCTAATCATCATGAAGAGGAGATCATCAAGAAGAAGAATCCTTATTTACCTTATGAGTTAGGGGTATAGCTAAGGGTTGGAATGATAAATATTGAGTAGTTGATAATTTTGGTCTTTTTATTATTATCTGTAGTGAAAATATGTTAATTATCATCTGTAGAAGGCCTATAAATATGACTTCTATCTCACTCTTTCTATTTGGTCAGTCACAATGTAGCCCTTCAATCCATCTCTCATTTATTTTTTTATTGTTCTTCAAATACCTATTTTCTTCTTGGTATCAGAGCATGTTCTATCCTGCGTTTGAAAGTTTTTTTAGCTTCCGTATATTAGGTCTGAAGGTTTTTTTAGCTTCCACATATATGTCTAATCATGACTTCTGCATTTCTGTTCATCGATACTCAAAACTTTATCATTCTAAAATTCTCTCCAGTCAATTATTCATTGCGGAGGGATTCCCGCACAGAGCCAAGGACCTATCGGTTACCTCACAACTCAACCATTGTTTCATCCTCCAATCTCATTCATCACCACCAAAAAAAAAAAAAAAGAAAGAAGAAGAGTCTCATCTGAATCCATTCAAAAAATTTCAGTCATGGCAAAAGTCCGAGAAAATTCCTTGGACTTGTCATTTTTTTTTTACACATATAGTTCTCCGAAAAGTACTCAAAAATGAAGTACACATATTTTTTGGAGAATTATTAGAAAAATTCACATATCTCCACAAAAAATGGCAACATGGTCATTGGAGATGACATTCACACTTTCAAACCAAGATTATGTAACATTGGTAATCTACCACAATACAAAATTTTTTATTTTTTATTTTTTTATTACAGCTTCACAAATCTGAATTCAGATCCATAATATGAGACCTTCACAACAAGCTCATAATCAAGTTTCAAGCAATCCATCCAATGAACTCTATTCTACAACAAACTGCACCTTCAGCCCTCAATCCTTCAGTCCCAGCACAGTTTGCGAGGGAATGTTAAGAGATAAAGTACAAAGGAATTAGAAGTCTTAGATTAGTTTCATCTAGTTAGTTATTTCAAGTGAATTACTTATCTTTATCATTTAAATAAAATTAGTTAATTTACATAATTATCATATTTGTAAAATAAACCTATAAAAAGGCATTTGATGTATTCAGTTTACAAAAGGAAATGAAAAATGTAGTCCTTCACTAAGGGTTGGAATGATAAATATTGAGTAGTTGATAACTTTAGTCTTTTTATTATTATCTGTAGTGAAAATATGTTAATTATCATCTGTAGAAGGCCTATAAATATGGCTTCTATCTTAGTCTTTCTATTCGATCAGTCACAATGTAGCCCTTCAATCCCTCTCTCATTTATTTTTTTATTGTTCTTCAAATACTTATTTTCTTCTTGGTATCAGAGCAGGTTCCGTCCTGCTTATGTGCTATGCTTCCGCTTATTTTTTCTTTCAAGAAATAAACCATTAGTCTTCTATTCGTATCTATGTTCTATTAAAGAGTCCTAATCCCACATCGGTGTTGGGAGACTCTGAGTATCAATATATAAGCTTCATGGGCTACTCCCCTCATAGCCAATTGGTTTTGAGGTGGAACCCCATGGGCTTCTGTATGGTATCAGAGCCAGCCTGCCGATATTCGGACTCCAAAAAGCCCAACGAAAAAATAGGGCTGAGATGTAAGGCGGTGCCTGGGCTGAAAAAAATAGGACAAGCCCAACCCAAAAAAATACGTTGGGCTTGCGGGGGAGTATTAAAGAGTCCCAATCCCACATCGGTGTTGGGAGACTCTGAGTATCAATATATAAGCTTCATGGGCTACTCCCCTCATAGCCAATTGGTTTTGAGGTGGAACCCCATGGGCTTCTGTAATGTTTTATGTCCTTCGATATCCCAAACCTATCAAGATTACTGATTTCTCGTCAAAATTACTCCCTAACACCACTATGACCACTGCAAGAAATCATTACCCAGCCTCATTCCATCACTAGGGTCTTCCCTCTTAGATTCACTGAAAGCCAATCTCTGGCAACATAAACAACCAATTTACCCTCAATCACCACCACTTCTTGTCAAATACAAGTCTCATGTCGATCACAAAACTTATGTGGTTGACAAAAGAAAAAAAAAATGTAGATGACAAAGAGAAAATATCTCTATCTACAAAAATCCACATCATGACAAACGTTTAATCTCCTTTCAGAAGAAGAGGTTGGACTTGTAATGCTACAATCTAACACAACAGTGAGAATCGATACATCTCGTTTCTCAACAATTTCTAACAATCAAAAATTTGAGCACTCCACTCAAAAACACGCATTACATCACTTGTATTTTCACCATTCATATATCAGGACAGCAGTCCAACGCGTGGTCAGGATCACCCAAGAAACAAACTGAGTCTCCAACCCCGACTCAGTTTGAGGGAGGATGTTAAAGATAATCATCATGAAGAGGAATCCTTGTTTACCTTATGAGTTAGGGATATAGCTAAGGGTTCGAATGATAAATATTGAGTAGTTGATAACTTTAATCTTTTTATTATTATCTGTAGTGAAAATATGTTAATTATCATCTGTAGAAGGCCTATAAATATGGCTTCTATCTCAGTCTTTCTATTCGGTCAGTCACAATATAACCATTCAATCCATCTCTCATTTATTTTTTTATTGTTCTTCAAATACCTATTTTCTTCTAGTTCCAGTACGTACATCCATTTGTATTGTCCCCATTGATCTTCCGGAAGTTGTTTGCTTAAACTTTTTGGTGACTTTTTGCCAACAAAGTTCCGAAGGACAGCTTTGGTGACTGTTAAGCTTTTGCAGTCGATTCGTGCAAACGATGTTATGAAAACGGCCTATCAATCAAAATCCGGCTTCCTTTATCATCATTGTCAAGGAAAGAGATACTCTTATCATTCCACTCAAAAAGCTCAATATACCCAATAATAGTACTCTTGAATTTCTGGATGATTGAAACGAAAGATGCATCTATATATATATACAAGTATTGTGACTGTAACGCATTGAAATGAAGGAAGCGTAGGCCTAATAGAGAATGAAAAAAAATCGTGCAGCTTCAATGAACAAACCATTCTTTTATTCAAACATATCCCCAAAAAAAAAAAAACAAAAAAATCCCAGCGGACCATAAACTCAAAAACATGCAATTAAAAGCATATCGTTCACTCGTAGTGTTGGACAATAACGGTGCACTCAACAATGGCGTTCAATGTGACAGGGTCAAGGGCATACGTATGCGCAACCGCGCTCCCGCGGGCCAGCCGGAAAACACCAGAACCGCCCAAAACAGGATACTCCCTGGACTTATGCCGAATCGGGTCCCGACCCAAAATGCTTATGGTGCTACCATTGTACTTCTCATTTGTAAACACCACATTCATCATCAAGATGAATGCGAATTCCTCTTGACTCGTTGAACTGTAAGCACCTTGAAGTCGACCGATGATTTGCGAACCGGGATCCGGGGTGACTGTGAGGAAGTCGTCGAAGACGTAAGTTCTCCCGAAATTCGTCGCGGAAGAGCTGCTCGTGTTAGCCTCGGCTATCTTTTGTGTGTTGGGGATGTCGGCGACCCGGATTTCGTGACAGTAGAAATGGAGTTCAGTTAATTTGGTCTTTGCGGTTGGGAGGACATTGTGGTACCAGCTCACGACAGCTGCCGCGGCCGCCGGATCAGTTGGGCAGCCGTCGGTGGTGGCGTATGCCGTCATTGGACGGAACACGGCCACGGCCATGAAAGTGAAGCAGCAAAGCAAGGTTAATGACATTTTCACTTTTTATTTTATCACACGTATGGCTACATCAACTATAGGTACATAACGTTAATAATCATCAGGAGAATGAAATTTTGATTTGTATTGCTCACTTAATAATCATCAGGAGAAAGTAGAAAAATATTATGATTATATTTAAAAAATATTTGTAGTTTATCCACTAGTAACTAAAAAATATTATGCCATTCTAAATAAATAACTAAATATTATGACGGAAATATCCCCCCTCCCCCCCCTATCATGAGCCTAAGTTATTGGAGGGAATTATCAAATTTGGGAATTAGGTTTTCTGGCAATGAACGCTGTCGATTCATCGGGGACTCATCAATGCAGGATCGATTCGCAGCAACCTTTATTTATTAGATTTGTTTTTGTTTAGGAAACTTCCTGGAATGTGACTATGTGCTGATGTCGCTTCCTAGAAACTTCCTCTTTTGTCGAGTAGCTAGTTCTTCCTGTTGTAAAAAAGAATCTGTTCTCATTATCGGAGTTATCAAGAAATATATCAAAATCCTTTTTCCTTAAATTTCTATCTCAAAAAACCTTGTCGATTCTCCCTTTCTGCCCATTCTAATTCCAATTCTCTGTTTCTGAATTCTTTATCTGGTGGAAACATCCTTAACGGGTGAGACCCAAAAAAAACAATCTAACTGATAAACAACTTAATTCTCGGGTATATGTAATGTAAAAGTAGGCCCACAAACCTTATCTTTACTCTGGCTTAAATGGACTATCAGCCCAATATAAATATTTTTTTTTCCTCCTTACAGGCCCGTTACCATTTTTCTGCCCTTTCACGGCTTCTTCCCCGCCGCATACTAGAACGACCCGACCTCTTCGCGTTTAACACATTCAATCAAAATTCAAAGGATTTCATAAACCCTAAACCAAAAACCCTACTCACCATTGATTCCTAAATACTTTCAACCCAATAGAGGTCCCTCTTTGGCGTGCCTAAGATGAAGGAATCAACTCAGGCTAATCAATCCAGCAAAGCTTTATTGGATTTGGAATCTAAAGTTGGTAACGATTCTGCATCTTCTTCTTCCATTGAATCTAAGCTTCTGTGTTGCAAAAGAGACGATTTTTTGAAGCCCCGCAAACCCAAATCTGATAAAATCGGAATCCCTGATCAGAAACCCAATATATCTGCGGTTCCGGAAAGTGATGTTCTGGGTAGAGTGAAGAATTTTCTTGGGGTTTTTGCAGAAGCGAATAAGAAGCTGCAGGTTGATGATGATGAGGAGAGGGAGAAATATGATATTGAGACGCTTACTGGGAATGAGACTGAATTAATTGAGATGGATTTGATGTTGGGTGTTGCTGATCTTCATACCCCTGAAGCCGTTGCAGCTGCAGAATCAGCCATGGCTGGTTATCAGCCCCCTGCTTCTTGGGTTGCGGATGATAGCAGTGATGATGAAGATGATGATGATACTGATGATGAAAATGTTGGTAACGGTGATAATGACGAAGAGACGTCGAAATCGAACGGCGTTGCAGAAGGTTGTTCTAATGAAGCGGTGGAGAAACAAAAGCCAATGAAGAAGAAACAGAAGATTGTTGAGCTCTAGTGAGCCATTTCTGTTGTGACATTTTTATGTTATAGTGATTCCCAAACGGGATTAGGTTTGAATGTTACTCCCTCCGTCCGGAGGTAGTATTAAGTAGTTGTATGGAATTGGTCCTAGAGAAGGACTTATGTAACGTTTTTGAAGTGAAAAGCTTACTGCCAGAATTGATGTGTTTGTTTGTGATTGCCAATGTTTGAAGTTCCAATGTCTGTATAACTCATAACTGAAGCTACAGTTGGTTTCAATCTTAAGTTGATTTCTGAACCAAGTGTTCGAATCAAACCATCTACCAATGGATATACAGTTGGCTATAATCTTAAGCTGATTTCTGAATTTAGTGTTAGAATCAAACCATCTGAAAATGGATTTTCTGTATTTAAGGTGAGGTCAATTTAAGCTAATTGTTTGTTAATGGTGAGAAATTCTTGAAACGTTTGAATGTGCAGAAGCCAGATCTGACTAGCCAGATCTGCAAACTAAACTTTTAATTTGATCCAGAGGGTTAATTGAGTCTACAAATTCAAAGGGATCTACTCTCCGGTCCGAAATTCAGTACAACATTTTGCGGAATTGGATATAAACGAAATAGCCACTTGTTACAATACAATCACAAAGGAGCTTAATGTTCTGGCCTTCTGGGTTTAGTGATCCAACAATGGAGATTAATTTTCAGGGCTTAGGCGCTTCACCAGGGGGATTTCTGCCTCTTGTATGATCCTCATTATGTCTTCAGTGTCTGAAGTTGTTGACGTTGATCAGGTTCCTGGTTGATACCACCACTCTGCTTCTCCACATCTATAAGCTCATTCAGCAAATTCCTTAGAAACGAAGGATGTTGCTTTATCTGTGGAAATATAATCCTTTAGATAAATATAGTATATTTCCAGCTCAGTTGCAATTTAATTTTGATGCAAGAAGTTCCAGATAAATTTGAGCTCATTTGATCGGTGCAACAAATTACCTGGAAGGGATTTGTAACAAAAATACGAGAGAGTAGATGCCGAGAACATGTAGAAACTCGCACATAATCCGGGATGGAATACTGAGTGCTCATAATCCTGTGTCAGAAATGACAAAAGTTACTAATACAAAAGTTGCACTTAACTCATTGGTATTCAGGTTCAGGCATTAAACTCACAGTTGGGTTTCTTTTTTTTGGGAAATTCTTATGGTCATCATCAGTTCATCAAAGGGATATGATCTGACCAACGTCATGTATAATGTCATAACATGTGACAAAACATCCACAATCTGCAAAAATGAAGATATGATTTCAAGGAAAAAAGAAAATTAATGAAACCAGTTACCTTCTTAAGATTGCATTCCTTCTCATCATATTTCTTTCTTGACAGGAGCTCAGGCGCTATATGCTGGTGTTCCACTGTTGATTTGGGTGGTGAGTACTGCAATCCAGGTTGCATGAAAGAATAGACATATAATTCCACGATTTGTACTGAAATGTAGGTAGTATGGTGTGTGTTAAAGATTTCCCAAAAGCTTTATGTAACCTTTGAGTAACTGAAATCGCATAATGTCTGAATTTCCATCCAATAGAGAGTATTTTGATGAAATCCTAAGTTATGTTAGTCCCACGGACACTTTGTATCAACATGTAAGCTCCATGGACTATCCCTTCATTGCCAATTGTTTGTAGGTGGAACCGCATGGGCTTCATACTATTTCGTAGTTTCAAGTTGCTATGACAAATTTCTGGAAGAGAAATCAACTCTGATTAGTATACATACTGACAAACAAAAACATATAATTATAGAAAAGGTGCCATTTTGTGCAACTTATCTACCACTGAATGGGCTATAGCTGACACCAGATAGAAGTTGGTGGAAGCAATATCAAGCCTGAATTCAAGGACTTACAATGCCATACTATCTCTGTCGGAATCAACAAGGAACGCAAAGCTGATAATCAGTCAAAACATGTTTTCAGTATTTCAGCTGATCTCCCTGAATCTACCAGCATTGCATACTCTTGAAAAAGACCTCTCCATTGGCAGCATAGTTCATGACAATAACCAAAATGATTTTATACTTGCACCTCCTGAAGATCAAAGGGCTAAGACTTCCCGTCATTAGATAAAACAAGGAAAAACATCAATGCATATGGATGTCATCCAATAATGGCCTATGTTTTCATCTAATAAGATGTGTGATCTGTTCTCCAATAAACGATTGTATTTTCTCTGTTAGCAATGAATGATGAAAGAACAACTTGTAACTGAAGTTTGATATCTCTCTTGAGAAATATTATCATTGTCAGACAGACTACACTATGAAATCAGTGGTATCTGTAAGAAGGAATCACATTAAAATTGTATGTGTGGGGATAATGCTACTACAACTATTAAATCCAGTAAATTTCTGCTAATCTACAGCCTGAGTTGTCACTCATGTTTTATAGGTTTGGAAACTTCTAACTCTAAATAATGCTTTCAAATACAATCCTTCCTTGTTTCATCATTGTGTAGACTCTAGATGCAAAAGAGGAGCACATGATGAAGGTTACCTTTTCAAAGATGGTAATGTTGGGATGCTTCAGAGACCCATTGTTGATGATTTCCCTCTTGACTTACATTGTCATCAATCTGATATCAAGGATAAGTAAACAGTCTATCAGCGGCTAACATTTTTAAGATTATAATGATGCTTTTGACAATTTACACCTATGAAATACTCTTAATCAAAACCAGATGAGCAGTACATTCAATAATTTGTTTCCCATCTTTCTACTGTTTCCTGTCTCTCCAAATCAGGCTACTTGACTAATGCAAAGTGACATTCTTTGACCAGTATGCAAGCTAGAAATTGCTTTTGGAAAGAAGATGAGATGCAAACTAGAGCTAATAAGCCAACCTCTTAATTTTCAAACAAGAAGCTATACCTTGAAAATCACTTGCTATACAAACACTAAAAAATTGATGAAATTTGAAAATTTATGCTTGAATAGACCCGGTATTTTACAAAATTCAGAACAAAATGGAGAGATATGCAGCTATGAATGATGCTACTGAAATTCTTTGATTGACTGGTAAGGTTATGAATGCACAATGGACTGGTGTAATACCTTCTTCAATCTTTCAACGTATAGCGAGCTCATAAGTCCTTTTTCCGCTGACAAGCCTCGTCAATCGGAATTTTCAGCTCCAAGATCCTTGAATGGGTCGTATCTTTCCTCCGTTGCAGCTGAATCTCACCTCATCCACAACAGTAAAAGCTGAGAACTTCAAAACAGCCCAAGAACGAGTATCCAAAACATATCAACCTTGACATCTGAAGTGTAGGACTAAGACTGAATCTTTGAGGGGGGACATCACTGCAAACATGATGGTAGTATAAAAACTCACAGATCAGAAATCTGTATCTGAACGGTTGATTAGAATCTTCAACTCCTCATTTCCCATGTCAACTTGCTCCTGCTTCAGTTTTTCAACTGACTCTTCAACAGAAACTCCACAGGTTCGTACCTCAATGACCTCTAAAGTATAAATGTTCCCAAAACCAGAAGGGACCTCCTCAAGCTGCTTACAACTTCGCAAAACTAGGTGTTGAATTTGGGCAGATTATCTTCAGAAGCATTCCAGTGGACAACGTTTAGATTGTCTAGTTTCAGATATCTAAGTTTCTGGAACTCCCCATCTTTCATGTCCCATACTTCCCCATCAAAGGCTCCAGCAAGTAACTTTAGAACCTCAATGTTGGGTAGCTTCCCAATTTCAGAGATACAATCCCATGGCAGGCGAAATTTTGACAGTGTCAATTTCGTAAGAGTCCACGGGAAATCAAATTTACGAGGATGAAAATTCCTTCCAGAATAGGTTATCTTGAGTGACTTCAGATCTTTCAGAAAGCTCAGCACTGGAAACTGAAGACGGTCTCCAGTATCAACATCTCGCGAATCTGAAAATATGCAAGTGAGCCTTCGAAGTTTGGGTAACCTTATCAGGATTTTCTCTGCATCTTGAACACCATATAGCAAAGGAGATGAAAGGCTCACGAGTTCGGGTAATTGGGGAGGATTTTCCATTTGTGTGCCTTGAAAGCTGAAGAATGCGCCATTTCTAACATGTAGATATTGCAACTTTACCATGCTCCAAATAGTATCTGGCAGCAGAACTCTACCTATTAATCCCACCAAAACCAAAGTTTGAAGATTTCTGAGCTTGGCTATTGAGTTTGGGATAGAGTTAATATTACCAGAAAGTGCTAAGTATCTCAGGCGAACCAAATCCTCCACCCATTCAGGGAAAGTATGGCCCAGATTGATGCATTCTAAATCCAGCACTCTAAGGCGTTTAAAATTTCCAGGAATGAGGGAGATGTCATGTGGGCACTCTGGACGGGAATCACTTGTGGCGAAGTACAGTAGAGAGTGGACATGTGGCCCTGAGGGTCTTGACATGACAAAATGATTTCTCCTGGAATAAATGGACGGTCGACGTTTTGAATATGTCACTGGATCCGTCAAATGACTATGGTTGGGATGAACACCATAGTCTAAATCCTCAGAAAAGCCTGAAAAAACTTCATCACGCCATGTTACCTGTTCCAAATAGGATTCCTCTTCACATATCCGGGAGCATAAAATAAGTACCATGTCGTGGAGACAGCAAGTTTTGATTCCCCTATCCGACCTTCTCTTGGAAGCCATTACTAAGCTTCTACCAATTAGACCAGTTAATAATTCCTCTGCAACATCTTCTGCGCTTCGTTCCCCTGCATGTTGGACCAAACCTTCAGCAACCCACAGGCGTATCAATTTGCGAACTGGAATTTCTTTATACCCGAAAAATGCTCCAAGATAAAGAAAGCAAAGCTTTAAATGGTTAGGCAAATGATTATAGCTCAGACGTAATTTGTCCATGCATCTTGATTCCTCAGAATCGGCAATGAGTGAGCTTAAGCTTTCTCCAACTTGTTTACACCAATCTGATGTCTTCTCAATTCCTTGGAGGAGACCAGATATTGTAACAACTGTAAGAGGGAGACCATCACAACTGCTCGCAATTTTCTTTCCTGGATCCAGAAGATCTTCAGGGCAAGCTTCTTCTTTGAATAACTTCATGTTCAACAGTTCCCAACTTTCAGCGTCTGTGAGTAGGGGGAGATGATGAATGCTATCTTCCTGAATTTTTGGGACCACGTCATGGAGACGACTAGTGATCAAGATTCTGCTTTCATTTCCGTCATTTGGGAAGGAATGTTGCAAATCATTCCAGGCATCAGTGCTCCACAAGTCATCTATAATTATTAAGTATCTTTTTCCCTTCAGACATTGATACAGCTTAAGCTCCAATTCATCATCACGCATTTCAAGTATGCTATTTGTAATTTCCATAACGTCACCCAAAATTTCGATCAGTAGTTTTCTCTTGTGATATAATTGGGAAACGTGACACCATGCACGAGTATGGAAGTGAAGGCTAACTGAGTAACTGTAATATATTTTCCTCGCCAGCGTAGTCTTACCTATGCCAGCCATCCCAACAATGGAGGCAATGTCTAGCTGCTTCGATCCTCTTGTAAGCTTTGCTATCAATTCACATTCATCATCAACACGGTTAATTACAACTTCATCAATTTCGGAAATTTTTGATGGTGGCATCACGTTGTTTGTAGACTGGAGAAAATCATCGAATCTTATGCCATGTAACTCATTAGAGATTTCAGAGATCTGAACCTTAATAAGTTTGGTATCTTCTATGAGGCTAGAAAGCCATGGGAAAAGATACCATGCAACATCAGGATTCTGCAACAATGAATCGCTGATATATTCCACCTGAGACAAGAGACAGAAAGTTTTTGCAATCAATCAAGCTAGTGTGTTGATCTCATCCAAAAAAAAAAAAAAAAAAGTACCTGCAATGCCACTTGTAGAATGCGCAAAACAAGACCTTTGAGATCTGAATGATCAAAATCATAATGCTTGTTTCCCACATCGTTGAGGAAGGATCTGAAGAAGTCTATGTGGCCGTGAATCACTTGAATTTGCAAGGGAAACTTGACATGTTCGGAGTTTAGCAGCTCCTGTAAATCCCTCAAAAGGAAATCCATGAATCCAAATTCAGGGGTTTTGGAGAAATTGGGTGATAGTAACGAGCTGCGATCACGTAGATACATGCCTTTTTTCTCTTCGCAGGCAAGCATAATTTTTTTTAAAAACACAAAAAGCTCAAGGCTGAATGACCTCAAAGTGTGCTCGCTTATTTCATTCCAATTGAAAGAGACAAAACCAGAATAAACATCTTCTAGAACAGATCCTTCAAGTGTTCTGTTTCCCCCTTGAATGGCAGCCAGAAAGGTTGTAACAAGTAATACCTCCTTATGAAGGGTTTGCATTTGCTTCCTGACAGTGGGCAGCAGACTTTGAGATCTGTATAGAAGCTCTTTTAATTTTATCTCCATCTTAAGAATTCGGATAGTCAGAATATGCTGCCTAAATAGTGGCACGCTAGAATTCCTGACATCGTTGGAGCTTGATTTAGTGAGCGAAAAGATGTGTATAATATACTTCCAGAGTGGCTCAGAATTCACACTTTCATTTCCCAAGAAATTTAGGAAAAAGATTAGTCCAGATTCAATGAAATTAAAATGGCATTGTTTCAGAGGGATGGATTCACTTTCTGGAAGGTCGAAGTTAGTGAGGATGGCCTCCAACACCAGAAGCATATTCTTTTGAAGCAACTTGTGGAGTGCAGAATCAGTTTCTCTAGTAATCCAGGGTTCATCATACAAAAGAGATCCAAGCTCGACCATTGCCGCTACAGTGTCAACCAGAACCAGTCTTACAGTATAGCTTTTCTTGAGAAAATATGCAGCCAAGACAAACTGTAAAAGGTTTTTTAGCCCTTGGTTAAGAGTTCCAACTTGAGAACTCTCAGGACAGAGAAATCCACAAAATACTTCAACTGCAGAAACTTTTGAGGCCTGGTTCTCGGGAATTGGCATCGGTGTCACATAACACCCCATCAAGCCGGTGGACAACACCATTAATGCGTATTTTTTATGGTCACGATCTATTAAAGAGGGTACAAACTAAGGAATCCCCCCAGTAATATCAAACTAGCTACAGCCAAAGATAATACTAGGTTTTTAGCAGATTGTAAGGCCTTAAGTTCTTCCAGATACCCTTCAATGACTTGAGGGGTTCTAGGCTTGATCGTCATCATCAGATCACTGAGCACAATGACCATTCTTTCATCTGAATCATTAGTAATATCGACCAAGCACAAATAACAGAGACTTGCTGTGCGGACAAGTCCAGCTCCAAATTGAGTCAAAAGATTTCTAAACTTACCTCTTTGGAATATTAGGACACGACGAGAATAAATAACCTGGACAAATTTGATAACACTCCAAAGCATCTCTTCCAGGGCTTCAAGTTTGCGGAGGACCATCGGAGGTATCCTGCGATTCCAGGTGAGCATATCCTGTATATTCTTCACTACCAAGTAGGCAAAACACATCCAGCGAGCATAGTTTCCCAGGGGAGATTGAGAATCCGAGTGAGATTCAAAAGAACCAAAAGCTGCTTTGATCTGGGGCCTCCAAACCATGAGCTTGTCTTGCAACCTGGAAACTGCAGTATCCAAATTCTCTCTGGATCTTTCAATCCTATGTATGGAAGTAAAATCCCTTTTCGACTCTCTGAATCCAGCTTCCATATCAGAAACCAGGGACCCCAGCTGATGAGCATCCTCATGCTTCAGGCTCTTTGCGTACACCAGAAATGTTCTCAGAACAAGAAGAAGTGTTCTGGAAGACCTGCATCTCCTTTAGGAGAGAATCAAGATCATGAAGACGATGATGCTGAAAACACTCTTCAAAAATTTCAAAAAATAACCCAAACACAGGTTGGTATTCCATAACTAAGAGATCCAAAATTATTATTTCTACTTTTGAAATCGACACTCAGGATGGGGCTTTTTAAGACTGCTGATTTTAAAAGGAAGAATTTGATAAGGAAGGATTTGGATTAAGGGCAAGTGATGGATTTTAATTTGTACAGTATATATAAACTAGGTGTTAGACCCGTCCGGGGAGCACATATACATAAACATTACTACACAAATAAATAAAAAAAATATTAATATTTGTATTGATTTTTGTATTTTTATAAAATATATAATGAATTCATTAAAAAATATAAAACACAAACATCGACAACACTTTATCAAACGAATACACTGGTAATTTATTTAACGCAAAAAAGATTGTTAAGAAATTAAAAAAAATGAACTTTGAATTAAATAATTATATATCTTGCAATATTTCTTGGTATACTACATTGGTAGTTTGGGGTAAAAAGGTCGGCTAGGGTGGTTAAGAAATTATGATAAGGATTTTTTTTTTTTTTAAAGGTTTATGATAAGGAATGGTTACTATAGAAACAACAATCCTAACTTGTTGTAGAGACCATCCAATTTTTTAATAAGAGAAATTAAAAAAAAAAAAAAGTTGGATATCAGGACCTTTATTGCTTGTTTTGGAGTGCCTTTTGATTTCTTAGCCTCGCTACATCAACCCATCACCACAGTATTTTAACTCAATTCCATATTTGAAGCTAAATTATAGAAGTTTCAGGTTGGCCTAACTTCTTTAATTATTTTAATAAATTATTAATATAAAATTCTTTTTCAGTAGCGTTTTTTTTTTAGGAGGAAGAGATCCGTCCATCGGATTTGCAAGGATTTGGTCGAATCAATACAGAGTTTGGACTTTTTTAGTTGCGTTTTTTTTTTTTGGTTTTTATTGTTTTATTTTGTGCATTTTTATATCTAAAAAATTAAGAAAATGCCACATAGGATAAAATCCTATGTGGCATGTGCTCCTTAACTTTAGATTTCTTTCTCTGGTTTTTACCTTAGTATAGTATATATAGATAAACGAGTGTACTAATAACTTCTTTATACAGTAAAATTTCGTTGGATTAATAATCTATATATAAATAATTCTTAGTAATTAATCATTTTCCCAAGTTGGAAAAAAAATCGACAAAACAATAACATAATAATATGTCACAACCCTATATATTTAGGGGGGGGGGGGATTTTTGAAGCCAACAAAATTAGTACTCAAAGCCACCTCAAAAATTTTTTGACGATTTTGCCCCTGCCAGTAGAGAGAGAAAGAAAATGACTAATTCAGAGGTAAAAAAAAATAACTTAAAAAATAACCGAACCGGTCAAAAAAACCGTCCCGGTTGAACTGGGGACGCGCAAGAAACGCGTCCGGCCATTGAACCGGACGCGTACATTGCAAGGCCGGACCGGGTAAAATCGAACCGGACGCGCAATATACGCGCCCCGGTTGAACCGTGAACGGGCAATAGGCGCGTCCAATCCATTGGCCGGACGGGTATAACACGCGTCCCGGTTCAACCGGGTTTTTTTTTTAATTTTTTTTTTTAATAATTTTAATTTCATGCATGTTATTATGTTAATTTATTTTTTAATTTAATTAGTTATGTTAAGTAATTGAATTAGTTTAATTATATTTATTTATTGCATGTTATGTTAATTAAAATTAATTAGTTATGTTAAGTAAATTAATTAATTGAATTATATTTTTATTTATTGCATGTTTTGTTAATTTAATTAAGTAAGAATATTATTATTGTATATCTTAAATTAATTAGCTATGTTAAGTAATGTAATTAGTTGAATTTTATTTATCTATTTAGATTTAATTAATTAGAAATAATATTTATTTAGGGGGGAATAATTAAATAATTAAAGAATTTTGTGGAATAAGTATTTAATTTAGTAAATAATTAATCTATTTAATTAATCGCTAATATTTATTAGGTAAGTATTGGGAAATTTAATTTAGTAAATAATTAATCTATTTACTGTAAATATATGTTTTTTTATTATTTATTATAATTGTTTAACTTTTTTAAATTATTGGAATATGTGTTTAATTTAATTTAAAAATGATTCAGTTTTTTATTGTTGTAATTTTATGTTTAATTTGCAGGATTCTTTAGAAGATTTTGGTGGCGATGGTCAAGATTACAGTATATTATTTGCTACAGATGAGGAATTTGCAAACAAGGATGATGCTGTTGCTTAGGTGAAAGGCATGGGTATGGCAAATGGTATGATTATAAATGTAGTTTCTAGTAAGAAGAAGAATGCTGTTCTGATGAGATGCTGTAAAGGGGGAAAGGTGTCAGTTGATGATGGTGAATACTATGTCACATCAGATTCGAAGACACAGAACACTGGGTGTAAATTTAAGTTATACGTGCACTCAGTGGATGGGAAGTGGCGCATTCGGGTGTATCCTGGTGAGTTTGGAATGCATAACCACGAGCTGTTTGACGAAGATCATCCCACGAGGGGCCTTAGCGATAGAGTGAAACAGCTTATATAGGGTATGTCCAAAGATGGGTGCAGACCGTGTCAGATCATGGCTGCGATTCAGAGGATCTTTCCTGATGAAAAAGTTAACAGACGGCAAGTGTACAATTTCAGGAAGAAATTGCGTAATGAGGGATTCCCGGTGTTGGGTGAATCGAGTGCCATGGATGTCGCGACGAAGACACTAGCGGTGGCCAAGCATCATGGTTACATCATCATGACAGATTGCAATCAGGAGACATGTGTGCTGACTCGTATATTTTTTGCACATCCTGATGCTGTCAATTTATTTTGCAGTTATTTATGGGTCGTCGGGATAGACTCAACATACAAGACGAACAAGTACAAAATGCCATTGGTTGAGTTTATTGGGATGACACCATGCAACCAGAACTTCCTGATTGCATACGCCCTCTTGAGTGACGAGACTGCTGACAGTTATTATTGGGCTTTGAGACAGTTAAGGGATTTGCTACCTGGTCATCTGTCTCCAGCTGTTATTGTTACTGATCGGGAACCGGGGTTGATGGCGCCGCTGGGTATGGTATTTCCAGATTCATGCCACTTGTTGTGTGTTTGGCACGTTTATGAGAATGTAAAGCGACATCTCAACAAGGAATTGAAAATTGATGCCAAGATTACAAATGGTTTTACATATGGGTTGTGGAAAGATGTTGTGGAAGCTAATAACCAGGATGAGTACAATAAAGCTGTTGCCGTAATAAACCGTCGTTGGCAGTCTTTTCCGAGAGTTCTTACTTATATCCAGAAGACATGGCTAGTGGTTGACTACAAATTCGTCAAGGCATGGACGAATGCTGTGTTTCATATGGGCAACACTACTACAGGTAGGGTGGAGAGCGCGCACAAGCAGTTAAAAACCTGGCTGGAAACATCCACGGCGTCCCTGGATACACTTTGGGCTAAGGTGCACTTGGAAATTCAGAGTCAGCTAACCGAAATACGGTAAGTTCTATTCCATTATATTAGAAGTTATATTTATTATAATATATTTAGTAATTATTTTGTTTTTATGGCATTTTACGTAGAATGTTTTACAGTAATTGGCTACATACAAGTACAAACTGGAGTACTCAAGACAGAAAATTGGCACCCATTATTGTGGTTTTCCACTAAACCGCTTGAAGTTTCAAGTTTCACATACTTGTTTGCAAAAGCTGAACACTGAGTGGTCGAAGGTGCAAGAGTGGAAAGAAGAAACCAATGACCGATGCGATCATGTGGTGTACTGGACTTGTCGAATTCCATGTGCGTGCGCTCTCAAAAAGGCTGCAGATGCCGGCACATCGATAACTCTTAAGCATATTCACCCATTTTGGGCGACCCTTAATATCAGTGAACAGGCTGGTACGAGTGCTCCTACCGATGTGGATGACGAGGTCCTTTATACCAGACAGTTGATGGAAGAGCTGAACGAGTGTCCTAAGGCAGTACGACGTACTGTAAATAGGGTTCTCCACGATATTATGCATCCAGAACAGTGTGGGTTCAAACAACCCGAGGAGGTCAAGAGAAGGAAGGGGCGGCCTAAGGGGGCTAAATCAAAGAAAAAAACAGAGGCCAACCCTGTTACCCATGAACAATCCCCACAGAAAAAAGCAACTCCTAATGTGTGGGATTACAGGGACGAGGCGCAAGGAAAGTCGACCACAGTTACTAGCGATTCAAGTAAGAAGCGCCCCTCGTCTTCAGGTGGTCGTACAGATGCATCCACAGGTACATGTTAATAAGTAATTGTTCATAATATTCTTTATTTATTATCAATTGTTCTAAATAACATTGTTTCCGTGTAATGTACAGATATCTTTGCGAATGATATTTCACAGTATGGTTGCTACGACCTCATTTCATGGCCCATTCGGCCATATATTACCAGTTACCTTGATATTGGTGCCGATGGCAATTGTGGATTTCGCGTAGTCGCGAGTAACATGTTTTTTAGCCAGGAGAAGTGGCCGATGGCAAGAGAGGCAATGGCAAACGAGCTAGAACAGAATTGGCATCTGTACACTAGAATCTACGGGTATAAATACTTTTCATTCTCTATGTTATGATGTTTGCTGAACTTGGCAGTATTTTGTACAAATAATTGTATATGTAAATACAGGACGTCCTTACAGGAAGAAGTCCGTCGTATACGGTGGAGTGGACAAGATTTCGCACCTGAGCGCCATTGGATGTGTGTGACGGACTTGTACGTAGTTGCGACTATGAACAATGCAATTGTGTACTATTACGGTGCAGGGGAAGAGAACCAGCCGCTAAACTCATCATGTTGGACTGTACTACCTGTCACTGCACGCGGTGAGGTAACATGTCCGGCATTTGAGATTGGGGTATGTCACCATGGTCTTTACAAGCACTTCATTCGGATCAATTTGGACGGTGACTTTCTAGTTCCACCAATCAATAATCGGTGGACTAAGGAACATCAGCCTAGCGTTACTGGTTGGGAATTACCACTTCTTCCTAGAATTCAAGATTGGTATAGGTTGGTCCCCAACAATCCTGGGCGTCCTGTGAATTTTCAAAATGATTTCATTGATCTTAGTTTCTTAGATGATGATAATGATATTATCTAGTAGTTGATTTGTTTGTTTTTTATGATTTGTGCAATAACAAACCTTGTTGGCCATAAAGAAAAAAACTTACCACACGGACACCAAATAAGCTAACTTATCAATTGTTCACAATCCCATCATACCATAAAAAAAAAATAAAATGCAGTCCAAGAAAGAGAAAAATAAACAAATCCAGTCAAATAGTCCAACAATGTCAATGATCATGGGGCCTTATAATAACGGATCATCGTATCCTGCAGCTTCTCGTCATACTCGTCGGCCAGGTCGCGATCGGACACTTTGACCTTTCTAATCAGGTCCCTGGTCAGCTTCCTCAATTCATTCATCCACTGAAATCACAAAATCCAAAAAAGGTTAAACCTATTTATAATATAGAAATGTATATCTACAAAAACTCAAAAAAAAAAATACAACTTACATAATCCTGACTGCTCTTAGCTGGTGTAGAGACTGCAGATGGGTCAGTTGTCGGCAGCAAAAATGGATGTGAATACTGCCTGTACCATTCAAGGTACCCATCCTCACACTCTCCTACGGTGTCAACGCTATGATTGTATCGCCATCTGGTCAAATTAAGACACGCTGACTCTGGGAATCTCCTCCAAGTATTGAGTGTGTCAACAGAAGAATGCTGTACAAAGTACTGTGTAGTCCTGGGTCCTCGGAATGCATCATCAGGGGACATGGGCGAACGAGGAATGCTCTGTACGTAGCCAATCTGACGTATACATCTGTCCGGCATGTATGGCTCCTGCATGTTCCTATACATTATCCACCCACTATAGATAGTCCTAGGAACTATTCCTTGTTGGCCAGGTCCAAATGGCTCCCACTTAACCTGCAAAATAGCATTTAGATTATTTGTAAATATAATTTTCAAAAAATAAAATGAAATACAGTCAAATGAAGCAATCAAGTACCTCTAACTCGGTGAAACGGTCGAGACGTTCCCTAACCTGACGAAGACGATCTGACACAGATGTCGGCCTCGCAAAAGATGGTGGTATCCAGTCATGTACTCTAGGCCTGTCATTACCCGCACGGGTAACTCGCCCTCCCTGGGGGCGAAAAATCGGAAAATACTCATATATCCAGGCCTGCAGTAGGGTCAAATAACCACCTAACTGAGTGCACATTGCCCTACTAGCCATCCCTAACTGACAGTATAGGAACGCAAGCGTAGCAGAGCCCCACGAGTATGAACCCATATTCTCGATCCCAGCCATCAGCTCATGTACAAGTGCAACACTGCAGCTCCCACCACTCTTGCTCATGAACAACGTCGAGGCCAACAATACCCACAAGAAAGCACTGGCCTGGGTATTCGCGTCCGCTTTCTCGCATCGCTCAAGGATGAACGAATCAGAGACACCGCCATGACTCCACTTGTAATCATTCATATCCATGCCAAGTATCCTGCTGCATGTCCCTCAACAAATCTGTGTCGGACGTACCTGTCACCAACTCTCCATCGACCTCAATGCCCAAAATATGATAAACATCATGCATCATGATGGTCATCTCCCCAAACGGGAAATGAAATGAGTTGGTGTCCGGCTGCCACCTCTCAACAAATGCCTGAACTAAGCCAAGATCAATATCTTCATACGAGGTACGAAGAAGGTGACCCAATCCAGTCCCCCGAATCTTGTCCCTCACATCATCATCCATATCTTTATACCACATCTTCAACTTATTCAGAATCTTTTCGCCTTTAAAAATCTTCAATGTGGGTCTATTGTATCCATGCCAGAAATGATAAGCAATATGCCCAAGGAAGCTAGGAATCACGCTACCATCTATCGCCCCACCAGGTACTTCATCTGTCACTAGCCATGTAGTCAGATCAATGTCATCAGAAACTCTCGACTGGCTGCTGTCGCCTGTACCATGAATGAGTAAGCCAAATATTATTTATTACATTTTATACATACAACAATTAATCGTAAATATAAGTAAAAATAATTAATTAAACATAATTACAGAATATTAAATATAGATATTTGGTACTTGATGATGCAGTAGTGGTAACTGGACGTGGAGATACTCCAGTGGATCCGGGACCTCGGCTAGGGCCCACGGGATCAATGAGAGGGGGAGGACGTGTAGATACTCGAGCGGAGACGGGACCTCCGCGAGGGGGCACGGGATCAATGTACGGGGGAGATGCCTGAGCGGGGCGGGGGGGACGAGGCTGACTACCGGATATACCCAGATGCGGGAAAGAGGGACTATGATATGGACTGCGCCACTCACCACTCTTAGGAGAAGGGATAGGGGTAGGGAGAGAGGGTAAACCGCGAGGACCAGGCCGGGGAAAACTGGAGTACAGAGGAGGAGGGTAACTACTAAGATTGTACACAGGCGTATCTCTGTGATGTGCATCCATCCTAACACTGTCCTGCACATCATCCTCATCAAACTCATCCTCCTCATCCTCATCACCCTCTTCCAGGTCGTCCTCAGAATACTCGGGTACATTAATCGGCTGACTAGACCGAGTTTGAAGCGGTACACCCCCCATAGTGACCTGAGTCATTCTCATTCGCTTCTTTTTCTCTTTTTTCTCTTTTTTCTTTCGACGACTCATGGTCAGATGACGCGCACGAATCTTACGCTTACTACTATCTTCAGTATCACTAGTATCACTATCATCATCATCATCACCATAAACCTATAAATAAAATTTTATTCATCGTCATCATATTTTCATAGTCTAAAAAAATAATTATACGCATATCCTAAATAGTATAATAATTTAGTACAATTCATATAATAATTAAGTAAACTAAAGTACTTTACCAAATTTTAAATTAAATTACTATTTAATTAATTAAAAATACTCAACTATTTTGCAAAATATTTATATTAATTTAATTAATCATTAACTACTTTACACACAATTTAAATTAAATTTACTAATCTACTATTACTATTAATGAAATTTGTTTTTAATATTCAACTAATTTACCTACTATTTAAATTTATTTAATCAATCAAAATGAGTAACTTTACTAATCTACTAATAATTAAATTAAAAATATAACCTAATTGCTTTCATAACTAATTAAAATAATGAATAAATCAATTAAACTAATTTGGTACTGAACTAATCTACTATTAATTAAATTAGTTTTCTCATTCAACTAATTTACATACTATTTAAATTAATTTAATCAATTCAAATAATTAACTTTACTAATCTACTAATAACTTAGTTAAAAATATAACCTAAATACTTTAATAACTATTTAAATTAATAAGTACATCAATCAAACTAATTAATGAATAAATCTATTATTAATCAAATTAAATTATTTACACAATTAAATTAAGTAACCAATCTAAATCACAAAATATTAAATAATAAAAAATTACTTACTAACCCTAATTATATTAAATCAAACATAATTAAAACATAATTACATTGTAATTAAACAAATAAAAAATAAAATAAAATTGCAATCTGGCCGCCGGATGGCGCCGGAAGCCGGCCGGCGGCGCGACCGGGACGCGCAAGAAACGCGTCTCGGTTCAACACGGAACGAGCAAACCGCTGTTCGGGTTGAACCGGGACGCGTTGCTGCGCGTCCCCGATCGCCGCCGACGGCTTCATTGCCCGTCCGGCGGTCTTACAACATTTAAAAAAAAAAAAAAAACTGGCAATGCCGGACGGGCAATGAAGCCGTCGTGGCGCGACCGGACGCGCAAGCAACGCGTCCCGTCGCGCCGCCGGACGGCTTCATTGCCCGTCCGGCGGCCAGATTCCAATTTTTTTTTTTTTCTTCCATTTACAAAGTTTTTTTTTGAAAAAAAACGTACCCGTGATGAGATCGGCTCTTTCCCGCTTTGATTCTTCCGTGTTGCCATCAATTTTTCACCAAATTAGACTTCAAAATGGGATTTAGAAGGGTGGTGGTTTCAAGTTTTCTCTCTTTTTTCCTTTGGTGGAAGTTTAAAATGTGAGGGGCAAAATGCTCCAAAAAAATTTATGGTGGCTTCAAGTAGTAAAGATGGTGGCTTCAAAAACTAACACCCATTCATATTTATAGGTTCTGTCGATGTCATAAATTAACCCGAAATGGAAAAAATGATAACAATAATTAGAAATATTTAGTAAAATATGAATTATTCATGCTTTTTTTTTAAAAAAAAAAATTCATGAAAATGATGTTACAAACACTTATGATCTTAGTAATGAGAAGAATTTCAATTTATGCTTCATCCGGATGGTGAAGATATAGAAAATTACTTAGTATAGTAGGTTTTTTCTTTTTTTCTTTTTTTTTTCGTCTTTATCTCTTTAAATGATTAAATTATTGACTATTTAGTAATTTTCTAAATCAAAATATTTTCGTTGTTCCAACATTATTAAATTATAAGTGAAAGTTTACTGTAAAAAAATTTGTTCCTGAATTATTTCCTAGGTTAAGAGCAGTGAAAAATTTTATAATGTAAGTAATATGGGTTAAGAGCAGTTATTTGTTTCCTGAAAAATTAGAAAATAAAAACATTATTGCTTTGACATCACTGCCCTTGATTCGCGTCACTTCTCCTACTGCTCTGAATAGTTTTTTTTAACCCAATCAAGTGCAACTCAATCCTCGTCTCCTCCTCCAAGAACAAGGATAGAAGAAGTAAAAGTTAAAAAGGAGAAAATTTTCAGATAACAACGTAGTATATAATCTATAGATAAATTAAAAGGTTTTTGCATTGTGCTTGCCTGTGGCAAATGATCACGTTGACGGATTCAAGAGCACTTGGTTTTTAGATGATATACCGCGTAATTGACGGGTCCAGCCATTAATGCCAATCAACTCCATTTAAGGAAATGGAAGAAAATAGCTAAAAATCTGCTGGCATGAAATTAAAAAGATTTTGCATTATTTTAAGAAAAATATTGTAAAGATTATTGTGAAAAGGCGACGAGTTTGTTGGACCAAACAATTTGCATGGGGCCTTTTGCACTTAATTCAATTGCATTGGTTGGTCGGTGTCAAGGATTTTATTTTGAAGGTGCAGAGTGCAGCTTCTTTTACTCAAGCTTGAAGTTTCAGCTTTGGAGTCTCAGATTTTGGTGCTCCGAATCACAGAGCAACGTACGTAATGATGTAAGGTAAATATATTGAGCGGTAAAATTCGAGTTTCGCTAGAATTTCATCATATTCTAGCACTTGAAGATTTTCAATAGTTGTATTACCTTCGTCTCAAAAAAAAATAGTGCACAATGATTTTTTAGTTTTGTACTGTTTTTAGTACAAATTTAAAAACTCAATAGACTATTTTTTTTGGGACGAGGATAGTAATATTTTCTACACAATAGTATTAGTATATACAGTGAAAATTTTTATTGTTTGGTTCGATGGTTTTTCCCTTTAAATTATATTTATGGGGTTTCGATGTAAATCTCAGTATTTTTTTACTTTCCTCTTGAATATCTAATTTTTCCTGTAGTTATTATTTTCAAATGAATTTGGTCGTCAATATCTTCTTGGTAAATATTGGACTTCCCCCAAACTTAAATTACATCCTGTTCACCAGAATTGATGTGTTTGTTTGAGACCTCAATGAGTTAAGTTTATATGTCTTGTTAAGGTGTATTATCTTGTCCCACATTACCAGCGTGAAGAGAATTGACTTTGTATATAAGTGCCAAAGGTCACCTCACTTATTGCCAATTAGTTTTGAGATTGGACTTCAAAATACTTATATACTTTGACATGTCTAAATGTCTATATTTACAGGATCAATGAGATTGCAGCAATCCGAAACGATGTAAAGTCCAGATGTGCAGAAGCTTACACTTGACTATGAATTTGCAATGTGAACTTTTAATTTGATTCAGAGGGATAATTGTCTAAGATGTAACAGTCATTGAATAATGGATATAAGCAAATAAGTCACTGGATATAACCATAAAAGCCAATTCCCTCCACAACAAGGATGACTTCAAGTCACCCTCTAAATCTTTAGTGTTGATCTACCAGAAATGGAGGTTTGCATTTCGGGGTTTAGCTGTTTAGGTGCTTCAACTGGAATTTCTTCGTCTTGTATAGTTTCATTATGTCTTCCACACTTTGCCGTTGTTGGACTCGATCAGGTTCTTGATTGGTACTAATGCTCTGCTTCTCCATATCTATCAGCTCCTTCAGCAAATTCTTTAGAAACTATGGATGCTGCTTTATCAGTGGAATGGTGATCCTCTACATAAACACAAAATATTTCCAACTCAGTCGCAATTTATTTGGTTTAAGTTAGTTCCAGATCAATTTGAGCTAATTTGATTAGTGCAACAAATAACCTTGGATGGATTTGTAATAAAAATACGACAGAAGACACCTACATTATGCAGAAACTCGCATATAATCCAGGATGGAACACTGAGAACTCATAATCCTCTGTCAGAAATGACAAAGATTACATATACAGAAAGTTGTGCTTAAGAGTTAACTCAAATGATATTTAGGTTCAGGCATTAGACTCACTATCATGGTTTTTCGGAATTTCTTACGTCATCAGTTAGTCAAAGGTTTATGGTCCGATCACCATCAGATAGAATGTCATTGTTTGAACAATAATTGTACTCGGGTTGCGGAAAGAAAATAGAAAATAACCCGAATATGAAAACAAATCAGAACGACTGTAGATGCATTCAAAAATCGGTCTCGGACCTAGAATCAGGAACTTAGGGTTAACTTCGGTTTGATATTAATAAGATAAAGATATAGGGAATAAGTGAGACAAGTCAAAGTGATAGCCTTGAATTGATTAAAGTGAGGAGAAAAGAGATAGGTAGCACTGACTAGTTACGGAAAGCGTCGATAATGCGCTATTACAAAGAAAAATCGAATTCAGTAGAAAACGATAAACGACTACCTATTTCTATGAAGGAAAATAGACTAAAAACTATTCAATCTAGCCTAAACTAAAAAAAACATGATAAAATACATGAAAGAAAAGGAAGAAAAGAAATAAAAACGAATGATATCAATGATGATGATTTGAGAGGTGTGTGTTGTTGATGATGCTCTCGGCTTTGCTTAAATAGAGAAATAATCCTGTTGTTATTGATTGTTTTCTTGAACCGAAATACTTGCTCCATAAAAGTAGGATTTGGACGAAGTAGTATAGTCACCTTCCACTTGCAACAGAACTAAAATCCTTTTCTTTTTTGATTAAGTTGACCAGCCGTGTGATGCCTCCAAAATGGACTCCAATTCTTTATTCCTTTTTGGAGAAGAAATAGCCAGCAAACTCCATTTACCACGTGAAGCCATCAGAAGTAATCAACTCCACTATAAATTGAACGAAGCCAACCCTCGGTTCATATACACTCCAATTAAACCAAAAATATATTTTTGGTGATAACATAAAGCCCCTCGAACGTTCATATGGAATGGAATAAGACGTAGACGTTGATTAGTACATTGTCACCAGAAATAAATATTTGGCGTGGCACTAATATCAACATAATGCCAACCTGCTGGAACAATAAAGTAATACGGTACCCATGCAAAATGAGGAACATGATTAAAACGAGGTGCATGCTTCGCCGACGTCTCCTTCCAAAATCACCTGTTGTGCCAGAACTTCTTGAACTGCGTCGACGACAAGTATGGTTGCCAATATTGTCGCGACGATCCTTATGAGCTTGCTAGAACTGACCCTTATGTGCAGGAGAACTAATATTCTGGCACCAACTATCATTCTGAACCTGAGAGCTTGTCGTGGCGCTGATACTTTCAACTGGTTCCTTATTCGTCGGCAACTTACTAGCATCTGTAGTAGAACCTTCTTAATCGCCGTCGACCTTATCATCAATTGTCGACACTTCAACAACACATTTTTTCTCTTGGTCGGTCACACATTGGGTAGTAATATCACTACTAATCTTAGGCGGCAAATTTCTAGACTTATCATCGACAACCTTGGCCCCAAATGCCTTGATTCTGCTAGGCCGCACAACGGAAGGTGTAAGCATCTTCGACTGATCTCTTGCAGAACGCTTCTTTTCTCGGCCAATTAAGGACTTCAGCAATTCACGATCTTCAGCCAAATCAATCCTTCACTCTACAGCAGTATCATAATCCAAATAAGCATAATTACTGTCGCCACCATCAAAATCAATGCCGCGTAATGGAGGACTGTCATCGACCTTTTCTGCAAAGTGAAAACCATGCAGTATTGGCTTCCCTTACTCCGCTTGCTTCTTCTGTTGACAGAACCTCTATTGTCATAAAGCCAGACATGATTAGTCTCCTGCTTAACCGGTAAGGAATCTGTTGTATTATTGACCAATTTGGCACTACTGTTGCACCGCCGATCTTGAAAGCCATCATTAGAAACTGCAACATGTTGGTCTGTTGCAACTTCTTTTGGAACATCAGCAACCAAGCATTGTACCGGTTCAGCTGTCACAGATAGATTGATATTAGGCATTGCCACTTGGTCTTGCTCCTGTTCACCCTGAATTTCGTTGACACTTGGACAAACAGAATTATCAGTTGTAGGTGAAACATTGTCATAGTTGTCACAAATAATATTAATAATTGATGCTGAAATTTGCTTTAAAGGTGAAGCATTTGATCAGTATAGGTAGGTGAAGCATTTGATCAGTATAGGTAGAGTGACATCTAGAAGGTTGACAAAAAATTGTAATAATTTACGTTTGCAATAACGTCCACTGGAAGTGATAAATTGATTGTGAATGGTCGAATGCTTTTGAACATCTAGAAAGTTAGCAAGAACCTACGATAATTTAGGTTGGTAATGATGTCCTCTTGAAGTAACAAATTGACAGTGAATTACAGGCTACTTCGAGTCATTATCGGTCATGGTACTGATTGTTATCCATCGTAGGAAGAATATTCAATTTTATTTCTCACTTTTTATTTTTTTTAATTTCAAGTAGACTAATTATGGCCGTAGCTTTCTGAAGTTGTTTTCATTCAAACTTTTCTTCGGAAATTTCTTTCTTGGCAGAGGAAATATGTATATGGCAAGTTTGCGTCTAATTCCCCTATTACAAAGCATGAGTTGAGGGGTCTTTCGTTTGTTCGTTGTCCCTACTTACAAGGGGCAAAATGCAATTTAATTCAATTATCTTTTATATTTCCAGATTCTTCCTTCCTATGCTCATTTTTGTTATTCCTGCTGCATAAACAAGTGACCACATCTATAAATATTGACTAAAGTCCAAGGCCTTGCATTCTTCATTGCAGACTGGATGCTTGCCCCGGGCCAATGCCCGGGGTACATGTGTCTTAAAATTGTTAAATAAAAAAATTATAAGTGAAAAGTATATTTTAGAGTAATAATATGTATAATATAATATTATAGCATAAATCACAGTAACGTGGAATTTTGTACGTGTAAGTAAATAACAATTCTAATCGTATAAAAAAAAAATCTTTTATTTTTCACTTGCAGGTCATGCCCATTAGCTAATAACAAATTACAATCCTATTGAGATAATATCTCTTGAACTAACAAATAAACATTCGGTGGTAGAATCCTTTGATACAATCTCTTGATTGCCATAATGGAGAACTGGTCATCTTTTGCTCTCCCGATATTGATCTCCCGTGATAGCATGATGGATTTTTTTTGATTTTCTTATTGCTAGGTTTTAAATCAAATTTTAAGGATTGATGTTTTCTTTATTAAGCCAATTGTCTGTTGGAGCAAATATAGGGGATCGCCTTCATTTTCAGTGAGTCAATTGCATTACATTGAACAGAAATACTTGATTGAGGTATTATTTGATTAAGCCAATTGTATGGTGGAACCAATTTTTGTTTAACCATTTTGTATTTACGGAGATTAGGGAGGCGTTAATCGCGGTAATGTTTCACGTGATATAAGAGGATTTTTTTTACATTTGATATTATTAACTCAAGTTTCCTGTTTTAAGGAGTTAGTATATAGCTATAATTAAGAGATTTATTTATTTATTTATTTCATTTTTTTCTGAATAGTTAGAGTGTCACATTTCAAAAATGATTTTGTACTGAAAATGGCTTTTGGCAGGAAAATTTTCATTTTGGTGCTGACACATCAGTAGCTTGTATGTTGCTTTAATTAAGTAGGATAATGGAAATATGGTGTATAGCAAGTTGCATCGATCTAATCTAATCTAATCTAATCAGTATGAATATACCTTATTACAACAAAAGTTTAAGTGAGAAGTGATGAAATGTCGTGTTCTCGTTAAACTTTTTCCTCTGAAAAAAGCTAAGTCGTTTTGGTGAAAAATAAATTTATAGTTTATTATTAAACTAACTATCATAGAGAAAAAGAAATATTATATGACACTGTAATCAGTGGCCAAATTAGACCTTGAACATTGGCGGGTCAATTTTACAAAAGGAAGAACTTGTTACTATGATAAAAACAGCCAAATTTATGAAGAAAGTACATATCATCTTATATTTATATATATTTATTACTGGAAGAGCGTAATCTATAGCACAATACAACTAATACACGTTCACTCAAAGCCCTATTATTAACTTAAACCTTAAATATCGGAGTGTCTATTTTCGGAAGACCCTCGAGATTTATTTTGCAGAGCACAAACCTTGCCGGAGTTCCACCATTCAGCCGGAGGGAGAATTTCGCCTTTGTCAATGTTTCTTAAAATGGACTTGTTAACTAAGGGCTACAAAACCTTTTGCAGTTTGTCTTGGATGCATATTCTCTCAACCAAAGTGATACTGTAAGACTGATTCTGGTTGATAGTCTTGCGGCAATCGTCGAGCTTGGATCTCTTTTGTATGACGAACACTTGATTACTAGAGAAACTGATTCTGCACTCCATAAGTTGCTTCAAAAGAATATGCTTCTGATGTTGGAGGTGATCCTTACTAACTTTGACGTTCCAGAAAGTGAATCCATTCCCATGGGTCCATTTTAATTTCATTGCAGCTGGACTAGTGTACTTGTTACAACCTTTCTGACAGCCATTCAAGGGGGAAACAGAACACTTGAAGAAGCTCTTCTACAAGATGTTTATTCTAGTTTTAACTCTTTTAATTTCAACAGAAATACGTGAGCACGCTTTGAGGTCATTCAGCCGTAAACTTTTTGAGTTGTCAGAAAAGATTATGCTTTCCAGTGAAGAGACCAAAGGGATGTATCTACGTGATCGCATCTCATTAATGTCACCCAATTTCTCCTGAACCCCTAAATTTGGATTCATGGATTTCCTTTCAAGGGACTTACAGGAGCTGCTAAACTCTGAAGATGTCAAGTTTCCCTTGCAAATTCAAGTTATTCATAGCAATGTGGGAAACAAGCATTATGATTATGGGCATTCAGGTCTGAAAAATCTTGTTTTGTGCGCTCTAGATGTGGCATTGCGGGTGAATTTCTGGATATTTGTTTGTTTGAGATCAGCATACTAATATACAATGTAAAGCAAGTATCTACAATAATACTGGGATTCCTCCCCATAATACAACTTCACGTCCAGTCCACTTGTATCTAGCTGTCTCCAAAGCCATATTTTCATTTTTCATCGATCATTAAAATTGCCATATACATAGATACTTCCTCCGGTCCTTAATATAAGACATTTTGATTTTATCCTAGGTTTCACTTAGTACGCATTTTCAATTGACGGAAAACTTTAAAAATATATTATCACGTTCGTTATATTCTCTTGATTGTTATGAAATATTTTTAAAGTTTTTTGTCAATTAAAAATACGTACTAGATTAAATTTAGGATAAATTAAAATGTTTTATATTAAGGATCGGAGGGAGTATTATTGTGCAAATCAGAAAGAAGACGGCCGACAATAGTGACTCTCTTACGCAAACACGCCGTTTCTATTAAGTAGCTTATCAAAAGTGATGTTAAGTGAGGTGCGAACGACCATCCTTGATTTTTAACCATTGAATGATTGAATGATTTTTCTTGTCTTAACAAAAAACCATTGACTGATTCAAATTACTGAAGATCTATTCGTCGTGATCCCAGGCACCGTTTGATATGTTAGATCCAGCAATTCCTTAGATGTTCAAATAGTTTGCCGACAAGATGAGGTCAAATACTCAAACAGAGTCCCCTGTTTTGAACACAGGTTCATCGTCATTTATACGGTCTTTAGCACAGGTTCATCGTCATTTATACGGTATTATTCATATTAAAGATATCACATATACTCATAAAATAACACTTTATTTGAATATAACTGTTTTGACATGAAAATCCCTAGGTCATTAGGGATTATTCCAAATCATGATGATCACTACGTTATTATGGTTATACATGACTTGAATATCTTGAAAATAATTCATTTGGCAAGTGTTGATATCAAAGATTATGGAAGATTGAAACCAAAATTAGGCGTGCTTAATTCAAGTCGGCGGAACTATGGGATCACCTCGCTAAAATCATTGGTCATGAATGTTCAAGCTCAAGAAGAATCCCAAAAGGTGGACAAAGTTCCTGGAATAATTTATTTAACCTTAGAAAGTGTTAAAGTTCATCCGTGCATTGGGCAGCTCGTCGAGCGGCAAGGAAAGTCGACAACAAGAATAGGAATTCCGTCAAGCTTTGCGTCGGCCAACAACAAAGTCGACAGTAAATCGTCGAGCTTTGCGTCGGCCAGCAACCAAGTCGACAGGGGGTCGTCGAGCTTTGCATTGGCCAGCAATCAAGTCGACGGCAGAATTTCCACTTTTAAGAAATTCCCCGTTTTGATTTAAGTTTGCTTTTATTTGTTTCTTTTTATATATTTCGACCAAAACTTATTGAAATGGGTAATTTTTTTTTCTTTTAATAAATATTAAATAATTGTGACATATACAATTATTTAATTAAGAGATATTTTCTTTTTTAGGAAACTTCTAGTTTAAGAAATCCTAGTCAGAGTTCTAATAGAATTAGTACTCTTATTGCCCGACCTAAAGCCCTATAAAAGAGGGTCTTGGCCGTGATTTTTATATGTATTTGATGAATTATTATTCAATACAAATTTTATGAGAAAAACTCTTTGTTTCTTGACCTTTTTGAGATTATTTTGGTTTGTGCAATCTTAGGGTTTTGCATTAGTAACAAACGTGCTTTTGAGTTGTGTGTTTCTTGAATAGTGGAGCTTTGTTTATCGTTTTGTAGAATATTATTAAATCATTTTCGTCATAAGTATTAAGGCGAGGGTTATTTAGAGTGTATATAAGGGGTTACAAATCGAAACACTTCTCCTTTTCTTTCTTTCCATCATATTCTCTTTGTTTCGGATTTTTGTGGTTCGATTCTTCCTTTTTGGTCGTGTGTTATGGCTATTTTGGTGCAAGAATTCAAGTCTTGTGATTTGCTTCTGCGTTCATAGATAATTTTCATATCATGTTTTCAAAAGAATTTGTCTAATATAGTATTCATCAATTTAATTAAACGAAAAAAATAAAATTCGTAAACTAGCTACAAAAATGAAAAATGGAATTATAGGAGAAAGAAAAACCTGGAACATCCACGGGAAAATTTAACCACCTAGTGTACTTTTACTAATGCCATCCTAAATGCAAATCTCCAAGAACCACAAGAACAATGTGTAAGATCTTACCTGTTCAAACGACTACTACTCATTAATTGATGTCAACTTTCTAATCTTTTAGCTTCCTCAGGATCATGTATAACCTCACATTTCTTTCTCCATTCCAAATTGAAACTAATAGCTATATCGTCACTCTTCACTCTTCAGGCTCTCCTTATAGAAAGCTTTCAATTGCTCCATAAATTCCCCACAATCCGCCAATGGTTGATACATCTGCAAAACTCGCCCTCTTTTCCCTCTCCTTATTAATTTCGAAAATCTCAATATCTGTCACGTTCCACAACTCGTCATGCTTGAGATTTGAATGGCCCGGATGATGATTATTAACATTTTCCACCACAATCATTTCGTAGAATAGCTTGTGGTACTCGTAATCTGTCCAACACATTCCGTAGAATAGTTCGGGGCCCTCGCGGATATGAAAAATTCTTGAATATCAAGGCGATCGCGACAAAATGGAAACGCCATTGGAATATCCACCACACTACTCGTGAAACTAAGAAAGATGGAAGTCTCAGACCCTTTGAGTGATGTCATGAATTCCTTCAACTTTACCAACCACCAAATATCCATGTAGTGGTTGCATTCGAAATTGATCCGAGAGATCCATCTGCCCCAGGCACCTGTAAATGATAACTTGGGCATAATATCGAATTTGCTGTTCAAGCAGTTTTCATAACCGAAAAAAGCAATGTTTTTTACATCAAAATATGTCACTTGCAATCCGTGCATACTTATCAGTTGTATTTTCTTCAATGACGGACTTGATATATTGATGCTGTCCAAGTTGGTGTAACCTTGGATTGATAACTCTTCAAGTTGCGGAAATCTTTGTGTCCAATGGACAGAGTAATTTGAAAAGCTGCAGTTGATTCCTACATTAAACAACTTCAAAATTTTAAGACTTCGGTATTCTGAGTTGAGAAATCTGGGTTGGCCATAACGAGAGTCGCTAGTGGTACAACCAGAGAAGTTTATGCAATCTACAAACTCCAAATTTGGAGCTACATTTACTTCAACCCGTTGCTTAAGGTTGTGAAGATTGGTAATCTTGAAACTAAATAATTGGGGGGGATAAATATCCTGGCAGCATTCATCAATTTCAACGATTTCGATTAAAGGGCAGCCCTTGATCATAATCGCAAATGTCCGCTCATGAAAAGCTACCTTTCGAAGAGATAGCCGTTTCAGATTAGGCCACATTTTTCTCTCTTTCGGCTGTGAAGTACATAAATTTAGTTGAACCAAGGAAGAACCTTTAAAAACTGATAAAGGTAAGGCACCGAAGTTACATAAATTGAGATTAGGACCCATTTATTCGGTCTGGCTGACCAGAGAACAACAATGTAAGCTAAGTTGCACCAATGTTTTCCCTTCCAAAATCGATAGCGGCAACCCGCTGAAGTGGTGTAAATTTAGGTTTTTGACTCTCTTACTTGTGGCTAATTCAATAAATTGATGATGAAGATCTGCGCGTCGATTTTGTCTCGGAAAATCTGGATTAGCCATCAATGTAAAGGTCTCTAAACAAATATCTTCCTTGTGGTATCTAACCAAAGTGGACCATACATAATCAAGCACTTTACTATATTGTATCCACTTTGGTTAGATATCACAAGGAAAATATTGGTCTAGACACTGTCACATTGAGGTTTAATCAGGAATTTAGTGGACAATATGGGAGTCCTTACTAACAATGTACCGAATATTAGCCACGAGGAAGCGAAAAGGTTGAAATATTCAGCTTATGTTTAGTTGTGTTCTGCTTCTTAGTGTATATGCATGCGGATGGCTTCTTGCTATAAGTTCTAGTCTCACCAATTTCGGCTTATAGTTTACATTGCTTCTTATGTTATTTCTTCGCGTAGGTTTCTTCAAGTCCTAATGGCGCAAACGTCTGTATCAATGTACTAATTTTCTCCATCTCCAACAGTGAAGATTAGCTCTGAATTTGATTGTTACAAATTCGATTAAAATGGGAAATTAAAGTTTTGCAATGGCGAAAACCGTTCACTGCAAAATCATTCATTGTACCAAAAAAATAAAAAGCTTACGAAAGTGACTTATTGTTTTTATTCTTGCTAAGGGCAAATAAGAACCAGACAAAATCCAAAGCAAAAATAAAGTATGAATATATCTCTGAAATAAATAACCCTTTTATGATAAGTACATATAAAAACTTCTTTGACGAATTTTCTCTATCAAAAAAAAAAAAAATAATTAACAAACAATATTGTGTCTCTAGCTACTGAAAAGGCCAGGCGTTCTCCCTGCGAACTTCTTCGGGAGCGAAATCATTCTTGATGCTCAAAGTCTTTCAAATTTCCTCAGAACTTGCTCTTGATCATATCTGCCACTGTTTCACATGTTACATCCAACAATTCCTAAATATTAAGGTAATCTGCTGCCAAGATGAGGTCAAACTGTTTCACATGTTACAGCCAACAATTCCTAAATATTAAAGTAATCTGCTGCCAAGATGAGGTCAAACAGAGTCCCCTGTTCCGGAATTTGTTATTTCTGTTGAAGGTCATCTAGCAAGGGTTGTGAACCCCACCTTGGAGACATGAGAATATGTGAATCAGTTAATAAGTAAGGTGGCAAAGGTTTGGTTTTACCCCCCAATTGAGGTAAAGGATCCCAGCAAATGGTAGTTGAAGTGTTACACTAATATGGAAGTTTCATCGGGTGCTGTCTGCAAAACCAAACCCGCTTTCTGTCTGCAAAACAGGAGCTTGTCTCTACTCACAGTTTTTGTCAACATATCGGCACCATTGTCATCTGTATGGATCTTCTCAAGAAACAACGTCTTGAACTCTAACACATCCCGAATCCAATGATATCTCACATCAATATGTTTTGACCGCGAATGAAATGTGGAATTCTTAGCTAAGTGAATAACGCTCTGGCTATCACAATACACCACATACCTCTCTTGCTTCATGCCAAGCTCTTGTAGAAACTGCTGCAACCAAAGTGCTTCCTTACAAGATTCCGTATCTGTGATAAACTCTGCCTCTGTAGTAGACAAAGTAACACACTTCTACAACCTACTCTGTCATAAAACTGCTCCCCCTCTATAAGTCATCAAATAACCAGAAGTAGACTTCCGACCATCAAGGTTACCCGCTATGTCAGCATTTGTATATCCATCCAACATGGTCTTTCAATTGCCAAAGTAAAGACTCAATCTGGAAGTACCCCTAAGATACCTGAGAATCCAGTTCACAGCATTGTAATGCTCCTTACCAGGATTGGAGAGAAACCGACTAACAATACCAACTGCATGAGCTATGTCTGGCCCTGTGCAGACCATCGCATACATCAGGCTGCCAACTGCCAAAGCGTAAGAAACCTTTTTCATGTCTTCCTTATCTTTCTCACTTTTAGGACACTGCGTTTCTTAACTTCAAATTTCTCGTAACTGGAGTCGAGACTTCCTTAGCACCGCTCATGTTAAACCTATCAAAAATCTTCTCGATATACTTCTCTTGAGATATCCAAAGCTTCCCATTCTATCTGTCACGAGAAATCTTCATCCCAAGGATCTGTCTAGCCGGACCCAAATCCTTCATCCCAAAGGACTTATTCAACTCTTTTTTCAACCTGGTAATCTTTGCAGTATCATGACCAACAATCAACATGTCATCGACATAAGTAGTCCTTTAGTATCCCTGCTCTATTATAAAGGCATCAAACTTCTTGTACCACTACCTCGGAGGTTGCTTCAACACATACAAGCTTTTGTTAAGACAACATACAAGCTTCTCTTTCCCCTTCTCCTGGAACCCATCTGGTTGCTCCATGTAAATCTCTTCTTCCAAATCACCATGCAAGAAGGATGTCTTCACATCAAGCTGTTCAATCTCAAGATTCAAGCTGACCGCTATCCCAAGCACAACTCGGATTGTAGACATCTTTACAACAAGAGAGAATATCTCACAAAGTTTACGTCCTTTCTCTGATTGAATCCCTTCACAACCAATCTGACTTTGTACCTCAGTTGTGAACTGCTCTCACTTATTTTCAGTCTAAACATCCATTTATTCTTGAGTGCTCTATTGCTCTTAGGCAGCTTCACCAGGTCATACGTGTTATTCTCATGTAAGTATTTGATCTTATCTTGCATGGCTGCTAACCACTCATCTTTCTGCTCATGATTAAGAATCTCTTCATACGATTCTGGTTCTCCCCCATCAGTAAACAACAAATACTCATGAGCAATGTACCTGATGGAAGGTCTCTTGTCTCTGGTGGACCTCCTAGGCTGAACAGGAGGTGATGAAACCGGTGGTGTCTCTGTTTCAGTAACAGGATCATCATTAAACTCACCATCCTGCTTTGTCTCAGCTCCTCTTCAGGAGAATCATCTGAATGTGGAGAAACTGGATCTAGATCAATAGGAATCTCTGGTGAAGATTCTAGCATCTCGACCGTTCCCATATCATCAATGGTCTAGTCTTCAAAGAAGATCACATCTCTGCTTATTTTCTCTACAGGATCCCAAAGTCTGTGCCCAAAATCATCATTGCCATACCCCAAGAATACGCACTATTTGGATTTGCCATCAAGATTCGACCTTTCGTCTTTGGGAATATAAACAAAGGCACGACAACCAAAAAGTCGCAAATGTCCAAATGAGACATCGTTCGCTGTCCAAACTCGTTGTGGTAGATTGCCATCCAACGGAACTGAGGGAGATAGGTTGATCAAATCAACTGCTATCTGCATGGCTTCACCCCAAAACGATTTAGACAGCTTTGCATTCGAGAGCATACACCTAACCTTTTCGTTAATAGTTCTGTTCATTTTTTCTGCCACGCCATTCTGTTGTGGAGTTTTCGGAACACTCTTCTGAAGTTTAATGCCATAGTTTCGGCAATACTTCTCAAACGGACCACTTTACTCACTACCATTATATGCTCGAACACACTTCAACTTATTTCCAGTTTCCCTTTCAACTCTAAGGTGAAAATCTTTGAACACATCTAATACATGATCTTTAGATCTCAAAGTGAGACACTTTCTTCTCGCAACGCCAAAACCGCAAAACCCTAGTTTTCTTCTCTTTTTTCTTGCACACAAAAAAACGTTGTGCAGCTGCCCAAATTTTCACCTCTCTCGGCTGAAAAACCCATCCAAAAATTATACCGAAGCCCTTGTTTTTATAGAGCAAAACACCCTAAAACAAAAATTTAATTAGAGTGGGTTTTGTTTTCTTCAATCAAACTCAAAATCAAAATCGAATTTGGCTTGATTTTATTTATTTTCTTGTTGGCCCAATTGAGGGGAACACCGGGCCAACAAGTTTTTCTTTCCTCCTAGAATCAACCGTCTAGGACAGAACTCTGTAACCAGTACCGCTGAATTACCTTGACTAATTACTTTCACAAAATGAAAACAAGAAAAAGACTAACAGGAAATGTAATCAAACACAGAGAACTTCTACAATCTTCAGTAGTACGTAAGCAAAATAAGGCTACCTCAAAGATTCTCGGTTATCCAGTTCAAATTAAGTTAATTAATTATCTATCCAAATTTAATGAATAAATAAGTATATTGACCTTACAAGGACATTGTTTCTTCTTTATTTAGTACAAATAATTCATTGAAAAAAATTATTAATCCGAAATCTGCAATCTGGATGTGTATCAACGCGGAATAAAGCTTATTTAGTTCAATCGGTGATGGAAACCGTAATCCATCTTAATACTTACACTCCCACTCAAAAGTTCTAAGTTGCCGATGCATCACCTGTTCCGGCGTCTATCCTCTGAGATATGTTTCTAATAGTTCATAATTAAAGTCATTCAAAAGCCGAATCTACATACACAATGCAAAAATTATGTTTGGGTTAATCAATATTTTGGAGCAATAAATTCAAAAACATTTCCCATCCAATTGTTAAGCTAACTTTAGGTGATATATAATAATGTACATTTGCGGGCCTAATAAGTTGCATAAAATCACTCATTGGTAGACGGTAGACCATCTAGATAGAATTAGACTCGCAAACACTTTAATCTGACAAATTTTGTACACATACACTCTCGAGGAACACGCTACATCTTACATCAGTGAAGAAGGCCAAAGGCAAACATGTGGTGATCAAAATTGTCCCAAAAGGTCCCACCTGTGAATCCCAAAAGTCATTGACTATAAATAGATGCATGGCTCATTGCATGGTAAAATCAACAACAAACAGGACTAAAACATTAACCCCGAAAACAACAAAAACAATGGCAAAAATTGTAGCTTGTTTAGTGGCTGTCTTTCTTGCGGTATCCTGTGCCTCCGGCACAACTCTTCAAGAGGTGTGTAAAAGCACTTCTGATGCCAAATATTGTGAAAAATTGGTTAAAAGAACAGTGAACAAGTCGACAGATTTCAAGTCAGAAGAATGGAAGAAGATGGTCATTGATCGAGCACTGGTAAAAATCACAATTGCTCTTGATAATGCCATCGAGAAGAGCGACCCCGAAGGACCGACTTATAAAACCTGTATTGATTTCCTTTCTCAAGCCATCAATTTGATTGCAAACGACAATCTAAATGATGCACAATCTTATGTTAACAATTGTGCTAGTTCTCTAGACGACACATCTGAAGAGACGATTGATGTTAAAAAATTGGCCGATGAAGCTGTTAAAGCTACTCAAGTCGTAGGTGATATTCTCGGAAAGGTTTGAGTCTGACACAAACACAGAACAATAATAGATTATAAGATTTTATTTTTTTTTTGGATATTTCATCCCATTATCAAAAATTTTCTTTCTATTTATTCGTATCCAACCTCAACTAGGTATGCAAATCCATAATAATGTTGCACAATTTTGTTGATTAGGAAGTTAATTTGGAATTTCTCTTGATTTGTGTCAAGCTTTATTTATTCTTGTCACTTTTAGAATAATGATATCAATTCATGACATTGTTTCTTGCCCTTGTAATAGTCGGAGATGTGTTTTTTCTCTCTAGTAGTAACTAAATCTCGAATTTTGTTTCCTTCTCTCTTTTTTTCTTAATTATCTCACTTTACCGAATTTATGCACCTTATCTTTTGCTAAGATTTATACAACGTTAGGTAGAATTGTTTGATCTAAGATCATTGTCGTTCTTTCTAGAAAGAGGGAAAATAAATGATTATTGAACTTTTTAGATGTCGAATTATACAAAAAGGAAAAAAAAAAAAAAACTACAAAGCTATCACTCCCTCAGAAAAATAATGTGCATTAAGTTTTGAAGTTTTTACATACTACTTTTAGTACAAATATAAATATATATATATATATATAAATTTGTTGACAATTTTTTTGATATATAAGGGGTATTATTTTGTCAAAAAAAAAAAAAGAATACAACAGAATTTTATATTCTTTAAAACAGAATATAACTTCACAAATTGTCATTTTGTTTCTCGAAGCAAGTAACCTCCGTATTTGGAATAAGCTTTCGGTTCATTAAACAATCAGAAATGGAGAGATCTTACGCACAAGCACGCGCGGGATACACACAATGACAATTTTGTTATCTGACTTTTACTTTTTACCCCGGTCAAATGTATCTTACAGAAAAGACTATATTTTCATTACGATCCGCCTGTTACAACCTATACAAAAACGAAAAAATTAATAAATAAATAAACAAAAATTAATATCAAGAACCTGGAACTCATTTCGACATCCCACACAAACGTATATCAACAAGAGGGTCACTTCACACAAGCCATTATAACTCAAAGATGCGGGAAAGTTGATGTGAACATCCATGGTAATCAAATCCAAGATGATCAAGATGTTCGGGTTCCAAGTACTGTCCAAGCTCAAGGAGTGACTCAAGATCCATTATCCAACATTGGAGGCCCAATATCTCAAGCTAGAAGTAAAAGGATGAAGAGTGCACTTAATAATCTTATATCCAATAGTTTAGCCCAAGAGACTGTCAAGTCTGGAAGTTACAAGCCCAAGATTATTAATGTGTTACGAGGCCCATTTGAGGAAGGAAATTTCGGCCCAGAAACCAAGCAAGGGAGGCCAGCCCTATCTCCTAATTTTTAGGAGTTGGAATCTCTATCTTTTAGGGATAAAATCATTTAAATCTTATCACACTTGTGGAAGGATGAGATTTGGAAGATTCCCTATCTTTTAGAGATAAGATCATTTACATCTTATCACATGGAAGGATAAGATTCGATATGATTCTCTTTTATCTAATTTAAAATAAGAAGTCTATTCCTTGGTGTCTACTCTCAACCGTTGGATGGAGATTAGATCAAGATTGGATGACTATGATTACTCTACAAAGAAGATATTGATAGAGTTGACAACTCAGGAAGATTCTTTTCAAGATAAGGATAAGATTCTTTTTAGAGAATATCTCTTTGTATTTGGAGTTTTATTTTTATTAGACTAGTGTGTCTTAAGTCTATAAAGGTGTCTAGATACATTGCCTTAATAGATAAGACACAAGTTATCAATTAGAGGTTAAGTTGATTTCTAGTTCTTTAAAGTAGGAATAGAGTTAGAGATCAAACTCTTCTCCTATTTCATAGGAGAATTTCGGCCCCCTCTACTATAAATAGGGGTGTTTGGCCAGCATTTTATTTGTACCTTTGATGAATTATTTCAATATGAAACGAGAGGAAACTCTTTGTTCTTTTACTACTCTTTTCGAAGATTAGTGCATTGCACACAAGCTTGTGCTTTGTTGATGCGTGCGAGTAGAATAGGTGTTTTTCTACTTGTGGAGCTTTGTTAGTTGATCATTGGAGCCTTTTCGCTAGCCATTCTATCCATAAATCGAAGGGATAGGGTTGTTAGAGAGGTGACCGATTGGGTGGCTAACCTTAAACACTTTCTACATCTTCTAAACCTTTCCATCCCTTTTTGGTGCAAATTTTTGTGGTTTGCATCTCTTCTTTTCTTTTAATTTTCGTGAGTATTAGAGTCCATAATATTGGATTTGCAAGTTTTCAAGTCCTGGGAAATTCATAGCTTCCGCGTTGAGGTAAATCTGTCACCTTTGCCTCAAGATTCATATCAAAAGTGGATGCCCACAACCAATAGAACTCGTACATAACCCACGACTCATTGAGCACTGATTATCCTCTGCAACAATTGCAAATGTTACGTACTAATACAAAAAGTTGAAATTAAACGTGGCTCAAATGATAATTAGGTTAAGGGCATTCAACTCGCAGCTATGGTTTTGGGCAAATTACTAGGGTCATCAAGTTCCCCAAAGGGATGTGGTCAAACCAACGTCACTTATCATGACACTCCACTTGACCATACATCCGATATCTAAAAATAGCGATATGGTTGAAGAAGTAAGAAATTTTTTCTTTTTTCTAGAATTAAAAGTTTGGGATGGGACTCTGTAACAAATGCCCGCCGAATTACCTTGGTTGATTACTTTCACAAAGTAAAAACAAGAAAGAGACTATGGGAAACAACTTTTTCAATCTTCAATATTATGTAAGAAAAATGAGACTAGCTGAACCAAAGAGGCTGTGGTTGAGTGGTAAGGACTCCTCCACCATTAATCATAAGTCGATGGTTCGAACCTCATCATAGACATTGAGTAACTTTAAATCCTTTGACCAACTCTTTCACTATTGAGGTGCTTACCATGAGCGGAGAGGAGTGCTTACCATGAGCGGAGAGGATTAGTTACTGTTGTCGACAGTGGATACCTTGCAATATGCACAAAAGAAACACTACAATAGAACTTCTATAAATTAATAGTGTTGGGACCACCAAAATTTATTAATTTAGAGAATTAATAAATAATTGATAAATTAATAAATTATTAATTTATAGAATTTCTATGAGGAAAAAAGAATCGTCACTAAATTTCTTAATTTGTAATAGTTATTACATCCGAAACAATCAAGTATTCAAACATTTCTGAATATTAAAAATCCAAACATACTTAATATCATCTCCGTAGACTAAAAAATAAGTATGAAGAGTTCATATGTTACTATATATTTATATTTATTATTATTTTTTTCTTTTAGGGTATATATTAATTTATGCTATTGTTGAGACCTATAGATATATAGGAGATTTTCTGAAACATTATTATCTTATCATTTTATCTATTTTGTTCACTTTTTGAACTGGTCTCAAGTTAGAACCGGAAAAAATTATTAATTAGTAGAAATTATTAATTTATAAATTATTAATTTACCGACGTTTTACTGTAATTGGCTACCTCAATGATTCACGTTCATCCACTTGGAAAGTAATATATCAATCTAAATTTAGTAACCACAAGTGAGGAGATAGAAAGATAAACAAAAAGGAACCTAGGTTCATCCTCCACTCTTCTCTATATAGTTGTGTTATGGTTTTATTTCTTCCTTTTGCTATATGATTTGTTTCTGGTCAGGTGCTTGTATATCTTAAGGTCGGTCTTCTTATTTTAGAAGGTGTCTTAGCATAAATAAACCAACTATTTCTCTATGTTGATTCCAAATTATACTAAGCTATGAAGAACCTAAGCCTTATGTGATCACCCGTACCAAACAACTAAGTTTCCTTGTTGTTCAGAATCAAGAGTTGTTAGCCCCTCGCTCATGGACTGATTCTAGCATTTCTAAAATATGTCACCTTTTCAGGATTTTATAATATATATGCACAATTAGTTAAGTGATCAGTTTAACTAAGAGATTAATTAAAATACTAGAATTAGATATAACAAATCATATAAGAGCATTACCAAAACATACTTCTATAAATAAGAGGGATTAGACCCTAGAGAAGAATTTAGCTACTTATATGTACATATACAAACAACAAAGGATGAATTACAGGGTATTAAACATTAATACGAAGCAAGGAAACAGCTAGATGAAGGAGAAAGAACTGGGGAAATTGTTGCTACCTTTAGGTGACTTTCTCGAATCATCTTCTGATTTTCTTGAGTGAAGAGTTTGCTCCTCCTAGCTGCCCCTTTTTCACTCCTTTTGTATACTGTATCCACTCTCTTCCTTACTGTCTTATTCTCCCTTAATTGATTCTAATCTTCTCTCTTTTATAGAGGAATTATAGTCTTCCTTCCCTTTCTAAATGATTAAGGTCTCCGAATGGGTCAATAGCACTTTTTAGCTTTAGTTTTTGCTCACTGTATGCGCTCATATCTTGCTCATACCTCCTTGTCTTTCTTTGTCTCTAAGATTTCTTCTTCTTGACCTCCTTTTCAGCCCCAAAATTAACAACTTGTTGCAGTTCAATTTGCTCCTATTTATTTGCAATTGAATCCAAACACCAACTTTTTCTTCTTGCACAATTTGCCCCCCATTTTTCACTATTTTGCCCACTTTTTTCCTTTTTTTGCATTTAGGTCCCTTGATCACCAAAAATCACAAAACAATCTAATTCCTACTAGATTAAACCAAAACACGAGTAGAAAGATGTAAATAAAGCTTGATAAAACATGTGCAAGTTGACTCCCATCAACTCCCATAAGCTTGAAGAGTTGCTAGTCCTCAATCAAACAAGCTTAGACCTCCTCCTACTGACTCTACTCAAACAGGAACGCACAAAACTACAGACACAAAAAGCGAACACAAACAAGGATACAAAATTTTTTTGAAAACAAACAGCCTAATAAACTGTTAAAAAGACTCCAAATACACAAACACCGACCATGTATGTATAACCAACCACTCTCCCAAACTTAAAAATAGCATTGTCCCTAATACTGCAAAACAAAACACCACCAACAACAAAACAAAATAAAGAAAAATATAAAATAGAAATGACATAGGCAAGTGAAATTGGAGGTGTCAATTCCAGGTAGAACACAAACAAAGAAAAGAAGAAAACATAATTGGAACTGTCAAATTTTGTCTTAGATTATGGTCTCTCATGTACACCAAGGATCATCACTATTCAGACAGAATAGAACAGTTCAAACCAGTGAGTGTGTATACCATATCACAAATAGAAATGTAGGCTATCCTACTATCCATTCTACGATTAAATTCAATTCATTTCAAATGAATGTTCTTGTGATCAGTACCTATTTCCTTCCTGCATTCAACTAGGATATTCTTACCGATGTTCAAAACTAAGGACTTTCTCTCATTTCTGCACGCATCATTAGCTGCATCTCTTCACTCTTGTACCTTTTCATCCGAGAGTCCTTCAACTTTTTCTATTTTACAGACTCTATTTTCTTTCCCACTCAGGCCTATACCAAATGTATTTCCAACATTTTTGGCATTCTACATTTGTTTTATTTTATTCCACACCATACCTGAAGACACTCCTCTCTTTGGTATCATGCCTCGCTTCTCAAGCTATTCAATACATCGGACACTCTGCCATTTCTCTCTCAATCAGCAAAACACATAGCCTCATATTAAACTACCAACTTTTCCCTTTTCTAAGATATTTAGGCTAATACAAACCACTATAAGCTTAAATCGAGACTACCATAATGCCTAGGGCTGCCTTATTCTAACTATCAGATTTACAGTCCTCTAGATTTCAGGCAAGTGGACTCCAATACAAGATCACAACGATGTATTAAGCATTTTATATTTTAAAACTTTAAGCCCAAAGCATACACTCTGGCAAGTGATAGGTTGTGCTTGTGGAATTAGTTTTGAACTGTGTACCCTGTGCTAAGGTAAATCACATGTGTGATTTCAAAGTTCCCGCACTTTTCTAATTCATCCTAGACCATTGACAATTCCAAACTATATATATACAACATTCAATTGGCTGTTAAGACTCTACAAAGAACTCTAAAGCAAACAAAGGACTAATAGAAAAAATTTTGGATAGGATTATAACTTGTCAAGACTCTAATCAAAACATATACAAAACACAAACTCCCCCAAACTTAAAGTAAGCATAATTAAACATACAGACAACAGGAAAAGCTTGAAACACAAAAATTTCAACAAATATATACACAACAACATATAGACAGACACCTATATACATCAATAGAAATTAATAGGGAAAACAAAGCTATCCACAAACACAGATAGCAAAATAGAACAGACATATATAATCATACAAAGAAAAATAAAAAGACTTAATTGTACAAATAAAAATGAAAAGAAAAACATTGGAACGAGAAAAAAAAACTCCCTTGGTGATCAAGGGGTTCATTCTTTCAAAGGGATGAGGTGGGCCTCTTGCTGCCTATAGTGAAACATATGAGTGTGAGTTACTGTAAACTCTTAGTTGTGGTTGAAGAATTTCAATCCAACTAGCTTCAGTGGATACTCCACACAAGGGTTTGCGACATCCTGGTTCTAGTAAACCAAAGTTGTAACTGGAAACCAATAAGATCACAAAACAAAACGTCTCTCCCGAATACCAAAGGTTAGCATGTAAGGTCAGATTCAAGATGTGAGAAATTAAACTCATTCAATCCCTTGGTACATACAATTAAGCATAGAGACCATCGAGGGCAACAAACTAGAAGCACCATAGATCCAAAAAACAAAAAAAAGAATTGAAAATTAAGATCAATGCTCTGAAAGGAACTAAGTGACTTATGTGTAATCAAACATGCTGATTCTGAAAATCATCACAAAACTAGCTAGATGGCATCAATGCTCATGATGATAATCAGAATTTCACCCCAGATTAAAATCTAGCAAATACAAATTAAGTACACAAAAGTTCAGAATTAACAAGTTTCTTTGGGACATAACTTTTACAAGATTCCTCAAATCACGAAAAAAGAAAACAAGGAGGGAATGTTTGCTCAAAACCAAAATATTTTTGGGTGGGCCATTAACAGAAATAGATTGACTTCAAACATCAAATAGGTGCAGAATCACTTTGCAAAATGACGGGGGTCACTTTACAGAGTACTTCGGAACTTTCAGAAATAAACACAATTTTAAAATCAACATCCTCTATTTTCAAAATTCTCAAATTCATTTAATTTAGAAACAAAATAAACTAACAACAAACATACAGATACATGGACCGACCAGACATCGATTCCCTCAAACTCAAAACAAAGCACAGATCCTATGCAGACTAAAAAAAAATAACAAGCAAATTAGTCACAGCAACTCTACTTGTTGCAGACAGACTTGGAAGAGTGATGATCTGACTCACGGAGTGATTGATATCAAAATATGTTATAGTTTGAAGAAGGTTTAATTTATTTGTTTGATTTGAGACCCCATCAAGGCTGTCTTGATATTCTATAACTTGAATTTGTATTAGCGTTAAATAAATCCCGTTTTGCTCAATCTAGTGATTGAAATGGCAATCTATCATATACTCGGACTCAAAAGTTCCAAGTTGTCAATTCATCACTTTGGGCATCGGTCTTCTGTGATGTGTTATAGTAGTTTGTGTTAATTAGAGTCGTAGAAAAGCTGAACCTACGTACACATAATGCAAAAATTATATTTAAGTTTACCAATATTTTGGAGCAATAAAATTCTTGATAATTTTAGGCAATAAATAATAATGTACATTTACAAAATTACTTACTTCTAGATCATATAGATACTATCAGATTCACACACACATTGTCAAATTTCATGGGTATATTGTATACACTTTCGAGGAACACGTTACATCTTACATAAGTTAAGAAAGAGAAATGACAAATTTTTTATGGTTAAAAATTCCCAAAATTTCTCCACCTTAAAATTGACTGCCTATAAATAGATAGTTTATTCAACGAATAATTACAAACACGACTAAGACATTTACCCAAAAGCAACAAAAAAATGGCAAAGATTCTAATTCCCTTAGTTGCTCTCTTTCTTATAGCATCCTATGCATCCGGCACAACTCTTCAAGAGATATGCAAAGGCACTTCCGACGCCAAATATTGCGAAGGATTGCTTAAAAGAACGGTAAACAAGTCGACAACTTTCAAGTCAAAAGAATTGAAGAAGATGGTCATCGATCGGGCACTGATAAAAGTCAAATTTGCCATTGCTTATGCCATTAAGAGGAGTAACCCCAAAGGCCCAACTTATAAAGTCTGTATTAACTTCCTTTCTCAAGCTACCAGTTTGATCGCAAAAGGTAATCTTATTGATGCACAATCATACGTCACCGATTGTGCTAATTCTCTGGACGACACAGCTGCAGAGACGCTTGGGGTTAAAAAGTTGGTAGATGACGCTTCTAAAGCTACTCTAGTCGTAGGCGACATTGTCAGAAAGGTTTGAGTTTGGCACAAACACATAATAATAATGGATTGTGAAATTACTCTTTATTAGATATTCCATCCTCCAGGGTAAAAGGGTTGGGTGGGGTGATTAAGAGATTAGGATGAGATTGTTATTACTAGGAGGCCAAAAGTTCAATTCTCTTTGGGGCCATTAATTTTTTTTACTTTTTTTTATTTTTATTTTTAAAAAAAAACATCTCATTATCAAAATCATTCTCTCTGTTAATTCATGGTCGACCTCAGTTACGTATGCAAATCCAGAATAAAATTGCACAATTTTGTTAATTAGGAAACTTTTTTGCAGTTTTCCTTGGTAAAAGAGGTATTCTTGTGTCAAGGTTTATTGTTGATACTTCCAGAATAATGATATTTCATCAATTTAATGACGTTGTTTCTTGTCCTTTTAATAATTAGGGACGTTTTTTCTAATAACTGAACATTGGATTTTATTTCCTTCTCTATTTTTAGTTATCTCACTCCACCGATTGATGGACCTTATCTTTTGTTAGGATTTATACGCGAATCATTGATCTAAGATCATTGCCATTCCTTCTATAAAGAAAGAAAAGAAAAGTTGCATTTCTTAATGGAAAACTTGAATTATAAAAAAGAAAAAATTATAAAGCTATAATAGAATTTTATGTTAGTTAAAAATAATAGAATAGTTGGGTTTGTTTCCCGAATAACTTCCGATTCACTATCAGAAATGACCTGGATCAAATGCATCTCGCGGAAAAGACACGATTTTCATTAAGAGGATAATTGATCTTCTTGTTACAGTCTATACAAAAGCAAAAACAATTTAACATCAATGCAGTAACGAATATTAACAAGACGACTTCACACAAGCCATTTCCCTAAAGTAGTGTAACTTCAGACTCGGACAACAAAATCTCCGCTGTTGTCGATTTCAGATTCCAGGTCACCTTCTAAATCATCAGTGTCGATCGATCCAACATTGGAGCTTTGTGTTTCGGGTTTAGGCGTTTCGCCTGGGATTTTCGCCTCTTGTATGATCCTCATTATGTCTTCCACACTTTGAAGCTGTTGTTCAGGATCAGGTTCATGTTTGGTACTACTACTCTGCTTCTCCGCATCTATAAGCTCCTTCGGCAAATTCTTTAGAAACCATGGATGTTGTTTTATCTCTGGAATGGTAATCCTCTGCATATAAAGACAACATTTATTCAACTCCATTGCCATTTTACTTCGATGTGAGTTATTTCTACATCAATCGAAGCTCGTTCTTTCAGTAGACGAAATTACCTTGGATGGATTAGTAACAAAGGTGCGAGAGAGTAGATGTCGACAGTCTGCACAAATATATCTGTTCGGCTGAGAAGAATAAAGCCATTTTGCTATTGAAATGAATTAATTAAGTTATGGGCTAGAGAACATTTTTGGGCCAGTGAAAGCTGGGTTTTGATTTAACTTATTAAATAGCCCGATTATTAAATGTTGATTCGGCCGCACACACGCACGAGAGGGGCAGCAATTGTTGCTGTTTTACTCTCGAGTTCTCTGTTTGTCTACTCTAATCTAATTATGTCTTTTGAGTAGATTTTTTGTTCAATTATTTGGAGCACATGAATTTTGTTACGATGATTTCTTAAACTCTAAGTGGTTGTTTCATGAGAAGATATTCTTTCTGTTTTTAATTCATTTGCAATTGTCAAAAGCTTGATAACTGTTAGTATTAGAGAATTATGAATTTAATGGCTTTTTATAGGACTGTAGGTCTGTTGTTATATATGTAAAAAAATACTCTTATGATTTGGCAAAGATTAAGGATATAATTAGAAGATTCGACCAAGATTTATTCAACAATGTTAATTTATATTCCCTCCCTCCTACAAAAATAGTCCACATTGAATTTTGAGTTGTGTACTGTTTTTAGTACAAATTTGAAAACTTAATGTGGACTATTTTTGTGAGATGGTGGTAGTATTTTATTCAGCAATTGAAATAGAAACAAATAATTAAACTTGTCTTGATTCATTTTCACCTTCAATAACCTTAATTTTTGGACTTTCTTTTAATTGTTATATTTTTTTGGTCACATTTTAATAAAAGATCCGGTCAACATTCATTCACTGATATTAGTTTAGATTTGTTTCAGCAATCGAAGTAGAAATAAATAATTAAACTTGTCTTGATTCTTTTTTACTATTGATAACCTTAATTTTAGGACTTTATTTTCATTTTTATCTATTTTTGTCACGGTTTGATATATCTTTTTGTCACGATTTGATATACTTTATATTTGATTTATTACACCTTTGTGAAATTCGATCCTATTTTTGGTATATTGAGATTAATAATTGTCAAATATGCTATATTGAGTTTAATAATTATTGGTTCGACATCCTTCATTTGTCTGTTATAGATCAATGTTAATAGTAGGTTAATAATAAAAATAATAAGAATAATAATATTCATCCAAAGTCATACCTAACAAAAACGGGTCTGTTAATAATAATAACAACAATTCATCCAAAGTTCTACCTAAAAAAAAGGTGTCATTTCACCAAATAGAGGTCAAAAGTAAACTTGACTTCCTGGGTATCTGTTTTTTTTATAATGTAGACGTTGTTTATATTTTAGTCAAACTGATGACATTAATATTGATCAACTTGCTCCTTCTTTCTTCTTGTTTAGAAGAAAGACTTTGGAAGGCGCGTCGGTCAAATTAAAATCAAATTTTTTAGATTAAATTTGTGAAGCATAAGCTTCTGCCATGTCCTTTCATAAGCTAAACCTAAAAGCTTCTGCCATTAAATCAAGTGACCTATCACTTCTGCTTAACACTTCAAATTTAGTTGTGGAGCTCCGGCAATATTTCGGACCTGTAAGAGAGAATTTTGGGTGTCTCTCAAAGCTAGACACTTCGATACTTAAATCTGAAAAATGGTTTTAAAAGAGCGTATAATTGTTGAAGTGTGCTATAGATTACGTACCTTGATTTTGGTCTGATCAACCCTATTTATAGGTCATGAATTGCTTACCAGTTGTCTGAATTGTACTAGGTTTTATACAATAATAACCTCCTTAGGTCGGGATATAATTAACCCGTGGACCAGACTTGATCCATGAGGTACACATATGAATTCGTCAAGTGCTCCTATCAAGTATTTAGTAAATAAACGATATTTTACACAAAGAAAACTAACCTGGATTCGGCCCAAGGCCCTAAAGCAGGATGCAACCCATGATATGGGTTGACTCCAACTAGGGAGAATGACCTGACTGGTCTCCCGCTCAAATGAAAGTGGACATAGCCCATTTAATGGCACGTTCCCAAACAATCCTTATTACCATTTAATGGCAAATCTTTTTTTTTTGCCTCCCTTCTATTTTAGAGAGCTTCTAGACCTCTGCAAGAGTACAGTTGTCGGCTGGTCTTTTGGTTGGCGACGTTGTGCTTGTTTGAGATCAATCCATTAGATCAATTGTTATGGGTGAGCAACTTCTCATTCTTGGTTTACGTGAAAAACCCTAATTTATGTTTCAAGAAGACAAAAAAAGCTTGAGAAACTTGTGACACAAAGCATAAACCTCGGGTTTCACTGGGCGTGTCATTTGACGAAGGCGAAATTCATCCTCCGATTGAGTAGTGAAACTCCGGCAAGTTTTGTGACCTGCAAAAGAGAACTTCGGGGGTCTCACGAGGGCAGACATTTAGATTCTTAAGTCAGAAAAAAGGTTTTGATAGAGCGTATAATTTTTGAACTATATTATAGATTGCGTACCTTGATTATAGTGTGATCAACTCTATTCATATGCCAAGAACTACCTATTATTTATCCGAATTGTACTAGATTTCGTACAACACTAACCGCCTTAGAAGGTCGGTTCATATTTAACTCGTGGATCAGGCCCGATCCATGAGGTACAATTTGTCATGCTCGCCAAAGTAAGTCGGTTACTAATTTGAAAAAGAAAGGGAAGATGGCACGGCGCGAGACTGAGACATTTAATAGTTTCATGCACATGCGGGTCGGATATCGGGCTGCACGTGACTCGTTTGATTGTTTTGTATTTATGCTATAAATATCTACTTTGATTGTTCGAGATGGGTATTGTAAAATCATAAGAATTGTGTGATCTTTCTTTTTCTTCCAGTTTTAACCACCGGAGCTCTGCCTCCTAGTACTTTTCGGCCAAACCATTACCATTTTGATTCCGGTGAAGCTCCATTTTCCTTTAATAAAATCCATTTCTCTTTTATAGCTTGACATTTGGTATCAGAGACTGCAGATTCTCAGATATGTTAGGAAAATGGCATCCAAACGCATGACGAATCAGGCGGTGGATTCCAGCGAGCAGGCGACTATTGCATCGATTGCTGAGCAATTGAAGGATTTGGTTGCAAGTTTTCACCAATCCAGAGTAGAGGATGCTCGATTCAAGTCGGAGGATGCTAAGTTCAAAGCTGAGCTCCCTCAATACATCACCAGCACTCTTCGAGATCGATTTGATGCTTTGGAAGCCAGGGTATCTATAATTGAACGAGCGAAGGAGCAGATTCAGGATTCTCCTAGTTATATGGATAAGAATTCTAGTCAGTATCAATCTCCGTCAACTTTTGGGGTTAAGATTGGGAAATTAGACGATTCTGTTAATTGTGGTTCTAAATTTGTTCCAAGGATTCCACTAGAAGTGATCAGTAACAATTATGAGTCGAATGAATTAAGATCACATAAGAAATGGAAGCCTAAACCAAAATTGGAGTTACGTGTCTTTACTGGTGAGAATACTGAAGATGGTTGAGGAAAAGCCATATGTTTTTCGTATTATATGAGATGAATTAAGCAGAACAGCTAGATTCAATTGAGTTTTATCTGGATGGGGTGGCTGATTTTTGGTATCAAAGCTTCAAAAAGGGCTATCCGGAGGCGGATTGGGGAATGTTTGAAACAGAATTACTCAGGAGGTTTAAAGGAACTGAGGAGGATGATCCATTTGAAGAATTTAACAAGTTACACCAGACTGGGACAGTTAAGGATTACTATGATAAATTTGAAGAGCTTAAATCTAGAGTCTTCCGTATTGATCCTAGACTAAGTGAATCCTACTTCATTTGCAGTTCTGTAAGTGGCCTTAAAGCAGAATTTAAACCATTTGTGAGATTTACTGAACCAAGGACAGTATAAAGAGCTTTTGAAGCAGCAAAAACACAAAAATCTACCTTAGCTTTAGTTCCTAAACCTAAGGTTTACACTTCACCAGTAAGTAGAACTTCCAGTGTTGGGGGTAAAGTGGCTGCTCATGGGATAAAGAAGAATGATCGACCATTGTACAAGAGACTTTCACCTGAAGAAAAAGAGTACAGGACAACCAATAATCTGTGTTGGAAATATAATGGTGCTTGGGGACTGGGTGTGATGACCCGTGAGAAAGCATGCATGTCAAGCATGCATGTGGTTGTCCCACATCGATGGAAGGCAAGGGAGTGAGCCTGTATATAAGCCTTAGAAGTTTGGTTTACTAATAATTTGGGTTAATCATTTTGAGTAGACGAATACCCAAATAGTTATTGGGATAGACCTGGTAGTTGGGGTGTTACAATTGGGTATCAGAGCAACCTAGTCCAGATGCGGACCCACTTCTGAGCTCACACGTAGGAGACAAGTGTTGTGTGACACCTCTGAGCTCGTAGGAGGTGTGAGACAAGTGATGTGTGTATTGTGCTGTGTGTCTTGGGCCTTGCGAGGACGCAAGGATCCGAAGGGGGGTCGAGCGTGATGACCCGTGAGAAAGCATGCATGTCAAGCATGCATGTGGCTGTCCCACATCGACAGAAGGCAAGGGAGTGAACCTGTATATAAGCCTTAGCAGCCTGGTTTCCTAATAACTTGGATTAACCATTTTGGGTACAGCGAGGACGAATACCCAAATAGTTATTGGGACAGACCTGGCAGCTGGAGCGTTACACCGGGTCATGTATGCAAGTTGGAACAAGTTAACCTAATAATTGTAAATGATGATGTTGATTTGGAACAGGTTAATTAGCTTAGTGATGAGTTGGAATTTGCTTCTGAGATACAAGTCCAAGCTATCTACTGCTGGGATGGATGTATGACAGTACATGACAATGAGGAAAAGGAACCAAGAAGGTTGATAGTGGTCTTGGGTTATATCAACAATGAGCTGATCAAAATCTTGATTGACACTGGGGCAGTTAGGAGTTTTTTGGATGAATCATTGGCTCAGAAGTTGGGATTAGTAAGGAAGATTGTTAAACCTTACTATGTGAAGGTTGCTGATGGTCACCAAATCAGCAACAATATCATGTGTCCAGCAGCTAGATGGACCATCCAAAAACACCATTTCCAGTTTGATTTTAGAGTCATGAAATTGAGTAATTGGAGAATGATTTTAGGGATTGATTGGATGTCATATTTAAGCCCAATTCTATTTGATTATGATAGATGCTGCATTGAGTAGTCTTGGCAAGGCAAAAGATTCATGATTCAAGGGCATTCTTTGGCAACAGAAAATAAAATGCAAGGCATTTTGAGGCAAGCAAGGCCCAAAAGACTAGCATGGAGGTGCAATTTCATATTCCTTACAAGAGAATGAAATGGTGTGAAGAAGGTTTTACAGCTCACAGGAAAACTAGTATGGCCACTGAAATAGTAATGGCTTCTTTGGAGGAACAGGAAGTACCTGGGGAGGTTCAACAAGTATTGGATAAGTATCAACAGGTTTTTAAGGAACTAACTTCCTTACCACTAGCAAGATCAGTGGATCATCAGATTCTACTGAATCCAGGTCAGAACCTTTCAAGTTAAAACCCTATAGGTATCCCTATGCTCATAAAAATGAGATTGAAAAGTAGGTGGATGAATTGTTGCAGAAGGGAACAACCAAGGAAAGTGATAGCCCATATGCTTCTCCACTATTGTTGACATAGAAAAAAGATGGTACCTGGAGGATGTGTACAGATTACAGGCATTTGAATGCCTTGACTGTTAAGAACATGTATCCTATTCCTATAATTGAAGAATTGTTGGATAAATTATGTGGTTCCATGTACTTTTCCAAGATTGATTTGAAATCAGGGTACAGCCAGATCAGGGTTTGCGAGTATGTGCCTAAAACAGCTTTTCAAACTCATCATTGCCACTTTGAGTTCCTTGTCATGCCATTTGGGCTCACAAATGCACTTGCCACCTTTCAAAATCTAATGAACAGAGCCTTCAAAGATTACATCCGTAAGTTTCTCTTGGTTTTCTTTGATGATATATTGGTATATAGTTTGACTTTAGAAGATCATGTGATTCATATGGATAAGGTGATGAAAGTGTTGGTGGATAATCAGTTATAAGCTAAAAAGTCCAAATGTTCTTTTGCTCAACTTTCCATGGAATATTTGGGGCATGTTATTTCTGATAAAGGAGTTCACATGGATCCTGCTAAAGTACAAGGCATTGTTGACTGGCCAATTCCGAAAAATGTCAAAGACTTGAGGGGTTTTCTGGGACTAACTGGTTATTACAGAAGGTTCATTAAGGGGTTTGGGTTGATCAGCAAACCTCTAACCAATTTATTGAGAAAAGGAGAGTTCAAATGGGATGATCAAGCTACTCAATCTTTTCAGCAATTGAAGCAAGTATTATCTACAGCACCTGTATTGAGACTACCGGACTTTTCTCAACCTTTTGTAGTTGACACTGATGCTTGTGGTGAAGGTATGGGGGTTGTATTGATGCAAAAAGAGCAACCTTTAGCTTATCTTAGCAAGGCTTTCTGTAACAGGAACAAGGCCCTTTCCACTTATGAAAAAGAGTTGTTTGCATTGGTGATGGCAATCATTAAGTGGAAACATTATTTGCAAGGTAATCGCTTCATTATTAAGACTGATTACTAAACTTTTAAATACTTATTGGATCAGAAATTACAACTTCCCTGCAACAGAAATAGTTGGTTAAACTTTTTGGGTTGGATTATGGGATTCAGTACAAAAAAAGGGAAAGATAACATAGCTGCTGATGCTCTTTCTAGAAGGAGGGGTTCTGTGGGTGATCAAGTGTATGATGTTACCACTATCCTACCCATATGGTTACAACAATCGGCTAGCAGTTATGTGAGGGATGAAGAATCCCAAAAGTTGATCTTAGAAGTAACTTTGGATAGCCATAATAACTCACAGTTGCAGTATGTGGGTGGTTTGTTGAAGGTGAAAGGAAAGATATATGTGGGGAGTCAGGGTGAAATTAGGAAGCTGTTATTAGATACTTTTCACTCAACCACTTTGGGAGGTCACTCAGGACAGAAAGCAACTTAACAAAGGTTGAGAAGTATGTTCAAATGGAAGAATATGAAAGAATATGTGGAACAATTTGTAAGAAGTTGTGTTGTGTGTCAGGCTGGCAAGGTTGAACATGTTCACTACCCTGGGTTGTTACAACCATTAAACATTATTGAGAAGGCTTGGCAAGGTATTTCTATAGACTTTATTGAGAAATTACCAAAGACTAAAGAGGGTTTTGATTGTCTATTGGTGATGGTGGGTAGACTGATCAAGTATGGTCAATTCATACCCTTGCAGCATCCATTTACTGCTAAAGAGGTGGCTGATAAGTTCATAAAAGAAATATATAGATTATATGGATTACCAGAATCCATTGTAACTGGCAGGGATGAGATCTTTACTAGCCACTTTTGGCAAGCTCTTTTCAAGATCATGGGAGTCAAGTTGAATCTCACTGCTTATCACCCTCAGTCTGATGGCCAGACAGAAAGATTAAATCAACGCCTTGGAAGTTACTTGAGATGTTTTTGTCATTCCTCACCCAATACATGGTCTCGGTGAATACCTTTAGCTGAGTGGTGGTATAATACTGCCTACCACACGAGTGCAAAGATGACTCCCTATCAAGCTCTCTATGGACACTAACCTGTTGGAATTCCTCTGGGAGCTTACCATGATGTTATCCAGCTGCATCTGATATGCTCCAACAACAACATGAGGTCTTACATAGATTGAAGGACAGTTTGGTGAAGGCTCAGGAGAGAGAGAAATGGTATGCTGACCAGCTGAGAACTGAAAGAAGCTTTTAAGTTGGAGATTTGGTCTATTTGAGGTTACAATCATACAGGCAACAGACTTTGGTAACAAAGAGCTTCTTGAAGATGATGTTTAGATATTTTGGCCCCTTCTAAGTGTTGGAAAGAGTTGGGAGTATTGCATACAAGTTAGAGCTGCCTGCAGGAACAAAAATCCACCCAGTCTTTCATGTGTCTTTACTGAAGAAACATCATGGATCATCACCTCTCACCATTACAATGTTACCAGATATGGAGGATCCAGAAGCATGTGCTTTAGAACCTGAACACGTGTTGCAAAGAAGGTTTATTTAGAGGGATAGTGAACAAGTTGTCCAGTGGTTGGTGAAGTGGAAAGGATTGGATGTTGAAGATACTTCTTGGGAAGATTGTGCATTCATCAAGGGTCAATTTCTTGCCTTTATCACTTGAGGACAAGTGTTGTTTTAGGAAGGGGGATTGTCATGCCTGCCAAAGTAATTCGGTCACTAATTTGAAAAAGAGAGGGAAGCTAGTGCGGCGCGGGACTGAGACATTTAATGTGTTTCATGCACATGCAGGTCAGGTATCGGGATGCACGTGACCCGTTTGATTGTTTTGTATTTATGCTATAAATATCTACTTAGATTGCTCTAGATGGGTATTATAAAATCATAAGAATAGTGTCATCTTTCTCTTTCTTCTAGTTGTAACCATCGGAGCTCTGCCTCAGAGTACTTTCTGGCCAAACCGTTACCATTTTGGTTTCGGTGAAGCTCCATTTTCCTTCAAAAGAATCCATTTCCCTTTCATAGCTTGACACAATTATGGACTCATCGATTAACCTTAATTTTAGAAGTTTATTTTCATTGTTATCTATTTTTGTAAGGGTTTGATATAACCTTGATTTGTTTGACTTTCTTTTATTATTATCTTTTTTTGTTACGATTTTATATACCTTATATTTGATTTATTACACCACTATGAAATTTGATCCTTTTTGTGGTATATTAAAGTTAATAATTGTCAAATCTGCTATATTGAGGTTAATGATTATTGGTTCTGACACTCATTTGTCTGTTCTAGAGCAATGTGAATAGTAAGTTAATAATAATAATAATAATAATAATAATAATAATAATAATAATATTCATCCAAAGTCATACCTAACAAAAAGTTGTCATTTAACCAAATAGCGGTCAATATAAACTTTAATCCCTAGGTATCTTAATGTAAACTTTGTTTATATTTAAGTCAAACTGACGACATTAAATATTGATCAACTTGCTCCTTGTTCTTCTTGTTTAGAAGAAGGACTTTGGAAGGCGTATACGGTCAAACTAAAATCATATGTTTTAAGATTAATTTGTGAAGCATAAACCTCTGCCATTACCTTTCATAAGCTAGGCCTAAAAGCTTTCGCCATTAAATCAAGTGAGCTATCACTTCTGCTTAACATTTCAAGTTTAAGCTAGTTCGTTAATCAATTCAGGATTTCAAAAGCATCAAAAATCAAACATATTTTTCAGCTTCAACATGAAGAAACCGCCACCGATGTTAGAGTATATCATCAGCAGCAATTGCGGCCAAAACAAAGGGCCTACAGTTGCATTTCACAATGTCATGAACCATCATCCTCCATGGAGGTCCAAGTTTCCAATTAGCAACTCAGGTAACGTTCGGACGCTTTCTTCAGCTGCATTAAGGTATGGCAGATTAAAAGATGCCGAGACTTATAAGAAAAAGACTTGTTTATCTCATGGTTTCGAGAGGATAGTTTACAAGACTTGTGCTGGAAAAGAGTACTCTTCTTTTTCTTCTTCTTTCTGGGCTTGGTTTATGAAGCATAAATTTCTAGGCTTTGCTATCATTTCCACATTACCTTTCATGAGTTTGGAATGGATACCAGTATCCGAGAGGATGCACCTGGCTATATCCTCGGACGAAATCGATAATATGGCCGGCGCTATAGCTTGGGAGGTCGAAGCAATCAAGCATCGGCGCCAAATTCTGAGTCCAGACAGACCAGAAAGTATCCGGATCACCCGGATTCTGAAAGACATTTTACAGGCAACACATCAAATCTTGGGGCTGAAAAATGATTTCCAAGTGTCTATCTATGTTCCGAGAAAAGAATTGCAGCTGAAAGATCCTAAGGATCCTACTCTACCAACAAGGATTGATTTCTTCAAGTTTCATATAGACATTATAAAGTACTACTCATCCCATCCAAACAAAAGGGTTCAAAACAAGCCTCAGAAAGTTAGGAGGAAATTCGGGATTAGATATGGTACCGAGCATTTGGAAGGCTTAAACTGGGAAGTCATGGTGGTTGACCGACCCATAGAGAATGCTGCGCATTTCCCCAACGGAAGGATTACGTTTCCCGCTAAATTGTTCGACGATCCAGATTTTACGGATGAAGATTTGGCAACTATTATCGCTTATGAAGTTGGTCATCAAATAGCTCGACATTCATCTGAATATCTGTTGAGATTAATATGTTTCAAGTTCATTTGTGGTCTAGTAAAACCTTTCCTGGGTGAAGGTCTGTTCTTCTCCAAGGTGGAACCACTAATTAAAAACATCATCTTTGCTTTTGCTTTCATAAGGAGGGAAATGGAAGCCGACCTCATCGGAATTATGCTGATGGCCGCAGCTGGATATGACCCTCTTCGTGCCCTGGAGTTTCATGACAAGTACGGCGCCAATAAAAGAGCTGAGGCTCTGAAAAATGCTAAAATGATGATAAAAGCTAAGAACGTATACGATCAGGTTCGTGCTGGAGGACCACGAAGTTGAAAGTTTTCAGGAAAAAAAATCAGATTTGATGATACTATATGGCAACACAGTTGAAGAGCTCCATCAAATCAATGAACGGCATGAGATCCTTAACAGTTTGTTAGATGACCATATATAGAATCATGTCTTGGTTTGATCATTTTTAAGAGCTGACATATTAGTAACTTTTTTAGTCAATTTGATTGTTGCTTTTTCTTTTTTTTCTTTTCTTTTTTTGAAGTGGTACTTGTTCATTAGTTAAATCCGATACCTAAGCTATTACAACCCATTCTACTAAAAGCTAGGTTATGACGTTCCGCTACATCATGTATATGCACTTTAATCAGTGTACACGATTGAAAAGATAACGTAGTAGTACGAATTACATATTTAACTTCTTGACGTGTAGACATGTAGTCTAGTGATTCCGAAGTTCAGGGCTTCTTTTAAGGCTATGAGGCATCTCATTGCCTCTGATTGAAAGGAGGATAGGGCATCTAAATCCACCGCCTTTACTAGCATCACCATGCCATGAGGGAAAACAATTTTCCAAGCTCCTGCCGCTTTTTGTGTTCGGTGACTATATGAGCCATCAAAAATAATCAAAGCATCCTCTGGCCCTCTTGGCGAAGGAGAAGGAGGCAGCCTTGTGGACCTAAGGCGGACAGAGATCTCTGAGAGAATAAGTTGGCATGATACCGACGGATCATTACTCTGGTTCCTCCAAATTTTATCATTGTGTTTCAACCAAATGCGCCAAATAATGAGTAAGAAGCAATCAACATCTTCTTTGGATGGATGTGACTGTATCCAAATAATGAGTAATGAACCAGGGTGCAAAACAAAAAATAACTGGGAAGCGAGGGTATGAGAACGCCCATATAGCTTGTGATGCTTTACACTGGAAAAAGTGTAAACTGTCCTCATCAGCTGTGCGACATCTAGGGCATATCACCTCCATCCTCTTCGATTTAGTTCCTTTCTGGTTGGGAGGGTATGAAGTAAAGCTCTCCATAGGAGGAACTTGTGTTTTGGTTGTACTCCAGAATTCCAAAGGCGTTTCCATGCCAATTTCTCCAATTGCATTTGTGCCGGATCAGGCGCTGATTGTGGGAGTAGGACATTTGTTCCGCGAAGCAAGCAACCTCTGCTTATTTTGTCAAAAATTATGCAATCCAAAAAACTTGACTGCATTTGATTATCAGTATTTATTGTTTTTATTCTACAATTTGGATCTGGACCAGGGTTGAATAGATCCCATTTTGTTTAGTCTAGTGATAGAAACGACGATCTATAGTATACTCCATTTAAAAAATTCCAAGTTGCCCATGCATCACCTATTCCACCTCTAACTTCCGGCATCGGTCCTCTGAGATGTGTTTTTAGTAGTTCGTGTTAATTAGAGTTGTTCAAAAACCTTCCCTTAGTAGTACTATCCATTTCTCATAGGCTTCATCTACATATAGTAGTCTACGTGTTTGTAACTGTGTTAAAAAAATTTAAAAAAAAAAATCGTTCAAAAGTTGAACCAGGTACACATAATGCAAAAATTATTTTGGGGTTTACCACTATTTTGGAGCAATAAACTTCTTTGATAACTTTAGGCGATAAATAATAATGTACATTACAGGCCTACTAACTAGCGCAAAATTACTTACTTATACAACATATTATCAGATTCGCACACACATTGTCAATTTCATGGTAATTTTTGGTGTTTAAAAATTCCCAAAATTTCCCCACCAGTAAAGCTTAAAAGTGACTGCCTATAAATAGATAGCTCATTGAACGGCATAATTAACAACAAGGTTGAGTAATTGATCGCAGAAAAGACTGGATTTTCATTAAGAGAGTAATTGATCTGCTTGTTACAGTCTATACAAAAAGTAAAAACAATTTAATATCAAGAACCTGCAACTCAGTACAACATTCTACAGTAACGAATATCAACAAGACGTACCACTTACACAAGCCATTTCCCTCAAATAATGTGACTTCAAACTCGTACCACAAAATCTCCGCTATTGTCGATTTCTGATTCCAGGTCACCTTCTAAATCATCAGTGTCGATCGATCCAACAATGGAGTTTTGTGTTTCGGGTTTAGGCGCTTCGCCTGGGATTTTCGCCTCTTGTATGATCCTCATTATGTCTTCCACACTTTGAAGCTGTTGTTCAGGATCAGGTTCTTGTTTGGTACTACTACCCTGCTTTTCCGCATCTACAAGCTCCTTCGGCAAATTCTTTAGGAACCATGGATGTTGCTTTATCTCTGGAATGGTAATCCTCTGCATATAAAGACAACATTTATTCAACTCCATTGCCATTTTACTTCGATGTGAGTTATTTCTACATCGATTGAAGCTCGTTCTTTCAGTAGAAGAAATTACCTTGGATGGATTAGTAACAAAGATGCGAGAGAGTAGATGTCGACAATCTGCAGAAACTCGGACATAATCCGGGATGGAATACTGAGCACTCATGATTCTCTGTTAGAATTTAGAAATGACAAATGTTAAATGAATGACACAAAATGTTGAAAAACTTGGCTCTATTGATGACATTAATGTTCAGGCATTCAAACTCACAGCTATGGTCTTCCTGAAATTTCTGGGATCATCAGGTTCCTCAAAGGGATATGATCCCACCAACATCACGTATAATGTCACGCCGCATGACCAAACATCCGCTATCTGAAAATGGACATTGTTAAAGAACAGAGAAACTTCTTTAAAATCAGTTCCTTTGACGGACATACCTTTCCATCATATTCCTTTCTTGACAGGACCTCAGGTGCTATATATGCTGGTGTTCCCACGGTTGATTTGGGTTGTGAGTGCAGCAATCCAGACTGCACGAAGTTGCAGACGTAGAATTCCATGAGTTGGACTAAAATCTAGTATGTATTATGTTAAAAGGTTTTCCAGAAGCTATATGTAACCTTTGAGTAGCCGAAATCGCATATTTTGACACGTGGTGTAGGACTCCCATCCAAGAGAGTATTCTCCAGTTTCAAGTCCCTATGGCAAATTTCCTGAAGAAAATTGAACCATTATCAGGAAATATATACTAATAAAAGAAGCAGTTAAATCACACAAGGAGATGTCATTCGTGTACAAACTTCCCTACCATTGCATGACAATAGCTGACACCAGATATTAGTTGTTGGAAGAAAAAGCGAGCCTGCAATCGATGAGTTAACAATGCGATAGTATCTCTGTCAGAACCAACAAGGGGAAACAAACTGATTAACTAATGGAAACACTTTCCCATATGTGCACCTCATCTTCGCTGAATCTACCAGCACTGCATATTCTTGCAAAAAGTTCTCCCCCGGCAGCATATTCCATCACTATTGCCAAATGTGTTGGAGTGAGCACAACCTGAAAGATAAAAGAGCCAAGAAACACAATCTCATTGCGGTTATTATGCTTCATTCATAAGCAAAATATTTCAGCAGCGCTGACATAAAGATGGTCGACATAGGTTTCAACTTATGAAGTGGTAAGGCGAAACAAGGCTAGATGACCTTGATTAGCCTTGTTTCGCCTGTTCTACACGCTTGTGATTTTAAGTTTATTTCAAGGGCTTGCACCAACGCCAGCCTAATCTCGGCAGCAAAAAGTGAAAAATGCAAGGCCTACAGCTTAAATTTGGTGACTTTATCGAGCTTAAATTTAGGGCTGATTCAATGTAAGATATGTCAATTAAGTTGTGCCTGCAATCAGGTATCTCGACAAGAAGTGCACATTTGGAAACTACATTAATAAGATTGTTAAACCTTGTAAACATTCACTTAGGTACAGTACTAAGTACTAACAATCATTCTTGATGACTAACAAGTCTGGATATTTAAGTTCAAATAACTCTTACAATCTACCCAGTCCTTCCAAACTCCAAAGACTTAAGAGTTAACCCTTTGGTTGAGTCCACCCAGAAGGATACACAGATTTGGCTTAAATAGGATCAATTGAAAGATTACCTCTTTGAACCTGATAATGTTGGGGTGCCTTAAGGACCTGTGGTTGATGATTTCCCTTTGTACATTCTCATCAATCTGATGAACAGGACACATAAAACAATCTGTCAATGGCTAAAACTTAATACGAGTATAACCATGCTTACTTTGAACAAATTGCAAACGAAAATAAACCAATCAAAAACCAGATATTTTCTGCAGAATCTGATTTCCTAGACTGATAACGTAAACTAAATCAATGCACATTGAATGGATGAAAATACCTTCTTCCCTCTCTCAATGTACTTGACAGCAAGAAGCTCTTTAGTCTTCTTATCTCTGACAAGCCTTGCCACTCCAAAATTCCCAGCACCAAGATCCTTCAATGGCTCATACCTTTCCTCCATTTTCAACTCCAACCTCACTTCAAAATCCTCACAAATTCAAAGCCAAGAACTTTCAAAAAACAGAGCCCTCAAACACAAATGGAAAAATATCCCAAAACAGAGTAAACCCTGATTAGAGAACTCCAAAAATAAGCCAACAAAGATGCAACAGACTAATTCAAATCTTCAAAGCAACAAGAACCCTCCAATCCAAACCCAAATAGAAAAACAGTTTATTGATGATTGATTGATTACTCTACGTTTGACTTGCTTTTCTGAGACTCAAAAGCCCAACCAAGTATCTGAATTGATGCTGACAGAATAATCCTATTTTAAATTTTTTGAGTACTTTGAGCGTCCACGTATAAACCGAAAACGCCTTTGCCTACCTTCTTGACTATATATATATACTGCTACGTACTGGAAAAGAAACAGCGTATTACTAATATTATGCAGAATGCTAACAAGGCTTGAACTGCCAAGTGCCAATCACCTCCTTAAAATTACTGTGATGTTGACACTTTGTTTGATATTTGCCGACTTGTTTCTGGGGCTTTGTGCTGAGTGAAAAGATTTTTTTTTTTTTTTTTTTTTTAACCATTGTCTGAGCACATTCGAATTGGAATTTGAGTTAATTGCAAACGATGCTCCTCAAGTTTTGTCAATGTTTTGAAAAAGCAATTCTTGACCCATCAACTATTATTTTAACTACTAGTAGGCAGAAATGATCTTTTTAACTGAACAATTGGACCCTAATTTACGGTTTCCTCTGATGAGTTTTTGTGATATTCGTATATTTAGTGTTTTTACCCATTCATTGACATTGATTAAAACAAGATGCAAGTATATGATTAATACTTTTCAATTGAAAATAGAGCAGGCAATGAACCACAAATAATGTGTGATGAAGAGAAAGTTTGCATTAAGTTTAATTATGAGATAAAGGTGTTTTGAGGGGAAAAAGAAAAAAGAAAAGAAAACAAGTAGATTAAAGATTCGTATAAAAAGTAAAAGTGATTGTAACATGCAGTTCATGCCGTTAGAATTAGAGAGGATATTCACCAAACAAAGTGAAGATTGATTGCAAAAATAAAATTGAAAAATATGGAAGGAATAGTATATGTACTATAATGGAAGAGTGATTTTGCAAAGTGATGAAACTTGGGGGGATATTCGCAAATAACTGTTTGAAATTTACAGAAACGGTGGGCAAGATATGTGGGCTCAAGAGCTTACATGCTATTGGTTGGGCGACTCGATTCTGGTTCTTTTGTTGTTCGGTGAAATTTGACATTCGGATTTGTTGTGTTCTGCTGCTCTCACTATTCACTAAAGATTTATTTATGCCTTCAACCAAAAAATTATTTATGCCATATTGCCATACCTATGATAATACTTCTTTTTTTGGGTAAAAAAGAAAGAATAAAAATAAATTCCTGAAATAATATTATGTTTTATTTTTTTGAAATAGAAGAGGTAATATCCAATTCCTGTAATGGGATTGGAACGTTTTATGAGGAACACGATGATTATTTTAGTGCACTTTTCTACCGACCAAGGCAGGTGCTTCTGCTACCACTTTTAGAGAGAGATGGCCGGTGGTCTAAAAGACTAAAATAGAAGTTTTTTGAAGTCTCCATTTGTGTCGGCCAAGTAAAATATGGCACCATTTAGAAAGTTCTAGCCGTTGGAATGAGGTTTTTCATGTCTTCATATTGTTTCGGAGATGGTAGTGTTAGCAAACTATTATACAGAGTCAGTTTAACTGTTTCTAGTTTACGAGGAACCATTTTGTGAAGGTATACATTAGGATTAGTCAAGCAAGAACATTGGCAGGTTTGTCGAGACCTGCAAAAATTAATCTGATTTCCTAACAAACTAAAATTAATTTGTAGAAACGGTGAAATCTCAAGAGAGCCGACTTTTAATATTTGGCTTTACAAAAATGCAAACATGGGGGATTTTTCATATTTAAAATAAAATGACAATTTGAAATAAATAAAAATAGAGAGAAAATTAATAATAGAAAAACTTTGGTTCAAGGAATGATTCAAATATATTATAGATTATCGACTAAAAATACATTTTTCTACAAATCAAGCATTCAACCGTAGGCTTAATAGGACAGCCATAAAAAGCCTTATATTTTCTAAAAATATTTGACCAAGCCCAGCACCTAATCAAAACTTAGCATAATTTAACTGGGCACGAATGCGTTCCATGTTAAATTATACTAGCAATAAAAACTTTAAAATTTTAGTTGAACTAAAAATTAAAATAATTGAGATAGCTGCAATTAAAATATTTTTGTCCTATTGATCTCCTAGTTAGACTTATTATGCACATTCAACGTGTCACTATCAACATGCATAATCTACTAATGTGCTACTTAGTGCCAAATGTTTAAGACGATAGGCGCAGCATAAATAATTTAGTAGCAGTAAGAAGAAAATACTTGATTAAATTGTCAGATTAATCAAGTATCTGCTCTCATAAAAGGAAATTAAAATCAACAAGTACTTGAATTAAAAGTAGAAAAAATAAAGTGAAACTTGTAGTCTCACATATAATATAAAAGAATAAAGATCCTTGAACCAAATGAAGAAAACTATCCATTCATAGTGACTAGAAACATCTTTAAAGGTATAAAAAAAAAATTAAAACAAAAGGCTAAATGAAAATGGTGGCGAAAATGGAGAAAGTAGTAGCAGCCAAAAAATGCAAACTACGGGGTGGGTTTTTTTCAATCATCCACAAAGCCTATTTATAATGGTTTGGCCGAACTATATTTCTAACAAAGTAGGAATCTGAATATCGTATCTAAACTTGCCCTCCAATTTGGTTGTGAGATTTTTAAAAAATCTGGTCAAAGATTTCAACTTTCCAACTTGTAAAGAAACAGCCTTCAATATATATCCAACAATAATCATTTTACCAACCAGTCAAGATTTTTGCAAATAATGGTTGATTAATATCTTCTCTAAATCATCTGTATAGTAAATCTTTTTCAGCTGGATTCTTCTCAATTTTTTTTTAACTCCAATTTCGTAAAACAACCGGAAAAGATCTATGACGGTCCATCTTTCACTTTTTACTGCCTACATCAAAATAATAATAAAATCTATTATTATCTTCAAAATTATAATCAAAATACAACCATTAACATTATAATAAAATGGATTTTATTATTATTATCAAACATATCAAATAAAAATTGTGTGATGGTGTAGGCATTCGCATCCCCTCCCTATTTTCAATTGGTAGAGTTACATCAATTTTTTAGTAAAAATTATAGATGTAATTCATTTTTCATCCCTTTCCAAAATACAATAATGGTATTAGGTATTTTTTTTGTAAATCTCGCACTATTTTCGTAAAATTTCCTGAACATGCTTACCTTTCACTTTACATACTCTCACTGTCTTGTCAGCCTCCGAATATGCTTTTGGTGCAAAATGAGAGCTAAACATTTGAAGTCTCTAGTTTTTGTTTGTAAAGTTTATTGTTAAATATTTTATAGGATGTTGTTAAGTGCGTTTCCACTTTTTTGAAGCTTGAACCCTGAATAGAGGAGGTTGTAAATAGAAAGTTGACGCCAAATTATGTTGTTGACGGGCCAAAATCACATCCTTGGGCTTAGTAATTAAACTTTCTGTATTGTGTAGTATTGGAGCCTTTGGGCCTGGAAAGATTGTGGATGAGTGGATTACGAATAATGGTATGTTACAAGAATGATCGCACCAGTTTTTAAAAAATACCCGCCTTTTGTCTCGAAGTAATTATATTATTGTTTACCGAAAAAAAAAAGTGTAACTATCATATTTATTATTATGAGATATAATCGAAACAATAATTTCATAATATAAAATGCCATTTGAATATATTCTCTTAGTAAAGTGTATCATCAAAAAATAAAAAATAAATAAAAAAATTGAAATGTGTGTTTTTAGCTAACACAGAAACTCCTTTCAATGAACAATACCTCTCGATTTATTTATTTTTTTTCCCATCTACAAGACTTGAATTCAAGGTCTCGTTTTAGTGGTATGACTCGTATCAAAATTCTAAGCCATTTGCCCAACACATGCGGGTGAGGAACTATTCATTGAATGCATAACGAGGGCAAAAAGTTGCGCAATTCTCTGGAGAACATATGTGCTTTTCCGAACGTTGGTGTCTTCTCTTCGGGAATTATCATCATCTTTTTTGAGTTCTGACCCACTTCTATAACTCTATAATTAGGCAGAGCAGTGGAAAAGGCTGAAGGCTAACATGTTAGGTTTTTTGGGGTTTTTTTTCCCCTCCTTCAATTATACTCCACTTCTTCTGCATGCGCCTGAAATGTCAAAACCCTACCAAATTTCCATTTCTTGTTCTAGTGGGGCAAAAATTGTACTATGTAAAAGGACCTCAATTGTTTGGTTCTCATGCATTATATATATAGTTTAGCCCTATCAATTATGAAGCAGCTATTGATTGTAGGTAGGTTCTAGTTTATATAGAAGAAAGAAAAACACACAAATAAAGGAATAATGGCCCTCAAAGTTTGCTACAAATTTTGAAATGGTGCATTTGTCAGCATGACATTTTCATTGTTGGACCATTAATAGAGGAAAATTATGTTTTAGGTTTACACCGATTCATATTTTTTTATACGAAAAGTATGAATTTTAATTTTTAGTGAACTTACATGGTATCACTTGTATATAAAGTATTTGTGCTAACATCATCGATCCCATGGCCTATAAATCATACTCCCTCTGTCCCATAATTTTTGTTTAGTTTTAGTTCTCAGTTTTAGTTCAAATTATACTAAAAGTGAAATATCAAAGTGGACAATAATTTTGGGACGGAGGGAGTATATAGTATCTCAAATGTCAAAAGAGATGTAGCAATCGAGTTGCGATAGTGAAATGAGTTTAAAAAGTGATGACAAATGAAAATTATCGCACAAGCTCAATATGGGAGGCCGCGAGGGAGGAAAAATGTTAACTTTTACTTTAGTTATTATTCCCAAATTAAAAGAGAGATTCGAACTTGCGGAGTTGGACGTCAAATGGTCAAATATTAGATTCAATTGCGCAGACAGCGGATGCAAAGAACCAAACAGGATGGATAGATCACTCTGATGAATCATGATAGTAGATTGGTAAAAAGCAACAATAATAATTGGAAGAAAAAAAACAAAAAATAAAAATAAAATTGCATCATCATTGTACTATTTTATTCCTTCTTTAACTGTCAAGTTACTTACAAAGAGCTAGCACACAGCCAAAATCAGCGTAGGCGGTTGCAGCCATCATTATTAAAATATTTGATCGAAAAAATTTATCATTTAAAATAAATTTTCCGATCTAAACTTAGATGAATTGTTTTGGACGCCTTTTACTCAAAAATACCAATTAACCATTAGCTAAAATCGAAGCTTTGTTTGTTACTTTTCTTTTTTTTATGGTTTTTTTAAATTAATATATTAATAGATGTCCCATTCCAGCATATCTTTTTACATTTTCAATACACTTTTTTATATTTCTAATACAAAAAATACTTAAAAACACACGCTAAAAAAACAAAACAAACATACCGAAGTTTTTTATTCTTCTTCTTTTGGGTGCGTAAAGCAACATTATTTCATTCATCATCAATTTGTAGGTTGCATTTGATAGTAACCAAACAAGGTGGGCAAATTTTTATTATTTTATTTAAGGTGGGTTTTGCTTTAATAAGATACAGGGAGCCCAATTAAATATATTCGCATTACTTGTCAAATATATATATATATATATATATATATATATATTTGTTGTGTTCCCACTCCCAACTTTGTGTTTGCTTTGCAAATAAAGCAGTAAAGTACTATAATATATATTCATCTAAAGCACACCAAGTACCTTCGAGATCTCGGGTAACATATCTACAGGCGCATATATATGTCAATCGGACTACAAATTTATTTTTTTTGATTTATTTTTCTCATATAGGAAAAATAATGTATCATTTTGACAGCTTGATAGAAGCTGATTTTTTTTATTATTATTATTAAAACAAAGGAATTTGTAACCTAGGAAATAAAATTATCACTCAAATAGATGAAAAACTCGATAAAATTGTATTCCAACTTCATGATGAGATTAAAAAAAATAACAAGAAAATATTACAATATTAATACTTGGCATAAAATTTTGTAAGCCAGTACTCGCGACTCAAACAGTCTTGTTTATTAAACAAATATTTTAATAAAAAATGCAAAAAAAAAAAAAGTATCGTAAAAGAAAAGTAAGATATAATTTGCAACAACACGAAATTTCGCGTGTACAAAGATTGTTGAAAAGAAATCAGGATACAAATGTTATGTTGTTAATACTTCAAAATGAATGCTTTATTTGTATTTTTATTTTTTAATACATATAATTTGTACTAATTAAAATGAAGTTTAACGTAAAGAATCATTTAGAGCTGAAGATAGTAATTAGCAATTTTTTTCCAATTAATTTTTAGTTTGGGTGGAGCTATTGGAACTTGAAGTTGGTTGTCATACTCGACTCAATATTGAAGAAAAATGTTTTGAAAACGATCGAATTGTTTAAAGGTTATAACTGCATGCTTATTTGACTTTATTGTTTTTCTTGAATTTTCCGGTGGCTAGCTGGCTGCTTCCTCCTCTATTCATGTATATAAATTAACCTATTTTTCCACACATGGGCTAGCCTCAAAAAATAACAAATGTTAGTTTTTTTATGGTTATGTATTTCTTCTGTCGACATAGAATAACAGTCTTGTACTAATCAAACTAAAGTACTCCATTATAAAATTAAAAAAGAAAATCATTGTGATAATGATATCATTATAAAAGTATGAATGAACGTAAAAACCTCTCTCAGACATGATACATGATATATATATATATATATTTTATCATGTATATATATATATATATGACATGATACATGACATGATACATGATATATATATATATATATATATATCTTCGGATTTAAAAGAATGCAATAAGTTTATTTTTTTGTTGTTTTGTTTTTTTTTTTTAGTTTTTTGAGGGTGTCTTCTGCTCTTGGTCATCTCTGTACATACTATTGAGTCTTGCTTCTTTCTTTCTTTCTTTTTTTTTTTTGTTTGACTACCTACTTATGGATACATCGATTTTTGTTGGGGAGAAAAAAAAATTGAAGAAACTATATTTACATTATATGGGCATTATATCTTCTGGGATGATGCGTTGACTGGAAACAGATTGAAAGAAACTATATGAACAAAAGTTGATTATCAATTCATGATATGTATCAAATAGACAAAGCAACACATAATGATATTATGATGTAAGTGTAATATATAACCAAAATTTTTCATCCACATAATGCAAATGATATAATGCTTTAAATTCTTTTTTTTTTATTGTATCAAAATAGATAAAGAGGCGAATGATTTGTTGGACCAATAGTAAAATTTTATTTTATTTTTTTTAAAAGAAAAGATCATGAGTTCAATCGTATATTCTAATAAGAGTGACAATTAATTTTAACCATTGTCTATAGATATTATAGAGGGTTTGTTGTAGTAAATTCACGCATGCTTAAACCAAATTTCAAACTCAAATTTGTTACCATAAATTTGTTTAGAATGGTTTGCCTTCCATTATGTTATTGCAGCGAGCGTGAATTATCTGAAATTTTTATTAAAAAAAACAAATAAGCATAGCAGCACATAGTCAAACCATTCCGGCATCACCTTAAAATAAATAATTAGACACGCACTGCATTATGATTACATTAATTCGTAGAAGTCAATGTGGTTATGTACTCGGAACAAGATTTCTACAATAATTGTATTATTCTAATCTTTTTATTGAAAAATTTGTTCGTTCCAAAATTCATACTATACCACTGCACCTCATACGCGTATTGCCAATTTTCAACGTATGGACAAAAATAGATTATTCTTAGAAGACTCCATCGGCAGTTTGGCAGTTAGGTGATTAAATAGTAGATACCGGATAGGGTTTTCCGGATCTAGATTACAAGGAAAAATTTAAAAATAATACTCCCTCCGTTCCAAAAAAAATAGTCCACATTGAATTTTTAAATTTGTATTAAAAACAGTACAAAACTCAAAACCTAAGGTAGTCAATTTTTGTGGAACGGAAGAAGTATAAAACATTAATTTTGGATAGATATATCCATAATATCATTCTCCCAAGACAACGATCCAATTATCCTCTTCCATAATCATTCATTTATTTATTAATTCATTTCTATTTTGGAGAAGCTTCCAGTTCCAGGAATCATAACCAACGGTTTTAGGACTCTTGACATATGGTTGTTGAAAATCTTGATGACTTTATTGTGACCACTTTAAGTTAATTTTTCTATTCGTTTGACGAAAATGAAAAGAATAAGATAAGGTAGAGGTTGCGATTTCTTAAATCATATCCTGGAGTTAATTTATTAGTTTTTCTCTGGTACAGAAATTTAAGTAACTAGCATATACTTCCCCTAATCCTAAATATTAAACATAAATTAAATTAAAATAAGTTTAAATCTTCTATGTCTTATAATCAGAATCAAATTTTAAAATTAGACTTATTATCATTCAATACTTGTGGACTCTTGATTTTTTTTTTATTTATTTATTATTATTTTTTTATTTTATTTTTTTGCATATTGCAGAGTGTCTGCCGTCGGCAACAGTAACTAATCTCACTCGCTCATGATAGGTATGCATCTGGATGGATAGGAGAATTGGCAAAATTATTAAAGGTTGTTCCATGCTCATGACGAGATTTGAACCATCGTCCTATGGTTAAGGGTAGAGGAGTCCTTACCACTCCACTATAATCTCTTTGGTTTAGACTCTTGATTTTTACGTGGAGAACAAAAGTTTTCTAACAATTATTTGTTTATGCAAGCTCAAATTCAATTATTATTGTTATTATTATTATTTTGGAGAAGAATTAACAATTATTTGTTTATGCAAGCTCAAATTCAATTATTATTGTTATTATTATTATTTTGGAGAAGAATAAAAACTTTATCACTTGATTCGGAGCGGTCATGTGATTACATTGGGCCCAAATGGTAGTGTTATATACATTTGAACAAGATGAAGACTGAGAGTCTGTAGATTAAAATAGTTGGGAGTTGTAGAAAAAATTAACCAATACGAATTTATTGGAATGAAGTAGGATATTCCTTTGTAAATGTCAAAGATTCTAAAAGTAGGAGGCACATGTTTGAAGTTAATCATACATGATGTCTACATTATCACATGCTAACTACCGACATGGAGGATTTTCTGTTATATAGCTAGCTAGAGAAGTACAGTACAATAGAAGTTTAAATCAATTTAACCAAAAAAATGATACTAATTGAATAAAGTCGATTAGAGTGATGATGCAAACGGTAAATAGATGTCGGAGAACTAATTAAATCGTAAAATTGATGAGTGAGGATACACATCTTTATTAATTTATAGCTACTTAACTTTATATTTATGTGTAAATGTAATCATAGTATAGGCAATTTATATGGAGAAACACACAATCGATGCTAAACTTATTTTAAAAGTTGTAATGCATGTGTATATAAAAAAGTAATTTTTACATTTTTTTTTTCCAATAAAAGTTTCTTCATTAAGGTAACAAGTTACATAGGTGGAGGTTGTTGAAGGCTCGCTTTAGCTATTTTTACAATTTATTACAATCGGAGGTGAGATGATGTCATTAATTCACGCACATATGCATGTCACGCTGCTCCAATCCAAGATCCTTAAATAAATAAATTGATTTATTAAAAACAAAATGGTAGAGAAAACAAAATGGTATAAGGGATAACAGGGCATGACCTAAAATATTAAAAATGCATCTATAACTTGAAACTCTTTGAAAGGAGGCATTAATTAATCATGATTATGGTAAGGCTTTTTTTTTTTTTTTGGGCACAACTTGGTTAAAGTTATTTTCAACTCATAGAATATTTTTGCCCAATACGCAAGCAACACGCACATCATTTTGTAAATGTGAAAATAAAATCGTGTTTTAAGGGGCACACTAATCAATTTGTAATTGTTTAATCTGATATATTAGACTATATAATAAAGTACTATATGGGGACAGTTAATAAAAAAAAAAATTTTCCATACAACTGAAAGTTGTGGAGGAAAGTGATTAATTTGGTGATGGAAAAAAAATTAAGAAAAAAAAAAGACACAAGTTGGCTGCATGCGAATTAAAAAAATGCTCCAAAACATTCAATTAGCGTAAAAAATTTAGTGAAATGAGAGCCCATGAATGTGATAAAAATGTGAAAAATTTAGTTCATCTATCGACCTGCACTGGTGAGCAATGCCAGTTAAATTAACCAAAACAATTCAACAAATATAGATTTCAGTGACCAAATAGATGTTTCTTCCAAAATATTTGTAAAAAATTAAAAATAATATTTTCAAAAAAATCGCCGACCGCATGATCGGCCAACTGCGAACCCTTTTCTCCTCCTAATTCCGTCGTCGTTGATACATTTCCTTTTTTGGGAGGCCGGAGCGTTGGAGGGTGTACCAATTAACTCTTTTTTTTTTTTTTTTGAAATATTTAGTGTGTGTAATAAAGCAGAAATAATATACATAAAATTTCAAAATAATACTACTATCCTTTGTTTTTGTATATGATCACGATAGATATTAATCGAGAATATGTACAATCCCTAGTGGAAAGATCATAATTTTGTGCCTTTTTTGCTGCATTATTGTTGCCGAGGAAATAAAAGGTAAAAAAAAAAAAAGGAGGATAAATATAGAGTTCAACTGAACAATATCATGCAAAACACACTTTCTTGCCGGAACTAGCTCGAACAAACAGGATTCGGACCAAGAATTCAGGGATCATGACTGCCGCGATGTACATAATAAGTTCAACGATCATACGTTATGCGTTCATTTCAAGAGTAAGATATTCGAACTCGTCTAATATATTTAAATTTATTGTCTTACAAATTTTGTTTTTTCACTCATAACATGGTAAGATCAAACATAAATAGTGAATTAGCAGAAACATTCTGAGACTAATTAAGGAAATATTTTCGTTTTGGAAAAAAAAAACATTTAATATTACACAGTGATACAAAAGTATCTTAGCCTTTAATTTTAATATCAATAACGCACTTCGTCTTCTTATATATTCATAGTTTCAAGATTATTCTTTTCCTAAAACAATGTACGATTTTGTGAATTAGCAGCATATAAATGATTTTTTTAGCTTAATACTACTTCATTAACATTAAGCTATGACAACATGTAAATTGAAGAAAACAAAGATCATTTTGCTTGATTTATTTGTGTGGCTTGTTCAAATTAAAAATTTAGATTTCGTCTAAATTAGACTAGTATTTCAAGAAGACTGAAAATCGTATACACGTAATAGTTAATCCCCAATTTTGCCAATAAAAGAACCATAAAGAGTAGTACTTATTATGATGCCCTCCCATGTGCACCTGAATGTGAGACAACAAAATTCAAATATCAAAACTAAAATCAGCTATATATTTTGTTACATTTAATCACTATTAATACTGGAAATTAATTACGACTATTAGAGTAGTAATAATTAGTAGGTTAATGATTTTGTCAGGACACTTTCTAGCATCTAGGGTAAAAATTTGCATATCTTTCAAATTTACCTTTTCTGAAGTTAAAAGGCATTTTATCCTCTCCCTTCTCCGGTCAGTTAATTGATTAATCTCTCTCTCTCCCTCTCTCTTTTCTTACGGCGTTGTTTTTCTCCGGCTCAACTGGTGAACGAGGCAAAATTTATTCTAGAGTTTTATGTTACAAGCAAGGATATATTGCAAGTGAGGGTTTTAGGGTGGTGTTTGTGAAGTCATAGGGCAGCAGTATAATAGTCCTTCTTATCAGATTTGTCGCAGTGAGACGTTGAGATATTGATTTTTCAGAAGAAAAAAGAATTACCAATACTGATTATAAGGTCGTCAGTACTTATGCTAAAGTTAATTGTAATCGTATGTAATTCCGAAAGCATGCTCCTAACCCGAAGGACGATGATATAACTCCAGTTTTCATTGATAGTGCACTGTCCGTCCCCTCAAAAAAGCAGAGTATTCATTTGATTTGCCTGACATCTGGTTTAACTTAGTCTATTTGTTGTTGTATACTGGTAACCATTTTATGATCACAAAGAAAATTTTTTGTGGGAGAGATATCAAATTATTTAGGAGGAGAAAGGATATTAAAGAGAAACACAAAGAAAATTTTTTGTGGGAGAGATATCAAATTATTTAGGAGGAGAAAGGATATTAAAGAGAAACGTGAAGATAATACCGAGATTAGGAGAGAAGATAAATGCCGTTTGACTTCGTAGTGGGTAAATTTGGAAGATAGACAAATTTTTACCCTGGATGCTTGAAAGTATCCTGACAAAATCACTAACCTAATTAGTATTACCAACTTAATCTAGAAAAAAAAACTTTTCTTTTTGAGGTGACAAACAGAATATCCGGTTTAACTTTAACTCCGTCAAATCTAATCTGTTTTTTTTTTCTTACGCCCATCGTCAAATCCAACAACTAATCAAACTTGGCTTCCCCCACTCCCTTTGTGTTTTTCACCAGCTCACGGGGCTCAATCCCAGCCGTCCGTAAAAGCTTCAAAAAAGAAAAAAGTGGAAAAAAAAAAACACGCACTCACACAGTAAACGCCTTTCCTTTAAAAACGTGCTACCCCCCAAGGGAGGTATATATATATAGGTTTCTTTTGATCAGATTAGCTTCAAGGTAGTTCTGTAAACCTCTATAATTCAGCTTTCCTCTTTCTCTGTATCTAGAGAGAAAACCCCTTTTCGCCCCGTGCTTTCTGTATTCTCCCTTAGAGGCTGCTGGTTTCGGCCTCACCTTTTGCTGGTAAGCTTTCCTCGTTCCTTTCGATTTGTTGCATTTTTGTTGTCCATATTTGTGCAAGATTCAATATTTGATTTTTTTTGCCAAACTTCTTGGGTGGTTATGTCTCATCAATGTAATTTTTCGTTTGGGATTATTGCACAGGCGAGTTTTTCTTGACCGGATTGAAACTTCAAATATGCTTTCTTTTCATTTATTTTTTCTGGGTTTCTTGTTTGGGTGTTGTGCTGTAGTCCCGTTTAAATTTTCAGAGCTTAAATGAAAGGGTAGTCTTGAATTTATTTTTACTTTTTTTTTTAATGTTGTTTCAGGAGCTACATATATTTTAGGATTTAATAGAAATGGATGGGATAAAGCAGTTTGAAAAGAAGAATAAGGATATTCTATTTAAATTTGAGGTTGACTTTGATCACAGTTATTTTGATCCTCCTTTTACTGCGGCAGGATTTGGTGGAATGTTTACTGTGGTATTGATATTGTTGAGATTCATGACTTTGATGGATTTTGAAATTAAAAGAATGGAATTTTGGACTTTGCATACTATTGGGCTACATGACATTTGCCTTCTCGAAAGAAATTATTAGTTGTTATTGCTGCTTTCATGAGTGATAAAATATTGTGAATATTTTTCTTCTTTTTTTCATTGAGATATGATTTTTATACTAATGGTATGTTGTATTGCTGTCTGGAATTGCGGTTTGTAATTTGCAAGGTTAAAGATGGTTTTGATGGTATATTGTAGTGAAGCCTAGGCGGGCAGTCTAGCGGTTTGCTTCCTCTAGCTGGTCGTTTTGGTGCAAGTTCCAGTAAATGGGCTGTTTTCAGTCTAAGGCTAGGAGACAGTTTCCTGGTTATGAAGACCCTATTACTCTTGCTTCCCAAACAGCTTGTAAGTTATTGATCTCTTTCATGCCGAATACAAACTTGCAGTAACTTTTTTTTTTTGGTTCTTGTTTGGTAGCTTTCTTTGATCACTAATGGCTGGAGATAATAACATGATCCTTGTCTTTCTCAGTCAAACCTGTGTATCTTTAGTTCTTTTACTGAATGTGTCTGAGATTCATACTCTTCTCTTTGTCATTGCAGTTACTGTTAGTGAAGTTGAAGCTTTATTTGAACTATTCAAAAGCCTTAGCAGTTCATTGATTGATGATGGGTTGATAAGCAAGGTAATTTTCTTGTGGGGCTTTTCCAAAATAATTTTGTAATTCAACATGGCCAACCATCAAGTGATTTGGATGTTATCTTGCAATCTTGAGTGTTGTCCTAGCTATGCCTGTCTTCTGTGCTTGTAGTTATTGCGGAAGTATGATAATAAACATCTGATTGTATTAGCAATGAAACTTCATGTTGGATATGCAGGAAGAATTTCAACTGGCTTTGTTCAAGAACAGAAAGAAAGAAAATCTCTTTGCTAATCGAGTAAGTCAAACTTCCAGAAAGTTCAGATGAAACTTTTTATCAATTTTTCATTTAGTTTTCAGAAATGCGGTGCTGTTGTTTCAAGATTCTTTCTTAGGAAGAAACTTCAGCATATATTTGAATCAATACAAGTGAAATGAGTATGAGAACTTGCAGATTATCAACACTATGCTTTTTTAGAAATTTTGTCCGTTAACCTCTCTTGCAGTAAACTAAAGTTTTTACCCTCTTTATGCTGATGCTCTAAGGTGTTTTGATTTGCAGATATTTGATCTGTTTGATGTGAAACATAAAGGTGTTATTGATTTTGGAGACTTTGTCAGGGCACTTAATGTTTTCCACCCAAATGCTGCACGGGAGGATAAGATTAATTGTAAGTTAAAACACTGCTAATGTGGATGCTTGTATGGATTTGTTCTCCAAGATTGCAGAAATACTCTTTCAATGGACTTCTTCTAAGTTCTGTTTGATTATGATGCAGTTTCATTTAAGCTTTTTGATTTGGATGACACGGGATACATTGAGCGGCAAGAGGTTTGTTTCATAATTATATTGAAAATGTGAATAATCGTCTCTGCATAAAGAAAATCATGATCTTAGTTATAGTCTTTAAGCAGGCTTCTTTATAGTCTGTGAATTTTGCAGGTTAAGCAAATGTTGATTGCTCACTTATGTGAATCCGAGATGAAGTTGGCTGATGAGACTATTGAAATTATTGTGGATAAGGTTAGTCATTTGGCTAGTTTAATTTTTTTCCTGTGCTTCTTGTCTTCACTTGTGCATTAGGGTTGGCTAGGTACAGATGGTTAGATCTGCTATGGAGATGAGAAGTACCCCTGTTTTACATTTAAGGATTTTTTGGTGGTAGACTTTGAAATCTTAGTGAATATTAATGTAATATGATACTTGCACATACATGTTCTGTTGGAAGAAAAATGATGGTGTGGGGCAGCCGGCGGACCACTTATCATTGCATTCACTTACTGGAGCTTTTTTGGATCTGAACTTACCTTTCAAACTTCCTTTTGAAACTTGCCTAGTTTTTTAATTATCTCTTTTCTTTGATGGGGTTCTTAAATTTCTATCCATCTCCAATATGTTTCTGCTATGTGTGGTTTCTCTTCCTTGCTTGTCATTTGTGAGTTTATCATGTTTGTACTATGGAACTCATTGTTCATCTAATTTCATGGCAGACTTTTGTGGATGCGGATACTGACAGTGATGGTAAGATAGACAAATCTGAATGGCACACTTATGTGACCAAAAACCCTTCACTGCTTAAGATCATGACGCTCCCTTATTTAAGGTATTCATTTTCATCCTTCTTCTACCTAGAAAAGTAAGAGAAATCATTGACACAGGTTATTGATTTTGTTTTTTCTTTCTTTTGGCTGTAAATGCAGGGACATTACTACCACATTTCCCAGTTTTGTGTTTAATTCTGAGGTTGACGAGATTGCCACCTAGATGTAGAAGGAAGTCATTAAAGTAAAATTCATGTTCCTTGTTGGCTAGTTATTTTTTAGATGCAAGTCATTAGGGGCAGCCATTCACATTGTAGAGAAGAGGGCTTATTTGATTAATGCTGTGTTTAATAGATTTGATTAATGCTGTGTATGTTTAGTCAGGAGGGTTTTGGGACTTTGGTATTGTTCATCTTTGCTCTCTAATTGTACAGTGTGTTCTGAATGGCATTTTGTAGTCTGATTTTAACCCTTCCACTCTAATTAGTTTTTCTTTGTTTTGTACATTTTTGCCTAACTTAAGTTCATGCCGGTGTTCTCTGTGGCCAAAGAATTGCTTGTGCTAACCCAAAGTAAACAAAAGCAGCTAGAGGGTATTACTGTAAACTTGGTTGATTTGTTTCATGAAAAGTAGAGACCGGGGAGAGACTGTGCTTGTTAGAATTACATCTGAATGTGAATGGAATTATTCAATGGTGCAAGTGCAACACTCAAGCGACCTCCAGATTAAGCAAACGATGCCCTAAAACTAAATGCCTGCCAAATAGAATTATAATGACATATAGTTTCCATTGCCCTTTATACTGATTAAGGAATCAAGCCTCAAGCAACTCTCTACAAAATGATGGAAGAAGTCAAGAAGCCATGGTTTGGGTATGAATTGATCCCTTCTGTTAATTTAGTTTACTACTGTGCAGAGAGTAATTATTATATTACATCAGAAAATTAATTAACTCTTCTACAAATTATGCACTGGATGTAAAATATAACCCTATCTAACTGTACAAAAGCTATACATCAGGGACTAAATGGAGAAACCATCCATCAGATCATTTAAAAAAGAATGATAAACTTCCTCTATGATCTATGTTCTGTAAATAAGCAGACGCCACATTTTCATGATAATTTTTCAAACTCAAAACTGCTGAAAAGAAAAAATGAAAAATGAATTTGAGCGGAGCTGTTTGTGTGTTAGGGCTAATTAATTATATAATCTGAAATGGAATGAGGGTCTGCTTTTTTTCACGTGAAGGTAATTTATATACTCTGAAAGTGGCAATCTTTTTGTCTGCTTTCTTATCAGAGAGGCCCTTTCCATTGAGGAACAATTCTATTCATCTGGAGCAATTCTATTTCTTGAAAATTTTTAACATATACTGATATGGATCCGTTATATGTCTGTTGTGCTTTGGATAAAAAATTTTCCTTCAAGGTATTGAATTTTTTCTACATGTCACCTCACTTTCGCACCTCACTTTCGCATCCAAAGTGCATCTTTTGTGGCTCCGTTCTGTGTGTTTGCTAGCTCTGTATTTCTTCTTTTTGGGCATAACTTATAGATGCATAGATTGCTGTAAGAGTATGATGTATGCTTGTCATTCTTCTCTAAAAGTCTGACCACCTTTTTGAGTTTCTGTTACAAAAGCGCCAGTTTGTTGGACAGATTGAAGTCATTAGCATGCCAATTTAATCAAAATTTTGTTTTTCTTCTTGTTTTGCATTGCAGTAGTACTCATTGTTTGGTTCTCTGTTGATCTTTGGTGCAATGATTGGCGCAATTACAAGTGGTCCAATTGTTGATTTCATCGGCCTGAAAGGGGTAAGAAAGATTCACCGAACTAATTTCAGAATCAGTGTTCTGTCAACTAAATTTTGAACTGATTGAATCTCCTTGCAAATACATCTTTTTGTTTGATTTCTTTTCGTGACCCTTTGCTTTGTTTCTTAAGGTAATTTTCAGTTTTTACGGAATGAAAAACGGAGTTTTATTCAATCCTAAAAATGATTTTGAAGTTGGAATCACAATTCTGAAAATTTCAGAATCAGTTTTCTGTCAACTGAATTTTGAACTGATCGAGTCGCCTTGCAAATACACCTTTTTGTTTGATTTCTTTTCGTGACCTTTTGCTTTGTTTCTTAAGGTGATTGTCAGTTTTTACGGATCCTAAAACGGAGTTGTGGTTGGTTCTGAAATCGCATTTAAAGTTGACAATTGAAAATGATTTTCTGCGAAGTCTAGAAATTCAGTTTCAAAGGCTTGTTTCTCCTATTTTTTGAATCCTTTTCCGAGATTTCTTCATATTAATCTCTTCTATGTTTCATCTAGTTTAATGTGATTTTTACGGATTGGTAACTGGACTCCCGGTTTGTTCGGAAATCGAATTTGAACATGACATTATCGTTGCTGAAAAATGCAGGAAATTTCAGAATAGTTTCCTTCTGTTGTGAGGCCTTTTTCTCCTAGGTCTTGAAATATTTTTCGGATTTTCTTTTCATGAAACTGTTTTTCATTCAGTGTACTTTGTTGTGGTTTTTACGGAATATCAAATGGAATGGACTTACGATTTGTCCAGGAATCAAGTTCGAACTTGACTCATCAGTTCTGAAATTTTCTGTCGAAAAAAATCTGGTTTGAGCTACTGTTTTGAGAGGCTCGTTTCGATTTACTTTTGGATCTTTTTCTCTGAATTATTTTGATAAAACCCCTATGTGTTTATTGAGGGTTCAATGCTGTTTTGATCGGTTGCTGAAACAATGAATGAGTTGTGCAAAAATGAATTTTGAAAACGGCCACTTAGTCACCTCAGTTCTGAAAATTCAGAAAAGAGATTTGAAAGGCTAAATTTTGAAGTCTCTGTCCTTTGATTCTGAACCCTTTTCTAATGCAACTTGCACACTTTATTTTCTGTATTAGTGCTGCATTTTATTGATGGAAGTTAAATGCTTACATTAGCTGGTCTTGATTAGATTTCTGCTTCTATGTAGGGTTAGTGATGTCGACGACTGGATTTACCATGGACACTGGTACTCAAACTGCTCAAAGTGGAAATTTGGATATGTCTGAAACTTTAAGAGGGACTCAAGATGAAGTTGAATAAACGTTATTGGTGATAGCTCTGTCTTTGTGTTTTCTTTCTGTTTCCTTTTATAAAGTGAAGTTTTATAATCATTCTGATATGGTGAAGTGCACGATTAAGAACTTTTTTGGTACTTTGAGGTTCTTTAACTTATTCACTCGTACGATTAGTAATATGCTTGTTTAGTTAAGTATAATATCACAAGACATAAGTGTCTTGAATCTAAGAAAATAATTCTCCATCTAAATTAAATCAACTAATAATTTGCGTTCAAAAAAAATTATATTGAAGCCAACTATTTTTTCCATTCATTTCAAGATAAGAGAGAGAATATATAAGAGAGAGTGTGTGCATGGGGCCTTTAATTAAGTTACAAATAAATCAAAAAATTGGGGATTTGTTTCGTTTCATTACTATTTATTTTTAATTATTTATAAAACTAAAATTTGTACTTAGAAGCATAAATTTTGGTTTCATAAATTAATGAATTACTCCTCTCATTTTTTTGTTTGGTTTAGTTTAATTAAATTGATGATTGTTAAAAAAAATAAAAAATAAAGTGATCTTTTCGGGATAATAAGATAAGTGATGACATTATAAAAGTCATTATTATAATAAAATATACCAAAAAGAAGGGCAAAATAATTGGGAAGATATTAGGAAAAAGTTTTTAAAAAATAAAAGAAATTCAAACGGGTCAAAACAGTTCAATTCAGTCTTGATCTGAAAAAAATTTGAAACTGAACCGAACCGAACCGACACTATCTAGATTGTTTGGGGCGCGAGTAATTGAGGTTCAACCTTCTTCAACTTGCAGAGTCTCGCAAATCCGAGGACTGCCGATATTAAGTTTGGTGTAAATCGAGCAAGGGGAATCTTATAATATTGAACTATATCTCCAAACAGAGGAAAAGGGGAAATCTTAGCCCTAAAAACATAAACCTATCATATACAGTTATTTTTCCCCCTGGAGGAGTAGTAGCCCTTTCTATGCCTAAAGGTGCTCGATATTCTAGATCTACTGGGAAATTGTTCTTTTCGGCTATTGCATTGGCTTTATCGGCAAAGTTTATGATGGATGCAAAGTCGGAAACTGTTTTTGCAGCCATATCTACCACAATATATGCAAATATAACAAAATTCAGGCAAAAGAAAGGCAGATTCTAAAAATACAAGAGAGTTGGAGGACTTACTTCTATCAGAGTTTGGGGTGTCCTTCTGGATTCTGTTTACCCAATGCGGTGAATCTCTTCTGTTAACGGTAGTTACAGGAATCTCCGGCGATAGGGAAGGGTTTTTGTCTGGAGCGGTAGTGGGTAATATACAGGGGCAGAAAGTTTTGTTTTTTTAAAATTAGAATTTGAGAAGAGGGGAATGACAAGAGTCTCTGGACTTTTCCCAATATAAAAAAAAAACTTCTCTCTCCCACATCTCGACAATTTGGACGGGATTCAAGGAAGGGTAATGATGACGGAGCCCTCGTTTGGGGGAACGTGCCCACTTACTACACGTGGTCAAATTTTTTGAGCGGGATTCCGGATCGGATCATCTTCCGGGTGACTTTGTTTCAGATGATCATTTAAAGTTGAAATTCTGAGCACTTTTGCTTTATGATGCAATTCAACTACGATGATTCATGCTAATCCTGGGACTTCTTTTAGACATTTGTTTAACCTCATAAATTTCAATCCTGACATGTGTATGTTCTCGGTTCTCCACAACTGACATTTGTTTAATCTCAAAATTGGGATTATCGTGAATCCCAGGAGATGGGTGTTATAGTTGATGTCTGGTCTAAATCTGACAAGGTCAGGATCGAGCAATATAGGGATGGCATTACTACTCTGTAATCCTTCAAAAATTATCTCAATTGGACAAAAGTGCAGCAGTACATTCTCCCAATTCCTATTAAGGATAAAAAAGGTACTAACTCCTCTTGCGTATTCCTTTTGTTCTAGACTATGTCGTCGAGCAAGAACACCATTGGCTTGTTTGGTGATTCCAAGATTTTTGACATTAAAAATTTAGATGATGAAGGATCTTCAAGCAAGGTTAGCAAGAAGAGGAAGTTGAGGAGACTAGTGAAAGTGTTATAAGCAGGCGCTAAGTCAAAAAGAAAAAGCAGGCTCCTCCAGTCGAGAAAGAAGAGCTGGTCGAGGAAGTTAAACCCGTCGAAGAAGACAAGACCGTCGAGGAGGATAAGCCTGTCGAGCAGGGTAATCCTATCGAGGGCCATGTCCCTCCAGAGAAAGATAAGAATCCGGAAGCAGAACGAGACCCAAGTTGGTTTACAACATTTCCGCCTTCGCTATCTCGGAAGAAGGGTGCTGCTGAACGGACGCCTCTCCAGGGTCATCATCATACACTGCAGCCACCGCCATAGTCCACTTTGGGGATGATAGAATTGAATGCCCCCTAATAGAAGAGGTAGCCGAAACGATGATTGATGAAGAAGCCTTGAAAATGATAAATGTTACCAACACAAATGTTTTCCGCATTCACTGATTGTAACTAGTATTTCAATTTATACTCATCTCTTGCTTGCAATCTCGACAGCTAAACACCTCCTTGGCGAGCATCCTTATGCGCAAAAAGAAACTAAGGGAGGAAATCTCTAATTTAGAGCTCGAGAAGAGGTTTCTCGAGCATGAGAAGGCAATCCACAAGGAGGCAAAGAAGAAGGAGCAGTTAATGCAAGCTGCCAAGGAGGGAGAGCTGGCCACTGGCCAGGCCATGTATAAGGAACTCGAGGCCTAACTAAAAAATAATAGGGAAACCCATATACCCAAAACAGAGTTGCAGAAATGGATGACTGCATTTTGGGCCAGAATGATACCCATTGGAGGGATGGCCAATGTCATGGTGGCATCAGTGAAGCATTTATTGCACTAGGCGGACATGGTATGGCTGTAGCCGCTCTCGAAAGGATGGAATCTGGAAAGCCTGTCACTGCCAGCTGGCTACAACAATTCGTGAAACTGCATCCTCGCAAAACCCTGCATGAAGCTATGAAGAATTGGTTGATGCATCTTGGCACTAAACAACTCCCTTTCTTCGGGCCTTTGTGTAGCGCCATCCCCAAATGGGTTCACCCTCAGAATTCACCTCCTTTGAAGGAGATGCCCCAACGGTGTTACTTGCTAAGCTTGGGGAAGAGATGCTGGTACCCGAGCTTGACCGAGATTTCATTAGTGTCGACCTAGTTTCTGATGAACATTCCTCCGAGAAGGTCGAGAATATAGAAACAGGACCATGTCCTTTATGTTGATGGCTGTGGGAGTAAATTGTTTTGCTGCTGATCTTGAAGCTCTTCTTGACTTTAAAAATGACCTTCATGACCCCAAAAATCGGCTCTCCTCCTGGCGAGGTAGGGACTGCTGCTCATGGAGGAGAATCGGTTGTGATTGACGATGCCTGAAATTGCGCCTCCGATTTAGTGGTGAAATTCTGATTAGGGTTTCCTGTAAAATAGAGCCTCGGGGCCTCCCGAAGGTAGACATTCCAAAACTTAAGTCAGAAAATAGGGTTGCGGAATAGTGTATATATGTGAATTGGTGCTAGAGATAGCGTACCTCAATTGTGGAGTAATCATCCCTATTTATAGGCCTTAAAAGTATCCGAATATTACTAGGTTTAGTACTATTAAACCGCTGACTTCACAGTCGGTTGGACCTTGGACGGGGTGATTGGGCCGATCCATGTCTAGTGGTGGATATGGACTCGTCAAGTGCCCCTGTCAAGTATTAGTTATAAGAAATATATAAAACTTGACGCAAAATAATTCTAACCTAGACTCGCCCCAAGTTAATCGAGCAAGCGTTGGCCTATGACCCATCAAACAGGCCTGATGGTTTAGTTCGCCTCGACCTTCTCGGAAGAATTTTCATCAGAAACTAGCTCGACACCAATGAAATCTCGGTCAAGCCGAAACGATGACTGATGAAGAAGCCTTGAAAATAGTAAATGTTACCAACACAAATGTTTTCCGTATTCACTACTTGTAACTAATATTTCAATTTATACTTATCTCTTGCTTGTAATCTCGGCAGCTAATCATCTCCTTGGCAAGTATCCTTATGCGCAAAAAGAAGTTAAAGGGAGGAAATCTTCAATTTAGAGTTCGAGAAAGAGTTTCTCGAGCATGAGAAGGCAATCCACGAGGAGACAAAAAAGAAGGAGCAGGTAATGCAAGCTGCCAATTTGTTGGGTGCGTTCTAGAAACAGGATTTCATTCCACTTTCCCCATGCGACTAGTACATGAAAACAAGTAAAGCTCAATACCTTGTAATCTGTAATGGGCTGGGCCGGCTCTCCTAATGACTCCAGTGAAAAGGCATTGCTAAAATGTTACTCAAATGGTAAAACAAAACCAATTTCTCCGTTCTACAAGTAATTCATTAGTCGGTTTTTTTTCCCCATCAATAGTTTGTTCGCTGTTTATGAAAATATTAAAATCATTTGAGAAAAATATTAAAGAAATTTATATTGGCCATGAGATTTCTTAGACGACTAAATAGTACTGTAGTTTAAAATTTGCACATTTTGAATGCATTTTATTAACACAAATTATACAAGCATGTAGAGAATAAACATTTAAGTACGGTTTGAGATGGTTAGGAATTATATGGTGGAAATTATTATTATCTCAAAAGTTTTGATTTTAATATTGTTGAGAAAATCTTTTAAATAAAAATATTGGAGATAGAATAGAGTTAATTTTCCATATCAATTGTGCACCGTACACCATAAAATGTCTACAGACAAAATGATAAAAAGAGGGAGAAAAAAAAAATACTGTGAACAATTTCTTTTGGTTTTCAAAATAAAACCTAACGGGTTGATTATTTTATCATTAATGAAAATGACTTACTGATGAATAATCATCATATAAAGAAATTACACTAACAAAATAAGGAAAACATATACTCCTCATGAACAAATATCGAGTTTTAAAAGTCTCAAATTTATATCATCAACTGATGAGACTTCTTGCTTATCATCACCACCGCCGCCGTCTTCATTCGTCTTAGGATTCCCAACCCGGCCGGCCGCCAGAAACTTGACTCCGCCGGGCCTCTGATATGATCGGAGACAATGCATATCTACGAAACGAGGAGAGTCAATGGTTGACCGCCAAGCCTTTGATACACATTTGAACCTCATTAAGCTTTTCACCGGAAGTTTCAGAAGCATGAAGATTATGCCATCATCCAGCTGAATAATTTCATCCTCAACATTATCAGTAGCTGAATCTCTCGTCTCCTCCGTCGAAGGAATCCCGGTTCCCGATCGAATTCATATGGAAGTCAGGAGATTTTTACTGCTTTTAATTTGTTGTACGGTGGTTGGCTGGCTCAATGTTCCGCGCGCGGCACTAGGGTTTTTTTTACACTTTCACAATGTGAATGAATCCGTACGTACGGTATTTTAGAGAATACTATTTGATATGTATTGTGTAATGTGTGTATATGCAACTTGTCCTAACTAGAAGAAAAATCACCTCTTTATATAGAGGTCAGATAGGGGCGCAGTTCCTACCAGGAATTGATTTTGCTTATAATCAATAATAATTTTGTTATAGTATTAGGGAGGCGGTGGAGTGGTGCAAGTCTGATGACCCATATTAATTAACATTGAGAAAGAACAGGATATTAGTTTTAGTATTATACCCCAATAAAATCAAACACCTACTTAAGCGACTGAAACAAATAATAATAACGTTTAAACTAAATAGGTAAACGTCCGTTTAACCGAATCAATACTTCTTCTTTTTTTCCTTTTTTGTAAATTAATGAGAAAGGCGAAGCAGCGATAGAGGTTAATTAGTTTTAAGTAGCAACCAAAAAATCAGAGTGATCCTAATTAAATGCCTCAGATTAATTAGTGAATTTCTGATGTTTAGAATCAGTAGCTCGTGTTTCATTGGATGCTTCGATACGCCACCAAAAAAGCATCTGATTTTAACTCCTGGTCGCTAAGATCGACTCTGGTTTTTTTTTGTTTTTTTTTTCTTTTCTCACGATCAAATATTAGGAACTTACAAATATTCTCTGTATGTATATCTTGCACAAATGTGCAGGGCCCCTTTGAGTATATCAGAGTAAATTGCAAAAGAAGATTCTATTTTTAGCTTCTTTTTTTTGTTAAAAAAAAAAACTGATCAGTCTTTTTGGTTCTAATCTTCATGTTCATAGAATATTCTGTTTTGGTTACTGGTAATTGAATTTTAAGGTTGGAAATTAATGATTTGTTAAAGTTAGTCAACTAGGAAATGTGTGTTTCTAAAAAGCAAATTAAGTTTCAAAATTTCACATATATTTCAAATGCTAGATTTATAATGTTTAAGGTGGAATATCGAATCCATAAATCTAACCAGCAAAATGTTTGAAAGTACCTGAAACCTCCATATTTATATAATAAGGTTGATTATATAAATCATGTGTTACCATTGTTGCTTTACATCATGTTTAAATTTTTGAATTTAGAAGGGACACTCTTTTTTGGCGCAATATGATGGTAAAATTAATGGGACGATTTTGTAATAAACAAGAAATTTCATGACTATTCTTAACCTGGCCATTTTTATTTTTCACCATTTTACTTCATCCTTCTATCTCCGTCAAAACAACCACCAAAACCATTACCTCCTCTCGGTTGTAAGAGGAGAGCCTGATCAATACGATTAAGAAGCCCCGGCAAAACACCAGCTTGGCAGTAGCGCCGCCAGTGGCGGAACCAGTTGTTTGGATTTGAGGGGTTGACTGCATATTTATGGTTAGAATAGATGGACGAATATACATGACGGGAAGTCAAACATGATAACTCTTAAGGAGTTCTCCGGAAGGCCGGGGGTTCGGTATCTCACGAGCCCCTTAAGAGTTCCCGCCACTAGCCGCCATTGACGAACTTAAATTAGGGTTAGAAGCCAATGCTTACATGCTCATTGTATCACACATTTTCGTAGGAAAAGTCATTTTGTGCTTGTTGGGGATGATATCCTCTGATGTTGTTGATCATTTATTTTTCTCTTCTGTATACGCCTATACGTACGGTTTCGTTATTTCTCATTTTGCGCTATCTTGGATTAAGGCCTCAGCGTTGACAACTGGAATTTTTCTTCCTTTTAGCGGTTTTTTGGTTGCATATTTAGCATGCAATCACAATTTGATTATCACTTGGTTGATGTATCTGAATGTGATTTTCTCTAAATTAATAGGTGTTTTTATTTTATTATTATAGATTGGATTGTTAGTTGAACTGAATATAGGCAGTAACATTTGATATGCTTTTAGTTTATCAAGGCTTCCAAAACAGTTTAAGCTGAGAGATTAGTCTTCACTTTGTAATTATCTCTAAGGAAATGCTAGTAGCAATGTAGAATAGAATGCCTCATGTTGTGTCTCCACTAAGTGTAGTTGATGCTTGATACATCCTCATGAACTTGACAAATGAGGAGATTATTGCTAGAATTCTTTGGCCAGCTTGGTTAAAGAGATAAAAACCAAAAATTGATTCAAAAGCTGTCTTGATTTGTTCATTTTTTGGTTTTAATGACCCTCTATTACACTTTGGCTTTTCTTTTGCCTTTATTCTAGCATCAGAATATTCTAGCATCAGAATATTAGAATTTGTTTGATAATAATGCTGAGTTTGGTTGAAGTACTTAACTATCCCCTGTAATTGAAGTACGGTATTTGTCACTAAAAGTTGATGTTGATTTGTTGAAGAGATTATGATGCCTTTCTACTCACTAGTGACTGAACAATATTAATGTTCATTTCAACAATCTACTTGGAAGGAATTAGTAAGGGAAAAAAGAGTTTATTGCAGTGAGAATGACTATCATTTTGCAACTTGGCTCTGTTTTGTCGCAAATTGTATCATTTTAAATTCTGATGGCAGTGATATGAAACCGATGGACCACTTATCGTGGCACTTACCTACTGGAGCTTTTTGGGATCTGAATTCAAATTCTCCTTAGAAACTAGCCTAGATGTAGAAGGAAACTTAAAAGTAAAATTGTGTTCTTCGTTGCGAGTAATTAGGGTCAACCATTCACATTGTAGAGAAAAGGGCTCATTTGATTGATGCTCTGTATGTTTAGTAGGATTTTGGCTCTTTGGTATTGCTCATCTCTACTCTCTTATTGTACACGGTGTGTTCTGAATGACATTTTGTAGTCTGATTTCAATCCTTCAACACTAACTATTTTTTTTCTTTTGTTGGAGGATTTCACTCTCTTTATTTTGTACATTCTTGCCTACTAGTTCAGGTGCATATCCTTCAACACTAACTATATATTCTTTGGCCAGTAGGTAAAGAATTGCTTGTCCGGGACAAACGTAAGCAAAAACAGCAGCAAGAGAGTACTAAGTTTTAACTTGGTTGATTTTCTTTCATTATGTAAAGAAACAAACAACGGAACTCTGGTTCACCACAGATTGCTTCAAATTCACTGCAAAGCTTTTCTTTTTATTCAGAAATTGCTTGAGTTGGAAATGTTCAAAAAGAGGAAGAAAAATTTGAACAACCGCAATAATATTATATATGGATGAAAATATATACTGAGCTATAAGATAAAGTAAAATTAGCAGAGTCTAAAGAGTCACTACTTTCTATTTAATGGCATTCATATTTAATAAGAATTCATTTGCAACAACCTTCAATATTTAATAGGAATTTTGGAATCAATCTTATTACGGAAACATCCTCCAATATTAAATGTCGCTGTCTGAGGAGGAGCTATCTGAAGAGGATTCTTAGCCGCTGCTGTATGAGGATGAGGAGCTGTTGCGGTCGTGCGCGGACACGGAAGAGTTCTCCGAGGAAGAGGAAGAAGAGTCCTCCGAGGAGGAAGAGGAGGAATAATGGTGATCATCGAGTAAGGTATCATCAGCTGCTGTTGTTTTTGGGTAGTAGTGGGATCAAATAAATTTTCCACCAGTGCACAAAAGACTTGATAATCTTGATGATCATCAATACTCCGAAATCTTTCTGTTGTTCGTAAGACCCTGCGCATCCCATGTCTAACCCTATAGATGCAATACGATTTTTCCTTCCACTTTTCCAATGACGCATTCTCCCTGTCACTTTTCTCCCCAACAAATATTATTAATTCATCTCCCGAGTCACTTTGGTTATGTAACTCAGGAATATTCTTAACTCCTCTTGTAGGCCAAGTTTCATCATAAATGATTTTTTCCCATACCCCTTCTTCATGATGAGCAGTATTACTATTCTTATTACTGCCCATCAACCTCCAAATCTCCGTCATCCCTCGAGTAGTAGTAGTGTTCATCTTCTTCATCAGAGCAACACAACCTCCGACCTCAACCATAACCCACATATGGGGGTCTTTACGAGTGAATCCTTCTCCTCCTCCAGCAGGAAGACTTATAAACCTAAATCGCTCTTGGCCAACAGAGAAAAACATGAGAGCCAAATATTTGGGAAATCCCACCAAGATGTAAATCTCATCCTTAACGTAGATAGAAGGGCCAGGGGGATAATAACACATTACCCTCAAACCCTTAATCGCCTCTTTCGAAACATTGTCAGTGACATATCCCCATGTTCCTCTTCCTCCTCCTACTCTTCCTAAGGTGAAAACTTGCATCTCAAATAGGTTAGTGGGAATAAATAGCGAATTGTTTCCATTTCTCCGGAAACAAATCAAGCTCAATACCTTGTATTGTTTAGTAACCGAATCGAACCCTAAATAGTAAGAATTCTCATACTCAAGCAGAAACTCACTGCCGACATCAACCGGAATATTCATCTTGCTGCTCAGACGCGGGCGCGGAAGATTAAAACACTTTCTCGTGGTTGGATTCCAGATCTGGCTCCCAAATCGTATCAGGCCTTTCACAACATCATGGGTATGCAAATCATTAGGGTACAAGATCTCGCGGCTGCCATCTTCTTCTCTGTCAAATAATGGATGCGGATGCGTAAACAACATTCTAACATGATCAAAGGCCAACACATTACAGTTCCATCATGGTCCGTTAGCATTCATCGTGATTGCAAAACTGAGGTTTTCAACACTGCCTGTGTAAATAATTTGCATTCGAGAATACGGTTTTCTCTCTCTTCAACTGTGGGCGAAAACGCACTAACTGTGTGTTCTCGACCTTGGCCTCCGACGCAAGTCTGCAATGGCAAGGAAGCCAAAGAAAAGAGGGGAGCTGGTAGGAGGTAATGGGAAGCAGGTAGCAGAGGTGGAGAAGGATCAATTGACAGGGATATAGATGATTGATGAAGTCAACTCAAACAAGGAAGCTCAGTTCAGCTTGCGATCAGGTATCTCTAATTCAATCTTTGAGGATTTATGCAAGCAAAAAGTAATTGTGGTAGGAGAAAGTTCTAATACTCCAAATGAACCAAGATCTAATAAATTGGAAGGAGGAACGAAACCTGGGGGCCAAAATTTATGGGAAGGATTTGATCTGAAAGTGTTACATCAAACCAAAAAGAAATTGAGGTTCATTGAGCCGGATCTGGTGAATAATCGTGAAATTGTGAAAATTACTAAGGAAGAAATTGAAAGTGAAGTAGAGTATTGGAAAAATTCTGTGATCTGTTATGTCTTGGGTGCTAAACCACCTTTTCTAGTTATGAATGGCTTTATACGTTGTTATTGGAGCAGAAGAGGTATGGATAAAGTCTTGTTGTTGAATAATGGAATTTTTGTGGTAAGATTTCGCTCTATGGAAGATAAGGAGCTAGTGCTGAAGCAAAACATTCACCAATTTGATAATCGTCCATTCATTGTTAAGGACTAGGATGTGAGGAAAGATATCAAACTAGAAGAATGAAGCTCAGTTCCTGTATGGATTCAATTGCCTGGTTTGCAGCTTAGATACTGGAATGAAACATCCCTCAGTAGGATTGCCAGCATGATAGGCAAACCTATCGAGATGGATGACTTGACTGAAAACAAGCTAAGAGCGGCATATGCAAGAATACTAGTTGAGGTTGAATTCAGAGATAAGCTTAAGGAAGCAGTGTGGTATGAAGATGAATGTGGTGTAGTACAGGAGCAGAAAGTGGTATATGAGTGGAAGCCAATCAAATGTGATAATTGCAGAGGATATGGTCATGAGAAAACACAATGCAGGAAGCTAGTTGAACAAAAGTGGAGTCCTAAATCAGTTGATAAGCAGAAGGAAGTGATTCAGGAAAGCAAGCCAACTGAAATAAAGAATCCACTTAGTAACAATGATAAGAGCCCAGTGAAGAGCATTAGTGTTAAGTCCAAATCAAAGAATTCCAGCCCAGCAGGATCTCCGAGGAGAACAGGTGAATCTAGTATACAAATACTAAATCAGAAAGGTATCAAAGTGGCAGAAGGAAGAGGTGGTGATAAGAGAAAATCTATTAATAGTATATATCAAGGAACTAGTAACCCTGATTCAGGGCCCAGAATCCATGAATAATATACTATCATGGAATATAAGGGGACTTAATAGTCCCCTGAAACACAGGGAGGTAGATAATTGCCTTGCTGTAAATAGAGCAGGAGTTATGGGATTATTAGAAACAAAGTTACAAGGAGACAAGGTGAAGGAGTTAATGGAAAGAAGATGGTATCAGTTTGGGTATGTAAGTAACCATGAAAATCAGGAGAAGGGAAGAATCTTATTAATGTGGAAGAGGGATGACTATGTTGTTAGAGTGGAACAGGTGGATAAGCAATTCATACGCTGTCACTTTACTGAGCAAGATAGTAAAAGGAAGTACTACATCACTCTGATGTATGCTGATTACTTAGCTCATGGAAGATTTAGACTATGGGAACAACTTCAGAATATGGCAAATGGCATTCAAGAAGAGTGGCTCATGATTGGTGATTTTAACTGCATCTTAAACCAAGAAGAAAGAATAGGAGGCAGAGAAGTGTTGAATAATGATTCTGATAAATTTAAGCAGATGATGGAATACTGTGAACTATGGGAATTACCAGCTCAGGGTGGGTTTTTTTACTTGGAATAATAAACAATATGGTGATATGAGGATTGTGTCCAAACTAGACAGAGCATTTGTCAATGGGAAATGGTTGACAGAATTTCCTGAGTCTTATAATACTGTGCTATCAGCTGGCATATCAGATCACAATTGCTTAATGGTGAAGTGGAGTGAAGAGTATGTTGGTGAGAAGAAGTCATTCAGGTTTTTTAATATGTGGTTACAGGATCCTGAATGTGCTTCTATAGTTAGACAACATTGGCAAATGGAAGTAAGAGGATGTAGACAGTTTCAACTGGTACAAAAGCAGAAACTACTGAAGAGGCATTTGAAAGAACTTAATAAAGGAAATTCTCAGGAATTGAGGAGAAAGAACTAAAAAGTAAAAAGTGTTTGGAAGAGGTGCAAGAGAGATTGAAGACTGATCCTTTAAATCTACATTGGCAACAGGTAGAGAATGAGGCTACTGTGGAGTATGGCAAGCAAGGCAGTGATGAGTTATTATAGCCAAAAGTTAAAGGAGAAGTGGTACCAAGAGGGAGATTTGAACACAAAATACTTTCATGCCAGCCTAAAATAGAAGATTGGGAGGAATAAAATCAGATTTTTCACTGATGAGAATGGTAATCTCGTAGATGATAAAGGAAAGGTTGAAGAGAATTTCTTGAATTATTTCAAGTCTCTTCTTGGCAATACAGTATCCAGATCCACTATCCAAAGTGGAGTTATTAGTTCAGGAGCTAAACTGTCCACAGCACAGCAACTCAGCCTGACTGATAAATTCACCAAGGAAGATGTGAAGAGTGCAACGTTCAGCATTGACATTAACAAAAGTTTAGGTCCTGATGGATATAACAGTGGCTTTTATAGAAGCTTGTGGAAGATAATAGAGGATGATGTGTGTGAGGCAGTGTTGGAATTTTTCAGAACTGGGAGAATTTTGAAGTAATTCAATACCACTCTGATAGCACTAATCCCAAAAGTAACAGTGCCTAGAGATGCAACTGAATACAGGCCTATTGCATGTTGCAATACAGTGTATAAGTGCATTTCAAAGCTGATATGCCAAAGGCTGAGTACAGTATTGGTGGAATTAATTGATATTAATCAAGGAGCATTTGTGAAGGGGAAAACTATTCTGCAAAACATATTGCTGACTCAGGAATTGATAAGAATGTACAATAGGAAGAATGTTAAACCCAGTTGTCTGTTGAAAGTAGACTTGAGAAAGGCTTATGACATAATCCATTGAGAGTTTATAGAGGAGTTATTACATGAATTTGGCTTTCCTCCAAAGGTTATTGGTTGGATTATGGAATGCATTACCTCAGCTTCATTTTCACTGAATATAAATGGTAGCAGCACTGGATTCTTTCAAGGGAAAAGAGGACTTAGACAAGGTGATCCTATGTCCCCTTTTTTATTTGTGATGGTAATAGAATATTTGACCAGATTATTTAAGTTGGAAGCAAAAAAGGAGGGATTTCAATTTCATCCATACTGTGAAAAATTGAAGATTACCTCCCTTAGTTTTGCTGATGACTTGATCATTTTGTGTGGTGCTGATGTGGCTACTGTGTCAAGAGTGAAGGCTGTACTGATGAGATTTGAAGCAACAACAGAGCTGAGAGTGAATATTAGCAAGTCAAATCTTTATGTGGCAGGAGTGTCAGTTAAGATGGCAGCTGATATTCAAGCTGTTGTGGGTTTTGATAGAGAAGAGTTTCTAATGAAATATTTGGGGATGCCAATAACACTAACAGCTTGGAAAAAGGATGAATGCCAAAAGATGGTGGATAAAGTGACTGTCAGAATCAAGTGCTGGTCCTCTAAACACCTATCTTATGCTGGCAGAACATTACTAATTAATGATGTACTAATGAATCTGAATTCTTACTGAGTTAGCGTTTTCCTAATACCACAGAGTGTGATCCAAGACATTACCAAAGTCTGTAGGAACTTTCTTTGGGGCAACAAGGAAGCAGGGAAGAAATTATCATTGGTGGCATGCCAGGATTTATGTAGAAAAAAGTCAGAAGGTGGATTGAATATTAAGGAACCTTGTGTTTGGAATAAAGCACTAATTGGGAAGCAGCTATGGGATCTGAGTAATATGAAGGAAAGTTTATGGGTTAAATGGATGCATATTTACTAACAGCTTGGAAAAAAGGATGAATGCCAAAAGATGGTGGATAAAGTGACTGCCAGAATCAAGTGCTGGTCCTCTAAACACCTGTCTTATGCTGGCAGAACATTACTAATTAATGTTGTACTAATGAATCTGAATTCGTATTCGTAATACCACAGAGTGTGATCCAAGCACATTACCAAAGTCTGTAGGAACTTTCTCTGGGGCAACAAGGAAACAGGGAAGAAATTATCATTGGTGGCATGCCAGGATTTATGTAGAAGGAAGTCAGAAGGTGGATTGAATATTAAGGAACCTTGTGTTTGGAATAAAGCACTAATTAGGAAGCAGCTATGGGATCTGAGTAATATGAAGGAAAGTTTATAGGTTAAATGGATGCATATTTACTACCTGAAAAGGAGACAAGTATGGGATTGCTTGGCACCTAAAGATAGCAGCTGGCACTGGAAAAAATTAATCAAAGTTAAAGAAGAGCTTAAACCAGGAATCATCAGTGGTATGGCAAGGAAATGGAGGGAAAAGGTATACTGCCAGAAGTGGATATGATTGGCTAAGAGGAGGAAGAAGTAAAGATCATTCAGCAAGCATAGTATGGAGTGTATACTCAGTTCCCAAACACAGTTTCATCTGCTGGTTAGCATGGAGGAACAGACTGGCCACCTTAAACAGATTGAAGCAGATCAAAGTCCTTCCTGATGATCAGGTATGCATTTTATGTTTAAAAGAGATAGAAACAGTCCAGCATTTGTTTTTCAAGTGTGAGTTTGCTCAGGTAATGCTGAAAAAGGTGAAGGAATGGCTGCACTTGAATGCGTGTGAAGGGAATTATGAAAATATGGAGACATAAGGAGATGCAAAAGAGAATAATGTATGTTGTTTTGAATGCAACAGTCTATCACCTATGGTTAGAGAGGAATGGAAGGAGGTTTAGGAATGTATTATCATCATCAGAAATGTGTTGGTGTAGGCTAAAACAGGAGATTACTTGGAAGCTCTTGCATTGTTTGAAAAACAAGAAAATGAAGGAGATGGAAGTTCAGTACTTAAAAAGAATTGGACTAAACTTAGATAGTATAGGCAGGATTTCTTGTACTTAAAGATTTGTATAGTTTCTTTTTGTGAAGTTGATCAATACAAGTTTACTATTTACCAAAAAAAAAACATTCTAACATGATCATCATCAAGTGATGAGCGTTCTTGCTTATCATCTTCAGTATTCGTCTTAGCCTCGCCAACCCGGCAAGCTAGAAGCTTGATTCCACGGGGACGTCGTCTGTCGTATGATCGGAGGCGATGCATGTCAATGAGATGAATCGAGTCTATGGTAGACCGCCAGGCCTTTGAAACGCATCGGAATCTCAGTAAGCTTTTCGCCGAAAGTTTCCGAAGTATGTGGATGATTTCGTCCGGAATATTATGATCATCGTATTTGGATGAATCTTTCATCTTCTTCGTCATTGAAGGAACCCTCGTTTTTTTGGAATTCGTGTGAAAACCGGAGGTTTGCATGCTTTTGTTGTACGGCGGCCCTAGGGTACGTTTAATAGGCTCTCGAACGAAGGAACTTAGAGAAAAAAGATGTACAACAAAAGGGTGAAAAACCTAATTATTAGGGTTGAGCTTATAAGAGTGAACATTAAATTTTCTAATACTAGAAGTTTATTTATTTATTATTATACATATATATATTCGGTAAAAGAACTCCAGAACTCCCACGGTTGCCATCCTAAAAAACGAGGAAAAAGAAGTGTTCCAACTACATTTGTATTACAACTTGATATGCTCCATTTATGTATGGTTTGTGTGAATTGTGAACCTACCATGGAAAAAAGAATTAGGAAGTATTGATATAATGAAATCAAAAACGTAGTTAAAGCATCTATACGAGGTTTAACCGATGAATGCCTTTCTTGTAGAAATTAATGTTCCCACCGAAACCACGAGCAATCGAGGTTATATAATTAGTGTTGTCACAGAGTAGTAAGCTGTAACCAATCACTGAAAGACCCGAATGCTTCATATTAGTGATGTTCAGACTCAGCCTTGATATTTAAGGTGACATGATTTAGATGACAGACATTTTGAATACGGCATATAGATCAGATCAGTGATATATGACCAAAGCCAACTGCGATTGTATATAACTCCTGGTAATTAAGATCAACTCTGGCCCTTGGTTTCTTCTCCCAAGGATTCTAAAACAATGTGAAAGGGAAGAACCAGGACATGCCAAATTAGTGTCAGCGCGCTAATTAGTCCGTAATGTTAAAAGTCCAAACCGATAACTTAAAATTAATTGCACATCAATAGAAAAAAAATGACAATGATCCAAGTTTCATGACTAAGATTCCAAAGACAAATGAATCTCTATGTGTCAATGGTTTTTTGATATGGATACTCTACGTATATACCTAGCTTGACAACAAGTAATGAATTGTTAAGGTTAGTAAACAATAAAATGGTGCCCCTCACAAGTAATGGTTCCTAAAAGACGAACCAATGAATTTCGAAATCTCACCTAGTCATCTAACTGTTAGTCATAACTGAGTACTAAAACGAAGTAGCCATCATATATGATATATCAATCATATGTTGTTAATCTTGAGTACGTACTAGATTGATTAAGTGGTGATCAAAATTATTGTCTACTTCATATTGGAAGGTAAAGCTATATCCTTGTTGCTCAGAAATTAAAAATGCCCTTTTCTAAAAACAAGATTCAACCCTAAATAAAATTAAGTTTTTACTAAAATTAATTATTTTTAACAAAAATCGGTGAATATTATTATTCCTAAATAAATTCTTCAACAATTTGTCAAACAAAATAAGTCATTGAAGAAAAAAGAGATAAAATGTGGATCAAAAATTTTGTTTTTAGGTGAAAAGAATATTTTAGTCTTTGCACGCAAATTTTTTGTCATTTTTGCTCTCTGAGCGGTTCAATTATGCCGTTGACTGGCGGCCGATGAGAAAATTGTGAATTAGTTTTTTGATGTTTTCAAAACTTTGGAATTATTATGTACGTGAATCAGTTTCAGGTGTCTAAAAACAATTTTACGACGTACATCGAGATAGAATCCTAATTTGCAGATGAACCTTCCTTATACCCGCAGATGAACCTGAAGAAACTAGAACAGGGAAAATTAGAGTATACCTGCTGAAGTGGAAATTGGCTATGAGGGAGGAGACCACAAAAGGAGGTATCTCAGGCTTAAACGGATTGGTCGGCCGGAGTGGAACTGTGGATGCCGAATCTTTGACGACGCCGGTCTACTGGTCTGCCCCTCCGGAGATTCACGCGATGAGATAAAAACCGGAAATAGCCAAAGTGGTAAATATTTCGAAATACCCCTTAAGCAGTTCAACGCTTGTATAATAACCCCTTTAATCTATCTACTTTTACGGTCAAATACCTTGTTTTTTTTTTCAATTATGGCAAAGCAACCGCCTTACATTTTACTGTGGGAATTTGGAAACATTATTATTTTTTTTTTTATTAATAGCTACATTAATATGCGGATACAATTGTAAATCAACAGAATATTGAGAGAAATTTTAAAATTTTCACACCTTCAGTGACAATTTTGAAATCTACCACGTCTTTAATAAGAATTTTCCTTACAACTTTTACAGTTTTACTATTTACAAAAAAAAAGTCTAAATTTGAAAGGTTGATGCATAATTGGTTTTTTTTTTTAAGTAAAAAATTAATAAGTGGGGAAGAAAATGTTAGAATTACATAAATTAAAACAAATAGGGCTTAATTCAAACTCTCTTAAAATTGAAAATAAAATCTTTCGAGGTATATTCGACAAAAAGTTAGGGCAAGGTTGTCAACTTTTTTTAACTCAAATGACTATTCTGCAATAAGTTAACGATTTGGGGCGTTTTTATAACTTCCAAAATTAGAATGGTCTGATTCTTCTCCTTCCTTTCTACGCCGGGAAACAGTCTCGGTCGACTTTTTTGTACCAACAAAAAAACCCCAATCGTTTTCTTCCAAGGATCTTCAGCAATTGGGGTGACTGTTTTCTTCCATAGAAACACACCCATTTAAACCTAAAAAAGAAGTTTCTTTTTGCAGCTCTGGGTGGCTTCTCCGGGGTTATACACTGGATCCGCCCCTGCGGGATGATATGCTCTGATGTTGTTGATTATTTGTTTTCTTTTATGTAAGTTCTTTTCTTGCCTTCTTTCTTCTGTATAGGGGCTTTTCTTATTTCTCATTTTGAGCTATTCTGGATTAAGGCCTCATCCATGGCAACGGGAATTTTTCTTCCTTTAAACAGTTCCTGGTTGCATTTGTAGTATGCAATCACAATTTGATATCAGTTGGTTGATGTTTCTATGTTGAATGTGATTTTTTCTCTAAATTAAGTGGTGTTTTTTGCTAAAAAGAAAATTATAGATTGGATTGTTAGTTGAACTAAATATAGACAGTCACGTTTGATATGCTAGTCCCAAATGAGGAGATCATTGCTAGAATTCTTTGGCCAGCTTAGTTAAAGAGATTACAACCAAAAAATGCTTTCTTAACTGAGTAGCAACTGCAGTGCAGGCTTCAAAAGCTGTATTGATTTGTTCATTTTTTGGTTTTAATGACCCTCTATTACACTTATGCTTTTCTTGTGCCTTTATACTAGCATCAGAGGAATAGAATTTGCTTGATGAGAGTGTTGAGTTTGGTTGAAGTTCTTAACTATCCCCTGTAGTTGAAGTACTGTATTTGTGGCTAAAAGATGATGTTGAAGATTATGATGTCTTTTTACACACTAGTGGCTGAAGAATTGTTCATTTCAACAATCTACTTGGAAGGAATTAGTAAAAAAAGAGAATTTCTTGCAGGCATCATTTTGCAACTTGGCTCTGGTTTGTTGCAAATTTTATCATTTTAAATTCTGATGGCAGTGATGAGACCGATGGTGATTTTTGCCTTTGATGGGAAAATTTGAATTCAAAACTATTTCAAGGGAACAAGTTTCTTCTCTTTCTTTGACTTTGGTTTCGCATCATTTTTGCAGGTAAAAGTTGCAATTTTGTGATGATTTTCTGATTTTAATGGCAATATGTATGAGAAGAGTATTTGCTTTACGCCCATTTTTTATCAAGACTTACTGGTCTGTTCCTGGGATTGCCTCAGACTCTGGCTTGAAATCCGTTACTGACAGGAATTATTATTCTGGACATAGTGCACGGGGACTAGAGAATTCTTTTGGCATATGTAATAATCAATCTTCTAGTTGGGTAAATCCAGAGAAGTTAGGCTGGGAAGGATCTTCTCGTATCGCCTTGTTGGGAAAGCTTGAAAAAGCTCTGAAGGATCATCAGGTGGTTGAAGCTTGGGATGCGTACAAAGATTTTAAACGCCTGTATGGCTTCCCTGATGCATCCATCATGAGGCTGTTGATAACTGAATTTTCCTACTCCTTGGACTTCAAATGGTTGCGCAGGGCATTTGATATAGTTGTTTCAATGTCAAGAGGGAAATCAGAGTTGCCTAGACTTGATTTACTAACTAAGCTCTGCCTTTCTTTAGCAAGGGCTCAAATGCCTATCCCAGCATCTGTGATTCTTCGATTGATCTTGAGGAAAAAGAATTTACCACCAGTGGATATGCTTGGTCTAATTTTTCTTCATATGGTGAAAACTGATACGGGAACAATTCTTGCATCAAATATCTTGAGTGAGATGTGTTGTCTTTATCAACACATAATTGACAGCAAATCTAACTATGCAAAGATAGTAAAACCTGATACTTTGCTATTCAATCTTATTCTCGATGCCTGTGCAAGAATGAAATCATCTGTGAAAGGTCAGCAGATGGTGGAGCTGATGGCACAAGTTGGAGTGGTGGCAGATGCCCACAGCATAGTCATTATTTCTCAGATTTATGAGATGAACAAAATGAGAGATGAGTTGAAAAGGTTTGAGAGGCATATAGATAGGGTCTCAGCTCCCCTTGTTTTCCATTATAGACAATTCTATGACAGCTTGCTGAGCTTGCATTTCTTGTTCAATGATATTGATGCTGCTTCAGCACTTATAACAGAAATGTGTAGGTTTAAAGACTGTAATCCAAGCCGAGAAGGTGACAGTGAACCCTGCTCAGTCCCAATTGGATCTGCCAGTCTCAAGATGGGTTTAAAGCTACAGTTCTTGCCAGAACTTCAACTGAACGATACAGTCATGAAGGTTGAGGGAAAACCAAAGTATGTTTTGCATGAAAATGGAAAACTTGCACTGAGCAGCAAAGCACTAGCAAAACTAGTCAGAGAATACAGAAGTCGTGGGAGGATTAATGAACTTTCGAGACTTCTCATTTGTATTCAAAATAAATTATGGGGATCAGAATCTGTCAAATTGTCTCGTGATGTGATTAATGCATGCATTCATTTGGGATGGCTGGAGACTGCTCATGACATTTTGGATGACTTGGAAGGAAGTCCCATCGACATTAGTTTATATATGTCCCTGTTGGATGCTTATTACAGTAGAAAAATGTTCAAAGTGGGAGACAGACTAGTGAAACAAATTAAAAGCAATGGTCTAGGGGAAAGCCTATCGCATGAGATGGCCATTTCCGGACAAAATTCAGAGTTGGAGAGCAGACGCACCTCACGTTCTGAAAATGTAGGCTTAACTAGCAAATCGGATTTAGTCGAGTCTATCATCCAGGAAATGAAAGAAGTGGAAAATATATATCATGCTTCTGCTGTGATTCATCAGCTGAATTCCTCTATCTACTACTTCACTAAGGCAAAAATGATTGGAGATGCCCTGAAGACATACCGAAGGATGCTGGAGATAAAAGTTCAGCCAACAGTGCAGACTTATGCGTACTTAATAGATGGGTATTCTGCAATGGGAATGTATCGAGAAATCACTGTCTTATGGGGTGATATCAAGAGGAATTTGGAAAGAAGTAATTCAATGGTTTACAGAGATTTATATGAGTCGTTGCTATTGAACTTTATTCGAGGAGGTTATTTTGAGAGGGTCTTAGAGATCATTGCTTTCATGACGGAGAATCGTATGTACCTGGACAAGTGGATTTACAGAAATGAGTTCTTTAAGTTTCACAAGGGTCTTTATAAGAATAAGAAGGCATCAGATACGGGAAATGAGGTTCAAATGCAGAGACTGGAGCATGTTCAGACATTTAGGAAATGGCTTCGCGCCAGCTAGATTTGTAATAGGAAATATGTTGATGTTGTTGCTGAAGATGTGCTGAAGATGTAAAGAAGAAATGGTTATAGCAGAACGACTTGAAGCTTTCCAGGAGAATAGAGGTCAGTGCTTTGACTTGTCAGTCTAGCTAGGTTTAGTTGAAGGATCGTATAAATAGGCCCGGAACAGTGCTGCGAAGGGCTATCAATTACTAAACCGAGCCTTTTTATAATCACATTCTGCAAGAAAGCACTGCTGCAGGACCTGGCAGGAATAGAGCTCTTTTTCCAAGGAGGGTTCATGAGATTAAATGAACTCAGCCTTATGAAGAATATGCGGGAGCTGTTGTTGTGGTCTGTTTTGTTTGGATAACTCTGGCCTGCCTTAGAACGTAGAAGGGATGAATCAGGAACAAGCTAGCTGGTAAAGGAGCTGCCTCTTTGCGGCAACATGCCGTCAGTCTATTTTTGTTTTTAGTTTGAAAAATGTTATATTACATATGTAATGAGAAATGTAAAAAATTTTGTAGAAAAAAAGGGTATGAGAATGTGAAAAAATAATTTTAAACAAACAATGTGCTTTGGTCCTTTGGTATCGGTCAAGCTCAAGTCTTACGTGAGTTTTCCTTGTTCAAATCTTGTGCATTCGGGATGAACTCTCTCACATTGCTAAGATAATCAAACTCAAAAATTTTGTGAGACTCTGCAAGAGTAGAGAGAACTAACATGTCTACAAGCAGATCTCCCTTTTTCGGACGATCAGAATCCACGCCCAGTTCCTCTCAAAAGCACAAGAAACTGGATCAGATGGTTTACATAAGTACCAAAAAACACAATGAACAACTTCCTGCGGCGGTCAACCTTCGTTCAGGGATTTGTGTATCTTCTCAAGCATGCTGTTAATGTCCATACTTCACATAAATTCCACGGTTGAAAGTTTAGACCTGTGAACCAAGCAGGATCTAGGTTTGCAAAACCAAATGTGTTCAATCTCTTTGCGGTTTGCTCCACCAGTTTAAATCGGGAGTCATGTGCGGAACTCCCGATTTTCTATATAACGTAATACTCAATCCGTCTCATTTTAATAGTTCACTACTTCACTTTACTGAATTAAAATCAATTCAAACAAACACTTATTGCAATTGTCTTATTACATACACTCTCCTTATGTATCCGTTATTAAAAAATAAATGTGATGTATACTTCCTGAAAAATAAAAAAAGAAAATAAAAACATGTATGCATTGGAAAAAAAATTATTACTTCTCATGAACACAAAATAAGAACAGATAATTAACACTATGAAGTGGCGTTAATATTTTGTGTAAATAAAGGAAACGTTTGTATAAATATATTTTTGTCATAATTTACAAATTTCGGACACTAAAATCATCACAATATGAAATTTGGAACATATTTTGTCACAAGATTAAAATTTGGTAAAAGAAAGTATAAATAAACTCAAAAGAGAGTAAATACACAATCCAGTAGAATACAAATAGGTCGCCACGTAGTTATTGCTTCTTCTTTTTTCTCATTAATTAATTTATTATTACTATTTTAAATAAATAACAAAAAAGAAAAATAAAGAGAAATTCTGAAATTCCTCTTTCCATATAAAAAGGTAAAAGGGGTACCAAACCAAAAACCTCCTTCCTCTTCGAACTGAAGAGAAGAATAAGAAGAAGAACAGAGAAAGTGTCCAAACCCAAAAAAAACCATGGACTTTGCGGAGCAAGCATTGAACTTATTCGGAGAAGACGATGATGACGACAACCAGAACTACCGAAACGACGACGCAGAAGAAGAAGTAGAAGAAGATGCGGAGGAGCCGCAAGAAAACCATCAAAATCAAGCCCACCAATCTTCCTCCTCCGGGGCATCGTCCTCCGGCGCCTCCTCCTCCGCCTCTTCCTCCGGCGGCGGGGGCGGCTCTTCATCGGGTTCTTCTGGGTCCTCCTCCTCCAATCGCAGCAGAAGTAGTAGCGATGAAGAGCCCCAAGAAGAAGATCACGACGGTGGTGAAGTGAGGTCGTATGATAATAATCATAATAATCATAGTAGAGTTGATGATGATAGTGATAATTACTATAATAATGACGGCCGGGTTGACTTCGGTGATGAGGAAGAGGAGGAGGAAGATGTCAGGGATCTTTTTGGGTCTGATAATGAGGATTATGGCAAAACCACTGCTATTAGTCCCTACCCAGTTCCTGGTAAATTTCTCTGCTTCTTTTTCTTATAGTTTCATGTCTTTAGCTTCGGAAGCCTCATCCAATTTGATTGTGTTTGAGTAATTATGTCTTTGGGCTTCCCCATTATGCTTTTTGTGAGTTCGTAGGTGTTCTCTTTTCCTGTGAAGATTTTATGATTATGTTTGTTGGTCGATTTAGGTCGTTTAGGTTTTCTAGGGTTATTACATGATCAAATTTTTTATCTTTATGAATGGTTCTGTTGCAATTGCCTGGGTTGTATTTCCCACGTTCATATCAGCTGGGGGTTAGGAAATTTGGGTTTGGAAAGTAGGTGCATTTTCTTATCACTGTTTTGGTGGAACTGTGACTGTGATATGCTATTTGCAGGGTTTCATTTGATGTCTTTCTTCTTTGATCATATTGATCCTTCTATTATGTTTGGCATGATTGTCCTGTGCGGTTGTGTACATATTGGGAATGCAACTGGTTTAGCTTGTCTTTTTCTAATTGGGTTCTAGATGATTGATTGTCCATACTGGAATTTTAACTGCATTTCACAACTGCTTCTGGTAAATGTGTCTCTTTCGTATTGGGTGTTTAAGTATTGATGCTCATTCCTTGTGCATGGTTTGTAGTTTGATATATATAAAGGAACGTCAACTGCAGTTATCTGTTTAATGATTTATTGCTGAATGCATAACAAACTTACAAGTACATTAGTATTGTTGAATGGGATTTTGTGCCATACACTTATCTCTCGGTACTTTATTGACATGATAAATAACAAGTGCTGTTTGTGTTTTCTGGAACGATAGATTTTAGAACTTCTTTCTTCTGCACTTCCTGTTAAGAATGTAACAAATGTTGTTGAAGGGTCAATTCTTCTCCATATGTAGCCTTCCTTCTTAGCTGAGATAAATTCTACATACTTAGTGATCAGCATGTCTATTCTTTCTGAAGAAATCCACAGTTTTGCTTTTGCTGGACTTTCTGTTGTTTGCTCGGTCCTCTGTTATTTCTCGCTGTCTTCTCGTCTTGAAATCAATAACCTGCCATTTTGTAATGGAAAATGAAAATGGAATTTCCTTGTAATATTAGTTGTGTTATATCGCTCTTTGATTAGCATATTTGTTAAATTCAGTATTGCCACTTGTACGAAATAACAACAACAATGCCAGAGGAGGTTTTGGACGTGGTCGTTGGCAGAACAACCGAGGACCTGGTCTCCTTCCCCGACCTCCTGGGCCTTATCCTCAAAGGCCATTCAATCAAAGATTTTTTAGTGCTCCTCGTGATGAAAGATTTGTTTCCGAATTGAAACTGAATTCAAAAAGTGAAGAAACACTGGCGAGAAAATGTATTGCTTTTCAGGAGGTATGAAGTATACTTCAGCCGCTCGTTGCTGTTTTGCTGGGATATGTTTTGCTGTGCTAACTTATTTTCTTGTTTTAATGACTTCCCTCCTGTTGCCTGGTAATGATGAATAGCCATGTGAACTTGCCTGCTATAGTCGTGCCGAAGGAGGAGAAGTGTTTTTCGATGACAGGAGTTTGGTGAGCTTTCTTATGTTCAATTTTTTGAAGCAGTATATCTGGTTTTAAATATTTGATACTGATGTTTCGCCGATGTAAAATTTCCCCCTTTCTCAGAGGCTATTTAAGCGTCTTATCTCTCAGGATGTTGGGTTTGATTTGAATGAAGGTTTTGACACTTTTACACCGAAGAAAGGTAAGGCTTTCTGAGAAACATGGAACATGCAACATTTTACTATTGGTATTTATTTAATATTGGTATCTAGGGCTGATACGTGACGGTTTCCTTCCAGATTTGGGCTCAGAGGGATTTGGTGACCTTCTGGATTGTATAAGAAGTAAAAATATAGCACTTCAAAACATGCACTTTGTGGTGAGATGTCTGCATTTCATTGGCCTTTCTTCGTTGCAAATGCTACTTCAGTATTAATAACCAAGTCTTTGTTGTTTTCATTGTCATGGCAGACGTACCGCAACAACCTTAATAAGGTAACGTGTTATTCTCTAATGCCACTGTATGCATGTGACAGTTTTGATTGATGTGCTTGATCCTTGGTAGATTTTGGCTACTGCTTACATAAGGCATGAACCTTGGGAAATGGGAGTGCATAAGAGGAATGGAGTCGTGTATCTTGATGTGCATAAACTGCCCGAAAGACCACAAAGTGAGAAGGAGAGGAGGAGGTATTAACATTCACTCATTTTCTTCGGGTTCTATGAGATTGGCTCTGTTGTTCCTTTTATGCCTTTGGGCATTTTTTATGAGCAATTTAGGCAGAGTGTCATTATGGAAGAATGCTAAGAACTTGGCTTCCCTGTTCTCTGGATATCAGTGTTTGGCATTTTGTCTGTGTTCCGTTCCCAGAAATAGTGTCAAGGGGTGAATATCTGAAATGTCGTACAGTAAATTCTTCTTATATATTTAATTTTTTGGCCCTTGAGAAGTTTTAAGACCGCAATATTCTTTTTTTCTATTATTAAATTGGTTTTGATGGATCAGTTTTTTACTTGTTGTGTGACTATCAACAATTTCTCTTTGACTTTTGCTAGTTGCTTATTCTTTCTGGTTTCTATTTTGAATAAGCTGCTATTGGGGATACTGTTTTGAGAGCCTTGCGACGGAAGATCCAACTAGAGGTGATGGAGACCCGATTCATCATGTTGATGCAAACGTTGAATACTGCTCCGTAATTAAAACCAAGCTAGGAGCTCATCGTATTTTGATGGGTGCTGAAATGGATTGCTGTGACTCCACCGATGATGGAAGGAGGTTCTATATAGAGTTAAAGACAAGTCGTGAGGTGCTAGATATATTACTTGTGTTTCTTATCACTTCTTTATAGTAGAGTGTGACATCATTGCTGACTTTTCTTTTGTCCTCTGTAGCTGGATTATCACACAGAGGAAAGATTCGAGAGGGAAAAGTTGCTCAAGTTCTGGGTATGTAGTTAGCCTTATACTTCTCTGTGGGGTTTTATTTTGTTTTCTAACCAGACATTTTCTGCTAGTGTCATGTCTTTTATACATTAAAACTGGACATGAGAATTTGAGTTTGCCGCCTTCAATATTATTTTATTTGATGCACTATTCATGTGATATTTTTATTTTATGCAAAGCTTTATTAGTTAGTTCTTTATTTTCGATTGTATTGCAAAATTTTGTGGGAGGGGTTGTGTCATGATTTCCTGATCTTTGGATGTTCCTGAATTTTCTTTTAATCTTCATTATGCATTTGTGATTAGAATAGTCATAATGAAGCATGTTTCTCTTTGATTATAATATCTTTCCAGGTTATCAACGTTCCTCGATGCCTATTTGTTTCACTACTGTTCTCCAAATCTTCTGGCTCTTTGTAATTAATTTATTTGTATATTGTATAACACAGATCCAATCATTTCTAGCTGGTGTGCCTTTTATTGTGATTGGATTCAGGTAATCCTTCAAGTTCATCTCACTAGAAGTTTGAATCTATTTTGGCGTTCTTACTCTCTCTCATGCATACTGTTACCACATCCAGTCATACCGTTGCACTCCTTATCTCTTCACACTGACTTCTCAAGTTAAATAAATGCAGAGATGATGCTGGGAGACTTGTCCGCACAGAAAGACTAAGAACCAAAGATATCACTCAAAGAATAAAAATGAAGAATTACTGGCAGGTAGCTTTCTGTGTTTCTTGGAGCTGGAATGGTCATCTAATTTTGTTATGACTTTGTTACTTTTTATGAACCTGCGTAATATATGCCTCATGGGAGCAACTTAGCTTATAGTGTTACGAAGTCGATCGCATATGTTCCTATTATGTTGCATTTGCTTATTGTTGTCGTTTGATCCATCAGATTTTATGTAACGCAATGTGTTCAATGCATGTTTTGTAAGAGTCTCGATCACCTTTTTCCAGCTGGTCTGGTGGTCGACGAGAACATAATTTGCTTATGTTGCAGTTTGTGCTTGTTCTTAATGTAACGACTTTCGCAGGGTGGAGTGTGCTTGGCATTCGCAGATGAGGTTTTGTGCTGGCTTTATGGGACTGTCAAAGAGAGTAAGAGCCTTTCATCTGCTCATTTTAGTAGTATTAGGTTGTTCCTTCTGATGCTTAGATAATAAATGCAAAGAAATGTAGGAAACCTGTCTTATTCTCTTTCTAAAGTGGGGAGATCATAAATGGATTAGGGCTTGTGAAATTTCAAAACTAATAAGCTGTTTTTCTCGCAGATGAAGACTATATTTTACAATTCACGCCCCCTTTCACACGGTTGGAGTTGTTGCAAGCAGATTCATGTCCTGATGCAATCACTGACCATGTTCAACAATTGTAACACAACTCGGAGAAGCAACTAACTTCCTCATAGCCTCCAAAATTTGGCTGACATAATTGTTTTTGTCGAGTATCTGAATAGGACGTGGATGGTGGCACTAAATTTTGTAGTGAAGTAGCATCTTTTTTTTTTACCTCTTGCTTTGCCCTCGATTTTGTCCATGTATTCTTGTTGTTGTACCTTTAGAATCTGCAGATATTGTCTGAGTGTAATAAAAAACAGCTAATACATTCTTTAGATATGTCACCTTAATGTAGTTTATTGTTTTCCAATATTATAGATGTTACTATAATGTTTGTGTTTTTTGAAGATAATATTATTGTGTACTACTTATTAGTTAGGTATCAAAAGTCAAAAACCGTAAATGACCTACATAAAAATGCACTTATAGCACATGAATTAGCTGGTTTTTAATGACAAAAATCATATAAGAGCCTCTAATTTAGCATCCAAACTAGTGGTTTTTTGTTTGCTTATGATAATCAATCTTTCAGTGTGATTTGTATGTTGTTAGAGTGGGCTTGAGTTTTTTTTTTAATTTGAAAAGATATATGTATATGTATTGAGTCGCATTTTATTATACGATAAATTATGTACTCCTTCCGTTCCATAATTATTGTCCAGTTTGAGATTTAATTTTAGTACAATTTGAACTAAAAATAAAAATACAAACTGGACAATAATTTTAGGACGGAAGAAGTAATTCATTAACCTCCTGTCTATTTATTTTAATCAGTTTGCCAGACTTAAAGGAGGAGACTATATCAACAAGCAAAGAAATAATTTCTTAGGTCTCGGTAGAGATCAATACATACGCGTGAGTTTATTCATTTAGTAGTTTCAGTGTTACTGGACAAAAAAAGAAAAAAAAGAGAAAAAAAAAATAATAATAAACTACACAATCCGTATCACAGCAGATGTACAAGGCAGCAATTCTTACCATTTCTCAATAAATTCGTCTTCTTAGTTTTAGAAAAGAAAATAAGTTTTCAACCAAAAAAGATTTTTAAAAAAATCTTCTTCTAATTTTAATCTTAGTTAAAAAAAAAAATTCATAGCCACTTACTATTTACTACCAATATATAAAACACCTGAAAGAATATATTAACGGGTCTTTTCCCTAAAAAAATTCTTTAAAATAAAAGTAGATAAATTTAATTTTTTAAAAATATATGTGGACATAAATATATCTCCTGGATTTCACAAATCCGAAGGTCCATTAAAATTAAACCTTCGAATTTCACGAATCCGAATGCCCAAATAATATTAAAATAATAAGTATTTACATTTTGTAGAAATACAGTAAAAAAAGGTTAGAAAATGAACAGTGAATTTCGGAATTATAAAATCCGAATTTAATAAAATAAAATAATATACAAGGAAACTTTAGGCGCGAAATTTTTGAATTTCAACTCCAAAATTTTGTAATCCTGGTTAATGTATTCAAATTTCAGAAATCCGACTATATTTAATTTTAGTTGGTGGAAATAAGCATCTGTCATAAATTGGAGGACCAAAAAATAGAATTAAAAATCCGTAACTGACTAAACTTGGATGTCTGAAATCCGAGCTTAGTAGGATTCGGATTTTGCAAATCCGAATTTCGTACTTATTTGGATTTCTGAAATCCGAATTTAGCATGATATAAAAGAAAAAAAAAATCAGACAGTTCTTTTTCAAGAACTGAATTGGAGTTCATGTTTCTATGGCTCTTGGTTGGCGAATTGGAGTTTTTTTATGCAACCTTACCGCTAGATACGTAGGGATCGTTATTTGAAAGAGGTTACATTACAAAACTATGTTATTTAGTTTATTTTTGTGTTATTTTGATTGTTAGAATGATGTATGATAGTTTAGGGTTTTTGTTTGTTGATTGTTTGGATGTTTTAGGTGTTGATTTTGGGGTTAGAGATGAGAAATAATAGTTGTTCATGAGATATGGAAGTTGATTTCTAAGTATTTTAGGATTTTATAAGTTTTTTAATTATAAATGGAGTATGTATGGTATATTTGTTGATTTTGTTATTAAGAAATGATTAGATATTGATTTTTTTAAAAACAGTTATCAATGAAATGTATCATACATGCTTAATTTGTTTTATATAAGCAAGTATGTGATAGAAAATGGTATCATCAACACTTTTTCGAATTTGATGGATGATAGCTTGTTCGTTGAGGAAAGGTTGTTATATGTGGAATCGATTAATAAGATTTGTATGACACTTGGTTGGGATCCAACACACGTGAAACTCCACATTTCTGTAATTTTCGATAGTCCCGGTGGTAGGCGTATAGTGAAGATCAAGAAAGATTCGCATGTAGAGTTCATGAACCGTGCAGCTCCAATGTCATGTTTGGATTTGGAGGATATCACTCACGAAGAAAGAGAAACGAGTTTGAAGAACATGTTATTTGGTGGTTTTCCAAAGGGAGAACGTGCTAGTACTTCTCGAAACCGTGATGAAGAGGAGACACCTTTATTTGCACAAGATGACTACATGGAAGAGTCAGATCTCGACTACATAGCTCCAAGCGAAAGCGAAGAAGACCGTGAGTTTTCTGTAAATAGTAATTTTGAGAAAAGTGATGATGAATTATTGGAAAATGAGAAAAGGGATCTTAATCCATTGTCCCCACGCCATGTATATAGTAAGATGGGGAAATGGGATGCCTCTTATGTAGACAAGGATGAGTTTGCTCTTAAGATGTGGGATGAGACCCCCGAAGGAATGGGTGTTTGTTTCAAATCCCAATCAGAAGCAAAATATGCTGTGAAATTATGGAACATCCATTACAAAAGAGAATATACGGCTGCCGCGAGTAGTCCAAAGACGTGGGCTGTGCGTTGCAGAACATTAAATATACCAAGTGAGGATGGTGATCCACCATGTGTGTGGAAGATGCGTGTCTTTGAAAGATCACGGCCTTCATGAAATTGTGAGACGGTATGATGCACATAATTGCATGACTCCCGTAAATGATAATGACAATCGGTGTGTAGACGCGTCTTTGATTGCTAGACTCATCAGGAGAAAGGTTGAGGACAATGTAGATTATACGGTGGCCTCAGCACAAAAAGATGTGAAGACTTTATTGAAAGTAGATGTGCCATACAAAAGGGCGTGGCACGGGAGGATGAAAGCCATAGAAGCAGTCTATGATTGGACCTCAAATTTCGAAGAACTTCCTAGGTAAATATCAATTTTTATAATGGTTATGTGCATTATTTTATTTTATTTTTGGATTGCATGTATTGAAATGTTTTAACTATGACTCGTTTGTTGTGTAGATATTTCGCTACGCTTAAATTTATTAATCCTGAGACTGTAGTACAGTGGGAATGGAAGGAGGGAGAAGAAGATTGAAACAGGGGAAATAGGACATTTAAATACGTCTTCTGATCATTTGCACCAATGGTTGCGACATTTCTTGAATGTCCACCGGTCATTTGTATCGATGGAACACTCTTGCGTGGTAGATACAAGGATAAATTGCTTGTTGGGGTGATCTATACCGCAAACAAGTACATTTTACCGGTTACATTTGCGATTGTGGATGAGGAGACAGTAGAGAGTTGGACCTTTTTTATGAGCAATTTGAGGTTGTGGGTTGTGCAGGATAGAATCGTAAGTATGATATCCGACCGGAATGCAGTGTTGTTGAGGGCAATGTCACAGATGGATGAATGGCGTGATTTAGGGGATGGTGGCCACTTTTATTGCCTCAGCCACATTCGCAGCAATCTTGTGTCGCGACATAATAGCAAAAAGGTGCAGCAGTTATGTAGGAAGATGTGCACGACGCTTTCAAGACAAAAATACAACCGTGTGAGGACAGAGCTTATTGAATTCAAACCTGCTGCATGTGAGTATTTTCGAGGGATTCGAGGGAGTAACTGGGCTCGATTGAAACCCAGTCGTCGCCGTTGGGACATAGTGACAACCAACAATTCTGAGAGTTACAACAATGCGCTGAAAGGGATCCGATTTTTACCAATTAGAACCTTGATCGATGCAACCTTTTGCAAAACTGTGAAATTCTACAGAGAAGAATAATTGTGTGCGAGAAATTGCATGACATCGATTCCTCCTGAGTTATAGAAAAAATACGAGAAAATGAACGACAAAACAACCAGTTTTGATGCCTCCCCTTTTGATGGTGATGATGCTAGGTGACGGGTTGTTACTGCTATACGGCTAAGTGGCAGGGGTGGGTCTTTGCAAACGGTGAATTACGATGAAAATAAGTGTTCGTGCAGGAAATGACAAGAGTACCGGATGCCTTGTACGCACGCACTCGCCGTTTGCCCGAAAAAAAAGGATCGGCCTATTGATCTATACCATAGTATGTGGTGCCTTCCAGCATGGCGCAGACAATTTGATTACACGGGTTTTGTTTCAGTTCCTGATGAGCAACAATGGCCGACGGTCGTTTGGAATATCATTCCGAATTATGATCGTCTTGTCTTGAATGCAGGAATGGGACGAAAACAAAAAATAAGACATAGAATGCAAATGGATTACAGGGGACGCCAGAGCTGGGGAGAATGTTGAAGATGTGGACAACAAGGTCACGATGCCAATTCTTGTCCTTACTCGCACCCATGAGTAGATAGAAGACCTGTGAATGACATCTGGAATTGAAAGACATTTAGTGTTCTTGTTATTTGGAATGACCATGTTATTTGGAATCACAATTGTTTAATTAGATGTCTTATAACTGTTTGCATTGACAATTTCAGATTGTAATGTTAACCTTAAATTGTTAGTGTTGTGATTGTGATGAAAGTAGATACTAGTTGTTAATAACAGGTTTTGGGATTGTGCAAAAACAAAATTGGACATTTTGTGTTATTGTATTGGGCTCGGATTTTTGAAATCCGAAACGTAGGCATTTTCTGTTGAGCCCAGATTTCTGAAATCCGAAATTAGCCCGATTTCTTGCACCAAATTTATTCAGATTTCAGAAATCCAAAGTATCTCGATTTGTACTGTATTTGGATTTCAGAAATCCGTACTCAAAAAATCTATCCGAGAGTGTGCAATTTTGGGAGAAGCAGGGGAGATTCGGAATCCTGAAATCCGAATTGTGCTACTTCGAATTTCCAAAATTCGAATTTGGCGGGACTATAAAAAGCCAGTCAACTCTTTCCCCATTCATTTTCCCCAATTTCCCAATTTTAAAAACCCTAAAACCACCCCCACCCCCCAAACGGCGACGAACTTCGCCGTTCCACCGCCCCCACCTTTCGGCAACTTAATCCACCACCTAAATCGGGCTCTCCTCCGTCCGGCGACCCACTCCCCTCTATCGGGCGGTCTGAAATCTACTCAATCCGGCGACTCCCAAATCCATCTCCCCCTCTGGCGGCTCCCTACACGCCCAGTGACACCCTATACTGCCGGCGACTCCTCCCTCCCCCGGAGACTCCCTATACTGCCGACGACGTCCCCGGTGACTCCCTCCACCGTATACAGTCCGGTGACTCCATTCCCGTAAGTTTTTTTGCTCATTAATTTTTTTTAAAAAAATTTGTTTAGTTTGGTTTGGTTGATTACATATGGTCGAATTCAATTTAGTTTGGTTTGTGTTGAATTTGGTTTGTATTAGCTTCGGTAATGATTAGTATTTTTTTTTCACCCTCTATTGGAATTATGAAATTCAAAGTTTCGTTAATACATTATTTTGTGTTGAACTTTTTTTTTTTTTGCCGAATTGTGAATTGTAATGTTTAGGAAACATGTTTCTTGTAGTAAACTAGGGTTTCTATTAGTTTTGTTTTTTTGTTTTTTTTTTGGTTTATGGTTTTTGCAATTTTTTTTTTTTTTTTGTGTTGATTGTTTCTTGCTGAATTGAATTGGATATGCTATTGCTCTACTTGGAGTATACGATAGGTCGTTGTGCAAATGGAATACCCGATTGTTGGTTTGGTGGTTTATGCAATTTTTTTTTTGTGTTGATTTTTTTGGGTTGAATTGAATTGTTTATGAAATCTAAATGTGGGATAGTACATTATTTATTCTGTTGATTTTGTTTGTGAAATCCGAATGTAGGATTGCATAGCTCATCTAGCTCACAATATCACCTTAAACATCTTCAACTTCAACTGGGGTCGGTACAAGAAAAAATAATATACCTTCAAAAAAACCATAGATCTCAAGCTGTCTTTGAGAACAAGATCCACAACATTAAAACATTCCGCCTCAAGGGCCGTATGTACGATAGCTCATTTTGGGAGATATACAATGATCAAACGACATCGGATGTTAAGGAAATCATTAAGAGAGCCGATTTTAAGGGGATGATGAAAGTAGGCTACAAAAGAGTGGATCTCGGTCTCACTATCACGTTGGTGGAACGGTGGAGGTCAGAAATCCACACTTTCCATTTCAATTTCGGAGAGGTGACTGTGACACTACAAGATGTCGAGGACCTCTTTGGTATCCGGGTGGATGGTGAGCCGGTGTACAGGACGACAGTTAGCCGGAGTGCAGAGGAATGGCGGGCGAGATGTGAGACTTATTTGGGATTCCGGGCAGCCGCAGTAAATGGCCAATTTGTCAAGATTGGTGTTTTCGAGGATGAGATGAAACGTGCACTCCCTGAGTATTCCCCAGTCGAGCGACTCAAGCAAAGAGCCAGACAATAATCTTGCATTTTATGAACAGTTTCATGTTTTCTACCAAGAGTCAAAACACTGTCAATCTGCAGTTGTTGGCCCAGGTTGAGGATTTGGAGCAGTGTAGTCGATACAGTTAGGGATCGGCCCTGCTGGCTTGTTTGTACTTTGGCCTGTGTGAGGCAACCAAATACACCATGCACGACATCACTGGCTGTGTATATTTGCTATAGGTATGTATTAGTTTTCATTAGGTGTCATAATTGGTTTTGTTTTTGACATTATAATTTGAAGTGTTAACATTATTATTCAAATTTACTAGGTATGGGCGTATGAGCGAATCGCGCCACATAGAGTACCACTAGATTATATACTGGATGAGACCGCTCCATTACCTCAGCGGTGCGTATTTTCATTTCAAAATAACTCAATGTTTACTCTGTTTGTTTTTTATTCATTTTTTTACTAATTAAAATGTAACCCCTTCGTCTTTGTTCATTAAGGTGGAAATGTCTGTACACCTACGGAGACGTTCCAAGGAGCAGCTTGGCACCTTTTAGAGATCAATTAACGAGCATGCGTCTTGGAGATGTAAGTACTTAATTTGGTATTTATACTTATTTTGAATTTATTTTTTTCGGCTATACCATTTAAATAAATTCATTTCGTGCAGTTTCTGTGGTAACCATATGCAAGCGTCCTTCCTACACTCCCTGATTTCTGTAAACAAGGCCAAGCCATTTGGACGACCAGATATTGGATGTTCTGTTGGGCTATTAGGGAACCCCACGAGTCAACCGGGATTGTGAGACAATTTGGATACATACAGGGTGTTCTCCGTGACCCTATGATTAAAGATCGCGCAACATTTCTTCTTGATCACGCCCACAGTATGTCTGGCCTACCTAGCAACAATTGGGCGGATCATATAAGGGTTACTATGAATTGTTCATGATGAATACTATCATATCCAATCACAAAAATTATAAAATTAAAGGATATGAAAATTTTTTTGAAATTATACGTGAGTTCATTCTATATTTTTGGTTTTTTATTTCTTATATTTTTCTTTTATTATTTTTTTATCTTTTATGATTTTTGTATTTTACTCTTTTAATTAACGTTCCAATTTCTTTTCAGGGTGAAGTATTGAACAACATTTGTGCGAGTTCCGAGCAATTTAGAGATGATAGACATAAGAAGAATCTCCTATACGATGAACTCGAGCAGCATTTGAACGAAATCATCGATCAAACACATGCTGCTTTATCCCTGGGCCCAAATGATGAGATTGACATGGACGATACCCAAATCCTAGTTGATGACGAACCATCTCTACCCTCACAACCTGCACCGGGTAAAAAAGTGAAACTGTGGCCGAGAGAGAAGATTGGAGGAGGAAGAAAACGAAGAATAGGAAGAAAACGAAGAACAAAATGAGGGTGATGGTTCAGGTAATAAATAACGAGAGCGCGAGGCGGCTTTTTCTAGAGGCTTGCACATCCAGATCGAGACTCAATTTGAAGATATTGGTGGACTTGAGCCTCAATTTGAAGAAATTGGTGGAGAGTCGCAACCACAGTCGGGAGTCCTACTTCTCACCATAGGAGAGTCCCAATCCCAACCCCAACCCCAATCGCGTCAACAACAGGGTTCAATACACACGTATCTTCGGAGGGAATACAAGAACCGCCAAGGGCCAAATAAATACACTCCGGATGCGCCTAGGAAAGAAAAGGGAAAAAATGAGCCTGTTGATATATTTTTACATTGAAAGTAGTTTTTGGATTGATTTCCGATTGAAACTTGTTATGTTTCGTTGTTAATCTAATGAAGTTTATTGTTTTGTTGCCATTAGATTTCTGTTTTTCTATGTTTCATTGTTGTTGGTGCTGTAAACGGGTTTTGTACTGGTTAAAATCAGTCCGATTTTTTTTCAATTCTGACACAGATCCGGATTTCACAAATCCGAAGCTATGTTTTTTGTAAAGTACTCAGATTTTGAAAATTCGAATCAATGGCTAACTGGGAGTTGCAGTTTCTCAGAGAAACAGAGGATATACGGATTTCGGAAATCCTTATTTACTGAAAGTCGGATTTTTGTAATCCGTCTTTTTCCAAAGAAGAGCTTTGGATTTTGATAATCCGACTTTACACAACTTTGGATTTCCATCATCCGTCTTTCACAGAAGAGGAAATCTAGATTTACAGAATCCGTCACACACAAAATCGGATTTCTGTATGCCGAGTTTGCCAAAAAAATATTTTTCAACACTTATAATTTTTTCATCTCGCCAGGAATTAATATTTTATTAATAAATTCGGATTTACGAAGTCCGTGTTTATATTAATTACACTAAATCCTTTCATTAATTTAATCTAATTAACATTACGCAAAATCGGATTTCAGTAATCCGTGTTTAGTTGGATCCGGATTTTAGAAATCCGACTTTTACCCTGATTTGGAGTTCTAAAATCCAGGGCACACAGTTTTGTCCACATAATTTTTGAAAGGTTTTTTTTTTTTGTCCAAGTCTTTGATGTGCAAACATAAAAAACTGATACTACCTCCGTCCCAAAAAAAAGTTCACATTGAGTTTTCAAATTTGTACTAAAAACAGTATAAAATTCAAAACTCAATGTGGATTAATTTTTTTGGGACGGAAGTAGTATATTAACTCCAAAAACGTAGTGGATTTGGTTCATCCATAACAAAAGCACGTGACCAACACGTGATGGGGAAAATCCCAGATGCTGATGATGATGACGGCTTCAATGGCGGTTTAACTTTTTTCCTTCTTATGTATGTATATATATACAGCTCAAATCCCCCGGTACTGCGGGGAAATTTTCTCCTGTTCTTTGGGAGACCAAACTTCTGGACCGAAAGAATTCACAATTACTCAGATTGTTGCAAAAAGGGAGGAAATTCCAGCTTCATCTTCGTCGTACAAAAATGCCACAACAGGAGGATTGGGCGACCTCGACGTCTCAACGGCCGTCCCTGAGCGGCGAGTCCATGAAAACCTTGTCGGAGAGACTGTCTAAGCTCGATAATCTTTACTTCCCTCGCGCTGTGCAACCCTCCGCCACTACCTCCGCCCAACGCCAATCGATCCTATTTGACCTCCTCTCTCGCGACGCCGCCGTTTTCTTAGGTACGTGTATAATTTCTCGCCTCTTTGTTGAGTTATGTTTGTTCTTTTCATGATTTTTGTATGCTCTAGGTTTGGATTATCTCTGTTTTCTTCAATTAGGAGAAAAGGTTTTCTTTGAGTTTTGTGTATAATTTGAATTTGTTGGAGTAGTGGTTCTGTCTTCTGTGCCTAGGTTTTTGTTTCTGAAATTTCGTATAGTCTAAAAAGATTTCTCCTCTTTTGTTTTTGGTTGGTCATTTAGAGAGGTATGGATCAGAATTAACTTCCGAGGAGCTTGGGGAATTTGACGTTTTAAAAGGTGATTATGAGATCAATTGGCACTTGAGACATCTAAGAAGTGTGCTTAGTCCCACGGTGGAGCAACTGAAGTCCAGGTCAGCCACGGTTAAAAATAGAAGGCGGGCGTATTTGGATAAACTAGTTAGTGATGGGCAGTATTTTTCAGAGGATGCAATGAGGGAAAGAGAGCCTTACTTGCACCATGAGCTTCTTGGGAAGTTTCAGGATCCCAGTGGCAGAAGTATGGCTAGACCTGGGGAGCGGTGGTCTGAGACCTTAATGAGGCGGTCCGAGGAGGCAATGCTTGTGCAGAAGATCAGGGGCGAGCAGCAGCTCCGCGGTGTGGCTGAAGAAGATTGGGTAGGTAACGAGAGACCGCAAGAGGAAGAGGTGGAGGAGGTAGAATCTGAAGAAATGGAGGTAGAATCTGATGAAGAAGAATCAGAGGAAGAAGAGCAATGCAAAAAGTTTGAGAAACGCAATATGAAGTCTCACATTGATGGGGCCTCACAATCTCAGGAGGTAAAAGTTGTTCTCTTGTTCACTTTGAGTTTCATCGTTTACTCTTTGGCTTTGCACAATTGTGTGTTTTTGGTATATTGTTTTTCTTAGTTTTGTCTTACCAAATGTTATGGTCTGTCATATTTGGCTTTATTCTTGTGTTTTGGTGTTTGAAGGCAGCTGTAGGTTGTGCCTGCAACATTGATGATGTTTGCTTCACTCTCTTTGTCTGTTTGCAAACTTATAGTAGATCCCAATTTTTTCAACTAGATTCTGATACAGGGAGTAATGTTTGGCTTGATAATGTGTAATTGTCACAACCTTTGGATAACTATTTTAGATCCGAACAGGATTTGGACACTACAAGAACTGTGTAACATGTCTGGGTTTGTAGAATAGGAGCTAGGGTTCAAAGTAAATGTGATGGGAGCTCGTGCATGAATGAGAAGGATGTTTGGAGTCTTTGGTGGTTTGTTGATAGTTTTGTCGTCATTATAACTATTCTACTTATCCTGGTTGTTGTTTTAAAGTGTAACTGAAGATATCTTTTTCTCATTCAGTCTCTTTATCAGAGTTTTCTTCAGAAGTTGGAGAATACCTGCTGTGTGTACCTCATTTTCAGTCCATTAAGCTAAAATATTTTGGACCTTTTTGACATTGGTTTGGATGATATTCGCAATACTATGTTGCCGCTTTAAACTAATACTTAAGTATCCTCACGAGTGGTGCTGAGGGGGATTTTGATACTTGAACCCATAGTATTGAAGTTAACTTAACCAAGGCACATGCAGCTCGCTCTTTTATGTGTTTTAGTATTACTTTTTGGGGAGTATCAGAGCAAGGGAGGATATAGTTTATGCAATATGCTTGCGCACAGCTTTTGTATGTGAGGTTTCATCACCTGTCAGAACCAAGTAGATTCGAATATCCTTTAAACAATCCTTGGACTGAAGTCCTTTTGGGGCCATTACAAACTATAAACTGATAGTTTTTATTCTAGTTTTCCTCTATTGGTTGGTGGGTGTAGTTTAAAAGCTCATTTGGTTGCTGTTAAGTTGGATTCCTGTTATTACCTGATTGTTCAGCAGATTGCTCTTTTTACTAGTGTGATCTCACTCTGTATTCCAAATTTCATATCTTATTGTTCTAAACTTTTTATCGTCATGTTATTTAGGGAATGAAGGAAGACCAAGGTGCTGCATCATCTGTCCGTAATAGTCAACAAGCCACAATCGGGCAACCCCCGGAGCAGGAAAGTTTATCTTTAGAAGAGATGCAAGATCGCATGGATCATTTTACCTTCATTATGCAACAGAAGTTTTTATCAGGGGAAGATCATCAGTACATGGATTACTCGAAGATTGACGAGAATGAGAGCTTAGATGATCACTGGATGAGAGAATTAAATGGTGATGCTGAGGAGAAGTACTTTGATGATGATTGATAGGGTGCATATTTTGATGAGGATTTGGCTTCTGTGTTTCTATGCACTGGATTGTAATTCATAATTTTGTTTGATCTCCATTTCGAACTTTAGAAAATCAATACTAAAATATTCATCCAGGAATTATGCAATCTTGTCTCCATAAATAGTGCTACTTTAGTTTTCGAAATCGATTCTGATGAGATTTTTGTATCAACATTGTAAGGATCTTAATGAGTAAGAAATATTCCGAGTCAGAAACTTAATTATCATTAAATACTGGTCTAAAACGCAAGAAAAGAAAATTCGGAATACCGCAACCAAAATAAATAGAAAACGGAAAATATGATGTTTGGGGAAAAAAAAAATCTAAAAAGAAACAACGCTAAAGAGTACAAAGTTCCCGCCGGGATACAGGACGGCCACTCCAATCTCAACGGTGTCTCTCTCTCTACCCTCTCCTCCTCTTCTCTTCCTCTTCCACTTTCTCTCTCACACACTCACACACTAAAAGCAGACAAACAAACATGCAAACAATACAAGCTCTGTAATGTACAAAAGTATGCACATCAGTCTCACTCTCACTTTTACATAGTGGTATTTGTATTACATAAATCTGAAATTCCAACCCCAATAAACAACAAATCCTAGAGAGAGAAAAAATTAAAGGGGAATGGGTTAGCCGAGCTTCCTTTCTCTCTCTGTCTTCTTTTTTTGTTTTTTCCCTCACTTCCCCCTTTTACGAAAAACCCTAATTTTCTCTCTCTTCCTCGATTTTTTTTCTTTTCTGACGATTTTTAATGGTTTACTATTTTTGTTTGACAATATAGTACGAGAGCGGAAAAGGCAGAAGGGAGAGGACGAGATGTATCGGAGGGTTGAAGGCGGAGGATCGAAAGCGGTTGGTTTCGTGTCGGCGGCTGATCGGAAACGGATTGATGAAGCCCTAGATAAGCATCTCGAACGATCCTCCCCGTCCACTTCGGCGACTACCACCACCACTGCCACCATCGCCAGGGCTCTCAACGGGAAAGATAATCACCGCTCCTTGATGTTTAAGTCCAATGACAATCAACATTTCAAGGACGCTAAAGCCTCTGATGGTTTTCCTCTGCTCTCTTACTGCTTATAATGTGAATGCATTTTGTAAAGTGTCTTATCTTTTATTGAACTTGTTGTTTGTGTTGAGATTGCATGCCCTGAATGTGAGATTTGTTGATATCTTAGAGTTTTTGGATTCAGGGTGTTTTTAATATACATGGACAATATTGAAGCAAATGTATGTTTGTTGGAATTAGATGCTTGATAATGTACCTTTGCTGCCAATTTACTGTTATTGAAGTTTGAAAATCCTATGTAATTGGTTCAAGTTGGAACTTTGACGAAATTAATTAACTGGTATTGAAGTTTTCTTTTGGCTTTTCAATGTCATTCATTTTATTGGGCATATCCGAATCTTTCCTCTCCCTATTTGAACGTTTGGTTCTTGTTTAGAACCCCTCGTGCATGTTTGATTTACGACTTAAGAGGTTCAGAGTCTTGGTTTCTATAATTTTCTGTTGCTTTCTTTTGCTGGTGATATCATGTTGCTTAGATTAGTTTTGAGCACCTATGTTTTGGTCAGTGAAAAGGAAGTCTATTTCGTTGTTCTGTTGTTAAGTTTAAGATTGTCTTGCTGATGTGTGTTAGTGATTTCTCATTGTTTTGGGTTCTTACGTTCTTTAAATTTTTATGTTAAAGATGAGAGTTGTTATGGATTTCTTTGCAGCGGAGGAATCAGAAACAGACAGTGAGTCAGATGTGAGTGGCTCTGATGGGGAGGACACTTCATGGATTTCGTGGTTTTGCAACCTTCGCGGCAATGAGTTTTTCTGTGAAGTTGACGATGATTATATTCAAGATGATTTTAACCTTTGTGGTTTAAGCAGCCAAGTTCCTTATTATGACTATGCGCTTGATTTGATTCTAGATGTTGAGTCATCTCATGGTAAGCTTGTTTTTCTTCAAAAACAATGTTTAACTTTGCTTCTTTAATCTTTATTGATTGGTATACCTGGATACCTTACAACAATTGTAAGTGCTGGGCAAAGTGCTGTTCATCGACTATTATAGTGTTGGGGAGAAAGACAGCTTCTGTTTGATAAAATTAAAATTTGAAGTACTGTGTTCGAAGTCTAGATCTAGTGAGTGACCTAAAGGTTTAATTTAGGAGTCTGGGTCATACTCAATTAATATACAGGATTTGTTAGATTAATAGAAAATGTTAAGTCAGTAGATACAGGTTTTATTATTTTCTTCTAAATGTATATGACATACAATTTGGTTAATGTATAATGTTATTTGATATCAATGATAGTGATTATGGACGACACTCCTGTTTCTAGGACTATTTGAATAAAATGTATTGGAGCTATCATTTTCCTGTGGAAAAAGTTTGTTGACTTGAATGAGGATGCTAAAATATGAATAAAAGTAGGAAATCATCACTTTTATATTTGTACATAAAGCAATAAATGATTTGTCCCTGAAAAATTTGACTGCATAAGAATTAAAAACTTATGGGGATCATGACTGAAATCGTGTCAATAATGAGAGAGGCAGAGAGGTAAGGAAAAAGTGGTATAAAATTTATGAGCCGTGAGCTTATCGCTTACTTTCAGGCCAATAAATGTTCTTGCTTTTTCGGCCAACTTGATCTATTAAACATCTAAAGTTTTCTAATGATTTAATTGATGATATGCTTGGTCTCCAGATCACTTTTTTTTCTTCAGATTTTTAATTTCATTTATCAAATAGACTCCGGTTACACTCAGTGTGTAGGAATTGAAATTAATAATGCATAGGGAACCGGATTCACCATTAGCGGATAGTTAAGTTCGAAGGGAAAGAAGGAACAAGTTCTGAATTAATTAAGTTAATTTCAAGTTTAGATACGATTATGCGTTTTGACCTATTCATTTATTAAGCTGTTTCCTTTTAAATTTAAACGCATTTAATTGATAATTTGATTAGTCTCTGAACCACATAATAAATTTTTAAGATTTTTGTTTCATTTATCCGATATGCATAGTTTAATCTAGTACTTCCCCGCTGAATCAAGTTCGACTTAGACAGAGCCTTATCAGTTTGCTGCAAGTTAAAGGTTGGATGGGATTAAGTATCTTAGTCTTCTAGGATATTGATGAAATTTTTTTATTTGTTCTTTGTATAGAAGGTAATCAACTTATTGTCTGAAAGAATGAGGAAAAGGATAGTGCAAATGAGATAATAATTGAAAGCTGCTTGTTATTGCCACCATCCTTGACAAGGTATAGCAGCAAAGTTATGGGATTTAATTTCGAACAACTATTTAAAAAAAAATAGAAGGCCATGGATATGCTAGTAATTCGAATCTTGCTCAGAACCTTATCTCTAATGCCGTTTTAGCTTTCAGTTCGCTTTGACAAGTTCAATGGTCCACTAATAGACAAGTTCTTGATGTTGATGATAGGTATACTTGGTAATTTAATATAATCATTGAAACCACACTCTGCTGGCACTTTTTGGTCTCTTTTTGCCCTTTTCTTGTTGTAGTTGCCTAGTTGGTGGATAATTGCTTTGAATGGCGTTTGATGCATATCTGGTAGTACTTTGGAATCAGTATATGGCTTATTGATCTTGAAAATGCTGGTTATTATTGAAATATGGAATCAGTCACGATGATTTCTTGCTGCAATTGTCATGAGCATTGAAATATAGGAAGTGCTGAGGCTCGCATAATTCAAAAAGAATTGGTTCAACAATCGGTTGGTTTTGCTGATATCAAGTATTCAAATACCAGACTTCTGCCCTATTGGGCTGTGTCTTCTTGCTCATTCGTTCTTGTAGTGGGATGAGTTGCTTTTTCTGTTGTTTAGATATTTTTAATGGAGCAAAATTTACTTGATTTTCTGGTAGCACGTAGGATTACTTTGCGCTGGTTGATTGTCGATACTTTGATTATTGTTTGATGGTCTTTCCTATCATTGTGTAGTATTTTGATACTCCAATAATATCTTGGAGTCAATCTAATCTGTAGGAGATATGTTTACAGACGAACAGAATGAGTTAGTTGAATCAGCTGCGGAGATGCTATACGGCCTTATACATGTCCGCTACATATTGACGACCAAAGGGTTGGCAGCTATGGTGAGAATTCGTTCCATGATTTTACAATTTGTTGTCCCTCAGCTATAATAATGGAGCAGCATCTGGCCATTTTCAGCTGGAAAAGTACAAGAACGCGGAATTTGGAAGGTGTCCAAGAGTGTACTGTTGCGGGCAACCTTGCCTTCCAGTGGGTCCTTCGGATGTTCCTCGTCAAAGCACAGTGAAAATTTATTGCCCCAGGTGTGAAGATATCTACACACCTAGATCAAGGTTTCAGGAGAGTATCCTCTTTGTCCAAATATTTTAACGTCTTTTATTTTCTTAATATGCTATATTTTTATTACTGCATTTAGTTTTAAAAAGATGGTGGATGAATAAATCTCGTCCTGCATTTATTGCTGCATTTAGTTTTAAAAAGATGGTGGATGGTGGATGAATAAATCTCGTCCTTCTGAGTAGTTGACCTTGGCTAATTGGTTTGACATACAAGTTAAATCATGATTCATTTCACACTACATAGTATTGTTGGGCTAACGGCTAACCTTGTGAACAGCTAGAAAGAGTAAGATTTGGGAAAACCTAATCGTCTTCTATTTTCTTTTTGGCTGTCCTTTTTTATGTGGTATACCTTCTCAATCACTTAGATTTGTGAATTATGGACACAAAAGCAATGCAATCCATGTCTTTATGCTGCATATCATGATATGGTTATTTTGCTTGGGTCAGCCCTATTTTATTGCTTTCTCTTTGACTTCGACAAGATATCGATGGAGCATATTTTGGGACAACGTTTCCACATTTGTTCTTGATGACTTACGGAAACCTGAAGCCCCAAAAGCCGGCCCAGGGCTATGTTCCTAGAGTCTTTGGTTTTAAAGTCCATAAGCCATGAAAGCCTAGCTACAAGCTTCAGGCTTTTTGCTGTTATCGGCAGTGAATTTTAAGTTGCAGGCTGCCATATGTGGGTGGAGTTCTGGGATGCTCTGAATTTGTGAGAGCTGGAGTTTCGAGGTCGCAAAAGCAATTATTCTGTTTGTCATAGAGTAGCCGTAAAGGATATGTGAAGAAGTGCTATTCACTTAACATCTCAAGCCACTAAATAGCCTCTCAGTAGTATTTAGATTTTGAGCTCAGCTGTAAACCCTCTTTGCTTAGTGATTTTGTTATCTTCATTGTTTGTACTAAAGTTTCGCTTCAGTCTTGTCACTCTCCCATGTATTCGGCGTTTTAATTATCACATATTTGTTACAAGTTGTTTTTTTGAAAGTTACAATTTAGTGGAAACTCATTAACCGTCCATGTCGAAATTCGAATATAAGGCCGAGGTGAAGATTAGCTCAAAATGTCCCACGAATCAAAGGCCTTGTATGTTCTGGAGCCTTGGGTGAGACAATTAATTCGAGATTTGATCATTTGTAATAATTGAACGTGCAAAAAAAGAAAAAGAAGGTTAGATTTACGATTCCTACCAATTGTATCCCTTACTTTCTTAATCATCAAATGGATATGATTGATTTCATAATCATAGCTTGCAAAAGTTGTATGAAATTTGAACGGCTAGAACCGTTTGTTACATTGTTCATGAATTTGAATGAGAGAAAGTGAGTTGCAGCGATGATAAGGATAAGAGTATGGTCTTAGTTACACAAAAGGTAGGCTGTGAAAATGAAATGGCGAACCAGATAAGAGCAAATCAGAGAGAAACCATATTCCAATACGTGTATCAACTTCATCTTCAGGGTTCATACTAAAAGTATAACTACTATATTATTGTTTTAATTTTTTTTTTTTTTCGTTCTTTCTAATGCATTGTTGTTTTTTTAATAAATTTAAATGTGCATGTCTGCCACCAATAAAAATAATTGTGCGACTAAAAACCAAAAGCCAAATACAAAAGTAGCATCAAGTCATTGACAGATATAATATTATACGTAAAAAAATATATAGAGAATCTGGTATGTGGTTGTTAGGGTGATACCTTGGAGTTTTAGGATATTAGTTTAGCATTACACTATTACTACGTTCATTGCAATGGTGGGATCTCATGTTTTTCTGTCTCAAAATAATTGTCATATATTTATGATACTGAATAAGACAATTATTGTAGGGCAAGGAGACTTATTTTTTTAATTAATACCTTGCGAGTTTTGTGGTTTAATTTAGGACAACTGATACGAATACATTTGCACATCTTTCTTTTGCTTCCCAATTACCGATAATATTTTTATTAATATTGGTTGTTCACTTTCTGCTAATGTTTTTGTTCATGTTTGTTTGTCTATTAATTAATTTTTATATGAGGTTGCTCTTCTATTTGGTGGTACATTACATCAAGTAGGCATATGTAACTTATTTCATTTTCTTTAGTTAATTATCAATTTATATTTTTTTGACATTATTATACTTAATTATGTTGAGAATCGGAACTCGGAAGTATCCAGTGACGAAGACGAAGTCTCAAAATTTTGAGAATATGAGTGGGCTTTAGTCCAAAAGAAAGGTAGTTAATTATAGAGTTGTGACTTATTTTTTCTCAAAAAAAAAAAAAAAAAACTTGTACTATCATACATTGTGAGATGTCAGTAAGGAAGCGTTTGTTTTATCATATGAAAACGGATTAGAAAATAGATTAGGAAATAGATTCGAATAATGACGGATTAGCATATGGATTCATGAATTTAATAGTGCTAAAGCCTCTCAGTGGCTAAACTACTAATGGCAGGATAAAGAAATAGGGTCTGAGAAAAAAAGAAAAAAAAACTTGTATTATGATTAGTAGTCATATGTCAAACCTTAAAGACATCAACCTCTGTGATTTAAATTTGTCAAAGTGGGAAAATATATATGATAATCAACACTGTACAAATAATGATGATGCAGACATGCTTAAACTGAAAGAGAAACACAATAATAGTCAGAGATAATCACTTAAGATTATTACATGAATGAACCCAACCCACATCATCTCGTCTCATCTTCTTATCTTTTTTAGTAATAATAATACTCATCTTTTGTGGCCCTATGACTCTTTTTTTTTCATTAATAATTCTTCAAGAAATTGGATCTTTGATGTGGACACGTTGGGCGGCACGTGATTTTCAAATCCAATTTTGGAACAAAATCATTGTAATTAAACTCTCTCATATGGCTAACATCATCATGTGACTATCAGTTGATTTAAAATGTTAGAGATGATATCTAAACTAGTTATCTTCTGTGATACCGGTTGTTATATTTCTTCCGTCACATATATAATAGTCATCTTCTTTTTTTTTTTTTTTTTTTGGTGAAAAGGAAGCGGTAGTGCCTTATTTATATAGTGACATCGTGAAGGTATGACACCCCAATTACATCATGATGGAGCCAAAATTTGACACCATCAGGAGGTTGATGAAGACAATGATAACCTAGTGATACAGAGGCCGCTAAATCGGATAGATAGTCCGCTGCGAAATTAGTTTTTCGATATACATGTACGATCTTCACAGTCCATTCTCTCCTTAGAAGCTCATGAACGGCCCAAGGTATAATAATCATCTTTTACGATTGTTGCTTGTAATGTAGAAATATTTTTTAAATAAAAAGGCCTTGTTTTGAATTTTAAACTTAATACCAACATATTTTAGCTTCAAAATTTTTAATCAACTCAGATTTTGCAAAGTTTTTACGGTTGATATATAAGAGAACAAAAATATTTACTCCGATATCTGTTTCTACCTCGGAGCTTAATTACTAATTTTCACTTGGCCCATAAAAATTACTCCTACTTTATACACATTGATTGAAATGTAGAGTACTTTTTATTTGTGTGCAAAAGTTCTAGAGAACGAAATGAAATTTTTTTTAATGTAATTTTATATATAGATTTCATTAATCTAACTACTCTTTTTTTTTAATAACAATCTTGACATTGTTTATAGCCTTATGCTCCTCAATTTTCGGAGATTGAAAGTAAACTTCCAAAGGTCAAACGTATAAGACTTCATATTTTTTTGTGTTGTTCTCGAATGCTCCAATTCAAACTTTCGTTACAAAGTATAGTGTATACTAATTCATACTATCAATCATCTTAGCTGTGATTAACGGTAAATTTTCTTTTTTTTTTTTTCTTGCATTAAGAATTCGGCAAATAACGGTAATAAACGTTCATATTCTGTCCAAGTAATATTTCTTGCAGCTGCAACACTACACATATACCGATTCTGATTTCTCCCCATTCTTAATTATCTTTGTCATTTCATTAAAGTTTAGTAGTAAGAATTTTAGGTCCGAAGGCACAACGTGAACCTAAGTAGGAAACTTAGTGCTTATTTGGACCTCAACTTACATTTCAGTTTGCCACTTAAAAGTGGAAAGTGTTTCAAGTTGAAAACTAAATAGGAAATGAAAATGTTGTTTGGATGGTATTTTGAGCAAAAAGTTGTTTGGATGTTGGTTTTGAAAAAAATATTTTGAACTACATTTTGAAAATATCAAGTACGAGTCATCACTAAACAATTAGATACTGTCAATTATAATCACTGCAAGAAAAAACTTTTCCAAAAACAATCACTCAACAACGGAATCCAGCCAAATTTGTCACTAAACTATTTGTACACATAATTTGAACAACTTGTAAAGTATGTCTTCAAAAGATGTTGATTTCATTTTGGAACTTGAAACTAAAGTCCATCGTTATAATTTATAAGTTTATAAAATAATTATTCCGCTTATATATTATATTATAATTACTAGAAGGTGTATTTATAACCGGGATGAAAGATTAAGTTGTATTGACAAAAGTATGATGAAATTATTGTTATCAAATAAAAATCAGGGCAAAAAATAAAAAATAAAAAAAATTCTCGTTAAGACAATCAAATTTCTCGTTTGAAAAACAAAGTCTATCATGAACGTCTTTGACATTAGTCTCCAGAAAAATTACAAAAGCTTTCTCAATAATCACTTAATAGTCTTAAAAATAATTGTTATGCTAACGTGTGTAACCGGCTTTGAGAAAATAAATGGCCGATCGAGATATTCACAAATATCTCTAATCTAATATTTTATGGTTAGCTTTAACCTAAAAACTTAGTATAAGAAAACATCCAAACTTCTCTATCAACTTCGTAATATCATTACAATTAAAAATTGCCTAAATGTTTCCCTACGTCGCTAAGATTAGGAACTGTAACCACGACATTACAAGTTCAAAATTTCTGGTAGAACCAATTCCTTGACCAAAAAAAAAAAAAAAAAAAGAAATTGAAAGAAAAATTTTCCCTCAAATTAATAATCAAGTCATTTTTTTTTTCTTCAAGTACAAAAAGATTTATCGTCAGAAGATACTGGTATTAACTCTTTTTTTTTAAAAAAAAAAAAAACTCTAAAACAAAGAACCTTTCCCAAGAAAAATCTTCCAAGAAAGTAATTTTAAATGCTAAAACGACGGATCCTTCTGAGAGGCGAAGGGGCAAAGGGTAGTATGGGAAACAAAGGGAAGACACTTTTGGATTGGTGGGGCGTTGATCTAGAGAGAGCATCCGTTTTTGAACTGGTCTCTTTGTTTTTTGTCGTATGGCGCAAGTGATGCTCAGAACCCGCGAAGCGTCTCAGTTCGTTAACATTTCTTTACCCATTTTACCCCTCTTCTCAATCAGATTTACATGAGCATCCACACAAAAAGGTTCAACAACATACCATTCATCTTCCTGTTCTAAAATGATTATACTGTTTGCTTATATTATCCGATATGATATTCTGTTTCATGGGTGTTCGTATCTAATTTGATGGATGATTTTTTTTTTTTCAAAATAATGTGATTGGTGCATGTTGCTAACTAATTGCACTAAATAAATATAATTAGTTCGATTAAATGAACTTGAAAAATCTTCAAGACATTCTTAATTCATCAATTGTCACTGTACATTTATCAAAATAGACATCACTTTTCCTATCATTTATGTAGCAAATACCACTAACTAAGCCAAATGTTATTATCGAAAAAGAAAAGGAATCTTACCTTCTTCTAACAATATTTTCTTTTTTAATAAAAAATCTTTTTGTGCCACCTACTCCTCTAATCAATCAAAATAGTAAGCAAAATTAAAGAAACTACAGTATAGATTGCATTCCTCAATATGTTTATACCATTTTAGACAAGATCATGTAATCCTCCTTCTGTGGTTGAAAATGCAACACATTTTTATTTCCTTATTTTCTGTTTTACTCATGAAATTATAGAATCTATAATTTACTTTTCGTCCGAAAATTAGAATCTTGATCGGGATGGAGAGGGTTTTTTGGATCTATATTTTTTTGGTAAATAAGGAGCAATGTCAAGGCCTAAAAGGTCATTTCACATGCAATTATAATTCATTATCCAAATCTGGAATTCAGCTCCCTTTTAAGCCCCACTGGTTTAGGGCCACTTGGTTTTGTCCCTGCAAAAATCCCATCATCTCTTTCCTTTCCTTCCCTCCTGAACCAGACCACAGCATCAAAAAACGCACACAGTCACACACTAAAAACTATACCTATTACCTACAAGTTGATAGAGAACTTGTAAAAGACCAGAAGAAAAAGGAAAAAAAAATTCAGAACATCACATCAATCCCAAAACAGAGGAATTTTTTGAGGAAGAAGAAGAAGAAGAAAGAAGAAGGTCAGTCTATATATGCTAATTATAAGGTGAAACCAAGGAGTGTGTGACACATTTTCCTCTCTGTATTTGTTAATGCATCAGAAAAGATTCGAGCTTCTGCATCAGATCGGAAAGGACATTAATGGCGGCGTCTCGTCCGATTTGAATATAAACATCCCAACCCGTTTTACCCACCATTTTCAACAATCCCAGAAACAGTCAACACCATCTTCTTCTTCACAAAATTCACCGCCTCAACCTCATCTTCACATCAAGATTCCTCCTTTCTCTTCGAATTCTTCGAATCAGAATGAACCCATCTGGCAGAATTACTCGGAGAACAACAACACCCCAATTTCTACACCCCATAAAAGACCGATGATGTCTCAAAGTTCCAGCTTTGCTCGTTCTCCGACCCTTTCTTCTTTTCATCACCTCAAAACGGATCAAGGTGATAATACTGTTCAAACTGGCGCCAAATTCCCGCATCCGTATCATGCTCACAAGAATGGTTCGGTGTTGAATTCGGGTTCTTCCCATAAATCTTGTCCTTGTTCGTCTTCAATTCCTATGCTTTTAGCTACAAAAAGAATTACTCTCAGATTGATTCACCATTGGTGCCATGCCTCGTGGTTCAGGGTCCATTTGAAGGTTTTTACTTTGATTTCCTTGCCTACTGTATATTTTCTCACCTCAAATCGTCGCTGGTCTTTCTTGCTTCACTTGCTATATTTTCTTATTTTCTCCGCTCTTCTAGTGATTTCGCTCCATTTAGGCCTCCCTAGATTTCCCTCAGTTCGATTGTTTATTGAGAAAACTTTGCATATTAGTCTTTCGTCAGTAATCCCTCCGACTAAGCATCACGAACCTCGAGTTGTCTGGTCGATTGGGCACAAGCCTAAAACTGAAAAGGTTGCTAATTCAGGGTGTTGGGTGGAGGTTTATAGTAATGGTGATGTTTATGAGGGTGAATTTCATAAGGGGAAGTGCTCTGGAAGTGGAGTTTATTACTACCATATTAGTGGGAGGTATGAAGGTGATTGGGTTGATAATAAGTATGACGGCTATGGCGTTGAGACATGGGCAAAAGGAAGTCGATACCGTGGTCAATACCGGCAAGGACTGAGGAATGGAGTTGGATTCTACAGGTCTTTTACAGGTGATGTGTACTCGGGGGAGTGGTGTAATGGACAGTGTCATGGTTGTGGATTTCATTCTTGTGAGGATGGAAGTAGCTATACCGGAGAATTTAAGTGGGGTGTAAAACATGGCCTTGGCTGCTACCGCTTCAGGTAGAATTTTCCTCTGTTTCTTAAGTTCTACTTTGTGCATTTGAACTTGCTATACATAGCCTGCCATATTTAGTGCTTTTATCATTTGCCCATTGTCTTTAAGTTCCTAGTATTACTTGTTTTGCTTTGATGAGTCATGCCCTTTTCTGTATTCTGATTGATGTCTTCATTACTTCGATTTCTTGGCTATTCTAAGTTGATGTAAGCACATTCGTGTTTGATTATATTTTGGCATTTCTCTGTATGGTTGTTTTGTAACTCTGTTGAGGCTCAGTGCTTAGTTCTCGGAGTTGTATGTTCCGTTGGCTTGTTTGCCTTGCTCATGGAGTTAGCCGTTCAGTTTACACCTAGTTTACTATCTACCAATGTTGCCATTAGTTGCTAAGATATTTTTTGTATTTACATATGCCACTTGGAACTGCACACCCCCTCCATTTTGTGCAACTGTTATTATTGAACAGGAAAAGTCTATAAATAGGTATGAAATGTGAATCAGTCAAGAGATTGGAATGTTGAACTGCTGTGCAGGGGTTTGATATGTTTCTCATAAGTCAAATATTGTGGATTCAAATGAATGGTGCTGGTTATGATTGATTTTGGTGGTGATGTTTCTTTTGATTCAGAACTTTGTTGCTTCTTGTTCTGAAGTTTTCATGTTGTAAAGTGTTTCACTTTGGAGGTTTATGACAAATAAGTTGAATGGCTGCTCAGTACCTTGACTGAATTTGATCCGTTTTCTATATTAGCTTTAGTAGATATAGACACTATGGATTATGTGATATAGTTATATTGACAGTTTTCGATTTGGAAATCAGACTCCCACCTGTAAACTCTTTCAACCTTGAACAGAACCATTTATTTATATTTCATTTACACTTCTATTACTGAAACTAAAGAATATTGGCATATTTAGTTCAAGGACATTATTATCTATCTTTCTACTGCCATTTATATGAAGAATATCTTGCAAGCAACCTCTTAACAGATGTATTTTTTGAAACTTCTCTAACCTGAACTTTCTGCTCTTTTTATTATTTGGCAGAAATGGGGATACTTATGCTGGTGAATATTTTGCTGACAAGATGCATGGTTATGGGGTTTATCATTTTGCAAATGGCCACCGTTATGAGGGAGCTTGGCATGAGGGGAGAAGGCAAGGTTTTGGAACATATACTTTCAGAAATGGAGAAACTCAGTCTGGATACTGGCAAAATGGAGTTCTTAGTGCTTCTAGCCCCCGGGGCACCCTTCCTGCGTCTTCGACTGCATATGACCAAGCAAAGGTTCTTCACGCAGTTCAGGTAACTAAAATGAATGCAACTGTTATAGGCATGTATCATTTGTCTCCATGAAAATAATCTACGCAAGTTGTACTTTAGTACAATCTGTTGAGCTTTAACAACTTGTTCTATTCTCTAATGCCGCACACATAAAGCTCCAATATTCTCTGCACATAATTTTCTGTTAATACGGAAAGGGATTTATGTCCTCTATTAGCTTGAGCTGGTTTTAACCTGTATAGTTTCTCCTGCTGATTGTTTCCAACTTGTGAAAATTAACTTTTTAGCCTTTCAGCTGTTCTTTATGATATTTCCCGAAAGTAAATACCGTTGAATGCTTGCAGGAAGCACGGACAGCTGCACAAAAGGCAGCTCAGTTGCCAAATCCTGAGGAAAGAGTAAAAAGAGCTGTAGCAGCAGCTAATAGGTCTGCAAATGCAGCAAGAGTTACAGCAGTGAAAGCAGTCCAAAACCGGATGCACCGTAACAATTATAATAATCTCGATGTTCTGTGACTAGCTGTATGATAATTCTTGAGGGTTGCCAACAAGTTTTCTCGGTACAGATGTTAGTCCCATGGTGGTGTTCTTTTGCAAAAAGGCGAAGACACTAAGAGGGACTTCCATGGACGGCGATCAGATCAATCAAGTTACTGGTAGAGAGAGTTACAGGACGAATGCATCAGTTATACTTAATTTTGCCCCAGCAAAAAAAGTGTACATAATAAGATCATGCTAATTCCACAAATGGAGCACAGTACTGGTGCCACCCTAGCAAAGTAGGTGTTTTTTTGCCTTCTTGCATTGTCCAATTGTATATAGTGGCATGTGTTGGAACCCCAACCCATGGGATTCAAACACTGAATTAGCTCTTGAAGTTTGCGTCTTCAAAGTAATCGATGTAATATTTCCTTCATCAAGCTGATAAAAATTTATTGTGGTTATAAGAGAAGAAACCATTAGCATAGAAGTTTTCATGAGTGGAAAAGAACAACCCCCCCTCGGTATTCAGACTGAAGAATGTTGAGGGTTGAGAATTTCCCCTTGATTCTCCTTCCGCACAAGTTCTTCAACAAAAAGTTGGGATTCATACAAAATTCTCGACGTTGAAATTATGTTAAACTGCCTTGTAAGCAACGACAATACTTCATCGTCGTTATGGTTAGCTTGCACATGGCAACATCCCAGAAGCCAAATCGATTAGTGAAGGAAGCCAGATCCACTTAATTGGTGCCCAGCAAATTATAGCTAATGTGTGAGGAAATATAAAGCTTGTTTGATTGCGATATTTATTTTCAGTTTTCTGCTGCTTTGAAGAATTCCAATATTTAGGCAATTGTTTCTTTGGCCTGGATGTACAACATTATGGTTGCCAATTGCTTTCAACAAGACTTTTCAAGAGGGCCTAATATTGGACGTGGTTACATTGTCTTGCACTCGATTATTCAGGCAATAATCCTTATTATTATTCAACTATGAGGATGAAAGTCGCAGTTAAATTTTACGAGATCAATTGAGTCGATAGTATTACTCCTCCCGTCCCATAATTATTGTCTAGTTTAGATTTTCATTTCTAGTTCAATTTATACTAAAAGTGAAATATCAAACTATACAATAATTTTGGGACAGAAGGAGTAATATTTTGCGTTGATAACAAGGAAGCAGGCCTGCCTATTGCCATTTAGCGGTAAAATTATTTTTTCTATTGTTCTTGTTTCTTATGATCGGAAATCCGGATCCAATTGAAGTGGATGAACTCCAAAATTCCAGATTTGTTAAGTCCTAAGAAATTGTGAAAACCAAAACCAAAAAAGAATGTGATTGCTCTTTTTTTTTTTTAAGGTTTATTTTACTGAACAGGGAAGAACTTGACAATAACAATGCAATACAAGTGATCGCTCAGATTTGGATGGTTCAGAACAAGTTTAGATAATAAGCAACTAAATTCCTCAACTCAGCTGAAAAATTTATTGTACCATCAATCAATCAATTGTGTCTGTTGTCGTTTAGGTCTTCCGTATTAGATGTTGGTTTGTAATTATTATCAAGATTTCAGACAACAATTTGGTTCCTGTCAAAGACAATGCAAGTCGCCGCCGCAATGAAATAATCCCGGATATCCTTGTGTTTTGCCTTTCTTTGAAGATTTGTCCCACATCGACGGGTTGCTGAAAGTTGGGGAGGGGTGCCCGCCTAAGGTCTGTTTACATGAGCGTAGCCTACGTAATAATTTGTGGCAGCGGGGGCCTGCGTTCGCGCTGCCCCTTCGCAGTTCTTAGTCCAAATACTTGGGTCTTAAATGAACTTGACTGGTCCGAATTTAAAATGAACCAATACAAATCATCCTGGGTCATGGTTCCAAAGTGAATTTTGCAGCCCAAATTTTGAAGCTTCCAGCAGGGTACCATAATGATTTTGGTCTGAAACTTTTAGTATTAGATTTCATTTTAGTTTGTATGTAATTTTTGCTGATTCCGTTTAAGGTGATTTATGGCTGATGTTTAGAACCTTCATTAATTACTAGATGTTTGGCCTAGACCGATGCCCGGGCAATATCTTGGAATTAATATTTGTGATAAATTTTATTATTATTAATAATAATATTTCATTTATGTGGGTCAAAAATAAATTTATCAAACTCTGAAGGTAGCAAGGGTAAATAATTTCTTTATGTTGAGGCAAAAATAAAAACAATAAATTGGGAGGGTTAGAAGGGTAAATATTTTTTTAAAAAAAAGTAAATAAAAAAACGAGAATCATTTTCTTCATTTTGGTCTTTGTTCATATCGAACAGATTTGAAATCTTCACCCCAAAAGTTTTTTTTTTAGAAAGTCTACTGGCCTTTTGGTCTTTGCATCTCAGATTCGGTGTCAAATTTTTCCAAGTTTCGATTTTGAATCTCATTTGGTTTTCATTTTGTAATCAATCCAAAATTTTCGAGCACTATATTCATATCTTAGATGCAGTTGAAAAAGAGAGTCACAAGTAGATTGATTAAACTTGTAGCTCGCCATTTTTTTACGGGAATCATTTTCTTCAGTTTGGTCTTTGTTCATGTCGAACAGATCTGGAATCTTCACCAAAGTGCAGTTTTTTTTTTTTTTAGAAAGTCTACCGACCTTTTGGTCTTTCGATCTCATATTCGGTGTCAAATTTTTCTAAGTATCCATGAGAATCTCATTTGGTTGACGTTTTGTAATCAATCTAAGATTCATCGAGCACTATATTCTTATTCATTCGGTTTAAATGGGGTCTGAACCATTGAATTTCACGGATTCATATTAATCGATTGAAGGTGAAGAGGGTGTTCAGATATAAGTTCGTTCTCCAGTATGGGTTGCTATTCTAGGTTTACTGTGTAGCTATTATCATTGGTTATAAATGGGTTTGTAAAATGAAGGAGTGTTCCATTGAAGTGTCTGAGCTGGAAATGGGTGTATTAAGATTCAATCGTTTGTTGATGAGGTAATATGCCTATTGATATTTCCTTTGGTTTTCATTAGTTCGGCCTAATGTGTTATTCCAAATATCAATTTAATGATTAATTTTTTTATACTGATATTGAAATTATATTTTTCAAACAGATTATGTTCAATAAACGACCTAGTTAATATTCGTGGTTATTAAAGCTGTCTGTATATCCAACAACATTTTCGTCATCCAAACTTCATTCTGCTGAGGTAATTGAAGATTTGATTGTGGTCTTTAAGTATTATATTATGTATGAAAAATTATTTCTGATTATTTATTCTTGTTGATATATTATCAGGGTATACAATCAGGATGATAAAGGTCCGGTGGATACTGTTAATCAGAAAAGGTAATTTCATATTCATTCAATCTTAGATAATATGCTAGATGCAATTAATAGTATGAGCATGATCTGATGGAATAAGCAATTTTGTTTGATTTGTTTTTTGTGCTTTCTGTTTATAGTTTGTTTTGGAATGTAAAAATAAAAGGTGAAATTGAAATGTCTGAAAAAACTATGACCATAGTAAAAGTTGATAATGAAAAAGAATAGTATGTACCATGATTAAATCATAAATGAAAATAAAGAAATTACCTCAGCTGAAATTTCGTAGAACTTCTTTGTAAACGACATTCATGGTTCGCTTGGATCTTGTGCCATGACGGTCACAAATGAGAACTTTCAACCCTTTTTTAGATAGCACCCTTGACAATGCCACATATAACTATCCGTGGCTAAAAACTGGCTACGGTAGGTAGAGTCCGACTGTAGATAGGGACTGAACTTGACTTTTGTTAATGGTCATTGCGAAACAAATAGCTATAGGAAACTGCCTCCTCTTCATCTTGAAAGGAATGTTGCTATCATTTGGAATTATTTTCATCCAAGGAATAGGTACAACCTGACCAATATTACTGCCTGATATGATTTTCCCTTCTATGACATAACGGCCCATACGTGTAATCTGTAGTCTAGTACCGTTGCATAGTCCTACTCTTGGATCAAGGTTACGTAGTAATATGACTGGAACATTCTGTTTCAATACCAATCTATGGTTGGGAAGTCCAGAAGCTCTCACACTGTTGAGAAATTCAAGAGTGTAAATACCCTGATCTGATTCACCTCCATGTTCAGAATTACACATGCTGTCTAAACTGAGGTATTCACGTTCTTCTCCTGGTAATAAACCTGTCATGTAGTCATTTACTTTGTCAATGACTTCATGCGTTGGTCCTAAAATGGCTCTTTCCTGAAACCAATCTTGGTTTTCCAGATTAGCTAATAAGTCTGGATATATAGCCTTTACAATTGCCTCGATAGGATCTCCTGGTTCCTGTATGATAACCTTATCTGGGAATTCAATGTCGGCTTCATCATCCTTTGGCTCGTTGATCTTTCCCTCTCCAATTTTTAACAGCCATCCAGCAAACTCACGTATTTCATCAGGATTATTCACTATATTTCCTACCCTTAATCTCATGTTCACAGTCAATCTAAGTACCTTACAATGCCTCCATAGGTAAGAAGAATTTATTGCAGAACTTACAATGTCTGCTCTAGTACCTTTTGGAACTACTGGCAAAATCTGCCGAAAATCCCCCCCCCCAAGAACAACAACTTTACCTCCAAAAGGATGTTCTACAGCATCTGGATTTGTTCGCCTTAGAATGTCCTTTAATGTACGATCTAAAGCTTGAAAACAATGTTTATGTACCATTGGTGTCTCGTCCCATATAATAAGTTTTGCCCTCTTAACCAAAGCAGACAAATCACTTCCTGGTTTTATTCTACATATCGATTCATCGGGTACGTTAATTGGTATATGAAACCTTGAGTGAGCCATTTTTCCACCAACTAACAATAAAGAAGCAATTCCACTGGAAGCTACATTTAGTACTGTTTCTCCTTCTTTTCGAATTGCTGTTGAAAGTGTGCGCCAGACATAAGTCTTTCCAGTTCCACTGTAACCATACACAAAGAATAATCCTCCACTATCTTTTTCAACTGCATCTAAGATTTCTTTGTAAATTGCCCTTTGTTCGTCAGTTAGATTACCATAGAGGACATCATCTTCTTCCCTCAATGAGGACCTGTTGTAGTCTAACTCATCGTGGATCTTGGTATTTGTCCCATCCTCAATGAATACGTTGCCAGGATATGGTATACTTGGGAAATCCTTCAAGGTCCTACCATGAGTTCGTAAGATTAACTCAATCTCCTTCAGTGCGTGCAATTGTAGCTCGCCTTCAGACACAATGTAATCTGTATATACGATTTTATTATCTATGATATATTAACAAAAAAAAATGTGTACTAATTTAAATGTAAAATATAATTGAAAAATATTTTCATGACACACCTTCATTTCTGAACAACCGTTTCAATTTCAATGGGATATCTTCCATGTAGCATTCCCAAGTTTGATCCAACACATTCTCAGGCTTTGACAAAATATCACCATCCAATAGTTCAGCAAATAGATGTCTGTAGTAGATTGTTGTACCCCAAGTAGATGCTTCAAGAATGCAATCAATATATTCTTTGTCATCTTCTAGTAAACCCCTTGCAAAGCAAAGATCTTTGAATGTCATATGTTATACACCATCTACTGTCATTATATCTTCATAACACGTCAGGCCTTTAACAATATTAAGCAGCATCCTGAGGTAATAAGGTTCACCAGATGCTATAGGTACCCCATGAATTCTTCCAATGCTTGAACCTCTTTGTCTTGGCTTCCAAATTCTATCTTTTTTTTTTCCACACAAATTTGGAAGGAAAATTAATGTAAGTAAGATTCATAGCTTCAGGGTAAATGGCATTACATTGCATCCAACCAGTGAACATCGATTCTCTGTTGGAAGCCCTGCTTATTACTATTTCCACATTATGATCCTCATCGTATACGACGCTCTGTTGACCAGGCATATGGAAACTTAGCCTTTCAACATGATGTGATCTATGATGTATTGGAAAGTTACAGATACGCCATGCAGCCTCACAACCTGAAAGATATCTACCTTCATACCAATCTTTTACTTCATCCTTTGAGCGCTTATCATAATCTTCTCTGATTACTTCTCCGTTCATTGTATATTTGAATGAAACTCGGCCGGATTCTTTATTCAAGTATTTGAATAAGTATTTTATAGCACCTGCTTGATTACACCATTCTACATTGATGTGTGCATGAAACCTGAGTGTCAAATACCGATTGTAACCAACCACCCATGTATTATCTATTGTAGCACCATTCTTTTCAAATTTATTTCCATCATTGCGTCTCCTGTAATCAGGAAAACCATCATCACCTATTGTAGTTTCCTCTTTGAACTTTTTAGGGAATTTTTTGGAGCATTCATCTTTCACCATGCAAGGACTGTAAGGAAACTCTTTACCACAAGGACCATGAATTATCATCTCAGTAACAATGTTGTATAGAACAGGATTGCTATCCTTGTCTGGTAGTTCAACACATATGAAGTTATCAATATCCTCTGGTTTGGATAGTTTGTCATCACGATGTAACCACACCACTATATGTGCATGAGGTAGACCTCTTTTCTGGTACTCAACCGTGTAGACGGCTGAAAAGTTATTATACAATATTAACTATATGGAATAATTACTATTGATGTATAAATACAAAAAATTATTTCAAACAAAAAGATGTAAATGATAGTTAAAACAAACCTGCTTCCTGACGGCCAAATACCTCTTTAGCTTTTATCTCTTTCATCAGTCTTTCAAGCTTCATCATGAACACTCTTGAAACTATATCTGGCCTATCTTCGGGCCTCAATCCTTTCTTGTTGCAATATCTTAATATTTCTGGCCACTTGTTATTACATGTAAATGTTAAAAAAACATCCGGATAGCCATATGTCTTAACTATAGTCATTGCATCAATGTAATTCTCCCTTTTCCATCTTTCACCTCCTGTGAACGTAGAAGGTATTATCACTCCTCTGCCCAACATCTGAAGCTTCAGTATTTCCATGGTCAAGCTGCTTTCTAATGTTTTTATAAGTGTCACATCGAAGATTTCTTTGATTTCTCCTGACCCAAAATATCCTACCAGCTTCAACTGCACTGTATCCATCAACTAAAAACTGTTGAAAAAGTCTATGTCCATATAGCAGCATTGATCCATCTATGTCTCTGTCCTGTATACAGTATGCAAACCACTCACGCATACTCATCCATTTACGCGGGCCTTTCCTTTCGTCATCTACCCCTTCAATATCATCACAATACACATTTTCATCTTCGTCAGAATCTAATTCTGGATCTCCAAGTTTTATGTTGATTCGAAAACCATCTTCACCATAAGGAAACAACAAAGGATATTGAAGTGAGATGTACGATGGGTGTAACTCATTTATACGCTGAAGTTGTCCAGATTTATATTGAACAATTATGTCTCTTGTCTCAGTTTCATTTCCTTCATCGCCTGGTAATATAGCTGGGACTTCGTCAACAGTTGAAAGATTGTGCGTTCGGGCATCAGTTTCCCTTGTCGAAATTAGCTTTAGTCTAATCTCACTCGAAGAATCTGATTGGACAGTCTCACGCACTTTTCTGTATGTTTTAACCAAAACATTGTGTTCATCCATCGTAGTCTTTATGTCGTTCACAATCTGACCATCAAACTCCTTTGTTTTTTTTTTATTTTTCCCTGAACTGCATTGTCATAAATAGTACACAATGTAATAGAATGGTTAAAAATGTGGATCATTAATCAGGATATTAAATGTAAAAGCTATTACAGTAAGCATGTAATCATTGAAATGTACCTTAAAGCTCCAATCCTATTGCTGACTTCATTATGGGTGTCATATATGTATAACTGAGAAAATTTGGGTTTGGAATCATCCTCTGGAAGTAAACTACCCATGAGATGGCTGTTGTGTCCTTGCATTTTGAAAACATATTGGGCACATCCATCATTAATTGAATTAACTATGTTACCATCCATAGAAGTAAACGCGAACATGTTATTATACGCTCTGATATTCTCCAAGAAATGTTTGCTTTTATCATCATTTGACATGAACAGATGTTTTAGTTTAAGAGGCGGTTCTTGCAGGAAGGGAAATGTATTTTTCCTTGCTTACAACACAGAGAGAATTTAGGTTGCTCAGGTCTCCTTTGCTTGTTCACTCTTTCTTCATACCATATGTTAGATCCACAATATTCACATACATAAATTGGATCTCCCAAGTCATCGTACTCTAAAATAAAAGTATATTTACATATCATGTATTATACTGATGAAATAATTGTTGTATGATAATTAATACAGTATGTTGTACATGGATTGGTAGAATATTACCTGTATTTATGCATGTTAGATTCCTGCTAATGACTTTGTATTTTCCAGGGCACAAATTTTTCTTCGATGCACCTATTGAGGTCTGATGGAGAATAGACGGATTTGATGATAATCTATCATCCAAAACAGCTTGCAGACGAAATCAATTTCACAACAAACAATAAATCAAGGTTAGATTTTAGAACTTCAATTACTCTATATCAAATTTCTTTCATATACGAATTATTTGTACGATGGAAGATCTATATTCAATTGAAAAAAGAAATTAATAAATAAGATGATGGCTTACATGTTGCTTTATCATTACTTTTACCCTTCTGCAATTGTGATCTGCATATTCGATTGGAACTAATGGATTCCTTCATGGGTTGTGAACTTGTATCCCCAGAATACATGAATATGAGATTACTTTATCCATGAATAGCAATACTACCCATCGTAACAATTGGTTTTTCTGGGATTACTTTACCCTTCCTTTTATCCAAAATTACCTTCCTCTTCAATCTGTAAGATCTTCCACAACTTGGTTTAACACTGATCTGTGACTTTTGCTCACCATGGATGGTTGACCTGTTTCTTTTCATATCTAACAACTCTTTTCTATCAATCCTGGACTTTTTCGCAACAACTGGATCAGGACAAGGTAATTCCAATATCTTTTTTCTATGAATTCTTTTCCTCTTACCACTGACTTCATGAGGTTGTGGTATTACAATTGGAACTGGCGGATTACCAGTAATTACCGGTTGATGAACACTGAGTCTTTTTTTTCTGTAAAATCCCCTTTCTTATCAATCTGGCCTGCTTTGCATCCCACTTAGTTTTCATGGTGACTATAAGTTTCTATGATATTTAGGATTGGAATTTATCAGATGTGTTTAAATAAGAATGTTAACAGGAATTGAATCTTATGTTTGATTTATATGATAGAAAATATTAATTAAAATACATTATCACTAAGGAATTTTTTTTTATAAAGATCAATGACATTGCCTAAAAAATAGGATATAAACAACCAATTCACAGTGAAATTGTCATTAGTGTATCTATAATTATATAGTCGTATGAAACTTTAAAACTCAGTAAAGCCAATTTACTGCATATACTGTTACTTTCAATTTACTGATTGGATATTTAATGCTCCATTATTAAGGACTGGTAATTTCTTATATGTATGATTATAAGAATTTATGCGATTATAAAATCAAAGAAATTGAATTATGGCATTAGATTATAAAAATCAAAATCACTGTGGATAAAACAACGGAAAACAACATTCAATGATATAATAGATAATTGTGACTGAAAGTTGGAAAACAATAAGTTTATGATTAATTATTCCAAATAACATAAACAGCTAAAACAATTACAGGACTTTCAAGATCAAATGTTCCTTATTAACTGCCTTCCTTGCATCTATATGAAATCCGAGCTTGATACCAGTAGGGATCCTTTTTAAACCCATCGTGTACTCAATGTCTCCTTCGACAATCACTACAAGAAAATGGGGTGTTTAATGGCCAAGTCATGTGGTCAATAAAAGGCAAAATGTGGTCACTGATGATAAATAATGACAACTATCCAGTCGTCAACGGTTTGTTATTATAGGGGTGTCACTAAATCTTAATAGTTACGGCAATTCTAGATTGGACACTAAAGTTATAAATTTAATGACTATAGGATTTTCATCATTAGCATTAATTACGACTTACCGTCGTTACACCATTTAGTCATTAAAAACTCCATTTCGTCACTATTAATATCACTTTTAGTGACGTATTCTTACAGTAACCATTTCAGAGGTCACTATAGACCTTCAGTCGACTCTTTCATTAACGAAAGAAAAGTGACGTAAGCACACGTTTTTTTACGACATATAGTCACCATTATACTACATCAAATTAAGGACCAAAATTTTACAGTGACTATATTTCTTGTCACCTATAACTGAAAGTCAAACTTTTTAATGACCATTATGAAGATGACATCATCATGGCCTAGTGACTACTTCAAGTCATGAATACTTTACGTAAAAATAGTGACACCAAACTGAAGAGAAAAAGGTCGTCACAAGGTTAATTTATTTTACGAGGGTATAATAGTCAATTATTATTTATTAGTAGTGACAATAACTACTGTCAAATAATCTCGTGACTACATTAACTCACCATTAATTTATTTTTTAGGGTAAAATTGTCATTTAATAGGAAATCAATAATGGCTACACTTATTGTCGAATATTGTCGTTGCTATATAATTGTCACTACTAAATCACTAATAAAAATGTGGTTATTAGAATGGGTCATTAAAACGTCTGTTAGTGACAACAAGATATTAAAATTGCAAATTTTTTAATTGAAAATAAATATAGAAATTTTGATTATAAAATTTTATTGCAAAATATCCAAATTAAAAAACAATTTCTAGATAATTCCCTGATTACAACAAGAAACGATTAATTCAAACAAAAATTCAAAACTACACTATACTACAAAACTCATTACATAATATTTTGAGTAAACAACAATGAATATGTAATCTTTGAGTTTTTCGAATGCAATCCATATCTTCGAATAATGTGCAACCTTGCGGATTCATGGCAACCATTGAATCGCAAGAAATAAAAGAGAGTAATAAGTTTCCCATTTGCTCATCTCTGTGGTGAAAGTTTGGCGCATCAAAATTAGAACATCTTAGTAAGGCACAACCTCCTGAATTCGAAAAATGACAGATATTCCGACCCAACATAGAGAAAGGAAAAAGAAACGAAAAGGGGTAAACCAAAGCAGACCGTTCATTCATATGTTTTATATATTTATTTTTAAAAAAAAAAAACAAAGAGGACCAAATCTGTTCTTTCTTTCAAAAAATAAGAAGCCATAACTTGCTTTACAAAAAACGAAGCCAAATCTGTTCTCAGAAAAAGAAGCCAACAAAATCATTTTCATCTTCTCTAACAATTGCTAATAAGGAAAAGTGAAACCTTGATCCAAAACTCGAAATAAGCAAGTTGTGCTTCACGTGAAAAACAATCGAACAATAGTTTACTAACATAAAAAATTAACAATAACTATCATCATGATACGTCTAGTAGCAGCCAATAATCCCAAAATCAAAACAATACTCAAAACTCAATTTGGACTATTTTTTTGGGACGAAGAGAGTATTATTCAAATGTAGTACATAATAAAGTGAAAATTATACTTCAAATATGTTGGTACATATTGACATAAACATTTTTAACTCTCTATTTATTGGTCTTGTGTTAAATACAATTCTATAATGAACTTTAAAATAAGTTGCACGCTCACACTCACACACATATATACATATAACTAAGTTTAATTACATTTCTATACAAACTTTAAAATAAGTTGCACACACAGACTTTAAAATAAGAATGGGCATATAGTCATGCACTTTGATCCATCAATATCATATAACTGTATTATTTTTGTTAACATTCAATGTAATAGTACACACTAGTTGTTAGACATGTCCGATGGATGAGGAGGACATATATATATATATATATATATACATTACAACACAAGTGAAACAAAAAAAAATATTATTTTATGAATTTTTTATTTTTATAAACTGTATAATCATGACTTCATTGAAAAATATATAATAAAAACATCAATAATACTTGACCAAATGAATGCAATGATAATTTATTTGACTCAAAATTTTGGTTAACATTCCAATTTGTAATAGTACATTTGACATACAATTCAGATGTAATTCTTACGTATATCGTGTCGCTATGAAACTAAACAAAAAACAAATCAATACATACTATTGCAATTGTTAGGAGTCTAATTATGCAAACACAATTCGTACTTATAGTATGCTATGGATGGTTTACCATTGTTCATTTATTATACGTAATGTCAATAATAAATTGTGCATTAGTTTGAAAAGATAAACGTATATACACGAGTATAGATAATAAGATTATTTAAGGTATCAACGACTATTGATAATCTTAAATTAATTGTCGAATATGCTTATTAAATGATATTATTCTTTCCGTCTTGAAATTATTGCCCAGTTTAGATTTTTATTTTTAGTTCAAATTGTACTAAAAGTAAAATACAAACTGGATAATAATTTGGGAACAGATTGAGTAAACAATAGCTGTTACTTTATTTAGAACGTAGAACACATGCTATAGTTAAATAGTGAATTAATTAGTTTTGTCTATTACATTAAATAATGAATTAATTGGTTTTCTCTGTTATACACACATTATATGGAGGTGTCATATATTGTAAAAATGAAAAGTTTGACAAACATAAAACTCAAATAATTTATACGTAGAAAATTATATAACTTTTAAGTAGTATGAACAATTAGGCACAAGAATAAATCACCAACCCTTGCACTATGTTTTGCACCAAATATGATATAAAGATAGAATATTTCAAGCATTTTTTTTTTACCAAACTCATTGCACTTTAACCTTATTGCATGAAATTTATAAATGCTTCAGTTTGAATTTTAAGACTTCGACTCTCCAAAATTTGTTTGGTTATTATTCTATTAGGATGTACAATTCTAAGGAGACAATGTATACATTATAATTAATTTCTTTTAAGACTTCAACTCTCCAAAATTTGTTTGGTTATGTAGCTAAGTAAACTGTTAATGAAGTGATATGGTGCATGAGGATTTTGCTAAAGACCCTCGCAGCATAAGGTTAGGTCTTGCTTCTGATGGATTCAATCCATTTGATATGAGTAATTCATACAGTATTTGGCCTGTGTTCCTTGTCCCTTACAATTTACCACCATGGAAATGCATGAAAGATCAGTTTTCGATTATGTCAATGTTAATTCCTGGACCAAAATCTCCTGAGAAAGATATTGATGTATATTTGCAACCTTTGATTGATGAGTTGAATGAATTGTGGGATGGTGTTGAGGTTTATGATGCATATAAAGAGGAAACATTTATATTACGTGCTTTGCTATTATGGACAATAAATGATTTTCCTGCATATGCCATGCTCTCGGGTTGGAGTACACAAGGATACTCTGCATGTCCTGTATGTATGAATGATACAACTTGTATACATTTAAGAAACAGTTCAAAACGGTGTTATATGGGGCATCGTAGGTTCTTGCCGAAAAGTCATCGGTGGCGGAAAAATGAAACATGCATTTGATGGAACTAGTGATATGAGAGATCCAATTATACTCTATTCAGGAGAAGATGTTCAAAGAGAGTTGCAACTCCATGCGCATGAGTTTCCTGCTTTTGGAAAGGGGAAAAAGGTGATTGAGGAGGTACAATCGAAGCAAAAGCGGCAACCAAAGCATAAGCGGCAACAAAAGAAGAATAATACGGAAAATATGAAATGGACAAAGAAAAGTATATTTAACATTGATATCATGCATGTAGTGAAAAATGTGGCTGAGAGTTTAATTGGAACAATTATGGACATTCCTGGAAAAACAAAAGACACATGGAAGGTTCGAGAGGATTTGAAGGAACTAAAACTTAAGGAGGACCTACATTTAAAGCAAAATGGTGATTCTTTTATGATGCCTAGGGCGTCTTACCACCTAACAAAAGAGGAGAAGGTAAAAATAACTGATTTTCTGGCATCAATAAAATTTCCAGATGGCTTCGCTTCAAATATTTCTCGTTGCATAAAGAATGGAGAATTTCAATTGTCTAGTATGAAAAGTCATGATTATCACATTTTTATACAACGAATTCTCCCTGTTGCAATCAGAGGCAGTTTGACCAAGGAAGTTCGGCAAGTAATATTTGAGCTTTGTTCTTTTATTACATTGTGCTCAAAAACTGCTTACCGGGACGTTTTAGAAGCAGAAGAGGAAAACATAGCAATCATACTGTGCAAGCTAGAAAAGTTGTTTCCTCCATCTTTCTTTGATATAATGGTCCACCTTTTGGTTCATTTACCTTCAGAAACAAAGGTTGCCAGTCCACCCCAATTTCGATGGATGTATCCAATCGAGAGGTATTCTTTGTTAATCTTACTTATTTTTTTCTTTAAAAGTTTTTATACAACTAATATTTTTTTTTCTATTATTGAGTAGGAAAATGGGGACCTTGAAGGGATACGTAAACAATAATGCAAGACCCGAAGGTTGTATAGCCGAGCGATATTTGGATAAGGAATGTTTGACTTTTTGCTCAATGTATTTACACGATGTGGAAACAATGTTCAACAGAGTTGAGCGCAATAATGATAGGCCAACATCTAATGAAGAATATACTGTATTTTCTACCTCTGCACGTCCATTTGGTGCAGCGAAATTTGGAACCTTAACTCGGCCAGAATTAGTCAAGATACATGCATACATATTAAACAACTATGACGAAGTTAATCCATATACAATGTGAGTGCACTTTTACTTTTTTTCCTTTATATATATTTTTTCACATCTTTACATAATTTCATCTTATGTCAGTGAGCATAAAGAAAAACTCGAGAAAGAGAGTTATCAAAACATAGATCAAAGACATGAAAAAGAATTTTCCCATTGGTTTTGCCAGCAGGTAAATGAAATTTAGTTTTGAATATTAATTTCAATAATTTTGCATATTTTTTCAAACTTTTGTTAACAACTAATATACATATGTATATATATATATATATATATTGACAGGTTATGTCTTCAACAAATACGTGCCCTGATGAAATACGATCATTGGCATTAGGCCTGGATAATAGAGTTACACGATATAGTGGTTGCATGGTAAATGGTTATAGATTTCACACTCAGTCACGTGAAAAAGAAAGGAAGACACAAAATAGCGGGGTTGTTGTTGAGGTTATACACGGGAACAACGCAATTGACTTTTTTGGTGTTCTACAAGACATCATTGAGGTTGAATATCTTGTTGGAAAATGCAAAGTAGTGCTATTCAAGTGCGATTGGTGGAATGTGGAAAATTCATCAGGTATGCAAATTGACAAAGAATCAGGACTGATAAGTGTCAATTTTTCAAAGAAATGGTACAAGACCAACCATATATACTTGCATCATAGGGTATTCAAGTATTCTATATGAAAGATATGAAATTGAATGGTAACTGGTTCATTGTTCAAAAATTTAATCCTCGAAGTTCATATTATCTTACGACCCCTGAAGATGAGGAGTTGAGTGAAGAAATAGACCAACAAGAAGAACCGGAAGTAAATGTGGTAATCGATTTAGATATTGAAAACCCTTCGCTGTCAAGATCTGGTTTACCATTACAAACGGTTGATTCATCATGTGTCCATGATCTATCCAACGATGAAGCTGAAGAAAATGTTGATGCATTCAATAATGAAGATGAAGATAATAGGGATGGTGTAGAATCATCTGAAACATAATAGCTTTTCCATTTTTTGAATCTATTTTTTTTTATAATTATATGGTTCTTTTTTTGGTACTTTCAATTGATATTGTGCCTATGAATTACATTCATGAAAAGGTTATATATATATATATATATATATATATTTCATTTATTATTTCAACTCTAAAAAGTTAATATGCCTATGAATTACATTTATGAAAAGGTTTTATATATATATATATATATATTTCATTTGTTATTTCAACTCTAAAGTTAATATACTAATTATGTGAAAACGAATTTTCTTTCTGCAAAACAAAAGAAATTTTTAATTGAACATAAAACTCAAATTTGTTCGTTTAGTCTAATTTAGTTTACAATAGTTTTTTTCATTTTTTGGTAACATATAGTGTCGACTTTTCATGGCCATTACTGTAAAATATGTTAGTGACAGCAAAATATCATCACCATATCTTTGAATTATGGCTTCTATAGTGACGATGGCAAATAGTCATCAAAACAATGGTCACTAAGGTTGGTCATTTAGACGCGAGTCTTTCCTACCCCACAATTTGTTACTACTTTGCGGCCACTATATAGTTTGCGTCACTAGATTCAAAGATAGTGACCATAACTTGTGATACCATTAGGTTCGTCCTAAATAGTGGCTTTAATGACCATTATTGCACAGTCATTATATAATATAGCCACTAAATGGGGGTTTTCCTTGTAGTGAATGAAGCGGATAATCAGATAAATAGACATGGGCCATTCTGATAACAGGTTCTTCATCGTATTATATGATCAAACTATTGTAGTCTTGAATCTCAAGTCTTCTGACAATGTGTCATGGTATTTCCTTTCACACAAAAAAATCAAAATCAAATATCAATAATAATAACAGTAACTAAATGATATAATCATTTTGCAGAATTTTATTTTTCGTAAGTTACAAATGGTAACCATTATCTCACCAATCTACCACGTTGAATGACATCAGTGTTCATGACTACGTTGAAAGTATTTTGATCACTATTAGACCGTATGTAGTCAATTGTGTCAACTTCACCTGCAACAGTGAATTAAAAATTCAGATAAAGTATAAAAGGATAAATGTAATCAAATAAACTTCTTTTGCATATGAAATGTAAATTGATCAAACCTTCAGATGAATCTGAAGCAGATATATCCTGGTCACAGCAGTAACCTTCACTGTTGAAAACCCTTAACTTAAAGTATAATTTCCCTGTGTAAATGAATATTACATTTACACATCATAGATGATTAAAGTAAAGATAATGAAATTCTTCCCACATGTTGCCTTCAAAACCTACAGGTTCACCCTGTTGTGTATATATATTAAAATTCCACTGTTTGTGTTTATCATCAAGGACCAGTAAAACAGTTTGATTCAAAGGCCAACCTATAGCCCTAAAGTACTGTGGGTTAATACCCTACGATTGAAAAACATAGACAATCAGGACAATAAATTTGTGTACTAAACAGATTTTAAAAATAAAAAACCTAATTAGAAGCTGAAGGTATAATTTAAACTTACACATCGGAGAGCATTGTTAGGATTTAATTCCAAAAGGTACCGATGTCCAATGTTTGCATCAAGGTCAGGGGAAAATCATTGGCATCCATCGTGATTAAAATTAAATAAATGCAGAACGTTAGAAGACTTGTGATAAACAACATGAATCTTAGATTGAGGAAAAACACGATGGCTGCAAATAACTCCTCAAGTGCAGATCCGTATACTTGACACCTTTTTTTCTAATTAATATGCATATTTGCAAAAACACTGCAAATCCCTGGTACTTCAATCATGATTTGTTGCCCAACATGTCTTAAATTTGCAGTGAGGTTACTGCTAAGTATCTGGAAAAAGAGATAAAAATTACAAATCATAAAAGTCATTAAACTAAACTCATAATTGAGATTGTATCATATACTTACCAATCCTTTTGTTCGAATGTTTGCTGGAACTGAAACCAATTGATCATAACCATAATCCATTTTGTTTGCTGATATTCAACCTGTTCTGCTTCTCAAACCTGCAAACTACTTTTGCGTTTATGTTTTGTTTAAGACTGAATTTGGGTTATATGTGAATATATGTTTTTAGTCTGTATTTATATACCTATTTAAGATCCCTTATAATTAGGAGTTTATTAGACTTAACTGTTAAGGAATGAAACTCTGTATATTATTTTTTTATTTATTAACAACCAATCAACTCCCAAATAATTGATTATTTTACCAGTCTTTTAGGGATAAAACATTTCAATTATCTGTCAATTGTATCCACGTTCACATAAAAGTCTTTCAAAATTGATCAAATTTAAACTTTTTAAATTCCAATAAATATATTAATTTTATAGAGACTTTTCAGGATATGAAGATTCAGTTAACTTATCCACTCTGAAATATTCAGTTCAATCCGTGTGTATCTTTACCATTTTATCTAGATTGAAATATTTAGTTCAATCCGTGTGTATCTTTACCATTTTATCTATATAGTATTAATTCAGCAGTGAAGGGATAGGAGCTTCATATTCCTAATTTCTCGTATTTCAACATGTAAGAAACTATAAAAATATGAATATTAAGTATCAACTTAATACTACTCTTCATTATATTCAATTATAAGTGAAGCATCTAGAACACATAAGTTAATTGATATTTACACGTGACCATCAGTTATTCACAGAGACAATTGGTTTTCATCTTGAGAACTTTAACTCTATGAAATTACTTTGAAAAAAAAATTTAATGTTGCAGTTTGTTAAACAAATATTTACATTCATAACAAACACATTATGATAAACAGGATGAATGGAATTCAAATGTAACATAACATAATTATCAAAACAGATAGTTGAAATCAAAAGCAGAAATGATAAAAACTTATGATTTGTAAAAGGATAATGTTCCAATAAAACTTAAACGAAATAATGAAAAGTTCTCAACAGAATCAATATTCTGGACCGGGAACCATCTAAACACCGAAAGGTGTAAACTTTATTATGAAAACAGTAAATTGCTACCATTTTTTTTGTTTAAAATCACAGCTTTCTGACCCGCTTGTTGGGGTGAGACTTGACACTTTCTTCACCTTCATGTGCAATTGTAAACTTTTTAGGAGGAGGACTATCGGCCGAATCATCTCCAAGCAACACCAAATCAGTTTCATCAGAGCACAAAACAGCTGTCTGGAATTCCAACGTTGTGGTAAGTTATCAAGCATGTATTTTTCATTTAAAATAATAAACATTTTGATATTTTAAAGGTATTCAAACATATAAAATACCTTAGCATTGCTGTCCTGATTGGAGTCACAGAGTGATAGAATTGTGCACTTAGCTCTGGGTCAATGTCCTGGAACATTTAAAAAGTTGTCACATAACTATAATCACAATATGTATGTATATGTGTGTATTGGTAAACAATGAAAGTTAACATGATCATCAGAAACAGTTTCGAGGTACTTCTTTATAATTTCATGATCAGTAGCAATCCTTGCAATAGATATCTCACTTGTACTGTTCCTAATATTGTAATTGGACACATCCAGCCTGAACAAACACTTTCTCCCCACAATCTCCTCTAGGATATCAGGGTAATCTTTGTTTCCCTATATAGGTTATCAATAGGCATCTCGTGTAAGTAATCAACATTTGTATACTATTAGATGCATCGTAATCATCAAGTAAAAAAACTTAGTGAAACATATTGAAGTATACCTCCTGAATTAGTTCGGCAGCACTCTTGTTTATGAAATTGTAAAGCATCCTGTCCCAAAGTGTAGCAATCCTACTACCTGAACCATCAAGAACATATACCTGCAGTTTGAATCTGAAGTAGATTGAACAGATAAAAATTAATAAGTGATTGTATAATTAAATTAAATAATAATTGAAACTAAAATGGATAAACAATCTATAATGCTTAGTATATTGTTTATACTTTAAAGCAGAAACAGGTCCGTGACTGCTGCACATCCATTTTTTTGGACACAAAATTGCCTTTCCATTATCTGTCTTTCTGCTTTTTACAAATGATGGCTTTTTATTTCCTCCATTGTTCTTCTCAGCATCTTCTATCTCAAAAACCTTTCTGTTACAGACGCTGCAACCTGTGTATGACCATTCATTTTCCTTTGCTAATCCACTTATCTTAGCAAATACCACATCGTTGCAGCCCTTTAAACAAAAAGATTGCAGAATGATTAAGGTATAAATATTATAATTTGTAATGATATTTTATAATATCAACTCATTACCTGATCCAATTCGCTAATTCCAGACAAAGTTAGCATCTCTGCATCAGAGACAAAGTCTTCGAACGTTATGTAACCTGAAATTGAAGACAGTAGGGAGATCTTCTTGATTCTTGCACTTTTTATCTCTTCTTGCTTCATCCTATAGAGGTAAGTATATTGTTAAATTATAGCATACATTTTTGAATATACATGTTTTAAAATCACTGTTTTGACTTGTGTATGCAAATGAGAATATTTAACATTACTTGTGTTTGTACTCGTATATGTCAGCAAAGTTCATATCATTGAGGTATATCCTACCATTTTATAATATCATCAGTTATTCACATAGAGATTTGGTTTTCATCTTGAGAAATTTAACTCTATGAAATTACGTTGATAAAAAAAAATTTAATGTTGCAGTTTGTTAAACAAAGATTTACATTCATAACAAACACATTATCATAAACAGGATTGCTGGAATTCAAATGTAACATAACATAATCATCAAAATAGATAGTTGAAATCAAAAGTAGAAATGATAAAAACTTATGATTTGTAAAAGGATAATGTTCCAATAAAACTTAAACGAAATAATGAAAAGTTCTCAACAGAATCAATATTCTGGACCGGGAAACATCTAAACACCGAAAGGTGTAAACTTTATTATGAAAACAGTAAATTGCTGCCATTTCTTTTGCTTATCACAGCTTCCTGACCCGCTTGTTGGGGTGAGACTTGACACTTTCTTCACCTTCATGTGCAATTGTAAACTTTTTAGGAGGAGGACTACCGGCCGAATCATCTCCAAGCAACACCAAATCAGTTTCATCAGTGCACGAAACAGCTGTCTGGAATTCCAACGTTGTGGTAAGTTAGCAAGCATGTCTTTTTCATTTAAAATAATAAACATTGTGATATTTTAAAGGTATTCAAACATATAAAATACCTTAGCATTGCTGTCCTGATTTGGATTCACAGAGTGATAATATTGTGCACTTAGCTCTGGGTCAATGTCCTGGAACATTTAAAAAGTTGTTATATAACTATAATCACAATATGTATGTATATGTGTGTATTGGTAAACAATGAAAGTTAACCTGATCATCAGAAACAGCTTCGAGGTACTTCTTTATAATTTCATGATCAGTAGCAATCCTTGCAACAGATATCTCACTTGTACTGTTCCTAATATTGTAATTGGACACATCCAACCTGAACAAACACTTTCTCCCCACAATCTCCTCTAGGATATCAGGGTAATCTTTGTTTCCCTATATAGGTTATCAATAGGCATCTCGTGTAAGTAATCAACATTTGTATACTATTAGATGCATCGTAATCATCAAGTAAAACAACTTAGTGAAACATATTGAAGTATACCTCCTGAATTAGTTCGGCAGCACTCTTGTTTATGAAATTGTAAAGCATCCTGTCCCAAAGTGTAGCAATCCTGCTACCTGAACCATCAAGAACATATACCTGCAGTTTGAATCTGAAGTAGATTGAACAGATAAAAATTAATAAGTGATTGTATAATTAAATTGAATAATAATTGAAACTAAAATGGATAAATAATCTATAATGCTTAGTATATTGTTTATACTTTACAGCAGAAACAGGTCCATGACTGCTGCACATCCATTTTTTTGGACACAAAATTGCCTTTCCATTATCTGTCCTTCTGCTTTTTACAAATGATGGCTTTTTATTTCCTCCATTGTTCTTCTCAGCATCTTCTATCTCAAAAACCTTTCTGTTACAGACGCTGCAACCTGTGTATGACCATTCATTTTCCTTTGCTAATCCACTTATCTTAGCAAATACCACAACGTTGCAACCCTTTAAACAAAAAGATTGCAGAATGATTAAGGTATACAAATTATAATTTGTAATGATATTTTATAATATCAACTCATTACCTGATCCAATTCGCTAATTCCAGACAAAGTTAGCATCTCTGCATCACGGGCAAAGTCTTCGAATGTTGTGTAACTTGAAATTGAAGACAGCAGGGAGATCTTCTGGATTCTTGTACTCTTTATCTCTTCTTACTCCATCCTATAGAGGTAAGTATATTGTTAAATTATAGCATACATTTATGAATATACATGTTTTGAAGTCACTGTTTTGACTTGTGTATGCAAAATGAGAATATTTAACATTACTTGTGTTTGTACTCGTATATGTCAGCAATGTTCATATCATTGAGGTATATCCTACCATTAAAGAGGTTCGTTGTAGCCGAAACTTTTGCTACATTAACACAGCAAACAGTATAAGGAATACCCCATAGACATTTATGATAACTGAAATCTATGTCTTGAAAACTTACAATAGTACTTTTTACACTTGACATACTGCACAATCAAAACAACAGGATATTCGGGATCATTATTCATACAATTGAGAACACGGTCAGGGTGTTCTTCCCAAAGAGTAACCTTCAACGTGTCCGCTCTGCATATATGTATACTCTGTTAATAATATATAGACTATTTATATGTTGGCTAAAAATCAAAAAAGAATAATGTATTTTAAGAAACCATGTAAAAATGTATAGCTTTCATCCTCTAGTTGCACAGAAATCCTATTCTTACCCTTTTCAACAATAGGATCACTGTAGCCAATGATGTGTCCTATCAAATCTGAAAGAAAAGGGGTAATTTGTAAAGGTATTTACTTACAAAATAGTAGATTAAATGCTGCAGGTATACATGACAAAAATATGTAAAAATCTCATTACAAATTATAATTCATACTTACCACAACAATAGTCAAAGTTGGCAACAAAATTCGTAATTTCTGCAAAAGGAGTGTACTCAAATACATGATTAGGTATGTCAAGGTCAACAGCTTGTTCAACCAAAGTGTCAGATCCAAACACAATTTTATACTCGTGTTTGGAGCAATGGTAACCTCCATTTATGTTAAGACAGTGATCAAAACGTGACAACCTCCTGCAAACACCTTCATTTTTAAAGTACTTAACAAAATCTTTCATGATTCGAGCAGGTATGATAGCCTGGATCTTGGAACCCTGCATGGTTAAAAAATTTATATATAATGTACTTAAACATACACATAGAGTGATGTACATTAAAGAATGTTTTTTAAAAAACAAAGAAATAAAAATACCTGAGCATCAATCAAAGACAATTCAAGTGATTTGACATCCTTCTTATTTTGAGTATCATACATTTTCCATATAGTCGTCACACGAACGACAATGTTGAAATGGATGCTTTTGGTTGGCACCAACCCATTGATGTCGACAATGTACCCTTGTGCAGCAAGCTGTGGGACGGGAGGAGTAACAGCAGGAGTTCCACTTTGAACAATTGGATTCACAACAGGAATTGCAATATGGGATCCATCAACAGGGGTTCTTGATGAAGCCACTGATGTTTGAACGGGATGAATTTTCTGTGCAGTATCCATCAGAAAGGATTGTGACTTCTTTTCTGTGAGTGATAGAATTTTCTTGTGGTTCTTTTATAAAGGCTTTGATTTTGATTGAATGATCCCTATGCACGTATATATACAGATATTTTATCACGATGTGAAGATATGCCATGGATATATGAAGGTAAGTATATCTTTGTGATTTTGAACTTCCCTGCAAAACTGGAGAAGATGGAGAAGAAATATACACACACAGTCTGTTGTAGAGATATAGATGAATCAATCAAAATTCAAAAGTAGGGATGATTATCTTGTAGATATTTCGTTTATAAATGAATCACATGAAGTGAATTTATTTTATTTTGATTTTCAAATCATATAGTTGATTGTACTGTACATTAATTACAAGAATTATCTTGGAATATAGATGCATTGCTTAATTTTAGGAATAGAGAATATTCGATTTCATGTAATTATAGTTAATTAACCAATGTAATCCGTGTACATTTCTTTTTTTTACATTTCTGTTACTGATAGTTCAGTAAAATCATTTGTATATATGAAGATATGATTTTGATTATGTAACTGCAAGTTACAGGGGAAACATGCTTATCTCCCTGATTTGTTGGTGTAAATTGGACTTTTTCTAATTATCTTATGTAAATTTAAATTAGCTATGGGTTTCCATATTTTATCTCAACATATTTTTTGGCATTTTTTTTGCAGGGTTTTTTTAAGACTAATTTTTATCTCAAAATCTAGAGCGTCACATGTTAATTTTCATTTTGTACTAAAAAAGGCTTTTGGAGGAAAAATTTTCATTGTGGAGCTGATATGTGTCCTTTTTGTTTGCTACTTTAATCAAGTACAATGGATTACAAGTAAAAAGTTGAGGATTCAATTTCTTTTCATTTCAATCTCCTAAATTTTAATTTTTAAAAATTGATATTTATTCACCATTATTATTATCTTCATTAAAAGTAACCCTAATAGTTTCGACTATCCTTTCCTTGCAATTTTTTTCATTTCATTCTCTTCAATTTAACCTTTTGACGTTCAAAGAAATATTCTGTACTATTCCCTTCATCTTGTAAATAACCCACATTTATATTGTTTTGAAAACTCAATGTAAACTATTTTGTTGAGACAGAGAAACAACTTACTGATGTTAACCATGTCCCTCTTCTACTGCACTAGGGTTAACATGATGCGAAGGTTTTAGTTTTGTATTTAAATATTAAATTAGAATCAATCATGAGTTTAAAAATCTGCAAATGGTCATTTGTAAATTATCTCAAACTAAAGAGTATTCTATATGTCATTTTTTTTTCTTTAGTTCAGTCAGTTAAAATTAGATATTTTTGCTCAGTCACCTGAAAACAATCTGGTAGTATCAGGATCCTATTCACAATTCTTTGAAAACAGGAAAAAGAAAAGGAATAAATCATAGTTCTCAAAGTGTAAGCAGTTCGTGATTTTTCCAAATCTTTAGAGAAGTCAACTGTATACTAAATCCATCCACTTTTCCAAATTTCTTCCCATTACTTCTTTTCCACTTTTTAGGTACGTTATTTTTTCAAAGTACTTTTTTTTCCCCCTTTTATTTACATTAAAAACGTGCACTAAAAGAGTTTTCAGAGAACCGAACCTAAGTGTTGATTAGAGTTGGGCAGTATTGCTTAGGGTTTAGAGTTTAGTATTTACATTAAAAATACACATGCACTAAATAAGTTTTTCAATGAAGCTAACTTTTAACTGTTGCTTAGAATTGGGCAGTAATACCCTCAGAGCTAATCTCAATCATATCAGATTTTTAAAAAAACCGGGAGACTTGCTTTTGATGAAAATAAAAGAGCAGTAAATGAAAACAAGCAAAATTGGAGAGAATACTATGTTTGGATGGTTTTTAGTAAGTTTTTTAAGAATTAAATATTGATAAATGTCTCATCCTAATATATTTTTTACATTTTCAAGACATTTTTTTTTACATTCTCAATAAAAAAAAACACAAAAAGACACTAAAAAATCCAAACATACTATGATTTAATGAATATTATTATATAATATACAACTGCATCATCGATCTAGGCTAAAAATAATTTACTTACAAGTCAAATAAGCAACCGTATCTTTACTTTGATTTTTCTTTTTTTAAAAAAAAAAAAATTGAATGGCCCAAATAAAAATTGAACCATCGATCTCCTGATAATAACCATTTCTATTTTGATTTCTTAATCACTTCACCCATCCCTCCGTTGATAACAAAGGATATATCCACGTGATGTTTTCATATACTTTTTTAATACGAGGAAGGTAGCTTAATAACCTTGAACATGCAAGGACATATGGGTGGACAAAATATACAGCTTGGGGGGTACAAATGTGGTACCAAAAAATTAAATAAAAGTTCTTTGAGGCTAGGCCGAAATAAAAGGTATCAAACGAGGATGGTGCCAAAAGTGAAATAAAAATTCCATGAATCAAACGAGGATGGTCCATATGAGAGAACCCATTTATATTTTCAACTCTTCAATCCTCTTCTGATCGCACGCTTAAATAACTACATGTAAGTTTTTCATAAAAGGTAAATTTTTTTAAAAAAGCACTGAAGTAAGATAAAACAACAACAAAAGAATTTCCCACCATTACTTTTTAGTGAACCATAATAATCATCACTAAACTATCAAAAGTATCACTGTTCAGAACTAAAATGCTTTTTTTCCCATGACAGTTTGATATAAACGTGAATAGCAGAGGGCAAACCAAGATATTCCATATTCTCCCTTATATGCACGAATCAGAAGAATTCTTAAATCAGAGGAGTTGTTTTAGTACACAATAGGTGACAAAAATTTTAAATCATGAAATCATTAGATTGCGCAGATAAAAAAATTTTAATTAAGAAGTATTCTAGGTAATCGTGATTAGAGCATGATCTCATTGGGATTGTATATCCTCGTAATGTAATGCACGTGTTTGATACTAGACAATTTGCCCCTTTGATTGTTACCAATATTTTAGAAGTCTTTTTTCGAAGTACTAAATTAGCAGGAAAATAGTAGAAAACTCGCATAGACCAACAAAAGGATACCTCCAACTAGAAAACTCTCTGTCATGCTTTGTCTTTGTTAATGTATTATAAGATTTACCATTTTTTTAAAAAAAGGGGGTTAAACTTAGACGGCAAATTATCTACCTAGCTAGTTTATGAGATCTTTGGATGCAAGAGAAGCTGAAAATCGGATGCACAATTCGACCTAATATTTTTATGTTTGGTTTAGTCTTCTTTTGCCTCACAAAAATAGGCCAATAGCATTTGTACTGAAACAGTACAATTTACAATTCACATGTAAATAATGTTTTTGTTTTAGAAGGCAGGGAATACAACCAACCAAGGAAATTGGGGCTATAATAGGCACATGTAGAAACACATCAGACTCGACCATCTATATATCCTTGAAGGGAAAAAAATATATACTTCATTGGGTTAGTAAAAAAACATGAACAGAAAGAGTTCAATCCCGGTGGCCGGCGGCGACGGCGGGGCAGCTATGATGCTCTTTCTCGGAGCAGCAATAGTGCTGTTTCTGTTGTCTTCTTTTACCACAGATGCACAGATTAACAACATATTTTGTTGCAGAACCTGCGAGACTGTAGCCGACGTATGCTACGCGAATTGCACGGCAAACGGAGTTCTGGTTCCCACCTCAGCCTGCGTCGCTGCCTGCGGCCAAAACTACAATAGCTGCGCCGCTCCATGCGGCACCTGCGCTCTGGCGGAATCGGTGTTTTGTTGCCAAGACTGCAGGCTTAAGAACCAAATCTGCTATGACAATTGTGTTGTCCAGGGCTCCGGGAGTGCCCAGCCTGGCTGCGTCTACGATAATTGCGTTACCACCTATGCCTCTTGTACCGACGCCTGCCCCGGCCGTTGCATCTGATCGACGATTGATCGGCGGTCCGATTGGATGAAGAAGAGGTGACAAGATGAAGGAGAGGAGGTGTTAGTTTATTTTCTTTTGAATTTAATTTTCTGTTGGGAATAAAATGCATGGATGCATATTAATATTATACGTATGCATGCATGCATCATACGTAACCGTATGTGTCCTTTGCTTTGCACTTCGAGGAAGGTTTCTTGTGTGTATTTAATTACTCCTTCTGTCGCAAAAGAATATCTAAACTCTAAACCCTAAAAAATACCTAAATCCTAAACCCTAAATAATGAATACAATTTTTCTTGTCCTCCTATTTTGTTAATGGATCTCCTTCTACAGTAATCTAGAGTTCTAGACTAATGAGTCATTCTTTATTTCTCCGTATCCGGTGCCAATAATCGTTATGTATCGAATTTCAGCTGCTCTGGAATTGCCTCTACGTCTGATTAATTTTTCGCCGATTTCCATGTAGACCCTTGTGGGCTGCAGGCTCATCAATTTAATTCGGGTGCCAGTATGATGTCCAGAGTTCGTCCTCCTCTTGTTCTACTGATCTGGTTGGCTTAGAAATTCGAAAAAGTTCGGATCGAATTGAATGGAATGAAGTGCAGAATTAAGCACATGACATTTATTGAAAATCCCTTCGTGGGATACTTTGAATGTTGCTTTACAAACTGGGATGTAAACTTGACAGCAAAAAGCACGAAAATTATTCATTTTTTCTTCAGATTTGGATGGTTTGGAACGAGCTCATTTAGTTGCGTTTTGTTTTTAATATGTGTTTTGCTCTCTTTCAAGCTTTGTCCCACATAATAAAAATATAAAACATGAATAGCTTTGTCCCACATCGACGGATTGCTGAAAGTTGGGGAGGACGGAACGAAATAAGATAGGGAGGAGCGGATCGTGATAACATACTTACCTGGACGAGGTCAATGGGTGATCAAGAAGGCCCATGGCCTAGGTTGGTGACCTCCATCGCACTTTGGAGGGGTGCCCGCCTAAGGTCTGCTCTTTGAGCGGAGCCTACGTCATAATTTGTGGCAGAGGGGGCCTGCGTTCGCGCGGCCCCTACCCAATTCCAAGCCTAAATGTTTCTATCTAGTTGTCTGATATTATAATCATCTGCTCCATATAAGACCGTCGTCGAAAGGCACAAGCAGGCAAGGGGGATCGTCCAAGGTTTCGATTCGATTGATGGTTCTAAAATTGTAACCTAACCTTGTTTAGTGAAGGTAATAATAGAACTAGCAAATCAAATCTCTTTAATTACCAATTCAATTGTCAATTAAACCGTTACATAATTTCTATATATAATACTCCCTCAATCCCAGAAAATTGTCAGTTAAACCGTTACATAATTTCTATATTATAATACTCCCGCTGCCCTAGAAAAATAGTCCAGTTTGAAAATGTACAACTTTTTTAATTTGGTTAAAGTACAACTTATTTTATGCCCCTAACTTTCACTAATGCTCTTCTAGTTATTTCTATAAAAGTTAACTACATATACATTTATTTTACAACTTAAATTTGATCAAAATTTTTATCTCAAAAAATATTGACAATGTATCTTTGATGCAAAGATCTCGTTACGTAGATTAATTTGATATATAACATATTTTTTAATTATTCATGTATTAAAAAATATAATCATTTGAAAAAAATGAGAAAATTAAAAACAATGAAAATCAAAGGAAATGGACCTTGTTTTCCTTACCACTACTCTTTTGGATATTTAAGTAATTTTAATTCAATTAATTTTGATTTTTGTGAAACTGGACTAATTTTTTGGGACAAACTTTTTTATTAAACTGGACTATTTTTTGGGACGGAGGGAGTAATTTAATAAACAACATATTCTAAGGATAATTATTGGTACAAGAAAAAATGACAAGGAAATGATCTCATCCATCTATTATAAAAACTTTTCATACGGGGTTTAAACATTTAACATTAGGGTCTATAGTTTAGATATTTGACACATCATTCATTGTACATTTTCTTTGTTATTTTTTTCATCTGCGTATCACTACTCATATTCTAAAACTTTGCATAGTTATTTTCTCAAATATGACACAAACCATCTTTCCCAATTCCAAGTCCAAATGCTCACATCTAAATAGATTTGCTGCTCGGTATGAAAATTTGATTATCTTCTTTAGTCGGGTAAAAGGCCCAAGAACTCCCATGTCAGCAAATCTTATAGTAGTATTTTGAAAAGTTGTATATACTTCCTCTGTTCCAAAATTATTGTCCTGTTTGAGAATTTACTTTTAGTACAATTTGAACTAAAAATGAAAACCCAAAATGGACAATAATTATGGGACAGAGGAAGTAATTGATTTTGCAATTTTCAATCGTTTCATTCTCTGAAGTTTATAAAATTTTGATAAGAGTCTCCTCCACGTCATTTTGTCCTTTTGTTGAAATCAGTTAAAACTAGATATTTCTGCTCAGTCATCTGAAGACAAACTGGTTGTAATATACTTAAAAAAAAAAAAAAAACCTGGTAGTAATATGTTGGGGATTCCTACTTGCCTACTTGAAAGAGAATATCGTAATTTCCTCAAAGTTTACAGTTCCATTCGTGATTTTTCCTTTTCTTTTTCCTTTTCCGAGCTATTCACAATTCTTCAAAGAAAAAATGAAAGGAAAAAGAAAAGAAATTAATCGTAATTTTCTCAAAGTATACAGATCCATTCGTGAATCTTTTTCCAAATCTTAAGTGAAGTCAACCTGTATAAGCTAAATCCATCCATTATTTCCAAATTTATTTCCAATGCTTCTTTTACATTTTCTATGTACGTTATTTTTCAAAGTATTTTTCTCTTATATTTAGTTATTTACGTTAAAAACGCGTGCCCTAAATTAAAAAAATACTCCCTCCGATTCTTATTATAAGCCATTTTGATTCCGTCCTATATTTAATTTAGAATGTCTTTTTAATAGGAAAAAATATTTAAACATATATTTTCACATTCGTTATGTTCTCTTAATTATTATTAAATATTTTTAATGTTTTTATTTCAATTAAATTGGAATCTTAGGAAAAACCTAGGACAAAATCAAAATACAACCGGAGGGAGTACAATGCAACTAGGTCGAATCTCAGCTGTCCATCGATATTCTGTAATTAGTTCAATGAAAATGACAAAACGGAAGACTTGGTTTTGATGAAAATAAAAGAGCGATAAATGAAAAAAACCAAAATTGGAAGGGGATTAGTAATAAGGAAACTTTGTTTCAACGAATATTATACTAGTATATTGTAGCTTATAAATCCAGGGGTATTTTTTATATCTAGGATCATTTTAGTTGAATACCTATTATATTCTCACTTAATATAGGAAGTACTCCTTATTAAGCATTAAAAAGTATCCTAAATTGAAAATACGTTCACTGCGGTGAGTAAGTCAGTTACCATATTCATCAACGTGATAATATACCATCGTCAATACAAATTAGAGGACCATGATTGATCATTATTCACCATTCAGTCTCATTCAATAAGCATGGATTTTATTTTTTTAATTAATCCTAAATTTTCGTCTCTACTAAATAAATTCACAAACGCAAGGGCAAAGTCAACTTGGAATTCTTTTGGCTAACAGAGTTGACTAACGAAAACTTTTTGGCTAACGATAAAGATAACGATAAAGATAAAGATAAGCATAATAAATAGTTATTAACGGATACTTTTTGTCTTTTTTTGACTCACGGAATTGACTAACTAAAGCACCAATTTCAAACACTGTTTATAAGTACAGTGATCTTCTCATGAATTAAAACTTAGTAGTGACTAAACTGCAGACTCTCGTATAATTTAATGACCTTCAGGACACACTCTTTATTAAAAAAAAATATCCATACAATATTTTAAATTACTTTCAAAATACTCCTTGAATCATATTTCAAATTTAAAACGAAAACGGAAAAAAAAAAAAAAAACTCTTCATGCGGCCACTTAATTACCTTGAACAGTACATCCGTTTGTAGCACATGCAAAATGAAAATTATGTATAAGAATACCCAAAACTTTACATTGAAACAATTATTTCTCTGTCTTGAAATTATTATCCGATTCACTTTTACTATAAATTGAACTAAAAAATGAAAATTTAAATTGGATAATCTTTTTGGACAGAAAGAGTAATTTCCATTTTTCATCCAAATTATATATAGTTGATCACTTTAGTATTCTAAATTTTTTATTTTTATAAGATCAAATGTATTTTAATGAACTGGAAGTGGAAAAGTTGAGTGAAACAGTCAGCAATTTAGAGTAGATAATTATTGTTATAACTAGGTTGGGTTCGATTGTGGTTGTAGTAATCCATTTCATGAAACTTTCACTACTATGCAAGTAAATATTAGTGGACAAAATATATAGCTTAGGGTGGTATTAATATGGTACCCAAAAAATGGAATCAAAAGTTCTTTGAGGCAGGGCACAAAAATGTGGTATCAAACGAGGATGATACCAGAAGTGAAATAAACATTCTTGGAGTCTTGGTCCCATGAGACAGTAACCAATTTTCATCAACTCTTCGATCTTTCATCTGATGGGACATGTATAAAACTAAAGGCACGCATTTCCATGATAAATAAAATAAAGAATAATAATTAGTATAAGGAAAAAATAATAAAGAAAATTACAAGAAAATGATCTCATTCATGTATTGTTAAAACTTTTCAAACAAAATTTATACATTTAAGGTTATGCATCGTTAAGATTTTGATACATCCTTCTTTGTCATTTTTCCTTATTATTTTTTTCTTGTACCTATTATTATTCTAAAATAAAAATAAAAATTAATAGGTTAGCTAAAACCAAAAAAAAAAAAAAAATCTTTCTCAACAGCAATGTTTAGTGAACCATAATAATCATTGCACTAAACTATCCATCAAAAAGTTTCACAGTTCATCACTAGAAAGTCTTTTCCCAGGCCATATACACGTACGTGAGTAGTAGTGGACAAATCGAGAGATTCCGTTAAGGATGAAAGCCTGAAATATTCCGTTAAAGAAAATTGAAGATTATTCATCGACTTCGTCTCCAGTTCTCCTTTATATTCATTTTTCTGCCGAATCACTTTACTTGTCCACCATTCACAAATCACAATAATTCTTAGACCATGCAATCCATAGTAGTAAGTATCGTGAGATACGTATCCTATAGTAGTAAGTATCGTACGATACGCGATACGTATTACATATCAAAATCAAGAATTTTGATACGTATTATATTATGTATCGCAATTATTGTGTATCGGTCAACCAACGATACGTATCGTACAATACATACAATACACTATACGATTGTGTATCGTATGATACAAAAATATAGGTAAAAAATAAAAAAAAATTAAATAATTCAAATTGTTGTATTATAATAACCATTTAAATTTCAAATTAAGAGCAAATTTCATTTACAATTTGTTTTAAATAGATACTTTTGATTTATTCCTTTCACAAATATAATCTTTCTCAATTGAAGATAAAATTGCTTAATAATTATTATAGTCTAAAAAATAAAATAATTAAAAATATTATTTTATTCCTAATATCATTTTCTAAATCAAGTATAACTAATAGCATGTTGAATAAATGCAATAGATGTGTATATTAATTTTCTCACTATAAAATTTATGGCTATAATAAAAATTATTATAAAAATAATATTTATTACATATATTTTACGACTATTATTCATGTAATGAACGATTAATTTATGTAAATTTCAAATAGTCTTGAATTCAAGTTAATCAATTTATTTGTTTATAACTTAAAAATAAAAAAAATACAAATATATCAATTACATATGGAGTTTAAGGTATTTATTATTTATTTTATACATTATTATTATATTAAAACGTATCTTACGATTCGATATACGATACGATACACGTATTATAAATTTAGATTTTCAATACACGATACGTATCACGATTTGATAACTATGATGGAATCTAGTTGTTTATTACGGAGTAGTACACAAAAAGAGACAAAATTGTAACTCATGAAATCATTACATTATGTGAATAAGAAACTTGACTAAGAAGTATTTTAATTAGCCATGGCTTTAACTTACTTTTAGACGGCCGATATCTAGTCTATGTAATGGGATACTCCAAAAGCAAGACAAACTGAATCCTTGCAAAATTCGAATCATGATAATCAACTTAATATTTTTATTTTGGTATTGTCTCTTTTTATCGCTAAAAAGTTATTGTAAGTTATGAATTGAGTGCTAATTATAAATTACTAATGAACTATATTGTTTTGGAAGACATGAAACAGTAACTGTAGCCTGTAGGTATCTAGAGATTCGGGCTATAAATACACACAAGCAGAAACTCCACAGAGACCATCTTTCCTGTTAGACGTGATTTTAGAGATTTGATTAAATTAATTTTGATTTGATCTTATCTAGTATTTAATGCTATTAATATAATATGAGTTAATATTTTTATATAAATATCCACTGTATCGATTCAATAAAACACACAAAACTTTTCTCAATTCTCATGATTCAACCTCTGTCTGATCTAATCTCGATTAATATGTCTGATTCAGCCTCTCTAATCAATTAGTGTGATTTTCATATAATAGTTTCGATCGTGGACTACACCAAACATAGATCTCCAAGCTAGATGCGAAAATCGACGCTGCTTCAAATTGGAGTTGTGAACTTGGGATACCTAAGTTCCACGTTGATCAGCTGGCATGGGGTGATCATGAGACAAGGATGAAGTCTCACACATGAGAGGATAAAGACCAAAGTGTGGACGATAATCCAAATAATTATTGGGTCGAACTATGTAGTTCTAGTGTTTTAAATTAGTACTGAAGTTGATCTAGTTCGCATATAGATGAACTTAGTAGCCAGTGAGATAAAATGTCATTAAAATGTGATATTAGTACTGGCTCTGTTTGGTTGGCTTTTTAGTGCATGCGTTTTTCCTAAAAAATTTTATTAATGACTGTCGTATTCAAACATATTTTTATTACATTTTAATATATTTTTTAAAAATTTTTATTAGAAAAAATACCTAAAAACATATACTAAAAAAACAATCCAAACATAAACTTAGTTAGAATGCTGCGAACACCTTTAAAACTGGAGTCTCGCAGTCGCATCGGCTGGGTGAGAGATAAATATGCTTCAATCTTTTTCTTTTTTGACAGGTAAATGTTTCAATACTTCAATCTAGGAAGTAAATTGTTTCTCTCTTATACAGTAATAGTCTACTCTTTTTATTTTGGTTTTGGTCTTATTATGTTTTGGCAAAAAAAAAAAAAAAATGTTTTGGCAAGGTGGGAAACTTGGGTACAAATACGTACGGGTAGATCCTCACCGGACCCACCTTTAACCTTTGAGAAAATAATCAAAGTATACACTTCACTGTTCCCCATATCCATCTCCGCATAGAGTATTTGGTTGGCCTCCTCCACTTCTGATCAATATTTGCCGATTTCCGGAGTCGTAGACCCTTGCTCTACTGTCTACTGATGTCGTTGAGTTGGAAACTCGAAAATTCGGATCAAAATGAATTGAATCAAGTGCACAAGCTCATGACATTTATACAGAAGAAGCCCTTTCCATTTTCGTGCACGGGATGCTTTGAATGTTGCTTTACAAACTGGGATGTAAACTTGACAGCAAAAAGAACGAAAATTATTCATGTTATCCTCAGGTTTGGAGGGTTTCGGAACGAGCTCATTTAGTTGCGTGATATTTTGTGTTTTGCTTTCTTTCCCACATAAAAATAAAAAATAAAAAGCTATGTCCCACATCGATGGGTTGCTGAAAGTTGGGGAGGACCGGAACAAGATAAAACAGGAAGGACTAGAACTGAATCACATACTTACCTGGACGGGGTCAATGTGCGATCAAGAAGGCCCATGGCCTAGGTTGGTGGTCTCCATCGCACTTTGGAGGGGCGCCCGCCTAAGGTCTGCTCATCGAGCGGAACCTACGTCATAATTTGTGGCAGTGGGGGCCTGCGTTCGCGCGGCCCCTTCCCAATTCTTAGTCCAAATGATTTGCTACTGAATATGAAAATTTGAGTATATTACTTAGTCAGGTAAAACCAATGTCGGTCGGCAGTTTTCCGGCTATATTTCAAAAAAAAAAAAAAAATTGGTGGTTTGTTACTTGTTACTGTCTCATTACGATTTTATTTTTCAATGCTAGACTTGTGATGTTTAGAAACCCTCCATTAATTACAAAAAATAAACCGTATAGTAGTATTGATAAGTAGTGAAAAAATTAACTGAATAGCAATTTTCATTCGTTTCCTTCTCTTAGTTTATAATTTTGAAAATTGATAAGAGTATCCTACATGTCATTTTTTCCTTTTGTTGAACAGTTAAAACTAGATTTTTTTTTTCTGTGTCATGTGAAGACAAAACTGGTAATATTGTCTATTCACAATTCTTCAATCAAAGGAAAAAGAAACAGAATTAATCGTAATTTTCACAAAGTATACATCCATAAGTGATTTTTCCAAATCTTAAGAGAAGTCAACTATGTATATGCTAAATCCATCTATTATTTCCAAATTTATTTCCAATACTTCTGTTACGTTTTCTATGTACCTTTTCAAAGTATTTTTTTTTCCTTATATTTAGTTATTACGTTAAAAACACGTGCCCTAAAAAAGTACAATGCAACTAGGTCGAATCTCAACGGTTCATCGATATTCAATACTTATTTCAATGAAAATGACAAATCGGAAGACTTGCATTTGATGAAAATAAAAAGAGCGATAAATGGAAAACAAATTTTCCAAAATTGGAAAGGATTTAGTGAAACTTTGTTTCAACGAATATTATATATTGTACGAGGGGCATTTTTTCTTATATCTAGAATTATTTTAGTTGAATACCTATTATATCCTTACTTAATATGATACTCCTTAAGCATTAAAAAGTTTAATCCTAAATTGTAAATACATTGCGGTGAGTAAGTCAGTTACCATATTCATGAACGTGATAATATACCATCATCATTCATCAGTACAATTTAATGGAACATGATTGATCATTATTCACCATTGAATCTCATTCAATAAGCATGGTTTTTAATTTTTTTAATTAATCCAAAATTTTTGCATCTCTACTAAATAAATTCACAAACCCAACGACAAAGTTAACTTGGAATTGGTTTTGGCTAACGGAGTTGATTTATGCAACTTTTTGGCTAACGATAAATATAAAAATAATGAACAGTTATTACTGGAGATTTTTTTTACTAATGGAGTTGACTAACATAATGACCAGCTCATAAGTTCAGTAACCTTCCCATGAATTAAAATTTAGCAATGACCAAACCGCAGACTTTCGTATAGTTTAATAATTTTCGGGACAATTCACTCTTTATTAAAAAAATATCCATACAATATTTTAAATATAATTTCAAAACAATTCTTAAATTATATTTCAAACTTAAAACAAAAACGAAAAAAAAAAAAAACTCTTCATGCGGGCACACAACAATCTTGACCATAGATACGTTGCAGCCCGTGCAAAATGAAAATTATGGATAAGAATACCCAAAACATTACATCAACAGTTATTTTTTCGTCTGAAAATCATTATCCGATTCACTTTTAATATAAATTGAACTAAAAACGAAAATCTAAATTGAACAATCTTTTTGGTACGAAAATAGTAATTTCCATTTTTCATCCAAATTATATATAGTTAAGATTCACATTCGTTTTCTAACTTCTTTTATGTTTACAAGATCAAATGTTTATTTGATAAAATAATTTTTGTGGAGGTGGAAAAGTTGATTGAAACAGTCAGCAATTTAGAGTAGACTATTGGAATTCAACGCGCTTCTCGCGTAATATAATTTATTTATAAAATAAAATGTAAGAAATTGAATTCTTTATAAAAAACAATGTGGTACAATATAAGATACTTTTCTCATATTTCATAAAAATAGTTAGCATTATAAATTCTAAATTTTAATGTTTTAAATAAAATTTATAAGTTACATTGTGGACTTTTTTATGCTATAGGGCAAGTAGATGATACAATAGCCTGTAATTAATAAAAATGAAACTACAGAGAATCGGTGTCAGAAAATATGAATATCAAATGCATAGTTTGAATATATAGCTATAATTCTCAAATAAATTACTGTAACTAAAAAAAATTCCGTTCGTCCCGAAAAAAAAAAACATAATATACATGTTTATGGAATAATAAGAATAATACAAATACGAAATGAATGGCTTCAAGCAACAATTACGGGTACTTGCGGATAGATTATAATGTTAAAATTACAAGAAATTTTGTATAGTATCGGTACCTAATTTTGCAGTGATACTTACTCTTATATAGGTAATTCTCCGATACACGCGCTTCATCTAAATTAGCACTGCAACGAATTCTTCTGTATCGATGCAACAACTGAGTCGACAATAGAGAGGCTTTATGTCAAATGAAGGGTGGTTTAAAACTGCTTAACTCTAATTTTTCTTTGTACTTATGCTTTTCTGATATCAAACGCAAGCCACTAAAGGAATAAGAAAGACCACGATCATTAATAAATTACTTTAAGATTTACTTAATTAGTCATCATTGTCGTAAAGTGTCACGAGATTAAATAGAAAGATTAAAGGAGTGGGAATGAGAAATAGAAGAATAAGAATTTGAAGGATTTTTCAATATGGATTTAAAATTGGTACATGTAAAAGTGGGAACAATGAAACCTCCAATCCTTAATTGACATTCATTACAAATAATAACCATATGTAAATAATTAATATTTATAATTAGAGTAATCAAATTAATGTTAACTCATTTTTTCTTCATAATCAGTTATTTAAAAAAGAGTAATTATACGTCCAAGGAAAATTTACAAAGAATGAGTTGTCAATCATCTAAACTATGCCCTAACCTTAAATGTTTAAACTTCAAAATGGAAAGTGTTAAATATGAATGGTTATAATCAATTCCTTGTCATTTTTCCTTGTTATTTTTTTTTTCTATACGAATCATTATCCTTTAAAAATTACACCAAAATTTTGTCCAAACTTACTTTTTGTATATATATGTTGATAAGTATTATTATTACTATGTTGGGTTCGATAGTTGTTGTAATAATCCATTTCGTGTAACTTTGCAAGTAAATATTAGTGGACAAAATATATAGCTTAGGGTGGTATTAATATGGTACCCAAAAAATGGAATCAAAAGTTCTTTGAGGCAGGGCACAAAAATGTGGTATCAAACGAGGATGGTACCATAAGTGAAATAAAAATTCTTGGAATCTTGGTCCACATGAGAGAGTAACCAATTTTGGTCAGCTCTTCGATCTTCATCTGATGAGACATGCATGAACAACTAAACGCACGCATTTCCAAAATACCATAATAAATAAATAAAAACTACAAAAGGTCAGCTAAAACAAAAAATCTGTCAATGGCTGGCATTTGGAACTTATTATTTATAACATGAACTTGTAATTTTTTTTAGACGGATGAAATATATAGTAGCTATAGCCTATAGGTAACTAGGAGATTCGGGCTATAAATACGCACATGCAGAAACTCCAGAAAGACCATCTACATTCATCCTCAGAGTATTTAATTGCTTGGTAAACGATATGAACAGAAAGAGTTCTGGTTCAATCCCGGTGGCCGGCGACGGCGTGGCGGCTACGCTGCTCTTGCTCGGAGCAGCAGTCGTCCTGATTATGTTATCTTCTGGTACCGCAGATGCACAGATTAACAACATACTTTGTTGCAAAGCCTGCGAGACCGTAGCGGCCGACGTATGTTACGCGAATTGCACGGTAAACGGAGTTCTGGTTCCTACCTCAGCCTGCGTCACCGCCTGCGGCCAAAACTACATTAGCTGCGCCGCTCCCTGCGGCACCTGCGCTCCGGTGGAATCGGTGTTTTGTTGCCAAAACTGTAGGCTTAAGAGCCAAGTATGCTATGACAATTGCCTTGTCCAGGGCTCCGGGAGTGCCCAGCCGGACTGCGTCTACAATAACTGCGTCATCCCTTACGCCGCTTGTGCCGACACCTGCCCCGGCGGTTGCGTCTGATCGACGATTGATCGGAGGTCCGATATTAGAATTAAATATATGACATATGATCATTTGCGTGTGTGTATCTGCAGCGCAGTGACAAATGAACGAGAGGAAATATTGTCTGTTTATTTTCTCTTTTAAAATATTCTAAGTAAATAAAATGCACGTAGTATTGCGCTTGCTTATGTTTTCTTTGCTCCTCGTGTATTTTCTTGTTCGTTTCATTTGTGTGTTAATGGATGAATTTTTCTTTTCCTCTCATTTTGTTTGATCGGTCTCCTCCTATACCACAATCCAATGAGTCATTTTTTTTGGTTCTTTTTCCGTGTTTCCAGTGATCATTATATTGAATAATTGTTCTTTTTAATTTATTATCATTTATTACAATTGAAAAATCAAATAAAACAATTATTTTGATTTTTGAGACAGAGGAAGTATATATGAAGTGACTAGTTCTACTTTCGTGCATATATGAAGTGACTAGTTCTACTTTTGTCGCGCTACGCACGACCAATATTTATTTTGAGATGAGAATGGAGAAGGGATTATATATTAATAGTAATCATTGATAACTAATTGACTGTTACTAAAACAGGATATCATAGAGATCTAACAGTAAAAGAAGACAATCAATTTCAACAAAAAGCAACTAGTACTCGGGCGGTTCGTACTTGGCAAATGGTCAGTTCCTTCATGCTTTCGCCTCACATAAACGCAGCATTTTGGATTTCGAGATGGCAGAGCTAATGGCTTTGCGGGAAGCTCTCTACCTAGCACAAAACCCAAGCCTGTCAAATTTTCAAATCGTGGGGGATTCGATCAACGTTATTTTGGTAGCCAGAGGGGATCTGGATGGCCATTCCTCCTCTTTGCCAATCATTGCTGATACCAGGTGCATTCTGCAAACTTTTCCTAGCGTTAATATGTTCTGGATAAGTAGTTCCGAAAATTTAATTGCTCACGAAATCGCTCATTATGCGAATTTGTACTGTAAGGGATACCTTTTGGTCGTCTGGATTGTTTATCACTTACTGTTGGCTGATTTTATCGTTTTATAAAATATCTTGTCCTTAAAAAAAAAAGAAAGAAGAAGCCAAATCTGATCTCTTAGACGAATTTAAGAGTAAAGCTAATAAAACAAATCAAATAATCATTACATCTTTATAGAGGTTTCTATATTACAATCACTTTTTTACATATATATCTTTGTTGATTTTTACTTGCATAATACTCCCTCCGTCCCATAATTATTGTCCACTTTGTCCAAAAAATTTTGTCCCAAAATTATTGTCCAATTTGACTTTTTATGGATCAAATTACACATTCGTCCTTAGTAAAAAATATTATCCATAAAATCTTAGTGGTTAAACAATTACTTATGTAGGGGTATATCCGGTTGTTTAAGGTAAAATATAGTTAAGTTTAACAAAAAATAAAATCTTTTATTTTAGTAAAACTGGACAATAATTATGGGACGAAGGGAGTACATAACTTGCAGCTTATAGGTATTTGAAACAAAATTACTAAGTGATTCAAGTCATATTAATAGAATTTAAATTAATCTCTCTTTGTATCGTTAACCAAACCGTGATAAGATACAATTTATATTGCCTAAGTATCAATCTTGCAATCACTTGAAATGCTGCAAACCAATTGCTAATAATAATCAATTGGATGCAAAAGAAAGAAAGACAGAAAAAGAAAGGACACCAGGCATGTTGTATCTTGCTCATTTAGAGATTTGATCACGAAAGGACATTTACAGTAGAATGAATATTCAATTCCAAAAAAATGAAAGTCGTTTTTTTAAATTGACAATTATACCCCTAATTTAAATTGTTGATATCACGTTAATATATTAACTAATCAAAGGGCTTAATTTAAAATTAATGATGTCATATGTACTAATAAGTCAATCAGATTACTTAATTTAAATTCTGACCAATCATATTTAAGATTTTAAACTCAACAAAAGACATTTACTTATGTACAGATTACTCTTTTATGTATCTTTTATTTGTAATTTTACTCCCTCCATCAATGAATAATAGTCCACGCTCCACAATTTTGCAATTTGTGTTTACTACGAATTACAAGCTACGACTTGGACTATCATTAGTAATGAAATATATTCTTGGCGCCACTAAGAATTGCATACTCGAAAGATCAAGCGTCACTACAATCCATTTCCGCCCAAAAAGAAAGTCACTACAATATTAAACATTAATGGACGAAATATTTATAGCTTAGGGTATAATCAAAAGTGGAATTAAAAGTTCTTTGAGGCTGTTACTTTTTAGTCCAAAAGTGGAAGCTGAGAGCGCCAAAAGTGGCATCAAATGAGGTTTTCTTTTCCCTTATAAAGCTTAGGTAACTTAGTTATGATGATGGTCCATTCTTCATTTGATCAATCCCGTGATAATTACTTAGACAAGTTTAAAAGAGAAACGAAAAAGAAAAACCCAAAAAGGTCAACTTTTTGTTTCCACTACGATGAATGATGCAAGAGTTTACAGATTATACAAGCATGTTTCGAGATATGTTACCCCAATAATATCAAGCTCCATAGTTTAACCTATGGTGGTGGAGCTTCAATATGTGGTGCCGCAGTTTTGATTCTTTGTGAAAATGTTGATGTTACAAGAATATAAGAGAGAAGAGGAAGAACGTTGATTTTTTTTATTTTTTATTTTTTGGCTTTTGGGCATTAAGGTTTTAATGGAATTTTCAAGGCTTAACGGAAAGACTAAAAACAATATTGTTCCCAAGCTACGCGTAAACCTCATTATCCGTAATTACCATCTTTCACTTTCACCATCGTCTCACCTCCTAGTTGAGTAGCTTAATTCTTTTGATATACACATAATAGAGTAATCATTTAGTGTAATCTTCATGTAATAGTTTCAATCATGGACTACACCAAACATTGATCTCTAAGCAAGATTCGACAATTGAGGCCGCTTCAAATTGGGTACTGATACCTAAGTTCCACAAGGAAGAAGTCTCACAGATGAGAGGACAGAGACCAATGTATAGATGATTTCCAAGTAAACTATCTAGTTGGAGTGGTTTAAATTAGCCTTGAAGCTCATCTAATTTGCGTATAAATGATATTTAATTTCTGAACTTACTAGCTAGTGAGACAAAATGTCACTAAAATGTGATATCACTAAGTTTGGATGCGCACGACACCTCTAAAATTGGAGTCTCACATAGTCCTGGTGAAGGACAAACACACTTCAATCTTTTTTTGACATGGTTCAATCTAAGAAGTAGCTGTTTCTTCTTTTATATAGTAGTAGTCTATTCTATTTATTTTGGTTTTTGTTCTAAACTTCTAATTATGTTTTAGCTAGGTGGGAAATTTGGGTAGATGCACCTTTATCCTTTGAGAAAATAATCAAAGTATATACTTCATTGTTCCACATATCCATCTCCGCACAGAGTACTTGGTTGGCCTCCTCCACTTCTGATCAACTTTTGCCGATTTCCAGGTATAAACAACACTTCGGGCGGAGTCGTAGACCCTTGCTCTACTGATCTGGTTGAGTTAGAAATACGAAAATTCGGATCGAATTGAATGGAATGAAGTGCAGAAGCACTTGACATTTATATAGAAAAAAGGCCCTTCATATTGAATTTGAATGTTGATTTACAAACTGGGTGTAAACTTGACAGCAAAAGGCACGAAAATTATTCATCTTTTCCCTCAGATTTGGATGGTTTCATTTTTAGTTGCGTGATATTTAATTTGTGTTTTGCTTTCTTTTAAGCTTTCTCACATAATAATTGAAAAAAAAAATGAAGAGCTATGTCCCACATCCATGGGTTGCTGAAATTTGGGGAGGACGGAACGGGATAAAAGAGGAAGGAGTGATGCTGGATTAAATACTTACCTGGACGGGGTCAATGGGTGATCAAAATGGCCCATGGCCTAGATTGACGGCCTACTAGATTAGCATTTTTAGTAAGTTTTTAAATTACCACTAATAATTTATTTGTTGAAAGGATGTGGATTATTTTGTTTCAGCCGGAGGGAGTGCGTTTTATGTTCTTGTTATAAAGACGGATAGAGTATGTGGTAAAAAATTGTACTGATGCATATTGTAGAAAATGTGCAATTGAAATATATTCAGTACCTATCAGCTATTAATCAACTATACATAAGATCCAAAAGCAGTTGGGGGAAGAACGAACTCAACGGTTCAGGGTAAATCATTAACATCACGATGAGTTCTTTCTCCTTTCTTTGTTACCAAAAATTTCCGCAGCTACGTTTACCATTAGAGAAATGGTGAAACCGAACTGTACCCCTCAAAATGATCTGCCTCTGTGACAGTGATTATAATTTTCAATACTGTGTCAATCTCCGCACACTCGTAAATTCTTGGTGACTGAAGTTAGACTTCTCCCATGCATATTAAGCAAACCAACTGCCACCGCAAGCTTCTCACTGTGGTAAAGGAGGATGTGTTCCTTCTCTTCCTCTTCAACATCTTGATAAACAAAATTAGCCTCTGCAGAATCCCCCAACTTTTTCATTTCTGCTCGTAGTTGCAGCAGTTTAGCGTTTATTTTAGCCGACTCAGGGTGAGATTGATCTCCACCAAGGAATGCATGAATAACTCCATCTACTTCAATCCAACTACTTCCTGGGATCTTCTTGAAACCCAAACTCTTCTGCATAACTGCAGTATCATCCCATCTACCATCAGTGCTGTATATGTTCGATAACAGTACAAAATTTCTTGTACCTTCAGGTCCCAAACTCTGAATCTTATTTGAAATTTCTTCAACTAATTCAACTTTTTTTTTTATCCTACAAGCAGAAAGCGAAGCATTCTATATACGGACATCAGATTCTAATGGCATCTCCTGAATCAATTTGTAGGCATCTTCTAAACCCCTACCACGACCCAAAACGTCTACCATGCACAAATAGTGATCTATCCTAAGTTTAATGCCGAATTGCTTAGTCGTGGAATGAAACACTGCATCCCTTCACCAACAAGTCCTGCATGGCCACAACCAGATAATAGACCAATGAAGGTTACATCATCTGGCTTTTGGTCAACAACCAGCATATTCTGGAAAAGTGAAATGGCTTCCAGTCCCATCCCGTGAATTCCATAGCCAATAATCATTTCCATGATACCACATCCCTCTTAAGCATCTTGTTAAAAACAATTCTACCAACATGGATCTTACCACATTTGGAGTACATGTCAATCAGAGCATTACAAACAGACACATTTCAGTGAACCCACGCCTGATGGAATAACCATGAGCACAACGCCAAAGTTGCAAAGCAGCCCAGTAGGAACAAGCTGGGAAGAGACCCATCATGGTCGCTGATTCCGGTTCAACCCCAAACAACTGCATTTAACGAAAAAGTATCAAAGCCTCTTATGCAATACCATTTTGGACACATCCAGATATGAGAGCACTATATGAAACAGAGTCCTTGAAATTTATTTACTCAAAGAACCTTAATGCATCATCAATTATGCCACACTTGGCGTATAATGAAAGCAAAGTGTTACCCACCATTAAATCCAGACTGGACCCTAATTTTAATAAGTAACCATGTACCTATTTTCCAGCTTCCACATCGATTAACTTAGCAGAACCTCGGATAATGGCTGCAAGTGCTACAGGTGATGGACTCTCACCACTATTCTCTGCCCTCATTTGCCTAAACAACTCCAGCCCAGATTCCATGGAGTCGCATGTTATACAAGCTCCAACCATGGCACTCCATGTCACCACATTTTTTAAACTCATCCCATCAAATATCCTTGTTGCATCAGCTAACCACCCACATCGTCCATACATGTCCAAAAGTGCGGTCCCAACAACTACATCACCATAAACTCCTTTCCTTAGACAAAGACCATGAACAGCTTTTCCCAGAGTCACCTTATTAGTCTCTCCTATAACTGGCAAAATGGTCACCAGATTAGAGGAATTCGGACTCTCTCTCTCCTCTTGCATTTCCAAAACTAATCCAATTACATCTCCAAACAACCCGTGAGCTGCAGACCCAGCAATAGTTGCATTCCAAGCCACAATATCCCTCTGAAGCATCCCATCAAACACCTCTCATGCTTGGCCCAGACACCCACACTTCACATAAAAATCAACCGAAGCTGTACAAACAAAAACACCCGCGCCAAGTCCGAGTCTTTCTAGATCACCATGAATCTTCACCCCAGTTTCAATATCTCTCAATGTGGCACAAGCTTTTAGCACGAATGGATACGTATAGTTCGTTGGTTTGACCCCAAAATAAACCATTTCATGGTACAAATCAACTGGTTTCTTAGGGCATCTCCAATCCAAAGCTCCTCTAAACTCTATATTTAGAGTTGAAACAGTGAAATCCCACTACTTTTACAGTTTAAACAGTGTCAGCATCTCCAACCCATTCCCTCTATAAAATCCCTCTAAAAGGAATATTCTCAGTATATTATATTATTTATTTTTTTTTTGTAAAACTAAATTTTATTATTTGTATTTTATTCTATTCTATTACTAAAATAAATTACATTTAAGAAATTTTATAATTTACGCATATGATTGTTAATTTAAATAATAATTAGTAATATTAATTATTAAATTTAAATTACATAATTTTTATATAATTAATTAATAGTAAATTTTTCACCATATATTATGCTAAATAAATAAAATTACAAATAGTAAAATAACAAAAATATTTGGCTCAATGATAATAATAAAACACCATTGCTAATATTACATTTAAATCATTAAAAATACATAACAAATACAAGTCGAAAATATTACAAACATTAATTTAACAACAACACACACATGAAAATACAAATGCATATTTTGTGAAGAAAAAAAAACATAACAACACTAATTATTACTATGAGAATATTGTTCCCACATATGCTCAACCAAAGCATCGCGAAGTTCAAAATGTGCCTTCTGTTTCGATTTTTACGTGCCGTGCGAGCTGTTCAAAGCGGTCTCCTCACGAGGCATTAGCGTAACATTTGAAGTAGGAAATTCCACATTATCTCTAATTGGTGCACTGAGATCACGTTCATCTTCGATAATCATGTTGTGCAAAATAATGCATGTTGTCATTATATCATGAAGCACTTCTTTTTGCCATAAACGAACGGGACATGCGATAATAGCGAATCTCCTTTGCAGAACTCCGAATGCACGTTCAACATCTTTTCTACATGCCTCTTGTCTTGTTTTAAAATATTGTTGCATGGGATTAGTTGGTGCTGCAAATGACTGTACTATAGTAGCCCATTTGGGGTATATACCATCAGCTAAATAATAACCCATATCATACTGTTTGCCTCGAATAGTGTAATTAGCCGGAGGAGCAATACCTTCGCAAGATTAGACATTAGATGAGATGCTTCTAACACATTAATGTCATTGTTAGTACACATACCGAAATACGCGTGCCATATCCAAAGATCATAATCCGCTACGACTTCCAAAATAATAGTTGGATGTCCGAGCGTCCACTATATTGGCCACCCATCCGCTAGGACATTTATCCCATTGCCAGTGCATACAGTCCAAGCTACCCAACATACTTGGAAAACCACGTTGTTCACCAATATGAAGCAGCCTAGCGACATCAGCAGCATTTGGTGCCCTCAGATACTGAGAGCCAAAAATTTCTACGATTGCCCGACAAAATTTTTTTAAGCATTCATTTGCTGTTGACTCGGCAATTTGAAGATATTCATCAGTCTGATCCGCCGGGACACCATACGCCAATTGGCGCAATGCTGACGTTATCTTTTGATTTGTTGAGAGTCCAGGTCTACCAAGAGCATCATTGAGCTTTTTGAAATACCTATCATGACTTTTCTGCATTAGCAATACGCTCGTAAAGAGTGAGAGACAAACGAAACCTTCGACGAAAAGTGTCCGCATCGTAGGTGGGATTGTGAATGAAGTAATGCTGGTACAAAGTCGATCGCACCTTCTCGATCACGATGGACGACTCTATGGCACAGGACCGAACCCCCAGTAGGTTGGCTACTTTCAGCAGAGATAGCGTGTGACATCATAACATTAGAAATGTTTATGAAATGAGCAATTGGTAGATGGAAATCATTTTCAAATGGAGGAAATTCTGAATCTGAATTCTCCTCATCTGAATCATGATCAAATGGTGGAAGATAACTCATTTCAATGATTATTGGGAAACTACGGGAATAGAAAATATGAATATAAGATACTTACATTGTATGACATGTTGGTTGCTGTTTATATAGACAAATGGAGGAATTGATTCCAAAGTATTGACTTAACATCATGACTAATAATTCTAATTTATTGATTTCTTTTCAAATAAAAAAGAATCCTATGCTTCTTTTTTGGCTTCATGGTCCAAGTTTAGTACAAAGCACATTTTATTGTCGGTCCCAAAAGTCATCACATGTATTGTCAGTACAATAAGGAGAATCTGGTTCATTTATTTTGAATTGACGGTGGAGAATTGTCGTTATATGGAATCCTATGCCTTTTCAGTACAATGGTCCAAGTTGATGATTACTGTGTTGTCAAATACTGAATCCTCTTCCGACTTGATGGTGACTATTCAATCTATCACATTTTATTGTCGGTACAATAAGGAACAATGTTTTCTTTTAATTGACGGTAGCTATTGGTCCTATGCTTCTTTTTTATTAAATGGTCCAAGTTGATAAATAATGATCCATGTTCACCAATATGAATAATGAGTAATGATGGTCCAAGTTGATAAATGTTGAATAATGAATAATGATGGTCCAAGTTGATGAATATTGAATAATGAATAATGATGGTCTAAGTTGGCTTGATAGTTGGCTCCAATAAATGAAATAATCTGATTCATTTATTTTGAATTGACGTTAGATATTCAGTCAAACACATTTTATTGTCGGTCGCATAAGGAATCCAATGTTTTCAGTCAAGAAAAGGAATCCGATGCATTTGTTTTCTAACATGGTCAATATACACACTTTTTCCTATAAAAAGAATCCTATCTGAGCACTTCATTCCAATTTGCATCCACTTCTCCTTCTAATCTATACCTTCAAACACTCTCAACAACCAAAAATGGCTTCCAAAAAGGGGGTTAATTATACTAGGGCAGAAGATGAACTTCTTGTGAAATGTTACATCCATATTTCAGAAAATCCAATTGACTCAAACAAGCAGAAAGCACAAACATTCAGGAGAGAGTAAGTTCCGCATTTAACGAGAACAAGAAGATTGACATGGAAGAAAGAAGTTTTAGATCATGCGAATCTCGCATTCGTATAATTGTAGGTATTTGTAAGAAGTTTAATGGATGTTTACAACAGATCGAGAATCGCAACCCTAGTGGGACACAACTCGGAGATCGGGTGAGTTTATAATTTTTATTTTTTTCTAGTTTTCAATTTATGTTAGTCTTATGTTTTTTTCTTATGTATGTTAGTCTCTTTTTTTTTCTTTTGTAGATGAAACAAGCCGAAGAGCTATTTATTCATACAACAAAATTTAAAACTGGGTTCAAGTTTGGCCATGTGTTTGATTTGCTACGAAATTTTGGCAAATTTAATGTCCCCCAACCAAACTATGGTTCTCGAGAGTGTACTACAATCAACGACTCGTCGGAATCCGAAAATCCTAATCCTGAACAACCAACACCCGAGTCTCCAATGTTGTCATCTCTTAATCCTGAACAAAGCTACGATAGTGGTAGCGGAAGTGGACCATCGTCTCGACGCCCAATGGGAGTGAAGAAAGCCAAACTGAAGAAGAAAACAGAAGACCATTTGAGTAAGATGTTTAGTACTTTCAATGTAAAAACTGATGCTATGCTTGATTTTATGAAGGCACAAGATGAATGCCAAAACCAACAACTTGAAATACAAAAACAAAATTTGGAGTACAAAAAAAAACAACAAGAGGACAAAGTGCTGATGATGGACTTGAACTCTATTCCGAATGTATCGGTTCGTCGATATTGGGAAAGAAAGCAGCTCGAAATTATACAAGCGAGGGATTTACAAGAACAACAATCTCAAGGACAATAATCGTCTAACAGGGGACAGTTTGGCACACCATCAAACGATGGACAATTTGGATTTCTCAATGATATCGGACATAGTGGAGGCAATTTGAATGATTATTATGGTAGTGATGATAATTAATTTGTGAAACCGTCTACTTGTCGTTTGTATTAATGTTTTTTCTTAATTGTTGTTTTTATTGTCGTAGTGTGTTTATTTGTGAGTTTCAATGATGTATTTCTTTTAATTTCTAAAATGAAATCTAAGATAATATAAAAATCAATCCAACGGCCAATATTATAATGAAATCTAGGATGACAGCCGGATTTATCGTTATTGTGTTTTTGGTGTTTGGTTTTGTGAGTTTAGATGATGTACTTTATTTGTACTTATTGTATAATTTAAGTTTATAAATAATCAAAATAATGTAATTGTTTTGATTGTTTGTAGTTTCTTTTTATGTGATTTTATTAATAATAATATGTGTCTTATGATTTTATAATAAATCAACAATAGTTACTTAATCCATGTTAAAATACACATACATATATTTACTATTAAGACTTAAGTTCACTCATTAAAATGATAATTATGATTATTAATTTTGAGTTTTACAACTTAAATAATAATTAAGAATGAAATAGATATATATTAAATTATAATAATTAAATTAATTAAGATCTAAACTAGTATTAAAAAGGTTAGTAGTTACAATCCAACATAAAAAAAGCAAAAAAAAACAAATGGCCCAAAGAAAGTCCAAAGAAATGGCCCAAATTTCTGTTTTAAAAAAAGCAAAAAAAAAAAATAAAAAAGGTTCACCCGCAATATAGCGGGTGAACAGAGCCCTTCATATTTGAAGGAGTAAAGGGGCTCATGGCGGAGGGGCCCAGAGCGGAGCGAGCTGCGTTGAAGATCCCGCTCCGCTAAAACCAACGCGTCCGCCCAGTTTGGCGGACGCGTTGGAGATGCCCTTAAAGGGTCCTTCCCAAGCATATGCCCTGATCAGTTGGTTCCATAAAAAAACTCTCTCTCCTTCGCCTATATGGGCTTGGGACAGCATTGAAAAATCTTTGAGCCAAGTCTAGTTTGCCGCAGGAAACAAAGAGTTTGGTTACCTCACCCAATATTAGAGTAAAGGTCTGACCTTTGGAATTAAACTGAGGGTCTTTAATCAGAACTTGGCTGATTAATTTGCCGTCAGCTGAAGATTTTGATGATATGCAGTCCTCAAGAAGTCGGAGGTAGTAATGAATAATCTGCAAAATCGTTCAGCATGCATGGTGATGTCATTGCAGGGTTTCGAAGCCAGGATCACTTGATGGAGGTCGGAGCACGTAATGGATCATCAGAGTTGAACTTCTCCTTCCTGTATTTTGGTGGGATAATCTCACCGCCTTAGTTGGATTTAGCTGGAAGCTTCCATTTGTCCTTAGATTGTAAATACTTACAAGTTTAGTCGATTAACTGGATATATATATATATATATATATATATATTCCATACATTTCATTCTTTGTAATCAGATTGATAATTCCAGCTTAATAAAAGAAACAATTCCCTTTCATCTTCAGGTTTTCTGGTTCTTCCTGTTCTTCAATTTCCTTCATGAATTTTCAGTTTATCCTTTGATTATCATAGAAAATCATCGTTTCATCATGGTATCAGACCAGGTTTAGGCTTGCTCTGCATTCCGCTGCAAGAATCAACACGTATTCTCTACGATTTAGAGTTCTTCAGATCTGTTTCTTGATAGCTCAATTTCTCAGATTGTTCTAGCAAATTGGAATGTTTTTCTCTAAAGAATTATCAACATGAATGAAGCTATCCTTCATAGACCGGTGATGGATGATGCAACTCACCGAGAATTGGATGAATTGATTGAGGAACAACTGAATGTTCATGGATCTGAAAATCCAGGTATTCTCTTGGTCACGACTTTGTTAATTGAGAAAAATTACTTAGTACGGAAAAATGCTATGATTCTTGCTCTAGAAACTAAGATGAAGCTAGGTTTTATAGACGGTACCTTTCCTAAGCCACCAGAAGGTACTTTGAAATGCATTAAATGGAATCGAGCAAATAGTATGATTTGTTCTTGGATCAAGAGTTCAATGATACCGAAAATTGTAGTTATGTTCACTTTTGTGCATGATGCTAGAAATCCGTGGAAACAATTAGAACAGAGATATAGAACTACAACTGCACCTTAATTGTTTGAACTAAAGCGTGAATTAGTATTAGTTAAGCAAGGAACGCTGACTACGTCACAGTATTATGGAAAGTTAAAACAACTGTAGGATCAGTATGAACAATTAAGGCCTACTCGAGTGGTAGCAGGAGAAATTGGGGAGTTGATTGCAGTCAGGGAACTTGAGGATAAGATAATGGAGCTTTTAATGGGGCTGAATGATATATATGAACAAGAGAAGAATCAGATCCTGTTCATGGATCCTTTGCCATTAGAGGGAAAGGCATATCATCTTTTATTGAAAGCAGAATCACACCGCCAAGTTAGTACAAACATAGCATCCAGTGGTAATGATAATGTTGCAATGATGATCAAGATTCCAGAGTGGAAGAAGAATTTGGCAAGATCCAGCACTAATATACAGCCTAGACCAAATAATGGAAGTTTGTTTTGTGCTTACTGTAAAAACAGTAGACATTTGAAGAGTGATTGTTCCAAGCTAAATATGACTGCAGCTGACAAAGCAAATATGAAATGCAGTTAGTGTCAAGGTACTGGACACTTGAAAGAAGGGTGTTTCAAGCTAAATGGATATCCAGATTGGTGGCCTAATAAGAAAGGAACATCATGATCTGTTGGAGCGATGCCTGTATCAAAGTTTGGTTCTGTTAACATGGTCAGTTCAGATGTGCCAGAATCACCATTGGATGATGCAAATGCAAAGGCAGATCAACTTCATACTATGATGCTGGCCATACAACAGAAACTAGAAAAGATGTCAAAGGGAAAGCAAGTGGCAGAAACAGGCAATCAACATATGGTGAATATGGCTCACTTTAATGATATTTCAGGTAGCAACACTTTCCTTAACCTTAATTCTGATTTTTCTGATTATATAAGTCCAAAGGCTTGAGTTTCAGACACAGAAGCAACTGGTCACATGTGCACTAGTCCTACTATCATGAATAACATTAGATCATCCTCAAAATTAACTCTCATTTTACTTCCAGATGGAAGCATGAAATATGTTTCTCATCTTGGAGATGTTACATTGTCTGGTTCAGTAACACTCTCTTCATGTATGCATGTTCCTGGTTTCAAATACAATCTCCTCTCAGTTAGAAAACTAGCCAAAGTTTACAATATGTTCTTTCGATTTTTTACTGATTTTTGTTTGCTGCAGGACTTTAATACAAGGAAGGTCCTTGCAGCTGGTAGAATCATCAGAGAGTTGTATGTCATTGATGAACATTCCTTCACATCACAAGCCATCTTGCAATCACAACAGAATTATGCTTCCTACATGCTCCATCATAGACCCAAGACCTCTTTCAATGTTTCTCATTCAGCATCTTTCCAGAATGTATTTGTTCTGTTATAGTTTCACCTGTTACTCTGCATTCCAGATTAGGACATCCCTCTTATTCTGTAATGCAGCATGTTGCTAGCTCAAATACTTCTATTTGTACTCCTTTATCTATGCGCAAAGCTGCATTAGAACAATGTTCAGTATGTCCTTTATCCAAATAATGTACACTTCCTTTTGCTCTCAGTTCAATACAGACTAAACAATGTTTTGAATTACTGCATATTGATGTGTGGGGGCCTTACAAATATAAAACCTTGACCAATTGCCAGTTTTTCGTAACCATAGTTAATGATTATAGTCGCAGTACATGGACAATTCTCTTTCAGCAGAAAAGTCAAGTTCCTAATCTTATATCTCAGTTTATCACTATGGTTCATGTTCAGTTCAATAAACCTCTTAAGATAATTCGAACTAATAATGGAACAGAATTTTTAAATCATTCTTGTTCCCAATTCTTCAATGATAATGGGATTGTTCATCAACGTTCTTGTATTTACACTCCACAACAAAATAGTGTGGTGGAGCGTAAACATAGACATTTATTACAGGTTGCAAGATCTTTACTCTTGCAGTCAAATTTGCCAAAGTTATTTTGGGGGGAGTCACTTCTTACAACAAATTTTTTAATCAATCGCATTCCATCTGTTATTCTTCAATGGAAATCCCCTTTTGAGATTCTTTATCAACAACCACCAGACATGTTTATTTGAAGAATCTTTGGTTGCCAGGCCTTTGTACTTCATAAAGGACCTGGTCATGATAAGTTTGATCCAAAGTCACTGGAAGGGATCTTTGTAGGATATCCCCATGCACAGAAAGGATGCAAGATTTATATTCCTTCCCTAAAGAAAATTCTGGCCTCTAGGGATGTAATCTTCCACGAAGAAGTCTTCCCTTCTATTATATCATCATAATTTTCGAAAATTCTTCCCATCTATCATAGTTCATCAAACACTGATTGTTCTTCTTCTCAATCAAGTCCTTTCTCTCCTATCATTTCACCTTCATCTTCTGATCCTGACATTATCAACTCTCCATATACACATTCTCTTTCCTCTGACCAATCTTCTGATTCCTCTTCTTCATCCTCATCTGATTCTTCTCAGACAAATGATCCACCAGTTAGGGCTAGTACCCATGAAAGAAAACAACTTGTCTGGATGCAGGGCTATGAAACCACATTCATTTGTCTCACTCCTACTTCAGATCATACTTTTATTCCTTCTAGTGCATATCAAGAGTTTGTTGCAAATGTGTCTGAAACAACTGAACCTAAGACTTTTAATCAGGCTAGAACTAATCTTAAGTGGATAGAGGCCATGAATAAAGAACTTGATGCCTTAGAACTCTATGACACATGGGAGTTAACTCAGTTACCTGTTGGTAAGAAGGCTGTTGGTTCCAAGTGGGTGTATAAGATTAAAAGACATGCTGATGGAAGTGTTGAAAGGTATAAGGCACGTCTTGTGGCGAAAGGGTACACTCAGGTTGAAGTTGAAGACTTTTGTGAGGTCTTCTCACCAGTGGCCAAGGTTGTTACAGTCCGGATGATGTTTGCTATAGCTGCTTGCAAATCCTGGCCAGTTCACCAACTTGATATCAATAATGCGTTCCTTCATGGTTCTCTAGAGGACGAAGTATATATCCACCTCTAGGATACACCAAAGCATTGCCTGGCCAAGTTTGTCGACTGAAGAAGTCCTTGTATAGCCTTAAGCAGGCTTCCCGCCAATGGAATTTAGAATTCTCCACCGAATTGACAGCTTTTGGTTTCCACCAATCATACCACGATCCTTGTCTGTTCTTCAACATCACCAGTCAGTATCAACTCTTCCTCTTGGTTTATGTTGATGATGTGATCATCACTGGAACTAGTGATGCTGAGATTGCTCGTGTGAAAGTCTATCTCCATGATCTTTTTACCATCAAAGACATGGGCTATGCCAAGTTCTTTCTTGGCATGGAAATAGCTAGATCTTCTTCTGGAATCTTTATCAGCCAGGAAAAATACATCATTGATCTGCTTGCTTCTGTTGGTTTATTCGATTGCAAACCAGTTCTAACACCATTTCCTCCAGGATTACAATTTCCCCTCAGAAGATAAAGATCATACACCACTATATTCAGATCTTGGTCAGTTTCGTCGATTGATTGGTCAACTTTTGTATTTCAACTACACTCGGCCAGATGGCACCTATGCAGTTCAACAGTTGAGCCAGTATGTTCACAAACCTCACATTTCCCATTGGACTGCTGCTATACATGTTCTACGCTATCTATTTGGTTGTATAAATCGTGGACTCTATTATGCTTCCACTTCTTCACTTGATCTTCAAGTTTATTATGACTCTGATTAGGGCTCCTGTCGCACCAGTCGTCATTCCTTGACTGGTTTCTGAGTTTTCCTTGGTATTAGTCTCATCAGCTGGAAGACTAAAAAGCAATCCACCATTTTATGTTCATCCGCCGAAGTTGAATATCGCACTATGGCAATTGTAACTAGAGAGCTCCAATGGATTCTTTATATCTTAAAAGATTTTTCGATTTCTTATTCTTTACTAGCTCCTTTGCATTGTGACAATAAAGCAGCGTTAGAAATCACTGCTAATCATGTTTTTCACGAACGCACAAAGCACATCGAAATCGATTGCCATGTCATTCGTGATCAGTACAAAGCTGGAGTTCTCCTTCCTCTTCATATATCCACCTCGTTCCAACTCGCTGATTTCTTTATCAAAGCTCTCTCTCCTTCTGCTTTCAGTTTCCTCTTGTCCAAACTTAGCTTATGGCAAGCTCAGTTTGAGAGGGGGGTAATGAATAATCAGCAAATCGTTCATCATGCATGGTGACGTCGTTGCAAGGTTTCGAAGCCGGGATCGATTGATGGAGTATGGAGCATGTATAGATCATCACAGCTTCTACAAGTTTTCAATCTGAAATTTGGAAAGAGAATTGAACCAAGAAGGAACAGGATTTTCTTCAATCCAATTTGGGGAAAAAAAACCACTGTATCATTTTAATCTGTATTTTTTCTATACAAATAAAGCCACGACTTGGCTTTAAATACCCCCAACACTATTACACAATCAACCCTCTAGTTCTACATATTTACAAGAGCATCCTTATTCAAAAACTATACATTATATACACATTTACAGCCTCCCCTCAAGCTGATGATTGAAGAAAATTCTTCAAACCCAGCTTGGCCAACAAACCAGCAAACTGTGGATAGGGAAGAGACTTAGTAAAAAGGTCAGCAAGCTGATCCTTAGAAGGAGTGTAGAGGGGTACAAGGAAACCTCGATTGTAATGATGACGAACAAAATGACAATCGATTTCCAAGTGTTTCGTCCGCTCGTGGAAAACGGGATTCTCCGTGATATAGATCGCGGATGAGTTATCACACCAGAGAGGAATAGGCAACGAAACAGAAACAGCAAAATCTGCCAGCAAATAACTGATCCACAGCATTTCCCGGGCAGTGAAGCTCAGGCTCCGGTATTCAGCCTCAGCCGAGGAACAGGAGATGGTGTCCTGCTGTTTCGCCTTCCACGAAATCAAAGCTGGTCCCAAAAAAACACAATAACCAGAGATGGACTTCCTGTAAAGCGGATTGGATCCCCAATCCGCATCACTATAAGCTTCCAGTTTCAGAGAGTTGGCAGAGGGGTAAAACAATCCATGAGACACTGTGCCTTTTAAGTATCTCAACACATGTAGAAGAGCCTCTCCATGATCTGTACAGGGTTTATGCATGTGGTGACTGAGCTGTTGCACTGCAAAAGTAATGTCAGGGCGGGTGAAGTTAAGATACAGCAGCTGTCCAACCAATCTTCTGTACCCAGATGCATTGTCCAAAACAGGACCGGGATCATCAGAAAATTGGTGGTTCTTTGGAAGAGGAGTACTAGCAGCTTTGCAGCCAAGCATGCCAGTGTCTTGTAAGATGTCTAAAACATACTTCCGTTGATTCAAGTACAATCCATCAGGAGACCGAGCAAGTTCAATGCCAAGAAAATACTTCGCATACTGCAAATCTTTGATGGTAAACTTCTGATGCAGGAACTGCTTTACCTTAGTGATGACCTCTTCATTAGCTCCAGTGATTAAGGCATCATCAACGTAAACAATAAGAGCAGTAAAGGAACCTTCAATGCACCCAGTGAACAAACAAGGGTCATTTGCAGACTGTTTGAAGCCAAAAAATTGAAGCTGCTGGGTAAATTCAACGTTCCACTGACGCGATGCCTGTTTCAAACCATATAAGGATCGTGCCAGCTTACAAACCTGTCCTGGTTTAGCCTTGTGATATCCTTCTGGTGGTTCCATATAGACTTCCTCCTCGAGAAAACCATGGAGGAAGGCATTATTTATATCAATCTGATGGAGAGGCCATGCGGAAGCTGTAGCAATAGCCAAAAACAGTCGAACAGTGACCACTTTAGCCACAGGAGAAAAACAATCATAGAAATCCTCACCTTCAACTTGCGAATATCCCTTCGCTACCAACCGAGCCTTGAATCTGTCGATAGAGCCATCTGGGTTATGTTTAATCTTATAAACCCATTTGCTGCCTATAGCAGTTTTCCCTGGTGGTAAGACAGTCAAACTCCAGGTATTATTTGTTTCCAACGCATCCAGTTCCAGGTTCATGGCCTTAACCCAATCTGGATTTAACCGAGCTTGAGAATAGCATTTCGGTTCCTTAAAGGTACTGATCTGCGCTAAAAAAGACACATGGTTTGCAGAAAAATGTGAAGGAATATGATAGGGAAAAGTATCAAGTGTATGAGGAGAGGATACAGGATGGGTAAAAGAAGTGGTAAGAACAGGGTTGGCATAGTGTGCATAGTCGGTATGAAAGTCTTGCAACCAGCTAGGGGGTTTGCTAATTCGAGTACTTTTTCTGGAGGGTTCTGGAGGGGTAGAAGAAATAGAAGGATGCTGAGAAGATATTTCCGGATTGGAATTAGTAGGAAAAATAGATTGATCAGTTCCAGAAGAAGTAACGGAGAAAGGGTTTTCAAGAGGTGGATTATTAGCTGGCGAAGGAACAGAAATGGAGGCTGAGCTTGAAGAAGCTGAGGGATTGAGCCACGAATTTTGATCATACGCGAATGGAAACGTGGAATCTGGAACATGTTTGTCAAATGAAGATGAATTCAAATAAGGGAAAATGGACTCATAAAACACCACATCCCGAGAGATAAGAACCTTCTTACAATCTAAATCATACACTTTATACCCTTTTTGACTTGCTGGATATCCCAAGAATACACATTTATGAGCTCTAGGGTCAAATTTATCTTTCTGTGGATGGATGTTGGTTGCATAGCAAAGGCATCCGAACACCCGTAAATGGTTGAGATCTGGGGCTTTAGAAAACAACACCTCATGAGGAGATTTCCAGTGTAGAAGAGATGAGGGAAGTCGGTTAATAAGATAGGTTGCGGTGAGAATAGAGTCCCCCCAAAAAATTTTTGGCAAGCCGGATTGGAAAAGAAGTGATCTAGCAATTTGTAAGAGGTGCTTGTGTTTTCTCTCCACAACACCATTTTGTTGTGGAGTGTAAACACAAGTTTTTTGATGTATAATGCCAAGGCTACTGAATAATGATTGACAATCAAAGGAGGTAAATTCTGTGCCATTGTCAGACCTTATAGTCTTGATTGACACTTGAAACTGAGTTTGAACCATTGCAAGAAAAGTTCTGAGAATACTAACAGTTTGAGTTTTATTATTCATAAGAAAGGTCCAGGTACATCGACTAAAATCCTCTACTATAGTCAGGAAATAGTACGCACCATTCAAGGTTTTGGTTTTATAAGGCCCCCATAAGTCAATATGAATCAACTCAAATATAGATTTTGTCTGTATACAACTGTTTGGAAATTCTAATCTATGTTGTTTTGACAATGGACAGACATTACATATGTCTTGATCAGGCTTACTCTGTGAAAGAAAACCTAATTTTCTAAGTACTAAATCTGACACATGCCCCAGTCTCATATGCCATTTAGCCGGATTATTTTCAGCTGCTAGGTTGGAGTGATGGAAGCAAGTTGGAGAATGAAAGGATGATTCACATGATCTTTGATGAAGAGGTTGATAGTGGTATCTGAAAAAGATGTTGAATCTAAGACGTATAGCCTGTGCAAAACCTTGCCTACAGCAACCAACTTTCTAGTCGCTTGGTCCTGTAGCAGGCAAAAGGAAGTGGAGAAAAAACAGTCAATTTTGGATGATGAGACTAGTTGGTTGACTGACAAAAGGTTATATCTGAAGGAAGGAACGTGTAGACACTCAGGCAGTTCTAAAGTCTTGGAAAGTTTTACCGTTCCTATATGTTCCACTCCTTTTACACTACCATCAGGCAATCTAACAGGTGTGAATTGAGTTACAGATCTATAATCAGCGAAAAATTTAAGGAAAGCAACCATGTGCCCCGTAGCACCAATATCTAAGAACCAAAAATAAGCTAACTCTTTATCAGTCAAATTGAGAGCACTTAAAGCTTGAAATGTAGCCATACCTGCGAACTCATGAAAGTGTGCAAAGTTGATCTGTTCTCCTTCCTTTCCCGCAGCCTTTCCTTTCATTATCCTTGACATCTCCTGTTGCATAAGTTTCATCATTGACATCATACTATCACCATTAGCCTGTAAACCTGTTTCCTGGTCAAACGGAGTTTCTGCAAGATTTGCCATGTTCCTACTAGTAGCTTCTGCCTTCTTCCTTTCTTTGAGTCCTTCCCACCAATCCGGGTATCCAATGAGTTTGAAACAACCTTCCTTGAGATGTCCTGTTCCTCCGCAATTATCACATTTCATCAGTTTCTTTAATGCCTTGTCCATCCTAAAGGTATTCTCCTTTCCCAGAGTAGATGTAGACTTATAACTTGCAGGCTTATAATTCCCAGGCTTATAATTTGCCATATTTCCTGCATTTCCTGTATTTCCAATCCCTGTATTTCCTACATTTATCGGTTTTCTCTGCACCATCATAGCACTTTGCTCCATAGGTTCAACATACAGTTTATTCACTATCTGTTGTTTTTCTATGTTAACAGCCATAGAGTATGCTTTCTTAACAATCGGCAGTGGATCCATCATTAAAATCTGATCCCTTACTCTAGCATATGAATCATTCAAGCCACTTAAAAATTCCATCAGTTTATGCCTGTTTTCCCTTACATTATTCTTACTCAGATTACAAGTACACTCATCCATTGGATCTAAGCAATTTAACTCATCCCAAAGACGTTTCAATTTTGAGTAGTAAGCTGCCAGAGAGAGATTACCTTGTGATATTGTGGCTACCTCCCTTCTCAGGTGATATATCTGCGGTCCATTGATTATGCCAAATCTTTCTTGTATCTCATCCCACAGCTCTTTTGCATTGGTAGCTAGATCATAGTTGTCCACCAGTTCATCAGAAATCAAATTTAGAATCCAAGACACAACCGTGCCATTCACCCTGTGCCATTGCTCACGATCTGGATGCCCTATCGGTGGTTCACCGACGCTTCCATTAATAAAACCTAGCTTGTTCTTCGTTCCGAGGAATCTTCTCGTCTTGTGACTCCACGAAACGTAATCCAGATCTGTCAATTTGTTGGAGACGACCACCATTGATGAATTGTCTGACGGATGCAAGAACAAAGGGTGAACATAACCTCCTCCTCCATAGTTTGAGTAAGCTCCGTCATCTCGCCGGTCTTCAATCCGACACTCTCTTTCATGATTCAAATCCATCTTCTGCTGAAATCGCGATTCCTAGGGTTTCCGCTTTCGTCCAACCGCCAGAGATTCGTTCCGATCAACCGGTCCGTAGCCTGGTTCTGAGCAGGATCTAGTCCTGCTCTGATACCATCTACAAGTTTTCAATCTGAAATTTGGAAAGAGAATTGAACCAAGAAGGAACAGGATGTTCTTCAATCCAATTTGGGGAAAAAAACCACTGTATTATTTTGTTCTGTATTTTTTCTATACAAATAAAGCCACGACTTGGCTTTAAATACCCCCAACACTATTACACAATCAACCCTCTAGTTCTACATATTTACAAGAGCATCCTTATTCAAAAACTATACATTCTATACACATTTACACGGCTGAACTTCTCCTTCCTGTATTTTGGCGGGATAATCTCACCGCCTTAGCTGGATTTAGCTGGAAGCTTCCATTTGTCCTAAGATTGTAAATACTTGCAAGTTTAGTCGGTTAACTGGATATATATATATATATATATATGTATATATATCCATACATTTCATTCTTTGTAATCAGATTGATAATTCCAGTTTAATAAAAGAAACAATTCTCTTTCATTTTCAGATTTTCTGGTTCTTCCTGTCTTTCAATTTCCTTCGTGAATTTTCAGTTTATACTTTTGATTATGGTAGAAAATCATCAGTTTATACTTTTGATTATGGTAGAAAATCATCGTTTCATCAGGTAGTGATCGGCCTCCTTATGAAGCCTACGGGTTTGGCAAAATTATGAAGCCTCCCAACCGATGGGCATAGAATTAAGGTTTAAGAAGAGAACGATCAAATCGGGCCACAGATTTTGTGGCTAATCTAGTTCAAGAACATCAAATCAATCCTAGATTGTGCGTTCAGATGACCAAACAATGAAGAGCCAGAGACCAGAGAACAGAAATGGGAGTCAGTGATCTGATGTCAGTGACAATCATTCTCTTTGTGTACAACTATAGTCGTCCTTTGGTGTTGGAAATAGAATGTTTCATGTTCTTTAGAAACTTATTTGCGAAATAATGTCACTGCTTAAATTTGTTTACGAAGCGTAATTCACGTTAGACATCAAAACTTGCTAACAAGTAACACAGCATACTGAATGAAACTTTGCCCCACAAAATCTGTTTCCCTCTTATCAGTTCGACAACAAATCACTCGCCTTAGCTAGCTTAAATTAACTCTGAAAATAAAAATCAGAACATAGATCTAGATCAGAATCAACTCTCGGTCTGCTCTCTCAGCCTCCTGATTGTGCTCCTAACTGTCACAGCACTAGCGGTACTGTTGCACAGAGGAAAATGGAAAAGAGAAAAACATGAATTAGTGAATTTTGCCCTCCAAAAAAAATAAAATAAAATAAAGAGAATGGAAGTAACATATCAGAGGACTGACTTCATTGTGTATGCACCGCCAGCTTTGACCTTGCCACAATCCTTGCAGCCCCATATGCCAACAGCCTTCCTCTTCACAGCATACTGCAGATAAGCAACATCTCATTAGAAACAAAGATAAACAGCAAAGAACATAACTTGTACATGTAAATGGATCCCTCAAGAACAGAGCTTGTGGAAGATGGTTAGCACAACCAACCAAGGACAGTAACAAGGACGTACCTTTCCACAAAAGTCGCACAAATATTTGTTGTGCTGGGAAACCTCCATCTTCTTAATTTGCTTCCTCAAACTAGCACCATAACGGGTACCTAAAAAATAAATAGAAGTCAGCATTTCCTCATTCTTGAGGTAAAAAGATCAGATGCATAAACAATGCTTTTCAATGTTTAACAAATACAAACAAACAAACCCGAGAGTTCAAATATAAGTTGTTCTTAGTAGAATAACTTGATCACCATCCACACCCCACAAAAAAAAACCCACACACAAACAACCAAGCCCAGACCAAGAGTTCAAAAATTGTTGTTCTCACTATAATAACTTCACAATCAACTTTTCATCCAGCAGCAGTTCTAATGGATGGAAAGTCTTACCAAAATGCAAATGACCTATATTAATCTAGCATCCTTCCATTTCTAACACAATTTAAGAAAACCTCAGTGAAATGTCAAGATTAGCACATCTCATTGAGGACCTAAAACAAGAAATATAAAACAAAAGGCCTCCCCAAAACGCAAATGAAGTATGAATCTAGCATCCTGCAACTTGTAGCACACATTAAGACAACCTCAGCAACATCTTAGATATTTAGAACAAAATGCTACATTGAGCAAGCATGTTTCGGCAGGAAACTAACTGCTAGTACAAGAAATGAAACCAAATGAACTGCAAAAGACGTAAACAACTTACCATACTTCCCGACAATTCCGGCCTTCTTTGTCCTCTTCGTCTACAAGAGATTAGAAAAAGTAACTCAGAAATCATCTTCACAAACCTCTCCGTCATATACGTACACCCCAATCACTCAAACTACCTAAACTTAAAAACTTAAGTCTTGAATAAACGGGAGGCGACATATGACTACTGTTCGGATTTGCATCTCCGAAACTCACAATGTCAATCGTTTATTGAAAGCCTTGAAAAATGCAAAATCACCTCTATAAAACTACAGAAACTGCATACAGCAAGCTCAATCAACAGACGTTTTCTTCAAAAGAAAAAAAATTCCAAACACTAAAACCACAAAACATCAGGAAATTCAGACCAGAAAGGAAAAGACTGAAAGATCATTGACTCTGTAGCAAAAACGAAACGAATTGAGATTTATAGCTCCACTTCATAGAGTATCTCTGGGCAGGTGGAGTAAGATAACGGAAAATTTACCATTTTGAGGGGGCAGCTCCGATGATTCTCCGGATGCTATTCTCTCAGAGAGAAAAAGGTACGGGGTGGCGTTGGAGACGACGAGAGAGGTGAGGGGTTAAGAAAACCCTAGAGTATATCAGCCAGCCCATTTAACCAAAAAGCCTATACGGGTGTCATTGGGCTTGGTTTATTTTTTACTATTTCTTTTTTGGATAAAAGAAAAACTCGCGTTTTTTGCTATCCATTTAACATTAATTTACTGAACAAATAGAAAATTTATAATAATGGCCTTGTAATTGCTTAATTAGAAGCAACTGAGGCATTAGGTTGAGTGGATTTTGAAGTAATTGAGATGCTTATAATGGCCAATCTCTTGTCTATTACTGAATAAAAGGTGTATTGTGGATCTTGGCTACTATCAAGGAGATGTAGTATTATAGTATTGTAATAGTGTTTTTAGCAAAATATGTTAGGTAAAATATCAGATTGTTATTGTAATTTAGGTTGTTTATCCTCCTCAGTATAATAATTAAAATAAATAAAAATAATAAAGAAAATTTATTAGCTTAAATAGTGTAAACTCTTTAAGAAAATAATAGCGGAAAGAAAAAACTAAAGCACGAATAAAGATGTTGGGAAACATTAGCAGAGACAATATGATATATTTTTGACCACCCAAAAAAACTAAAGATCATATTGATACATATACTTTGCAGAAATGATATTCCTGTCTAAAGATGGTCATCTACCATCGAGGATTAAGTTCATGTTGAATGAGGCCAATTCAGTGATCTTAGAAAGAGAAAGAAGTGCCGTTCACACATATGTTAAAAAAACATAGGTGATAGTTTGATAAACACTTTTTACTATGTTTGTTTGAAAAAACCTTTAGTTTTTTGTTTGAGTTTGAGATGTGATTTAAAATGTGTTTTAATAAAAATTTTAAAAATTGTTTGAATAGTTTTTTAATGAAAATAATTTTTTTTTTTTTTACCACCTCCACCACCTATCTCTGCCGCTGGACCGCCGATTGACTTTCGGCGCGGGAATTTAGACGAAATCCTGCCGGCGGTCTTGCGGCGACGGAGGGTGATCCGGCGGTGGCAGGACGGTGGTGGAGGTGGTTCGGTCCGACGATGGTGGTGGACGAAAATTGTATAAAAATAATTTTTAGAATATTTTTTAAAAAATAAGTTAAAATGTTGTTTAGATTTTGGTTTTTAAGAATTAAAATGAAACAAAAAAGTAAAATAAAAGTTTGACAGACCAGCCAAATTACTCAAAAAATAATAATGTAACAAAAGTGTTGTTATTATATCAGCTGCCATACATCATCACATCCCACAGTAGAAATTCCGCATCAATCAAACATAACAGCGGTTAAAACGGCAAAACTTTCGGTTAATAACTATTAATTAATTGAGTTTATAAAGTTCTAAAATCGTTTTCATCCGTGTTAAAAAACCTGTCGTCAACGGCACGCCAAAGTCAAATCTTTTCAAACACGATGGATTTAACCGGCCAAATAAAAAAAAAACAAAAAATAAGGAAACGAAAATATAAATTTAAAAAATTTTATTTCACTTCTTCCGTAAAAACTATCACGCGATACAGCTCATATTTTTTTTCCCCTCTCATTACTACTTGAAGCCACCATAAATTTTTTTGGACCATTTTACCCTTTACATTTTAAACTTCCACCAAAGGAAAAAAGAGAGAAAACTTAAAACCACCACCCTTCTAAATCCCATTTTGAAGCCTAATTTGGTGAAAAATTGATGGCAACACGGAAGAATCAAAGCGGGAAAGAGCCGATCTCATCACGGGTACGTTTTTTTTCAAAAAAAACTTTGTAAATTGAAGGAAAAAAAAATTGGAATCGCCACGGACGGCAATGAAGCCGTCCGTGGTGCGGCCGACGCGCAAGCAACGCGTCCGGTTCAACTCGAACGAGCAAAGCGCCGTTCGGGTTGAGCCGGGACGCGTTGCTTCGCGCGTCCTCCCGCCGCCGCGAGCGGCTTCATTGCCGTCCGGCTGTGTTCTTTTTTTTTTTGAAAAAATTTTTTTTTTTAAATTTTGTAAGACCGCCGCCGACGGGCAATGAAGCCGTCGTGGCACGGCCGGGGCGCGCAGCAACGCGTCCGGTTCAACCCGAACGAGCAGTTGCGTTCGGGTTGAACCGACGCGTTGCTGCGCGTCCCGTCCGTGCCGGCCGGCTTCCGGCTTCGTCCGGCGGCCAGATTGCAATTTTTTTATTTGTTTAATTACAATGTAATTATGTTTTAATTCTGTTTGATTTAATGTAATTAGGGTTAGTAAGTAATTTTTTATTATTGAATATTCTGTGATTTAGATTGGTTACTTAATTTAATTGTGTAAATAATTTAATTTGATTAATAATAGATTAGTTCATTAATTAGTTTGATTGATGTACTTATTAATTTAAATAGTTATTAAAGTATTTAGGTTATATTTTTAACTAAGTTATTAGTAGATTAGTAAAGTTAATCATTTGAATTGATTAAATTAATTTAAATATTATGTAAATTAGTTGAATGAGAAAACTAATTTAATTAATAGTAGATTAGTTGAGTACCATATTAGTTTAATTGATTTACTCATTATTAAAGTATTTAGGACACTCATTCAGCTCTTCCATCAACTGTCTGGTATAAAGGACCTCGTCATCCACATCGGTAGGAGCACTCGTACCAGCCTGTTCACCGATATTAAGGGTCGCCCAAAATGGGTGAATATGCTTAAGAGTTATCGATGTGCCGGCATCTGCAGCCTTTTTGAGGGCGCACGCACATGGAATTCGACAAGTCCAGTACACCACATGATCGCATCGGTCATTGGTTTCTTCTTTCCACTCTTGCACCTTCGACCACTCAGTGTTCAGCTTTTGGAAACAAGTATGTGAAACTTGAAACTTCAAGCGGTTCAGTGGAAAACCGCAATAATGGGTGCCAATTTTCTGTCTCGAGTACTCCAATTTGTACCTGAATGTAGCCAATTACTGTAAAACATTCTACTTAAAATGCCATAAAAACAAAATAATTACTAAATATATTATAATAAATATAACTTCTAATATAATGGAATAGAACTTACCGTATTTCGGTTAGCTGACTCTGAATTTCCAAGTGCACCTTAGCCCAAAGTGTATCCAGGGACGCCGTGGATGTTTCTAGCCAGGTTTTTAACTGCTTGTGCGCGCTCTCCACCCTACCTGTAGTAGTGTTACCCATATGAAACACAGCATTCGTCCATGCCTTGACGAATTTGTAGTCAACCACTAGCCATGTCTTCTGGATATAAGTAAGAACTCTCGGAAAAGACTGCCAACGACGGTTTATTACGGCAACAGCTTTATTGTACTCATCCTGGTTATTAGCTTCCACAACATCTTTCCACAACCCATATGTAAAACCATTTGCAATCTTGGCATCAATTTTCAATTCCTTGTTGAGATGTCGCTTTACATTCTCATAAACGTGCCAAACACACAACAAGTGGCATGAATCGGAAATACCATACCAGTGGCGCCATCAACCGGTTCCCGATCAAGAACAATAACAATTTGGAGAAAGATGACGAGGAAGCAAATCCCTTAACTGTCTCAAAGCCCAATAATAACTATCAGCAGTCTCGTCACTCAAGAGGGCGTATGCAATCAGGAAGTTCTGGTTGCACGGTGTCATCCCAATAAACTCAACCAACGGCATTTTGTACTTGTTCGTCTTGTATGTTGAGTCTATCCCGACGACCCATAAATAATCGCAAAATAAATTGACAAAGATCGGGATGTGCAAAAATACACGAGTCAGCACACCTGTCTCCTGATTGCAATCTGTCATGATGATGTAACCATGATGCTTGGCCACCGCTAGTGTCTTCGTCGCGACATCCATGGCACTCGATTCACCCAACACCGGGAATCCCTCATTACGCAATTTCTTCCTGAAATTGTACACTTGCCGTCTGTTAACTTTTTCATCAGGAAAGATCCTCTGAATCGCAGTCATGATCTGACACGGTCTGCACCCATCTTTGGACATACCCTGTATAAGCTGTTTCACTCCATCGTTAAGGCCCCTCGTAGGATGATCTTCGTCAAACAGCTCGTGGTTATGCATTCCAAACTCACCAGGATACACCCGAATGCGCCACTTCCCATCCACTGGGTGCACATATAACTTAAATTTACACCCAGTGTTCTGTGTCTTCGAATCTGATGTGACATAGTATTCACCATCATCAACTGATACCTTTCCCTCTACTACGATCTCATCGAATAGCATTCTTCTTACTAGAAACTACATTTATAATCATACCATTTGCCATGCCCATGCCTTTCACCCAAGCAACAAAGATCATCCTTGTTTGCAAATTCCTCATCTGTAGCAAATAATATGCTGTAATCTTGACCATCGCCACCAAAATCTTCTAAAGAATCCTGCAAATTAAACATAAAATTACAACAATAAAAAACTGCATCATAATAAATTAAATTAAACACATATTTCAATAATTTAAAAAAGTTAAACAATTATAATAAATAATGAAAAAACATATATTTACAGTAAATAGATTCCTTAATTATTTACTAAATTAAATTTCCCAATACCTACCTAATAAATATTAGCGATTAATTAAATAGATTAATTATTTACTAACTTAAATACTTATTCCACAAAATTCTTTAATTATTTAATTATTTCCCCCTAAATAAATATTATCTCTAATTAGTTAAATCTAAATAGATAAATAAAATTCAACTAATTACATTACTTAACATAAATAATTAATTTAAGATATACAATAATAATATTCTTACTTAATTAAATTAACAAAACATGCAATAAATAAAAATATAATTCAACTAATTAATTTACTTAACATAACTAATTAAATTTAATTAACATAACATGCAATAAATAAATATAATTAAACTAATTCAATTACTTAACATAACTAATTAAATTACAAAATAAATTAACATAATAACATGCATGAAATTAAAATTATTAAAAAAAATAAAAAAAAAAAAAAACCTGTTGAGCAGGGAACGCGCAACACACGCGTCCGGTTCAACCGGGACGCGCAATATACGCGTTCGGTTCAATGGCCGAACGCGTATATTGCGCGTCCCCGGTTGAACCGGGACGCGTGTGTTACCCGTCCGGCCAATGGATTGAACGCGCGTATTGCTCGTTCACGGTTGAACCGGGGCGCGTATATTGCGCGTCCGGTTCGATTTCACCCGGTCCGGCCGTGCAATATACGCGTCCCGGTTGAACCGGGGCGCGGAATGTATGCGTCCGGTTCAATGGCCGGACGCGTTGCTTGCGCGTCCCCGGTTCAACCGGGACTTTTTTTGACCGGTTCGGTTATTTTAAATTTTTTTTTTTTTTTTACCTCTGAATTAGTCATTTTCTTTCTCTCTCTACTGGCAGGGGTAAAATCGTCAACAATTTTTTGAGGTGGCTTTGAGTACTAATTTTGTTGGCTACAAAAATCCCCCCCCTTAATTAATTGAGTTTATAAAGTTCTAAAATCGTTTTCATCCGTGTTAAAAAACCTGTCGTCAACGGCACGCCAAAGTCAAATCTTTTCAAACACGATGGATTTAACCGGCCAAATAAAAAAAAAACAAAAAATAAGGAAACGAAAATATAAATTTAAAAAATTTTATTTCACTTCTTCCGTAAAAACTATCACGCGATACAGCTCATATTTTTTTTCCCCTCTCATTATTTTCTCTCTGAAATGATCGGAAAAACGAAATAATTATTATAATGTCAAACCCTAACCATCGCGATCAGATCCAACCAACTCGATAATTATCTCTGTCTTTCCCCCGATCTGGTCGTAAATCTTTCCGTATACGACCGCATTATCGGGATAATTTTGTTTTTTGTACATTGTTGTTTTATTTAAATTTTTGTTTGGAATTATTGGTTTGGGAATTTGAGGTTTTTTGAGGTCTCATCCACCTGCATTGTGGGATTTTCGTGTCTTGAGCTGAAGATTCGAATTTTGGATTGATTGTTTTGGGGAAAAATTCGTATTTTGAAGAAGAAAGCGCTGTACTTTTTTTTGTTTGTTTGGTGGGTTTAAAAGATGGCTTCGACATCTTCCATCAGCGAAGAGCTTGCGGAGATCGAAGGACAGATTTCTGATATTTTTCGAGCTCTTTCGTAAGCGCTTTCTCCGTTTCGCATACGTTTCGTTTATATTTTTTGTGTGTGTGTGTGTGTGCGCGCGCGCGTGTATGGCAGAATGTTAATAGATTCTAGTTTCTTGAAGTATTTAAGTTCCGTGATACTGTAATTAATGTGGGATAAGTTTAGTGTTTTTCTTCTGGAAATAGAACGTCGTTCGAAATTTCTTAGTGTTTTATCCTATTTGCTCCGACCCAGATTTTGAGAAATTTTGAGGGGCAGTGATCATCCGCTTCCAGTTCAGTTTTGAGCTGTTATTTTTGGTTTGGGATGTATGCAAAGGCTGTGTTCCATAACTTAACCTTTAATGGGATTAATGATTATTTATGATGCAGAAATGGGTTTCAGAAATTGGAGAAAATCAAGGATACGAGTAGACAGAGTCGACAGTTGGAGGAGCTCACTGGGAAGATGCGTGACTGCAAGAGGTAAATTTCAACCGTCTTGATTTTCGGTTCTTATATTTGCAGGCATTATATGTTGTAATGTTGGTCTATGGCTTCTTCAGATTTATGCTTTGCTCAGTGACTGAATGGTATTTGTCTTTAAACAGTAATCTTTTCACTGCTTTTCTATTTTGTTAGTATTTGAGTTTAAACTTTTTTTTGGGGGGTTAGTGGAGGGCAGGAGTACTTCTGCCTGAAACCCCTGATTATGAGTTCTGCATAACAATGTATAGCTGGATCTGGCGAATGAGGAAAATAAAATTCGACAGTGATCTTAACTAATAGAGACTATGAAATTTGAATATGACCAACTTTTCTCTGGACAGGCTTATTAAAGACTTTGACCGGGAATTGAAGGACATGGAGTACAAACTTGATGCAGAGACCACTAAGATGTTGAATGAAAAGAAGCAATCGATGGTAATATTGTCTGTCTTAGACTCTTTTTCATCATTATTAGCTGTGCTTGTTTGAACCATAGGCTGTCATTTGGCCTGTGAATTTCACTGCTAGTTGCTGTTTTTTTGGTTATGTATTTTGTTTGAGGGCTGAGATTAGTAATGGCATGCATGACAAGAACTGTGTTCTTTCAAGATCTACCTGCTTGTGCGATGTTTCAAATTTTTATTTATTGGGGAATTGTCAACCTGTAATTCAGGAGTTATCGCAGAGTCTGTTGCATAGTGTTCATTTTTCTTGAGTTCTAATTTTAGCTTTGGATTATTTATATATCCTTCTGGGGCTGCCTCTATTATCTGTCACGACTGTCAATGTCATCAATGTGTATAGATGAATCTTTAAAAAAGTAGATATAGATCAGATGCAACCTAGTCTTTTTCTTCTAAATTTCAAATTGCCTTTTGCTTTGTATTATAGTCTTTCCTAGTAAGGTACTTAAGTATGTATGTTCTTATGCACGCACTAGAAAATTGATTTCTTTTTAATATCAAAACAATTTAAGCTCAAGCAGTGCCCGCTGATTCAATCAGTTGACCAACGAGTGCTCCTATAACTTAAACAAAAAAGTCTGTCTCCTTTGTATGTCTACTAGTTTGTGTATCTAGCGATGCTACAGCTACTTTCTTGTTGATGACAAGTCTTTTTCCATATGCAGATTAAAGAATTGAACTCATACGTTGCCCTGAAGAAGCAGTAAGTTCTTTGTTTGTATTCAACTCTGGAAACATTCTTCCAAGTTTCTTTTTAGCTTTGTAATATATATTTTAGTATTTTTTGGCCCCCATTAAGTTGAATCATGCTAGTTATTAGTCTTTTCAGTTTCCACACATTTAGATTTACTCGTCTTGTCCTGGCTTTTTTTTAACAGCTAGATCCTTCTTCTTGCCTAAAAACTTCTCTTTATCCTTGCATCTGTTTTTCATTCGTTGGACTTCGCAAAATATTCTATTTCAGCAGTAATTGTAAGTGGTTATATAAAAATTTGAATGAGTTGAATATTGTTTATAATTGATAATGGAATGATTCCGAGATTTGTTGAACGGCATTGCTGCCAGTCACACTTCCTCACAAAAAAAAAAAAAAGTAAAAATAAATAAAAATACAGGGGAGCATCAAAATTTTGCTAGGGCTATTTTATCAAGTTAATAGCTTTTGTTAACTCCCCTCTGAAGGGATTGAATCCAGAACAACAACCAAGCACTTAAAACTTTCTTGCCCCTTATAATTGTTTAAAATGTTCTTTTATGACTGTGATGTGTCTAACCCCTTCATGAAAGTATTAATTTTTACATTTTGATGCTTGTATATGTTTCAAATTTTGTGTTGTTGTCTTACTAAATTTGAGTTTCTCTGGTTTGCAGATACTCAAGTACTCTTGAAAACAAGAGAGTAGAGCTTTTTGAGGGTCCTGGTGAAGGATATGCTGAAGACAATGTTCTACTAGCTTCCTGTAAGTGTACCTTGTGCTGAGAAATTGTTTTTCATTTTTAATGAGTTTTTACATCCTTTACATTTTACATGCTACCTTGACTTTATTTTCTAGCTTTCTGAAGCCATCTTGTTGGAAATAGTTCTAAGATGTTCTTAAACAATCCTAGCTCTGCTGTACTGCTAAGGCTGGTTCATTTCAAATCTCTTACAGGATTATCACAACATTTTTGCCTGTGCTAATAGTGATATGATGCTTTTACTTTACTTTTTCTCCAAATATGTTTTCATCGTGTTCTTCATAGTTATGTTTTATCCATAAAGGAACTATAAGCTCGGAAAAAAGAAAGTTCATATGAACTTGAGAAGCATGCTTGCTTTGGTTTCTTCTGTAAGCATAGCCTTGTGCATGAGAAATGCCTTCTATACTGCAATCTTACACCTGTGAAGTAATAGCACCTGGTGTATGGTACTAAAGTTCGATCTGCATGCATTTCAGCAATGACGAATCAACAACTGATCGATAATGGAAACAAGATGATGGATGAAACTGATCAAGCTATTGAGAGGTCAAAAAAGGTCAGTGCCTGCTTTGAAGGAAGAAGGTTTGCTGTTACAGATAACTTGTCACTTCTTCAATTTTTTATCCATCTTGTATCATTTAAGTTTTCTACAATATTCTTCTTGAAACTTAAATGGGAGATTTGACCGGTTCACACTCAACTTCTCCTAATACCTAATTGTACCAAGTCCTCTGCACCTAGCTTAACTAGACAATACTTTATCTTCTAATCGCATGCATGCAATTCTGTTTCTACTTCTCCTTAGATATCATGAGAGAGTTTTTTAACTTAAGCTTTAAGTCTTTTGACTAGCATCTTTAAATAACAAATGAAGTGAGGCCAAGGATTATCTGGTAGTGTCTATTTGGGAACAATGAGAAATCTACATAACTTGATCAATTGAATCTATGCGGAGGAGAAACTTTCTGGCAATTTTTCTTATATCAAGCTCTTTTTTTACTCTTTTTTTTTTAATAATAAAAAAAGGCTAAGGTTATTTATCTAGTTGATTTCATGATTTCGAAACACTTTTATGATTTTACTGAGTTCCTTGTTGGGTTCATTTTATAGGTTGTACATGAAACCATAAATGTTGGAACTGAGACTGCAGCAGCTCTAAAGGCACAGGTGTGTACATCGGTGTTTAGAAAGAACAATCGGGATCGATTAAACTTTGCTGATGCATACTCTTAAGAGGATTTTTTTTTTACTCAAAGATTCTGTTCTTTTACTCCTTCCCCTTGTGATATGTTTGTTTCTGCTTCTGGACAACAGACTGAACAAATGAGTCGGATTGTTAATGAGTTGGACTCGATACATTTTTCAATTAAGAAAGCTTCGCAGTTGGTCAAGGAAATTGGTAGGCAGGTCAATCTCTAAAATGAATCATTCCTCTTTGAATTCTGTTTTCTGCACCATTGTATACTGTTTTACTCATGTTGTTTTGTTGATTAGGTTGCAACTGATCGTTGTATCATGGCCCTACTCGTCCTTATCGTGATTGGTGTCTTGGCAATCATAATTGTTAAGGTTGGAATCTCTTCTCTTATTCTGATCTTTGATTCAAAGGTATTATACACTCATAACATCAGTAGAGCTTCCGATATTGCAAAGCAAGAGAGTCCTTCAGCTTCTTTTTTCAGTATTATTACTATTGTTGTTGTTAATGCCAATTTGCAAAAGATTATGCTATCTGATTTATATATCCTTAGCATCTTTTAGTTAAGGAACCTGATATACTACTTTATGCCACAAGAAACTTATGAAATTAAAGATGTTGAGCTTATGGCCTGGTTAAAACTTACATTGGTGCCATTAAATCTTCAGCATGTCAAAAGGATTCGTGATTTGTTCCCCTTTGGGGTGTGTATGTGTGTGTCAGAAAGAATTAGATTAGATGACGTATACCAAACTCGATCCTGCTTAACTGGGTTTATTGTCACATTTTTAACATTCAGATTGTGAATCCTCACAACAAAGACATTCGGGATATTCCTGGATTGGCACCTCCAGCTCCCGCTCGAAAGCTACTCTGGAACCCTAATTAAAGAGACACTTCATATGCACATATTTGTACCATCCTTTCGAACTTATGTGGATTGATGGATAGATATTCCTGTGATGTTCTTGGAGTAACCTGCTTTCACTGAACGGTTTATGGCGAATCAGGAGGGAGAGCAATCCGGCACTTCCTACTGTGCTGAACCCATCTTACCAGCCGGGCTTTGTTCAGTAGAAGGTGACCCCTCCGTCTAGGTATCCTTTGAAATTCTTTTCATATCTTGGTTTTAGCTTCTTTTACAGCTTTCTGTTCTGAGTATCAAAAATAGATATACACACGGCTTCATTGTATTATTGTTGTATACCGCCTAGTCACCTACCATCGTTGTATAAGTAATTCACTTTGTCTTATTGCTTGGTATTGATTAAAATATATTGTATTTTTACCACATATTTGTACCGAAGGTTAAATATACACAATTTGGTCTTATCAAACTATGTACAGCTCTTAGAATATCCATTTCGATGATCTTTTTAGAATATGCATTTGAATGGTCTCTCAACTATCTACAGTCTACACCGGGTGGAATGGCACCCATTGTTGCGTAACAAAGAAAGTAAAGAACGGAAAAGAAAGAAGAATGTACGTATTATGTCTTATTGGCCAATTTTCTTACTGTTGATTTGTGAGTGAATTTCAACGCCAAAGCGCTGAAGTCCTTGTAACACGAAATGCAGAAATAATAGTTGGACTGTCAATTTCATGGAGTTATGGTAAGAAAGAACGATATGTCAAAGTCAAACTGGTGAAATGGGGTTATTGGGTGAGCGTCAAAATCAAATTCAAAACCATTCACCGCTTTTGAACAAACTCCCATTTAAGGGGAAAAAAAAAAAAAGAAGACCATAAATGTCAACTCAGCCAACTCCTCTAAACAAGAAATGAAAATCAATTTAGAAAATGATACTACAACAAAGAATATGTATTGTCACATCTTTATCTCAATTCTCCTCATTTTTCTGGTTTTTTTTTAACAGTCCCCCGTCCCCCTCCCCTTTTATAGCTGATTCATTGTCTCATTCTAACAATTAGTCAATTTTAATAGCGATTTATTTACAACAAAATAGATTAATGTTAAAATAGAATGAAAGAATAGTATTCTTCCTAATTTTCACCGTCTATCTGCAAAATTTTACTGCTTCTGAATCGTTTTGCAGCTGACTAAGCTCATCCAAAAGAAGGACATTCATTATAAAATGTTTAAATCCTAAGTGGGGCTTTTATTAAGTTATGGGGACATAACAGACTTTTTAGCTGACTTATATAATGAGGAGAAATCATCAAAGTCTCTATATATCACCATCCTTCGTAATAAACAATGACCGAAAGGAAAACTACTTAGTCAACTGAAGTCTTCCTCTCTTACTTGGCAACTTATATTTGAAATTTTCCAATATTAACGAAAGAGTCACCAACTTTGGAGGTTTGGCAACGAACAATATATGCACATGCATATACAATATACTCCCTCTGTCCCAAAATAATTGTCCATTTTGAGATTTCAATTTTAGTACAATTTGAACTAGAAATGAAAACTCAAACTGGATAATAATTATGGGACGGAGGGAGTATTTGTTTTGGAAATGTAGAGGGTGAAAAACTGTATATGAAAACAATAAGGTGTGTAATAAATTTAACAACGTGCAAAGAGTTAGCGCAGAGGAGGTAATGTATCTGTGACAAGTGATAAGTTTCCTCTTACTTTTCAAACATTTCAGAAATATGGTTCGATTTCAGTAATAATACCGGATTAGAATTAAATGTTCCACTGTCTTGAATTAATACGTACTCCTTTGGACCCGAAATAATTATCCAATATTTCTGGAATTGTATCAAAATTAAACTTTAAATTTGGATCATTATTTCGGGACACAAAAGTAAAATTTATGATGAATTTGGCGACTAGTGGAAATGTCGTGACAGATTTACATGTCCCTTGTGAATTCCAAATCGATCCATTTTTGGAAAAAAATGGAATGCTTTGAAATTGATCGCAATATACCCTCTCTACACTTGCTAATTTAAGGGAGATTTCTTTGTATTACGTAGTACATTTAGAATTAGTACTTCTTTTCATCTCTTTTTCTTCCGTGTTTCCGACTCCTCTTTTTTAAGGATTGATTCATTGATTGATTAATGTGTCATTCAGTAGAGTAGTCAATCATTCACACTACTTTTTAGTGTCAAAAGACAAAACATATGGACTTAAAGTAAAAAAAAAAAAAAATTATTTAGACTGAACCTATTCTTTTAAGCAAATGTTTGAATATACGAGGAAAAGGAAAAGAAAAGCAAAAGTAAGTTTTATTAACATCGGTTGATACGTGCAATAAAGGTGCAATAGTTATGATTAGTGTTCTAAAGAAATGAGAAAATCCAATGAATCCGCCTGAGGTTATTCGGACACGAGATGAAGAATATTGTCTTATTTTTTTTTATTCGGAAACAAATTTCTGTGTAAAAAATGTGCTTGAGGTTCCTCAGTTTATCGTGTTATTTTCCTCCAAATTCCTGACTAAGAAGTCTGCCTTGTGCATGTTATTTTCCTCTTTGGCATTTCAAGTGAAATCTGTACTCTCCGTGCCTCTTTGGCATATGGTAAATTGTAATACTCCTAATTTATACTACTTCCGTCCCAAAAAAAATAGTCCACTTTGAGTTTTCAAATTTGTATTAAAATTTAAAACTCAATGTGGACTATTATTTTGGGACGGATAGAGTATTTTATACTACTAACTTATAGTGTAAATTATTTTTATAAGATGGAATTAGTATTTGCCCAACATCATATGCATATTAGCGCTGGATCCCGACGACAGGACTTTCTTTTTTGTTCCGTTCATCCGTAGTGTTTTCTTTTCTTTTTCATTGAGACTTCAAGAAATAAACTAATGTAATTCTTTTGACCTTCTGAAGCTCAATATAATAATAATAAAAAAAGAAGCTTTTCTGCAAAACAATCTTTAATGTATATAGTGGAATCCAACATTTTGTAATACACAAAATCCTATGGAACTAAGATTACACAGGTGTTGATGATTCATAAAGCTAGCGCAATCAACATCGTCCATCATTGATCTGGGCAAAAAATGTGTCATATCTTTATTTTTCAAGACTAACTAGGTCTTTTTTTTTTCTTTTTAGGAAGAACCAACTAAAATTACTTTCAGGACGGGTATTAGTACCGAAGGTTAACAATTGAGAAAAATGAAATTACTTTGGATGAAAGGAACACTAAATACTCTTTCTGTCCTGAAATTATTGTTCAATTTAAATTTTTACTTGTAGACTTGTAGTTCAACTTATACTAAAAATGAAAATTCAAACTCGACAATAATTTCGAGACAGGAGAAAACTATAAAAATTGTCATGGTTAAATCACTAGTGTGATCATTACTTATAGATAGCCGGTACAACCCAGCATTCCAACCACAGTTTGGAAAAAAACCTATGAAATTCTAGTGTTCAAGCCCTCAATAATAACATGCAGGAACCTTTTGAAAAAAAAAAGAAAAAAAGGAAAGTATATCGTGTGTCATTGTTATTGCCCGGTGAAGCTAAAACTCTTTCACAAAATTGGTAGAGCTTTGAAATTTTTAAATGATTTTTTAATTATTTTTCTGGTGACCGTCTTACTATATATCATAATTTCTTTTTAGTTGTCGAAAATAAGTTTGTCTCCTTCTATGTATCTTTCAAATATACATACCAAGCCACTATATTTCATCAGATTAATGGACCCGTATTTATTACTTTGGAATTGATTGAAGAAGGAAAAACGCGGGAACAAACATGGTCAAAATGGAAGACTTCAAATTTCCAACGTTGGTTGCACCATAAAGGTGTAAAAACGAACCATCGGATGTTAGTGCTTGTATACAAGTTGTTTGTTGGATAATTGGGACAACAAATCTCCCCCCACCAAATCACACGCCTCTGTTTCACATTTTTCTGCCTTTTATCTTCTTCTCTCCATTCTTATTGGATTTGGGTTTTTTTTTTTTTGTTTTTGAATAATTTGTGTGTTTTACTTTCTGTATTCATAACTCCTCCTCAACCGTCCCTGTCCACTATGGTCAATCCCCACTTCCCACCAAATAGTAAAACTGCAGAGAAAGAGAAATCAGTGCTTGTCAAACAAAATTATTAAAAAAAAAAAAAAAACACACCATGACATCAATTAAACTTATTCGTCCCTTAAATAATAAGTAACTAATACCGTATTTGATAAAATTTAATCTGGGTCTGAAGTTTGAATACTGAAATATAAGTGTTGAACTGATAAATTTTATCGTTTTTTTATAAAAATTAAAATATGAAATTTGAAACAAAATATTGAAGTCTATGAAGTCCGTAAGATTTCAATACAAATTCATGATATTGGGAGAAAAGCCTTATCAATTTCTAAAAATTTTTTTTTAGAGAATTTCTTCATCTTAGTTCTTCATCTCATTCGAATTGTTCTGCAATTATAACAATGAAAATACAAAACAACCTAAAGCAGATTTATGGTTTCTATAATATGCATTCAAAGATAAACGAAATCAAATCACCTATGGACTGAAAAATCAAATCACTTAATAATTTTGCTTGACATTTAGAGTCCATATTATTGGAAGTCCAAACTTAAAAGCCTCAATCGTACTCCCACCGTCCCACAAAAATAGTCCAGATTAAGTTTTGAATTTTGTACAATTTTTTTAGTATAAATTTGAAAATTCAATATGAACTATTTTTTTGGGACGGAACTAGTATTATCTTCTTTTCTTTTTGGTAATGAAATTCTTATCTCTAAAGTTCTAAACCAGGGAAAAATACAAAACAAGTGACGTCATCAGTTACCATCTTCCCTGATTCGAATGTATGAAATCACTAGTTTTTTTTTTTTGGGCTTTGATTGTATTTACTGTACAGAATGGTACTGCTTTCAATACAGCTACTACTAGTTTTCTTCCATTACGTCTTTAATGTTTTAAGATGTCCCCTTCTTCCTTCTTCCAATTTTCATCAATTATTTTTTGAAATTTCCATTCAGACACGTTATCTTTTATTCTTTTAGGCCAAAAATCGGTTTTTTAGTTCTCTTCCCCTGTTTCTGTGTTCATACGGTCTCGTCAGTCATCCCTATATATTTTTTGTCATGGTCAATTTCAACATCTCCCCTTTTGAGTTTTGACCGTTTGGTTTCACCAATCTCTTCAGACAAAAAACCAACACAGTTCTTTTTCCTTTGGGCCATTTTATTTCCAACCCTGTTTTTACAGTTTCCATGGTGAAAACGGAATTGAGCCCTTTGTAAATAAGCTCGTTCTTTCTCTTTGTTTTCTTCACTCCCGTTCCTATCAGAGTCCCCCTGGTTCTGTCTTTTTCTCTGTGTCTGGACAATCGAATTCATTCATTTATTGTTTCAAACAAATTTTCTTTACAGCAATCCCGTTATTCCCACCCGGGTTTTTTTTTTTTTTTTTTTTTGTTCTGGCCAAAAAATTTAATCTTTACTTTGAGCTTTCCAGTTTCAAGCACTTCCGGTCTTCTTTCACGTGTGCACTTCCAGATTCTTTTCTCTCTGTAATTATGATTTTGGTGACTTTTTGATATCGTCACGGTGCCAAAGCCTTACATATATAGTTCTTGTTCTGTTCTTATTTCTTCCTCTGTTCCCCTTCAAGCCTGCAAAGTTTTGATCTTTTTTTAAGACTTTGAAGCTCTCTTATAGAGTGGGTTTGTCCCTTTTAATTTTGCTGTTCATTGAAGATGTATTCATGACTATCAAGTCCAATTTGAGGAAAATTAGTGCAGAATTGTCAAACATGATGAAGTGTTTTTACATATTCAAAGATAGGCCTTCAAGATCCCAAAGGGAGAGGAGATCAGCGGATTCAGCTCCGGAATTGAGGAATCAAAGGGATACCAGCAGCAGCAGTAGTACAAAACCAAGTCGTCCAACGAGGTCTACTGGTTCATCCTCGTTACCTAGAAGCATCCCAGAATTGTTTAAAGAGAAAGAGCAAAATTTGAGAGCTTTTTCCCTTTTAGAGCTCAAAGAAGCAACCAAGAATTTCAACAAGTTGCTCAAGCTCGGTGAAGGTGGTTTTGGGAGTGTCTATAAAGGGCATCTTAAGCCACCTGACGGAAGTGATCCCGTTGTGGTTGCCATTAAGAAGCTCAACATATATGGTTTACAGGTATTTTGTTTTCCCCTCAATTAATTTAAGAGTCAAATTTACTCAATGTTCAATGTTTCTATCATAAATTTCTGTGTTTAGGTACTATGTTGGCAGAATATTGAAAAATGCGTGTTGAGAACGTGTGTAAAAAGGTCGAAGAAATTAAGGGGGCTAAAAGAGTATAATTGCATGGGATATTTTAGTTGTTTATTCATTGTTTCTTTGGTCAAGTTCTATTCTTGTATGGTAGGAGCTGTTTTTTCCCCTTTGATTCTTCCTAGGTAGATTAAAATAAGACATTTTAGGCTGCTGGGACTTGTACTGCAGTAGTGCAGTGTTCTTCAGTTTTAATGGAAATCTCAGATTGGCTATTGACTTGGTTCTTTCGGTAACCATTAGTTTGCAATGATCAATTACTTTGACCCAAAGTTACTCTGCGTTAGGCTGCCTAATTTTAATGTAGTACTAAATTTTGTTAAAATAATGGCAGCATTGATTTAGTAATACGGTCAGCATTAGAATGAGATCAACGGATTGTTTTGGTCAAAAGTTTTTCCACACTTCGGAATCTTTCAGTGTAACTTAAAGAACTTTAGTGTCTTTGTCATCATGGATTCATCGTAATGAACAGGTCATTGTTTCTTATGAATGAGAAGAATTTCGTTACTACGTCTATAAGAACATACTCCCGTTTATTTTTAGTACAAATTTTAAAAAGTATTATGGACGATATTTTTGGGGCAAAGGGATTATTAAGCTATTTTTTTCTGTCAATACGGATGATCTTACTTCTTAGATAGCTTGACTGAAATCAATAGTGTCCGTAGTTTTTTGGTTTGAGTTACTTAATAATGACCATGAAGAAATTTCCAAAATGAGGAGGATGAAAGTAGATGGTTATCATTAGGTGAGACTAGTCAATCAAGTTATACCTCCTAAAAAATGATAGTTTCAGTAACTATACCATGCAATTCCAGGACAGATGAGTTCAAAACTCCACTAGAAGCTTTCACTGATTTGGTTCTTGTATGTTGTGTTGCCTCAATTCTCCAAGAAAGTTTAAGATGTAAGGTTTCCTATTCCAACTCTCATGTAGGGACATAAGGAATGGGTATCAGAAGTTCAGTTACTTGGAGCTGTTGAACACCCTAATCTAGTGAAGCTTTTGGGATACTGTGCTGTAGACGGAGAAAGAGGGATCCAACGCTTGTTGGTCTACGAGTACATGCCAAACAAGAGTTTAGATGATCATCTCTTCAACAAGTCTGTTCCAGCTATTCCTTGGAGGACGAGATTAAATATTATTCTTGGGGCAGCTCAAGGGATGGCATACCTGCATGATGGATTGGCCTTTGAGGTACTAATTTCTAGTTCTTAAAAGCATAGTTAAATGATTATGAATGTGAAATGGACAGATGCAAAGTTTTTCACCAGTTAGACATAAGAAAATTAAGGAGGTGCTCTGCAAAACATTTTGTTTATAAGATTTGTTAGATGGAATGGTCTGAAACTTCAAGCTACCCTGTCGTGCCTGGTCTTTGTGCTAGGTTCATTGTTCAGATTGGCATATTTGCTGACTCTTGATTCTTCTTGTATTAAATTGAAGGTGATATATCGAGATTTTAAATCGTCAAATGTGCTATTGGACAAGGATTTCCATCCGAAGATTTCAGACTTTGGGCTTGCAAGAGAAGGACCAGTGGAGGGTAAAAGTCACGTGTCAACAGCGGTAAGTTTCAAAGGCACTTGATTCTATTTGCTTCTTGTCCATCTATACTGATTTCAATAGTCAGAATTTGTCAATTCGTTAGCACAGAAGAACGTTTATTCTGGACTTACCTATGTGGAACCAATAAATGTATCTTCTGTGCATCTAGCAAATCTTTTCCTTGCTTTTGTTTTCTAAACTATCATGTACCTGGTGGTCAGCCTGTAGGAACATATGGTTATGCTGCCCCAGAATATGTTTCGGAGGGCCATCTCTCCACTAGGAGCGATATATACAGTTTTGGGGTTGTGCTTTACGAGATCCTCACAGGCAGAAAAGCTCTGGAGAGGAATCGGCCAGCAGCTGAGCAGAAGCTCTTAGAATGGGTAAAAAGGTTCCCAGTTGATTCTAACAAATTCAGCATGATAATTGATCCTCGGCTGCGCAATGAGTACTCATTGAATGCTGCCCGAAGGATTGCAAAATTAGCAGATAGGTGCTTGAACAGAAATGCTAGAGAGAGACCCACAATCGCTGAGGTGGTTGAGGTTTTGCAGCAAGCTATACAAGAATCAGTAGAGGAAAGCTCACGCGCAACAAGTATTGAGTCTCCGAGTTCTAGAACCAACCCGAGTGTTAGAAACAGGGAAATCAGTAAAATGGCGATTCCTGGAGCTAGACGGATGAGCAATGCTGCTCAGGCAAGTTCAACCAAGCTTACTACTAGAACTTATATAAGCTAGACCTCCAAAGATTGACCTAAAGTTTTCTTCCTTTTCGGCTGACATTTCTCCTTTCTGTGCATTGACAGGCCTAAATCCGAAGTTCAAATCCCTTCTTTGGACTTGGATGCCAAGTTGTTCAAAAACTTGAAGGCATATATGATTTTTTTCCACCATGGGATTTCGGCTTGGCGTATTTTTATAGAGTTTGACAAACATATTTTCGCGGCAAGATAGTTGTTTACTTTCCATACCTTGATTGAGAGGATCTTGAACATATTGGAGATTTTGTTAGCAGGAATAGTAAACATGAAATTAGCAGTTTGTGGGAAGGACAAAATATTGCTATGCTAGTGACACCATTTTTTTTTTTTTACTTTTTTTTGTACAGTTTGCTCCATTCTTCTTTGATTTGAGAAATTGTCTGTCGATTCATAATACTAGTCAAAATCATCTATTCAATATCCTCATGATTGAATCACCATTTTCCATGCGGGTCTCAGTTCTTAGTGCATTCGAACAGCTTATTTTTGGAAAATGGAAAGGTACTTGTATTAGAGTCGGTAATTGGCTGGACCATTTTATAAGGAAGATGGAAGAATGAAGGTCATGAAGCGGCCTGGAACTAACTTAGTCTTGGGTGTTCTATTGTTGATTAGTCGACATTCAATCTAGCAAAACCCCGCTATGGAAACATCATAATTACAATTTTATTTTATTTTTTGAAAGTCCAAACATCTATTTAAATTTCCATCGTACTAATATTTAAATTCTGCTGAATGTCCAAAGTTAGGACATAATCCCCATCATAATTACATCTTTAGTTTGAATTTTTCAATCTCATTTCAACATCTGATGTCAACTTGAATATATGAAGTATGTAACGTGCTGCTAAAGGTTACAACTTACGATCTCCACCTCTATATGAAATTTAGTACTCCTTCCGATCCTTATTATAAGTCATTTTAATTTGTCATAAGTTTATCCTAAATTTAACCTAAAATGTCTTTTTAATTGGAATAAAAACCTTAAAAACATTTCTTAATATTTAGGAAAATACAACGAATGTGAAAATATATCTTTAAGATTTTTTTTTCCAATTAAAAACGTATCTTAGGTGAAATCTAAAACAGAATCAAAATGCCTTATAATAAGAACCAGAGTGAGTAGTATTTTACAATAATGATACCATAAGTTTTGTTGTATTGTGTAAAATGGTTTATGCCGTTTTATTGAAAATAAAATTTTGTCGTGAATTAATATTTTCATATGTCTGATGCGAGTAAAATAGACGCGAAAATCTATATATGAAACAAGATTAAAAGTGAGACTGATCATCAAGTTTATAAAAAGAATATAACCAAAAATACTGAGTTAGCTCTGAGGTACTGCTCTAAATTTCTTCGTCCACTATAAATATATAAAAGTTATTTATTTATTTATTTTTTGAATATAAAATTTATCAGAGCGACGTAAAAATGTACAAACCTGTACTAAATCAGTGTTATTTCGTAAAAATATCCAATATTCTCTCCCTATATATATACTAGTAATGTCTAGTCGCGCAATGCGCGACACTGACTCAATATATCTGTAGAATTTAAAAATATTTGTATTTGAAAAAAAAATATTTTGTATTTGACCCGATATATTTTAGAAATTTTTGAAGAATTTAGAAATGTTTTATAACTGTGATAATAGAAATGTTTGTATTTGGCATAAAAAGAAATTGTATTTGGTCCGGTACATTTTACAAATGTTTGAAGATTTTAGAAATATTTTATAAGTGTTACTTCTTAAATATAAATAAACTTGATCAAATATATGTCTTGAAGTAAATGCTAGACAAAATATGAAAGCATGCCAATAAGATTAAATATTAGTAATATAATTTATTGATGTTCTCTATTGCCTGTGCCAAATTAATACTTAGTTTTGGAGATTTATAATAGTTTTGTAGTAAACTTCCTCCCAAGGGTATACGCTTAATTGTTGGAACTATTTCTTCTAAAAGTTTATAGGCAGTAAAATATCAAAAATATGATTTTGAAACTGATTAATTGTTGAAACTGGTTGATCACAAATATGAGAATGAAAATAATGTAAATTTGTATAGGTTTCAAGTTATAGCAAAAAAGAACTCACCTCACCATGGCAAATAAAGACAAAAAAGAAAATTAAAAGATAGCCCATTAAAAATTGAAAAATTTATTTGTATAAAAATACAAATAAACGTAGAAATATCATTCATTCCCTCTCCGCCTCAAATTCATAAAACGCTTCTCCATAAATTAATTAGAAGAAGCGACCTGAACTATTTATATGATGGGAAACTAAAAAAAGTACAAAAATCAAATCCAAAAAAGTATATTCTTGAAAGCCCGAACACAAAAAAAAAAACGCGCTTCATTTGCAAATAAAATAATAATAATAATAATAATGATGATGATGATGATGATGATGATGATGATGATAATAATAATAATAATAATTAGTCAACTGGGAGTATGAAACAAAATCAAAAGTAATTAAACAAAGAATAAACACACTTCATAACTGACCATATACCAATAAAAACCGAGACTCCATAATTAAAAAAAGAAAGTCACTCTAATTGAATGAAATATAAAAAAGAAATTCAAAAAATCCCATTTTCTAACAAAAACCCAATTAATGAATTCAATCCAAATAGAACTAAAATCATACAAAAATTCTAGGCTAACTAACCACATAAGAAATCACATCATATTACATGACAACGGCTACGGCAACTGTAACGGATGGATGCATAAAAATAATAGTAATAATACTATTCTTGAGTGGAAAAAACAGAAAATAATAAAAGCCAAACAAATGATCTGTGGAAATAAAATTATTTAAATTTTAATACCTGTAATTGCACCACCACAATGGCCGAAGCAAGATCAATGAGATTTTTTTTCCCTTTGTATTTATATAGAGAGGTAAAGAGAATATTTTTTGAAGTCGAAATTTATCCGATTAGGATGTAGTTGATCATCACTAATGAAAAGATTGAACATGCTAATTGGAATGGAGTATATTTCACTATATATTTTCAATTGATGATTGATGAGAAAATTTATTTATTTTTTTATTGTGGAGAAGGGATTGATTAGGGAGTCCATTGTGGTAGAGACGGGGATGAGGATTTGGGTTTTTTATGAACCCATGGTTTTTTTTTTTTGGCGAAAATAGGAGGTGGAGGTGGATTTGGACTGCATTTACTTTTTAAGTCTAGGAGATGTAGAAATAAAAATTTATTTTAAAAATATGATGTGAAAATGCCACATGGCAAATGGTGGTGCTTTCTCTTCAGTGTGAATTTTGTTTCTAATATAGTAAGACTAGTGATGTCTGGTCGCGCAATGCGCGACTCTGGCCCAGTCTATCTGTAAATCTTAGAAATATTTATATTTGAAAAAAGAAAAAATTTGTATTTGAAGCGATATATTTTAGAAATGTTTGAAGGATTTAGAAATGTTTTATAAGTGTGATCATAGAAATAATTGTATTTCACAAAAAAAAAGAAATTGTATTTTGCCATGTAAGTTATAGAAATATTTTATAAGTGTTACTTATTAAATATAAATAGCCTTAATGGAATATATGTATTGAAGTAAATGTTAGATAAAATATAAAAGCATCCTAATAAATTTAAATATTAGTAAGATGATTTATTGATGTTCGGTCGTGCCAAATCAATACTTAGTTTTGGAGATTTTTAATAGTTTTGTAATAAGCTTCATCCGCAGGGTATACGCTTAAAACAAAATTGACACTTTGTAATAAAAACATAATTGATCAATTTAACTTAAAAAACCACTCTAAATGAATGAAACATAAAGAAATTTTTTTTTTTTTAAAAAAACGTGTCACGTAAAGTGCAAAGGGAGATTTAGTAATTTAGTTATGGTTTAGACAAAAGGGCAATTTAGTACTTTCTATATGCCACGTGGCAATCATAGGTGTTTGAAAGGGAGGTTTTTGTTTCTAATATAGTAGGATATATATATATATATATATTTTTTTTTTTTTATTAATAAGAATATTCTCTTCCTAAACATATCCAGAAGTTCCGTACTGAATATAGTCAATGATTGATTTTCAAAAACATCAAATATTGATTTACAACTCCCATTCCTTCTGTGTCTCAATTGATTCCCCACAAACCAAACACCGCCTAAAATAACAAAAAGTACTCAATTATGCGAAATAGAACGACGCCGTTCGAAAAGTATTTGTCCCCATTACCGTGCCCTAATCGACAAATTTTAGGAAATTAGAATTATGTCGGACTAAGATTACAGACAGAAAGCTTCGGAAAGTGACCCAACTTGGCCGGACTCCGTTTTCTGTTACGCGATCTCCAGCTCGGTGAAAGGTAAAATGCAGAAGAGCTTTACTTTGTTGCAGACAATCGGCACCGCCGCCGTTTTCTCGGCCGTTTCCGGCTGGTATTATCCACCTTCACTTCACTTCGCAATACTTTCTCTCTTCTGTCAATTTTTTTTTTTTTTTTGAAAAGCATATTTTATTTAACGAATTGGATTGGGTCTCAGGTATGGGTATATGTTCGGAAAGGAATCGGCTCGTAAAGAACTCAACGAATTAATTGAAAACCTGAAAAATTCCAACCCGGACTGGTCTCCTCCCCACCCTCGTTCCTAAATTTCGGTGAGTTTGGGAACCCTGATTTCTTTTAGTGGTATAATGGTATTGATGATGCTTCTATGCATATTTTCGGATCATTTTGGTGTTGATATAATGCTCGACGTTTGGATTGTTGTTAATGTTCTTATTTTGACACTGCTTGGACTCTTTTAGGTCGTTGGTTAAATATGTGAACTTTGCTCATGTTATCGTAAGATCCACTCAGTTTGGTTATAATGAAAGTGTAGGAGTATTGCAATTTTACTTCAGAAAGTTACTGTAGGGTGCTAGTGTTTTTAGGATTACTTGGAAATCATGAACATTGGATGGACTTCTATATCTCTACATGACTTAGTTGGTAACTTTGTTTCCCTTTAATTGATGATCGGTTGTGAAAAGTTATATATGCCTTTAGAATACGGGAAATCAGAAACATTAAAAACTAGCCAGCATTAATTATAAATCTTGAATTTTGGATTGTCTAGGGGCAGGGGCTTACAGTTTCTGTTATGCCATTTTGATAGACTAGCGAAATGCATGAGTATTAATGAGTTTCTCCTGGTGTTTAAAACTTGCAGTCATTTGCGGAGTCGGTGACTCTCCTTGAACTAGAGTGCTAGCTGCACGATTAAGGCACTGGGATTCAAGCAAGAATCTGGCTGTAATTTTCATTGGCAACATATGCTTCATAGCCTGTTACTTCCATTTGGCCGAGGGACAAATTTATGCTAGTATGACCTGTAAGTGTTGGTATAGCTTTATGAACTGGACATGATGTTCCTTTCGTGGGGAAGAAGATGCTTTATGTAGTTCTCAGGAATTGTTTATTGTATGTATTTTGCAGTTCTCTAGTATGGCTAATTCAATTTATGATTCCATTGACATCGGTTTGTATCATTTCTGGTTGACCTGTTTATTGAACTTAAAGTTTGCTCCAGCATAAATTCATATTTAAAATGCTTAGTGCGTTATTCTTTTGAAGTAGAGCTGTGCACTAATCTTGATGGTCAGACATGGACGTTTGGTGTCTTTGGCATCGGTCCTAGATAAAATTGTTAGATACTGTTGAGACCCTAAGTGAGTTGCAATCTCAGAATCACTAGATTCAGTTTGCTGTCTCCCACCTATACCACTGTCTCTTATGCTCAGAACCCACTTCGCAGTTTAAATATATAATTATTGCGAGAGATCTGGAGCCAGGATTTGGTGCTTGCTCCATGCCTCCTGTCTCCAATTAATAAGATGTTAGGGCTGCTGCAGTTATACATTGCATGAGTGCTTCTTTGCCTTTCCAATATTTATAGCAAAATAGGCTGATTGGTTTTCTACCTCTATCTTCCAAAAGAAAGACAGATTTTGGATGTTCTTAAATCCGAACCAGGAGTCTGCTAGAAAACCTACATGGTGTTTTGAAGGAAACTGGACATTAACAGAAAGAATTCCTTGATGCTTTTATTGTTTGGTTTGCATTTCTTTCATTTGTTCGTTATATTTCATATCACAGAGTAAGGTGTACATTGTGGCTGGGAATCTGATGCATAAGTTAATGGATGAACATTCGTTTCATTTGTTTTGTAAAAGGTGAAGCCTCGTCTTCCACAATTTACTTGGAAGTATGGGAGCTCTTTAATGTCAATACATTACCTTTCTGTACAAATCAAATTGATGAGGTTCTCTAGCTCCTCATCCCTGTGTAACAGCTCACTGTACATACAAAGCAATAATGAAAACCAAGAAAGGTTTCGGTTATCTATATTGATTTATTGTTCTTGCCTTCTTTTTTCTCGTTCTGTTCACTATTCTAATATTCTAAAATAGTACAACTCTATTTTGAACGCATCTTTACACAAGGGCAGCTTCATTAATCTTCTTCGTCTCACCCTTTGCTGTGACGAATCGAACATATAATTCTGTCCGGCTGGAATCACTCTCTGGGAGCCTTGTGTGTCTACCTCCTTCAGACATGCTCTTTACAAACTCCACAAAATTTCTCCAGTTTTCTGGTTCAAACAAACTCTTGTTCATCCTCAAGTATGTGAACGCACTCAATCCATTTCCGGACTGTGATCTACTTGTTGCCACTACTTGGGAGAATGCTCCAGAATCATATCTTTCCAGAGCATTTTCTCCAGCAAGTTCTATTCCAGCTGTGCTGGTTGCAGTCTTTACTTGCCTTACTAACCCTTCCGGCGAACAACTTGCTGATTCAGGCTGTTGTTCGTCTCTCATTTCCATACATGTGAAATTGAGGACAACACCATGTTTACCCATCATTTGTGCTATCGGTAGGTAACCATCTCGCTGTCTCGTGTTGTAGTATCCTGCTGTTAATTCTGCTGCGTGTGATCTAGTTTTGTAGTGCCAATGAATCCCTGCTACCTTCCCAGATAGTTTAGCTCCGGTACCTCTGAATATCCCTTCAGCTGCTGCTAGAATTCTATCACCATGCTCCAATAGTTTAGCAGAATACCATTCCAGGAAAAAGTCTCCATATTCACTTTTCCATGTTCCATCCCACCTGAAAAATCCAGTGTCTTCAGGGAATTGATTGTACTGGCCGGCATCATGAGGCCCGCCTCGGCCCCAGTCGGTCTTCCCAATCGCCTCTGCTGATGCTTGTAGGGAAGATCTCATGTACTGTATCACATCAAATAACAAATCGTGAGAAACAGTACATAATTTGGAAGGATTGTAAGGATTTATCTCATTGAGAAATTGGTTCTATATTCACCTTGTCATAGCATTGAAATTCTCCAATTCCAGGAAACCTCCAGGTTCCATTACTTTCTGGATAAGATGGGTATCTTAGCTCTCCACACGGACCCATCCCAACTTGAATTTCCTGCAATACACAACAGAAATCGATGTATTTAGGCTTCTTTCCGAGCTTCGAATGTTTAGAAACTGCTTTAATGGAAGTAAGATGTCAATTAGTTGAAATCTTACCACTATGACATCTCCTAAGTACTCCCTGAATCTATCTCTGAAACTTTTCATGTAGTCTGAGTAGACCTGAACAGGTGTTCTTCCTCTGAGCACTGGTATAGAATCGCAACCCAGTGATATGTATTCAGGGTTCCTCCTGCCCGATCGGTCTGTGTAGACAAGATCTGGATTCTTGCTTATTTCTTCTAGAACCCATGGGGGCAATGGAATGCTACAAAATTCGACAGCAATAGTTCAGTAAAAGGTGCGGGAATATGCTGATTTCGATTCTTGATATATCTACTCGTTGCCAATTGGTTTTGAATTGGACACCCAAATCTTTTCAACATTTCTGACAATTATGTATATACTAGAAAAACACCAAAATATATGAAAGTATCAGTTTGTTGTTTACCTGCAGGAATCTCCAACATTTCCTCCACATTGATGGAAAGACATAACAGCTTGGAGCTTCAAGCCATGCTTTTGAACCATCTTCAAGAGCTCAGCATAACCTTCCCAGTTATACTTCAAGGGACCATCTTTCTCAACCAATCCCCACCAAGCATCAACCATTACACCTTCAACTCCAGCGCTTTTCAGAGCCATCAAACTTGCATTCATGGCTCTTGGTTTGTTCAAGTTCCCCCCAATTGATATTGTATCAAGTGGTAGCATCACAAAAACAGGAACCCTTGAAGAAGCACTACTCGGGCCGTGAGAAGATACTAATCCATGAAGCTTTTCTCTTTGCTCTGTGCCTCTCCTTCCATCTAGAACCGAAGAAGAAGGAAAGGAAGTCGTAATCTGATCACGCCAGACCTGAGTTTCTTGTTGCATTGAACTTTTCGCCCGGAGCCGGCATGATGGTTTGAACTGAGCAAAACAAACCATGCCGGAGAATTCATCAGGAGTTTTGAGACTACTGCTATCTTTTATGTTAATAAAAGAAGTAGAAGAACGAAGGGTTAAGGCCATTTTTCTTTTTTCTTTTTTTTTTTTTTGTTTTGTTTTGAGAATGAAGAAGATAATGAGAAGAGAAGTAGGAATTCAGGAAGGGTGCAAGCATCAACTTATAAAGAAGAAAAGGAGGTAGTTCTGGGATTATGAAGATGACAAAAAAAAAGCTTTTGTGTGGGGCTATAATTCTAAAAGGAAAAAAAGTGCAAAAGGCCAAGATCATGTCAACTTCATCCTTTTTTCAAGTCTTTTCCCCGAGTTTTGATTTTCAAATATTAATAACGAAGAGTCTGGCTTGAATTTGGCTACACGTTTTTTGGATCTTGATGTTCTCTACCTTTGAAATGTAGAAGTAAATTAGAAGAGTAAAAATGGCTTCTTTTCTGCATTCATTTTAGCATACGTACCACTTGAAGTCAGTTATTGCTAGGGTTAAACTAACTGACGTTCTTGGGTCCTCGTCATACTATGAAAATTCGAACTTTATGTCAAATGATAAAACGCGCGATTTCCCAAAAGCCAGCAAGCTAGTTTTGTTCAATTGTTGCTGTTAAAAACCAACATGGAACCAAATAATGAATGATTTTAGTGTTTCATTTTTCGGAATTTATTGAAGGGTTTGAATCTCACTAATACGCCACTAATTAGTCCTTTTGGCTATAGGTGTGGGGATCAACTTAGATGGACACATATAACAACGGATCGTAGTACCACTAACTGCTTCACTTAATTGCGTAACTCGTCTCCTGATTAATGAGATCATGACTATGTGCTGAACTAATGTTAGGACTATTGAATGAATAAGTGGTAGTTCCTATCTTATGTTTTGCACTTATCAAATGTTATCTTCTAGGTAGGACTAGGAGGATGGAACTAAGAATATCTTGAAGATGCCTTTGCTGATATTTTTGAAGCATTATTTAGCCAGGTAAGCTGGATCTGTCTTCTTCAAAGCAAGCAGATATAGAGATGGACGGAAGCTGATGATCGATGCCAATTTTGAATGCCACACATAATTGAATGGATAAACATCACTAAAAGTACGCAGCCATGTGGTCTTTTCATCGCCTTAGACTTTGATTTTACGTTTTACCCTTATTATTATCCTCTTGCGTGTATCTCAATAATGATGCGTATAATATAGCGAGCGTTTTCTTTTATTTGCATGAACTCCCCCACGTACGCCAGCTTTTACTTACCATGCAAAATGGACGTTAAATTTTATCGCCCGACAAATCTTCTATCACACTTTTATTTTATACTTTTACATGATTTAATATATATATATATATATATATATTTGGTGTAATTTGTAGTAACCTGACATTTAGATCATATGAGCTTTTATTTTCATTGTATGTAAGAAATTGTAGTATGAAGGGTCTGTTTGATGATGCTACTTAAATACTTAAAATTATATGATTAACCATTTCTTCATTTCGGGTAGGAGGGTTGGGTGGAGTGATTAGGGAATTAAGATGGCGGATGATTATTACCGGGAAGTCGAGAGTTCGATTCTTATTGGGGCCATCTAATTTTTTTTAAAGAAAAAACCACTTATTCATTTCAGCTTGTTTGACAACAAAAAATAAATCTTTTAATAAATAAGTGGTGTTGAAACTACAGTACAAAATGTAATTAATAAAACTTACCTTATTGTTTATTCCGTAACTGTTTAATGATTTCAGTATATATAATTTAGTATTAATTACTATTTTTTTTTTATCAAACCGACCCTAAATCTGATTTTTTTTTTTTTTTGGATATAAAAAGGTCAAGAAATCAAATATTGGAAAATTTTATCGAGTACGACATTGAGGAAAAAATTGAAAGTAATTTCTCTACAGAAAATAAATGAATTGTGTGATAGAATTTAAGAGTATTGTTAAACAAAAATGTCACATAACGATCTAAACTCGAAACTCGGATTTCATATTTGTTAAACTCATGTGAAATCCACTTGTCTGGGGGCATTTTATGTTCCAAAAATTGTGAAGAAAAAAAAACACTTGTTGGACCATGAGTTTTGTGTGTTTCACATTTCTCATCTCAAAATCCTACTCCATTTTGACCATGATTGGTTTGACTAATAAAATCAAAAAATTAAAACTCATAGTCTTGTCTTAAAATAATTCTTTACGAATTTTAGTAAATCAAACAAGATAATTATTTTTGAACAGATGAAGTAATTTTTTTTTCCCTTTCTTCTGTGTCGAGGTGCTAAAATGAACCAAAGAAAAGAGGTCATATCAATGTCTTGATTTGTTTGAAGCTCGAAATGTAGCGATCCACATTTTCAGAATTCCACTGATTCAAATCGAGAAAAAAAAAAAAAAACTTATGGAGCAAAGAACTTGAAGAAAACAGGTGATGCGGAATCCACCTCATTTTGACTCAACCATAAACCTAAAATTATATTGTTACTTGGCTTATGATCATTTTGGACTTCCATACAGTTATCAACCGATGTGTAACAAAGGGTTGGCATTCTTTTGCCAAATAAACTGGCATCAATCAAACCAAAGAAAACCCCACATAGACCTTCCTACGTTTCTTTGTTTCTTGTTTGGCTTATTATAGGTATCAATAAAAGTGCTCTATTTGTGGATGAAAAAAATAGGGATTTTTCTGAAATTTTCCCTGCTTTAAGTTAATTGGTTTAGGATAAGGGAGCAAGAAGGGTCTTCCTCATGAAGCAAAATATGTGGTTGTGATGAGTTTAATTTTGTGACAAAGTTGTTGACATTTGTTTTCTTGGACCCAATATATCTCTAATTAATTTATCATCCGAAATTTGAATTATACATCTTCATATTCCTGACATGCGACAGATTAGAATGTGGCACATATGCAACCGTTTGTGGAGTAGTTAAAAGAGTTCAATATAATTTGTGTAGAGTGATTTACATTATTAATATTTTCATTTATTACGTATTACTTTTAGTATGTTATGTGTTTGGTGTCTGAAATCACTTTTCAATATGGCTCGAGTAATTTTCTTCTGGAAAATAAATCTCTCCCACCACAAAATTTTTTTTCTGGCATTAGAGGACGCGAGAATCAATGATGAAAGATATGATTAAGTATAATAAACTCAGTGGTCTCGTAATAGGAAAATGCTACAAGACCTTGAAATCAATGATCAAAGCTAATGTACATAGGATATGAGGAAGTGGTTCGATCAATGATCTAAACTATTGGAATATAATTTTTTATTCAATTATAAATCATTGTAATATTTTGATCATCGACTTGAATATAGCCGGAAAATATACCAAAACGAAAATTAGGAGTCACCCTTGGAAATGCATAAAATAATTTGACATCAATGATATAGAATTTTCAATGACAATAATTTATGACGCATCACTTCGACTTTCCAATGGGAATAGTCTTTAAAAGTGGTTGGAAAATTAAACCTTACAAAAAAGTGGTTTTTTAAAAAATATAAACAAAAACTGGTTGAAATTCTTCTCTTTTTTTTTTTTTTAAAAAAAATCGAAAATAGTCGGATACTGAAATTATGCGTGAAATAATAGCAAACGAAATAAAATATATATAAATAAAAAATTTCTACGGCAAAGGAAAAGCGATGGGACAATATTCGACGTCATTATAATGTGTTCCCCACACGGAAAAAAAAAAATTTCGCTTCACTTTTAAGAATTCAGTATTTCATGAACAGAAAAGGATGGAGCAATTCTCCTTGATCGTCAATTAATATTACAATTGAGAATATTCATTTTCTCAACGATTTTTCTTCTTTATGATGATTACGTGCAAGGATTCGCCTGTTGGTCGAACCCAATGAAAGATAATTAATGAGTTTAAAAAAAGGGGGAAAAAAAAAAAGTAGACGGAGAAAGTGCAAAAATGGCAACATGCCATGATCTTTTTCAAATTTCCTCAAAATGAAAGCATCAAAGATCGGCCGAAATTTATAAAACTAAGTACTTACAAACAAAACTAACAAGCTGATTCCTTACTAACGAAAAATACCTCAAGCACTTGGTTCAAGTGGGAAAGGTATTGGACCAGTTTAATTATGATCCGGGTTCGAATCCAAGCATGGATATAGGCATGCAGTAGTTATTAAAATATTTATTGGGAGAGTTTTGCCTCTCGAAAGGCTCAAATCTATATTAGTCGGAACAATGACTTCGGACACCGGATGCGTAATAATAATAAAAAATAACCCTCAAGCGTTTCTTAAAATCTCACTTGGCGAATTTAAATCATATTTCTGGTATACATTTTTCTCTTGTCGTAAATGTCTAGTTTGGATTTCCATCATTATACTAATTTGTATTAAAAAAAAATTCTAAAAAAATGATATAAAAGACGGAAAGAGTATTTATTTGTTAGGATTACATTGCTTTGCATTGAAGTATATATATATATATATATATATATATATATATATATATATACACATGTAAAACTCGCTAATATTTTCTTATACGCATTATATACACTCTATTCAAATATCCCGAGTTAGCAGAGGAAGAAAGATTTGCGATAAGTCGGAAAACCAATTATGGAACTTCATGTTCTGGCAACACTCTTTTTCGATCAAATTAACGAGAACCAAAGAATTTTGGGTGCCAAAATTTGTTCTTATTGTTAGATGTCGGTGGAAATTAATTGAACGCAATAGTATTCCTCTTCAAATTGTTTTTTTTTGAATTTAGACTGAATCTTTAGGCATGTTGTTGGTGGGGGGGTCCTATATATATATATATATATATATTCCAGAGAAAATACCAAAATCTCCTCCAGCTGCTGTGGACACTGATTTGTGGCTTTTGGCTCGGTGTTAATGTCTCTGTGGAGGATGTTCAACCTTATCCATTTCTTTCTATTTTCGTTTCTCTATTTGATTTGCATTGATATTTCCAAATGGTAGAAAACGAAACCCTAGAGTTTTTTTCTTGTCATACAACATCTTCTCCACTTCAAAAATTTTTTATTTTAAGACGTGAATAGTATACATTTTTTGTGAATCTCTATTTATAAAGGAACAATCCCTTTGTCAAATAAATTGGTACCTAAATAAGAATATAACAAACATGACATTGATTTAAAAGTGACAAGGCTATTTAGTATAATAATGTAAACAAATGTTAACTTTAGGGTTTTGCCCTTCTGGACCCATACCAACTAGTAGGCTTTCAAAAAAATTATCCTGGAGCTTAGATAGCTTCAAAGTTTTATCTGTCAAACTACGAAATTCTGTGTGAAATAGTAAAATCATTTTGTATAATTAGAGGTCTCCAAAACGGGCAGGCAAAATTTGGGTTTTCATGTTTTTTTTTTTGGGAGATAAATTTGGTCAAAAGGTCATGGTTAAGTTAGAATTAAAAACACTAACCCCATCCCCACCTCTTTGGATGTTTTGTAATCAAGTTTCTAGCTTCCTAAATGAACACAATTGAAGTACAATAATCAAGTTATATATATCTCCCACATCATTTTACTATCATGGGATGAATTATTTTGCTTACCTTCACTAGCCATTGAATTTGAATGATTCAATACATCGTGTGAAGGGGCAACTATAGGTTATATCCCTATTCTTCCAAGTATTAATCTAAAATACGTTATTCATTTCAAATTAGAGTATCCCTCGCGCAAGGAACAACTAATACAACAAACTTTGCAAGGCCATTGATCATCGTTATGTGATTGTTTTCAAAAATAAAGATGAGACTTAATCTCGATCTTCTCTCAGCCGGGATTTCTACTGTAAATCATCCAAGCGCGTAAGTGGTACAATGTGTTTTATTAACACACAACAACACAATTGTGATGTTACAGAGGACTCGGAGCAAATGGCTACCGAGTTTACCATCCTTGTGTTCCAAACTTAAGCCAACATTTGTGCATTACAAGTTCAACTGATACTCAACAAAGAAAACATCACAAAGAGGATATAAACACATCATCAGGCAATCCTTCCACATTGTGTTAAAGCCTCTAGAATACACACTCCATCACCCTTGGTAAACAACAAGAAATGGGAAAATACAAATCAAGCCGATCAAAAGTTGTCCTTCTTTCTAAAATTCTAGTGAGAGAATGTCCTCTCTTTCTCCTCTTAGAGAAAGACTTCTTATTTGACAACTTGGGTTCTTCCTTTCAACTTCATCTTTATTCATCATACACTTTTTTTTCCCAAAATAACTTTTGATTTAGCACTTAGTTTTGCTAAATCCACTATCAAATTGCTAGTTTGGTACATTGATCTGGCAATCCGTATGATTTCCTTGCCATTTGGAAGCCATGCACACTGATGTCTCTTCCCTGTATTTTTAAATTTCTAATTCCAAGATTGTGGTTTCAAACTGTTTTATTAATTCTCATTCACTTCCTTTTTTTTATTCAAATTCACTGCTTCTTTTTTGCTTCTTTTTTGCTTCTTTATTTGCTGTCTTGAGTCTTCCAACAACTCTCCAACTTCCGAATCACTTTCCTTCTCTAGTTTTGATGCAGTAAGGATTCTTGTCTTTCCAGCTACTTTCCCCCATTTTAATACTTCATTATTCTTCCAACAAATATTCTTCTCTGCCTCTTATGTTGTCCCTATTCATTTCTTTCTGTCCTTTTCTCCATAAATCCAAAATCTAAAAAACATTCCTTAGATCCCTTGGGTCCTTCTTTATTTTTCTTTGTAGATCTGATTCGCTTCTAATCTGTTTCCCCTTCTGATCCATTCTACTAGTTTTCTTTTCGCTATTTTCTTGTTAATCATCAAGAGTTACCGACATGCATTGGATGAAAATTCAGTGACTGCCATGTCTATCCAAGGATCAAATTTTTCTGAAGAGCATAATAGCTTTTATCCAGGGGTGGATATAGATCCGAATCTTGTTCCTCATCCTCATCTACGTACTAGTAATATGCAGTTGACGGATTATCAAACAGAGCTCTCCCGGAAAAATCTTAAGTTATCCCTTCTTGGCTATGTGATTGATAATGTTGAAGTTACTGAGGATGTCATGTCTCAGTACATGTTCAAAAATTGGCCAGTCTACTCTCGAGTTCTTCACTATGACAAAAATTTCTTTGTCATAAAGTTTGCTAGTAGATCTGATATGCTAGTGATTCTAGACAATGGCCCGTATGCAGTCAATGGTGGTTCGCTAATCCTTCGTCGGTACTATGATAATGAGGATTTAGCTTTGGACAGTATTCGAATCGACAAACTCAGCATCTGGGTATGCATGCATGGTGTTTCCATCACCTCAATGAATTATCGAGCCCTTCGTGACTTGGCCAACCGGGTTGGTGAAAAGTTGCATGTATCAAACAAGACTATGCTTCTTTGAGACGCATCAGCTATGTTAGGGCCAAGGTTTGGATCAATCCGGGAGATCTAGTGACTCCTCTATTTCATTTCACAAAGCGCAATGGCAAGATTGCAAAAATCAGATGCAAGAATGAACAAATGCACAAGTATTGTCAAAGGTATGGTCGTCTGGGACACCTTCTCAACCGTTGTTACATGATGGAAGATCAGGAATTGGAGAATTTCCTCAGTGCTTTCTTCCTTGCAAAAGCAGCGAAGTTTGATTCTCCTCTTCTTATTGATGTGAATCAGCCTTTGTACGCTGGTGCTCTACGGGCACATGCACATAAGAAAAAATGTTGTACTAGACTCCCTGATTATAAGGTGGACACTATGGCCTCTTTCTATGCCACGGTTCCAGATCATTACATAGAGGACGACTTTACAATATCAGAAGTAGAGGAAGAGAACCTGTTCCCTGGTCTCCTCAGCCGCCTGCGGATGATGATAATGATCAGGAGGATGACTATAATGATTCAGATGGATCAGATGGAGATGGAGATGATGATAATGATTTTGATGGCCATGATGGTATGAATGATGAGGAACATTTGACAGACATGAATGCTGATGATTTTGTTGATGATGAAGCCCCCCCCCCATGTTTCTATGTCTAGACATCAACCGCCTCTGTTTTTATGAATATGCTATGTTGGAACATTCGAGGCTTAGGTAGACTTTTAAGGAACTATAATCCTAGTATTTTATTTGTCATGGAGACTAAAGCCAGCAAGGATCATATTTTGAGCTGGCAACAATCTACTTCTTTTGTGAATTCTTTTGTAAATGATCCTGTTGGTTTCAGTGGGGAATAGCTCTCTTCTGGACTAGTAGCATTAATCTTAGTCTCCTCTATCAGAATTCTAATGTAATAGTAGCTCGGATTCGTTAAGTTTCAGACCTTGAGTGGTTGGTCATCTTTTTGTACGGTCCTCCTTCCATCCAGGAAGGACTAATTTTTGGTTACAGTTGAATGGCATTATTCAAGGTTTTAGCTACCCTAGTATTATATTAGGTGATTTTAATCAGGTCTTAGATCAAGAAGATAAGTATGGAGGCTGACAAGTAAGACCTCAAGATACTAGTGTCATACGTCAATTACTGGACAATAATTATCTTGAAGAATTGAAGCATCTTGGTTGCTGGTACACTTGGACAAACAAACGTCAAGGTCAGGCTGTGATCTTTGAAAGGTTAGACTGTGCTTTTATAAATAGGCCTTGGTTGGATACTTTTAAGAAGGCAGTTATTAGAAACTTGCCAATAATGAGTTCAGACCAAGGACCAAATTTGGTAGAACTTAAGCAAAAATGTTCCCAAAAAAGAGTCCTAGGTTTGAGCAATTTTGGTCACACTGTCCTTCTTCAAAAACTCTAGTTAATCAAGCATGGTCACAACCTTCTATGTCTTTTGAGGATCCACAGCAGGGCCTTTCTTTTAAGTTGCAAAAGACTCTACACCAGCTGCACAATTGGAGTAAGTCAAGGTTTGAAAACTTGGATCAATTGGTTTTCAAACTCACCGAGGATCTAGCACAAGCTCAAACTCAGTGGGAGGCTTGCAAAGATAATGTAACTCTTACAAATCACCTAGAACAACGAAGGTCACCTTTAGAGGAAGCTCTGCTTTTTTGCAACAAGAATATTGGCACCAGAGGGCAAAGTTAAATTGGCGCCAATTTGGTGATAGGAACACAAAGTTCTTTCACGAATGGGCAACAAGACGCAAAGGGAACACTTGGATTAGTGAACTCCAAGATGCTCAAAGAACTTGGATCCAGGATCCTGACTCCCTGCGATCTATGATACATTCTCACTTCTCTGCCATTTATACATCTAGTGATCTGGTATCTCGAAGTGGTCCTTCCTCTAGCCATCCAGAGCCTACTGAGTAATGTGGAGGAAGTCTTAATCGATGAACAAGCTGCTGCTATGTATGCTCCTTTACGGCAAATGAGGTCTGGTGTGCTATTAAGAAAATGTCCCCTTGGAAGTCTCCGGGGCTTGATGGAATGCCGACGGATTTTTATCAGCATTACAGAGACATAATTGGTCAGGAAGTACAAGATTCTATCCTGGAGGTTTTCACTTACCAGATTGGCTCTTATCCCAAAGGTTTCATCGCCGGTGACTCCAAATGACTATAGACCTATTAGTCTTTGTAATGTTAAATACAAGATTATCACAAAATGCTCACTAACCGCCTCAAAGTGGTGATGAATGATCTGATTGATGAAAACCAGAATGGCTTTGTCCCAGGCCGGAACATCAGTGAAAACATCATCATTGCTCATGAAGTTGTGGAATGTATTAGGAAGAAGCAAGGACTCACAGGTTTGGCGGCTATAAAGCTTGACATGAGCAAAGCTTATGATCGTGTTTCTTGGATTTTCCTGCAGGCGGTTTTACGTGATTCCAATTTTCCCCAAAGGATCATCTCCTTGATTATGCATTGTGTATCCTCAATATCGTACTCCATCCAGTTTAATGGAGATAATTTGGACCCTTTCTCCCAAACAAAGGATTAAGACAAGGATGCCCTTTATCACCATACTTGTTCATCTTGTGCCAACAGGTACTCTCATCGGCCATCAAGTAGGAAATCTCCTTTTTTCCAGATTTGGGTATTAAAATATGCCGTCTTGCACCCCGCATTAGCCACCCAATGTATGCTGATGATAGTCTTTTTTTCCTAGAATGTAAGGAATCATCAATCTTGGCATTAGCAGGTCTTTTGGAAAATTACTCTAACTTTTCAGGACAGCGCATCAATTTCCAAAAGTCATCTATACTTCTTAGCTCCAATACCAGCCAGGAAATGAAGTCCTTTATTCATTCCACCCTGAAAATCTCGATGGGACAATTCCATAGAAAATATTTAGGCATGAGTCTGGATTTTTCAGAAAGAAAGACGGACATCTTTTCACAGTTTACATCCAGAATGAGCAACAAATTTAATGCCTGGAAAACAAAGATGTTGACTTTGTTTGGAGGGTAACGTTGGCGAAGGCTACTTCCATGATAGTATACCCAATGGGAGTGTTTCGACTGCCTGCCAAAATACTCACGAAAGCAGATCAAATCATGGGGGCTTTTATCTGGAAAGGGGACTCGTAGGATCGGAAATACATTGGCGATCCTGGAAAAAATTGGCTAGATTAACATTCCATGGTGGCCTAGAACTTAAGGCAACAAAGGATTTCAACAAGGCTCTTTTAGCAAAGCATGGAAGTTAATGTCAGCCCCGAATTCTCTGATGGGATGCCTCTTTCGTGCTAAGTACTACAATAATGGTGTCTTTCCACCACTGCAACCGCCATCTAATTCCTTTTGGGGTTTCAAAAGTATTCTATGGGGAGCAGAACTCATCCAGGATCACACAAAATGGAAAGTGCTGTCAGGAAAAGATATACCAATACCTGCAAATTGGATTCCTGATGTGTAAAATCCAATCAGTTCTCAGTCAGTCCTGGTAGCCTCAAATCTGAAAGTTGCTCACTTCATCCATCCAAATGGACAATGGAAAGTTCATACTTTGAGACGGTTTATTCCAGACCACATCATCTCCCCGATTGTGGGAATTTTTGTAGATCCAGACAGAAGGAATCATCCTGATGCAATCCAATGGACTTCTACTTCACATGGAAGCTATACAGTGAGAGAAGGTTATCAACTTGCCACAAATGCACTTCTTCCACAGCCAGCTCAAAATCCAAAGATATTGCTCAAAGAAAAAGTGGCATGGAAATGACTGTGTTGGTCAGGTGTGCAACCGAAACATAAGTTCATACTCTTGCGAGTGCTATTGGATGCTTTGCCTAAGGACTGAGCTCTTTAAACGTGGTGTTTCGGTGGATCTTCTCTATCCTCGCTGTGGATGCTGTGAAGAGACTGCCCTTTACTTATTCTTCCAATGTGAATCCTCTCAAGCTATTTGGTCCCTGGCATATCCCAGGTTTGCATCAATATTTGTCCCAAACGATGACTCTATGCATACATAGTTTATTATTTGGATTCAGCAGCATCCAACAAAAGAGGGGGTGGATCTTTTTCTTCTCATCATCCGGCGAATCTGGATGGAACGAAATGATAGGATTTGGCGCCAACAAGATAATGATCAGGCAGTTTCATGGATTTTGATCCTGTTTGATGCGGCAATTAATACACAACTCCGATATAACTCCTCCATCCACCTCAGATCTTCGGTTTTCCAACCGCGAGCGCCTTCTGACTCTCTGATCATCATTGATGGATCATACAGCCATCAAACAAGAAAAGTAGCAGCTGCTTGGAAAATTATTTCTTTGCATGGCATGGTACTACAGCTCAGGGTGGTTGATATCACTGTCCTGTCTCTACTGCAAGCAGAAACAATGACTTGCTTGTTAGCCATGAAAGACACTTTGAGTTTGGGTTTAACAAGCGTTCAAGTCTATACTGATTGTGAAAATCTTACGTTAGATAACCCAACTACTCGAAGCTCAGGAAATTATCTCCTCGCTTTGGTCTACTAGATTAGTTTTTGAGTCACTGATTAAAGTGAGCTAATTAGAAGTTAGTGAAATACATAATTTAGCTTTTGTAAAAATGCGTTGTAATAGTATAGGTGTCGGTTTGACTACCATTTCAAACAAAAATAAAAACACAAATCAAGCCGATCGTGCATGATCCACATACGACTATATATATCTAGAGTTCGTGGGTTGGATTTATTATTATCAATCTTGGAGGCTGTACAAGATACACTATGCCTCAGATGCACAATCTTGTGTAAGTTTATGCGTTTTTAACACTCTGCTATAGGGAAAGCTGAACCTAGTTTGTTTCCACAACGATAGCATTTCACATTGACAGGATATGGACCCAGCTCAATATTATTATCTTCTCCTCCCACGAAGAAACATAGAGTATAGAGTGCCATCTCGAATTCAGGGCTCACTCCTATCAATGTGCTGGATACTGATTTCAGAACTCCATTCCATTCGAACTGAATCGTCAGCAACTGAGATTCTGAATCAGGCTGCAAAATGAAAACCATAGCTTAAAAGAGCCCTCCAAATAAACAAGAACATGCCAGAGGCTTTTAGTCATAAGATTCCTCATCCAGCTCAAAATTTATAATTAAAATACACATCACAAATGAAGATAGTATAACTTACAATCTGTCCGCGTCTTCGAGGGAAAATGTAACCTTGATAATCCACTCTCCCCTTTGCCTCTTCAAGATAAAACTGCATGAACAAGAACAGGAGAACATTGTCATTTTCAGGAAAGAGTAGAACTGGATGAAACAAACTCATTATAAATATTAATAGGGCATAGAGATGCTAATGCATCATTTATCACTAGTAGAACTTCTGAGTACATCCACAGAGAAAGATGATATGTACCTGAAGCCAATTGTGAAACCCAGAGACTTCTTGCTCTCCCTGTTGCTTGATTTCTCCAACAAAAACATGCTCAAAAGCGGAAGATGAACCATATGTACCGCCTCGGCTGTAAAGGTCAAACCAGAAGTTAGTCATCATCCTCTTGAATTCTTCATAACCTGGGGAGACAATGCCCTTTGCTACTAGATAATTGTATAAATATTTGAACGGTGCAGTTCGACTAATTTCTTCAATGAATGCTGCTTGCTCTTGCTTCTCTTGAGATGTTACGTTTTCCTTCTGCCCTTGATGTGGATTGTAATTATCAAGAAGGGAACAGAAACGAGAAAAGGTAGGCCTCCTAAATATGTCTTCATTCACCCAGGAAAAGAGGCTTCCTTCTGCTCTGTCTCCTCTATCATAAACCTTCTTTCCCTCACCAACATCAATTTCATAGTCTTTTCCAGGTTCTAAACGATTCAAGTCAAGTTCCCAAAGTTTGCTGCAAGCTTTTGATATGTCTGCAAGCTCTTCTCTTGAAGGCTCCATATCATTTCCATAACTGACCTCGCTAGCGTAGGTTTGTTCTTCAGGAGCACATTTATAGTTGTTCCAATGATCTGTATGTATCTGCAACAAACACAACAGTCTAATGACGGAAAGAAAGCATGGATCATTCAACAGATATTTCACATGGTGATGGACAAAACCTTCTGGTATCTTGAAGGCTTTTTCCCTACAGTCTCCCAACCATCATTACTCTCTGCTTCTTCCTGTTCAAGTCCCATTGAGACTAATGAAAAACCTTAGCAGTAACTTTTCAACATCACACCCAAGAAATATTGGAAGCAACAAAAACCTGTTTGTTATATTTGCTTCTTTCATCATTCTGCCTATTGTAGCCATCATCTTGGTATGATGCCTGCCATTTGAGATTGCCGCATTTCCAATCAGTCAATAGGGTGCAACAGATCATAAGGAATGGACAGATCAGATTGTCAATTAAGTTAAAATAAGAACATCAAGTTTCAACCATACAGCTAGAATTGTGTCCCAAACATTTCAACTCGAGTGCACCAATGAAAGAAAAAATTGGTAACCCTTGAAGCCCTATAATTTACAACTAACACACTGAGCACTGTTGAACCCATACTCTATAAACTCAATGAGTAGAAATCTTATGCTACCAGCAAGGGTAATTCAGACCTGATAGTGTTCACAGTCATCAAACCCACATGCCCCTTCCCCCGACCACCCAAATGTTTTTAAATTAAATGAACTTCTATGCAAAAACAGATTCAGATTTATAACCCACTGTGCAAGAGATTTAGCAGAGAAATTAGGCAGCTACTGCCAGTTCAAGTTCATACAGAATGCAAAAAAGACACAAAATTTGAAAGTCTGCAAACAATTTTGAACTCGATTAACCACAACTAAACCTCAAAAATGCAAACAAAAGATCAACCTTCAGATCACAATCACCAAAACCTGCCAAAATGTTTAAAAAATTAAAAAGGAAGAAACAGCCAACTAACACTCTGGGGCCTCACAGGCCGCGATCCGGTTGATTCCCACTGGTTCCTGCCATAATTGTTCTCCTCCTCCTACAAGCAAGAAACACAGAAATGAAAACCCACATTTCATTCAAGAATCAATCTCGGTGAACCCCCCACCACAAAAAAAAAAGGAAGTGATAAAGGAAAATTCAATTACCTCTCTATGATGTCCATGTCGACGATCCCTGCTAAACCCTTCATTTTCTGGCTCATCAGATACCACCTGATCAATCCAAAACACCAAACAACCACAGAAAAACAGAACGTTTCAAAATGAGGGGGAAAAAAAACAAAATAAAGGAGCAAACTTGGGACCAAAGGAGTAAAAACCTGAGCCCAAGTTGATCTGGAGCGCTGTTCAACGTTTTCATCACGAGATTGAGAGTCTCTCCTCTGTGGTGCTTCTTCTTCTTCACCGCCCAAAGCAACGTTGATCAAACCCTTAACTAGGCCTTCCATTTGTTGCCAACTGTAACTGTTGTGATTGTGTAAAAAGACGATCTTTGTTTATCTGTAACTAAAGCAAGATATTGTATGTATTATTTGTATGGGTTTGAGTATCAATCAAATCTCAATGAGGGGTTTGTTTTTGACTCCATATTTGGGTGAGATTTTATAGTGGGTCTGTTGAAACTGGGGAAGTTTGGGACTCGAACGAGACGCGGGTAATGGTGGATCCAAAGATATTATTTTTTTGGTCTGCCGACAGCAGTGATGAGTTGATTTTTTATTTTTTTTATTTTTTTATTTGGGATTAAATTAATGGAACAGTTTATTACCCACTCTATACTCCACATCTTTTGGTCAACACTCGATATTGACATGGGGTTGGTCGATAGTGGTGTTCAAATGATAATGATAATGGTGTTCAACAATCAAACAAAGACTAAAATGTCTAAATGGTCCTTTACATTTAGACCTACTTAAATTTACGTCCGTAACATTAACATTTCAATATCTAAATCACGAACATTATATTTTTGCATTTTTTTGGTCCCAATTCACTGTTTCTAGCCGTTGACATGCCAGAATCAGGAGTATTTTTGTCTTTTAATTTAATTTGAATTTTTATTAAAATTTAAATCATTAAAAATATTTTAAAATTAAAATTTCATTATTTAATTGTTAAAATATTATTTAATAATTAAAAATATTATTATACAATTTTAAAATTTATCATTATTTTTAAAATTACTTTTTTCATTTACTATTTACTTTAAGTATACAATAAATGATAATTATGTTGCACTTTTAACTTTGAGCCCACTGTAACTTACAAAATTTATCAAGTTACAATAAATAATTCAAAATTCAATTATATTTTTTTTAAGAAAAAGCAAAACTAAGTTTCTTTTACTCTGACCGTTGCAGTAAACCCTAAATGATAATTATGTTACACTTTTAACCTTGAGCCACTGTAACTTAAAAAATTTATCGAGTTACAGTAAATAATTTAAAATTCAATTTTTTTTAGAAAAAAAAAAGAGTAAAACTAAGATTTTTTTTACTTTAACCGCTACAGTAAACCCTAAATGGTAATTATAATACACTTTTAACCTTGGACTCACTGTAACTTAAAAAATTTACCGAATTACTGTAAATAATTCAAAATTCAATTTATTTTTTTAAAAAAAAAGAAAAACAAAAATTTTGTTTACTCTGACCGCTATAGTAAACCTTAAATGGTAATTATGTTGCACTTGTCACCTTGAACCTACTGTAACTTAAAAAATTTACCGAATTACAGTAAATAATTCAAAATTTATTTATTTTTTTAAAAGAAAAAGGAAAACCAAGATTTTTTTTACTCTGACCACTACGTCGCTTTTTTAACCTTAGACCCACTATAAGTAATTGATCGCTACAGTAAACCCTTATATTGCACTTTTAACCTTGGACCCATGTAACTTAAAAAATTTATCGTGTTACAGTAAATAATTCAAAATTCAACTGTAGCGGTCAAAGTAAAAAAAAATCTTGGTTTTACTATTTCTTTTTTTCTTAAAAAAAATTGAATTTTAAATTATTTACTGTAACTCGATAAATTTTTTAAGTTATAGTGGGTACAAGTGCAATATAATTAACATTTAGGGTTTACTTTAGCGGTCAGAGTAAAAAAAATTTGTTTTGCTTTTTTTTTTTATAAAGAAATTGAATTTTGAATTATTTAGTTACAATAGATTTTTTTAAATTACAGTGGGTTCAAGTTTAAGAGTACAACATAATTACTATTTATTTTGACCTAAGATAAATGATAAAGGAAAAAATTAATTTTGAAAATAATGTAAATTTTAAAATTTTATAATAATATTTTTAATATATAAATAATATTTAAACAATTAAATAATGAAATCTGAATTTTAAAATATTTTTAATGATTTAAATTTTAATAGAAATTGAAATTAAATTAAAAGACAAAAATACTCCTAATTCCAGTATGTCAACGGCCGGAAACAGTGAAATAAGACAAAAAAAGTTTGAAAACATAATGTTTGGGACTACAATATTGAAATGTGACGTAAATTCAAGTAGGCCCAAATGTAAGGGACCATTTGGACATTTTAGTCTCTTGATTAATTTGTGAGAAGTAAAAATTTGCACAATGTTATGGTGAATGTTAAAACTAGTCGTCTATAAATTAATACTAAGGAGTAATAATATATATTTGTCCCTAAAAATCACAAATTAACAATGTAGGAGGCTGAGTGTAAATAAGTATATATAAATGAGAAGATTGCATTGTTTCCACCTAAAACAGAACTTTCAAATCTTAATTTATCTTATCATGTAATAATCTCTACAAATTAAACAATTTTAAACTAAACTCTCAAACATAACTCTTCTTATATGAAATCCATAGGTGGCGAACTCAATTGTGCCTAGGCACTTTGCTATCCTCAATACACCTTTATAGTGTTCTTTTTTCTTTTTCTTTGATGTCGATCAAAATGCAGTGGTAGGATCAATCTGTACAATCACGGGAAGTTGGCCACTAAAACTTAGAAGGTAAACCAGAATCGGGCTCAATTGAATGTTTCTCTGTATCCTCACAAATGATCCTATATGTACACAACTTCAGCGAAAACCGCCAACTCTCTCTCGTAAAGGATAAACAAATGGCAGTACGTATTATGTTACAGATGCCATTGAACTTCTGAGATTTGAGCTGATTGTTGAGGTTCATCAACCACCCTATTCGGCTTCCAGTCTGATTCCTCTCTAGGTTGTCTCAAGGCAACAAAATGGAGAGCTTCGCTTTGTACTTGGTAAATATGGCATGCCCACGGGTATGAATCTGGTGCTGACCAAATCTTCTGCTCTTCAAACCCTGTTTCCTCAACCAGCGATTCTGCAATGCAGTACACAGCATTCGGCTCTGGCTCCTCAAAGCTGGGCACAGCAACACATCCCGGGAACACATAGCCCTCCGGAGCACGCGGATGCCAGATCGACACTGGGGTCACGTAGTCATCAGGACAGTTCCTCCAAACCTGCAACAGAATGCCGGCAAGAAAAAGGACATTACACGCTGAAATGTCAGCACGATGAGCATGAAGATGGGTAGAATATATATTTCTATCCCAAAAAAAAAAAAAAAAAAACTTCAGAAAACCAGTATTGCAGATCCCTGGAATGGTGAGAAGTCATTGAGAATGGAAATGCATCAAAAAATTGTTCATAACGTATAAGAAACATTAAAGAGGCCCAGAGATAACTAATCCATACATTCCAAATTTCCTTACCAGGTCAAACCCAACTGGAAGAGTGAAGAGCTTGTCAGAATAACAGTATACAGCAGCAACATTTGGGGGATGGTTTCCGGAACGAGCTATGTCTCCAATTGAGATGTACCTGAGGCATGCGTGAATTTATTTAAGATCGAAACAAATGGCATAACCGAATTGCAGTCCAAGAGTACAATCAAGGTAAAAACCACAGATACAAACTACTGAATGGAAAGCAGAATCACATGCCAGATAATTAGCAACATGTGTACTTCAAGATAGCCCAATTTTCTAGCTAATTTCAAGTACTCTCACCATCTAGGTTATCACATAAAAGTCTAATTCTCCAACGGAGTCCTAGTTTCCTACACAGAGAAAAGCAAGTAAGGTAAGTAATTACCCATCAGGACAAATTGGGCGCCAAATACTACAGATTCCACCATCTTCCGAGGCCTGTGCGGAAGGATTCTTGTCATTGGACTAGATGCCAACAATACATAATGGAACTTCCAGAAAATGTAAACTAAAGGCTACCTGCTTCTGGCACAAATTACATCGACCTTTTGATTCTTGCTCACTGCTCCATACCTTTGAAAAGTTCATACAGTGAGTTACAAATCTTTTATCAGCAACAGAACCAGATAAAGCAATCTCTCTTGACTTTATAATGAATTTGGATTGAGGATGAGGTCTGCTTCCAGTTGCACTGTGAGAAAAGCGAACAAGTCTGTGGTTTGCTGAGACCTGGACGGATAAGGAGACAAAACAATAAGTACTGCATTGCGTTATTGCTACACGAGGAAGCCTGGAAGACAAGAGACAGCATACCTTCGGCATACGGCTTTTAATGCCAGAGTTATGTGCCCTCCAAAACTTACGCACCACTGAACATATTTTGACAGCCTGAGGCTCCCCATCATTTAATTCTTCAGTATTGCACTTTATAACTCTGACAAAATTTTCTGACCTCCTAAATCTTTTGAGATGGATGATAAGATGCGTTGCTATAGGAAAACCTGCTTTTGCCAATTCCAGAGCCAATATATCTTCCCATGGTACGTCCCACATGATCTTGCAAGGCTTTTTATCCATCTTATCAGGAGCAACACACTTAACGGCCCAAGATAACCACGAAAAATCAAATAAGCTATGGCTGAAATTTAAAATTGATGAAGGGAAGAAAAAGCAGGAGTTATGGCAGAGGGTAATGATCACAACCTGAAGCAGCATAACTCGTTTGTTGGTAACTAAAACAATCCGTTGGTATGGTACTATAAAATGATCTTCATACTGATCCGACCAAGCAAATTTTGATGGCTCTTTGAATATTTCAGTACATCCAAAACGTCGACTTGCTTCTGCTAGAAAAAGTATCATCTGCACAGAAAAACCAAGCTTAATGTTTCTGATGCCAGTTTCAACTAGTTTCAGTTTAAAAAAGTTAACTTCCCACGAGAATCACATTGCCTAATATAATACTCCCACCGAAATGATTGTCCAGTTTGGATTTTTATTTTTAGGTCAAATTGTACTAAGAATGAAAATCCAAACTAGACAATCATTTCGAGAGAGAGAGAGAGTAGAACCTAAATTTCGTAAGGATCAATAATAGTAACGGACAGGAAAGCTTCATTGATTCTGCTATTGAAATTTAAAGTAATCAGTGAACGGCAGTCACTATTGGAAAATATTCTGGTCCAAAGCACAAGCGGAAAGATTCAAGGATGAGCAAGACCGATAGACCGTGTTGAAGGAAATAGACCATCCACAGAAAATTGATTGAGTTCACAAGAAAATGAGTGATCTAAAATTGGAGTTTCGAGTACATGCAAACAGACTGATTTAATAATTATCCCAGTTCCAATTACAAGAAGCTATGCCTAGAACCACAAGAACTGTTGGTACATTTTGGCCCGCACTAGGAGCATCTACATCTGTAAGTGTAACAACTCAACGAACTGTGACACCAAAAAAGATTGTTATGCTCACGTAAGTGTTACGACTCCACAGTGTTTGGCTTTGGGGCAATAGAAATTAGTGTATTAGAGTGCTCAATTTTCTGCCCCAGAAAGTAAAATAAACTGTTTTCTGATACCATAATCAGAACTAACATCACAGACGCACAGGGCACAAACAGCCCAATACATCCCCATAAGTGTTGGGAAGAGTCATCAATAATTAAGGTTATTTTTTCTCAAGTAGAGGTGAAACGTTTAAACTACTTGGTAATCCAGTATCTCCTGGGATAATGAGACAATAAGTAAAACTACAGAAACTGATCAGTTTTGACAGCCATTTTGTTATTTTATGAAAAACGATACCGCAACATACAAGTTTCACCTCCAATTTAGTAACATACAAGGAACTTTAATAGGCTCATTGACAAACAAAACATATTTCTGAAAAGGAAAAGGTGGATACCTGCCCAATAGCTTCCCTCTCATTGTACTCTCTAAGTATATTATCACCACGAATGGCTCGGGGATTCCTTATTCTCTGCAGTTGTGTCTTGTTATGGATAATGTCCAAGCACCTGGAGCAGCTTGCTCCTACACCATCAACAGTCAGTGACACGAAATCTAGAGCTCCGCTCACTGGCTGTACAATAAATCCCAAGAAGGCCCGACCAAGTCCATGAGCAAGGCCAATCAGACCATTTTGTCTTGCACTTTCCACAGGCTTTGTCAAGACACCTGAAACTCCAAAAGCAACTCCTTGTGCGAGAGCTTCCGTCCCCTGGATGATACCATCACCAACACCACCTATCCTTCTTGACCACCCCTGATTTATTTCCAAGTGACTCTTAAAAATTGAGAATATACAGCTAGACAATGTGAACAGAAACTAGGGCAATTGAGTACCTGCTTTGAACGAAGTTGTAGAAACTGCCCATCAGTTGAAAGCTCTGCAAAACCTTTGCTAAGAGAAGATAGAGTTGAACTAGTCATGCCCAGGACATCCACAGAAAAAATTAAATGCAAAGGATTGTGGACCAAATCTCTCCACAACCGATTTCCAATGGCAGAAGCAACAGAACTTTTCCTCATGAATCTGTCTCTTCGTATGACTTTTCTCAGATGGATCTGAAAGAGATTAAGAGAGGAAGGAGATTTAGGATCAATGCAATTAAAAAACTATCATAAAGTTGGAGGAGGAAGCAGGAACTATTAACTACCGGAATATCTGTGACTTGTAAATAGCTGAGCTACCCTACATAATCCCCAAAATCCCACAAGCTTATACCCAGGACATAAGAGAAGAAACACAAGAAGACGTGGTCACAGAGAGAGAATCTCAATTAAGAAAAAAAGTGAAATCTTATAATTGTATGAGACAACTAGCAGAAAAACTGCAATTTACGAATGAACAAGCTCTATGACTGCTACTAATTTGTCCGGCTATCAAGAACAGTGCTACTGACAATTACAACTATAGAGTACTTCCTCCAAAATTTACAAAGCAAAAGGTTCCTGAGGAAATAAATCAAAAGTCAAGTTGCAACTGAACACCTACTTGAATTTTAAATGCATTTCCAACAGCAGAAAGTATTGGGCTCCATACACCAAGAACTCCTTGAGGTCTTTGAGCAGGACTAGTTTCCAAAGAAACCTTAAGTCTTATTTCTGAGATGTCAATTAGGCTGAAAAAAAAAAATCAAAGAAGTTGCAATTGTCAGCGGTTGTTCAGAACCTTTCAGCATTTCACAATCTCAGTTCATCAACAGTTGTGTCCAAGTAAATTTATAAATATCGCATTCAATTGCAAGCAAATGTTCATTTCCATTAAAACAGGGAAGATTTACAAGGAAAGGGTAGCACATACAATCACAGAAAAGAAAAAAGATTCTTACTCTACACGTATTTCAGGGTCAACTTGAGTGGTGCTGGAACTTTGATTGACACGATCTAATCGAAGATAATTGTAGAAATCTATCAATGCCCAAATGATGGGTTCATGAATATTCAGCCTCCAAGATTGGTCAATCACCTATCATGCAGTGTAGTATTCCATTAGATGTTGAATTAAAAAGTCCTTCGAAGCATGGAAAGAATGTACTTTGAACAGCTATCCTAATTGATGAGGCAATATTACCCTTATGTAAACATACGGGTAGATCTGAATCCCATCCAGACTTTTGTTGCTGACTGTGAGAGTCATCTTAAACACTGGATGATTTATGTCGCTCATTTGCTCAGGTGCAAGCAGCACAGGCATCACTGTAAGGGGGAGCTGATTGTCTACCTGCAAATAGCCTAATATGAGTTTGAACCTGCAAGAGGTAGAAAGTGAAAGATTAGCTTAGACTAATAGAATAATCTTTGTTCAAAAAAATTGTTTGAACAAATAAAGTAAGCAGGGATTTAATGACGTAACAGGTGACCATCAATGAAAACTTAATGAGAAATGAAAATGAAAAATGAAAATGTTGTTTGGATGGTATTTTGAGCAAAAAGTTGTTTGGATATTGGTTTTGAAAAAAAATATTTTGAACTACATTTTGAAATATCAAGTAAGAGTCATCACTAAACAATTAAATACTGTCAATTATAGTCACTACAAAAAAGAATTTTTCCAAAAACAATCACTCAACAATGGAAATCCCATTTTAGTCACTACAAAGTTGAACTTTTTCAAAACAATCACTCAACAACGGAAATCCTATTTTAGTCACTGTAAAAAAAAATTTCAAAAATGATCACTAAACAACTGTAAAATGATCACTAAAATCACGGAATAGCTTCTAAAATTAATATTTTACAGTGACCAAAATCGACACATTTCCGTTGTTTAGTAATAAATTTTTGAAATTTTTTTTTACAGTGACCAAAATTGACACTTTTCGATTGTTTAGTGATATTTTTTACTTGATATTTCAATACATATTCCAAAAAAACTTTTTCCTAACCACCATCAATTGTAGAAAGTGTTTTTTGACTAGAAGCAAATTGAAATAAATGTGCAAAGTTTTGGATTTAGTCACTAAACTATTTTTAGTTCCAAAAAATGGTCACTATACTAACAAAAAGTGTTTCAAGTTGGATTTTAAAATGTAAATCAGAAAGTTGTTTGGATGATGTTTTCTTTTCCGTTGGGTTTTGTGTTTAAGAGGTAAAATGAGTTAAAATGTAAAATGAGTGAACAAACAAACAAGCAATAAGTGATTTGATTATTGAAAATATTAAGTTCCAAAGGAAGCAAGATTAAGAGGAAAATTTCTTGACAGCATGCTTTAGAGAACATGTTTACCTGCTTGTAGTTCCACTATCATAGCCAGTTGAATAAGATATGTACACACGCTCCAAGTACAAGTAAGAAAGCTCTTTTGGTCTCTGGTCAACTATTGAAACCCCGCAAGCTCCCAATTCAACTATAAGCTCTAATGGAGATCCATTCTCCTGCGTCTTGGTATCAATAAGGGAACTTTGAAAACTTCTCGCAGGTATCATAGACTTGTGCCCATTTCTTGGACTTGCTAATGGGGTTGTCTCCAAAAATCTGGCAACCTTAATATCACCTAAATCTAAGACATGTAATAACAGGCCCAAGCTTTCACCCTCAGAGAGTAAACCTGGGTTATCTAAGTTAAAATTACATATTGTACTACTATTACTGTCGTAAATCTCCACATCGATTAACTTTTGGCCGTATGGGTCCTCCCAACAGAAATTATTGGTCGAAAGAGGGTACAAATGAAGCTGAGCATCGTCACCAAATCCACACTGACGAATTTTCATCTGCATTTTTCTTGTTCGATTTTCAAACCTGAAGAATATCACAAGTGGTTGAATACCAAAACAAATAATGGAAACAGGACAGAATCTGATGATAGTTACACAGCAGATGTGTAAATGATAACAAGAAGTGCAGCAACAAACCACCTCAGAAACTTAAAACTGGGGTGGTGGTTGGGGGTAGGGCGATAGAATGAGAGAAAGACGGAATAGAGATACCTTATAGGACCATTAAGTGATCCACAGCGAAAGACAACAATAAAACGGGACCCCTCCTCATAGCCACGTATTTCGATTCTCAGAAATCTTCGTGTACCATCATCCTTCCTAGTGACCAAAGAAATTGTGTCCTCCTTCACTAATTGGAAAGGGAATGTCCAGTTTGTACCCTCCAGTCGAACCTATCCAGCAAACATTGAAATAGGTAAGTATCAGAAGTAAATAAAAAAGAAAAAACACAATATCTACAGACCAATTTTTACGAGAAGGAAGATCCCAAAGCGAGAAGTTCAATAAAAGAAGGCCTTCTGGTAATACAACAAAAAATTTCTCAACTGGCATTTACTTGAAGTTTTAAGATGTGCTACTTTTTATTTCTAAGTATGTCTTTTTAAGAGCCAATAAGAGGTTGTTGCTACTCATAACATATCACTGATGGCGTACTTTAACTTTGTGCACATTGTACACATTAGTAAGCTCATTGCTTAAAAAGCCAAAAAGGACCATTATGCCTGGTAGAAAATGATGTTTACATCAAATTAAACTGGACAGGGACAGACCTACAAAACTATGACAAGTCCTTAAAAGAAAACAAGTGATATAAGTGGCATCATGTGCATAAAACCATGAATCACATCGCTACCTTCACATATGGAGATAAAGGCTTAGTTTTTGTATGGAAAAGTGTGTAAGATGTCACTTTCAATTAACATGTTAAATAAAGCAGAATCCACTCACCTGGAGTTTCATTGGTCCATCAGTTTCACGGTAGACAAATGGGACTCTGGAATCTGCCGGTTGCAAAATCTTTGGTTCGTCTTCATTGCTTAGCTTCATATATATTTTTTCTCCAAGCCTATTGGTGAAGGTTACATAAGGACGAACAGAGATGACCTGCAACAAAAGCAGTTCAGTACCAGATACACGAACTTTTATACAAGATTTAACAAAGCTTCAGGAAACCTTTGTTGGAACTGATTGGAATGCGCAAGGTTTTGAAGATATAAATAGGCGCATACAGTTGCCATCCGAATCATAAGCAGAAAGGTCCACAGATCCATCCTACAAATTGAGGAAGAGAAAAATAGGTGAAGATGGCCCTTGAGATGAAAATGAAGAATTCAAAATGAAGATCACCCACCATCTCAGAGAGAGGAGAAAGATCCTTAACCAGCCCAAAATGTTCTCCTGATTGACTTAGAGATGCCGAGAGCCCCAAAAATTTGAAATTTAAAGCAGATGCAATAGTATAACCATCAGCTAATTCCTCCTCAGTTATTTCCTCCAGGATGACGTCACCAGTTTTCTTCGACTTGAAAGGGAGTGAAAGCTTTCTTTTTGTTCTTCTGGCAGAAGAATCTACCAGCCTGAGTGTTAGGGGTGGACATCTTGCAATCCCCAGCCAATAGGGCGAATAAACTCTAAGGATTCTTGATTGCCCAAGCCCTTCATGATGCTCCGTTTGATCAAGGATTAATTGTACAATTCTGCACCACCTCATGGTGTCAGCAGTAAGAATAAGGAACCAAAGATTTTTACAAAGCATTATAAAAGGAAAGAAAAGAATAGTTAATCATAGAGAACCAATAAACTCGAACCTTCCAGAAATCGAACTTCTTAAGCTTATGGTCTTTGATGGTGCTCTGCTAGGATGAGATATAAGAACTGCCTCCTGAAGATTCAAATCAAATGGTCAGTAGACAATCCAAGTATTGCCCAATCGAGACAAAACAAAACGAGAAGAGGAAGGCAGAAACAACTAACATGCAGGGGCAGCCATCCCTTCTGTGGGAGCAATGATAAATACAGAGGATTTCTAACATCCACATTGTAGATATTTATGGTCTCCCCCGGACTAAATACTCCTCGAAAACAATCAAGAAAATGACCATTGCTTTGCATCTCAAGAACAGAAAATTCAGCTGATAGAGGAAGAAAGTTCGTTATAGACAAAGGTGGTTTGACTGCAAGACTCCAATCATTGATAGGTTCAGAATACACGTCCTTTGCAATTTCTTTTGCTTGTATATTCACACAAAACCACATACTTTGTGAACCATTTGATGAAGTTCCACTCATCTCAGGGCAGTACAAGAGTTCCTCCGTCCTTTCAAGAGTTGAAACACATATTTCTGAATTTTCTTTGATTTTACCGAGATCTTTTGCTGGATAGGGTCTATTGATTACAGAACTCCAGCAGTATTCCCTAGATTTTTCTAGGTCCAAAGGCCTCAATTGCAGTGCATATGATACAGAGCTTGTCAGGCCAGAAAGGGGAAGCGGAAGAATTTCACCAGGTTTGAGGATACCAACAGATATTTGTGATATAATATCCTGCGAGATAAGCTTCCTATGTCTAATCCACCTCCTTTGTCTGGCGTAATTCACATTCTTGAGAGGATTGTATGATTCAGGCCACTTTAGATGTGCAAAGTCTGGAGCATAAACCCAACCATCAGCTGTACTCACAGAACCTTTATCTACATGCCATTCATCAATCCATTCCCACCCTGAAGGCAACTCATCACTCAATGCTCCCTGAACACAAGATAGAAGCAAGACTTCTCAGTAAAGGACCAATATTTGTTGTTAAAGTAGCAGATAACAAGTTCTAATTTAAATTAAGCCTTATAAATTCAGACTCAATAAGATACAGTGGAATCATTTACGCCACACAAAAGATAACGGCAAAAGAGCAAGAGAGATTTAGACAGAATGCCAACCTCTATGGAGTCTAGTTCAACCCAACCAACAGTAGGGTCATACTTCTCATTTTGAAAAACCTCATCAGTCACAAACTGGTTACTTTCTTTAGTAGCTTCCATTCCCCTATCATCAAAAGAAGCACTATTCTGACTCGAAGATGACAGCTTCAGGCACAATTCTAGTGGAATGTCAGTATCATTATGAACTGAAACCAATGATCTGATCGTAACATAACGATCAGTATCATGGACACTCACTTCACTGGCAACAAGCTTGCTACCAAACTGCCAACAAGCAGCTGGTGCAGCATAGTTTAGCCTCACTGTAGTCCAAGGTCCTTCTCTCGTTGGACTAATCTGAAAGGACCCAGATTTTCTCTCTCCTATGAGCGAACGTTCCCCATCTACTTCGGGTTTAGGTGACAACAGTACTGAGCATCTTATCCTTGCAGAACTTAATTTTACAATCTCTTTTGAAGCAGCAACCTGGGAAGAAGCAGACATGATCACTGAACTTTTGCACCAGAATAAAACAATAAGCAATAAAATTTGCCATTAGCAATGATTACATCACTCACGTCAGATTCTGCTGATGACAGTTGTAGCCACACTAGGCCAGTTGAGCTGTCTTCAGGTTTTGCTATTTCCTCCAATGGCGACGAAAAATACCCCACTGCTTCGCCTGAAAAATGATTTCTATGTTAAAGACAGTTAAGAGCACTACCAATCTGGAAAGTTCCAGGTGGTAGTTGATTGATACAATTTCAACCCCTTACAAAATAGCAAACTTTGCGAAAATTTATGATCATAAAGACCTTATGAGCCCGCACGCCCTGAAGTAATAATTTAACACACAGATGGACAAGAAAAATAGAAAGACCAAGACAACCTAGTACATGTAGTATGGATGCTAAACCAAACCAACTACACTAAACAAAAAAAGAGAATTCAAGGGAAGAATATGAATACCTTTCCCAATGTCTGTCACAATCATATCCACCGTGTAGGAATCCTATGTAACAATCAACACCGCAAAATTTTTAGCAGAGAGAACAACATAATCTTCTCAGGCATGTTCAATTTCTTTTGTCACAGAGAATGGTATCATGGTCGCCTAGGGGAGAGAGAAAAGAAAAATCCTAATTTCGGATGAGTATTCTCCTATTGAGCTTAAAGTGAGAGATTTCATGTGTTACAGTCTTTAAAACATGACAGGCTCATCTAACAACAACAAGATGGAGTATCCAAAAAGAAGACTGAAAACTTATCAAAAATCACCCAGCGCCAATTTAACTGAAAAGACTATTGAGTTTATTCTCTCAACAGATTTATGTCAGCCATTACAGAATAATAAACATCCATACAACAGTCATACTAGAAATACCATCTGGAAGCACAATATATAAATAATTTATCATCCCCACTTATCAGAACTATCAGTGTACGCACCGCTGAATCAATTTTAAAGAAGAATACTTCATTCCATTTTACAATCTCAACTCCGGGAGAGGAAGCTGCTCCTGCTCCAGAAGTCCGAGCACTTTGCTGATTCTGTTGCGATTGAACACTTGGGCTTTGGCTTGGAGTAAGTCGTACGGTAACACCATATTGGCAAGATGACAAACTTTCCGTTTTTGGGATCTGCATACAATGCACATAGTAAATAAATTCCAGATTAAAAGGACATACAATGCCAGCGAACTAGATTAGATAGTTAATAAGCTTCTCCGAATAGAGTAGAGCCCCCATCAAAATTCAGTTTGAGTCATTCTCAAGATTGAAACTGAAATCTAGTTCTAAAAAACCTTAGTTCAGTGATGCAGAAGAGTAGGTCTAGAGTTTTTGGTCATGTTACTCATGCAAGAGACATCAAGCACATAATCTGCCAACTATAAACTCCAAATCCTCCACACAATTTCAACACCTCAAGCTTAGTCGAGTCAGTAGCAATACCACGCGTCACTTGTCTATATTTAATAGGGATAAAACCACATAAATGTGTATAAAACTACTGAATCAAGTTGTTTCTTATCGAAAGGCTCATTAGCTGAGTATTCCTTAGATATCTGAAAAGTGAAAACTGCGTTCTCCCTCAGAAGTATTTGACCACCCAAACAGCTAGCTTGTAAAAGGAACTTGCACCAGTGCCCAGTCTTTGCGATTTAATGCTTCTAACTACAAAGTGATTAAACATCGAAACTAGCCTCTCTTTTCCGTCAGACTCTCCCTCTCTCCCCTCCCTCTCCCTCCCCCTTCTCTCTCTTTACCCCTCGCTCAGTCTACTTCTTAATGAGAGCATTATGTTGAACAAAGCAGTGTGAAATATTTACTACTAACAAAATTAATCAAGTTTCAAGAAAAACAAACGTAATCAGACTCATTTACCAGTGCTCTCAGTCAATGACTAGAGATGCAGCGATCTATCATCCTAAAGAATTGTTCTTAGGTAGGCAAAAAGCATAATCAGTTGATGAAGGCAGGATATAGATTATACCTCCGCCTCTGCAACTATAAAGGTCACCATCTGTTCCATTTTCCCACTGAGATTTCCATTGAAGTGAGAATCTAACATATTCTGAGAAACTGGCACCTTCAACGGCTTCGTCTTCCCTGGGGGCAATTTAATGATGTTAGAAACACTCAAATTTTCAGTAACTTTGATAAAGATGTCTCGACCAAGTTTGTTCTCTGGAATGAGATGATAATTCTTTCTGTGGTGCATGTCAATAATATCCCTTCTGCCTGTTGGAGAATTTGATTCCTGGTTCTTGAAGCCAGAGAATAAAGAAAAATACGTCAATAACAAAACATACTACTTCATTTCTACACATTGTGGGTGTCTATAGTACTCAATAATAAAAAGCTTCCTACAGCAAAGATTTAGATCATACCAGCATAATTGAGAACAGAGTAACACTTCAAAAGTTATGAAGATTTAAATATGCTGTAGTTGTTCTCATTTCAAGCGATGAATATAAACAGTTTCATGCAAGTACTGCCACATTACAGTGGATAAATGGTTTTTGTACATCTAACAGCATATTGTGGCTACTTCTAGAAGCATCATTCAATTCTCTAGATGTAGCTTGGATAATTGTTAACATCAAAAGACAAGACAAATAAACCTCCCAACAAATGACAAAGGCTGCATATAACAACTTCTAAGTTCCTCAACGATCTGATTCAAATCTTGCAAGTCCCACAAAACTACATTAAGCATGAACAAGTTTCATTTAAAAATAGAAGAAATCCGGAAAGATGCATAAAATGCAAGTAAATGGAGGGATGAATCTACTGAATTTTAATTAATAAAAGGTTGCTACAATTATTAAGAAATACCGTGGAAGACTCGTGAACTCTACTCAGACTGTTCCAACTTGCATAAGCTTGAAATATCATATTGGCATTGGATACAGAGACATTTAAGTTCAGAATCCCAGAGGATGTCAAACGCAGTTGAGAAGCAGCACCTGGTGCATTGGGATTGTACTGGTACCTGTCAACCGGAATCATCTCAAAACATCACATTAGAGCGGAAAAGAATATGCAGTGTTAGCTAATGATGTATATTGACTCTACGGCTAACGTGACTTAATTGTAGTTTGCAGGCATGATATATGCCGAACCAAGGTACCGGCATTTCTGTGCAAAGTGATTTTATGAAGAGCTTAAGCCGATGGCTGATATTCGATGTAATTCTTATGTAAGGTGAAACAAATAGGGCTGCTGATGATGCTGTATGAAAATGATGAGCTGAACATATATGAATGAGCAGCACTATTAACTCTAAGCATCAAAAAGCGTCAGCTACTTGGATCTGAGTTACAAAAGTAATTTCCCGGTTCTTTCGAGACATTCAAAAAAAAAAAAAAAAAAGAAATATGATAACAATTGAAAAAAAGTTCATAAGTACACCTGCAAATGCAGAAATCCACTTTCGAGAAAAACAAGAAGATAACATTAGAGCATGGCGGTCATGACTTTTTGCTCTTTATAAACAGATAGCCTTAAAGTTCTATCCTGCCACTTATAACTGCGTACTCAAAATCAAAAGAATTCAAAATTGGCTTCCTCTTAACAAGTCTCCACATCTCGGTGAAATGTCAGTCAGCAAAGTACAGATTCATAATCTAATTTTCCATCTCCAACCAAGTCTAGGAAAAATTATATTTCAAAGTGGCTGGATAGATGAAAAGTTTGCATAACCAAAAGATTGAATAATACAACCATGGAAGAGAACCATGAAATTTCACCAAAAATGTATTTCCAGAAGAAAATTTCTTCCCCTATACTGAGGTTCTGAAACATACTGTATTGCATCCTTCTGGTAATTTATCAAATACAAATAATTTTGAATGAGAGTGGAACAGTTGTTAATCGAAATGACTGTCAAATACATCATACCAATATTAAATATACTGGTTACAAATGAGAGACATATAATTCAAACCCCCCATCCCTAAAAAGAAAACATCGCAGCATGGATTATGAAGAGTATAGAATCAAACATTAATGCACCACAAAAGACAAGATGGTCAAGACATTCTCCTAAGTACACAGGGTTTTCACCCTGGAATCAATTGAAACAAACAGACTCGAATGGCAGGCTTGTCTCAAAATGGCTAGCAGTGAACTCCTATGCAATTTTCATACTTACATCCAAAAGTTGGCATGTTATAGTATGCAAGATGAAAATAGATCTTCAAATCTGGAGCTTAAATCCTATTAGCTATGATCAACATGAAAACCACCACCTTCACCGGAACACAAAACTCAAACAAAGAAGGGAAAAGAGAAAAAGAGGGAGAATTTGGCATGGAGTACTACCTCAATAAGCCATCAACTGGTTCAATGAGGGGTTCCCATGAATCATACTTGTCATTGTACGATCTAGCAATCAATGAAAAACTGATACAGGAAGTGGAGAAGTCTGATCTTCCATGTAAATCAAACCTTATGCTGCTAAGGGACAAATTACACAATGGAACCATCTGCAATTACCCAGCATGAAATGGGTGATTGAACTTAGTAATTTAGAACAAGAGAAGGAATAGACGAATAGGATATCTGCAAGTTATAGCAGTGCAGAGAAGAAAGATACACTAAAAGTTCAAAAGAAAAGGATAATGAACAAGATCAATATCCTTTAAAACTACTCGACTCAAAGAAGCCGAGTTGTTGCAGTCAACTTTCCAGATAAAAGTTACCCACTTTGGTTGGTTCCATTTTTATTGTACTTCTATAAAAATCCACTATCAGGAGGCAAATACCACCAGTTGCCCGATTTTCCTGAATTCGATTATCATAAGGACTTCGATGCGGTATATTCTAACGGAGCAGTTTCTGCTACACCAAATTTCATCTCAGAATAGGGTCACTTTTTTAAAACTATTGCCCTTATAGCAAGCAGAATAATAAGTATATGCATTTGACCTAAGCTTCCTATACGAACATTAAGTGCACTTTTACCTTTCTCCAGTATAGAAGAAGTCAATATAAAACAACTTACCAAGCCACTGTAATCATCAAAAAGAGCTGCAGAAAAGGTTTTCAGTTGGGCATCGATCACAATGTCATTTGAACCACTTGCTATGTCCAGAGCAGCAAGCTTTAAAGCAAACCGTTTCGGGGGTTTCTTGAAACCACTTCGTACAATAAAGGTACCCAATTCATTGGCAACGCTCCATATACTTAATGGTTCTTTAACAAACCTCATTTCAGATGTGTCCCACAAGCTCTCATCCGTGAATTCATCTCCTGTGACCATATCACTGCGAATGCATCTTAACGAGAATATATCCGAGGTCTTGGGAGTACCCTTACACGCAACACATCCCAAAGAAACAAAGCCAGGTGGAGCTTGAGGAAGCCAAAAGGACATAGCATCCACTCCCCTGTGTTTCTTGACTCGTCCAATGAGCTGGAAGTCCAAAGGGAGCTTATATAGCTCCTCATCAGAATCGTGAAGAACCACGCATGTATTTGGCGGCTCATACCTTCAAACCAATCACAAAACAGGGGCAATGTCCCATAATATGTTAGGGGGGAAAAGAAAAAAGAGAAGAAATAACTATCCCAAAAGCACACAGGAATTCAGCGCAAATCAGCAATTAGAAAAAAGCAAAGTAAATACTGATACATCACGCACCCCTTGACAGCAATATCACCGAAATAAACCATTCCCTCGGGAACAATAGGGCGCCATATGGAAACTTTCTTTCTAGATCCTGATCCTTGATTCCACCAGATCAGCCTAAAAGAAGCGACAGCTTCAAACCTTCGCCCAGAATTTACAGTTGATGACCTTTCAGACTGCACTTGATGTTCACGACCCAATGGAAGTGTTTCAATGTCCGAGATTCTTAAAGTTTGAGGTGAGATTTCAGGAAAACGAAAAACTATTTCCCGCAATTCACAAGCTCTACCAATCAAATCCATATTGCTTGGGTCTGATGGCAAGAAGCTGCCCAGAGAATTATCCACACGCCAAAATGCTAAGCTGGAATTTCTGAAGATTGAAAATAAAAGAGAACTATTTAGTCCACTTTGATTTCATAAACTAGTACAACGTACAGAAGAAAACAGCCAATTTATGAACTAAAAAAACACCAAAGCAAAATGAGCCAGTTATGTTATTTCTCAGGAACTTTCACTTTTATAATTACTCAAAAAAAGGAACAAGCATTTGGAATATTTTTTCTTTTCAACTAATTTTTACACCCCTTAATAGATGCATGACTTAATTACAGATCCCAAAGTGTTGGCTTGCGTGTACGAAATTAGAGAAAAGAAGAATTGACTTACTTTACGTGAATGTTTACGCAATCTCTTAGGCCACAGGTTGAAACTAAGGAAGCTAAAATGCAATAAGCAGAAGATACAGGAGGTTGGACTGTTCCATGAGAAACCACGCAGCCTAATGATATATAACCTCTTGGTGCTTCAGGGAACCATATGGAAACTTCACCTTCACCTTCACCTTCACCTTTGCTGACTTCACCATTAATTTCACCTTGACTATGGCCATCATGGTCTATTGAAGTTAAGGGCCAAACAAGCTTGAAAGATTCAGGCCTCTTCAGTCTTACAAAGCTAGTGTTAACAGCAATCACTCCTTTAGTTGGTGGCTTGTCACTGTCATATGAAAGCAAATTATGCTCACACTTGGAAGCAACCCATCAAGCAAAAAGAAACTTTCTATTGAAATTTGCTTACATTGGTGTCAGATAGTCACCCAATATGGCAAAACCAGGCGGTACACGCGGTCTCCAGAATGTGCACATCTGGTCATTAGAAGGGTCTGCAGGTATACAAAATCAAGGATGTCATTTTCACCCTTTTAGTAGAATTCCAAGTTTCATAACAAAAGTAAGATGAACAATCAATTGAACAAGGTTACCTACTTTGAAGTGTTCCAATTTTGTCGAATTCGGAGCACACCATCGTCATTTTTTTGGCAGACGTCCTCAGAAAAGCCAAAATATCATCCTCAACCGCCAGAAATAGTCTTAAAGTGCTAAAGGTAAAATTCAAAAATATATCTGAAACAATCAAATTCACGTTTGTCTTCCCAGAAGCATTGGAATACTTCACAGAGGCGTCAAACGGCTCTAAAATCCGGATTCCATTGCTCTCCATAGTAAATCCAAGTATGTCAGCATTCATGTCAATGGTATCACCCTTTAAAACAAGCCTACAGCAGACAAAATGATGTAAGATTTTCCTGGCTGTATATTTCGATCACATACAGCACTTTTAAATTATTCATCAGTTATACAACCTTACATTACAAAGCATCCAGTTCTCACTTCTCAGAGAATATCTCAACATCAAATGCTTAGAAATATATAGTTGTAAGAATTTAGTTTAATTGAGCAAATCAGGCACAGGAAAACTCCAAGGAATTTAGAGCAAACACCAACCCCAACAGTTCATGCTCAATACTGCTAAAGCACAAATAGGCGGGACAATTCTGACCTGCAGAAAGCATCCAATTTCGTGTGCAAAAGCTTGTTGGAAAGGGTGAGACTCTTCCCCGCATCCCTTGACGAATTATAAAAGGTAAGTTCAGGACCTATAGCCTGCAAAGAGTAACTTAATCAGTTACCTTACCTACATAAGAAGAAGAACGGGCTCCATGTTTATAATGAGCCCCATCAAGATATGTGGGCAAATTGCTAATACTTCCATTAAAGAAAAAAGAAATAACTGAGAAATAAAGGAAAAGATAAGACAATAAATTATCGGTATGATCATGATATCCAAGGTATAAAGAAGTTGCATCTAGGGCTATCAGTATGATCTCCCTGTCGGCAGGCAGACCGCTAAAATAAGGAGCATTATTATCCCCAGTACCTAGAACGAAAGTCACACTACATCTATCAACTGCAACTCTATGCTTATTCCCATTTTCTTCCTCAAAATGCTTACATCTTCTGAAAGAGAATCCTGGAAATGAGAATATCAAGTAGCATTTGAAAGCACTGTTATGCTAAAATAGTTTGCGTAGTCCAACTTGAACAGAAAATCATCTAAGCAGCCCAATCTAGCAGGCTTCTACAGGAGAGCCAATTAGATTCATAAAGAGTTTCCATTTTCCTTCTTGTTCATCAATCGGCAATCAAGAAGATAAATCAGGCACATTAAGACGTGAGAATACCCGATCTTTTATCATCCAAATTACACACCAGACCACTAATGGAACATACATTATCTAACTTGCCCATATACGCACTTTTATACGCACTTCCACAATTAAACAAAACATGACCATAAGGACTCAAAAGTGCACAACTTGAACCAATGCAACAACCAAAAATAAATACAAAGTAATGATAGAAAAGTTTATACCTGTAATTCAAAAGTAATTTCGGTAGATCTTGTGACAGCAGCATTCTTAGCAGACAAATTGCTACTACTCTCCCCAGAATAACTCTGGGAATGACCAACATCCCCTTCCTCAATACACACCCCATCATCCTTTGAAGCCGAATAGCTGCTGTTGGATCCCAGCAAGATACAGGAGTCTAGAAATTGTCCATCCTGCACAAACAAAATTACTCCAACTGAAACTAAATTTAAGTTACAAGATTCTTGGTGCAGTAAACAAAATCAAGCAATCCAGAAGGGGAAGAATGATATACATGGACAATGACATTCTGAAAACGAAGTTGCTTTCCATTTCCCACGTAAATCATTGGTTCCAGGCTAGGAACAGAGAGATTGAAACCTTGTCTATCTTGCAAAAACAATCTCCCACCTCTTCCATCATATACAAAGAGCTCAAATCTTTCATCGTCAGCAACCAAAGGTCGAAGAGGAGAAAGTGCAAATTCAGCACTAGGTTGATAGTACACGGACTGATCAAGAATAATTGCATCAACAATGTGGGAGGAGTTCTTATCCTCTTCATTTGATAGCATACCACGAACTGTGGGCACAAAAAACTCAACAACATCCAGCAGAAAATCAAGCGCGACAAGTAATTGCGGCCGTTGAATACGTAATAAAAGAGATGTGGAGTATTCATTAAATCTGGCATCAAGAATAAGCATTGTTGGAACCAGTTTTCCGCGCCTATTTTCCCCTTCGCTATCCCTCTCAAAATGTGTTTCTTCATTGGGCAAGAGATCTTTCTGCTTATAGTCAATTGTTGCAGGATTCCTTATTGCGAGCCTAAGTTCTTTTTCGGTTCCTTCACGGTCATCAAGCACAGTGAAGTCCTTGAGAGTTGCTGAGAGAAAACCATCCCCTAGTGTGTTAGATTTGTAGAGGAACCATACACCACTAACCTGAAATATATAATTGACAGGTAGACAACGTGTTACACACTAGGTAAGCTAAATTAACTCAAAACAGCAGTTAAGTGATGCAACAAATCATTCACAACTGGTCTATGCAACAACCAAAAAAAAAAAGCACCAGAGTACTAGATCATCTACCAAGCACAAACTTCTGTAAGAACTCTTTAGTCTTTACCGTTTCATAATCTATAACTTGAATACCATCTATCAAATGCTTAACCATTTCTCATTCCTTTCAGAGATTCTACCTCCTAAGTGTGATTCTTGACACAAAAAATATGAACCTCCTCGTTTCCAAAGACTGGTGTAGTAATTCATCATAAAAATTATAGGATTCAGTTCCGTCAAAATTTGATTAGCTCATCGAAAACTATAACATTTGCATTAACATCCTACTTTAACTTGTGCTTAATATCCTTTTCTATTCCCCTCATTTTACTATTTTTTACAAAATTCTTGTACAGGTCTCATCTCTGCATCTTTTACTAACTTTTTAACCTCCATTTTGGAAACTTTATCTCCATTTATATGTTTGGCATTCACACAACTACATGGAATAATTTACTTCAGCTTTTTGTTTCCTTTATCTCGTGAATTTGTTGGTTACACGTAATATTCACCATTCCATGCATCACATTCTGACAATTGCAGGAGATTTTCACAATAATTTTCATCCTACTGTGACATTTTCCTATGGCGCCCTACATTTTCAACCTTCCAAATAATGGTTTGACAGAAGCTTTCAAAAGATTGGTTATATTTGTTTATATTCCTAAACTCCCACCACTGATCCTCTCTAAATTTACTGATTTTCCTACAACGTATATTATTGAGACACAACAGCACCATTGGTAAAGGTCAAGTAATAAACTTTACTCTGCTGTTTATAGGTACACTGATACTGGGCAAATGAAGTAACCCTATTCCCTAAAACATTTCAACATTTTCTTATGCTTTTTCATGGAAATGCAAAGTAGCGGACAATTTAGAAGACAGGATTCACACTTCTCAGATAAAAAGGAAAACAGGAAGAATCAATTACCTGCACAGTTGCAAGAGATGCGTCCCTTGTTACTCCGTAATAAAGACTCAGTTCAACTAAATCAATCGCAAGAGAAACCTTGGTGGTGATCCACGCTTCCCTAATTGGAACTTCAGATTCTACGGCATTAGATTCTACAGGAACAGATGGTTCAGACCCATCAGCTGAAGGAAACAAGGGGATATCATTAAGCTGGGGGGCCAGATTAGGAGTCTCTGCAAAATTAGACTGGGCACACTCCGTTATTATTTGATACTCTTTGCTTGATAGAGCTGCCTTGAGTTCTTCAATCTGAGAGACAAAACAACCTCATTTACAATTACTGACACTGAAACATACTAAGATGCAGATAACTAGTCCCTTTCGACTAACTTCGAATTTCGTTAAATGCATGGGTGTTGTTAGCATCAGAAGAAAAGGTTGAGTTTTATTCCAAAGGGTGAATCAATGAGTTCCTTTGCATTTGAATAATTCACAGATCACTACAATCAAAGATAATAAAGAAAAATTCCCTTAAAAAATTCCGTGGGGGTCCTCTTTTCCTTCCTGAAAGAGCAAAGAAAAGGACTGCTTTAACCAGTTCAGGATTCAATTTATTACCTTGACAGTTACTTCTGAACCAGGAACCTGATGCAGCAAGTCGCGAAGGGGCCTCTGGATGATAACTGAAATGCCTTTGACATCTTTCATTATACTTTCTCCTAAATCACTCCCAGCACCAACATTTAGATTTATGTCTTCAACCTTACAATACAACCAGGAAATTATATTTGTTAAAACCCACACTTGAGAAAAATGACATTGGGGTTCAAAAGTGTTTCCTTTCTAAATATTATAAATAAAAATAAAAAAAAAATTAAAAATTAAAAAAAAAAACCTCACCAGCATATCAGTTTCATGTAATGCACATAAAATTCTGTAAGGGGAATGAAACGATAAGGAAACTTGCCAACAAGTAGAAACAGACAGGACATTCTCTATTTCTGTTTTCTACTTTTGCCTTGGGACAAAAGTGCGGCACAACCTTTTGCACAGAAACAAGTAAATAATATATGTTCATGGCACAGGAGGCAAGTCTCAAAAGTAGCAATAGTCATCAAGTCTTACTTTAACCATCATAATGTCCATGTGCACAGCTTTTGTTTCACTTTTACTGCCACCAAACCACTGAAAGGTATTCTGCACAGTTATCTGCACAATATCAAGCTTCAGGTATCTGTAACCAAAAAAAAAAAAAAAAACAGTTAGCATCAAGAATATAAATTAGACTGCATGTTATGGGTAGAGATTACGATTTCAGCAGTCCAAACTTACTCAAGACTGTCTGTTCTTCTAGGCATAAGAATTATTGGCTTTCTTAAGGAAACATCCAATCTCACAGCAGGTGAACCATCGATTGCATTTTTAGTGGACTTCTCGGTATCTGCGCCTTGTTCTTTTACCTTGATCACATCTATTTCATTGCTGGGAACAAGACCCATGAAATAGCTAATAACCTAAAAAGGCCATCCCAAAGCAAATTTGAGGTTTGAGAACGAAAAAGGTCGTTACACCATCATAAAAACAGGAATTAGTTACCTCTTGAATAAATCGGTTTAAGTAAATAATGCGCACTTCAGAAAGTTGACCAGTGAGACTGTAATCATAGCCATCATAGTCTTCATCGTCAGGGTTAAATGAACAGAAAATCAACTGCAAGTTCAAACAAAAATTTGATTAAACAGAAGCAATCAAAAGGGAAAATGGAAAATGGAACAAAACTAAGAGTAAAGATTCATGAGAGAATTTACAATTAGATTATTCTTGATTCTACGCTTAAAAACCATCACAAATATATTGCAGCCCAGCAGAGAAAAAATTCACAGGAAAATGGTCTTAGTGTGTTCATGACATTGAGAATCTCCGTATCTTCATTTATTCATTCATCATTAATATTCTTCTAAAAGCATTGAAATTTCATATTAAATGCTGACTCAAATATAACTATCTTATCTAACCCAAAAACCCCTTATATGAATCTTAGCTGCCTCCACTCTCCCTAAAGGTAATCAGTACGAGAGATCACTATTAAAGAAAACTCAAGCTTGACCTCTTCAGCATCCCAACAATTACTATTTACAAACTCAAGGATCTAATACCAAATAAAATAAAACAAATTAAGTAAAACTCGAAGGAATAATTTGTTTAAATCCACGCCAGAATAATTTGTTTAAATCCACGCCAGATTCTCGGACCTATGTCCAAGTGTTTGCCCAGATAACTGTACTTAGCAGTAGGTCTGACACTGTTGATTTCAACTATGGAACAGGGGATGGATTAAGCACCAAACAAAACTTCTTCATTAAATATTTGCATCTGAATACTTTAAACTTGGCTCTCAAAACCCTTCTTAACAATATGCCAAGAATAGAACACAAGTGGATTCGGAAACATAACAAAATGAAACCATGGAAGAGGGACAAAATCTAGAGCTTGGAAGGCTGGGACCGGTCGCTCTTAATTGAAACCCAAAACTTTCAGATTATCACCATCAACATCTTCATAACAGGACACAATAAAATTTCACTGTGCCTACAAAGGTTTCTGCATTCATATGATTTAAACACCTAGACATGGAGAGCTTCAGTCCTTAAAATCCCTAGATCGATCACCAGGGCCACAATGCAATAAGGCCGAAAGCTACTAACTCCGAGATGGGTCAGATTACAGAAGGGAAGACTACCCCTAATCCAAAGAGGCAACTATAACTTACCCAGAGAATAATGTACTACAGAAGAGCACACAATAAAATCATTGAAGTCGAAACCACTGAAAGCAAACTAAGGAAACATTTGTGAGGTTTTCAGTTACAAACTATCGATGACGGGAAGAGATAAAGTCAGTACATAATACCTCCACAAATGAGCTGCCACCAGGATCTCTCATATCACAGGCCCAAAAATATATATGATTGTTGTGAAGACTGTCATCACTGATTCGTAGGTTACCGAGCGATGCCTTTATAGCAAAAGAAGATGGAAACACCTGAAGGAAGAAAATTTTATAGTATAAGCTTTAAATAGACTGAACATACTCGACCACCAATTTAGTTACTAAGGGGGAAGTAAAAACCTTAATATCAGTAAGAAAATTATCCTGCGACAAAGTGGCCAGCCTGGATCCATTTTCTTTCATCAAAAATATCTGAGCTCGAGCCATGTTCAATGTTAAATAAAAAATGATTCTGGACTTTCCCTTCCCAATGAAACCTTTTGCCACAGGCTCCTTATATATAACAGAGGCCAGCTTATCCTCGACATTTTCTCCGGTGACATCGTCATGTTCTGTAGAAGTCGAAGAATCACTGAAAGAATTGCGATTGTCATCTCCCATATTTATGGCATTCGAGAAAGTAATAATTGCCAGTATTGTAGGCCTGCGGCAGAAAAATGAAAGCGTCGCAAGGGTGACAGCCACCTGTACCAACAAATAAAAACACCTGTTCAAAGCCAAACCAGCAAGGAGTTGGTTTGGGGTGGGGTGGAGTTGAAGCTGAATCTAAAGAATAGCTAACCTTTGTCTCAATACCCTCACGAACAGCTGAGTTCTTATCATATACAGCAATTTGGGCCTTCACAAAGCTGTCTAACTGATTAGATGGTACAAAGTTATCAGCTCCAGAATCCCCATGCTCAGAAGGAAGGAGACCAACAAGACGAGAGAAACTAGGAGATTTAATATGATTATCTGACAGGCCAAAGCTCTGAAAATGAGAACGCTGTTCAGTTCCCACTGACTGGGGGCTCTCTTCATTAAGAGTTTCAGATGCCTCATAAAATTCATCATCACCTTCTCCTTGACTATAATCACCACTTGAAAGGCGTTTATCGTCAATATTATCGGACAAAACAGGTGCATCGGAACTCCTGATGATGGATCTTGCAAGATAACAAGGCTGAGATTTCCCTTTGCAGCATACTAAATCTTCCACCTCTAGTGCTTTCAGGACTGTACCAATAAACATATCATTTCCTCTGATAGAAAGCTCAACCTGAAAAAATAAATCAGTTAAACTAAGAAGAATAAACAGAACAAGCCAACAATGAGAACTAGCAAAAAAATCTCACCCGACCACCTATTGCTCGGAGTTCAAACAAGCGGCTTTCTTCGGCCAGGAGGACCTTCACGAAATTCTGATCATGCTGTAAAAAGTAAATCAGCCGTGACAAATATATCAATAAGGGATCGCACAGCAATATATCAACCATCTAAATTTGTTCATATCTACCTTACTGTTGTAATGGAAGCAAATTTTTAGTTCATCAAGTACTCCAGTCAAAAACACTTTCTCCATAACTGAAGAATGAATGAGGTCTTCATCGTCGAGACGATCATTTTCTGAGTCAGTGTCTGATGAGGTTTCTGATAAACCAGTAATAGGCGCGGAACCCTGCAAGAGAAGTTGGTTTGGTGAGAAATCTCACAGTACGAGGACACAAATTCTTAGTGAAACGGATAACTGACAAAGAAAAATGTAAGCAACTGATTACAACCGCATAAGGGATCTTAATACATCCTCTAAAGTACCCTTTCCAATATCATGAAGATCACTACTCAGGAATTTAACTGTAAAGACTTAAAACTCCAAAAATGTCATGAAACCACTTCCAACGGTTGGATAAACGTTAAAAAATGGTTTTACAATTCATCACCTAAAGGATCTTTCCACTCTAATGGTACCTCAAGAATACAGATCACATCAAATCCCAAGTGACCTAAATATTTAATTCAGAAAGTTCTTTGCAAATGACAGAAGGGAAACCTACAAACACATGAGACAGTAACTAATTGTTGTGGGCAATATATAGATATTATCGGCAGTCATTTTTCAAACTAACATCTATGAGCACGTAATTTTTTTAAGGATTTCTCGCTAGAAAAATAGGTGCAAACCAATTGCGAAAGCCCATGAAATTATCAGTAGTTTTTATGTTCCAGAGACCGCATAGAACATACAAGGAGAACATGTTGAAAGATCTCCACTCTGCACCTATCAAAAACTGCCAAACTTCACGAAGGAGGAAACTATGTCTATCTATCAAGGCATCCACCAAACACTTAAGTCTGCTAGCTAACAAGTCCTTACATCTAAATGTGCTTCGTCCTCAATTAAAAAACATGAGCTGTAAGAACCAGACCCCAGATACATTCACTCATTCGAGCAACTATTTCAGGCATTTGGAAGTTTTGCAACCTTAAACTTTGCTCCACAAAAACCAAAACAGAGAGACATCATATTCAATAATTGCAGGGCAAAAAGAGAAGGCATAGTAAAGGCAAAGAAAATCCAATACATTTCTTAATTAAGACGAAAACAAGAGAATTGCAAAAGCATGCAGTTCCATTACCCCAGAATCCAAATCCATCCAAGGACCATTAGAAGAAAAAGAAACATAAGGTTCAGAATCAAGATTGCGAAGCATTTTGAAATGCTGGGAACATTTTAATGCATCATAACAGAGTTTTGATTTAAAACCAAAAAAAAAAAAAAGTGTACCATAACAAGTAAACTACAAGAAAAACAAGGGATTATCAATATCATACATCGGGCAATCGCCAGCTAAGTACTTATAATAATTTGATAAAATAAAATAAAATAAAATAAAAAAACTCTCAGCACGCAGTAGATATACTTATCTCAAAGTACTTAACCCTAAGAGCTAACTCAGCATGAATTGTATAAAGCCATCATTAATAAATCTGGCTTAAAATGAACTGTCATTAAACTTGGAGGCTCTCAGTCCTCCTCCAATATCTTACTAGGAAATCTTCTCAAATCAATTCCTCACAGAAAACTAGAAGTAAATCTCAATCAAATACGTAGTCACCCGAGAAATGATATAACATCACTAGCATTGGTGTCGTAGCACCTCGTCATACACTGACAAGATAAAAAAAGGTTCAAAATGATGAAGCCTTTATCCCATTACATGGATCCAGATATATGAAGTATATGTTGCCATGGTGCAAATGAGCATAAAACACTCACACTGGCCTCTTTAAGCTAGTTCAACAATTAGAGTTACGATACATCCAGAAAGTAGTTTGCAGACCAAGATATGCTGAAAATAAAATCCCTTCTAACAAGAAGTTCGAAAAATTTACTCATGCATAATTTTCCAAAAACATCCTTGAACATACAACTCAAAACAATACCACTTCCATATCCCAACTTAAATATAAATTTCATAAGATTCGAATATACCGATGCACTATAAATGGCACCCTGCAGCCACCTCTGCCAAGTCCTTAATGCATCCTCAGAATCGCAGTGAAAAAGTAGATTACTTGCATCTTCCACTAGCTGCAAGGAAATGTAATTAGATTACGCCAACACAGAGGAACAGGGAATAAAAGAGATAACTTCCCAAATAAAACATAACCACAATCTGTAAAGAGTTTACGGCTCAGGGATAACCTTGCCATTGAATCGTTCTGAGTCACTGAGAGCCAACACATAATCCAGATCGCCAACAGTGTCAGCAGGCACTTGATATAGCTGCTTTCCCCGAAGGCTGAGGCAAACAAAACATTACTTTCATAAATTCGGGGGTGAGAATTCCTTTCACAATTCAGGAAAAATCAAAAGGATGAATCTTTCACTTTAACGCGAAGCCAATAGCCACTGCAAACAAATAAAGCTAAAGATATCTAATGCATATCGATTCTGCAACCGGTTATCCAGATTCCTTGCCCTTAAATCACACGAAAATTAAAATCTTTTATCGCTCACAATACCTACTGACTGACTCTAGAACCATTCTGTAACATTCAGTACCCTTGTTTATCACACCAACGTGCAGCCTCTTCGGATTCTTTCTTTCTATCTTCTATCAAGGTCCTTGTCCTCTTCTTCCCAGAGTCAGTGTTTCCAGCCTAAACGACTCTCCCAAATTACTTCCCAGCACTCCACCTATATCCAAGAACTCTTTCTATTTTCTGGCATTTTGGTTTAGTGGACAGTTTGGGTTCCAGTGTGTGCTTTCTAGCAATTGGATGTAGACCGATAGACAGTTATACAATAATAATCAGAGAAAATGGACAAGAGGACCATTTTGTTCTTGACAGTATATAGAGGGTTACTCCTCCTATCCCAAAAAAGATAGTCCACATTGAGTTTTGAAATTTGAACTAAATCTACTACAAATTTTGAAACTCAATGGGGACCATTTATTTGGGACAGAGGTTTATTTTGTAAAGCCTTGGCACTTACAAAAAAAAATACTATTAATTATTCGTCAAGCCATAAAGTTCTATCTATTTGTCAGGAAAAAAAACGAAAAAAATAATAATGATAATTATTAAGAAATAATTTAAATTTCACGTGCATGAGATTACTTTAGGTAAGACTCTAGTAAAGCATTGATGTGTCCGGAGCCCATCATATTTGATAAAGCTGCCGTACATCTAACAAAATAGAAAGCAGGCCCCAGTTAAACATAGCAAGATGCTACTTATTTGTCAAGCCATAAAGTTTTATCTATTCGTCAGGGTAAAAAGACGAAAAAATAAATAAATAAATAATGATAATCATTAAGAAATATTTTGAATTTCACGTGCATGAGATTACATTAGCTAAGTCTCGAGTAAACCATTAATGTGT